>JAGVSL010000038.1:2942134-4413202 GCA_022494535.1 Himalopsyche phryganea | reverse complement strand
CCATCTCCCAGGTCCAGATCTGCGACTTTGATGGAGTCGTGAAATGCAAGAGCTAGTTTTGGTATCGGTGACTCGACGTCCGTCAGCCGCTTGATACCGGGTTGGGTTTTTATTCCATAGCCTGCATCAGTGAATGCTTGAACCTGAAAATTTATCATATCGTTATGTTAACCGCTAATACAAGTTTGGATTATTGAGATTTTGTACACTTTCATGTATTTTGTCACTAACGACCAGGTTTGCTTTTTCGACATCTTCAGGCATTCGAGTGCACGAATGCCTGAAGATGCCGAAAGGTGAAACCTGGGTCGATAGTGACAAAATACGTGGAAGTGTACAAAATCTCAATAATCCAAATTTGATATTGAAATTCCATCAAGCACTTTCAGTCGATGTCTTAAATTATGCTAATACAAGTGCAAATCATTTTGTCCCTTCCATGAGTTCCTACTTCTATGGCTTGTTAATATATTTAATATGCATCCTTTGTACCCATGACTCTGATATGACCCTGACTAGAGCAATGTCTTGTGATGTTCTGTCGATCATTGAGAAGGTCTACAGCTTCAGATACCTCGGTGTACACATCCCGGAAGATGGTAACACAAAGAAAGAGTATGGTAGCGAATCATTCAAGATCATTCAATTCTGAGCTTCAAGAATTGATGGTGGATCACTTCTAAGCCATACCTCACGTACACCACAGAAACATTGATATTGAGTTTACGAAATGACTGTACTGAAGTTAAAACTTAGCTTATATATTAGTTTATTGTTTTCATACACTAAATTTTTACTAAAAATCTACCGGTAGGACGCAATCAAAATTTCCTGTGATCCACCAATGAGAGTCAACATTTTAATAGTCAATTCTTGGTGGAAAGGTATTATATTACTATAATATACCTGGAAGAAATATGTGACGTTCCTCAAGACATTCTTGGCTATATACTGCAAATTTTGAGGCGGTACAATTTCTCCCTGACAAGCAGCATTGTCAATACCGTCTTCTTTGTACCAGCAGTCCACGCGGTAGCCTTTGACGATCCCATTCGCATGCTGAGGTTCATTCCAGCGAAATATCGCTGTTACTTCATTTTCATTCCTGTCAAAAAATAAAAATTTTGTTATCAATAAAATTAAAATTACTGTTTCAGCATAAACTTTGTGACTCCCAATTCGGGGGCTTAGGGTCACGAGAGTCTAACTATAAAAATTCATGTTTTGAGTTAAAACTGGTTTGGGTAATGCCATAATTATATTTATTAATAACAAAAAGACCTATCTCACATTTATAACTATTTATAAGATATCATTGGAATGAAAATATAATGCTAGAAACACAAAGGCAGATTACCTGTTTCTGCCTTTGGTTACTCTCTATATTAATGTATATTTTTTAGTTATATTAAGTCTAATAAATAATATCATATACTTGTATAATTTAAGACATTGACTGAGGGTGCTTGATGGAATTTCAATATCAAATTTGAAGTATTGAGATTTTGTACACTTCCATGCATTTTGTCACTAACGACCCGGGTTTCGCCTTTCGGCATCTTCAGGCCGATCATCAGATGCCGAATTTCATATATTTGTGTTTGAAATAATGTGACAAGAAGCTCCTTCAATAATAAAAGCTTTATTTTCCCAACTCAATGGCACCAAAATCTTTATTTGCGTTTATCTCAAAACTATGTTTTTGTAGATAGGCCCTTATGATCCTAAGCACCCGGCTCGTGAGTCAACTGTCAACTGATTAACTATCCTTTTCAGATATTGTGAAATAGAGGAATGATGATAAAAGGTGGTGCATGCATATTTTTTTTCCATGTCCACTCCCAATGTGGAGCATATGGTCTCCTAATGAAGGTATCTTAACAGAATTTTTCTATGAGAACTGCTTGTTATTCAGTCGCTCAACCTCTCTTTTTTCGAAGAGAGTGCTAGATGGAAGGATAGGGCTAGGACAGTACTAGTGGTTAGCTAATCGCCTTCACTACCCCCCGTGAGAATCGGATGGGTGGGAGGGTGTTTTAGACATTACAAACACTCAGACTACGAACAGAAATCCATAAATCGATCGAAAGATCAATTTATGAAAAACGTCCGCACCGGGAATTGAACCCGAGACATCCGTAACCATAGCCAACGATGCTACCAACTGCGCCAAGGACGCTGTCATAAATAGCAACAGACAATTTTGCATATTTTGAGTCACGCCCCCTGTCTTAAGGCACAATGTCATATGGACCAGTGTAGAAAGTTTGAACAATATCAGACGCGTGGGTACTTGAAACTGTAAGAAAACAATATAATAGTATATATAGGGATTTCAAATAAATGTAAGCAATTTGGAATTTTAAATGGGGTTGGAAAAATCTCCTGTGATTTATTGTAAGACTCGTTAAAACATTGCATTTATATTATACCTGACAGGTTCAGTGTGGTGTTGCACGTAGACTCTGGGCGCAGTAGGGTGCATGGGAGGTGCTTGCGGAGACCTCAGTGTAGCCCTAGCAACAGCAGCCGCACCCCAATACGTATAGGCTCGTACTGACATCTCTACAGAACTGAACGGAGGAACTGATGCACCCGAATATTGTACTAGCGGTTCTTCTGTGGTGTACTGAAATAAAGTATTCATTTTGTCATAACCTAACATCACTTGGATGGAGGTGAGAAGACTAGCGAGAATGAGAGACACTTCATTATTGACGTTTTTATGCTCATAAGAAATGGATCTGGTTAAAGAAGAAGAATAAAGTAACTTACTTCTTCATGAAGCTTGTTGTTGTATTCAATCTTGATCTCATAGAAAACTTGGCCGTAGTTCACCTTGGTAATGGGATTCCAAGTTATGTTAAATGAGTCCCATTCTCCAATGATTCGGATAGAAGTTTGGTTCACTTGCTCTGGGATAACACTCTTTGTCTCTGCCTCACCTGTGATTAAAAATAGTTTTGAAAAACTACTGACTCTTTCTTTACCTTACAATCAGCCTCCGATTTTCAGAAATGTTCCCATGATTTTTTTTCTCCTGTATTGCAGCCTACCATTATGTGGGGCGACTTTGACCCAAAATCGAAAATATGGTGGAGCAGCAATATCTGTGTTCTTATTATTTAAAATGTGTTGCTCGGTGACACATCTTGATCAAACTCTTTCAAAAATTTCAAATAATATGAACAAAAATTTGCTGTTACATTTCGTGTTACACACTCGTTTGCCAATACATCATGTCTGATTTTGGACAAAAGTCACCCCCACATCACGGTACAGAGACAGTTGTTATTTTGCCATCCAGTGCAACAAGCGAATTATTATTAACACATTACAGACTGTTCTGTTGACTCACATAAGTAATTTTTACCACCATTTATTGGTTAATTAAAACAGAAAATATAAACAGACTCACTTTGCAGATTAGGGTCAACGACAGCTATCATTTTGACGAGGGCCAAGGTGATACCGTTGAGGTTCGCTTTGTTGTGACCTGTCAAATCTGAAATGACAGCATGAGAGTCGTCTTGAAGCCAAATCAGTCGGCTGCTGAAGTAACAGAGAGGACCGATTGTTGCAGCACCAGACAGGGAAGATATTAAAGTGTTTGAAGCCTGAAAATGTGTTTTAAAAACAATATAGGACTTAAGTTGTGTTATTTTTAACCATTTTCAATTTGACTAGACGTTCCTTTGGATTTTGAGACTTATCATTATCATTAAAGTTGAATATTTTCTGAAAATTACTTGTCAGTATTCAGGCACCTGTTTTTATGTGAAGGTTGAACTTTAACATTTGAGCAAAAAGTGATGGATTCCTGTATCTTTCAATGGACACTAATGTGAAAATCTTTTTTACAGAGGGTCCTCAATATCTAAGTATTCGTTATCTCAGTCTGAATTTGCAAAAAGAATGCTAAAAATAAATGAAAACATACGCAGTGATCAACTGTTACTTTAAATCCCTCACAGTCTTTAGCACTTTATATTCTCGTGACATTCTCACCAGACGCCTTCTGCATTCATTCATTATATTTTCTCTATTTTTCAAATAATTTTTTACCTCATTTTACGCGGATTCGCTTATTTTTTCTGTACCAATATTTGTTAACACCCTTGGATAACAAAGACCTCCTGTACATGATTATACATATTGATTGGAAAAAGAGCGAGTGAGCCACGAGCAAATAGTTTGGTTTACTTAAACTTAAGATTTATTTTTACATTGGCAACTTACCAATACTGAAAGTGTTTCACTGAATGTGGAATAGCATATAATTATAATTTCAGATTATAAATTAAATAACATTATGAATTATTTTTAGTAAAACTTTACTTACATAGTATATTTTAAGCTTCCTTGGTTAAGTTGGATGTAAAAACAATTCAATATATTAATAAAATAGGCGACATAAATTAATATAAATAGCTTAAACTGAAAAATTCATCTGATAGTCTACAGTTCTAAATAATATTTTGTTCAAATCATTTGTAGATCTGGCAAGAAACCTCTAGTAGAAAAAGTTGTGCTATTTTTTATTTGTGGCAAAGTATTATTTTTTCAATACCTATTGCTTGACCAAGGGCACAAATTAATTGAAATTGAAATTATGTTTTTAACCACTTGTCACAAAAAATTAAAAAATACCACATTTCAAAAGTATTAAAAATTCTTTTTAAATTTGAAACTTATTACTAAATTTATGTGGATTCATTGGCAAATAGATATTCACTCAACACTCATGCTTATACAAACACACTCTCTCTCTCTCTGCACATTGTACATCATACGTACACACAATGTTGTTCTGTGCATTCCAGACAGATAAATTTAGACAATTGTATACATAGTTATATTAAAACAAAACATTGTTGAATTGATTTTGATTGAGCACACGAAAATATTCTAAATCCACTGAAACTAATATTTCCAAATCATAACAAATATGCAATGCAGCTCAAGCAAAAACACAGTTCAACTGAATTTGAAAAAATAGCACACAGTTAAAGATCATTACCTCACTTCCAGGAGTTATTCTATCTGCCGTTGGTGACTTGTATAAGTTTGAACCCTCGTATCCATGAACTATCCAATAAAGAAGTTTTCCACGAAGATCCACTGTCAATCCCATAACTATGAACAGTAATTAATATAATCAGTAATTTGACAGCTGTATACTGAGTAGTCCTGTTTTCCACGGGATAAGGGTGTGAATTATCTATTGTCACAATAACGTTTGTTTGTGAACTGTGTGCATGTTTATTCATGTGATTATTCTGAATTATTCAATAATTTATAAATGTCATAAAAAATGGAGACAATTTTTTTTAATGTCTTCGATTCGTGGATGGTAAAGTAAATTTTAATCACTGTGTCAATCTTAAAGGAATACAAAAACATTACCTTGTTTCCTGAACAATTGCGCAGGATAATAAGTAATTTTGTGTTCCCCATTGAGCCTCGCGCATTCAATGGCGTGTCCAGTATTCCAGTATATGAATCCCTCCAATGAATCGATTTTGAGCTCTTTTCCAACAGTCACGATAGGCACCGGTTCTCTGTTGCCGCCTCGGAGGTTACCGCGTGTTATCTAGAAAAAAAAAACATGATTAAAAATAAGATAGAAATGGTTTCATTTTGTCTGAAGCTCAGAGATACAAGAGGCATAGGAAAATGCTGTAGATTCCTCAAAGGACCAGGAATCCAACCTCTGTCCTCTTTACACTGATGGATTCCTTAGTCCAAAGCAGATAATATGTTCAATGTTACCATATACTATTGGTTTAGAATGAAATACACAAAAAAGACAACTCACCAGCTGTTGCTTTGGACTCGACCAGTACAATTTCATTCCGATCCAATCGACCGCAAGGCTTCCAACGTTGTCCATGTCATGCATCCAACCCTTATCGTTGGAAGTCATGTTAAACCACATCACTGAAGAAGCATTTGTCACCAAATAAAGCTGATCTCTGTACCAAGATATATCAGTGATGAATATATTCAGTAATTGCGATTTGTGAATCAATGTTTGGACATTGTCGCCTGTCAAATCGGATTTCAGAAGCCCTTCTTGGGCAGACCACAGCATGGAGCTTATAATCCCATTTTGGGGAGTTATTAGAGTCTTAGCAGTGAATTCTGACGACCATGGACCTGATTAAACAAAATATAATCACATAAGTAAGTATGCAACAAACAGTGGATATAAAATATAAAAAAAAAACGCAGAAGCTGATACATGATGTAGTTTCAAATAATTCAAAAAATGTTAATGAATTGATTTTGATATATTGTATTTATGTAGTTGATTTCACTATTTTTTCAGTTTATCTTATGTTTTTTTAAGCCATGTGCACTCCCAATATGGAGATTCACAATTAATTCTATTGAAGCATCTTAACAAAAGATGTTCAATGAAATTGTTTAAAAAAAATTGATTTATATGAATTCCAAGTTCATTTTTCAATATGTCCATTATTGATCAATAATATTTCAAGCTTGAATCTCGCACTCCTGGAATATTACCAATAGTGAATTACTGCTCTGTTCGTTAGGGGTGTCATTATCTTTATTCATACCTATTCCTGATGAAGTGACTGCAGCAGCCTTGATCACATACACAGTATCTTGTTTCAGATCTTTGACAATATATGTTGTAGTACCGTTTATATCAGACCTACAACAGAACAATAATTATTACAGCAAGTCCATTACTCCCTCCACTGTCCAATGTAAGAGTAAACATTGATTTATCATTATTAATAGGCTTCCGGCAGAAGTCGGAACTAAAATAGTCAATCTAGGTTTTGTAGCTGTCAAACTTAACTAAGCTCACAAGGAAATATACACGACAATCAATATCGCGGGTTTTAAAAACAATTAGTGTGGATTTGTGGGAGGACATTCTTAATGTCCGACAGTTCTGTGAATGTTAATAATAACCAGGTATATAGAACAGTTGGTTCATGAACTGAGACAAGAATTTACAGATCATCAAAAAAATTATATATAAACGAAAATAAATGGCCTACAATTAAAATGTTAAGGACAAATAGATAAATACTAATCTGAAATCAAAAATAAACCTACATTAAAATTCATTAATCTATGCATAATTTTTTCAATGACTTTAACTAATGAGCAAATATTCATTAAGCATAATAGCAGATTGGGAAATAAAAAAAAAAATAGTTGACCATTTAAAAACAGTGAAATATTAAATATGTAATTAACACTAAACAACCATGGTAAATGGAGAACAAAGATAGGCCAGGGGCATCCAAAAAAATATCTGAAAAACAAAATTCAAGAGACCAGAATCAATTCTTACAAGTCAAATTATATAAAAAAAATTCATTGATATAATACAAATTGTGCATAGATTAATGAATCAGATATAAAAGTGGGGAAGATGCGAAGACAGTTTGCTCATTCAATAAATTTGAATCGGGCAAAAACTTATATCTATTTATCTCTAATATCTCCTGTTTTGTTTGTATTTTTATCAGTTGATAATGATCGTGATGAGCAAAACCGGTCCTGATTATTATAAACACGTTGAAGTAGGACGACAAAATTGTGTTTTATTTTTAAGATATAATGTCTTTCCACCAAGAATTGACGGTTAACTAAAAAAAGAATTGATAATTTCAATCAATAACACTGCGGATCGTGTGGTGGGAACAAGTAGAGTAGTATGACAAAGTTACTTCCATGACATTGTTGCCTTCTCTAAACGGACAACTTATAATGGTCAATTTATATTTTCATAATTCGATGGAATATAATTTCAATTACCTGTTAAGAGTAACATTTTTATCAGCATCCGTGATTTGCAGATGATAATGCCAATGTTGCCAGGCGCCGTTTCCTTGGTGCCCCAGTAAGTGCGGAGGTTGCCAGGTTATCTTCGCGTGATGTGTTCCCATCACACTCTGAAGTCCGATTGGTGGATTAACGGCGACCGGGATCGGTTGACATGCTCGAAGTGCAACTAAAACCTGAAGATAACATTCAATTTATACATTACTTTCCTGCGGCCTGTACAGAATATGCTCTACTGCCAAGCTTCATATTATTATTCGGATTAATTCATATTTGAAAATCTTACATGAAAGTTTGCTTAAATCTATAAAATGTCTGAAGATGCTTCTCAAAGTGATGAAACACGTTTCACATATAGTTACACAACACAACCAGTGAAATAACAAAATTAATCAATTCTAATATTTTTATTGAAAATAAAGTTAGCGGCCGTCCATGTATGACGTCGCACTCTAGGGGAAGGGGTCAGTTAAAATGTGACGATTGGCGATTTTTGGGTTAAATTCTATATGAAGAAATGTTTGTCGTAAATAAAAATCGAGTGACGTCATGCATGGACGCCGCTTTTGCTAAGTTACCAAAAATCTTACTTAGCTTTTTAAGAAAAGATCGACCATTATATTGTGGTTGTTTTTACTATTTGCACACTATAATGAATGCAACCAAGTTTTGAGGAATTTTTCCTCGGACATTCCAGGCAAAAAATTTGAAACATGCTACTGCAGAAAATTTCAGGGAATCGGCACTGGCGCTCAGATTATCGGCTTGAGAGTACTGCTCTAGGGGTTATTAAAAACATTAACAAAGTAAACTTACCGTACTAAAACTTTTGCCTATCACATCGGGATAGACGTTGTGGAAATAGCTGTCATGGCCTCGGTGATATTCTTCAGTAAGAACCTCTTTCCCGTTGGTCCAGTAGAAGAGTCCATTTGCAAATGATAAGGAATGCACTGTCTTGAACATTGGCCTTTGGGTGTTTTTACGGAAATCTACTCGTTCGCGACTGAAACAATACCATTTGTCAAATACACAATAATATTACAAGCTGATTCGCCCGCAGTAGTAATTTGCGATAATTCATTTCTAGAAAGTCAGAGCTGGGGAACAAGTTGTTCATTTGTATCTTTTCATTTATTTTAAAGTATAAAGGTAAACATACCAGAAGTTGACTGCTTAAGAGACAAATGCAACAAAAATAACGATTAACATTTAGCATAAGACCGAATAATGACAAAGCAAGCGTATTCATAATGTATCAGTTATCTTAATTACGATAAGACAAAAATTATGAAAGGGTCTGTTACAAAAAAATTGTGTTCAATTTTTAACAACCATTGTTAATGTTTCAGTAGTTGACCATGTCTAATCATAAGGTTTCATGACAACCTTTCATCAGAGTTGCCTCAGAGCTTCTTATAAGACCACTCTTGGCGATATCCTTAACAATTCTCTTAAGAAATTCAAAATAAAATACTTACTGCATAAGGTGTTGTTTTCACATGGCCGCTATGACACCCCAATGACATATATGGTGATGTTTTAGTTCCTCAATCCGACAAAAGATGGTTTCACTTGTACAATTTAGATTTATTTTTTATTTTGGGCACTTTTATTGAAAAAAGGTCGACTACTGGTACGTTTACCTTACAATACAAAAGAGAGAGAATGAGATAAATGCAATATATTTTCTTACCCATCCAGTGAAACAGACATCACCGTATTCTGCACAAGGTGCGGAACTAGGATCCGGAAGTTAGTATGATCAACAGTGAAGGCTCCCAGATTAGGCTCCCTCAGTACAACGTAAGGAGTCACCTCATGTCTGACTCCGTTAGATATATCCGCAAGGTCTAGTCGATAAAGACCACCGCTGGTGATTCCATGAAGTACCCAAAATAAATACCTGAAAATACAAAACGAACCAGTCAATAAGGGTAATGTTGGGATAGTTGTTGCTTTTTAATGGAATCACTATTTCCAGTCAATTATCAATGTCAAAATCCAGTGTAGAAAATAAATAATAAAATAGAATTATTAAGTCGCAGAAATGAAGTTTTAAATGTAAATTAAACTTAAGTAATATATTTTCAAAATGAATTGAACCATCAATCATTTCAGGAAATAGATCACGATTTTACACTTGGATACACGACTCAATATAAAGATTGGAAGTACTTTTCCATATACTTATTTAGCAAAATAAGGTACAGCCTATTGGTTCAAATGTCGCATAGATCACTTTATGCTTGATCAAAAGTGACCTGACCTAACATAACCATAACACTAGAATAAACTATGGTTATCTCTTCCAGTTCTACGGTTAAACCAATATAAATGAACTATTACTATTTTCTCTCACTTAAGTAAAATATATTGGCCTTTCAAATTATTGGAAACACTTATAGCAAATTTCTCACCCGTTATATGGATCCACTTCAATATGAACAGGCTTCGAATGAAACCCGGCAAATGCGACAGTCGGCGATTTTCCATCAAAATCACACCTGACAACTTGCCAGTGTACAATGGCGTTTCCCTCGCGCCAGGCGGTGTTGACAGATGTGTGATTCACTTCTCCCAAAATGTACAAATGGCCGTTCAGCCAGTCGACGGAGAGGTCCAAAGGCTTGAAAGCGATCAGGGACTGAGTGAGAATCGGTATCGCCTCAGATTGATGGGAGAGGGAGCTTTTGAATACGGATCCACTGGAGTCGGACACAAACAGGAGGTCTCTGCTGACATCGATTCCGACACCTATAAGTTAATAAGATTGCTTTACTCAAAGCCAAATTTTTATCTTCATAATCAGATTATGTTACCAATTCCTTAATCATGCGGTAACGCTTAGTGTTTGTGTTTTACAATGCTGGGTACAAAATAAACTAAACTAACATGATTTCTTTTCCAGTGATACGGGTTTACAATGCTTCCTTTTAAGAACTTTTTATCTTTACTCTTATTTATACCATGTGTGCTTCCAAAGAACAGACGAAGATATTAAATAGCAGGCATTTCAATTGCAGGGCCTGTAGCCGAGTGTTCAACATTTTTGGCTTTGAATGCAGCACTAGGGAGTTGAGTCCTAGTAAGGACAGTTTCGTAAATAGATTTTTCAATTAATTGAAGGCACAGATGTCTGTAATGCCTAAATTATTTCCTAAATTGTTTCTAAAAAGCGAGAGCATTACCTAAACACTAGTCCTGCTCTAGCCTTATCTTACTATCCTCACTCTCTCCAAAAAAAGGAAGGTTGAGCGACTGAGTAACAAGCAGTACTCATCGAAAAACTGTTGGTGAGATAAGCTCCATTAGGAGTCCATATGTGGCACATTGGTAGCAGACATGGTTACAATTTTTTTAATGATAACTAGTTGTTAAAATTCTCTTTCAAGTAATCTACAAATAGATGAAGTGGGCTAGTAGCACTGGTTCTATTGAACGTTTTCCAGGGTTGTGTATCAAAGATTAGTTCTTGTCCGAATGTGAACTGCTGAAATACTACCATTAGGATTTCACATACTACATTGTGGAATTTGATCGATGTTCATTCAAATATTATTACTATCATATGATTGTAACATTTTGAACAATGATCTAAAGTCAATGTAAAAATACAATGATTGTAATTTTATGGCGACTCAGCAAAAAAACATGCAGTCATTGGCTTATAACAATAATCACAGTTACCTTGGATAGTCTGAGTTGTGTTGTAGAGAACAATGGGCTCGGCCAACATGTCTGCCGCTTGTTGCAGTATGGTATGTCGTCCGCCTAATATCAGGATCGGTTGTTGACTGGCCACAGCTGCAATTGTAATAACGGATAAACATCTGTTTTAGAGTTATAAATTAATATAGAGGACTTCATATTTACAATTAAAATTATAATTAGAATAAAGCATTTTGTGATACTGTATGTTTCAATAATGAGTGACATATTTTAGGCAAAGGGAAGTAAGAACATAGATATACATAAAATACTTATTAAAATAGTTATATTGGGGCCACTATAGTATTCTTTAAGCTTTATTTAATAGTCAAATATATCACTCAAAAGGGGGCTTTTGACGCATGTTAACTGTTTGTCACCAAATTGTAAGATGTGCCCTTATTTTTAAATTTAAAACAAATATATATTTACCTGTTGGTAGATTGGGAGTTGTGACAAGAACGGTTGCTTCAGGACCTTCGCCTTCTCCGTTCCTCATAGCAACTCCAACCGTGTAACCGACCGACGGAGACAGACTTTGGAACATGTAGAAAAGACTGTTTTCTGATGCTGGTAAATCCTAAAATGTGTTCAAAACATTACAATTCTATCTGCCATAGTACCGATAAGAAAGTAAAATATCATTGTAGTATTATTTTTGCTATTATCTTCGTGTTTTGCAAAACTTTAAATATATATGAATCTTCACTAAGTGCTCTTTTTTATCAAATGCCAGGCACAATATTGGTGAAAAGTCTTAGAAGCTAATATTATTAATCCATAGCCCAGTGCCATCAAAATTTTAATCCAAAAGAGCCAAATATGAGTGGCACAACGATACAGTTTTTTTACGCAAGTTTGGTTGATTTAAGTGAATAATTGAGAAGAATTATGAAGTAGACAAAAAATGGCAATGTAAAATTTTAATTTGTTAAGCGGAAGTCTATTTTATTAAATTTACTACATGCTGCTTATTTTTTCCAATAAACAAAACCTGGTCACAATGTATTTAAAACAGATCAAATAAAATAAAACAGCTGGCAATTCTTATTTTGTACTACTTGAATTCAAATTACAAATGTATCTGTCTTTTGTCTGCGTATATGTTTTGTAATTCAATCTTTAATCGTAATTTTCAAAACAATATTTACTCTAACCCTCGCTTTTGTGGGTTTTATAAATATTTATATTATGATTCATTTGGTAATTAATAATTCATATTGTCATGCATCAACCTGTGTTTATATTTTCCAATAACAGATATTCTCAAATAAGCTACAAAATTTTCTAGAAAATTTATTGTTAATGCTATTATAAGATGTGACAAGCGTTGTATAAAATTAAAATTTTATTCTAAAACAATTGTATATAAAATTTCTAACTTTCCTTATTGAGGATTCGTAAAAACATTCTAGAAGCCATATGTTAACGTTATTTTACACGGAATATTTTCGTTTAGAGCCAGAAAAATTTTAATCCATAAATCATGTAAGCATTCCATAGGTTTTGCTTTTTTGTTGTAATAAAAGTAATTAAAAGATTAATCATTTCATTCTTAAAATTAATTTCTTGGTATCTTGGTCGTTTACAAAACTAATTCCCTTCTTGATATCACTGCCTCTGTTTACAAGCGAACCAAGGTAGACAAAGCTGTCAACTATATTATTATCTATACTAAATTGAATTACCTTAACTGCTGAATATCCATGGGGTTTCGTTTCAGATATGCGTAGAACATATGACAAGATAGGACCGTTGGGGAACGGACCTGCTTCCCAAGAGAGAGAAATGCGGTGCGAATCAACAGCTGTCACTCGCAGCTCTATCGGAGCAGAAGTGGGCGGTCCAAAAGGGAGTGTGCTTATGACCACACTCGGTGCTGATACTATCGGATCACTGTGACGCGCTGATAGGAGAACAGCAACTCGGAACTGAAAATAAGTTAAAGTTGAATTTATTGGTGTTGATAATATGCAAAAAAATTGATGGCTTACTTTTGGAACTTACAACACACTTGGTCTGCGAATGCAGATTCATAGAGTGAAACAAATGAGATTTTATTTTGTAATCATTTATAAATATGCTGAGTGGTCAGCGTCGTTGGCTTTGGTTCACGGGTTCGAAAACTAGTGGACAGATTAAAAATATCTTTTTCAATTGACTTATAGACATGTTCGAAGGCTTGTATGTCTGTGATATCTCCTAAAAAAGAGTGGTTGAGCGACTGAAAAGTAATCAGTTTTAGTAAACAAAACTTCTGCGGAGATACTCCATATGCTTCACAATGGGAGCGGATATTTACTATATTCTTTTTTGTAAGCATATCCGCTCCCAATGTGGAGCATACAAACTCTTAATGTAGCTTATCTCAAAAAGTTGTCTTTAGTTAGCCAATCATTCTCCCCACATCTCGTTTTTAGGATTCAGGAGAGAAAATAAAGATTGTTTGCTTTGCAACATAATCCTTTGAACACATATTCATTAATTTAATGGATGACAAACTTAGATAGTTGAATATGTGCAAGATTCCATAAAATATTACCCTATATTTAGTGTAAGGTTGTAGATTCTCAACTCTGACAACCGAGTGATGTCCCCACGTTTGATTCCTGCAGTATTGCCATGCCCCGGCCACTTCTTCGTACCTCCATTGCACCAGGTAGCTAAGATTTGAGTGCCTCGATCCTTCCCACTCCAGCGACAGAGATGATGACGTGAGACTATCGGCAACGAGGGCTGGTGCCGGAGGGGTTCCAATCTTTTCTAAAATCACAATTATCGTCTAATGAAGAACCAATGGCTGGTTAACTTACACAAAAAGAGCGAAACATGACCGGCATAATTCAAAGTACAAAAATTTTTGTTTGTCTTTCAATTGAGAACAACAGTGACATCCAGGCATAATTTCCTTTATTTTTAAGGTGATATCACAGAAAAATATTGAATGAACTATTATTTTTTATTAAACAATCAATGATCCTTAAAATAGCTGATATAAACCTGTTTGATACCCACCCCAAATAATATTGTTTTAAGTTTTCATATTATCACAAAACTCCATTTTAATTTTAAAACTGCCTAATTAATACTTAAAAATTTTCAAAAACGTCTAACGGCTGAGCAGTGAAAGGGTTAAGTAAAATGGATTCATCATTTTATATTTTAACAAATTCCTAATTCTTTACCTTTCAGCCTTTGAAAATAATTATTGAGAGCCCCATTGCATCCCATCACACAGTAGAGTTCTCTTGGTGTTAAAACTTCTGTTGTAACATTCTGTAAATAAAAGTTATATATTATTTATTCAGTAAAAACAAATTCAATTTCAAAGTTTCCAATTGTACGAAAATAAATTTCTTTTCACTGCGACGTTTGTAACTCTTTGGTAAAAGTTTTTTATTGAAGATATCTTCTGCTACTAAATAAAAGGTGGCAGTGTATTACATATTTAAATCGAAAAAAAGAACCATAAAAATATATTTTTTCATGTTCACATTGTGTAATTCATTTATTCATTATTTTACAAAGGTACATTAGGGATATGAAATCTTCTACTTGGTCCATACAATATACATGTATAATTACATATGTATCAATTCACCGTTTTGGTAGTAAGTACTTCAAAGCAATGATCAATATTTCCAATATCAATGACAGTTTGAATATGGCTATTTTAGTAATCTTTTTCAAGCGCTAACAAAAGTCTAATTGTAAGTATGACAATAAAAAAACTTACGCAGACAGCTTGGCATGATGATTCTAATGCTCTGCTCCACAGCTTACATCCATAATTGCACTGGAAAAAAAAGAAAACAAGAATATAGTAGCGCCGCAGTCAGCTTTTTTCAATTGTCATAGTGAATATAATTCTATACAAAATAATTATTACTGAAAAAATAATTGAATCAAATTGACGTGGATTTAAGTGGTCGGCCTTTTTGAACACATTGCACGAATGGAAAATGACACACAAAAAAATGAAAAAAAAAGTTTTTGTTACCAATTTTATCATCAGAATAAAAAAACCGATTTAACTAATGACTTTTAAAAGAACAGTCAATAACAAGAAAGAGAGCAAGAGTTATTCGTTATGTAAGACAAAAAATGCAAATCCGTAAATTGTCAAAATTCTCGCTCATATTTTTTCGTATCCAGTGGCAGACTGGCTCTAAAAATTATGGTTGCCAGGAGTCAATGCGGGCCCACTCAAAGGGGATCCCTACTCTATATACTAATTCCTATGTACCATACTAATAATTATTTGATAATTACAAAAATTCATATGTTACAAACAATCAAAACAGACATAAAGAATAAAAATGCAATTATGATGAGGTATAAGTTGTGACACACCCTGGTTTTTCTTAAGTATAAGTGTCATTAGTGTCCCGAACTGAAATCGGCCTGCGGCAAAGAGCAATAATTCGCAGAATACGCTCTTTCTTGTTGTCAGGCATTTAAGAAGCCCCCGGGCTTCGGCCGCTGGACGAGTCCATTTTTACGGAAAAGGGTAGCTCCAACTTGGCACGGAGTTTTTTTGAATTTTTGTAGACAGTCGATGACGAGCTGCCGAGTCGGACAAACGAAGTCTCGTCGCGACGAAGGTGATGTGACGATGTGAACTGTTTGTTTGTTTTTGTGTTTTGATTTGCGTTGGATTTAATTTAAATTCGTTGTGTTATTTGTATTATAACTTAAAGTAAATTCAGTTGCTAAGTAAATGTAAATGTAGAATCAATTTTATGTGTTAAGATTTATATATTTGTGTAATGTTAAACCACTGCATCTTTAATGGATAATAAATAAGTTTTTTAACCGGATCTGAAATGGTGTTTGTCTGAGATCAGCCCTTCCAGGACTACGGATAACCAGCCGCTCGCCTCTCTTCGATCCGGGGTCTTCTCATTTGGCGCCCAACGTGGGGCCATTGACGGTTTGTGACACCTCAGGATTCACCCCCTGAGGACTCATGCTCTGAAGATGCAGTGGCTTTGAACTGTGGTTCATGGCGCCCAACCGAATTTTAACGTAACTTCAAGAATTTCAAATCGCCGAACGCACACTAAGAATCCGGACCCTGCCCTGAAGGTGGACTTCAAGATCGGGACCAGACAACCAGTCAGCTTCCCGGCGTCTTACTACGAAACCCCAGCTTCAAAGGCGAAACTGGCGGGAGTCGTCGGTGAAAGGTGCCTGGCCTCTGTTACTTTTCACGAAGCCCTACTTCTCGACTAGCCGCTCTTGAAGTCGTTCGCGCTGATCTAGGAGGCCTGCTGGGCCTGTTGTGTTTTCAACCAGTGAGGCCTACAGTGGCTGTTTGTTTGCAATCCGCGAGGCCCGCTGTGCCTGTTTTGTTGTCAACGAGTGACGCCTACTGTGGCTGTTTGTTTGCAATCCGTGAGGCCCGCTGTGCCTGTTATATTTGCAACCTGTGAGGCCTGCTGTGCCTGTTTTGTCTTCAAAGAGTGAGGCCTACTGTGGCTGGTAGATTTGCGACCCGGGAGGCCGTTTTGCCTGCCATGCTGCCTGTAAAGACGAGAAGACGCTAATAAACCTGCCCTGCCGAGCGAGGACGCTGCGGATGCCTTCTCGGGAGAAGATGAGGCCGTCTGCCTGTGAAGAGGAGATGCTGCCGACACACCTGCCCCGCCGAGCGAGGACGCTGCGGATGCCTTCCTGGGATAGGAACAGGACGCCTGTTGGCGTAGGAAAATTTGCACCACCGCCCGTTGTGATGCCGATCGCGACATGACCTGTGTTGTGGCCTCGTGTGTGACGACCGACGCGCTGCCACGCGTGTGTTTTTAAGACTTGATTTTTTTGTGTTCTTTATTGTATATTGTATCTTGTTTTTGTGTGATTATTGCTACGCTGTCCGAACTCAGTTCATGGACACTAGAAGTATGGGGGTTTGACACACCCTGGTTTTTCTTAAGTATAAGTGTCATTAGTGTCCCGAACTGAAATCGGCCTGCGGCAAAGAGCAATAATTCGCAGAATACGCTCTTTCTTGTTGTCAGGCATTTAAGAAGCCCCCGGGCTTCGGCCGCTGGACGAGTCCATTTTTACGGAAAAGGGTAGCTCCAACTTGGCACGGAGTTTTTTGAATTTTTGTAGACAGTCGATGACGAGCTGCCGAGTCGGACGAACGAAGTCTCGTCGCGACGAAGGTGATGTGACGATGTGAACTGTTTGTTTGTTTTTGTGTTTTGATTTGCGTTGGATTTAATTTAAATTCGTTGTGTTATTTGTATTATAACTTAAAGTAAATTCAGTTGCTAAGTAAATGTAAATGTAGAATCAATTTTATGTGTTAAGATTTATATATTTGTGTAATGTTAAACCACTGCATCTTTAATGGATAATAAATAAGTTTTTAACCGGATCTGAAATGGTGTTTGTCTGAGATCAGCCCTTCCAGGACTACGGATAACCAGCCGCTCGCCTCTCTTCGATCCGGGGTCTTCTCAGTTGATTGTGTATATCGTAAGAAAACATATTTATTTGTATTGATGAAATACCCAAAGTGACTTATCCTGCATATTTTTAAACATGTAATGTGAAATAGTTAAAAATTTATTTGATTTTACTGAGGGCCTCTAATATACGAAGGGGCCCACTTGTCATCGGGCAACCTGGCTTGTATGGCCAGTCCGCCACTGTTTGTATTTATAATTTATTTTGAAATACTAAGCAGGACAATTAGAATGAAAAGTGACAATATCGAATAAGAATAAATATTTACTTACGTAATTTAATAAATATAGCATGGTCAACATCGTTGGATTCGATTACGGATCCACGGGCTCGAATCCTAGTACGGACAGTCGCATAAACTGTTCGAAGCTATGGGTGTTTGTGATGTCTAAAATTCCCTCCCACCTATCTAATTAAAACGAGGCGAGAGCGATTGACAGCGCAATTCCTGTCCTAACCCAATACTTCTATCCCTAGTATCTTCGAAAAAGTGAGGTTGAGCAACTTTCTCGTAGAAAAACTTATGTTGAGACACCTCCATTAGGAGGCCATATGCTCTACATTGGGAACGAGCAAGGTTGAAAAAATGTAAATAGTCGTTCAGTACATCTTTAGAACATAACTTTAATAACACATTGCATTAAGCTTCTCCATTACGTCTTTTAACAAAATATTTTAGTAACTATTATAAATGCATAAAAAAAAAATCACGAGATCGCTCATTATTCAAGTTCACGAATAATATACTTGCTCATATTTATGTGACTATTTTTGTCTATTGTCTCTTCTTAGACCATAGATAATGTAGAATGCGACAATAACATTAAGTGGGGAATATTTCGCCCCCGTTTCCGGCCGGCTGAGACTCGACTCCGGCCATTTATTTACTTATTTATTGGGCACGCGACAGAGCGACTTGGCTAATCATCCTCACGAAAGACTTCCAAACTGTCAGATTACATGTCAGATTATATGCATTTAAATAAATTAACTTTCCGTTACTGATTACTAATAATAATAATTTGGAAATATAAAGAAAACCAAAAGCCATAAAAAGTTATTTAAGAAAACATAAACATTTCACTATGGTTACTATCATAGATTTTGTAATTTCATTCGATAAAGGTAACAATATTAAACAATAAACATTTGCTGGTGTTACCTGTTGACCATTCCATCAAGCCTGTTTTTATCCGTCATTTAACCGGTAGGCTCCTTACTAAGAGTTATAAAAACATTAATTTTAATTTTATATTCACACATGATATCTCCTATTGTCATAATATGAAATGAAATATTATCGGGTAAAAAATCGTCCAAGTTTCTAAAAAATCTAAATCAAATAACTTGTTGAAAAACAGTACTTGCCAAGTTATTAACCGCTCGCTTTTACGCTGAGCTTTCATTCAAAGATAGCCCAACCACTGTGAATAGTAACCCAGGTTGCGATATAATATAAATACACCCAATACTTTTTTTACGAGATAAATTGATTCCAGAACAATTTATAGAATCACGCGTCAATACGCGTAAAAAGGTACCTATCAAGAATGAATGGAAAACTAAAATTGGTTGGTTTAAACTAAAAAGTCTTTTATTTATACATAAAACTTTAATTTCCTTAAAACGAAACGAAAAAAAAATGTTAAATTTGACAAATGCAAAATAAGACCGTGGCTTGAATCCGCAGGAGACAACTGCTTAAGTAGACACGTGTTTTGGGGAAGTAAAGAAATGAAGTAGTCACTACGTGACTAAATTTTCAATAGTTTTTGATTTTTAACAATGTTATGTTTCAAAATATCGCGAATTTTAAGGTACATACTATGTATTACATGAAGTATTTCATACGCAATGATCGTGTAAACATACAAATTAAATCAGATAAAATTATATTAACTTTCATATTGGAGTCACTGTCCGTTTCGAAATGCATTCGTTGGCGAATTTTTTAACGGACTTATTGAATTTCACTCGAATTTTAATTTTGTTCTGACTCGTTCGATGAAACGCTTTTGAAAGAAATATTCGTGTAAAAGTGAATAAATCGCGTAAAAAAGAAACGGTGCCATCCGAAAAATTCGCATACAAATGAAATCGCGCAAATAAAAATTGCGTAAAATGAGGACTGGGTGTACTACAAATTATATCGACATATCCTGCTTTATTCTTGATTCAACACTATTTGCATTACAAATTCTCTATCACTCTTGTCAGTTAGGTAAAATACATAAACATCGCGTCTAAGCTTGCAAAGTACGTAACTACTATGTTAGAAGAAAATTTTTAGAACTGAATTCGAATCGAAATAGATAATTCAAAATATTTTTACCTAACGTTGAATCAAATATGCGAGATATTAATAGTAAAAATGGGTACGGGCATTATGATTACGTCTAGAGTTTCCAATCCCGTAATCCCGTGATTTCGGGATTCACTGTAAATGCTAAACAATAATTCATATATCAAATGAAAACTTTCATATTAACAACAATGTGTACCCCTTTTTGTTCATGTACTTTTTTTAAAAAAAAAACTTATATAATTGATATAAATCTATTCTGGTCTTATTTCTTCATATTTCGTAATAGCGGTTCTTAACCAATTTGAAATGGAAAACAAATTAGTACCGCTTCTTAAGCGGATGAAGGACAATATTTTCAAGTCGAATTCAAAGACATAACCTCTTTTTGGATACCATCATGCCTACCACAAGAATGCAATAAATAAAGAAAAATAGTAAATTATTTTGATCATTACGTTTTTTTTTTTTAAATTTTTTCTCCGACTATCTGATTTTAAATCAACAAAAACACTATTCCAAAATGGAGACAAATTAAATTTTAAATGTACAATTTAACACTTAATGGCCAATCCCGGGATTGAGAAATTCTGAATCCCGTAATCCCGCGATCATAAAGAGGGTCCGGGATTGAATGCTCTAGTTACGTCATTATAACTAAGATCTAAAAACGTCCGTTTTCAACCGGCTTACTAAAGCTCTCTGACTATAGACTATAAGAGTACACTGTTTTCAAAGGTAGTTTAAAATTAACTGAACAAGTACCAGAGTGACTTAAGAGTTATCTTACAATGCTCAATAACAATAAAAATATAACTTACTAACACCGACGCATTGACGTAAGTACTTTTACGAAAAGGTCAGTTACAGGGAGTCACTTAATTGGTTTTGCTTTGTCTGGGAGTTAATTGATAATTTCCCGCGTCATATCATTATGATCAAAGCAATTATAACTGAACCCAACGATGGGGTAAAAATATCCCCGAGTTTTACAAATATACATTAATATTATTTGTTTAGCCCATGCTCCCAATGTGGAGGGTATGGACTCCTAATGGAGCTTATCTCAACAAACGTTTTTAAACGAGAACTACTTGTTACTCAGTTGCTCAACAAGACAGTAAGCATAGAATGATGGGGCTAAGGCCGCACTAGTGTTCAGCTAATCGATGGTGCCACGTCCGTTTTTAGGGTGGGACGCCGACGTTTGATATTGGATATGACAGAAAAATACATATTTGACATGACCTGTCAACGGTAACGTTACCAACTCGTAGTTTCTCGTATGTTTAACAATTACGATAGGTAATCAATTAAAGCAATACCTACAATGTAAATCAATTTTTAATAATTGAACATATTTATAACGCTTTCCAAAGAGTTCCAAATTTAGTTACCTACACTACACAAGTCGAATTACAAATACATTCAATATAAAGTTCATATCGACGGTGTTTTGGACAATTGATGAAATAGGAAAATGAGTTAATGATTGGATCTCATTTTCAAGACGACAGAGCAGGTCTCGGCCAAATGATGTAAATTAGAAACATAAATTGACCACTTTTTGGAAGGGAAACATCATTTTACGTTGGTGTTAGGTTTAAAAATTCTGACCCGGCCATTTGATTTAAGCCACTATTATATCGACGGTCCCTACGTATAATCCCGTATCTGCAAACATGAGAATTTACAGGAGTGCATTTCAAAGATTCATAATGCAACTCGCCATATAATATTTTCGATAACAGTTTTTGCTTTCTCCTGAACAATTTCAATTTTGAGGGTTATATCAATTGGCCAAAACTCCGTCAATGTAATACTTTCCAAAGATGCGAAAATCGTTCCAAATTTAGTTTCCTACACAACAAGTCGAACAACAAATACGTTCAATTTAAAGTTAATATATTAAGAAACATTATGTACACTTAGTTAATCAGTGAAACGTAAACCAAAAATTATACGTTTTGAAAATACAAACGAGTATGTATAATAAAACTCTCGCTTCACGCTTTTGATTACAAATTTAACGGTTTTCTTGAAAAAGATTCATCTTTGCCTTGACCGTTAAAAAGAGCGTTTTTTTTTCAAACAAGTGCAAGTGAAACGTTCTTGTGAGGACCTAAGCGCGAAGAACCGTGTATGCAACAGGGGCGAAAAACATTTGACACGCGGCATTTTATGTGATACTTAACATTTTCGACAACATGACTTTTACTGTTTGTCTCGGCTCATGCATCACCGAAAATGGAACTTGCGAACCAGAAGTCAAAAAACGAATAGGGATGGCTAAGGCCGCAATGTTTAGGCTGAAGAGAATACGGAAAAGCAAGGAAATAACCAGACGTATCGAAATGCGTCTAGTACGATCGCTGGTCCACTTCACATGCCTTTACGCCGTGTAGACATCGAATCTAAAAGTGAAAAATAAAAAACGACTAGACGCATTTGAAATGTGGTGCTGGAGAAGGATATACCATGGACAGCTAAGCGCAAAAACGCCTATATTCGGAAAGAGCTTCAAATACAGGATAGACTCTCGGTCGTATACACAAGACGCCTTCTCAGATATTTTGGTCACATCGCCCGCAAGACTAGGGAAAATCTCGAGAGGCTCGTCATCACAGGAAAAGTCGATGGCAAAAGGGGGTGAGGAAGGTCTCCAACTCGCTGGAGCGACCAAGTGAAGGACGCCACAGGCCTGTCCTTACCGATGTCCCTCAGAGCAGAAGAGTGCAGGAGCGAGTGGTGAAGGATCGTCAAAAACAATGGAGTTGTTGGGGTAGGCGGAAATCACGATCCTCACACGTGAGGAATACGACTAAGAAGAAGAATACTAGTTATATTTGAGATTCGTTAAGTGACGTAGGTAATAACGTAAATTCAAAATTGAAAAATTTGTTCATGTATTAGTACAAGAAGTTTTGGTTGTGGCGGGATGTGGGGTGTTTTTAGGAACGTTTTTCTTCCATTAACCCTTTGTTCCCTGAACACAGATATAAACATTTTTTTCTAGTTTTTTCTTAGCAAATCTTGTATCTTGTGTCTTAAAAGATATACATGATTTTCTTCAAAATTTTCCGGAAAACCCATATTAGTGAAAATTTACTGGTATTAATAAGTACTGTCAGGTATTGGAAAACCCATATTAGTGAAAATTTACTGGTATTAATAAGTACTGTCAGGTATTAGAAGGGAAAAAATCATACTCCTTTTATCAGGTCACAATTACATTATATATTTTTAAATCAAGAATCATACGACATAAAAAAATACTATTAATTTCACAATTTTATATAATTAAAATATTAAAATCATTGTTTCATGGTCTTTCATCTTTCAAAGTATCACGATTTTTACACGATAAATTTCTCTGACTGCTCAATTACAGCTTACTGCCGTGGTGGTATTTTGCCGAACTAAAAATTGCCCTGCGGCCAATACATTTAAAATATGTCCAAATAAGTATTGTCATAGGTTAAGTTGGAAAAAATGTACCCTTGTGTATTTAATGGGATTTATTTTGAAGTCAGGGAGCGAAGGGTTAACTGGGCCGCTCGCCTTTTAAATAACACCAAACAGGAAAGTACCTACATTTTAAATTATAGTAAAATATCAATGTGGTGTTATTCGATGCGAAGTTGCAATGTTTGTAATGTAATTCCTAAAAAAATCCTAAAAAGGGCTTAAGAGGCTGACATGTAACAACTTATGTTGAGATTATCGTACAAAATAAAATCGAGTTGTCAACTTCTGACAAATTACCGCATCATAAACAATCAGAAAGACGTCACACTTAAAATAATTCAGGTAGATAGGGGAGTTCCGCTCAAGAGGACGCATAATATCTCGGCTAAAGTGGAACGACCCCTATCCGGTCCGCTGGCAATTTCTTCCGCCGTTTTTTGATTACCTGTCTCACCTGATGTTTGTTTCACTTAACTTCTTGTACTAATGGCAGCTAATTATATGAGCTGAAGGAACGAAAATAAACGCAGTGACCTTCCGATAATTTAATTATTTATAACGTAATAAAATCACAGCGGTTTCGAAGTACGTATGCGGATATAATGAAATATTCGTTTTCTTTCATACCTTTTTTAACCATTTACCGCGTCAAAATTTAGAGAGAAAAACAGGTGATTGTCAACGAATTTGTTGCTACTTTATATTGATTGTATGCCGACAGAATGTGAAGCTATATACCTTTGGGAGCGACTCCATTCCAAATCTGTCATTGCAATGGTTAAAGATTACAATGGAGAGTAAATGTTCAATTACTAGGTAAAGGTTAAAGGCGTAATATATGTTAAAGTATTTATTCCATTTGTTTGACAAAATACCAATACTAGATTTACACAATTTAATACTCAAACATTTTCTATTGTTAACGAGTCACTTGTGTCAACAAGAGGCTAATGTGTTGTGTCAACAAGAAATTGTCATATGTATTTAAAAAGAGTTGCGGTCAGTGAGTAAACGTATCGCATTTTTGAGTAAACATTTTCTAGTTTTCGTTGTTGTAGATCAGGGGTATCTTAAATTCTAAGATAGAGCACATTTTAAAATATCGATAAGGCGGCGGACACCACCTTTTTTTTTCAAAGCAAATTTATAATTGGACATAGATAATAAATAGTACAAAAAAAGAAATTTTTAGTGTAAAAATTGTTGTTTATGCTCTTTAAAATGAATAAACGTCATGGTTGTCTCATTTACATAAAAAATAAACGTTACATAAAAATTATAATATCAATCTCAGTCAATGTGATCTTCGTCACTACATTTCATTGGCCATTTCCTCATAATTACGAGAGTATGATGATATTATTCCTGTTAGTAAACAATTATAAAGATGCACATCGGGGTGTCGAGATCTATATTTTGGTTTTATTAAATTTATATTTGAAAACAATGATTCGCGAAGGTGTGGGAGAGAAAAAATATTTTATTTTATAAGCGCCTCTTTTTAAGAATTGAAACCTTTTTTTCCCACTATATTTCAGAAGTTCTCATCTGATATTAAGGATTTTAGTGTAATTTTATTTTGAAAGTCTAAAATTTCTAGCTCAAGTCTTCTCCGCTATCTAGTGCTCTAGCAGAATAGCCAAATAACGTTGACTTGTGCAGACAAATGAGTTCGAATTACATATTTTTTTAATAAATAAGTATTTTAGAAACTCGTTAAAAGCAAATTGAAATTAAAAAATCTGTCAGTGGGCGCCCGAGGGCACAGGGTTGGGAATACCTGTTGTAGATAATACATACCTGTTCTGATTCAATCTGATTCAATTAATATTGTTATAGTTTGTCATTTCTCTCTCTCCGTGTCCAGTAAAAAACCAAATCCCACTCTTAACTATATGTAATAAATTTCAAATATACAGTGTAATAGCTAAATAATATTATGCCAAATAAATTGTATATTATTTAAAATGTTGCATTAAAACCAACGTCTATGGTTTGTTTAGTCTATCTTAGACTAACCAGGACCCGAACCGGAACCGAACCGAACCGAACACCGGAAAAAACCGTTATTTTTTCCGGAACGAAAACCGAACCGATGTTTCTTTCGGTTTTTTTTTCGAATATATTTAGCAAACGAAAATGTTATGTCTTCAGTGTAACTAATTGACAATTTGAAGTTTCCATTTCTTCACCTCCAATATCATTGAAAAGTTTCTCCAAACAATGCACGAATACTTATTGACTTAGAGTCAAGAGCGTTATGAGTCTCGACTCTAAACCAATATTTATGAAGGGAAAATATTGCATAGTTAGGTTTAAATGTGCCATAAACCTCTTGAAAAAGTTCTACTCGCAAGAGCCTTTTGAAAAATAAATAAACAGTATTAATTTTAAATACCATTGTCCAGAAATTCCACGGTGTATCGTCACAAATAATGTGGGTATTACCAGAATAAACCGAACGTGAGATTCTACTATTTTATCTGGAAAAAAGTATTTTTCAAAAGTAGAAATTATACACTCCAAAGAGAAAGCAATGGCGAAGACATTTAAAAGTTCTTCCATAAAAATATGTACAATTTACACTGACGCTACATTGATTGTCGAATATTTAACTTCGTTAACTTCGGTCACGGGTTCGATTTTATATTTGGAAAGTTTTTTTCATAAATTTATTTTTCATTCGATTTCTCCCAGCTTTATTCTTCTATTCCTACTATCTTCGAAAATGAAAGTTTGAGCAACTTAGGAGGCCATATGCCCCACACTGGGAGCGAACATGGTTGAAAAATAATGAATTAGCGTTTACTTGTCAGAACAAATAATCGCAAATAGTCACTATAAAATTATTCTGGCATTACATTATTTTCCATAAAACACTAATATATTATTTGCGTTACTTATGAAACTAAGTAAATTAATATTTTGTACCTCCTGCAATATTTTTTTTAATAGCTTAATCTTTAAAATTAAAACACAATGTTTTTTTTTTACTATAATTATATCTTGTCCCTATTTGAAGTAATTGCACTCTCGAAGGATTCTTTACGTGTTTTGATTTTGAATCTATCACAAAGATGAGATTGGGTTTATTAGCAAACTGTCTTCATACGCATCGTTTTCAAGGGGTGAGTATGGTACAGTAAGTCTCAACACCCGACAAATCAATATGTGTATGAAAATATAATATCCAACTGAAGATTCAAGCCTCGAGCGACAAAACGGGAGCACAGAACGTTACTGCTAAGCCACGGCGATAATCATATATGTGTATACCATTAAAAAAAAAAACAGTTATGGTTGCCCTCCTCTGCGCTATTTTAATTTGAAGAAAATACGTTTTAAATGAACTTTAAATCATTCAATTTATTTGTCACTATTTTATATATGTGGGTTGAAATTTATAATCGACGCGTTTCAGAGCTGTCATAATTCAACGAAAGTTGATAGTGGTGGTGGCGTAACTATCGCCCGAGATTTGACCAAGTGATAAAAAATATTGTAATTAAAATACAGAATTAAATTAGTTTGGTACACTTTTTGCAATTATTCAGTTCTTCAAATTCAGAGCATTATGTGATATATATTTTAGTGGTAAATTTATCAGGTGTTGCTGAAGCCGACGGTTAACACTCTTGTTTTTCGTCCTTATCGAGTGCGCGGTCAAGGTTTCAAATATCTAAATATATACGTTCATACATTGATTTAAGAAAATCGCAATCGTTAAAACTTTGTACTAACACTTTCATAAGTTTTGTCACTATAGACCATTATAAGATGTCCGTTTAGAGAGGGCGCTAGTGTCACGGAAAGAATACTGTCACTCTAAATTAAATGTCTTGGCCACCACTTGATTCGCAGCCATTTTTGATTGGAATTATCAATCATTTTTTGAGACTTGCGAATTGTTTTCGAAACACTTGAAATTGCCTAGAACCCATAGGTTGACTATTTAAGTTCCAATTTCTGCCGGCGGTCAAAGTTATAATGGTATATCGATAACGACCCGTATTTCAACTTTCGCCATCTTCAAGCATTTAAGTGCACGTATGAAATTAAACAGTTTTTGTCGTTTATATGTAAAATAAGAATTCATAAAAATAGATAATATTATTATCACCAATAGGAAGTAATAATCTTGATATTAAAGACGAATAATCTTAATTGGGGAAAAAATCGACATTTAAATCAATATAGTTCCTAGACTTAGTGGTAATTAATGATGTTACATAACTTTATTAATTCTTCTTTTATATCTATATAAATAAAAATGAAGATCTGTTTGTTTGTTTATCCTCTATGCATTCCTTTACCAATCATCCGATTTCGACCAAACTTTGGTGAGTTGTTGTGTGCACACCCGTGAAGTTTTATGAAGAAAATTTTTTTTATCTGGAATCTAAAAAAAGAATCAAATACATACAACTAACGACATCTTTAAACCAGACGGAAAAACAAAAAATATTGTAACTATCCAAAATAGAGGTCTGCATGAGTCCGAGCTTGGCCCGCGGTCGGGTGGGTGAAGACAATTCAGATTCGGGCTCGGGCAGGGCCCGGGTAAGGAATTCAAATTTAAGAAAAGTATTTCGTACTATGTTCGGGTCATGAGTCAGCCATAAGGCAATAGTTTTCATAATTTAAATAATTTATTTCACATGTGCTATGAATATCGTTGGAAATATGGAAACAATAACATATATTGTTTGAAAAGTATAAATGAATTACTATATTTAAAAAATCGGGCTTTTTCGGGCTGAGATAAATAAATCTGGGCTTCGGGTCGGGTTCGGATAACAAGTGTGATGTTGAGAGTTTGACTCGGGCCGGGCCTGAAGATGACGAGCTCTGACGGGGTAATTTTATGAAAAATTCGGCCCGTGCAGATCTCTAGTCCCTACTAAGCATCCCAACTATTTGTCATCATCAACTATTCGGTTATGGAATAGTAAAACTGGAACTATATTCGAATAGTTTCTGAAGCGTGAAAATAATATTAAAAGTTCGATTTGAATAATTAATAACGTAACATTATATATATATAATACAAAAATAATTTAATAAAACATTAAAATATGTAAAAAATGAGCTCGTTTATAATAAAATCATATTTATTGAAATTTTAAATCACTGATATACATATCATATTTTCTTAAGATACCCAACGTCTTATAATAATTTACGACTAAATCTTTTCCAAATTCTGTCAAATCTCAGATAGAGACAATATAAATACATATTACAATACCGTTCCATTGCATTACTATATTTAAAACTTGCAGCTGCGTCGGATTACTCGAACAGTATTTTTTTTTCTATTACGGCATGTTAAAAGGTTTTTTTAGGTCCCGAGGCATTCGTCAAATTCAAGTATTATGATTTATGATAAGATACTGAAAGCGCCCGAGTTGGATAAAGATAAAAAATAAACATTCGTTACTGTTCTTGAATTCTTGATAAATTGTGATGCGATCTTTCGTTGATTTTGTAAAATATTTCACTAAAAATTATTACGAACAGTATTCGAATTATTGCTCAAATATTCGAATATCGAATAATTAAGAAAGTGGCCGAATATATTCGAATATTGAATATTCGAATTGGAATCCCTATTCCTAGTCAGTGGCCCACTCCTTGAGGTGAGTGCGACTCAACACCACGTCGCCTGTGCGCGCAGCTTTAAAGATGCTGCGAGCGTTTATTGTCCCATGCCCACGCGACTTATTCTCGATTTTATTAATTTTATTATCATTGCACAATAACTTACTGCATACACCTATTATGAAAAAGTCCATTGTCAGTCTGGATCTTGTTCATAGGTAGGTACCGAGCTAGTAGCTGTGCTGCTAGCATCGACTATTGAGCCAATTCATGTTGTGATGTCAACGAACGTATCTTTTGTCGGAGGTTGGGTAGGTATATTGAATCACCAACCGCTAATTTCACGGCCATAATAGCGATCAAGAAAAACAAATGAATTAAAAATCAAATATTTAAAAAAATATATCATTACAGCTGACAGCCAATGCGTCAAATATTTTGAAAATTGAAAAATCATACGAAATAAACTCGATGAGAATTTTTATAAGTCACTCATGTCCAAGATCACAAATTTAAATTGAAAAGCTCTAAATTTAATATTTACCTTGGTGAGACTTGAGCCAGGACTCACCTGATTGCTAGGGCAAAACTCTTATCACTAGACTATTAACTTCAAACAAATGAATTAACTTCGAACGATGTAGAGCTGCACAAAAATAATCTTATAATGAATACAAAAAAGAAAAGATAGCTTTTTATTCAAGCAGGATGCTGGACGCATCCTATGGGAGTGTCATTTAACGCATGAAGAGAGGGAAAAGCTGCGCAAGTCTGTCCAGCCTTCCATTGGACCGATCAGCCACGCTGATTTGGTAGCGAATAAGGCAAATTACGACACCTCATACGGAGAGCGATTAGACCACAACTCATAGAAGCTTTTCATTTATCTGGAGGGATTCATTTTCTGCACACTTAAGTGCACGTCACCAAGTCTTCGGTAGTTGCTCCAAAGACACTCCCAATTAAGGGAAAAAAACTGTAGATACGCTTAACGTTTGCTACGCCACTGGATACTGCCGTATAAAATCATCGGATGGGAAATCAGTGGTGGGTGGAGGAGGGCAAGGTAGCTTATTATTATTGGGATTTGCTTTTCCATTTAGTTTAATTTTATACAGTTTCATTATTAAATTACCGATGTTCCAAATCTAATCTGTTAACCGATGTTCATCATCGACTGTATATTACACTTCATGTAACTGGCGTTACGAAGGCGTCGACGAAGAGCGAGCATACCTCAGTTCATAGAAACTTACCTGTTCGTAGAATCTTACCCACATGTAAATTTTTACATACGCACTTTTTAAAAATACAAGTTCATCGCTCCTGAGACACTCCTGGAATAATTAAATCATTTTGAAGTGCTTAGCACTGCTATTCTACGCTATACGTATAGAAAACGAGCTGTTGATCCCGCATGAGGTGGCGGGTATAAAGTGGAGTACTTTTACAAAATTAGGTAAAATCAACTGTCGAAAAAATGAATCCATAGAAAAAGTAAACTATCTAAGTATTTCGTATTGGAAATTTTTCTTCCTAAACTTTAAGCTTTAATAATTTCCATGTTCTGAAATTACAATTTAGGTACCTAATATGTTACACAAAACAAAAAAGAAACTATTAGTTTTGATAACTTTTTTTGCCAATTTAACACTGAATTAACTTCAATATCAAAAAAACAAAATTTCAAAACTAATGTGGTCGATTATGAATCAGCCACATTTTATACAAAAAATGTTTGTTTCAACTATTGATCGTACATTTTATACAAGCGTTTTAAAAATGGCATTTATTTTTGTGGACATAAATAATAAGTGTGTGTAAGTCGTATTATGAAGTTTGCTTTGTATTGTCTCGATCTACAAGTGTCTTGTCTGTTCTTACACTCAAGTCGAATTTAGAAATGCAATCAAACATTGAATTTGCAATATTTATAAATCATTTAATAATCCGAATGTCCCTCAAACATCAATTATATCACGAAAACGATAATAACTCAGTGTACTGTTATTTAATCTTAAATAAATAGTAAAAATAATGTGAAATAAAAATAATAAAGAATTTTTTTTATATTTTTCGGTTGCTGAGTGCTCAGTTTAAATCGAACAGAAGAAATCTGTTTGAAAACATGTTCCATTAATTTACTATTTTTTCAAGTGGTACCCCTGCAAATGTAAATAAAATGTTGCCATAGCTTCTGAAAAAATCTCTAATCTGTGGGAACTAAGCGATACAATAAATAGAAGAGGCACGAGCAAATTGACAGAAAACATCACTTGACAGATAGAATTAACAACGTTGAAGAAAACATGCATTTTATGGGAACTTGGTGTGTGTTTTACAGACGTGTTAAATGCTTCAAAAGTAGTTAACTTGTTATCTAGAAATAGCATTCTAGTGATTTAAATAAAGATAAAGACGGTTCAATTTAAAATTTGATTGGTCGGTTGCATGGAGGTAATTGATTTACATTAATTTCTTACCATGTCTGAATCCGCACACGGCACGGGTGATTTTTCAAGTACGTATTAAGTAAATGAAAAAAAGCGATTCTTTAATTTAAAAAGACTTTAAAAAAGGTCGGCATTTATGTTTACCTATAATATACATACAGCAAACGATTTCCGTCCTTCTTTGTTCTGTGTTGGAAGTCCCCTTGGTAATAAAACCACAATTCATTTTCATAGACAATACGATAATAATTTCAGTCATGCAATCGAGGACATGATAATTTTAATAGCAATAACATCTGACACGTAATAAATTGTTTATGACTTATATTATGACATTTGACGGTATATCGTATTAAATAATTTTGGGTAATTTGGGTAATTTCACGCGGGTGCCGAGTTAAAACGTAATAATTAGACAAAACTGCCCCAATAAAGATGCCGATTGATAAAAAACCAAAATTTGTACAAATTATTCGACAATTATGTATATTTAGAGACATTAAACACAGCTGTATGATGAAGAGATAAGCAATTAAAAATAAAAACCGATGAACTCGTCCACTTCCTATTAACGGAGCATATGACTACCACGGTGCAGACAAGATTATCGATCTCCCGCCGAGTACAACCAACGACGACGCAATTCATACGGTATGCAAAACTTGTCTTAACCTGGTCCGTCGTCAGATTTATAGCCCAGCCATGAAAACGTCCTCTTTCTTTTCCATGTTTAAAAATTAAAACGGCGTACAACAAAATAATGGCAACAAATAATATTTTAAATCTAAACTACTATCGTTCATCGATAGTAAAATACATACAATTATAAAATTAGATAACGATCGACATTTTATTTGGGATTCGTCTATTAGCGCCTCTGTTGGGGGGCGGAAACCGCAGGAAACACTAATTTAAATAAGGAACAGGGCGCGTGCTCGAAAAATGACAGCTAGATTATTTTAATTGACATCTCTGTTCATGTTAAAACCACTTTGATTGATAGAAATTAAATTGGACGCGTAATGTCTACATTAAAAAACGACATCTTCCCCAGCACCTAACATATTACGTCAAATTAGTCTTCCTGTCAAAGCAATAAAAAGTGTCGGGACTTTATATTGTTTAAAAAATACAGTTGCAACGATTCATGGAAAAAAATAACATTCCCAAAGGTATCCTTTAGAACTCAACAACCATGGAATTCAATAAAAGATTTGCATATTTTGAGTACACAAAAGGTTAGTTATTTCAAAACTGTAAAGTTCGAACACGCTACGAGCCCATTTCGCCAAATGTTCGTATTTTATACATGCTGTTGAAATTTCCTCCAACCCTGACGTAGCGAGAGCGATATGCTTAAACTAGTCCTGTCCTTGCCCTATCCTTCTATCCCTACTCTCTTCATGCAGTATATAAAAACTTGTCTACTGAGATACCTCCATTAGGCCATATGCTCCACATTGGGAGCGGACGTGGTTAAAAAATATTAAATCATTATAAAAATAAATTCAGATTAATATAATTCCCAGAAGCAAGACTAGTCCCTTTCAGAAAATAACTTAAATGTTTACCTACAATTCACACCGAATGTAATAAAACGAAAATAGCCCACGGGCGTGTAAGGGAATTTAGTTTTCAAAAAATATTTCGGACTAAATAATTTATTTGGGTGTAAAAAAAATAACAAAATTATATAATCATAATTGTTTGAAAAGTATAAATGAATTTCTGTCCTGAAAAAAAATCCGGCTAGCATCAAATTGAGCTTTTAATTTCACATGTCGAGTTTAACGGTGTTCGGAAAGTGATAAATTAAATGGAAGCATCAATTCACACCGAATGTAATAAAACGAAAATAGCCCACGGGCGTGCGGGAATAATTGAAGAAATAGGGTGTAAAAAAATAACAACATTCCTCGTAGCATCACTTGAGCTTTTAATTTCACATTTCGAGTTTAACGGTGTTCGGAAAGTGATAGATATGGAAAGTACATTATTGAACAGATATCCTGACATTTTCGAGTTTAAAATAGCCATTATTTTTAAATATAACAAGTATTTACTGTTACAGCAGGGATCTAAGGACGTCAAATAACAGAATAAATCTTGTTGAACAAAAAAACGAAATATTTAATTGTAAGGAAATGAATTTTTATTTTGTTGTTTTTTGCCGTTATATTCTATGGAAGCCCCAAACCCTTCGTCACAAATCATTACATTATTACATACCCTTTTTACGTATGACGTCACAAAAATACGACCCCAAAAAATCAAAAAAATACATAATGATAGGTTTATCGTTCATCCTGAAGATTTTTTGTAAAAACACTGATTTTGAAATTGGACAACCTAGCACTGTATGTAGTAGAGGTGTAGACAGGCCGAGGCCGGAATATTCAGGCCCGGCCCAGCCCGAGACCCAACATCACACTTATTATCCGAACTCGACCCAAAGCTCAGATTTATTCTCTTCAGCCCGAAAAAAGCCCGATTATTTTTCGAAATTCATTTATGCTTTTCAAACAATATAATATGTCATTATTTGCAACGATATTTATAACACATGGGAACAAAAATATTTAAATTATGAATAGTATTGCCTAATGGCTAACTCATGATCCGAACATAGTCAGAAATATTTTCTGAAAATTGAATTACTTACCCGGGTCCGGTCCGAGCCCAAATCTGAATGGTCTTTACCAGCCCGAACAAAGCCCACGGGCCGGGCCGGGTAAAGGCCCGCGGGCCAATATATAGAATACCACGTATTTTCGCGTAACGATTCTAATTTCATTTTATCATATTTATAAAAAGTTGAAAGATATTCAAATTTATCTGAAATATTTTCATATGATTTCGATAACCTATAACACTAAAAAAAATTATCTTAATCAATTATATAAAATAATATTTGTGACACAACAATTATTCCACAATATTTATTTTGCGACCAATCAGATCTGTAAAATATAAATTAATTACATCAAAATAAATGTTGAAACCAATGTACCAAATCAGGGGTGACGAACCTGTCGCGTAAAGGCCACATGCGGCCTTTTAGGGTCTCCAGTGCGACATTTTAACAGAAATAAACAAATACATAAATAAATTAATTTCATTGTTTTCATTCATTTTAAAAATATACATACATTTTTATGTATGTTTCTAAAATGCGGCCATATTTGATTTTAAGATAAATTAATGCAGCCTTCCGACAGGAAAAGATTCGTAAAAAATCAGGGACGAAATGGCGGCCCCTGTGGTCTAGTGATAAGAGGTTTGCCATAGCGATTAGGTGGGTCCTGGTTCAAGTCCCGGAAAGGTCAATATCAAATTTAGATTTTTCGAGTTTATATCGTATGATTTTCCAATTTTCAAAATATTACGCGTTGGCTGTCAGCTATAATTTCAAATTAAAAAGAAAAAATTAGACATCACAAACATTCATGTCTACGAACAGAAATCCATAAATCGATTGAAAAATCAATTTATGAAACTGTCCGTATCTTGACTTGAACCCGAGACATCCGTAACCGTAGCCAACGACGTTGGACACTGCACCAAGGAGCCGGCATATCATGGCTAACTAATCAATCAATAGAATTATACCGTCTTAAAAATGTAAACATATTTTTTAATCGCAATAACTTCAATCTTTTGTAATGGCATTTTTTCGTATTTGGTAATATGCAAAAAGTTTGTTCATATCTGCATTATTTTGTAAAATAATAAGCAGTTTATAAAATATGGCTTTTGATTAAATTTGTTTACTATAAATTTATCAGTAAAAGTACCACCTTTTACGCACAAACACTGTCTACATTTCAATAATAACGGGTGCTAAAATTATCATTAACTTTCTGATAAAACAAGGACTCCCCAGATAAAGGTGTTGCTATTTTTTCCTCGTCTCGTTTAAATCTCTAATTCCACCGTACATTAGTCCGGTCTCATTTGATATTAAAAAAATCGAACCGCACAAATTAATAAATCGTTAATATTTATGTAAATATTATACTGATTCGATGGGGCATGCAAAATAAGGCCCGACACTTATTTTTGCGCGGTCCACTATGCAGTCAATAAATTATTTGTTGTTATTTTTTTTTAATCCCCTAGGCAGTGGCGTAGGTAGGGTTTGCGCCGCCCGGGGCGGTCCATAATTTTGCCACCCCCACATTTTCTCTAAAAAATTTAACCATTACGACGCAAAGCATTGCGGCGTAATGTGAGAAAAATTGTATGAAGAATAAACATAATTTCTTGAAAAACACAATATTTTTACAATCCTGACAAATTTTGTGTTTAATATTAATACTTTTTCTCAAAAAATGTTAATTTTATATTGACAATAATGTTGGGTTAAGGCTATTTTTTTAAATTACCCACTCATTTTTATTAACACTACGACGTAAAAGATTGGACGGCAGGCAAAAAATTTTCAAATATAATTTCTTCAAAAATATGTACCATATTTTTAGAATCCTGTCGTTTACAGATACAGAGACATAACATATACTAACTTAACTGCGGCCTGAGTGATTCGATCTATATTGAACAGACAGGAAGTAGCATTTCAATTAGATTTAAGGAAACATGTAAGATCATTTAAAAATAATAAAACAGATTCTCAATTTGCTAACCACCTCTTGGAAGAAGCACACAACATAACCGCTAATTCAGCTCCGGTATGCTTACATTTGTGTGATAAAAGCCTCAAAACAAACATTAATCCATCACCCTTACTTAAACCATTACAAGAAGGTCATGTAATCACGCATAATCAATAAAATTTCAATGCATTTATTTTAACGACTAATCAATCAACACCGCGTTAGCTCCTTTTCTAAAAACACAATTAGTACCTTAAATGATTGAATTTTAAATAAACATTATGATTGTTGAATACGTGAGATGACAAAATATTGTATATCTCTTCTAAACGGTATATATAATAGCTAAGTAAAGATAAGTTTAAGCATATTTCTGACGATGGCGTCAAGGCGAAATAGCCATCAACTATCTAATAAATTTTGTAGAACTAGATACTTTGTTATTTTATCCTATTCGAATCTATGTATTTGGTTCTTTTTGTATTTTTTTTTTTAGATTGAAAACTTTTTCTCAGAAGCCTTCGCGGGTGTGCCTACAACTCACCAAAGTTTCATCGCAATCGGATGATGATTCGGACATAGGAAGGCATATGGGACAAACAAAAAATCATATTTATATATATATAGCTACTTTTACTTTAAAACAGTATTGTAAAAACTAGATGAAAAAGGTATAGTATTTCAAACATTTAAAAATCTTCAAAGTACAATTGCTAAAAACTAATATTTTTCGGTTAGTGTCTTCTTCCAGAATTTCGACGATATTTACTTTCTTGCAATGGATTTTGTTGCAATGGCTATCCCCTACTTAACCTAAAAACCCAAATCGAAATACTGGTTCATTTGTATGAAATTATGCATTATTGTGACAGACAAGGAAACACGCGTCAAAAAATATATTTACTCTGTCTAGATAGCTAATTAAAGTTAATTAAAAACACGACCGAGTGTGTATACAAACAACAGAGCGCTGTGCACTAAACTGGATGCATCATCATGCAATAGCATGCATCTCGCACAATGAATTCGTATTCTTCATCATCAGCAACCGGTATTCATCCAGAGTGTTGCATGGGCTGTTCGGCTAATCAATGCATTACCTAGACCAGATATTCGAGGTTAGGAGTGAATTTTAGATCACCAGGGAGGATTTGCTGACGTTTATTAAAGATTTTCAAATATTACACCAAATATGCATATTTCATATTTCGAGAGCACCCTTTGAGTTAGAGTTAGATTATCTTGGGAAGGGGGAGGAATTATATTCTGAACATTAGTGAAAGGGGAAATAGAGCAAAAAGGATTGGGATCCCTTCCCTAGAGTGTACTCTATGTAGTGCGGCGGCAACCAAGGTGGTGGTCCGAAGAGAGATCTGACATTATTTGAATTTTATAATCCACAGCCAACCAACCCAGAAACAAATCGTCTGAATCTCGTAACATGTCTAACGTTCGAACCTTTCACATGACACAATACTTCAGTTGTCGCGTAATAAAAGTGCGGCTTACGAATGTGTTGAGTTTAATATAAAATGAATTAAATATATTAGGTGGATTATAAAGTTTGGGTTTGCTTATTTTCTTTTTATTTGGTGCATTTTTTAAGACATGAATGACCTTAAATTTTTACCATTAATATATTTTCTTTTATTTAGTGTTTATTGAACTAAACTGAGTTTGAATTTTCTAAATTCTTTTCTCTTTTTTATTTTAGATTCAAATATATTAAGCCCATAATGAGTGTGAAGAAGCGAAACATCCATCACATTAGAAATGTTTAATGTTGAAAGCTAAAAGTATATAATATATTGCATTTAAACTATTTTTTTATTAAATTTGAATTATTGAAATTTTGTTGAAATTCCATCAAGTACCCTCAGTCGATGTCTTAAATTATATTTTTTTATTGTTCTGCTGTAACAACTTTTGTTTGATTAATAAAGCTTTTATAATTTAGTTATAACTAATAGCTTTATTTAATGAACTATGTGCATTTTATGTTTTCTTTGATCACTTTTTTCCAATTTTTATAAAATATTAAACACAAAAGTCCCGTAAATTTAGTGATCCGTGAGATTTAGTGTTGTTATAGTAAACACATATTATTCAGCAACGAACTATGTGTATTTTTCTTTGTTTGTAAATAATATTGTTTTTTTGCTAATTTGTTTAGTGAGTTGTGAACATTGTATTATATTTGTCAAATGCATAGCGCTTTGGCGTCAGTTGTAATGGTATGTTTTTATTGACCTTTTCATTTTACAATAAATAAACATTACATAATATAGTGAAATGGATTCTAACAAAAAATATTTTTTTTTAAATAACTATTCTCGTCAATAGATATCAGTATCATGGAAGCTTCAAGGTTGTCCTTCGCCTTAATAATGCATAATTTATATGAAACAATATTATAATAAAACATTCGTGTTTTATGGACTTGTACGTATTGTAAAAATAATAAAACAATACGTCGAAAAAAAAATGGCGTTAACACACTAAAATACGATTTTGAAATTCGAAACGTGTTGGGTTACGAGGTATTGCACTCGAGCAGGATATTTTAATAAGTATTATTAGGGGAGCAAATTTGTAGGGAGTTAATTTAGTAAAGGACAAATGTTTAAGTGGATGATGCAGCTTTCGCAAAATTAATTAAATTTCATTTCACTATAAATAATTATCACGGCATAATTATGACGACGTCAGTTACACATACGAATTTGAAGTTTCGATAGCGCAGCATTCAATTATGAATTATTTTAGGCTTTTTTGAAAGGTAATAAGATTTTTATTCAACTTGAAGCCAATTTGAAGCACATTGACTCATAATAGAGTTTATCTTAACGGGAACTGCTTGTTGCTCAGTCGCTCAACCTTCATTTTTGGAGAGAGTAAGGACCTAAGAACAAATTATGCAGCTTGGTTTAGGATTAGTGGTTATCATATCGCTCTCGCTGTGCCTCAATTTCTAGGATCGGACAAGTGGGGGGGAATTAAGACATCACAGACATCCATGCCTTCGAACATAAATCTACAGATCGATCGATAAATCAATTTATAAAAGTGTCCGCCTTTTGGGATTCGAATCAACGGACAACGCAATCGAAAAAGACAACGTTGAGACAAACAGCCAAACACTAAATTTACGTCTTGCTGTCTGTCATCAAGTATTGAATTATATTTTTGATAATTTTACTATTATTTATAAAAATAAAAAAACATTCTTTGCACCAATTCCACAACTTTATGAAATGATTAGGAGAGCTTTTGCTCATCGCAAAAATCTCTAACTGAAAGTCTATTCACTTTTATGGAGTTAACTGTAAATTCTTGGTGGAAAGGCATTATGTTTAACCCTTACAGTGTGAGCCGTTCTCGAACGAATTAATTTTAAATCTGTTAAAACGCTCACTATGGCTAAAAATAGATAATTTCAACATTAAAAAAAAAGAATTATGTGAAATTAGTAATACCAAATACATCAAGAAGTAAACTAAACTCGTCGTATTCTCGCTAAAATAAATCGAAGAAAATTAAGAAACTGAAAAGTATTTAATCTACGACTTCGCAAGCGAAATGGCAGCGGCCAGTCTTCATATACACCGCCAAAACGCATCCAAGCTAACGCGTAGCCGCATTAGTGTTTCCTTCTAGTTTGGCCGGATCTTATGATATAAAGTCTTGGTACTAATTCCACATATTTATTATAAACAGAACCGATTTCGCTAATCGCGATCATTATAAAAATGTGGAAGTAGTACAAAACAAATCATTTAAATTTCGCTTTCTCGGCAAATTAGGAAAGATTCAATTTGAATTCATTGAAAATCAAAATACCAAAAATGGACAGTAACTATAGCTGTTTCTAACGCGAGTTACGGTAAAATTGTGTAATATTCCAACATCTACTCCTCAATTATAGTGGATACTAAAACTATAAAAAAAAGTCATTCTCCAACCCTCTGGTAAGTAAGCAAATAGCTAATAGATTTAATTTATGTCTTCATAATTCAGGCTAGGCACTCATTCGAAATTTATTTTGACAGATCGCTACGGGAGAGGAGAGCATGGTCCACCATATTGCCTCATCCTTTTAATAAGACCATAATAATAATTTATTAACGAGGGGTCATTTAGCCTCATTGAGGTAATAATTTTTACATCAGAGACAAGTATTTAGAAATATAATTCCAATAGTTTTAGGATTGACGAGATTTAACTGTAGGTATAGGACGATGATGTCGTGTGACGATTATGTGATCCCGGAGAGATGTCTAAAGTTCCGGACTCGACGACAGAATATCCGTCCTTCCCTTGGTCGTCCATATTCGGCTGTCTGTGTTCTGCTTTAGTCAACATGACTTGCCTTTTCAGAGCGTTCACCTTTATCATTACGTATGCAGAATTGGCATCGTATATATCGGTCAGTGCTTGAATTTAGCGTCATTGGCTACGGTTACGAATGTCTCGAGTTCAATTATCGGTACGGACGGTTTTAATAAATTGATCTTTCAATCGATTTATGGATTTCTGTTCGTAGCGTTTGTGATGTCTAAATCGCCCTCCCACCAATCCGATCCTCACAGGGCGTAGCAAGAGCGATTAGCTAACCACTAGTCTTGTCCTATCCTTCTATCCTTACTCTCTTCGAAAAAAGAGAGGTTGACCAACTGAGTAACAAGCCGTTCTCACAGAAAAATTCTGTTGAGATACCTTCATTAGGAGACCATATGCCCCACGTTAGGAGCGGATATGGAAAAAAAACATATTTAGCTACAAGTATAAGGTGGGTATTACATGACCATATGCTATTGTATGTTATTTTCTCATCTTTAGAACAGTGTTACTTAACCTGGGGTGCGAGAAAATGTTTCCAGGGATGCGAGAGAAGTTTCTAATTTTTAATGTAAAGCTACCAGTATTTATTTATGCAAGTTGTTTGATAACGAAATAGTACGAAGGAAGAAATTTAGAACAGCTGTCGCCAACCGGTGGTCCGCAAGAAAATTTTGGCAGTCCGCGAAGCTATTGCAGCAACATATAATTTTGGAAGACAAGAATCCATCAACCTATTTCAAACACGCAGTAAGTGTAAATAAAATTTCATAATTTATTTATTATGTCGGTGATTTATTCTTAAAAAATCATATTGGGGCTTCCATATATGACGTCACGCTCTAAGGGGTATGATAGAATGTGATGATTTGTGCCGATGAGGGATGGGGCCCTCCCGGTCAGAATATATGTGACGTCACAAAGTAAATTGATATTTAAAATACCACTTCTACTTTTGGCATTACTCGCTTCGATCGGGTATAAATATTTTTTAATCTTTCAATTTATGTTTAGGGAGGAGGGGTGTCAAATATGTGATGTAATATAGAGGGGGTAAATGGTGTGACGAATTGTGACGACTGGGGGGGGGGGAGTTAAAAAGTAGCCAAAATCGTGTAACGTCATATATGGTCACTTAGTGGTCCGCGAGATTAAAAATCATGAATTTAGTGGTCCGTTAGATCAAATAAGTTTACGACCGCTGATCTAGAACATCGTATTCGATATAGATGCCTAAATTTCAATCGTTGGGTTAAACACATTGTTTTTATTTACCTAATTATACATAAGTACCGATTAAAATGGTTTAATTGCATCACAAAGAATTAATTTTTAAACGGGAAGTTGTCGAACGGATGTGCAATGAAGCAAATGGAAAACTAAAAAAAGAATCTACTGGCGATATTCAAATTAAATAAAATTGAGATCGAAGGGGGCAGACAATTATTTGTATACGCCTAGCCAATTAAAAAAAGATACTAAAATAAAGACGACCTAAAGGCACGTCCAAGCGACAGGCTTCTGTCCACACTCGATTGTATTAAAAGTAACTTTTTTTTAAAAACTTCCAATTTTATGAAATGATGGAAAAATTTTCATCTCATGATTATTATTTCAAGAATCACATTTAATAATGAAAAAAATATACGATACAGAATTTAATTATATTTGCCTCCCGTTTTTCGTCTGTATGGATGACATTTACGAATATAAAACTCGAATTACGATGTTAGATTTTAACTTTAATTCTATTATAATGGAGTTGTATCAAGTAATTTACAATTAAAATCAATACCTTAAATATTGTCGTTGTTCTGGAAGAAGACACTAAATGAAAAAATACAAATTTTGAGTAATTGGACCTTGAAGTTTGTCAAAAGTTTGAAATGTAATACCTTTTTCATTTTGTTTGTTTGTACAGAACTGTTTTGAAGTAAAAGTATAATTTATAAAAATTAGTTTGTTCTTGTCATGTTTTCTTCCAGAACTTCCGACGATATGTTCTCTCAAGTTTTGCCATGGTAGTCTATCAACGTATGTCCTGTCTAAAGAAAGTGAATGAATTTGTTAACAAACCGTTACTATTGAATGCTACTGTTTTAAGACCAAAATGGCCAAATAAGTGTTTAAATTAGCCATGGTTATTCCGAAGTTCGTGCTTTAAACGTTCAGAGGTATATCTACCAAAGGTGACAGCTTTGTCAACTCAATATTGCATTTAGTAAAATTCGAGGACTGGTTGTTATGCATTAAATAAAATTGATAAAGAATTTCTTCGGAATGTGAAAAGTATGGTTACAGTATTTCAACAGTCTTCAACAATCAGTAGGAAATATTAAAGACTCGTTTTCAAAGAGTGGAAAAAGTGTATGGTTTAAAACAAATCCCGTACACCCATAGTATGAATAAAAAATTTGATATTAGCCAGGTTTCGAACCTCGGATAGTAAAACGGAAGGCGGTCGGCAAATATTTAAACAAAAAAATTATCAAACGTTTATTTAAAATAACAATATGGTATATATAATAGAACTCAATTTTTTCTTGTTAATTTTTAATTTGTCGTAGTGCTAATTAGGCAGTCGCAGACGAGCATTTACCGGAAAAGGGAACAATACAGTGGCGGCGCAGCGCGACCAGAAGAGGAAGGGCCCCATTTTGTATCCTGTCTATTGTTGTCCTCTCCGCATATCTCGTTAGTAGTACACCACAGGGTATTTATATAGATGGATTGTTATTTTTTGTTGGACTATCGAGGATGCTGCCATTCGCTGGACCACTAGATACTGCATCATCAAGCCGGCAGTTAATTTTAATTACGATGCAAATTATTATCAATATTACTATCGTGAGTGCTAATATCTTTCGTATTTTGAAAACATGTCCACTTCTTATATGGCCTTTTTATATTGACGGTGTTTTGACCAACTCATGAAATCTTCAAAATTTAAATTGTTCAGGAGAGAGTAAAAACGGTTTTTATCGAAAATATTATATGGTGCGTTGCATTATGAATCTTTGAAATGCACTCTTGTAAATTCTCAAGTTTGTAGATACGGGATTATACGTAGGGAGTGTCGATATAATAGTGGCTTATATCAAGTGGGGGGTTAGAATTTTTAAGCCCAAAATCAATGTAACATGATGTTTCCCTACCAAAAAGTGGTCAATTTATTTTTCTAATTGACATCATCTGACTGTCGCATGATGTCGAAATAGCAGAGTATAATTATTGTCTCACTAAATACTTGTTTGTTTTACATGGTTAACTGCAAAAAACCGCACAGGAAAAACCGTACAGGAAAAAAGCGAACAGGTAAAAACCCCACACAGAATAAAAAATAAGTATTAACATTAAAAATACTTCTAATCTTTTCATGAGTTTTTCAGCTTGAAAAACGGTTAAAATCAGATTTTAAATCTTAAATAACGTCAAATAATAATTTTCAGAAACTCATCAGAACGTCCGACGACGAAAGATGCATTTGTTGCGTTCTGGCCATTGAAGGTGGATATGTTCTGTTTTACCTCAGTAGCACAGCATACTTTATTTGAGTACATAAATTATTTCAGTTTCTAATATTAAGTAGATAATTATTATGATAATATTATCAAGAAGTTGACACACCCTGGTTTTTCATAAGTATAAGTGTCATTAGTGTCCTGAACTGAAATCGGCCTGCGGCAAACAGCAATATTTCGCAGAATACGCTCCTTCTTGTTGTCAGGCGTTAAAAGAGCCCCCGGCTTCATGGCCGCTGGACGAGTCCATTTTTACGGAAAAGGGTAGCTCCAACTTTGCACGGAGTTTTTTTGAATTTTGTAGACAGTCGATTACGATCCGCCGAGAGGGACGAGCTGCGTCCAGCGGAGGTGACATGTGAACTGTTTGTTTTGTGTTTTGATTTGCGTTGGATTTAATTTAAATTCGTTGTGTTATTTGTATTATAACTTAAAGTAAATTCAGTTAAGTAAATGTAAATGTAGAATCAATTTTATGTGTTAAGATTTTATATATTTATGTAATATTAAACCACTGCATCTTGAATGGAAAATAAATAAGTTTTAAACCGGATCTGAAATGGCGTTTGTCTGAGATCAGCCCTTCCAGGACTCCGGATAACCAGCCGCTCGCCTCTCTTCGATCCGGGGTCTTCTCAAAGTTTATTAACTATGATGCGTGTAAGAATGATTGATGTATTTAATAAATACTGTCCAAAGGGTCAATGCATTTTGTTTTCTAAGCTTATTACATTATTATTGCTGAATTAAATCTAGATCAAAAATATTTACGAATAAACAATCACTGACAGCTAATTTCATTTGTAAAATAAAAAATTGTAATCGATAATAACTAAATATAACCTAATTTATAGTAAATATTTTTGCAAACATTTAATCGTTGAAAAACATCACATTATTGTACTATTAAATAAATGCATGGTCACGAATTCACAGTATGTAGTTCATAATAGTCACGAATATTATAGTATATGTATCGTCAGGTACGAATGCAATGCTCGTGATTCCTAATGCACCGAAAAAGATATTTAAATAAAAAGCTTTTTTAATTTTTTATTTTTATACTAAAATCAGCAAAAATTAAAATACAATATATATCGACGTCGTTTTGGAAAATTGATTTAACCCTCAACATTGAAACTGTTCAGGAGAGAAGAGTAAAAACTGTTTTTTTCGAAAACATTATAGTATGGTGATTTACGTTATGAATCTGAAAAATGTTCTCCTGTAAATTCTCATGTTCGCACGTACGGTACTATAAGTAAGGAGTCTCCATATAATAGTTGCTTACATCAAGTGGCCGGGTTAGAATTTTAAAACCTTAAACCTATGTAAAATGATGTTTCCTTTCCAATAAGTGGTTATATCAATTGACCAAAATACCGTCGATATATATTATATAAAAAAATGTATTTTAGTAACAAATTACGAAGTTTTTGTAAAAAAATATTTGTGTAAAATATTGAATTGTTATTTCTTTTCGGCTCCGTGTTCGAACGGCTAACGTCGTTGGCTTCGGTCATTGTGCTCACGGGTTCGAATCCCGGTACAGACAGTTTCATAAATCGTTTTTTAATGATTCCTGCTCGAAGGTATGGATATTTGTAATGTCTAGCGAGAGCGATTAGCTAACCACGAGGCATTCCTGGCAATATCTTTATATTCCTACTACTAGCAACTAAGTACCACGCAGTTTTCGTATAAACACTTCCGTTGAGATACCTCGATAAGAAGGACATTGGGGCGTACGTGGTTTGAAAAAAAAGAACTTTTTGATGCTGTCTAAAATAGTTTTCATTAATATGTTTAAAAAACATAGCAGGCTAAGGCAAACTCACCACTGGCGCCCTATATGTTGTATGCAGAAGAATTGTAGTGGAATAGTATTATTAGAAACATATTTGTCAACTGAGAAGTTTTCAACATTCAAGATAACTAGATTTGATCAATTAGGGTCGTTTCGCCAGTGCTCGGCCATTCAAACGACAGGTGTACTTTCAAAAGGGATTGAGGAGTCAATGAATGATAAATACATATTTGTTTCGCTGTTGTTCCATTAAACAAGGATTAAGTATTGCAACCAACTAAATATAAAATAGTTAATATTGTACCAAACCTAAAATAATAGAAGTTTACAAAAAAAATGCCAATTATCCCAGTGGTCGGCCCCCAAAATCTAATGGTCGTTCTTTCGTTACCCAGTGTTCAGCCATCACTATGAAACTTCGTGAATATCGCGAGCAAATTTACTGAGAGTAGACAGAACAATAAAAAACATAATGATGCAAAGCATGATAATATAAAGTATATTTTGTTAGCGATCCCCATACAAGATGAATTTGTCGAAACTTGCGAAGTAAAAATGTGTTTTTTTTCTAAATTGCGTATTGTATTATATAGGTCAGTATAGTGCAGATATACATTGGCAAGTGGCAAGACTACCTACACGAATTTTAAAAAATGTGTTTTAAATATCTGTGTATTATTTAATTGCTATTGTAGCTCAAAAGACCAGTATAGTGCAGATATACATTGGCAACAAGACTACCTAGAAGATTTTTTGAAAAAACTATTTTTTAAATATAACACTATTATTTAACTTTTAAGCTCAAAAGACCGACAACTGGTGACGGCTGACATTAGGAACAAGCACTCTAGACGATTTTTTGAAAAAAACTATTTCTTTTTTTCTAACAAATAGATGTCACTGCCGCATAACCCAAATTCATCGTTGAGTAAGTTTCCTTCTGTATTTCATAGCGCTATGAGTTTTGTACTCTAGTTTGTTTATAAGGTTTGAATACCTGCTAAAAATATTTTTTACTTAACCTAAATACTACCACAATGGCTTTGATAACCGCCAGAAACTGAGAGTTTTTACTGGGTGATGTTTTGATAACGAGAACATTGTACCAAAATACGACTAAGTATGTACGAAGACTATTCGTGATGCTGCCGCTCCGTTTTATATAAAATGATGGATGTTGATTGTCCTGCTGGGTACATCCATATGCCACTCGTTCTCAAACAGTTCAAAGTAAGCAACGTGGCATATTTTAGTCAGACTGAATATGTAAATACTTACGTACATCTGGCTACAATTATTAGTAAGTAACTCGTTGTTGAATATTTGAGTTATGTGTTGAAATATTATCGAAAAAATAAAAACTTTTGAGAATTAAATATTTGTGAATCTAGTTCTTAAATGTTTGTTCATTTTAATCAACACGTTTTTAAAATATTTGACATCTTTTCAGAGATTTTTTATATCAATGGATTTTTGTATAAAACACTTTTTCGACACAATCGAATTGAAATTTAAATGAATATGTCAAACACAAAATGTCAGCCATGGCGGAGTTGATTTTAGGGATGTGAAAACGAACAGCTAGCGTGATCATGACTGACATTCCGTCGCGTCTGTTCGACTCTGTGGCCTGAAGCACTATATATCTGTGAATATGGGTGTGAGACCCAGTGTCTTTTATATACTGTTTTATTAGGAGCACACATGATGACCATTTGGATAATATTAACTGAAAAGGAAATTAACAACAAGTGTGATTTTTTTCTTAATTTATATGTATTATCATTCTTCAATATTCAGAACCAGTATCTCCAAGACCGTGTTATCCTGGATACCCATAAATCCTTACTGACATCACCGAATCACCAGAGATTCGATCTTTGACAGTCGATGGCTGAATATTTCCATTTTATATTAATATTGTTTGGTGCCTCGTAAATTTGTGGCTTTCCTGAAAACTTATTTTAATAAAAATATATTTAAATTGGTAAATTTAACGCCGCACAATAAAATTTTAATGTTTGAGGAGCTTGCGATTTGCGAGCCCACGCTGATCGCTTAACTCCGATGATGAACTATGATGGGATATCAGCTCTGATTAGTGGAGCACATTTACCATCCTACATACTGCTTTTAATACTCGTATATCTAGACAACTCTCAACTCTCTTACTCGCTACCAAATAATCTGCATGCAAGCATTCTACCAAAACGCCCCAGATGAAACTATGTCATATTTACTCATTGCTTACTGGTAACAAACGGCGATAACTACAGAATGATTAATACTTTTTGGTTTAGTGACCTTAAACGGCATATCAGCAGAAGTAGATGTGTCTAAAATCGCCTGTTTTGAGTTACGAATGCAGTACGATAGATTTTGAGACGATCTATCGTCTGAAAAAACAATTTCAGCCATATTCCATTTATTTTTTGCGTAATTTGAAGAAATCAACATGAATTGAGTTAATTTTGCTCACAGTTATTAGTGGCAAAAAAAAATTTAAACTAACATTACTCAAAAATCGGTTAATTTCATAAATAATGATTACGGTATGTAAATATAATAACATAAATTTCATGATTTTCTTAGAAGTCGATTATCTCAAAACAAGGTTTTTTTGACTTAAAGCCTTCTGCCACTATAACGACGATATAATATGTCGGATCCGATGTGCAGTGGTTAACGTCCGTGGCTTCGGTTACCGTGGAGCCTCATGGGTTCCAATCGCAGTACGGAGAGTTTCATTAATTGATTTTTCAAACGATTTATGAATTTTTGATCATAGGCATGGATGTTTGTGATTTTTCAAATCCCTCCCACCCATCCGATCCTAGAAATGGAGCCAAAGCGATTAGCTAAACACTAGTAATGTCCTAGCCCTATTTTTCCATTCTTACTCTCTTAAAAGGTGAGAGGTTTACCGAGTACAAAACTTCTGTTGAGATACCTCCATTAAGAGGCCATATGCTCCTCATTAGGAGCGGGCATGGTAAAAAAATATATTCTTATTACGTCTTCAACTGTAGCTCGTGGTCCTGAAAGAAAATGCAGCTTATTGCCGTCAGTCGGGTTCGCAACATTACTGGCGACAGTGTTGGCTCGCGACGAGCGAACAGAACTAATTCCTACTTCCTCATTAAAGGCAGAGCAACGCAAACCAGCGGGTTATGTGCGCGGAATTTTTTCATAACCTGCCAGCATACTTCGTATTGCAGATATTTTGCGATTACTTTAATGGCATAAAATTGTCGTGACAGACTAATCGCCTTCTTAAAAAATTTGACGGATAATTACATAGAAAAATAGCAACATCCTTTATCTACTATCTACGTTAATAAGATAATTGATTCAGATCAGTTTCCTTTGGAGAATAAGAATTGTCAAATAATAATCTAATATTTAAAAATCAATGTGATTTTGTTCGTATCTTATGCACTGCCATACCGTTCATCCGATTCCGATAACACTTTGTCAAGTTATTGCTTGCACTTGCACAAATAACATAGGCATAGTACAATCAGGCCTGGCCCGGCCCAAACCGACTCTCAACTTTTTAATTTTTAACTTACAGTTGGCCTTATTATATATAAAAATCAATCTCACAATCTCAACTCTAAAATAAAATCTTAAATAAAGAATCAAATTTGTACAAATTGCGACATCTCGGAAAACCTTGTGATTTATTCGTGTACGCACCAGACAGAAAAACAAAAAATATTGTGTATCCGAAAACACTTCAATAAACAGAATTAAAACACAAACACTTTTTTTTAGTGGCATTGCAAAGCATGCCGGGTACTCACTAGTTATTAATAAATTCAAACACGATATTTATAATAGCGTTCTAAGTATATCTTGTCATGGACAGATGTAAAGTACTAAGTAACTTTAATTAATTAATTTAAGAATAAAAAAATCAAGGGTACAATAACATTTTGAGAACTCTAGCCTCCAGCTTCAGACTGCTTTACCATGACTATCGGTCATCTGCAGTCTGTATCTAATTGGACTTAATCCCAAATAGGTGAGCACATCAGGTTTGTCGAATATCAATAAAAATGAAAGTTCTATTTTTTTGATAAAGGTTTCCGGTTCGGTCCTGCCTATTTCAATATTGAATGTTTATTTTTCTCTATATAATTTTTAAGATTTTCCACATGGGCATGTTAAATGTTTACTTTTAGTATTATTATATCTATCTATCACATCGGCAAAAAGCTGGGTTTTTTTTTAAATTTTCAAAACGTCATTCAATATATTTGTTCTTCATTATAAATTTAAATGTCGGTTATAATTACTAAATAAAGTTATATTTGGAAAACTAAGACCTGGTTAACGAGTATTAATTACGGAATGTATATTTTAATTAAATTTATTAAACATATCGTCGGCTTAACTAGCAAACTGCCTCTTTACATTTCAGCAAAATGTTCAGGAGAGTTTAAAAACAAAATAATTTCAGTTGTAACCAATGCTATTTTTCAATTTTATATATTGTTATTCATATAAAATATGTAAAATTCATAATATAGTCGACGATATATAAAATCTGCAGTTATTATTGTACAACATATTTCATTTTCAGAAACTGTGGTGTATATCGTCGTTGTTCTGGAAGACGACACTAACTGAAAAATACTAGTTTTGAATAATTGGACTTTGAAGTTTGTCAAATGTTTGAAACACCATAACTTTTTCATTTTGTTTATTTGTCCAAAACTGTTTTTAAATACAAGTATAATTCATAAAAACATGTGTCTTCTTCCATGCGATAGAGTTTGAAATAAAGAACATTTTGGTATAACTAACTCAATATGTCATTTCCTTCCAGAACAGCGACGATATATTGTGACGGAATCCCACCGGTCGGAAGAAGACGCAGGGAGGATTGAGGCTCTCTGGAGGCATCCCAGCCTTCCAGTGACCCAACCAGTTTCAACGTCTCTCCATGACGTAATTGGGCTGATGAAGACCATCGGGTACTATCCATAGGATGTACTCGGCGGAGCTGAGGGACTCTGCCATGTCATGGGAGGAAGCAAAGCGATTGGCGGGTGACAGGGAATCATGCTGGAACCGAGTGGTGGCTATATGCTCCACATGGGGAGCGAAGAAGATATGTAATTAATTCATAAATAAATGCGATAGAAATATTGTGTGTTTTATTTTTCGCCTGTGTTGTTTTATCGATGTTCTGATTTGTTCTGTCACCATCAAAAATATGTATTCGTATAACGCAGTTTTATCTATGATTCGGACTATTTAACTTGGTGACTTATATCCAAAAGCGGACACGGGTTTAGTATCGTAAAATATCGTAAAATGTTTAGTATGTTTAGTATCGTGTAATATCGTAAAATTCAATAATTCTCAATGCTTTATCCAAGCACAGATTTTCAGATAGATTACTATAACTATTCCATCTCGGTATGATAAAAGCTGATTTGAAAAAGCTTCAATATCAATCGCTTATGTTGGTCGTTGTCCAGTGAACCTATTACGGTACACAATATGACAATATCGTCCTGTCACTCTCGTTAAAAAGTCAAGCCAATTCGAGTTAGACAGTACCAAGTCAGCACAAACGTATTTGTAAACATATTAATATATTTTAATTTGTAAAGTGCGTTTCACACGGTACGCACTGGTCAGTGACCATTAACAATTCAATATGGCGTTCGACAGCCGAGTACTTGTTCCTTCATTCATACATAATTTACTTATTTGCATTTATTTAATTCCTAAGCACACTGCCGCAACTGTGTGAAGCATTTGTTATGCAATAATAATGTATGCAGTTATGCAACCATGGTATTGTTTCAAACAAAAAAGAACGGGATAAAAAAAACGGTTCATTAATAAATTTAGTATTTTTCCGTTAATGGTGGAGAAACATTACAAAAAGTAATTAAAATAGTATGTACACAGTGGCGGACTGGCCATAAAAATCAGGTTGCCCGATGGAAAGTGGGCCCCGCTGTATGTTAGGGGCCCTCAGTAAAATCAAATAATTTTTTGAGTATTTCATTTTACGTGTTTAAAAATATACAGGATAAAGCACTTTAGGTGATTATGTCATCAATACAAATAAATATGTTTTCTTACGATATACACAGTGAACTAATACTTCATTATTACATACTTATTCTCTGTTTTAGCTGTTTGTAACATATGAATTTTTAAAATTATCAATTAATTATTAGTACAGTACATAGTAATTAGTATATAGGGTGGGGCCCCCTCTCATTTGTGGATGGACCCCCATGAACTCCTAGCAACCAATATTTTCAGAGTCAGTTCGCCACTGTATGTACATATTACATCCTACATTTTTCAGCATTTTCAACTCAAAAATAAATGTATTTATATAAAATTGTTAGACATACTATAAAGGATAAAAGGTGGCATAAAAGTTATGTTATCATTATTATCATACTTTTTTTCATGCATATACGCTGTCAGTGGACAAGGAATAAATCAATTATGTTTTGAAAACCTTGTTCGTTCCCATTGTGGAGCATATGAATTCCTAATAGAGGTATATCAACAGAAGTTTTTCTACATAAATTGCATATTACTCAGTTGTTCAACCACTCTTTTTCTATGAGAATAAGATGAGAAGGACAGGGCTAGGAGTATCCATCCCATCATATAATAGGAAGTATAGGACGTAGCGAGGGCAATTAGCTAACTACTAGTTCTATCATTCTATTATGTATATACTATATACACATATTTAAGCAGAAACCCACTAAGCGAAAACTACTGCCCGAAGCGTATATTTGTGAGGCCTATTCGTCTCATCAAAATGTTAGTGATTAGAGAATCAGTTATTTTTTTTATTGAAATTCTTTTTTCATCTTATAAAAATAGTATTAAACTTGCGGCCCACCGTTCATTTTGAATTCCTGACGTAACCCTTCAGTCAAAAAGTATACCTCTCCTTTTTCACTCCGGTCACCGTTAAAATACCCCCCCCCCCCCCAGCAACAAACGTTCGATAATTAATTAGTAAGGGATACAAGTCAATACTTACAGGATTAGTTTATTCTTACGATTCGTTAAAACTGTGAATTTAGGACGTGATGGTAAATAAATAGTAATTCAATTTTATATACGTTAAAATGAACGGGTGCATGGTATTAATACTGTGTATTTTGTTCACAAAATACCATATGGAATGTAAAATGCAATTAAAATATGGTAATTTCAAATTAATGCTATACCTAACTATAGTATGTTAATTTTGCTTCTGAAATGCATCATGTTCCCTTACCAAATTTGACCTTATGAATAATAATCTGCTAATATTTAATGTAATTAATATTCCATATTTATATAAAAAAATAAGCAAGTGTACTAAGCCATAAAAGAGGGTGGGTAAAATTGAGCGAAACAAGTCTGAGTCAAGATAATAAATGCTACTTATTCTGCTGTATTAAGCAATGTTTTCGTATCTACATTTTAATTGAATGGTCACACAAACAAAAGCGTGATAAAAAAGTCTCCAGACATTTTGTTTTCATATCTGTCAGATTTCAAAATTCGAACATTCGAATCATACAAAAAAGAATTTGAGAGATTGTTGCCAACGGTCGATCATGCAGGGCACTATAATGCCGGGCGGGGCTAAAAAAAGCGGGAACCTCTGTCGGAAGGAAGCGTTTAATTTAAATAAATGTTTATTCATATGCACAACAAACAAGCAGTAGGTACGTAATGGCGGTTTATACGACAACGGCCCGTGGGTAAAACAATTCGGAACGAAAATGGATCGGTAATTGAGAGACAAGTTGTCGCAGCAGGGAATGAATTAGTATTCACACGGTGTCAGTCGCTTTGGGGTTCCAAAACTCAACAAGTCGCAGAGGTTCGAAAGCAAGCAAGACAAACCAAAAACAATGTTAAGGGAAATGAAGAGATCAAACCACCTTTTCAAAATTGGAGAGTTCTATCTTTAGGTAGTATGATTCGAGCTACTCATTTTGTGAAGTATTTCTGTCAAGGATTTCATTTTTCGGAATTTATGCGGATTGTGGTGTTTATAAACGCAATACGGAAATAGAATTTAAACAATTGTTAACAGCAGAAAAATTGATTAAATCCTCTCAAAATTAATAACAATTTATAGATTGTACCAATATAATAAAATACAAAGAAATGTTATGTTGTAAATTCTAGATTTGAAAATATATATGTTCAACACATATAAATAAACAATATATTGTTCAACCATCGTAAAAAAAATATCTCTTTTTCAATGAATTTCGGCGGTAACTTTGTGGAAATTAAATTTTAATATAAAAATTAAAATTGATAACTTTGATATTCCACTGATTGTGTTACTAAATGTGGTACGTGTTCCGCCTCTTTGAGAAGCATCTTCGCACTAACTAAAGAGGCGAAATACGTGTCACGTTTTGTAACTTAACCAGCGGAATAACAAAGTTATCAATTTTAATTTTATATTATATGAACTTAGTTATAAGTTACTGTTATAATTAAAAATATGTTTTTATTTCACTTAATATGTATTATTTAATTGTTTTTCAAAAAAACATAGTTTCAATGAATATGTACGTATGTCTCGATATATAATAAAGCTTGGGAAAAGAAACATTTTGATAAATGTAAAAGAAAACTACTTTTCACCTTGATCACCGGAGAGCATGTTCGATATTAATTCTAATTAATCGACTATGTGAGTACACCAGAATGCAATGATGACAGAAAAAAATTTAAATGCTAATCAATTTGTTTGCTTGGACGAAAAAGTTTGAGAAGCACTATATTAGAGGGATGGTGGATTACAAAGTTCTAAAGCGTAGTTTGAAATAATGCCTTTATCTAGCAGTGATTACAGATAACATGCAGATTTCAAGTGGCGTAACAAGTAGCGAGGCGATACTACAACGAGCGGCAGTTTTATTTACTCTAACGGCCTGTCTAGTTTCAATTCCCACCATAAATAATCAATACCCAGGACTGGATTTAGGATATATAGTGACCATTATCTCTAAAGTCCACCTATTTCACTTTGATAATAACTTGTTTATTTCAGTGTAATAATAATAAAGATGTGTCACAAATATTTTTTTATATTAAATCTTTCCCCGTCCCCCCGACGTTGTCCAAGCACCCCCAAATTATTTTTAATTTGCCACAGACCCCGTCAGAAGTCATAAAGACCCCTGGCGGTCCGTATGAACCACTGGTTTAGAAGGATAATAAAATGAATGTAATTTCCAAAATCCTCGATGCGCCTCTGTCCCTTCAAACGTCAAGTTAAAGGCATCGCTCAAGAGTGCAGTTAGCATAAAGCAGATGCACTTTTGGGCGGAAAGCTCCGTGCATTTTTATTATTTGTCAGTTAAAAGTAACCAACACGGCGTCCATAATCTATTTATATTCATAATATTATTACATCGGCAACCGGTGCATAGTTATGTGATTTTTATATATCAGTTGTCCATTCTATGACTAGATTCACTATTGGTCATCGGGCTTCGTTGAAGGAATGAGAACAAACAATAAAATCATAAATACGATTCATATTCTACAAATCGTTTTTGAGATTATGACCGGGTTTGCTTAGCGAGAAAGCGTTTTTATTTTAATGTTTTGAATATTTGTAGGTGGCATAACACATGACAGCTTACCTCAAAGCACCGCATACATGCCTAATTACACAGATACATAGAAGAATATTACAAATGTAATTCGTAAAACAACAGAAAATTCAAATACCATCAATTTGGGTAAGTTTGCCCATCGGTATAAGATTGGCCCACTACATGGAAAAACGTGCTGTTATAATACCATATAAATATTTTTTAGTTAAGCAAAGGTATTGAGTAGCCCCTGGTGGTAAAAGTAGGAATTAATGCGTAACATAATTTGTTTTATTGTTGAATTTGTAAGCTGACAGCTTGGAATGATAAAACAGAATTTAAAAACTTTTCTTAAAATAAATTGGATTAGCAATATTTTCAATTTGTATTACTAATCTGTAAACCGAATGCTGTATATTTTTTTCCCATCTCAATTATGTACAGAATATATGAAAGCACAAAAAAAAGTTGCCAAGACTTAAAAATCACTGAATATATAGTAATTAGAGTGAGTATTTGTATCTTGGGCCAAAGTTACCCGATTTGGATGAAAATTTTTCCCAACCTTGTTTTATCGGTATCAATTTCTATGTCTATAAAATAAATCTATTTCTGTTAATTAAATATCATCTTAAGGACATTAGTTCATTTCTATGTAGAACAATACTACACATAAATACAATGGCAAACCGTAAAAATACAAAAACCCTCAGAACCGGTCCAAAGTTACCCAGATTGACCCTATAGAATTCATAAACAATTATAGAACAGAATATTGAGTGACATAGACAGGGAAAAGATTTTTTAAATCTTTATTTTAAACGATAATAATAACTATTTATAAAAATACTTAATGAAGTATTATAAAAGCTATAGACAACAAGTTGTTGGCACAATACAATTTGATTAAAACTAATTAAATAATAAATAAATCAGCATCGTTCCCACGATTTTCGCCAATATGCCATAAGGAAAGAAATACGTATTGGCAAGAATCAGTTTAATTTGAATGCTGCACTGAAAAAAACGAGGATCAGAAAAATATAAATATATGAACCATACGATGAAGAGAATCAATAATATGTTTGAACTTAAAAATGTATCCCGATTGAGAACATTAAAATAAAAATTGTTATCATTTCACGATCACCCTGTACGAACATGAAGATTAAATTATTATAAGTTGTATTTTGTTCGCTGACTTCCACTTAGGTCTTGTTATGCATTTAAACAAAACAACCCTTGTTGAATTATATTAAATGAACCAGACAAATCGATGGGAATTGTTTTAAACACATAGTGTTATTCCATGCAACACTGTTGGTATTCTTTCTCTATTTTCTAAGCACAAAATTACATGTATAAAATATCACTCCTTTGCTGTCATACATATTTGTAGATATTATTTTTTTTTTTTTTAAATAATTTCACATTACCGTTAATACCAGTCAGCCAAATATTTTAAAAATTGGAAAATCATACGAGATAAACTCGATAATTTTTAAAAATGTCTCAAGATCAACTCAATGAGAAAATACATATCCAAGATCTGAAATTTCAATTGAAAAAATCTATATTGAACGCTTGAACTGGAAAAAATCGTGTTTTGAGTTATCTATTACTTATATGTATAAAAATGAAAATTTGTTTGTTTGTTTGTCCTCTATGCATTCCTTTACCATTCATCCGATTTAGATGAAACTTTGGTGAGTTGTTTTGCGCACACCCGTGAAGGTTTCTGAAGAAAAAAAATTTTAATTTAAAATCTAAAAAAAATATCGAAAAAAAGAATCAAATACGTACAAGTAGCGACATCTTTGAACCAGGCGGAAAAACAAAAAATATTGTGTATCCAAAATAGAGGTCTGCGTGGACCCGGGTTTGACCCGCGAACCCTTACCCGGCCGGGCCCGGGTAAGGAATTCAAAATTAAGAAAAATATTTCGTACTATGTTCGGGTCATGAGTCAGCCATAAGGCAATAGTTTTCATAACTTAAATAATTTAGTTCACTTGTGTTATGAATATCGTTGGAAATATGGAAACAATAACATATATCAAATTTGAGTTACTGAGATTTTGTACACTTCCATGTATTTTGTCACTAACGACCCGGGTTTTGCCTTTCGGCATCTTCAGGCATTCGAGCGCACGAATGAACTCGAACTGACTGCGCTTCCATGTACAAAATTTCAGTGTACAAAATCTCAATAACTCAAATTTGATATTGAAATTCCATCAAGCACCCTCAGTCGATGTCTTAAATTATATAATAACATATATTGTTAGACAATTATAAATGAATTACTATATTTTAAAAAAATCAGGCTTCTTACCGGCTGAGAAAAATAAATCTGGGCTTCGGGTCGGATTCGGGTAACAAGTGCGATATTGATACTCGGGATCGGACCGGGCCGAACCTGAAGATGACGGGTTTGGACCGGGTAATTTTATGAAATTTCGGCCCGTGCAGACCTCTTATCCAAAAGCACTTCAATAAACAGAATTAAAACATAAACCCCTTCTTTCTTTGTGTGGCATTGCGACGCATGCCGGGTACTCACTAGGTTTAAATAAATTTTCAAGTAGTGTAAACGAATTTATTGAAATTAAAATTTTCTTTTGCAACTAAGTAGGTCTCGAATTGCTAATGGACATCTCAACAGAGTTTGTTATACGAGAAATATTTTTTATTCATGCGCGCAACGACCTATCTTTTTCGGATAAGATATTTGAAGAGGTTGGGCTAGGAAAGCAGTGGCTGTTCAAATTATGGTTAAAACTGTTTATTCATCTTTATGTTGTCACTAAGAACGTGGGTTTTTTTCTTTCGGTAACTTCTAGAATGTAAGTACACGAATGAATTCAAGTCATGAACCGAGTTCATGAAGAAGAACTTTAGTGACAAAAAAAATGTGGAGAAAATAAATATGAACCGTTTTAATATGCTATTGAAGTTCCATCAAGCAACACCGTCAATCGATAGATATCATAAATAATTATATATCAATCGTCGAGTTAATTACTCAGAAATCTCCAAATAACCCATGTTGAGATAAAGCAATATTCAAATGGTAACGAAAAATCATATATTATTGATTTGCACCCGAGTTTTATACATTTTATAAACAGGTGTTTAAGAATTAGGTAGAAATATACTTTTAATGGTGCAATATCAACATTTTGTTTGATTCTTTAGAAGGTAATCTGCCTTAGAATTTTATTGGGGGCATTTTTGAGTTTTCTGAGTAAGACAGAGCGCAACATTTTACATTTAACTCAAATTTCATTTTCTTGAAGTTGTCTTACTAATGAACTGGAGATCGATATGTACGTGAAGAGGTCTGTAATATTTTACGAACGTAAATTATGGAAAGCACTAATATCAAATGAACTCCCTTTATATGGTTTCTGTGACCAACGACAGCAGAATGAGATTACCACTAGGACACGGCTATAAAATTAATGCTCAAAAGAAAGCTGACCATCCTGTTAATGAATCTGGGAAACACTTTCATATTTACCAGTTCAAAGGGTAAAAAATATAAATTTAAATAAGTCCGTTCCCGCAAAGGGGCGTTAAAATTCCTACACTCAAAATTATTTTCGTCAATCGTACAACGGCATTGTCATTCGTCATACAGATGAAATTTAATGAGGAAAGCCGATTAACTTGTTAGATGCTTTGCCACCAAAACGCTTTGTTTCAATTTTACTTGGAAGCAATTTGATGAGTAGCGAATTGTTTTTCGTGACGTCAGATCAGGCCGACAACAATAAAATAAATTAATATTTATTTGAAGCCCAATTCAAATTATTGAATTTAGTTTAAGCTCGGTTTACATCAGATTTATTCAGTCAACAAGAAGGAAAACCTCTTCAGACGACATTTGAAAATATTTAAATGTTTTAATGTAAAAACGATAAAAATTTTACTATTCGATTCATACTTTTATATTTAATTTCTTATAATTAAAATGTTTACAAAAATAAAAGCTGAATTCTGGTTATTATGTCGTTCTTAGAGAATGAGTTGTTTGGTATTGTCAAAAGTGAGGTTAGGTTGTTATGGATTTTGGAGATTGTGTACTATTCAATTACGATGAAAATATTGTAATAATTTTAGATTGTTTTTGCATTCGACAATTATTTCAACAAATATTACGAGGCAATATTTTTATATGCGTAAAATATGAAATATTTATTTTAATACATATACGCAATGTTACCAAAATAGCAAAACAATTTGTGTTCTCAACACATTCGAAAGGAACAAAAGCTTTCTCAAATTAATTAATTAAATTATTTAACATTTAATTAACAAATCAAGAGTTTTTGCATTAATTTCGAGTGTTTGACTAAGCTCACTTGGAGAAAAAATACCTAATGCACATAAAGGCAATTTATGAATGCAATGCTTTATATAATTAAATTAATTTTATACAAACGAAATATTGTCGGCCCGTTGTCTCTAATGAGGTTAGATATGTGTTACAAAAAATAACGAATGAGGCAGCAATATAAAAGCGTTATATTTATAGATTTTGTATAGATAGAGTCGACGCAAAACTACTCTTTCGCACTGGCTCTAGCATTTCTTTTTTTCCATGTTTGCACATATCTGATAAACAAGCATGATTTAAGTATTATCTATGGATTCACGAATGGAAAACCAGGATTGAAAAAGTGGAATTTCGGGATGCTTAAATCAAGAAAATGCACAATTGCGAAATTCAGCATACTTCGTTTCATTTATCGTATGAATACTGTACCCAATAGCACTCACTAAGTTATTATACACTCACACACAAGTTATCACATAATTAACCGTAAGTACCGCGGATCTGATCCGACAGATGTGTCAAACTAGACAAAAAAACAAGATAGATCAACATAATCATATGATGCTGAGGGTTAACGGCGAATTAGTTTTAGGAAGATGATCGTGGATAATTTATCGAACATATAATACATCGCGATGCCAATAATTGACCGCGATTAATATTTATCGGGAGTCTTCTATGATATTGTCTTAAAGGCAAATGACGTGTCCGTGATGCAGTGATCAACGTCGTTGATTTCGGTAACAGATCTCACAGGCTTGCGTCCAAGTACGGACAATTTCATAAATTTATTTTTCAATCGATATTACATGGCATGACATGGATATTTGTGATGTCTAAATTACCTCCCATCAATCCGATCATAAAACAGGGTGTAAAGAGAACGATTAGCCAGACACTAGACCTGTCCTAGCCATATTCTTCTATCCGACTCTCTCCGAAAAAATATGTTGAGTGACTGAATAAAAATCAGTACTTACTGGTAGAAAATTTTTGATTTTAAATGATTTAAAAAAAACATATTAATGTCGCGTTCAATTATTCGCGATTAATTGACTTTAATTAAATAATAAATGTCCACGTTGCATAATTTGAGGAAAAAAAACAATCGCTTGCGACTTATTTCATGTTTTTCCGAGCCTTTAGCAGAGTGGTTATCGTCGGATTCAGTGTCCCAGTACGATCACTTTCATTTTTTAATCGATGGGTAATGTATCTGTGTTCAAAGACTATGTGTGTATGCGTTGACTAGAAATTTATTAAAATCTATCCCATCCTAAAAGACGGATGCAGAGTAAGCTGCCCATCATTCTATCATCTCAGAAAAGACAGACAGGTTAAGCAACAGAATAACAAGCAGCGTTGTCGTTTAGATATGCTTCTTTACGAGTCCATGTCTTTAAAACGGATTCAAACATCTACGGTGTCGCCAGTTTGAGTACTGGAGAAAGGGTGAGTGTTCCTAAAGTCAGCCGTCGCCAGTGGTCGGCCTTTTGAGCTTAAAACTTTAATAATAGCGAATATATTTAAAAAAACAGATTTTTTTTTCGTGATGGTAGTCTTGCCACTTGCCAATGTATATCTGCACTATACTGACCTATATGATGCAATACGCAATTTAAAAAAAAACACATTTTTAATTCGCAAGTTTCGGAAAATTTATGTTGTATGGGGATCGCTAACATTATATACTTTATATTGTCATGCTTTGCATCATTATGTCTTTTATTGTTCTGTCTACTCTCCGTAAATTCATCCGCGATATTCATGAAGTTTCATAGTGATGTGGCCGAAAACTGGGTAACGAATGGCTGACCATTGGTTTTTGGGGACTGACCACTTTTTTTCTTCTTAAAATTTCTATTATTTTATGCTTGGTATAATATTAACCATTTCATTTTTAGTTGGTGACATTACTTAATCCCTGTTGAATGGAATAACAGCGAACAAATATGTATTTATCATACATTGTCTCAAAATTACTTTAGAAAGTACACCTGTCGCTTAATCGGCCGACCACTGGCGAAATGACGGTAGCCGATTTACACTTCAATATAAGAAATAAACATCACAAATTTCAGCTACGACAGACCCGGCCCCACAATAAATCGTTATGTAAATATAATAGTACTGTGGCTCAAGACTGGATAATGGATCATAATAATAAAAATCATCAACAACATTGTCACCGCTAATAATACACAAAATATAATTGGTTTTTTCGGAATGCGTTCCGTTTGATGACGACTGCCCGTTAATTAGTAGTAGTAACACTAGTTCTCAAACTGTACACAGTAAATGCCGATGACAAAAAAGAATGTAAGATAATATTGAGAAGGAAGGACCCAAAGGATGGTAGGAACAATGCGAAACATTTCAGGAGAAATGAAATATTTAAAAATATAATTACTTTACCAATATCATCTCGTTTACGTTTTGCATAGTTACGATAACGTATTGTCTAATACGACAATTTGTCACTTTTAAGGTTTCAACTGTTGATTTTTTGTGGAAACGCATTATATTTATAAAAATAAAGCACATTTTTTTGTAACGATTCCAAAATTCTATGTAGTGATCAGAAACGGTTTCGCTAGACGCGACCAACTCGACTGAATGCTCGCGAAGAGCGAAACTGGTCTTGACCATTTCATAAAACTCTGCAATATGTTTTTAACTTTGGATATATTAAAAATAGCTGACCCATTTTGGTGTCCAAAAATTCAATTATTTGTATAAAAATGTGAGTAATATCTGAATCGATATTCAAATTAAAGTGGAAAATTCATAAGCATGTCGATCGTCATAATCGAGAGTGAAGGCTTGAATAGGTAACATACGACCATTAGATTTAAATAATACGTAAGTATGTACATCCATATATAATATGTGGGGGACGAATCAATACGAATGGCAACTCAGACGAGATGGCAATATCATGAGCATAGCTATGGGCAGACGCTTCATACCGTCAGCAGAAACGGACAACAGTACTTTCTCACTGGCCGTCGACTGCACAGGTTGACGACCGCTCTATCCCTGAATTAAATCTCTGTAATAATACAAGTTACGAACACGATTCCTAAATATATAATATTTAAAAAAAAATAATGCAAATTTCCAGTTCTTTACTTTTTAGTAATTCATTTTTGCATCAAAAGAAACAGATGTTTTTTCGATATATTGATTTGGTCACATGATATTTTCTCAATGAAATAAATGTCACACAGCACGCGAAATATTGTAAAACCGTTGTATAACCAATATTAACACATTCGCAACGGGGGAAATTGACAATAGGTCATGAAAAGAAGAGCATGAGACTGACCAATCGACAATTACGCGAAAACAAGTTTGAATGTTCTTCTAATAAACTGATCACTTACTGATAAATTATGAATCAAACATAAATTATTAGTTATGAGCGATTAATTTCGCCTATATCGAATGACGCGAAAAAAGCATTCGCCGCCGCAATACAAAAAAACTTTGCGACGCGGAAAATGCGTCCCCCGGAGCTTGCGTGTTAAAACAGCAAGATTTTGAGTCAAAATATTTGCAAACTTGTATAACCGCACCCGGTATTGAAATTGAAATACTGAATCTCTGAACTAGCCAGTACGTCGGAACTGTGTGTGCATTGTTACACCGCGAACGCTTACGTCGTGAGAAAATTTCATACTTACATGTGATATGTGATAATAATAAAACGTCTGCAGAGCGATCTGGGCTATTATTATATGTAAGATAATCGATCAATTCGAAACGCTTGGGAAGCGCTGGCGGGAAGAGCAAGAGTGCGGATTAATTCGGTAGTTGTTTATACGCGCATCAATCATAATTATTAACACACACAACTACATAATACCAACACTACTATAACAATATTAATATATACATAAACTTACTACAAATAATTTCTGAGTAGTAGAAAAATACAATGAACAGGAATCATTCATAATTATTTTCATCGTAAATGAGATCTTCATTGTAATGCAAATCTGGATTTGGAACATACACAAAGAAAGTTCGTCGGGATAGCGTTTCTATAATAATTATATGGAGTCCTTTTTGTCTATTTAATTATATACTGTATTATTTTGATTGTCCAGTTCATTCTCGACGAACTCATTCTCGAAGACATCTCCAAAAAGCCAATATTGAGATAATGGAAAAAGCTATACAAACCAGGGATGGGAAAAGTAACGTAACGAACCCAATAACGTTATAATAACGATTCAAGTGGTATTATTTTTCAATAACGTAACGGTATTCTGAAATTTTATTTTTAAAGTTATTTATTTCCGTATTATCCTTTTATTTTTATATTACTTTTATATTTGATAAATATATTCGACAATCGTTTGACAACGGTGCGGTTTTGTCTTCTTGCTAATGACTCTTTGACTTAATAATTCTCGAGAAGTAGTAAAAATATACTTGACACGAGGAAAATATTGGGTAACGTTATCCAATCCCTGTGTCAAAGATGAGTAAAAATTATAGCGTTATTAACGTAACGATTCAATTTTTTTATAAATAACGTTATATAACGGAAAAAATATTGGATAACGTTATAGAATAACGTAACAATTCGAAACGTTATCCCATCCCTGATCCAAATGGTCACGATAAATCAAATATTATTGATTTGTACCCACGTTTTATATGTTTTATAAACAGTTCTTTTACAATTTGGAAATCTTAAAGTAGTCATTAGAAAGATATTCCGAAATATTCTTGAAACTGACCCAGAAATATCAACGTTTTGTTAAATTTTTTAGCTGGTTGTCTGCCTTAGCATTTTTAGTGGCATTTTCGAGTTTCTGAGTACTGAATCAGACAGAGAGTGAAATTTTACATATAACTGCATATTAAACTCAAATTTAATTTTTTGGAGTTGTCTGACTAATGAACTGAACGATTGACTCATTTATATAAACGGGTTCTTTTTAAACCAACAAGTTTTTTAAAACAAAAATTACACGAATAGCATTCATTACAGCTTATAATAAATAGTCGATGACCAAATATTTTTGAAATTTTGAATCACAAGAGAAAAACTCGATGCGAATTTCTTTAAGTCACTCAATACCATCTCAAGGTCCACCCATGACAAGATGCCCAAAATATCAAATTTAAACTGAAAAAATCTAAATTTTATATTAATCTTGTTTGGACTTACATCCATACTCATCCTTACTCTTTATTATAGCTTCTGAATATTGGCATATTTAGTAACACAGCCAGTGGAATAACTAAGTTATCAATTGTATATTGATTATCCATCATACTTCAAACGCGCACATTTTTACCCTTTGCCGTAATTTGCACAGTTTTGAGAAGGACAGTTTCGAATATTTATTACTTTGTACCATCATTTAGGAAGGAGAATTTCCCGTGTTCTTTCGTGTGCTCAGTTTTCTGTGAAGGATGTGTGTTTTATACTAACATTAGTTTATTTGTCATCTTATATGATATTGATTATTTTAAGGTATATTGCGTGTTGTTACATAATATAACGTCGCTCCAATGGCAAAACCAATTATCAGAAGAAATGGGAAATTAAGTTATGAATGCCTTTGTATGAAAAACAATATTCTACATCACCTGGCAAAACCATGTGATTAGGGGACCAATAGGAAGGCTATAATTTGAATATTTCAAAACACTTATTAGTTTTTCTCATTCCATTATGTTCTATTCCAAGAATTCTAGAATTTTTAAAGTGATGATACTATAAATAATGACTTCTCTTCCTTTGTTTCATGGAAACTAGAAATAAAAATATGTGTTATTAACATAATATTATATAACATCTTGCTTTTTTAAGTTATATGACGTTTTTTTGCTTCTCCTGAAGAATTGCAAATATTCTGATAAGTCGTTTTGCCGTGGAAGCGACGATAAGTACATTAAGTAACATTAGATTGCTTTAATAACTATTACGTATAATTGTATTGTAAGACCTCTGAGATTAAGCGACCCCCTTAATAACGTAGTGGCAGCCCACCACTACTCGACAGTCAACCAAGACTTTGAAACGCCAAAGATCGGAAGTTGACGCAAGGAGTGTTGAAGCTCTCCGAAGGCATCCGCATTACGTGTTCCAGCCATTTACAACGTCTCAATGACAACTGATGTATCAAGGAGCTATATAACCAGTATTTACTTTAATCTCGAAATCCTTGCGAAGTCAAGCAACCAATAGAAGTATTAACATACTCACTAAGCCCCTAGATGGGCCTAATCCGCCCCAAGCACTGATGATAACATCTTTGTTTCTATAAAAATTGGAATGAAAAAATCACACATCCGTGAAGTAGAAAAAATGACCTCTTTATAATATGGCACATTCTGCAATGATTGCGTATGTCCGTCCGGAAGGCTCTCTAAATATCCGCAGGAACCGGAAGTACGGTCAGTGGCCGCATCTACAAAGCGCACCTATAAAACGATACATATTACGGCCAAATTTATAACGTTTGACATTTTCATCCACTACTGATTATACATAGTTACGTTATGTTAAATCATAACTTCTACTTTGCTGTATTTGTCGGCATTCTCAGTCTCTTAACTGGAACATTATATCGTGAGCTTACTGTGGAAAAATACTAAGTCAAACTGATATTAGGTATTGACGAGTTAGCATTACCCCGATCGTCAACTTTCGAGTTGTAGATCCCATGTTATAACCGCCAAGTTGCCTGACGTTCCGCGGCATACTTTCATTACAATGTATTTCATAATACCGACCGCTATACATACATATTATCATCTTGTCGGTTGACTTAGTGCAGGGTCTCCGAAATATGCCCCTCGGCCAAGACATGCTTCTGTTCCTTTTTTTTCAAGTTAAGCATTTTGGTACGGTTTAGTAATAAGATTATTAAAAAGTTTTGAGACCCCAGACTCGATGTAATTTATACATATACTAATTCAATGTTTTAGCGTTACTATGTCAGGGCTTCGAGTCGTTACTGTTTTGTTTCGGTTTTTGTTCCAGTCCAAGTAAAAAATATATATCGCTTCGATTCCGGTTTTTGTTTGAAAAAAATCAACGGTATTTACGGTTTTCGGTTCAGTTTAAAGTGATTAATTTTTAAATGTTTTTATTTGTATTAAATAAATATTTTCGACCATAATTCAGAACATTTTATGGTACTTGTTCGATAGCCCGCCGCTACGCTGCGAAACTAATGATTACGCTGCAACGCACGGCCGTAGCCATACATTTTAAAAACAATGTAGGTATCGTCACTAAATCAAAAAAATAGCATATTGAGTTAGTTATAGCAAAATTTTCCTTATTTCGAACTCTACCGTATGGGAGAACACGCTTATTTTTGTAAATTATACTTTTACTGAAAAGCAGTTACAACTTAATGAAAAAGGTAAAGGCATTCCAAACATTTGAAAAACTTCAAAGTCCAATTACTCAAAACTAGTATTTTTCAGTTAGTGTCTTCTTCCAGAGCAACGACAATATTATAAATATTGAGAATTGTGTCGAGATGCGTCACACGATCGTGAATGATTTCTTTGCGCGTGTTTGAAAAACAACGGTTTTTTTCGGTTCGAAACCCTGCTATATGCAAAGTCAAAAAACCGAATCTGAAGAGAAAAGAATTAGATAAGTTATTGTCAAGTCTGCTAATTGAGCGTGTTGACTTATTATAATACAGGATTTTATCTCCTCTAGGTTATTCATGAAAAACATAAAACGAACAATATTTATATACATAATCCTTACGCTGAAATGATCATAACTATTACTGTGGACCATTACCAAACACCAACTCAATAGTCAGTGATAATTTTCAACAGCTTTAAATATGAATCAAAACAACACTTAAATATACCGCCCAAGAAGATCATTTGGCACTTATTTCTAGCCTCTAAAAACCTTTTAAAAACAAACAAACCATAATATCATTTTATGTTATATTTACAAGACTCCATTGAAAAATTCCGCGCCTTTTCTGTTTGAGGTTTGACCATACGGGTGTGTTTATTTTTGTGGTAACCCTTTTCATCTTTACAATAACAGATAAATCATACACACGTTGGCTTAAATTTTTAAAAATTTATCAAAGTAATCACAAATTGAAGTTTATTTTATATGGCAATGATGGATTTTGTTTTAATTGAAATATAGTTTTATAAACAATAATCTTGGAAAAAAAAATGTACAAGTTTCTTTGTGAAATTCCGTGATCCCCGATTCATCATTTTTTAAAGAGCCCATCAAAAAAACAATGAATGCCGAAAAGTCTCAAAACTAACGATAAAAAATAATAATACTAGAACGAAAATCATATTTTTAAAACAGATATTTTCTGTTCAATAAATCTGTACTTCCCAAACTTTTTCACATCACAGCCCCCAAAATCTAAAAATAAATTATTTTAATTAAATATATTTAACATCATTCCGGTCAATAATGAACTTTATTATAGCGAGTTATTATCTGACAAATTTTAATATGTTTATGAACACGATCAAAATCATATATTATACACATGAATTTAGAAAAAAAATGTTTTGTTTCACTGAAACATTTTGAGATTGTTAGCGCAGAAATGCCCCACAGGTGGCCGCGGTCCATGAGTTTGGGAACCACCGCTGAAAGTCGCTACAACATAGCCCTTATATCTAGACATCTTATAAAACTAAATAAATACATATTTGAAAATGAATTTTTTATTGAAATAAAATCTCTTTAATCAAAAAATATTCAATTAAAAACTCTAACCTGTTCAATGCTGCATTCTATCCCACATCCAAAATCATAGTGGCCGTCACCTGTCCGGTTCTGAAAATCACAAAAATAAATTTTAATATGTTATTTGCCAATTAATTTCGCTACAGGTGAATGTTAAATTTCATAATCCGCAGTATCATGTCTCGCCATAAATATTATAAAAACGAAACTAGTGGTCTTTTTAAACAGAATTTATTTCCACTTAACACAAAGAGAAGTAGTGGATTAATGTCTGCGTTTTGCAACATCCTTACATTTAGCATTTCATCTTACGCAAGGGTGGGTCTCACTTGTGACTTTCTAGGAATCCAAATTTTTCATTTCATTGTTTTCATATAAAATTTCAGTACACTGAATGCGGTCTTATAAGATTACAGAATATATTTACCATTAACTTTTTATATTCCCTTAACGGACGCGGTTCACTCCGTCGTTTTCAACCATGTCCGCACTTTTTGTCTATGAATGAAAGTATTTCAATTAAAAATAATTTATGTTCATACATTACTAGATAATGGAAAACATGTAATAGTTACAATTTTGAATAAAGACTCTTATTTAAAAATCAAGGTTCTGAAGACTACACGGTAGAGGTCTGCACGGACCCGCGCTTGGCCGACGAGCCTCTGCCCGGCACGGCTTGTGGGACGTATTCGGCCGACTAATGACAATTTCGTTTCGGATTCGGGCCAGACCTAGATTAGGATTTCGTTTTTCAGAAAAATATTTCGGACTATATTTGGGTCATGAATCAGCTATACGGCAATACTATTCATAACAAAAAATATTTTATTTTACATTTTTTATGAATATCGTTGGAAAGATATTAAAAGATATTAAAGATATTAAAGTAACATCTATTGCTTAAAAGTATGGCGTCATCATAATTTTTCTTCGGGAAAATAAAGCTGGTAAAAACTCAAAAAATGTGTGTGTTAATTGAAGCTAAATCTGAAACAATGCTATCTTTTATATACATGATCAATTTTATTATTGTATTACTCGTTCGTCGTTCGTACATAAATAAAGTGTGATTAGTCAGTATCTGCTTGCTAGTGGTTTTAGATGGTTGACAGTTTGTTATTCAAAATTCATTGTTAATAAATAAAATTTTAAAAGGAATTTCAAGATTGAAAAAACCGGGCTTTTTTCAGGTGGAAAGAAATAAAATTTGGGATGCGGGCCGGGTTCGGGTAACAAGCGTGATATTGAGACTCGGGGAATTGCCGGGCCTCAAGATATCGGGCTCGGACCGGTTAATTTTATAAAATATTGACCCATGCAGACTTCTATTACAAGGTTATGGTTATCATCGTTATAAGTTTTAAGTGACTATTTACGTGAAGAAATAAATACAATAGTAATTACTAAGTGAAGAGTGTATGCAAATATGTAACCGTTCATGCATGACCAATGCAGTAGAACTAACAAAGTGTTTAAGTTTGTAATAGTATAATAGTATTCCCATAAATACAGAGATGATGTATGGGAGGACTCTGTGCCAGCATCATTTTTGTATTTGGCTGTTGACAGAAGAAGCTATGGCGAATATCCTACAAATAATTAATAAACAGCAAAATCGACTTCGCTCGGCTAATTAAATTTATCTATATGAATTTCTGTGATACTTTCGAAATTCCCTACCCACACCTATCAAATTTTTAATGTTGAAAATGTTGGTTAAGGAACTTTTTATTTTTCTATTATTATGCCAGTTACATATTGTTTACTTATATCAAAAGGTGAATCTAAATAGCCCTCCGGAAGGTTGGTAGCAATTAACAATACCAGAGTCCAAGTGAGAAAAATATGGCGGCAATATTAGCTTGCGCAAGGTTTTAATAAATTAATAATTTTGATAGTTATCTGCTTTAAAAGACAAAAACAAGATTCTATCCTGGTTAAACTTGAAGATCAATTTTTAACCTTAACAAGATCTTGCCACAGGCAATACTGAATATGTAATTATCTCGCCCCCTGTGACCTGGCGCCTAAAAACCGATTAAAATTGTTAAAATATTATTAAAGCTTTATCTTGAATTACGATTGTTTGGTTGTATTGATAAGAATTTAAAACAACACGTCGATGAACGCCAGAGGTATGCACACGCCAAATTAATAAGTATTAATAAAAGTAAAGTAAGTAAAAATGAACTAGAATATTTATTTATAATTTAGTACTTCCCATTTCTTAAAACAAATTCGTGAATTGTCATTAAACCAAATCCCTACCCAACTCAATCAAATAAATCAACAGATGATTTTTAGGCACAACAAATTATTTTTAAACGTCCAAATTATGAAAAAATACAGGAAAAAAGGGAAGCTTCTATAAATTAAGATCTACCCGCTCTTTAGAAAACAGTGCTACGTTTTTGAATGCAAGTCGGTTACGTCGAAAGGTCCAAACGTGGAGTCGTTCTCACTTGAATAATTCCTCCCTTTCATTGCCTATCTTAAGACTCCCACAGAGGATAAGATCAGTATCCTGTACCTTTTGCCGCATTTAAAATACGGCTTATTGATCAACCGGGCAATCTAACATGTCTAGTTATTAATTTGTGATATGTAATAAGTCACAAACAACTTTTGATAACCAGGAGAAAAACTTCTGTAAGTCTGGCTGCAATTGACGGATCTGGTACCTCTCGAATTCCACACTCTCCTTGAAATAGCAATCACATGTTCCTTGCAGCAATCATGTCTGGAAATATCAGGAAGTGCTCTTGATAGAAGTAGGCAACAAATCCACGCCACCATTCCATTCGAAATCTACATTGGCTTACGAATAAACTTTTCCGGAAATTGACTGAATATAGACAATATTGTGTCCATTTCGTCTAGTGTCGCCCGCATGGAATAAGGTTAGAGGCGATATCGCCAAAAATCCTTGCTCAATTGACAAATCGATGCGACACAACACGACACAAACAAAAAACTAACGTCCTTCAAAATAATGAGCGGTTACCAAATGTTATTTTCGGGACTTCCCGCTCAATGAACCGCGTTTTATAATAGAATTAGAAACAAGCCAGGAAACTATAATAGCCTATTCAAAATTTGGCAGAATAACTCTTTGACCTCTTAATGTTCAGTGAATAATTTAAACTGATAATTTGTCGGCCACTCGTCTTGCCAAAATAACTCTGTTCAGCGATGGGAAGGGTAGGTTCAAGTTTTGTCATAATTTGAATCGAATCCTGATTTTTCCCAACACCCAAAGGTGAATTTAAATTGACAGCCCAACGAACAAAGCAGTAATTCATTTTGCAGGAAAGCGATTTAAAAAAGATATATTATTTCATTTTACATAGAATAATTTTTGAATTATTGAAATTTTGTACACTTCCATGTATTGTGTCACTAACGACCCGGGTTTCGCCTTTCGGCATCTTCAGGCATTCGAGAGCACGAACGAGGATCTTTTTTCAATTCGACTGTATCGTTATTGTCGAGAAAGTTATTAATCTTATCAACATAGTCCTTTCGCGTTAACAGGACCATGGTATTTCCTTTGTGAAAAGATATCATTATCTTTAATTTTAGTTTTAATATTTTTAAGAGTAGCCAACTCCTCATTAAATTTATTATAATTTTTATTTCTGGTTAAATAATCCTTCTTAAGGATGCGAGAGCAAATGTGTTTGACGTTAAATCTTTATGTAATGCAATTTCCAAATCTATAGCAAGGCTGTATAATTTCGGAAACATTATATCTAATATCACGGTCTAATGTATCAAATTCAACAGGATGAAGTTTCAATGAATTATTTTCAGGTATTGACAAAATACATGAACATGTACAAAATCTCAATAATTCAAATTTGATATTGAAATTCCATCGAGCACCCTCAGTCGATTTCTTAAATTACATATAATAATTGATATAAATTAAGGCTTTTATTAATTTCTATGAATTCAAAGGTGTTCACAGTTTTTTTAACTACATATAAATAATATTTGGGTATACCAAATATACTCTGCACAAGATTTAAAATTTAAAAATCTTAATTTGATATTGATCTTGCGGGGCTTGAACCCAGACCCACCTAATTGCTAGGGCAAAGTCCTTACCACTAAGCCACAGAGGGCGACATAATTATCTTTGTGCACTACCTAACCTTTGAGAAACATCGAGGTCCCTATTCAATGTTCGTTTCACATTTAGGTAAACAATTTATTATTTATTATTGGTTTAGTTTTCATTAATCGAATGATGATGTTGCCAGTATTTTCATAAAAAAAAAAAAAAAATTTATGATATATATTTGACATTAAAATATTACAACTTCCATAGATAAAACAAAACAATACAAGAAAAATCGACAGGATATTGCTGTTTAAAAATATAAATACTATACAATTTATCAAAAGGTAAGAATATTTTCTCACGCTAAAAAGAACGTTATTTCCTGGGGTATACAACCTGTCACTTCAATTGATACGCAAAATACCACTTCGAATGTTTAAACGAAGTGGTAAAATGCATATTCTGTTATGTACTATTTACGCTTTTTGGCAGGGTTAAATAATATAAATCAACACGGGTCGTAAATAATTATTTTGTATTGAAATTATTACAAATGAAACAATATAAATAAATAATATTTGCATAATTTAAGACATCGACTGGGGGTGCTTGATGGAATTTCAATATCAAATTTGGATTATTGAAATTTTGTACACTTCCATGTATTTTGTCACTAACGACCCGGGTTTCGCCAATGCCGAAAGGCGAAACCCGGGTCGTTAGTGACAAAATACATGGAAGTGTACAAAATCTCAATAATCCAAATAATATTTGCTTTTATTAAGTATTTGAAATCAACATGAGAAACGTATATACCTTAGGTACCATTAATTATGTAATGTTTTTTAAGCCCCTCCCCCTCTCCTTTTTGTCGAGAACTGTCAAACTTTCAGCGAACCCCTCCCCCCGGCAAATAACAATTTTTTATTGATAAAAGTAGGTTTATAGAGGTCTACAAATATTTTTTAATTTGTATTAAAATTAAGACTCCATATTGACAGGTGAGCGAACCGTAACACCGCACCGACTAATTTCCTATTTCATCAATTTATGCTGAGCCCCCCCCCCCCCCTCTATTCTGTTGACTTAATTAATCGACGTCCCCTTAGCTTACCTTATCTTACCATTAAATTCTACGTTTATGTTTTAAATTTTCCGAGTCATATATCAAATCAAATAAAATTCTATTTCATGATACAGCCGAACTTCTCCGCGTTATATCAGAAATCCAAGTTGACCAAATCCTTTTTATTTTTGATATTTTTAATTACCATTGTAGTCTTAAGAGGTGGCTTCAACCGGTCCTTATCCTTGTGTACAAGTGTGATACGTATGATCTAAAATGATGTATTTATAAAACTCACGATAATATAATTTATTCTATCTACTGTGGGTGGTTGGTGAAACTTCAATATCAAATTTGACCGATTCAAATTTTCACAATATCGACAGTGTTTTGGTCAATTGATGTAACCCTCAAAATTTACAAAATTGTTCAGGAGAGAGAAAAAACTGTTTTTATCAAAATCATAATATGGTGAGTAGCGTTAAGAAAACAAATATAAAATGATGTTTCCCTTTCAAAAAATGGTCAATTTATTTTCTTAATTTAAATCATTTGGCAGAGCCCTGCTCCGTCGTCTTTAAAATGAGATCCAAACATTAACTCATTTTCGTATTCTATGAGGGTTACATCAATTGGCCAAAACACCATCGATACGTTAATTGTATTTCAATAAAAAAAATACACGCCGTATCACTTTGCACTCTGGCTCTAGGATTTAGAATCACGGGATCCATATACGGCTCTAGGATCACGGTATCCATACATACTAATACACTGACATGCCCTGTGTAGTATACAGAAAGCGTATCAGTGTATTAAAACTCGTACTGCAAAGATAAATAGAAAATTTTTGGTGCTTTGAAGTTTATTTTATTTACATTCTGTAAAATATATTTTCTCCCTAAAAATAACTCCAAGTTCATTTATTTTTGCAAAGTAAAAAAACATTCTCAAATTATTGTTTACAATTCCACGTTTTTCGTATCTCGCGTGAAGTTTTGATTAATATTGTTTACGTGTTGTGTGCTGTAGGCCGACGATGTACAACTTTAAACAGCCCTGTCATCGCGCCGAATCAACCCTTCAATCCAAACTTCCGGTTACACCTGTCTTATTTCATTGACGCAAGGCGAAGAAACCTGACCTAAAAGTTGCTACATTTTTGTTATCCTCTTTTTAACACATGCCCGGTAATATCTTTTATAATGACTAGGATATTATTTTTTATGTGTAATGGTCATAATTGTATATTGTTTCACGTAGTTTCTTTCTGACTGTAATTTACGAACATTATGGTGTATTTTCATAAAATTAGTATATCAAGAATTCGCCCGTGTTGCAATGAGCCGCAACACATCGTTTCAAAACCATTGCCAGTTTCATTCTCAAATGCATTATTAATTATAAATTTTATATTTTACTAATACCATTTCAGTTCAGGCGCGTGTCGTGGATTTCTCTCTTTCTCGCTCAATCACATGTAAAGTGAAAAGTGCGAGCGAGATATAACTCTTGTAGACACAATTTAGGTTGTGGGAAAGAGATAAAGATTAATCCACCGCACGCCGATGTAATTCACATGATTACATTTTTAAGTCAACTGTTAACATTTGAGCGGTCTAGTATCATAACTTCTAATCTCCAGCATGTGCAAAAAATGAGTTATGAATGCAGAATTGTACTTCGTGTTCAAACTTACCATTTACATGTTAAGAAATCTTTCTAAACTTACAAACTCCCATCTAAAATTAATGTGAAAATATTGTTCATTTTCAAAACTCATAATCTCTAATGCCCTTTAATTTTCTTGATAATCTTTAATTGATAATCTCCATTTCAGCCAATGAAAGTGCAACATTGTACTGCCAAGATTCTGAATTTTGATACGGCATCGCAACATCGCCAGAACTATACCGGCGTGGTGTCGAAATAGTTATCAGCGATATTACATAAATTCTTGTCGAACTAAATACTTTACTAATTGATGAACTTAACATATTATTTTCCAATAATCTGAACACAGTTTTAGAACAGCTAAACAGAATTTGTTGTAATAAAGTTGATTGAGATTTAGTTGTTCAACTTCATCTTTCGGAGCGGCAAAGGTTAGAATGGTATGACTAGGAATGGACAAAATAGTAGTAAGCTCGTTCTCGCAAAACGCTGTTTTATTGTATTTTTTAAAATAAACGGAAATTTTCACCTTTTCTACAGTTGTACAGTAATGAAAATTAAATCTCCGCAATAGAAACTATAGTGTCCAATATCTCTTTAATAAATACAAATATCCACTTTCGCACTTTACCCACTCAATTGCTACAAGGCATAAAAGTGTTAATCAAACCAATATATTAACCCCCTGTAGATCAAGCAACAAGTTATTATGACCCATTAACTTAAACGGAAATAGTTATTGTAAAATAAATTACGACATAACGATAGTAAGCGCTGTAGATATTTACACGGTTCAATAAGTTATATTGTTAACGTTGGGTGCACGTGCATTTTTATTTTATTCAACAGGTAGAGTTATTTCCGCTTTTTTTTAATAGAAATAATTGTGTATTATTTATTATAGTCTAGCTGTGGGTTTGAGCATGAACCTAGACAGGAACCCGGTCGAGGAAAATTTGATCTTTGGTGTAAAATTTTATTATGGAAATGGCTTTATTTTAATTTTGTATCATCAGGGGTGGGCTGGAGAAAACTCGGAGCGGCTCGCGTGAGACGTTTGTTAAATTATGAAAAAAAACAGTATTCTCTGATCAAATCAGTACTGCAATTTATGTAGATGGTTTAAATGTATTATGAAATATTAGACTCTTTTGAAATTTCTAGTAAAATACATATAATTCATTCATTTTATACTTATTTAAACAAATACTTATGAATAAAAGGGTTTATTTTTGCATAATTTATTTTAACAATTGTATACGCATCGCCAGTGTATAAATATTTACTGAAAAAAATAGGTGGCTCCAAAACTACTGCGCGGCTACAAATTTGGTTCGTTGACGATTTAATCGTTTTGTATCTAAGAGCGTGGATGTTTGTGATTTTGTCATTTCCTCCTTAACTATTCGTATCTCGGCCCAATAGGCCACGCTTTGAGGTATTAGATAAATTTGCAACATCATACGGGTAGAAGGATATTCTCGATTCCTCTTTAGATTCAACGAGGGGTAGATTAAACTCTAGCGCTACGACGGATTCGCAGTATACTAAATATCGCTTAAACTAAGTGGCTGAGCAAGCACATTTTCTTTTTTTTCCTTTCTATCTTTACTTTTCTTAAGCACAATAGTGCGTGGTTAAAAGATCGGTACCGTGCAGGGGCTACTAATATAAGGAGTAAATTCGTTTTTTCCTTGATCGTCATTGCATTATGAAAGGCGGCCGTGAAACAGCGGATGAATACACATAGCGGGTGGAGGTGGTAACCAACTTGTATCCATATCCTATTTGAAAACACATTTGACACTGACAACTAGTTACCTTCGAAAACGTACTGTTGAAATTCATACGCATCCATCCTTCATAACGAGAGCGGAATTGCTTAAAAAGCGATATTTCACATCTTTTGTACAACTATCTCCAACTATTAATAGTAACCCATTCAAAGCTCAATACGAACTATTCCATCACTGCATAGCCATTGATAAAAACAAATTTCGTTTACAGATTCTGATACTAGATAAAGTCAATTAATATTTCATTGAGAGTCAAAATTAAGCATTGAAATATCGTAGTTTTTTGTGAGCAATAATTATTATCAATTTAGGCCAGTGTTTATTTATAAAACTATAATAATATATACTGAATCGAATAGACGCCAGCTTGTTTATGTTTTTTTTTCTGTTTTGCTTCGGTTATTCGTATCGCAGAGGTTATCTTTATCTATTATATTATGAATAAAAACACTTTTTTCACCGCTGCTTTTTTGTGACATAGTAACACTATGTTTCAGATTTTCATCTTTTACTTCTATCTACAATAACAATTATTTATTAGCACGCGTTTAGCATGAAAATAAAACGGTAAATTTGCTGTACAACACGCTACTTTTTTTCTACCCGAAAATTTACTTAATACCACAAAAAACAATGCAATTCTATCGGAAATTGAATTGCAAAAAGAAAAGTATCAAAAAACCAAACATTGCAATCAAGGAAATTGTTTATTTATTTGAATTTGAATAATTGTTCTAAGAACGAACCATTTTACATTATTATGGCTTCGTTATTAAATCTCTTAAATAACTGCATTCTTATACGCGGTATTTAGTATATTTTCGGATAGAAAAAGAGTAGCATGTTGTGAAGCACATTTTCCAATAAAATTTATATCTAACTTGGTTGATTGAATTAGCATTTCCTTGGTAGAACTCCATTATAATAGGATAAAATATCAATCCAAAAACACAATTAGTAAGTTAAATATTTTAATTTTAATTTAAAGTTATAATGTTAGAATAAGTGCGTTGACATAATATTGTCTATCTCTTCTAAGCAGTATATATAGGGCGAGTGTTCCTAAGGTCAGCCGTCGTCAGTGGTCGGCCTATTGAGCTAAAAACTTAAATAATAGTGGATACGTTTAAAAAACAGATTTTTTTAAATTCGTGTAGGTATTATTGCCATTTGCCAGTGTACACATGCACTATACTGACCTATATGATGCAATACACAATTTAAAAAAGTCCATTTTTACTTCGCTAGTTTCGACAAATTCATCTTGTATGGGGATCGCTAACAAAATATACTTTATATTGTCATACTTTGAATCATTATGTTTTTTATTGTTCCGTCTATTCTCTATGATATTTCATAGTGATGGCCGAACACTTGGGAACGAAAGGCCAACCATTGGATTTTGGGGGCCGACCACCGGGAGAATTGGCATTTTTTTGTAAACTTCTATTATTTTATGCTTGGTACAACATTAACCACATTATTTTTAGTTGTTTACATTACTTAATCCCTGTTTAATGGAATAACAGCGAAAAAATATGTATTTATCATTCATTGACTCAAAATCCCTTTTGAAAGTACACCTGTCGCTTAACTGGCCGACCACTGGCAAAATGACCCTAGCTAAGCTAAAATAAGTAATTTTTACGTAATTAGTACGGTAATTTTTCGTTTTACCGGATATGTCCTAAAACATTTCATTTCGCGTAATTTTGGTGTATAAATATCATTTTTGGGCCACTCCCGGTAATACGAACATTTACCAAGCATAGTTCTGATGATGGTGTTAAGCCGAAATAGTTATCAAAGAACCAATAAAATGTTACAGAACTAAATATAATACTTTGATATTTCATCTTATCTAAATTGGCTCGACAATAAAACAGAACGACATAGGTAGTTTCACTTTTCAAATTCACTATACACACATTTTACCGGATGATCCTGTGGAAGAAACTATCATGGCTATAATAAGAGATATGGGTAATATATTTACATCATAGACACGTTTTCTAATCCTTCATAAGCAAATAATTGTTTATGGTCATTCGCATTTGTGACAGACGTCACGGAAAGATTAACCTGACCCATGACTATTGTTTTGAAGGCAGATTAAAGTATTTGTTTTCAGAAGTAGAATGATTGTGCAGTGTTTGCGATTGTAATGTAGACATGGAATAATTTCGCTGCGCATTATTATTGTATATAATATTATTTTACCATCAATTTGGGTAAGTTTGTCCATCGGTCTAAGATTGGCCCACTATATGGAAAAAGGTTTGATATTATGCTGTTATAATACAATGTTAAACAAAGGTATTCAGTAGTTCTTGGTGGTAAAAATATGAATAAATGTGCAACATATTTTGTTTTCCTGATGAATTTCTAAGCTGTCAGGTTGAAATGATGAAACATAATTTAAAAACGTATCTTGAGATAAATTGGATTGGCCATATTTTCAATTTGTATTACTAATCTGTAAACCAAATGCTGTATATTTTCCCCCAACTCAATTATATACAGAATATTTGGAAGCATAATGAAAAGTTACGAAGACTTTAAAATCACTGAATTTATAGTAATTACAGTGATTATTTGTATCGTGGGCCAAAGTTACTCGATTTGAATGAAAACTTTCCCGGACATGTTTGAATTTCAGAACGGTTGGCAGCCCTATTTCTGACAGACAATAACTAAGACACATTGAAGTTTTGCAATTAAATCATAAAACTCACAAAACTTTTCGAAAAAGAAAAAATCAAGCCTTCCAATTCGTAGAATAACAAATAGTGTCAGCATACTTTTCAAAAACACAAACCAGTAAGTACCAACAATACAAATGTCGAGTATTTGGTTTCATCTATAATTCATTGTTACCTAACTATTTTAAAAGTTGAACTTAAAACCATTGTCCCACGCTTGATGAAAAGGCAGAAGGCCAACATTACCTGACCAATGCATCACAAGTACTCGACTATACAAACAAAAAATAGCATGCATTGAAATGGCTTCCAGACGAAATTTAAAACCGTTCCGCGGTTTTGTTGTGTCAACATGACGAGAAAATATTAAAAAAGAACACAACGATACATTTTGTATGCGCCTTTTTTGTAAAAAAAGTAGTAAACTCGAACTAATTTAAATAACTAATAAGACAATTTCACGGCTTACCTCTGAAATATAATTGTCAATAATTATTGATTTATAGATTTCTGTTCAATAGCTCGGATAACTGAGATGTTTATATTCCCCTCCCAACCATCCGAATCTAAATACGACAAGATAGGTTAAGAGACTGAATAACAACACATTCTCGTAAAAAACATTTTATAGAGATGCTCTACGTTTAGTGGAAATGTTTTAAAGAAAATGATAACTTTGTCGTTACAATAATTTATTGTGTAACTAAACGTGACACGTGTTTCCCTTCTTTTCTCAGATGTATTAAATTTATTTATTATTTGTAATCAATTTTAACGTTGACCGTTAGGAAGAGGGAAAGACTCACCACTAGCATGAATAATTACTTGGGAACGGGGAATCGTATATTATCCAATGAAAAATCGATTTATGATAGTATCCGTACTTATTGACATTCTTTTCCGTGGACACCGCAACGAGGAGCATAACGTTGTCCATACGACTACAGCCCGACGATTCCTACTATAAAAACAGATTCATTATATTCTATAGGTAGTTATATTGACTCATTTCTATGAAACACTTTCAGACAAGAGATTTTAATCTAATAAAAATGTTTCTGAAAAGACCGCCATATAAAAAACGGTGTAATCTTTCAAGTGCCAGCAAATTAATCTTCCTTACTCAATAACAACTAAGACAAAGATCATCGAATTGCATGGGATAGGTTATTGAAATGCACGCAGACAATATGTTCATTAATTGGGTGATGTTATTTTTTGGGTCGGCCATGAATGAGTGAGTATCACCACATAGCCGAGTGCAGCGTTGGCATTGCTGGCAAAATGGTTCGGAGTGGATTAAAGTGAAGTGAGGTGGAGACAACAAGAGGCCGCGAAGGACGCTTCAATTGGCACGGAGCGGTCATTATCCAGTTAATTTTTGAACAGCGAACGCTTTTTGGCGGGAAACGGCAACCATTTTGCACGGCGTCCATTTTGTCGTGATGTAAAAATCGGTTGGCTAATGTACCTACGAATTGCAGTAGTGCTGTTGCCAATGGGGAGATGTTTTATTAGTTGGATATATGTACATTCAAATGACATGGGTCACATATCCGGTACATAATAATAAATTACATTTCAAGCACAACATAACATCTACTCAGATTTCATCTTTTAAATAAATTTAATCACGCAAAATTTTTCTCAGAGAAGTTAATATATTAAAGTACCGTGATGCGGTGTATATAGTTACGTGAAAGCAGACTGGAAGAATATTTTAATTTGTTTAATTTGGACATCATTTAGGTGAAAATATATTTCTACATTTTATTAAATTGTTTGAAAGGAATTTCTTTTCAAAAATTACAAAAAATTCCTTATTTACAATTTAATTTTACCTTAAACATTATATGGTTATTTTCATAAAAAGTCATTTGGTTTATTAGCAATAATACCTAAATTACGAAATAATATGAAAATAAGCAATATATATTATTCCAAAAAATATAAATATATATATACCATCGGCGTGCAGTGAACTTGTTTCTATCTCTATCACACAACTTAACTTGTGTATACGCAGGTAGGACACAAGACATGCGCCCGCATACCCTCGTATCTCGTTCGCACCTTTACTTTAGTTGTGATTGAGCGAGAAAGAGAAAAACACACGGCACGCGCTATGTACCTACATAACGCGTGACAGCACTGTGAAGCTCCAGACAAAATGCACACTATACAGCCGTGCGCAAAGTTATTAGTAAAGTAAAGTTCTTAGATGGATGATCCATCATAGAACACATGTTTCGATGGAATCATGAATACAATCTATGCTAGTCGAGTTTAAGAACATTTTAATATCAACAAGATCACACTTTACAAAACAATCAATACAGTAAATGTTTTTATTAAAGATCGCGTTCTAGATATTTTTCACTATTAACTACTCCGTCATTCCGACAATCCAACATCCTCATTCACCATTCCATGTTCTTTCCCTAAAATTAAAAATTTAGTTGAGTGCATAGCCAATCTTCGTTAAATACCTGTGATACACATCGAAATAAATAATCCATTAAGAGATAGGTATTCCATCGAAGAAATTAACGCAAAATTTAGTTACTTAAATTCGTAATAAGTTCCACTCGGGTAATGAAAGTGAAGCTTTGCACTAGTTAATGCTAGTTCACATGCCGACATCACGTGATCCCACAGTGCAACGTAAAAAAAATACTACAAAGCGACCTGATACTCGCGTGATTATTGTCTCTATTGAAATGCCTAATTTTGACGTAGGTAGTAGAAGTCTGCACGGACTCTTACCCAGCCCGGCCCGTTGGCCGGGTTCGACCGTGTAAAGACAATTCAGATTCGGGGTCGGGCCGGGCCCTGGTAAATAATTTAATTTCCAGAAAAATATTTCGGACTATGTTTGGGTCATGATTCAGTCATAAGGCAATACTATTCATGACTGAAATATTTTTTTCCTATGTCTTATGAATATCGTTGGAAATGTGGAAATAATAACATAAATATATTGTTTAAAAAGTATAAATGATTATCTGTATTGAAAAGAAATCGGGTTTTTTCGGGCTGAGGAAAATAAATCTGAGCTTCAGGTCGGGTTCGGGTAACAAGTGTGATATTGAGACTCGGTCTCGGGCCGGACTGGGCCAGAAAATTTCGGGCTCAGAACGGGTAATATTATAAAATTTCGGCCGGTGCAGACCTCTAGTAGGTACATAATGTTGAAATAGATTTGACGTTTGTGAACCGGAATGAAGTAAGTTTCCATGTGTTATTATTTTTTCTATCGGTATATAAAGCAAATCTGCTCAAATGGTAACAACCTGCATGTATTAATAATTAATTATTATTATTGATTCCACACAGTTATCGATTTGACGTTTATGAAAGGCAATGAATTTAGCTCAAATTTCAATGGTTTGAAACTCCGGTGTTGATTTGATGGATAACATTTATTATTATGAGCTTACAGAAGTTTTGTACTGAGATAAGTGATTTAAGTTTGAGATCTCGCCACACTTTTAAATAACTCAGCAAAAACAACAATATTTTAATTGTAATGTTTTCTGCAGATTCTGAATTTAGCTTAGACGGTTATCTTGTATATCGATGGTTTTTTGGCCAATTGATGTAGCCCTCAAAAAATACGAAAATGAGTTAATGATTCGATCTAATTTTAAAGACGACAGAGCAGGTCTCCGTCAAATGATGTAAATTATAAAAATAAATTGACCACTTTTTGGAAGGGAAACATCATTTTACATTGATTTTAGGTTTAAAAATTCTGACCCGGCCACTTGATGTAAGCTCACTGTTATATCGACACTCCCTACGTATAATCCTGTATCTGCAAACACGAGAATTTACAGGAGTGCATTTCAAAGATTCATAACGCAACTCACCATATAATGTTTTCGATAAAAACAGTTTTTACTCTCTCTTGAACAGTTTCAATTTTGAGGCTTACATCAATTGCACAAGACACCATCGATAATATTGCCTTCTGTTATCTAATATTTTTGATTTAACACAAAGGTAGGAAGTATTTATGATCTTCATCCATGGATGTTAGGTAAGGATATGTATCCTAACATTTCTAACATTCCTAACTACCCAAAAGTCGGTTCGATAAAATTATTGTTATCATTGAAGTACTAAATAACGATAATTTGTTTGGATTTGATTTAATTTTCGACTTAAGGACTAAATCTTTCAATGCGTCTGTATTACTCGTTAGCGAATGCTTTTTTCTTTGGAAAGTTTCACATAAAATTAATTATTTTACAAAACAGAATTAATTGAGAATTTGTTGAGGATTTATTGAAAAACAATAAGTCTCTGTTTAAGTACGCCACTGTGCGCCCTATACAATAGACTTATCAGCATTTCGGCTCCCGGTGTGAAGCATATGGACTCCCAATACAGCTTATCTAAAACCAGTGGCGGCCGGTGACAGGAATATTAGGGAGTGCAAAAAAAGATTCACATATTTATGCAAGAAATCCATCCTCCACATATTGGATTTTGAAAGTACTATCAGACATATACGAAAATATAAGTCTGATATTGGCGATATCAACTGTTTCTCTTCACCAGGGTTTCCCAAACCTTTCCTGCGGATTAATTTCGACGGACCACCTTTTTTCTTTTTTTTGGGTAGGTAATATCAATATGAATTTGAGTACGTCTAAATTTGTTGCAGCCCTAGCAGCATATACAACCATTCCAGGTTGTCGCGGATGATAGTTTGGGAAACCTTGTCTGTCTTTAGTCGTGGTATTTCTCAAAATGAATTGATCCTTTTAAATTTTAGAAGTAACACTCACTTTCGACGGAAGTCATCGATATTGTATAAATTATTTGTAATGGCTTAACGGTTTAGCTAAATACTACATGTATTTTTTATTCGTGAAGAGTTGAAGTATAGACAGGGCTCCAACGACATCGTAAAAATCTTCTCTGCTGTATAAGACGGTTAGTTCAATTTAAGTTCAAATTCCTCGGTGAAATCATATGTTAAGGTTACCGTATTAATGTCTGCAATTGGAATAATTCTGTATTAAGCCGGAAATTTTTCGCATAAGTATTTTTTGGGGAAAGTAATTTGTAGAATTCAATATAGAAGAATATAAAAAATATTAGAGGAAGGTGTATTACGAAACTAAACCAGATACACAGTTGAATATTATGGAATAGGTAAGGCCAGCCAGGTAGAAAACTCGAAACTATTCTATTTTAAATATTCAATAATATCTACACGGTATTATACACGATCATAGTTATAATTTTATAAATTGTATTCATCACTCCAAAAGTTATAATGGTAGGTAAATATTATTCTTATTGAAGAGCGTATAGTTAAAGAATCATATTGAAATTAAATGAGCTTACTACGCTTGTTCCACTGCTCTTTTTCATTCATACAAATGACTGTTACAGGCTTGTAAACGCAAACGTCAAATCGCTTCGGGTACGTTCGGGGATTTCCGCCAGGGGGATCAATGCTCAAAAACAGTCCATACAAAATCCCCCCTTCGCGTAGTTCATACTGTTGCAACGTCACAAATATGTCAAAATACATGGAACATTTCAGACGTCTAAGGAGTGCAAAAGAATTTATGCTCCTACCGCGTCATCGACCGACTTTCATGCGTATTCTGAATCGACGCAGAATACGTTTGCTAGTCGTGTTTATTGATCATCGTTTCCTCCAATATTTTCCTATGGGAAACACGAGGAAAATTTAAAATTAGTGAATTGGTATAATTATTATATTTGAATATCGTTTATTAATGGAATATTTTGATGGGACTTATTGGAGTGCAGTGCACCCTTTGCTCCTTTACAAGAGCCGTCCCTGTCTAAAACGATGTTGTTCTACGTTCAGTCGTTCAACCTCCTTTTTTCGTGAGAGAGTAAGGATATAAGGATTTGGCTAGTATGTGGTTAACTAATCACTCTCACTATGCCCCCTTTTTACCATCGAATTGTTTGGAGGTAATTTAAAGATGACATACATCCATATTTTCTAACGCCAATCGATAAATCAATTGAAAAATCCATTTATGAAACTCTCCGTACTGAGATTCGAAACCAGCGAAGTTCAACACTCGGCTACAGGCAGTAGCCTTGAGTAGAAGGTTAGTGGAATAGAATCATAAAAAATAACTGAATCAACCGACAAGCAAGCTTAATTATATTATAAATACTCAAATGTTGGTTAAAAATGCATTTACCAATAGATTTCATTTGTAGATGTCACTGTAAAGTAAGCTTAATTTTCCCCGTACCATTAGGGAAATAAAAACCGCAGCATGGTATCTTTTATTCGAAATTCAAATAACTAGTAATAATAATTATTCTCTTATTATAATATATTGAAGTACATTGCGTTACAATATGACAAGACGCTACTTTACAAACCGAAGTATCCGCTAATCAAATCGGCACACATGTCTAGGTAACAGCGGATTATAAAAATGTTATTTAATTATTTTTGTTCTCGTATTACCAGCTTGTGGTATTTGAGTCGCCGCGCTCGTTACGTGAGTACCTAAGCACCAAGTTATGTTTATGAAATATTCGCTTACAAAGTTACTTCATTATTATTTTTAAGCAGTGCTGTGAAGACGACAGAAGTCAGTCGATTTAATACAGGAATTATCAATTGGTTTACCGAACGAGCCTAATCTCGGTTATACAAAGGGCTTTTTTTCCATTTAACGCGGTGAAACGGCGTCCCGGCACCTTTTTTCACAGTATTTTTTATTTTTTTTCAAAAATTTAATACAACAAAATAAGATATAACATGTCTAAAAGTGTCCGTGGCGCAATTGGTAGCGTCGTGGACCACGGCTAAGGATGTCTCGGGTTCAATTCCCGGTGCGGACAGCTTTCATAAATTGATATTTCTATGGATTTCTGTTCGTAGTCTGAGTATTTGTGTCTAAAATTCCCCCCTCACCCACCCATCCAATCCTCATGTGGCGTAGCGAGAGCGATCAGCTAACCACTAGTCCTGTAATAGGCATATTCTTCTATCCCTCCTCTCTTCGATAAAGAGAGGTTGAGCAACTGAGTAACAGACAGTTCTCATAGAAAAATTCTGTTGAGATACCTCCATTCGGAGACCATATGCTCCACGTTGGGAGTGGACATGGAAAAGAAATTAAATAAATCTAAAAAAAATGTTTTTTTTGTGCGCTTCGTGGCATAGGAAAAGCTGATTTAAATTTCATTAAAATGATATTTGAATATAGTTTTATTTGGTAAAAAAGCTTGACATGAAGTGAGTAAGGGCAACTTTTTTAAAAAAAAAATTGGTCCCTGGTTATACAAAAGTGTTATTGACAATTCGATTATAAGCATACATTATTCTACATCAGCGTTTCTCAAATAGTTTCCCGGGGTTAAACTAGGGGTTCCTCGATTAAATTGAAAAAATACTGTTTTAAACCTGAACATATTGAGGCGAGTAAGATGTTTGACAAATGCTTAACAACATGCTACTCTTTTTGCTAAAGGTCAATAATAACAATGAAATTCTATACGAAATTTAATTACGAATTGGATAATGCCAAATTATCATAGATAGTTATCAGGGAAACCGATAATGTACGCGAAATACGAATGTAATATCAGTATGAAGAAATCGCTATAATAATATGTCAAATAGGTAGACATTCTTAGAACAAAGCGTAAAGAAAAATTTGGAGTAGAGCGAAAATATTTAGTAATTCGCATAAATTATCGGTTTTCTTGATTCCAATGTTTAATATAATAACAATTTCCGATCCGCCTACAGAATTGAATTGTTTTCAGCAGAATTAAGTATTTTTCAGGCAGAAAAGGTATAGCATATTTACCAACAAAGGGACTAAACAAGATTTTCTTACATGATTAAGTTGATGGCTGCATTCTTTTGACGGACAAGAAATAGTACAAAAACTGTACACACATTCCTTAAAATAACATTACATTCAATTTAAAGGTATTTACAAGATTTATTCACCCGCAATTTATTTATGCTATAAACTACAAATATATCAGTGAATCCGCCTTTTCGACGAAATTTAATTGGGAAGCAGTAAAAAATCATGTTTCACTGATTTATCATATAATATATGTTATGTGAAGTATCAAAATAATCTCCATTTTAATACAAAATGAGTTATGAATGGATTATATCTAGTTTTGAAAAATATAAATGTTATATTGAGTCTATACAATCATAAAATTACATATCCTTGTGAATTTGAATCATTTTGAATTGTTAAAACATAGTTAGCATCATGATAACATATTTGCCCAAGATTTTTACGATTATCTCTAAATTATGAAATTGGAGATGTCACACTTTCTCACACAACATGCCTACTTTGAGAAAAAATAATTAATCAATAATTCCTATTCAAAACCTTTAGTCGTAAGGAATTACATTGTGCAATTCAGGAGCATACTAAAAATACTTAGAATGCATTCTGTAAGCTGATATGGAGTTCTCACACGTAACTATCAAGTTATTTCGTATACTCAATGATAAAGCGCCTACAAATTCATTATTTAATTAATGTTTTGACTACTGGCGTAGTAACTGTCAACGAATTAAGTTTCATTAATCCGACTCCATTTTAAAATGCGTTTAAAATGGCATTTAGACATTTATGGTATCCATTTAATCAGCAATGTCAAATTGAAGACAAAGTACTGTGATTCAGTGATAACATATTTGAATTAGTTCTAATACAGGCTGTCCTCAACTTACGACCGAGATACGTTCCTGAACTTTGGAAGTCGAATTCCATACAAAATATTAAATAAATATTGTTCGGTTCAGGTCAGTTTTAGCGGCGTCACTTTCATTTGTGGAAATAAAGCAGCTGCAACCAAAAATGGTGCGGATACATTTTAACACATCAGAGAGCGTTTTCAAATCACAATATTATCACAAATTGGCGGGCCGAATTTCTGCTTTTAATAAATAAAACCTTATCGACACAATTTTATTATTTGCCTTGTAAAACAAGTGGTTGGCTGCAAGAATTACAATTTGCTTTATAATGCAAGTGGAGGGAATAAGGTTATGCCTGCAAGAATTGCGTTCAAATTCCGTTCTGATTACAATATTATTTTACTTCAGGAATTAATGAATTCAAAAACCAATACATATGTGTATATTTATATATATACACATTTGAAAATGCTGTTACTGATCATTCTTCCAGTATGCATCAACCGTTGGCAATGGTGCTCCACGGTGCAATAAAAAAAGGAGTAAGTGCGAACCGTCGTAAGTCGAGGACTACCTGTACAGGGGTCTCCAAACTACTCTGCTAATTGAAGTGGGTCAAGACTAGTACACCGCACCAACATCGCGTAACTTTTCCAAAACGAAACGTACATAGGTATCAGAGTATTCTATAAATGCGGGATTACGATATAAGATATATGTCATTAAAAATATCATCAGCCTGCCGGGTCGGATGCACGATCACGCTGGTCGTTAGTTAGGACACCCCCGTTCCAATATATTATTATAATAATTGTAAACTATATTTTGTCCGTACGTCAAAAAGCACAAATTAGACGGAAGAAAACATGGTAAATGGAATACAGCTTGCATTGATTCTGTAAACATAACAATTTTATTTGTCTATAAACTTTAATTTTCTCTTAATTTTCAAAATGCCGCCCCCAAAAAAGTGTTCATTGGGCCCGTTCCACCTTCGCCAAGCTAGTTATTGTAATATAATTCTAGCAAGGTGCCATTATGACCTTTTAAAAATATAAGTATATCTTCCGATCGCTTTACTGTCATAGCATTAATGTCATTACACAATCAAATCCAATAGATTTTTTTAGACGATTTTTTTGTGGTAAAATTGATTTTAAAAATTGTCACTCGATCACTAGCCCAATAAAGTTGTTCATTTGAATGTTGAAAAACAATTTGTAGAAATAAAACGTATTCCACAATAATTGACCGAATAAACAGTTTTCAAACGACGAAACTGAATTCAGTTGAAAATACTCATTTGCCGAACGAAACTGGTTCCGATAATAAAATACTATTGTGAAGTTCCTGCTTAATATATTTAGACATTAATTTATGTCAACAATTAAATTGTTTTCATAATAAAACTCCTAAGTATTCAGTATAATAATATGTTTAATATACGTGCATACAAAAAATGTTCATTCAAAGTATTGATGACTTTGATTAAATAAAATACGGTGTCCGAAAGCAGACAGTAAGTTGTGAAACTTTAAAAATTTAAAGGCATTAATTCATTTCTAGCATTTTATGACAACTCGCTGGCGTGATAACAAGTAACCATCGAATCGACACAACGCCAAACATAACCGATAATTTAATAATTATTACAGGCCGTAGTCATACAATCTGGGCAATATATTATTTTTTAAGATTTTTTATAAAATATTTGAAAAGTTACGTGCGAATAGCAAAGATTAAAAGGCCAACCGCGAAATAAAGTTTGTGTAAATGCGTTGAAAATATGTACTTATTTACGTCTAAATGCAGAAAAAATCATCTAGAAATTAGATAGTGTCGGTTATTTATGATTTATTAATAAGATATTAATATGCAACCGTAGTGGACGTTTGTAACCAAATACTTTATTTGCAGTAATAACTAATACATATTATATTATGTTTCATTATGCAATTACAATAAAATCAAAAATCCGAAACCAATTTATTCTTTTTTACAAATATTGCACAGGGTAATACTATCGTCTTCTACGAGAAATTCATTGGAGTCCCCGGAGATAAGAGAATAGAATCTTTCGATGGATTTGGCGATAGCTTTGTCGAAATTCACTTTTCATATAAAATTTAATTTGATAACTCTTCCACTGGTTGTGTTTTGTGTTACTAATACACATGTTTCGCCTCTCTGTCGAATTCATTATTTAATGTTAGTTAATAAGGCTAGCCACAGGTTGATAATATTTCGTTTGAATAAGTAGACGTAAAAAAATAACGACAATAAATAAATAGAAAATACCTGAAATGGGCATTTTTCCTCGCACTGTTCGATCACTTCATCGGCCAATTCTTGTGCTATGTCATTTTTCCCGTCTGCCAAAACACTGAATATAACAATAAATACATATAAATACTGTGCACACGTCTTCCATGCCATCACAAATGATCTAATAACTATCCTAAATCACTTCCGACACTTATTTGCCCGTGCAATCTACATTTGCGACAGTTCGCTGGTCATGACACTAACTTCCGGAGTTTTAAACTGCTGTTTTTTCGGAATGTTAAACTACTGTTTTTGTGTTTAGTATTAACGACACGCAATAAATTGTCCTCAACTGTAAATGCCACATTGAATATGTTGCTGCAAGAAAAAATTCAAAACAATCGTCAGGTTTTGTGCGGATAATCTGCAATGTTTTGAAAAATAAACGTTATCTTTCAAGAGCTTTTTGTGTCATCATATACGTCCACCCTCCGATATCTACGACGTTCAACTAAAGAGTGGTTTGCGCAGCGTAGGCGATAGACCTAATTGAACAAAATAAAATGACGGCACACGATAGATGAGCGTTGCGTTAAAAGTTTATAGTTTTCAACAAGTATTTTATATAATTTAATTTAAGACATCGACTGAGGGTGCTTGATGGAATTTCAATATGAAATTTGAACTGTTGAAATTGTGTACATTTCCATGTACCGTCATTTTCTGAAAATACGATATCATCCGAAAATATGCCCTAGCGTGACTGTCAGGATTTTTTGGAATATAAGCCCTCCCCCAAAAATATGCCCTAGTTAAAATAATGTGAAAAATATAATTCGTTACAAAATGCGCTGTCGAGTTTAGTACCTCCGCCTGGCCTAATATTTCCGAGAATTGCACAGTTTTGAACAAAAAATTCCGTGAAAAAAATAATGTGAAAAAGCAATTTTAAAATCGCATTTGTCTCATTTAACTGGTTTTTCATCAGAATGTAATATTTTGTGAGCTTTTTCCTCTTTTATGCGCAGATTTAAGATCACAATGTTGACATTTAAATGGTTTTTCTCCAGTATGTGACATTTTATGTATTCTTAGGTTAATTGGTTGCGCACATTTACAATCACATTGTTCACATTTAAATTGATTTTCTAAATTATTTTCGATCATGGAAATTAATGAATACATTGAAAACAGAATGCTGAGAAATCAATGTGGAAATTTTGTGAAGCCTAGTCTACAAGAAGTTGTGAATTGAGTTAAGAATTCGTGTTACCAATGCACTACGAACAGGCTACTTAGACAAGAAGTACTAATTTAAGGATAGCTATATTGCAGGACGTGAGAGATTCGGACCAATGATTCAACAGGAAATGGAAAGAAAGTAAGACAGTGTGTTATTTTCAGCAGAAGACGGTATTTCATCACTAACAACCTGGGTTATTCTAGATCCTTTTTCAGGCATTCCACCACATGAATTTACTCGAACTGACAGACAGTGAATAGTTTATTTCGTTTATATATAAGATAAAATACGACAACATATAATCACTAAGTTTAGAAACTACATTGAAACTTCAATTAATCTCAATAGCGACCCGACAACAATGGCCTTTAATCCTAGTTGGGAAAACAAGCACATTGACAAACTCATAGCATTAAGCAATTGCAGGTGGCCAAGAACCAAATAAAATTTGGTTACCAGTGGTACCTGTTAATAGAATGGTGGGCTTTAAAGATGCAATTAGAAAAATATTTTATAGATACAATCAGTGAAATACGGGATTTCATATTTTTTTCAAGTGTTACTCTCAAACGATTAACTGTTCAAAATACTAAATACGCTCTGTATGTTCTTGATATAGATTTAATTAATAAATTTAAACTGATGAAATTGATTTATTGGGGTCCTTAAAATTTTAATTGCAGACTATTTTATTTCGTTTATTACTATCTGTAAATTCTTTTCATAGTTCTAGAACCAATTCTGTGATATATATACCTTGTAATTATTAACACTCAATTTCCTATAAATAGTGTTTTTAAGATATATATTTTATCAGTTGATCATTATAAAAATGTGGAAGTTGTACAAAACAAATAAAAATATAGCGCCTTTCCACCGAGAATTGACAGTAAACATCTTCAAATTGATAATTGATATCTTTGCTGTTCCACTGGCTTTGTATATATGTGTAACACATGTGTCACCTCTTTGAGAAGCACCTTTGAGGATTTCAAAGATACAAGTTGCTTATGCCAGAACCAGTAGTGTTTATTCACGAGCTGATTTCTCGTCCAACTTCCATAACACAGTTAAGCTCGAGGAAATAAATAAACTCTATCCATTTTCAATCTGCAGATGCTTCTCAAAGAGGCTAAACACAAATGACAAAGATATCAATTTTATTTTAATCTAAAAATGAATTTCCACAAATTTACCGCCGAATACATCGAAAACATTATATATTATTATGAAATTCATAATTTAAATTGTTAAATACGCCTTCAGAAGTAGTCATTATTTATTGAAAGCATTTGTCCCCACGATTACATATTACGATTTTAAATAACGATAAATAAATAAACAAACAAGCGTTCACCTCACGTTCGTTGCTTGCAGAGTGGGCGTAACTTTGTAAACACACCCTTTGATTCAGCATATAGAACTTCTATAATAGAAGGTATGTGTTTCAAAGATAAATCAAATACATAAATAAGTTTGATCTGCTGAGATTTTATAGAGAAAAGCTCTACAAAAACTAACTAGATATCACACTTGCAAATTAGCGCGTAATTCAAAATTACAGCATGTTGGTATGATGAGCTAGCTAGATATTGGCGCTTGGGACCTAGTGTAGGAGTAAGTGTGACCCTTAGGCTAAAAAATTTGGAGACCCCTGGTTTAAAGGACTATTATTATATGCGTATTTATTTTTTACCTTATTCATTATTTTCTATGGTCACCAAACTCGAAGAGTATGGAAGCTACTTTCTAAATCTAATTCAATTTTTTTCTCTAAATGCTTCATAAAAAACTATTCATCTTAACTCTTCCATGCCCTATAGGGATTGTTTTTCATTAAGCAAATACATAGCTTAATACATTTTTATATAGTTAACTCATATATCTATAGTCCTGATAATTATTCCATTGAATTGAAAATATAACGTTAACTATCGCAAGTCTGACTCTGCAGCCCTGATGGAAATATTACCAATAATCATATACCATTTCGCAAATTTTAGGTAGTGGCGCAACTATAATTTACCACGCCTCCCTGCCCGTCAACCCTAGACATCAATGTATTCAGTCATGTAATATTTAGTTGATATAAACTGTACACCGTCTTTCTATTTGTAAACGTCAATCGTTAAAACCAGGGACCAGAACCGGAACCATCCCGAAAACCGAAAGCCGGAAACCGGAAAAAACCGTTATTGTTGCCGGAACGAAAACCGAACCGAACCGATATTATTTCAGCTTTTTTTCGATTTAGGAGAAAATTTTTCCATGATAAAAGCCAAATTTAATTCATATATTGTATCGAAATATTAAAATTGAATTAGTAAATTGTATTTTCTTCAGTCGATAACCCTCGCGACGAGCGAAACCGTTCCTGATCATTATAAACATGTTGAAGTAGTACAAACATTTTTTTTTATTTTGTAAATTTAAAACGTCGGCGTCCGTGGCGCAGTTGGTTACGGATGTCTCGGGTTCGATTCCCGGTGCGAACAGTTTTCATATATTGATCTTTCAATTGATTTATGGATTTCTATTCGTAGTCTGAGTCCTCCCTCCCACCCATCTCATCCTCACGGGGTGTAGCGAGAGCGATTAGCTAACCACTAGTCCTATCCTAGCCCTATCCTTCTATCCCTACTCTCTTCGAAAAAAAAGAGAGGTTGAGCAACTGAGTGACAAGCAGTTCTCGTAGAAAAATTCTGTTAAGATACCTCCATTGGGAGACCATATGCTCCACATTGGGAGCGGATATGGAATTTTTTTAAAAATTAAAATGAATGGCATTACAGCGGACGTGAATGCGCCATGCATTTACACAATAATAAAAAAAAAAATAATAATAAAAAAAATAATGAAAATAAAAACATTTTTAAAAATATAAATATAAAGATAACAAGATATTTTTAATTTACAAGGAAAAAATATTCAGCGAACAATACCCAGAGTTTAGTGCTGAAAATATCTAACTCTCTGGGCAATGCATTGATCAGCCGAACGGCGCTTGCAACTGGTGACTCAAATGACCGTGGAAATGTGTTTTATTTTTCAAATATAATGCCTTTCGACCAAGAATTGACAGCTAACACCAAAATTGATTTAAATACGAGCTGAACCGAAAACCGGAACTGAACCGATATACCTATTTATTTTATGACGAAAACCGGAACGATAAAAATAGCGGTTTGGGTCCCTGGTAAAAACTGCTTCTTGAGGCCCCTCAAAATTTTATAACAAATAGGTAAAAAAGTGAGTGTAAAAGTAAAAATCAGACTTTATTCTAAGAAAATAATGATAAATTTGTGGCGTAGAGGGGCGGAGGCGCATGGGGTTTGGTGCTACCACATTTGGAAATTTCGCATTTGGAACATTAGAAAAATAATATTATCTATTTTAAATTAAGATATTGAGTCTAGTTCATTCGTGTACTCGAAAGCCTGAAGATGCCGAAAGGGGAAACCTTGGTCGTCAGTGACGAAATACAAGTTTAATAATATATATTCCACACCAACATAAACTTGGATTAGGGGGTTATAAAAGATTATAATTGATCACTGATTCTACAGTATGCCCCGATTTTACGCGTTTTTAAATGAAAACAATACCGGGCTTCATACACAAGCGCGTTCACACACGATCAGGTGAAAAATGCGTGACACAAACTTTTTCGTTTTAATGCACACAAATCACCCGATCGCGCTTGGAAGCACATGAGCGAAAAAAAAAATCTGAATTTACGCGCTAATTTGATAGCACCAGGGCTCAAAATGGTAAATTTTACGAACCGGAATAGTCGGTATTTAAAAAGTATGTATCGATAGTTTATATCAATTTTTTTCGGCAATAATTATTTTATAATTTACGAACAGCAACGAAAATTTTTTTGTGAGACGGCGCACCTTTATCATCTATCATTTATGCACATTATAGATAAAAAAAGAATACATGATGGTGAGATGAGCATAGCTGAAATTTCAATTTGAATTAATATGTCCCGGGCTTGGCCCGTGGGCATCTACCCGGCCCAGCTCGTGGGCCGTATTCGGGCTGATGAAGAATGTTCAGATTCGGGTCTGGGCCGAGCCTTGGTATGGAATTCAATTTTATGAAAAATATTTCGGACTAAGTTCGAGTCATGATTCAGCTATACGGCAATACTATTTAAAAAAATTCACATTTGTTTTGAATATCGTTGGAAATATGGAAAAAGTAACATTTATAAAGGTATGTCGTCATCATAATTTTTCTTAAAAAATATATAAATAAAGCTGAAAGACCCATACAACTGTGTGGGCTAGTTGAAGCTAAATCTAAAACTCATTCTTTATTTACATATGATCAATAATTATTGTGATTAGTCAGTATCTACTTGTCAATGGTTTTAGTTGGTTGACAGTTTGTTATGCCAGAAAACTCATTGTTGATCAATAAAATTGATTCGTTAAAAAGAATTTCAAGATTGAAAACAATTTTTGAATTTTATAAAATTTCGGCTCGTGCAGACCTCTAAATCGTATTTTATAAAAAATAATTTTTATGAGTTTTATTTTTTAAAAAAAGCTGTCCAAGATCCCCCAATAAACTTAATATATCAACTCAAGAATCGTATATCGTAGATATAAGTCGTGAGAAAAAATGAAAAATACATTTATTATTATAATAATGCCAAAAAAGTATTTTTTGACACGCATACTACCATCTGTGAATAAAGTTGGCAACGGCTTTGCAAACGGCAATTTTATCAAATTTGGTATATATATATCTATTAAAATGCAGATGGCAGTATAAAATTGTTGCAAATTAATTTGTTATAAATTCATTTTATATAATTACTTCGGTAAACCACTTTTACTGAATACAAAAACCTATTTTTATTTTTAAATGTTTGCATATTCAGCGATTAGATTTGTATTACTAGTTTTTCCAGTATAAATGATAATGAATATTTTCTTTTTCATGTAGGTATGGTTAAAAAAATAACGTAACTTACAATATTTGATAATAAATTAAAGAATTTTGTCTCAGATTAATTTTTAAATGTTTTATAATCTAAATGTATTTTATCGAAAAAAATATAAATAAATCCGATACCTATTTGCCCAACTACTTATCTTTTTGACATCCCTAATATAGGCATATAAGATAATTCAATTTCGTTTACTACATTGTCTGGTGACTTATGTACTATCAAAACCAATCAAATTTAACTAAAGAAATGCTTAAATTATTCCCAAGATACCAATACGATACGTGATGGATTATTAAAAGATTATATTATACACTTTTTTAGATACAACGTAAAGTTTGGAGAAAACACTCTCCAATCTGGATTTTCGAAGTTTACTAAAAGGCTGATGTGAAATGAAGTTAGCCACAGTTTGCAGTATTAAGTGGTTCCAGCGTATAACCCTTTGTAATATATTACATGAATCATTGATAAACACATTAAAATAAATTTGGATTATTGAGATTTTGTACACTTCCGTGTATTTTGTCACTAACGACCCGGGTTTCGCCTTTCGGCATCTTCAGGCATTCGAGCACACGAATGCACTCGAACTGAGAGACAGTAAACAGTGTCTAACGCTTATATAGAAGATACAAATGCGACAAATATCATTTTCGAGGCAATACATTATACGTCTGAGAGCCACACCGATACCTGAGTTAAAATATCGGAAATCGCCCTAATCCTTATTTTGTAAACACCATATTAACAGAGTGGCGAATTGCCGCTTTTCAACTTCTTTTAGAAATACCAGTGATTTTACAATTATAATAGTATTGTGGGTTTTGACGGGATGTAATTCGACGAATGGGTAAATATATACAATCATTCCACATTTAGTGACATCTGTTAGGTCTTTCAACGTATCGGATATAATAGCGGAGAATTAGGAAGGTTCAGCTGCTCATTCAAGATTGGTAAGGAGTTTAACTGTGCTCTATTAATTTCTAAAATTTCCTGATAAAATAATTTATGATCCCCCATGTTTTTATGCAACAGTTTAACCCCATCATCCGCATCAAACGTATGGTTCTCCATTAGCAAGTGATTTGCGAATGTCGAAGTATCTTTTTTTAATCTAAAGGCAGCTAAATGTTCTGATACCCTTATATCTAATGTACGTGTGGTTTTACCCACATAGAAATGTTGGCAATCATTGCATTGTAATTTATAAATACCAGATTTGTTCTTAAAGTTTACTCTATCTTTATTGTTAATAAGTAATTTGCCTAGAGAGTTTTTGCAATAGAACGCCGGTCTAACACTATCAGCGAGTTGTTTTTTAATTTTAAAGCTTGTGCAACCTAAATAACTAATTCTATGCCAGATTCTAGGGCGGTCTATGTCTTTAGACAAGTTCCCGAAATATAGCATCTTTTCTGCTAATTTACGTTGTTTTTTTGATACAAGACTATCTATAAGAGACGCCTCATAGCCATTATTAATGGCAATTTGTTTAATAATGTTTAGTTCGTTTTCAAAATTAAATTTATTTAGAGGTATAGTGACTAATCTGTGAACCTGAGAATGGAAAGCAGCCAATTTATATGAGAAAGGATGGTCTGAGTTAAAATGGATCGCGGCTTCTGAAAACGTCTGTTTTCGGTGAATTTTAAATTCATGAATGGAGTTTTTAATATCAATATTAAGGTCAAGGAAATTTATATTCTTGCCCCTACTTCTAAAGTGAATTGAATTTTATCATCTAGTGAGTTAAGAAAATTATGAAGGTTAGAGACTTGTCTCTCCGTTCCATTGAATAGACAAAGGATGTCATCTACGTAACGGAACCAATAAACTACGTTTCTAACTTCTGTTTTATTGCTAAAAATAAGGTTTTCTAAATGGTTCATGTAAAATTCTGCTAATAGTGGTGACAAACAACTTCCCATTGCAAGGCCTTCGGTTTGTTCATAGAATCTATTATCAAATTGAAAATAGTTCTGGCAACGCAAACGTCTAATATATTAAGTAATTCCGTAGTAATGACAGGATTAACTCTACGCGTATTAAGGGTATCTTTGATGATTTGTTTACATTTGTTTACAGGTACATTAGTGAATAAGCTAACAACGTCAAAAGAAATTAATTTGGCGTTTAACGGAATGTTATAATTTTTAATTTTATCTACTAACTCTAATGAATTTTTAATACTATACAATGGCTTGAATTTACTGAGAGAGTTAGCTCTTTTGGAAAGTTTATACGCTGGAGCATTCATATATGAAACTACCGGTCGAATTGGTATTGAATCCTTGTGAATTTTCGGTAGCCCATAAAATTTGGGGGCTTGTGGATTTCTAGTAGATAAAAAGGACAAATCCTTAGGGTTGATTGTAATGCTACAACTATTTATAACCTCTTTAATATTTTTATTAAATTTTAATGTAGGATCTTTTTTCAATTCGACTATATCGTTATTATCGAGAAAGTTATTAAACTTATCAACATAGTCTTTTCGCGTTAACAGGACCGTGGTATTTCCTTTGTCCGCCTTTGTGACAATGATATCATTATCTTTAATTTTAGTTTTAATATTTTTAAGAGTAGCCAACTCCTCATTAAACTTATTGTAATTTTTGTTGCTGTTTAAGTAATCTTTCTTAAGGATGCGAGAACAAATATGTTTGCTGGTTAAATCTTTATGTAATGCAATTTCTAAATCTATAGCAAGGTTTTGCCAACATTTCTATGTGGGTAAAACCACACGTACATTAGATATAAGGGTATCAGAACATTTAGCTGCCTTTAGATTAAAAAAAGATACTTCGACATTCGCAAATCACTTGCTAATGGAGAACCATACGTTTGATGCGGATGATGGGGTTAAACTGTTGCATAAAAACATGGGGGATCATAAATTATTTTATCAGGAAATTTTAGAAATTAATAGAGCACAGTTAAACTCCTTACCAATCTTGAATGAGCAGCTGAACCTTCCTAATTCTCCGCTATTATATCCGATACGTTGAAAGACCTAACAGATGTCACTAAATGTGGAATGATTGTATATATTTACCCATTCGTCGAATTACATCCCGTCAAAACCCACAATACTATTATAATTGTAAAATCACTGGTATTTCTAAAAGAAGTTGAAAAGCGGCAATTCGCCACTCTGTTAATATGGTGTTTACAAAATAAGGATTAGGGCGATTTCCGATATTTTAACTCAGGTATCGGTGTGGCTCTCAGACGTATAATGTATTGCCTCGAAAATGATATTTGTCGCATTTGTATCTTCTATATAAGCGTTAGACACTGTTTACTGTCTCTCAGTTCGAGTCCATTCGTGTGCTCGAATGCCTGAAGATGCCGAAAGGCGAAACCCGGGTCGTTAGTGACAAAATACATGGAAGTGTACAAAATCTCAATAATCCAAATTTAATAGTGAAATTCCATCAAGCACCCTCAGTCGATGTCTTAAATTACATTAAAATAAGTACTTTGTGAGCAGTTTTATAAAAATAAAATGGACTAGACAAAAACAACATTGGTAGGCAGAGTCACCCCATTTGACGGTAAAATATTTTCAAAGCTATCCGGGAAATTTTTGCGATAGCAATGGCAATACAAATATTGTCTCTGGAATTCAGTATGAATTTTACTGGCGGCTCGATGTTGGTTGTCAATTTGGATTAGCTATTATTTTAAAATATACAAATATCATGAAATAACTGTCTTGTACGCTTTAGATTTTCATTCAGTTTTTTTGTTGGTTAATTTATTTTAAATTATCGCCACTCGTTCGGGCGTCAATTCGAGACTCTGTAATTATATTCCGAAAATATATTGATTTTGTTTATATTGTTCAGTGTATCGTTATTCCTTCGCAACCGAAAGTTTAGGGAATTAAATAAATTAAAAGTAGATTTATTTAAATATAGTTTAAAAATAAACGTGCATATGATTTACTTGAGATATTGACGTTAATAATAAGTGATATTGTTCTTTCCTCGAGTTAATAGAGTTTAAATACTGATGGATTCTTTGACCAAAATGTGATGAAAAATTCTACAAAATCAACAAACAAAAACACTAGCAGTTTTTGGCATTTTATAGACACATGTACAAAGTTATTACATAGTGGTTTACTCAGTAATGTTATTCCTTAGTGCCTTATCGCTCAGTCTCGCTGATAACTTCACAAATAGTAATGATTCGACGTATGATGGTCTATCACTCGCTTCCACCCTCGTTCCGAACCTCACAGAATACACCGGATCGTCGAGCATAGAAGATTTCCTCGGGACTACGACTACAGATATGGGGCTAGCCGATACACAAACGTATGCCCAACACCCCATAGACGACTGGTCCAACTACACTCTGTACGAGAAAAACTTCATATCCGCAGTCTTCGGGGTAAATTACTGCTCAAAATGGAAGCAGGCGAATCATATCTATTTCCAGCTAGCGAATGCCTTCTTCTTTTTATCGTATCTCGCCCCGAACGGCATGTACGGGATGCTATTCCTGAGGTGCACCTTGATGGTGGGCTGTGGGTTTGTAGCCCTTTGGGCTTGGACCATCGAGTGCTTCTTCGATGCTGTCGTGTGGAATGGTGTGTTTGTGGTGATTAACTTGGTGCATATATGCGTGCTCCTGTTCTACTTGAGGCCCATCAAATTCTCCAAAGAAGTTGAAGAGGTGAGTGCGGTTTTGATCAAAAATTATTATCTAGCAAAGTCGCCGCTGTCTTTGCAAACTGTTTACATTTGGATCCATGATCGAACAGTTCAAAACATTGCCACCTTATTTAAAACCTGACATTTGGAAAAAAATAGGTTAAAATTTTGTTTTACCGGCCGTGGCCTAAAATTCCTATTTTTACACCGAAAATTATCCTAAATAATATTTTAGGTTAGAACAAACTAAACCTAACCTAAGGTATCATTTTGGGTAGTTTTCCCTGTAAAATTAGCAATGCTTAGACCACGTCCGGTAAAACAAAAACTTACCAAAAAGAATTAAATCTAAGCTGTGATGCATGCATTGTTATTGGTTTAAATATTTTAATGATATTATAAATCTTCCTTTACTATCTTATCAATCATACTTAATACTTAATTTATTATGTATAATAATTGTTATTATAATAAATTCTCACGTTTTCTGTTAATTATTTAAATTAAAGTCACCAATGATCAAATTTCTACCAATTTAGTTATAATATGTTATGGATATTAAAGTACATACCTAGTCGAGTTTTTTTTACACCAAAAAATGTACAGTACTAGGATCTATTTTTTACCACGTCCGCTTCCAATGCGGAGCATATTGCCTCCTATTGGAGGTATCTCAACAGAAGTTTTCTACGAGAACTGCTTGTTACTCAACCTTTCTTTTTAGAAGATAGTTGGGACATAACTAGTGGTTAGGTTATAATAGCTCTTGCTTTTTTAGGATCGGATGGGTGGGAGGGAATTTTAGACATCGCAAACATCCATGGCTACGAACAGAAATCCATAAATCGGTTGAAAAAACAATTTTTGAAATTGTCTATACCGAGCCTTGATCCCGAGGCATCCGTAACTGTAGCCAACGACGTTGACCACTGCACCACGGATCTGACACCGTTTACAAGTTTCTAGTATGGTTCAAATCCACCGCGTTGTCATAGCTGATTAAAAGAATTGGTTAGACGGTATTTGTATTTATAAAAATACGAAAGAAAGTATAAACTTTCAAACCTTACAATATATAAATAAAATTTTGATCGCCGACCGTTCTCCTTACACTCTTTGTTCGAGTATACAAAACTGTGCCTGGTACAATAGGCGTTGCTTTGTAATTATAGTTTAATAAGGGCTGTGGAGTAAAAAAAAACGCGACTCACATTGACCCACTGTCAGTCCTATTCAGAGTTAAAAAATCTCAAAATTAATTCTCTTCTACAATTCTTGGTGTACACATCCATGCTAATATTTATCTAGGTATGTATAGATAAACATACTAAAATGTTGGTATTGGTAGGCCTAAATACATAGATGTGATAACTACGTAACAATAAATGTAAATTGGGTGAAATATCACAAAAATACGAGAAAAAGACAGGAATACTCTTGTCTCTCAGATTTGCATAATTATATTCATTGTCGCCCGCCGACCCAGGAACCAGTGGCGTATTAAGCCTTACAGCGCGAGCCGTTTTCGCACGAATTCATTTTCAGTTAATTGATCTGTTAAAACACTATGGCTAAAAATGGATCAATTTCAACAGTATAAAATGGAAATTATGTGAAATGTATATTAGTTGTCCCAAATACATCAAAAAGTAAACTAAACTCGTCGCATTATCGCTAAAATCGAAGAAAATGAAGAAGCTGAAAAATATTTAATCTACTACTTTGCAAGCAAAATGGCGACGGCCAGTCTTCATATACACCGCCAACACTCGCACAAGTAAGCGCGTAGCAGCATACGTGTGTGTCATACATAGGGCTGACAATTAATGCTGCGTATCTGCAGTTCAAAGCTGAATATACAGAGCTCTTTCCAGAAATATATTTCCTTGTGTTCTATTTAACATTTTCATGATCTCTTGCCTAATTTCTCTACGGACCTGGCCGGAAATACAAGATAGGGTCTTGGACATCAAACTATGTACAGCGCGCTCATCGGGTTAAACAATTAGGAGGCCCCAAGCGCAATATAACTTGGAGCCCTGTATCGGATAATAAAGAAGCGTCTCAAAAATTTTTGGAGATTTTCATGTTACGTATACCTATAAAATAAATTGAAAAACATTCCATTAATTATTATTTCAAGAAAAAATAGCTTCGATCGGGGATAAGTATTTAAAAAAACATCTGTGTATTAACGTTTAGGGATGGAGGTGTGTCAAAAATGTGACTTAATATAGAGAGAGGGGGGGTAAAAGGTTATCTGACGATGGGAAGGGAAATTTAAAAAACGTGTGACGTCATATACCTATGGATGGCCCCTTACTACAATTTCATGTAAAATAAAAAAAATGAATTTTGAAAGCTGACTAATACCTATTTCAAATAAATGGGTTAAATTTAAAGTTATTTTTGAGACCCCTATTCGGTTCGGAGGCCCCAAGCGCACGCTACTTACACTTACATGCATTATTTATACAATAAATACAATCAATATATACGTAAATACAGTATTATTTTTTATTCTATATGATTTTAAAGAAATGTGTCGTAAAAAGGCGTAGGGGTTTTTTGAGCCCTGATTTAAATAGAGTAATAATTATTCTTCGTTTACTTATTTATTTGACAGTTAGATATCTGTCATATCATGTCAAATGCTTAAAATAAAACTTAAGAAAAACCCGGCTCATTAAGGTTGGAAACCTTTGATCTATTTTAATGACCTTTACGAATTCAATTAGAAAAAGTATACTGGATGTTATTGTTCGTGGTAAGCCGCAATTTAAATGCCATTAGCATTATATTTATTATCGTAGTAATTCGTAATTAGCGTTACATTATTGTACTGTGTCTCAGCGTCTGCCATCTTCTGCCATTACGCAGGTAAATTTCCAAACTTACTTATTTACTATCATAGAGAAGTGGTTAGGCCCGGTGAGGCACCGGGGAAATCTACGTATACCATATTATTTCTGTTGTTTTTTTTTAGTTGAAGTGGTAGATAATTTTCCGTTCTATAATATCTTTCGAGTCGAGGAACACAGTAATTTAAAGCAATTTTTAGTGCAAACATACGGATTTCTTGTGATATTTTATTATTTGTCACATTTACATAATATTTTTGGTTGCTATGACAACGGCGAATAACAATGCGACTTTACCATAGTTTGCGTTGTCATGACGACATTATAGATGCAACGTCAAGTAGCTTTAGGATATGTACAATGGGATACGGCTACATGTTAAGCCTGCAGTTATCTGACAGCGAATAAGCAATAACGAATGAACAGCTATACGAGATTATGTCCCACAGTATCTGGCAGCTGGTATACATTAAATTCGAAGCCATTGCCCAAGGTCAGGCGCAATAATTCTGGGCGCCACGCCGTGTTGTGTAAATTCATTTTTTATCATTCTGCGCGATAGGGCTGCCAGATTTATTGACATCCAAACCGGGATATTTAATTTAAATTTACTCCACCTACGCTATATACTCGTGTCATCTGGAATCGTATTTGATGATTTGCGTGCTTTACGATTTTTTACTATTTTATTTTACTGATATTATTTAAATTTGACGAATGCTTTAGTTGCTGATTTTGTTATCAAATAAATATAATAAATTAAGAGATATAAACAAGAATTACAATATTATGAGAATGATAAACAGTACACTTATACGAATTAAATTTTAAATTCCTTCCTTATATAAATTAGTAGCCCCGTCGTTTATTCCGTATTATAGTCGTTTGTAGGAAGTAAAAGAAGATTGTTCCCACGTTTTAAAGCGACCATTGATGACTACGCTATTGCACAAGTTATTGTTGTTTGTTTTTACATTTTTTGCAACTTCGTAACTGCAAGGAATGTATTTGTGAATAATGTGAGTTTATTTAAAACCGATATTTTCAGCTGTCCAGGAAGTTCCACCCGGGACGCCTGGCAGCCCTACCCTGCGAGCCAATCGTTACTCGACTGTAGGTTTCGTTCAGTTGCCTTGGACTGTTAATAACATCTTGTTTCGCGTGCATTACAACAAAAACATTCAACTATATTGTGTACTACAAAATCTCCCGTGCTGGAGCCACCAATCAGCCCCTGCTATTTTAATACAAAATTGATTTTTGCGCGTTGGTTTTAGATAAAAATCGATTAAAAAACCAACATATCGATGTTTTGGCCTATTGATGTAACCCTAAAAATTTAAATTGTTTAAAAACTGTTTTTATCGAAAAAATTATATGGTGAGTTTCGTAAAGAATCTCTGAAATGCACTCCTGCAAATTATCATATTTGCAAATACGGGATCATACGTAAGGAGTGTCGATATAATACTGACTTACGTTAAGTGGGGGGGTTAGAATTTTGAAACCTAAAACCAAAAAAAGTTGTAAATTTATTTTTCTAATTTACATCATTCGGCCGATACCTGCTATGTTGTCTTTAAAATGAGATCCAATCATCAATCATTGGCCAAAACACCAATTTTAATATAATACCTACATATATTTATGACTTATCATTTGACAACATATATTTTCCTCTAAGAATTGACGGTTAATAAATACCACCAAAATGATAATGTATTGAAAATTTTCCATTCCTCCATGGACTATCAAGTGTAGAAAGAAAACTATTATACTTACCGATAAAAGTTTCCATCCTTTAAGTAGGGTAGACAGTTTTTGTCTTCTCGCTTTTTGTTTTGTTTCCGTAGCTTCGTAGCTTTTCCACTGGACACAATCTCGATAGAAGCTTCTTTTCTGCGCTGAGATGAGGCAAGCTTTTGCCTATCTCCTTATGCATCGTTCTGTATTCATTTTCAAACTATTGTTTTATATTTCAATAAGAGTGGAAAGAGTCGGTTATTATTATAGTTTTCTATAAGAAAGATAAACAGAACTTTCCGGGCTTCAATCCAATGAAGTAAATATTCTTTTACGATATTTTCAGTGTGTACTTTCCCCGCTGTATAAGGATTGTAATACCGATGTTTGCTAAGTCTGAATGTGAATGTAATTGATTGTTTAATTGACATAAAAAGGTTTATAATCGCATTGTTTATGAGCCGTCAGACGGCAACTTCCTGACCTAAGCATCCTTGACGGTGCATGTTTTATATTTATGCTTTGCTTTCAGTCACACGTTAGTCCTTGCAAAAGTTGTTCATATTATAGAATTCGCGATCATACTTACAATATAAGTGGTTAGCCTTATCCTTTATCCTTACTTTCTCAAAAGAGTTTGAGCGACTGAATAAAAAAAGTACTCTTAAAAGCAAATCCTGTTGAGATGCTTCGCTTGGAATCCGTATGCTCTTCATTGGGAGCTGGAAAAATATTCAGAATTGATATCGTTAGACTAAAAAGAGATTTCAGTACATAATAATAATTATATATATATATACAAGCTGTAAGATGTTCCCTGCGCCACAGCCGAGTGGTTAGCGATCTTGAGTTTTCTGCCAGCTTGCGTGCTCTTCCATACACTGGTTTTTTCATCGATTTATGTCCAAAGGCATGTACGTATGTGATTTTGTCATTCCTGTCCAACCATGGTATGTAGAGATAGCGATTAGTTAAATATCAATTATACCCTAACCAGTCGTACCCTATCTTATAACCAATTCTCTTAAAAACGCTTGTTTTAATTTTCCCTCAAATGTTCATAATTATGATTCCAAAAAATGTACGCAGATATCATGATTTTTACGTTTAGTAAATATCTCCTGGGTCCGTGGTGGTTATTCGAAGTGCAATGTTACAAAAAAAAATACTTGGCAATGTTAGTTTTATGAAGAAACGTGATACTCAGGTATAACACGGAACCGTTCTTTTGTAAGCACACAGTTGAAGTTCCCATTAATCCAAGTCTTAGCAGGGTTAAGTAGAGTAAAAAAAGGCAAAGTAAAATGCAGAGAGTAAGTTGCGTGTACCTGCTCCTGCAGGATTTAACTTAATTGCGAGTGCTCGGCGGATTAGAAAGTACATTCCGCAGCAAGCGATTCTCAAACTTAATTTGGCAATCAAAACAGAATAATTCTGAAAAGAAATACGCCGTCGGGATGTTCTGAAATTACACGCATATGTTCTTGTGTGAGTATATTTTGAAAAAGGAAGTACCTGCTCTGTGCAAGTATAGCATATTCTCAAATTTGTATTTTTAAGTCTCAAACAAGGGAAACACGTGTAACAACAAAAAATTAATTTTTTGATCTGCTCCGTTATTACTTGGACGGTGCTTGGCGTTCATTTTTCTTTAAAACACATTTTATAATCCGAATAGGGCTCTTTTCTATATGCGAGTTAGATAAAAATGGTTTTCGTCTGGGTGACATCTATATTGGTAAATTTAACATCGGATAATTTGAAATTAAACTTATGATATTGACTGAATTGACATTTACTTGGTAGAATTCCATTATAATTTGATAAAAGCAACAAAGTATTCAGTTGTACAAAATTTTATTCGTTACTTGATCGCTATTTCGGCTTAATGCATTTTAAATAAAATTTATGATGTTGGAATAAGTAAGATGACATAATATATATTGTTTATCTCTTCTAAAACGGTATAAATAGCTAAGCTAAATTAATCACTTTTAAGGTGTTAACTGTCAATTCTTGGTGGAAAGACATTATATTTAAAAAAAATAAAACACAATTCATTTGTACTACTTCCACATATTTATATATAAAAAAAAGCTAAATTAAGTTTCAGTATTGTTCTGACGATGGCGTGTAGTCGAAATAGCTATCAACTGAATACATATGATGGTGGAGTGAATGAGATGATATAATATTTATCTCTTCTTAACTAGTATGTATAGATAGGCTAAATTAAATTCGAACATACGACATACAGTAGTTCATAGTGAAGCCGAAATAGCTAGCAACAACATGATAAAACTCTTGTAGAACATACTTTGTTAATTTTACCGTATTATAACTGAGTTAAACTACCAAGTAAAAGCCAATTCGATCAGTAAATATTTTTACTTGCCACTTGCCAGCACCGCTAATACAACTGTGTTGTAAGTTTTTCTCTCAACCGAAACACGCTTTGAAAACCTGTAACGGTTTATTTCAGTAAATAGATTATCCGGGTAAATACATAGAAAAGTATTCCAGAGTTAAGTGCAATTTTAGAACTAAGTAATTCCGAGTTGTGGTGTAGTTGGCAAAACTAGTTACTGCAGTGGCGCATTTAAGCGTCGGTTAACTTTTCATTGTAGTTAATGTTGTCAACACTTAGAGCAGGGGCGGATTCCGAACAGAATATTGTATGTTATTTTTTACACATTAAATTCAGTTATTTTATCGATGGATTCGTGACTTCCTGTAACGATTTATGAATTTCTGTTGGAAGGACGAACGGAAAAATGAACGTTTGTGAAGTCTAAAATTCCCTCCCACCCATCCGATACTAAAAACGGAGTATAGCGAGTGCGATTAGCTAACAACACGCCCTATATATAAATATAAATTGAGCGTCAAAATTCATTCCAGCTTGATTCCTTTCTTAGAATCAGCGTCAATAAACCACATGTTCACAAATGCACAGGCAATCAAGATCTAAGACCGAATTAGAAGTAAATGCTTCTAGTTAATTATTTGAAAGTAATAATAAATTATTATAATTACGTTTTTAAATATGCGTTAAATTAATGCATACAAAGTTTAAAGAAATATTCATTATTTGAAATAATAAACATTGTTCCCAGATTGACCCATAACAAAAAAAATGTGTTATATATTTTTATGTGCTTTTTTTTCCATGTCCGCTCCCAACATTAATGTACGTTAAAAATAATAATGACTATGTCGAACGAAACAATACATAACAATATCGCTAAAGTACAAAACTCGAAAATCCTGTACAGCGAATTCATCAATATTAATAGTAGATTCTTATTAAATATTTGAAACAAGGTTGGATTTCTAAAACTCATTTCAGTTATAAATCCCTACTCGCGAGTAATTATTAATGTGAGTCATAATTTCTCCCCCTCTCCACAAACGGTCACCGTTATAATTCCCCCCGATCTTAATTTTCTAGTACGTTCCAATTAGGGCATCCAATCCCGGACCCCTTTTGTGATACCGGGATTTCAGAATAAAGAATTTTTTGTCATGAACTCGTTCACTGCGGAACTAATTACCTAGTAATTAGTGTTGTACCGGTTGTCGTACAGTTGCTAATTACCTTCAACGCTCGTCGCGCGTGCTCAGCACTAAGCGAGTTAAGTGTAATTTCATGTGTAAATTTTTTCCATGTCAATGTGGAGCATATGGTCTCCTAATGGAGGTATCTCAACAGAATTTTTTCTATGAGAAATGTTTGTTACTCAGTTGCTCAACCTCTTTTTATCGAAGAGAGTAGGGATAAAAGGCTAGTTCAGGAATAGTGGTTAGCTAATCGCTCTCGCTACGCCCCGTAAGGAAGGAGATTTAGACAACACTCAGACTAACACTCGAACAGAAATCCATAAAACGATTGAAATATCAATTTATGAAAACTGTCCGCACCGGGAATTGAACCCGAGACATCCGTAGCTGTAGCTGTAGTCGTATGTGTAGTAATAGTAAAAATAATCAAAATATTCAAAATTACCTAATTTTATAAAAAAATAACTAATCAAATCCTACAATTCACATTGGGAGCGAAAATAGTCTGAAAAACTCCACTGTTTAACCCCCGGGAAGTGGTCATAAGTCTTTGACTGAAATACTTACAAATAATTAAAAAGGCGACTTGACAAAAAGCTCCTTCGCTTGTGGCGGAAGTGTGAGTGCAGCTTTTAGTAGCGCGAATTTACAGCCAGCGAGCTTTACGGCGGAAACGTGTAAAAAGCTCCTAAATTATTTCGGACTGCTACAAAAGACCTCTTCGTTATAACGAAAATAAATAACGGCGACTACAGACGCCGGCGGCCGTCGAATGTGTAATGTAACAGCTGTTTGGCTTTGGCGATTTGAGTGCACTTTTTGTTCTCTTGAAACAATACATATTGTAATCTGGTTTGCCTTTACTTTTAGTGTCCGTGGATTTATTAAGCATGCACGAGCATATCAACATAATATCGATGGTGTTTTGGTCAATTGATGATTGCATCTCATTTAAAAGACGACAGAGCAGGTCTCGCCAAATGATGTAAATTAGAAAAATAAATTGACCACTTTTTGGAAGGGAAACATCATTTTACATTGGTTTTAAATTTAAAAATTCTGACCCGGTCACTTGATGTAAGCCACTAACATATCGATACTCCCTACGTATACTCCCATATCTGCAAACATGAGAATTTACATGCATTTCAAAAATTCACAACGCAGCTAACCGTATTATCAAATTTGGATTATTGAGATTTTGTACACTTCCATGTATTTTGTATGAAAATACATGGAAGTGTACAAAATCTCAATAATCCAAATTTGATATTGAAATTCCATCAAGCACCCTCAGTCGATGTCTTAAATTATAACCGTATTATGTTTTCGATAATAACAGTTTTTACTCTCTCCTGCACAATTTTAAATTTAAGGGTTACATCAATTGGCCAAAACACTGTCAGTATATGGTGTTCAACGAGAACTTGTTTAAAGTTTGTTACTCACACTCTAAAACTTTATTGACAAAAAAAAACTATGTATTAGTTAATCACTTTCCCTGTCTCACGCCAACCAATTCCTATTTGCCATCCCTGCCCTAGTACACCCGGTTCTATTTTTGCACGGGTGATACTTTCCAGAAACTACCGTCCAAAAAAAATCCAAAGAAAAAGAATAGTAGGTAGGTTTAAATATAAAATTGCCGAACTGAAAAATAATTCAATAGTTTCATAAAATACGACTACACTAAGTTGGAAACAATTTGTACCATTTCAAGAAAAACAGTATTCAAGAGATATTAATTCGTTAAATTCGGTAAACAGACAAATAAAAACCAGAAAGAGAATAAAATTGAGACAGAAGTGCAACATAAACATCGCAAACGCCTGCATCTTAAAATTTTCCACGGGCAGAAGTGTTTTTTTTTAAATATGTACATGTAGTGTATTTAACAATACCTTTTGTCTCTTATAACCGTATAAATTCAAAAAATCAGTGATCCGTTTTCTTAGACCAGGGGTCCCCAAACTATGGCCCTCGGGCCAGCACCAGCCCACAAGCACCAACAATCCGGCCCGCGTTAGCCAGCCGGACATGCCCAGTGATCGGCAAGCCATAGTTTTTTCACACAGATAAGTAGTGCCGAAAGCGGAAAAAAGCAACGAGCAAATTTATGCAACTGATCAAGGAAATGTTTTGCCAAAATGACTTAATCTGAGTGTATAAATCAGGCAGAAGCTGGTTTTCCCCTTGTCGGTTATCGGCTATCTCCGCCGCAATGAAATGTCCTCGACACTTGCCCGTAAGTACCAACCGAAATTTACGCGTAATACAAAACTGCAGTATGTTGTTACGGTGAGCTAGCTAGGTCTTAGCTCATGGGACTTAGTAGAGAAGTCAGTGTGGCTCGTAGGTTCAAAAGTTTGGAGACACTGCCTTAGACCATGCAAAAAAAAACCGCGGAAAAAGGGAATCGGGTGTATGATACTCTTCGATGTAATATTCCAAAACGTGTCAAGTCCAATATGATAAATTTTTATAATATTTTGACGCAGTCAGATATAGCTTATTTTTTCACTTAGAGTTGATTGCATAAAAAAATCCAAGCCTATTTGATTTGATGTCGCAGTATAATGTTTCATTTCAAAGCGTAGCTACTGAATTGAGTGAAGCGCGAATCATTTAAGTGTCATCTCAAAAACTCAATTTTGAAATGTCGCTCGTGAATGATTATTGTTTCATTTTCTTTTCATTTCGCAGCTCGATTGTGATTGACCTTCATACGAAACAAAATTACAAATTACGTCTTTGTCGTAATTTTATGACATTGTAGATACAGCGATAAGAGAAAAAAAAAGAAATTTAATTTTTTATCTCGGTATCATTTCGTTTATCAACACAATTGTAGCAATTTGACGCCGTCAAATACTCAAGGTTTGTTTTTATCTCTATTATGTCGCGTTATTTGACAAGGGCATTTTGGTGCATTTTTATTAATTACATTTAGAAGATCTTTGTGAATGCTCGCGGAATTGTTTAATAATTTGATATACTACAACTAGGGACTGCAATGCCAGGTGAATATATTGATACCGGTATTTCATATCGACTTTGGAAAGGAAGAAGGACGTAACCCATACAAAAAAATATTGTGTATGACTCACACAAAGCGTGTTAATACACTATATGCAGAGCTTTATTTTTTTTAAAAAAGGTGTTGAACTCACTTCATGTCAAGCTTTTTTACTAAATAAAACTATATTCAAATATCATTTAAATGAAATTTAAAGCAGCTTTTCCTATGCCACTGAGCGCACACAAAAAATATTTTTTTTTAGATTTATTTTTTATTTTAGACATGTTATATCTAAAGTTAAAGAAACAATCAAATACAAACATTATATTTGAAATATACAACTAAGACTAAATTTACTTAAGTTTTGTTGTTACAATTTGAAAAATGTTTGCTGTTATTACTTTTTCCGATATTATAATGATTTTAAAAAAATGTTTTCAATCTGCTTATTTTCGGCTTCAGAAATAATTTTTAACGCTGCTTTGTGCCTCTGTGATCGAAAATTTTTTTTCGAAGTGACACCAATTCTAGCTTCATCTCTTTCCCAGAATAAATGATTTCATTCTTGGCCCATTCTTTGGAAATTTTCATTCCCCTCGTCGTTTCAGTACCAAGAGTTCCATCGTTTCTGCAAACTGTGCAGCCAAGTTTCATTTTGTGTATGTTCAACCATCCGTTTTTTTCAGCAAAAATCGTTTTTTTGATCTAATGACCAGCAGTCCGGCTACTCGTTTTGAGTTCGAACTTGCTCCTCAAGATCAGCTTGAGATGATTCAGGAACATCAACTTGTACCGATATTTCCATATTTTCTGTCGTCGTTTCTGTTATTGTTTTGGATATTTTATTAGCGGAATCGGTGGTTGAGAAGTAACAGGATTTTTTTTCATTTTTAAATTGTTGCACTAAAAAATAAAGGAAGTGAAAATAATCACGTCACATTTATGTAAAATTAAGTAAATAAAATGTTCCGCACATTGTCAATCGCTAGGCACGTGCATTCAATCACAAACGTCAGACTTACTGACCGTTATCAGTCCTTGACCACGAGTGGCCAATGGGAACGTGGACAAGTGCCCTTCTCCCTCGTTGCCACAGGAGACCGCCAATATCGAATCCATCTACATCTCATCCGGTTCATTACACTACCATATTTTATCATTTTGACGAATTATATAAATATAGATTATAAAAATAAAAAATACTGTGAAAAAAGATGCCAGAACGCCGTTCCACCGCGTTAAATGGAAAAAGTGCCTTGACTATATGTATATATATATATATAGACTGTAGAAAGGCAAAATAACGTATCCCTCCGTCTTTTAAAAAAAAAAAATCGTTAATCGCAATGTATAAAATTTAATACACGTCTTGTTTGGGCTGTATATGTGTGGATGGGGGGCTACGTCTTTTTCCTTTTCCACAGTTTATGTTAAATACTGGTATTGCAAATATCATTTTTTAAAAATCAAAATATTTAAAAGAAGAAATATATTGATTGAATTGGCATTTACTTGGTAGAAGAAATTATAACTGATCGTGAATTCAATAATAGTATATTGGTCTTTGGGTTTTTTTATGGAGTTACTTGAGTCAAAAATAAAAATATACATTAATTTTAAACAATGTATCTCTTCGAACAACGGTTCTCCACATATCCGTCAATTTTATATAAAATATTGGTTAAGTTCAACTTTTGCAAGAACCAACGCGTGACTGAACGCAATGCGTCTGTCTCATGAGTGACCTGTGTGAAGGTCGAACAAAACGATCGTCTCAATCAATTTTTATTTAAAGCATATATTATGTTTAACTCGGTTAATATATTTATGATTAGCGCAGTTCGTTACTTGATTCTATTGTGTGGCAGAAAAAAAATGTTTATTTCTTTGCCAAAATAATCTCAATGTCATATTTCGTCACAGTCGTTTACCCAGATGTCGAAATTACTTCACATATTTCAACGACATTCTCTTGTATTTACGTAATAATATTTTACACAGTATCTATATTTCTATAACATCCTGACACACCCTGGTTTTTTTTGTTAAGTTTAAGTTTCATTAGTGTCCAGAACTGAAATCGCCCAGCGGTAACGACAATAATTCGGAGAATCGGCCGACTGTTGCCAAGGCCAATCGTTCAATAGCCGCCGGGCACGTCCGCTGGACGAGTCCATTTTTGGCGGAAAGGGGTAGCTCCGACGATGCAGGGAGTTTTTTTAATTGTATGTGTGGACAGTCGATTACGATCTGTCGAGCCGGGCGAGTTGCCGGCCTCGTGGTGGCGGAGGTGACGATGTGAATTGTTTGTGTTTGGTTTGCATTGGACTTAATTTAAAATCGTTTGTCGTGTCATTTGTATTATAACTTAAAGTAAATTCAGTTGCTAAGTAAATGTAAATGTAGAATCAATTTTATGTGTTAGGAATAGTACTTTTGTGTATTGTAAACCACTGCATCTTCGATGGAAAATAAATAAGTGTTGAACCGGATTTGAAATAGTGTTTGTCTGAGATCCCAGCCCTTCCAGGACGTTCGATAACCAGCCATTCGCCTCTCTTCGATCCGGGTCTTCTCAATCCAATAACACCTGAAATAGATTCTTTTATGGGTATAGACGGCTTTACACACGTGATTCGGTGATACACACACCACACACCTCTTGAAAGCAAGAACGTAACGTAACGTCGTTTTCAAGTACACAAACCACATAATCGCGCGTAAAAACGCCTGTGTGTGAAACCGGCTTATGTCGGACAATTTTTAAGCGACAGCAGTTAATAACGACTTACAATTAAATGCACTTTTGTTTAGATCATATTCACTTTCTTAAAGCAAATACATTCCACAAAAACAAATTACTTCACTAAAAATAAAGTGATCCCACATAATAAAATATATTTTAACATTAAAGAAATATATTACACTTACGAAAAAATAGTTTCCACTCAATATAAATACTCACACTTGAAATCGATAGTTGTATGAAGCTGTAATGAAATGTCACTTATTTTTCTACCCTATATTAAGCCGCCTATATTGACTTTGTTCCACGCATTAGGATACGTTACACAAACCAAACCAGACCAACCCTAACATAACCTACTAAAACCTTACTCATTTTGTTAAAAGAATCCGTGACTAAGTGCAACCTATCGAAATAAAAGTTCAAGTGTACCAAGTGAATACTATCTAACACAAAGTGTAATTACTTTTAAGGTTTTAACTGTCAATTCTTGATGGAAAGACATTATATTTAAAAAAAATAAAACACAATTCATTTGTACTACTTCCACATATTTATAATGATCAGGACTGGTTTCGTTCATCACGAGCATTATCAACTGAGTTCATCTGACATCAACTGAGCTGATCATCAGTTGATAATGCTCGTGATGAGCGAAACCGGTCCTGATCATTATAAATATGTGGAAGTAGTACAAATGAATTGTGTTTTATTTTTTTGAAATACAAAGTGCAATTATTTATAACCCGTAAATAACTAGCTTTCATGCGAACGTAAATTGAGGCTATTATATTCTTTAAGTAAAACATAATAATTCCGTTGTATGACACGGTAACTGCAAACTTGATGAATATTACTGTTGAATCGGCGGTGTGATATATTAACGAGTATTATTAGTAAATTCTGCGATTAAGACGGCTTCCTGGACATTAGTCGAAATTGAGTTCAAGAGGTAATTTTGCCTTTTAGGCAAAAACTCTTAAGCTGCCTAATGATCCGTTGAGTCTAAGCCGGCTTTTACTAAGTCTTGGTTAATCTTGTTATAAATTTTCGCGAGGGGTTGGTCTCGTTGTAGTTACTACCCTAGTATCATCGCTTTTTACGTTAGGTATAGATCCAACCGATCTACCTATTGTTTTGAATATTTTTACAGTTTTTACTTCGTTCTATATTAGTTTAAATCAGACCTTGGAGTGGGTCGATTGTTTGAGCTCAAAAAAGTTCCAAATATACCCTTAGGGTGAAAGTAAAAAGGTTCAAAAGGAATCTTTGAGACTTACAGAGTGTATGAATATGACGCATAGCCTTATCCAACTGGCGTTGTCTTAAGCACGATCTAGTTTGATAAAATACTATAGTTTGAATACACGAAGATGTATGTACCAGGTCACATATTTCTTTTGGCTTAGACGAGCCAAATGAGAATACTACCATTCTTTTCGAGGAATCGTTATGCAGATGAATAATTGCTTATTGCAAAGTGTAGATCCAGTCTGCCATCGGGAGTAGCTTAGTTCAACGGTATTTCTTCGGATGTCGACAAACTCCGCGTGGACGTGAGTGAGTTCGGTGGAGTAAATTTTTTATGTTTTTAAGTAGATTTTCTTGGAACTTTCTCCTCTACTTTCTTGCCAATTGCCAATTTTTACTTCTGCAAAGGCAATAAACCTATATATATTAATTTTATGTTTATTACATCTCTTAACATTTGTCATCAGTTTAAATTTATAGATTCCTTTTCAATTTTACCTGATTGTAAAACAGTTATCATATCTCATGAACAATCCGCCGATTTTTAAAAATAAATAAATTATTTCTTCAGTAACCTATTCGATAAATCTTCAGTAAGAAATAATAAATGGTATGTTATTAATAATTATGTTTGGTCAGTAAATAATGCCAAATAAATAAAGGTTAGGTTACTTTAAATAACTGACCATTTAATAGAATCAACGATCAGTGTTACCAACGTCAGGAGACCATCACTCTATTCACACAGATCTACCCATTAAACACCATTTTAACCTACAGTTGTAATGGTAAATAGGGCTCAGCACGGGTATCAATTTAAGGTGTAGACACCAATCAATAAATTACTGAACGTTTATTCTATTAACTGATCATTTATCGAATAAGTTACTGCCATTTATTATTTCTTACTGACCAAAAACTAAAATTCGTTACTACTCAATTAATGCAGAGCATTAATAATTTTTTTTTTATTTATTATTTTCTGAATTTGTATTCCAAATCTGTGTAATAATTAATTGAAATAATGAAGAGAAATATTTTTTTTTCAAATACACAGGATTTTCGAGTTTTGTACTCCAGCGATATTGTTTCGTTTGACATAGTCATTATTATTTTTAACGTAGATTAATGTTTTTCTTTACTTTTTTTTCAATTTGCTTTTTTAAAAATCCGTACAACAGTGGTGATCAAACTTGTCTACAAAATGCTTACGGAAATAATGTAAAGTTAAATAACTGAGTTATGCCAAGTAAAAAGTTTATTTTATCGATGATGTTGGCGGTGAACGTTTATTGATTGAATTTACATTTATTTGGGTCAACACCTTTATAATAAGGTAAAAATATCTTAGTATTTAGTTCTACAAGAACAAGGTACACCAATTTAGTTTAACTGTTAGTAAAAACTTTCGCTTCTTTAAGAAGCATCTTCGGACTAAATTTAGGATAGGACAGGTGGCTCACCACTATTCAATTTATTTCCCTTGGGATTGTCACCTCCAAACACTATAATTTCGTAATTAGTAGTGTTATGGTAATTAGTACTATAATCGTTTGTTTCTCACCCCCTCCCCACGTCCAGTAGAGAGAAATAAACCCATCCCTCCCATAATTTTTAAGGTGAGAACACAGCCAGTGGAATAACTACGATATTACTTTTTATTTTATTTCAAACAATTCCTTTACTTTTTTTAGAACTAAATACAAACTTTGGTATTTTTTCCTTACCTTAATTTTATATTGAGAATATAATATTACATGTGTATTGTATTCAAGTCTATTCAAACGTCTTAAAAGTATCCGGTCCATAAGAGTTTACTGACAGTTAGTCCAACACGTTCATGCTGAACATAATTATTTTTGTATTGGCTCTTGGTTATATACGACTTTCCTTGTATTTGATTTCGCTTTACTTAATTATACTTAAATGTGTTTTTGATATCAATTTTATTTTCCTTCTACAAGGGGTAGCTTATCGTAGCTCTCCTAAGTTTTCAAACTATACCCCAGGGGTATGTTTTACGCTTCGGATGCCAGCCTGAACTTTATGTGTTCCGTACAATTATTCCCGTGTTCCGAGGCGGCTTGCCCGCGCGCTGCCATCCGAGTTTATTAATAAAAACAGTGAAATGCAAACAGGCCGCTCTTTCCCTGTCAGCCTCTTAGTGAATGAGCGTTTTGGGTTCGTTATGCTTACATTTCGTTTCCCGAACGTTAAATAAAAATGGAATACTCTTTTTCATTGTTTTTCTTCTTCCTTATTAGATTTTCCTTGAGTATATTCAATTTTTTCTACGGCATAGCGTTCACATATAAAATAATGTGAGAGGTAAAAAACTCAATACACCATTTTGTTGCGATCCCAAATAATGATAACAAAGTTTTTCCTAAAAGTTAGTTTGTTAAGTTAGTTCCTAGTTTCTGTCGGCGTCCGTGGCGCAGTTGGTAGTGTCGTTGGCTACGGCTACGGACGTCTCGGGTTCAATTCCCGGTGCGAACGGTTTTCATAAATTTATCTTTCAATCGATTTATGGATTTCTTTCGTAGTCTGAGTGTTTGTGATGTCTAAAACTCCCTTCTCTCCCATCCATCTCATCCCCACTCGGCGTAGTGAGAGTGATTAGCTAAGCATTAGTCCTAGCCCTATCCTTCTATCCATACTCTCTTCGAATTTATGAAACTGTCCGCATCGGGACGTGAGCCCGAGACATCCGTAACCTTGGCCAACGACGCACACTGACTAAATCAATGAAATTTTCATAATCGCTTGCACTAAACCATACTAATTTAGCTACCACTGAATATAGATTCATAGCCCTTGAATCGTCTTTACTAGTTTTCGGAAAATATTGTAAAATAGTTGATTTTAAGTTATGTAGCATGTTTGAATTTGTTATCGTTACATTAGAAATCGCAGCATGTAACACCATTCCAAGCTTTTGCGTAACATAGTTTGGGAAACCGTGCTATAAGTTAACCTTCTCAACGTAACATAGAAGAAACATATAGTATTTATGTCTTAACATTTTCGATGGATTCGGTGGTATCTTTGTGGAATTCATTTTTGAATATAAAATTAAAATTGACAACTTAATTATTTCACTGGCTGTGTTACTAAATGTAGCGCGTTTCGTTTCATTATAAAAAAATCTTTAGACTATATCGCAAGGTTATTTTTTATTCTAAGGTAAACAATGATTCTAATTTTCAACTTAAAAATGAGCGGCAAAATAGTTTTTTTTCCGAAATCAACTGCGAACTATACTATTTCGAATTATATATTGTGTATTGAACAATAATTTTTCCATTAAAAAATACTTTAAATAGAAAAAACTATAATTTTTGGTGGTTTATTTACTGAAAAAATACTGTTAATCGATAATTAAATGCATATTGAATGAAATTTAAATTATTGAGATGTTGTACATTTCCATGTATTTTGTCACTTACGACCCGGGTTTCGCCTTTCGGCATCTTCAGGTATTCGAGCGCACGAATGAACTCAAACATTCGTGCACTCGAATGCCTGAAGATGCCGAAAGGCGAAACCCGGGTCGTTAGTGACAAAATACATGGAAGTGTACAAAATCTCAATAATTCAAATTTGATATTGAAATTCCATCAAGCACCCTCAGTCGATGTGTTAAAAAAGCATATTGAATGGTTATATAAATAGCTTTTCCCGCAACACACAATATTATCATCAAAAACATGATTTGCAAAATCAAATGTTATCCACAAATCCTGTTCCAACTGTGGCCGAGAATGAGCAATGGTCGATTTATCAACCACTTATGTATAATAATTGTTTGCGAGTGCTTGCTGCACACTTCAAGTTAGATGGTCGATAAATACACTAAAAAACTTTATCGATATCATCTTTATGTATTAAGGTTGACATTTCTATGGACGCCGTATGAATTATAGCCCATAAAGGAGATGGTCGATATATCGACCGTTTTCGCGCTTTGCCCTATAAAGGGTTAAAAATGAAGGGTAGGTGGGTTTATTACCTTCTTCTTTAACAAGCGAAACGCGTTACATTTAGTAACACAGTCAGTGGAATAACTTAGTTATCAATTTTATTTTTTATATTTATGTTTTAAAGTTCACCGTTCTCGCCAAGAATTTGATCCGTTGTTGCAAATCATATCGGCTATTCTGTCTCAAAAGTTTGCCGACCCCTACCGTACACTAAAGCTGATGATGATGATGATATTTGCAATTGCGGGATTTGAATTCAATTCATTTCGGTACCGTTGAGGTTGCACAGTTACCTATTAAATTTATCACCACTAGTGACATCTCTATTCTTCGATCCCATTATGTTATGTCTGAAGATGGTAGCATTTTCCATTGTTTGTTAACAATACATCTTACTGAATGGAATAGATTGCCTTCTTATCAATAACTGTGATCAGGCGGTCATTAAGAACATGCTATTTAGTCGATGGAATTTAAAGCTGAAATTCGTTTCTAAAATTTATTATTTACTACCTGCCGGGAACCGTTGCGTTTCTAATTAGATTTGTAGATCAATGTCAGGTGACCGGAGGTTTATTCAAACAGGTTTATAAAGAAGACCACGAGGGGTGCCATATGTATTACTATCCCAGTATACTTGTGTGACATCTGAGATGCCATCACATCAACGCAAACCATGCTGAAGTCGTATTGTTGTTGGTCGTCGGGATAGCTACGTAAAATAAACAAAAAAAAATATTTTTAATATAAAACGTAATTTGTTCGTACTACTTCCACTTGTTCATAATGATCAGAACCGGTTTTGCCCATCACTAGCATTATCAACTGATGTGCTCGTGACGAGCGAAACCGGTGTACATGTAGAAGTAGTACAAACAAATTGTGTTTTATTTTTAAAACATAATACCTTTCCGCCAAGAATTGAACCGTACTAGTGAAAATTTTTCACGAATAATAATTCAAATAGAAATAATAAAAATTCATGTTGTATGAAGAGCGCTATCAAAATATACTTTATGTTGTCATGCTTTGCATCATTATGTTTTTTATTGTTCTGTCTACTCTTAGTAAATTCGTTCCCGATATTTATGAAGTTTTTCATAGTGTTCGGTCTTACACTGGGCAACCATTGGATTTTGGGGCCCGACCACTGGGAGAATTGGCATTTTTTTGTAAACTTTTATTATTTTATGCTTGGTACAATATTAACTATTTTATTTTTAGTTGGTTACATTACTTAATCTCTGTTTAATGAAAATAACAGCGAAAAAATATGTATATATCATTCATTGACTCAAAATCCCTTTTGAAAGTACACTTGTCGCTTAACTGCCTGACAACTGGCGAAATGACACTACAGCAACTTAATTTTGTCATTTTTCAAGTCGGACAGCAGTTATTTTATCACTTTGTAGTTGTATATTTCGATCGTCCAGTTCATTAGTCATAAAACTTTAAAAAAATGATTTTTTTAATTAAATATATGTACAATTTTGCATCCGATCTGATTCAGTACTCAGATAACATAAAAATGCCACCGAAAGAATTCGAAGGCAGATAACTTTCTACAGAATTAAACAAAATGTTGATATTTCTGTAAAGCTCAGTATATATATCTAAATATCCTTCTACTATACTCTGAAAGTACCGAATTGTTTAAGACCTATTTATAAAATGTATAAAATACATGTACAATTAAGTAATGCTCGATTTATGGTGACCATTTGAATATTGCTTTTTCCATTATCCCAATATGGGTTATTTGGAGTTGTCTTTAACTCATTTTTGTGAGTTACATAAATGCTAGGGAGCGGAAATGGCTTGACAGAAATGCGAATAAATAACAAGCGAAATACTAAAGTTTAAAACGCGATAATGTAAAAAAAATAGCTGTAAGTTGGTTTCGTTTACGACACCAGCGAGCCTCGGCTAAAGAATTAAATCACAAAATAATGGCGACGGTTTCGGCTCTCGCGGATAAATTAAGTGTTGCCAGTCACAAAAGAGTACTTACTCACGTAATGGTTTTTTAAAACCCCCCTACCCTAACACAATTACTTCGCCCGCCCTAAGAATAATGACTCACATGCTGGGTTTTAAATTAGAAGCTTGTTCCACTTTGTTACCTGGTGTAAATGCCCTTTTTTTGATTTGCGTAGAGTTTTTTTACCGGCAGCCGGAATTATTATTAGTAATTTTCACATTTAATTTTTGTGTCCGTTGTTCGAAGCTTAGTATATTATAAAATACAATTTGTTCACATAATAAAGCGTGCGGATTAGTATTGGAGTATTATTTAAAAAAAAAGGCTGTACATAAGTACTGTTTAGCCTACTTTTTACAGAGATATTAAGAATACGATTATGCGGTTGGAGTTATTGTTAGTGACTGAGTTTTAGGACAACATGACTTAAGAAGGTTTGAAAATATCAAAGATGCCAACGTCCTCGGATACAATTTCGTAAAATATTTATTTCATAATATGATTAGAAACTTTAGATTCGGCGGTTACTCTGTGAAAAATAATTTTGATTAAAAAATTTACTGCGCTAGAAAGCAGTGTTATGTGACACACCCTGGATTTTTTGTTAAGTGTAAGTTTTATTAGGGTCCGGAACTAAGAACGCACAGCGTTAATGGCAATGATTTGGAGAAATCGACCCAACTGTCGTCAAGGGCGTTCGGCCGTCGCCTGCGGACACGTTCGCAAGACGAGTCCATTTTTGACGGAAAGGGGCGGCTCCGACGATGCGGGAGTCCTTTTGATTTTATGTGTGAGTAGTCGATTACGATCTTTCGGGTGGAGGTGAGCTGTTGGCCAGCGTGGTCGGCACCGTTGACGTTGTGGATTGTTTGTGTTTGTTTTGAAATTGGACGTAATTTAAAATTGTTTGTCGTGTCATTTGCATTATAATTTAAAGTAAATTCAGTTGTTAAGTAAATGTAAATGTAGATTCAATTTTATGTGTTAAGAATATTTTTGTGTATTTTAAACCACTGCATCTTCGATTAAAAATAAATAAGTGTTGAACTGGATTAATGGTGTTTGTTTGAGATCCCAGCTCTTCCAGGACGTCGATAACCAGCCATCCGCCTCTCTTCGATTCGGGTCTTCTGATATGATTGTCATCATATATTTTAAAATCGTAAGGGGTATTTCGTGGTACATGTAACGTCACGCATGTTTTGTTTTATTTTCTCTGTGAATTTTTAAATGATTGTTTATCTTCAATTCTATCTTTTGAGCCGATTAACTACATTATAAATAAAAAAATGCTTACGAATTTTACGATTCTACTATTGGTGACATTTATATAATTGTTTATTTCGGGTTGCTATGATAATAACCATCAACGACTTCAAAATAGTTTCCGTTGCTATGATAACATCACAGATGTCGGATAATGTAACTTAAGGGCATGTGCACTGGGATACGGCTATGAGTAATAGAAATTTAATATTGATGGCCGGTGTTCCCGTAGGGAGCAGTAACGGGCAGCTAGTATTTATATTATATCGACCAGCGCGAAACAAAAATTTCAAATCTAAATCTTGCTTCTCCAAATTCAAGCAAATTTTAATTCGGAAAGTTCCTCGGCTAGAAATGATAAAACAATAATACAACACATATATATATATTCGTAAGAGTAACATAATCGATAAAATTGCACGAATAATGATGAGCCCATTAAATATGTATACCAGTATTAATATAAATAATATATATATATTATAATAGTTCACAGTGCACTCTGTGGCTACAGGGAACTTCAAATTACAGAGAATAGTGTGGGTTTCTGCAATATGTTGGCCATCCACCGACGTAATCGACTCGCCTTAGAGCCAGGCCACACTGGACAACTCTGGTTGCCCGACCGTGGTATCTGATTCAATTCTATACAGTGACTTGCAGGGAACCAGGCTGGCAGCCAAGAATCCGTTCACTTTTCAGAGTGACCACGCAACCAGACCAAACGCATGAACGAGATTTCACCGGTCACCCGGTTTAATTGTTAAAATGTTGTTTGTAATTTGTCTGATCGTGGGCCACTGCGACCTTCAGCTCCATTGACTCGTTGTGTCAATTTCAAACGAATATTATTAATCTAGGTTGCCTTGACAATGCCTATTTTTCTCGCTAATTTCCTTGGTGAGAGGTGATTCGAGAAGGGTTCTGGACACAATTCACGGCTTAGCCGTATCCAACACGATTGGGTCGAGTGAAACTGCACACATTTAGTCTGGTTGCGTTTCCCGGTGTGGCCCGGCTTTATTTTGTTCTGTGTATATCGTGCTGTTTTAGTTTTAGAAGTTTTAGAAGTTTTAAAATTCATCAAATATTTTTCTCTAAATTCTCTCTTTTTATCATCACTGGTTTTCCATCGCTTATCTTGTCTTAGCAATAACTCGTATTTAATGAATTGGTGAACATTTTTTTCATTTTTCGAACGAATGAACCCAAAGTAACCGCCGCATCAATCACGATTGGTACGTTTTGATTTGTGAGGAGTAATTTTTTTTTTGCGTTCCCGATTTGGAGGCCGCGATGCGGAAAATAAAAACAAATCACATTTGTTCAGGTAGGCAGGGGATAAAAAACGCTACCTCTGTTCTCCGACAGGAACAAAATTGCTCTGTTGTTTTTAGTCGTAAAAATACAAACTCCCATACACAAGCCGTCAGAGAATTATGATTGATTTATTACGAGGAGAAATGACAATGACGTGTGCTTGTTAAATTACTGTACAAATAGACGTATATTTCAAAGATAATATTTTCACGGGTCTTTGTAGCTAGCCAAATGTTTTGAAGCTTATCATTTTGCGTATACTTGAAATTTATAAATTAAATGTCAATTATTACATTTTCAAATCATTACCGCACTTCATGTAGATCAGACGTGGCCAACCTTTTCAGCAGCCGGGTCAAATTTTTGAAAACAGATTTCCAACAACCAATTTTTGTCATTATTCTAAGTAAACAAGAAATATATCTTTTTTCGATTAAAAGTAAAACAATACATATTTATTAGGTTTGAGCTACAATTTGTAATAAATAGAAATTAGTGAGACGTCTATATTCATCAGTAATTCGTGTTCGCACTTGTGATTTGATATGCTTCATCCGACTAAAAAGCTGTTCAACGTTCAAGTTTCCATTTGTAAATCTACTGGTAGTAAATTGATGTCTACCTTAAATGGCGTTGCAAATGCAAAAAAAGTAAAAACATTTAAGACATCGACTGAGGGTGCTTGATGGAATTTCAATATCAAATTTGGATTATTGAGGTTTTGTACACTTCTTCCGAAGATGCCGAAAGGCGAAACCCGGGTCGTTAGTGACAAAATACATGGAAGTGTACAAAATCTCAATAATCCAAATGTAAAAACATTTGTTTATAATTATGATCCAGCTCCACGGGCTACACGTGGATAACCGGCGTTCCGCGTGCCGCGTGTTGGCCACGTCTGATGTAGATTGTATCGAAGATATACTGACAGAAGACTTTAGAAAGACATAAAAACAAGTTCTGCATTATTTTTTTTCAAATTTCTCACCCTACCAAGTATAATTGTTTGTGTTTTTAAATGATTTTTTGTACATTAATTTTTTTGGCCTACAAATCAGAAAATTTGGTATCGATGAGTTATCGATGAGTCGGCGTCCGTGGCGCAGTTGGTTTCGTCGCTGGCTACGGTTACGGATGTCTCGGGTTCAATTCCCGGTGCGGATGGTTTTCATAGATTGATCTTTCAATCGATTTATGGATTTCTGTTCGTAGTCTGAGTCCTCCCTCCCACCTATCCCATCCTCACGGGGCGTAACGAGAGCGATTAGCTAACCACTAGTCCTGTCATAGCCCTATCCTTCTATCCCTACTCTCTTCGAAAAAAAGAAAAGAGAGGTTGAGCAACTGAGTGACAAGCAGTTCTTGTAGAAAAAAAATTCTGTCAAGATACCTCCATTAGGAGACCATATGCTCCACATTGGGAGCGGACATGGAAAAAAATATTTAAAAAAAATAGTCATGCTTTTTGCCAGAATAAAAAAATAACGATACTGTTTCTAATTTGAATTAAAATTTCATCAAGCACCCTCAGTCGATGTCTTAAAAAAGATACTGTTTCCATTTAGAAGCCACTATATCATATGACTTTACCTAGTTAGTGGTTAGGTAAATGAGCTATTTATAATTATGAATTTATTTGTGTTTAATAAATATATGGCAGATAAAAGGCTAAATGAAATTTATTTTTTAATACCAAATAGTGTCTCATTCATATCTGGAACCATATGCGGGAAACAGGGAATTATATTCTTTATATTTTTATTGTTTAACAAGCACCGGTTTCATTGAAAATCATCACTTGTCAATCTGTAACTTGTTAACCTATTCAACCTAAACGATACGACATTCATTTAATCAAGTATGAAGCGAATTTATTATGAATTATAGAACACGTTACCACTTTTGTGTCACCAGACAATGTGCAAACAGAGCATTCGCCTTGAACGGGACAAACGAGTTTTGCTTTTCATATGCAAATTCGTTTCCCAAACACATTGCTGACGGTTATCTAAAGAACGTGGAGGGTTACCTTAGCCCGTTTCTCTGAGATTATATATAAAATATCTTTCTAACTCTCACAAAAGAAAACGTTACAAAACGATAAACGTATATCGGATCTGTTGGAAGGGTAGCGCGTTATACCTCTCGTTGCAGACTGCTACCCTCGGCATCGGGGTTACAGAATTTCAGATTGGATATGCAGAATAAGTTGAATCTACCGACAAGAGCTCCGCCTATCAATACGAAAGTCCCATTTTCAATTTCTGACTTGGCTAAATATCAAATGCTGTTTTTTCCAATTTGACATGGTTGCCTGAAATGTTCTTTCCATTCGTGATATCGGGCGATTTAATTTGTTTTTCGTGAATAAACCTCAGGTGACTGGAAATCCAAAAATATTTACCGAATTTGTCAATTTTCTTTAATGTCAGAAATATATAAATTTTGAAATTTTGTGCATTTCCATGTATTTCGTCACTTACGACCCGGGATTCGCCTTTCAGCGTCTTCAGGCATTCGAGTACACGAAAGGAAAAACCCGAGTCGTTAGTGACGAAATACATAGAAATGTACAAAATGTAAACAATTCAAATTTGATATTGAAATTCCATCAAGCACCCTCAGTCGATACCTTAAATCAGAAATATATAGTTTTTCTTTTCGTAAAGATTTACTTTAAATGAGATTTCTGTAGTATATTAATTTCGTCTGTCTGAAAAAACACACAAGTTTATCGAAATTAAAAATTTATTTAAACACATGAAAATAAATTATATATTTACATCTCATAAATAATTAAGATGCATTAATTGCTCAGTGTTTATTGATTTTGTGGCATTTGATCGACATTTTTTAATTATATACCAGACAAATATTCAACATTGTTTTCCTCAAAACCGATAGTTGGGACGTTTTTCGCCAGAACAACGACAATATATTGAATAAAATCATTATTTAACAACCTTAATACTCTGCCCTTTTCGTTTTCCACAGAATCAGAGGTATTCCTCGTAAAGCACCTACGTATTTTGCTGCCTACCGTTGTCGCCCTTAGTACAATGGAAAATCGCTTCATGTAAATACTAATACACCCGCTGTCTCTAAAAGGTTAAACAGTTTTCTTTGTGTTGTGCTGTGTCCTTGATATTAAAGTATATTTCCTTAGTGGTTTGTAATTTATAACCAAAGCATATTTCTATTATACTTTGTATCATTTATCATTCTACGTAAAACATCCATCACATTTTCTTCGCCTATATTGAAGAAAAAACACATTTATATTGAAAATTCGTTCTATATCTTATGTTTGGCTGCAAGTAACGCTTCGCAACTGATTTATGAATTGAATTTCCTCTGCTAAAGCAAATACAACACTTGTCGGCGCGTTTTGTATGCTAATGGAATATTTTCATCTTAAATAATACAGGGTGATAAATGTTATATTTTTTACTGTTTATCTGTGGTGGAGTCACGTTGTAAGATATAATGAAAACGCGTCCGAAATAAATCGCTCACAACTTTGACAGAAATTAGTTTTTGATATATACATTGAAAAAACACGCTACCCAACAAAATTGATTTCAATCATATCAATCATTAAGTTTAAAAAAAAGTAATTAATAATAGTAAGTCACCTTTTTTGTACTGGATGCCAATGTCGTATATCCTACACACACATAGGACGTGTAAAAATTGTGGGTTTAATAATAGATTTATTTTATACTGCAATACAGGAAAAATCGGGAGCGGATGTAGTTTTCCTACGAATTTATTTTCAGTCAATTGATCTGTTAAAACGTGATTTTTTACATCCGTAATATGAAAATCTCGATTAAACTTGCGGCGCTATGTTGGTATCCCAAAAACACTGTCTTAAATTATTATATTGCGCCTGGGACTAGGGCTTCCAATGCCGGGATCCGGGATCCCGCTTAATTATTCAATCCCGTAATCCCGGGATTGAGATTCAGTCATTCCTGAAAATACTAAAAAATCATCTATCAAATCAAAATTTTCTGATTAACCACAACGTGTACTTAAGTTTCTTCATGTAGATACATATATTTTTTTTAAAAACCTATAGAATTAAAATGAATTTATTGTAGTCTCCTTCCTTCTCATATTTTATAACAGCAGTTTTTAAATAATTTTAAATTGAGGACAAATTAAGACCGCTTCTTAAATGAATGGAGGGCAATATCTCAAATTAAAGGACATGTCCTCTTTTTGGATAAATTTGGTAAAACCTACCATAATAATGCAATAAATAAAATAAAATTTATTTAGTAATTATTTTTAAATATTAAATTATTAAATAATATAAACATAACAATATGAATAAATAAATACATTACCACAAACATACAAACATTTTTTCTTTTTTTTTTAACATTTGAACAAACTTGTCGCCCAGAATGAAAAAACTTTCCTCCATCCCCCTGGATACCTCAAGCGTACCCATAACGGCGACTGCAAATAAAATTATTTTGATCATTATGTCTTTTCAACAAAAAATCATTCCAATGCCCAAAAAATATTTAATCATACATAAATTCCAATTCAAGTAATAATGAACACAAATTAAATTTTAAATGTACATTTTAACACATGAAATTAAACTTAATGACCAATTCCGGGATCCCGAGATTGAGAAATTCTGAATCCTGAAATCCCGGGATCGTAAAAAGGGTCCGGGATTGAATGCCTTACCTGGGACCTCAAAAGTGCTTAATCCGCAACTGATGGTGTCTGCTGGTTATCAAAATCAGGACCATCCATGGGATTTAGATCCAAATTTTGTTGACATCTGGAAAAAATGTTAATCTTAACGGCTTTAAAACTTCTTGTGGCAATAATTATAAGGCAAGTGAAATCAACTGTTTTCTCGGCGACTTGACAGTATAATAACAATATTCCGGCCGCGTTTTACCGGCCTGTCAAAATTTCAATGATTAATTATCGTCATTTTCGTTTTGATAATATTTACGCAGAGTTTATTTTTCAATTTCGCCATTACACATTTTAATAGCGTTATTAAGTCGTCATTGCGTTTAGTTTTTATGTGTCTTCTTAGCTTCTTGAAAGGCAGATGTCTGCAAATTTTTTGAGGAGGAAATTATTGAATCACATCGCAAACGCTTAATCACAATGATACTACTACAAATTAATGGGGATTAATTAATATAAGATTAAAATTGATAACTTAGTTATTCCACTGGATGTGTTAATAAATGTGACACGAGTTTCTCTTCTCTAAGAAGCATCTTTAGACTAAATATAGTTATCCATAAATAGTGTAACAGTGTTCATGTCTCAACCCCCCTCCGCACGTCCAGTAGAGTGGAATAAACCCCACCCCCATCCTTTATTTAATGTAAGAATTAGAATCATTGTTTACCTAAGAAATAAATAACCTTGCGATGTGGTTAGTCTGGAGATGCTTCTTAAAGAGGCGAAACGCGTCACGTTAGTGATAAACCAAGTAGAATAACTAAGTTATCAATTTTGATTTTATATTAAAAATGAATTCCACAAAGTTGCCGCCGAATCCATCGATGATTCATTATATTCATTTATTTAAAACCATTTTATCAGTTGCACTCATGAAATAAATTGTATTTTAAACATATCCGCTCCCTATTCGGAGCATATGGCCTTCTCGCGGTTCCTCCAAGATTCTCTGTCCCCCGCCAGTCTTCTTGCGACCTCAAAGTTTATCCTAACCTGTCTAGTACTTCCTATGAATGGTCATCAGCGGCTTTCCAGGACGACGGAATCCATCCGGTCGGTAGAAGAGACAGGCAGGATTTAGGCTCCCCTGGGGCATCCGCAGCACATGTTCAAGCCAGGTTCATTATCGCAATAAATTGTATTGTGTAATTTAAAAACAATTGGGTGTATATACCAGGTATGCAGTGGTGCTCACGGGTTCGAATTCCACTATGGACGGTTTACCGAACGGTATTTCCATTCGATTTATGGATATGTGTTCGAATGCATGGGTGTATGTGATGTCTGAAATTCCCTCCCGTCAATCCGATTAGCTAACCACTAGTCCTGTCGTAGCCCCCTATCTTTAAATCATTACTATCCGAAAAAGAGCGGTCGAGGGCAGTGGCCGCCGGTGACAAGAACATTTGGGAGTGCAAAAAAAATATTCACCGATTTATGTAAGAAATTCATCCTCCACATATTGGATTTTGAAAGCACTTCGATAACACGAACATATAAATCTGATATTGGCGATACCAACTGTTTCTCTTCACCAGGGTTTCCCAAAATTTTCCTGTATATTAATTTCGACCGACCACTTTTTATTTTTTTGGGTAGGAAATATCAATATGAATTTGAGTAAGTCTAAATTCGTTGCAGCTCTAACAGCATATAAAACCATTCCAGGCGATCGCGGATGATAGTTTGGGAAATCTTGTCTCTCTTTAGTCGTGGTATTTCTCTAAATGAATTGATCCTTTTTAAATTTTAGAAGCAACAGTCACTTTCGACTGAATAAATTATTTGTAATGGCTCAAAGGTTTAGATAAATACTACAAGTAATTTTTATTCGTGAAAAGTTGAAATATAGACAAAGCTCCATCGACATAGTAAAAATCTTCTCTGCTGTATAAGACAGTTAGTTCAATTTAAGTTTAAATTCCTCCATAAAATAGTTTGTTGAAGTTAACATATTAAAGTCTGCAATTGGAATAATTCTGTATTAAACCGGAAACTTTTCGATTAAGTGTTTTTCGGGCTGAGTAATTTGTATAATTCATTATTGAAGAAAAGCATATTACGAAACCGAAACGGATACAAAGTTATGATAACATTATGGAATACCTATGCCAGCCTGGTAAAAAACTCGAAACAGTCCTATTTTAAATATTCAATTATATCTCTTTGGCATTATACACGATCATAGTTATAATTTTATGAATTGTATTCATCAATCAAAAAATTATCATGGTAGGTAAATATTATTATTATTGAATAGCGTGTAGTCAAAGAATTATATTGAAATTAAATGAACATACTAAGTTTGTTCGACTGCGCTTTTCCATTCTTACAAATGGCTGTTGCTTGTAAACTCAAACGTCAAATTGCTTTCGGGTACGTTCGAGAATTTCCGTCAAAAAGAGCAGTGCTCCAAGGGCCCACAAAACAAATTTGTCAAAAAACATGCAACATATTAGACATCTAATGAGTGCAACAGAATTTCTGCAGAAACCGCATCATCCACCGACTTTCATGCATATTCTGAATGAACGCGGAATACGTTCGCCAGTCGTGTTTATTGATCATCGTTTCCTGCAATATTTTCATATGGCGAACACGAGGAGAACTTAAAATAAGTGACTTGTTATAATTGTTATGTTTGAATATCGTTTATTAATGAAATATTTTCATGGGACTTATAGGAGTGCAGCGCACTCTTTGCTCCCTTACAAGAGCCGTCACTGGTTGAGGGACTGAGAAAAGGCAGCTCTCGTATAAAAACTTCTATTGAGGCAAACCACTTTAGGATTCCGTCTGCTCCACATAGAGAGCGCGCATGGTTATAGAGAAAAAATATTAACTACAATTATTCTAAGAGGAACATCAGTTATAAATATAGTAAAAATTAAAACACTTGGCCCGTTTGAAGCGGATAGAAAATCTGTATTTTAAATATTCAGGTAGGTACTTGTAAATGCTCATTTAGTGAAATGAACTGGTATAAAGTCAAATTTCCGGTCGTAAAACAGTTTTCTCCAGGTTCAAAAACTGTTATCGACTGTTAACTCCTATACAGGCTTGATAATTCTGCGTCGCCTTAGTAGGTTTAAGTATAAAATTGTTCACTGTTTTATTTTATCCTCGTATGAATTAGGATGTGTAGTTTATTTTTCTCGTCATACTTGCCAATTTGCAATAAATAAACACATTACACTATTGGTCCTATTAAAAAAGTTAAATGTAGTTTTCTACAGCACGATCCGTGAGGTAAATATTGATGCCAGTAAAAAGTAGGAACCGTCCGCCTCAGCTGTCGTCATTGAGGCCGATTTGAGGAGTATTGTAAATTTTTACTATTAGTATATGGCCTCCTAAGGATAGGGCTAGGATAGGACTAGTGGTTAGCTAGTTGCTTTCGCTACGTCCCATTATTAAGTATTGGATGAGTGGGAGGGAGGAGTTCTAGACATCACAAACATTTATGACTACGAACAGAAATCCATAAATCGATTGAAAAACCAATTCATGAAACTGTCCGCACCGGGACTTGAGCCCGAGACATCCGTAATCGCAGCCAACGACGCTACCAACTGCGCCACGGAGCCGATTGCAAATTCTATCGGCAGAAAAATTCTGTGAACTTAAATTTACTCTCCCAATTAAACGGAATGTTGTTGTCTTAATTATGCGGTGTAAATTACTGCTGCGCGACTTGTATAAGGTGGCCGATGGGTCACAACATTCGAGACAACTTTTTTCGCCTGACTTCATATGATTTAAGACATTATAGGTCTTTAAATTATCATAGTGAAAAAGGATCACACAGTGAAAATGGGCTGTAGAGGAGTTAAGGGAAAGTTTCGTTCCCTAAACGGCATCAATGACAAATCGGCCAGCTTATAGAAAAAACAAAATGTCAGACACCTTAACAGGGCAGTGTACATGATTCGATCCGTCGCACGGTGCCGTTGCGTCCACTTGCGATTGGAGTCGTGGGCCCCAATCTATAAAACCCTGGCGCTCTCAACTCATTGCACCCTGTGACCCACTACATTGAATAATTTAGTGCCGGGTGCGGTCGACCGCGTGTCGCTTGTCCACCGTGACGTCACGCTGTCATCGTTTGCGATTTCAATTTCGTACGCTCTTCGGGCATCGGCTAGAGTAAGGGCATCTCATTGCGCGGTCCGCAGCCTCACGGATGACCGCGCAACTCGGGATTGCAATCCCGAGATCTCAGAATTACTTTGTATCAACACAATTATGTATATTTTGCTGGTAACTTCGACGAGTGGAAAACGCTCTCGGGCTTTCGTCTTAAACGGTTGCTCGGTCAACGCTTCGAATACCCCTAACGAACATTTTCCAACATTGATTTATGATTTTTTTTTATCCAAACGCATGGATTTCTATAATATTAGCTTTGTATTTTCTTAACACCCTTCTGTTTTTACCCTACCTTAAGAGAGACGTTTATCGACTGAATTACAACCAGTTCGCCGTAAGTAACTACTCGTATTGTCATTTGTATTCTAAATAAGCGTCTGCTGTAACGTTTTACCATGAAGTATTATGAAAACATTGTCATGTTTGTGCCATTTTTCTTTCTTTACTCCTTTTCCTGACGTATTAATACTGCTTTAACGAAGCACAGTAGAAAAAAAATACGTTTCTATTCATAAAATCAACAATCTGTTACGAAGTGTCAACCATAGACTACTGGGTGTTTGATGCAAAATATGCTTAGCAAATATGTGAATTTTATAAAAAAAAATATGAACATGGCAACACAAACAATTGATATATATTTTAGTTTTTTAAAGCATAATTCCTTGCATAGGGATAGCGCCCGAATAAAATAAGTTTATCACATCTGGCTTGGAGAATATTTTTAGCCTCGCCGAAATCTCGGCATGACAACACGGCAATATTTCGCTTCGGCTGTCATTGCTTTTTTATTTTTATTTTCTCCCAAGGCTGCTGCAGATAACATTAAGGTACGCCCAAACTGTTCGGTAATTGCGCGCAACATGCAATCGCGGCCGCACAGTAAGCTCGCCAGATGATGCTTTTAACCTTTCATCGTAGCGTTTCCCGGTAGGTGGGTCGCGGAAATTATAATATTACATATCGGAGGCCGGGTCGGATTTATAAAGAATATTCTGCATATACCTATAAGCCAAACGAAGTTAAAATTCGAATTATTGTTTGTGGACATACTATGTAATATCGATACTCTACTACATTTTCGATCAAATATCCACTATTACGTTGTCTACACACTCCGTTCCATGGGTAGGCATCAAAAAATAGGGAAAATTAGATTAAAAATAGTAGCACTGTCCTAATTTTGAAGAAGATACATATATCTTTGTCGTTACTTTGCAATTGCGTTATTAATCTTTGAAATGCTCTCCTATAAAATCCCATGTTTGCAAATACCGGATTGTGCGTAGGAAGTGTCGTTATAAATTATATCGGCACTCTGCAAACATGAGATTTTGATATAATAGTATAGGTTATAGGTACATAATTGATAAATATTATGCCGAAATCAAAATCATAAATTAACTCAATGATTGTGCCATTGGTCGAAGGATGACGGACAGGACGGGTGAGTGCCACTCAAGTGAATACCTTAGACAGCGAATGAGCATAGAAATCCAACGAGGGAATGCAGTCGCCGTTATGGGTATGCTCGAGGTATCCAGGGCGATGGAGGAAATTTATTTATTCTTTAAATTTAAACTAGAAAAATGTTTGTATGTTTGTGGTAATGTACTTGTAATGCTAATATTTTTATTAAAAATAAAATTCAATGATTGTGTCAAGATAATAAAACAGCCTTCTTTTCTAGCTTCGCTGCACTTTACATAATAGCTAAGTTACCCTGTATATCTCCCCCTCCCCCCCACCGGACATCTTTTCGTAAATAAATAAACGTAAAGTGTATATTTAAAGAAAAAAATTCTAATAAAACGTGATCAATTTACTTGCAATGTGAAACATATAAACTTCTAATCGAACGTCTTGATAGAAATTATTTTTACGCAAACTAGTTGTTATTCAGTCGCTCAATTTATCCTTTTTCTGAGAGGATACGGATAGTAAAATGGGGTAAAGAATGGAATGGTAGTGTCTTATCGCTCTTCTTACAGCTCATTTATATGATTGTACGAGTGTGAAGGATTTAAACGTCACAAAAGTCCATAAATCGAATGAAAAATAAATGTGTAAAATCGTCCCTTCAGAGAATCGCAACCGAATTGGGCGAATACACAACAGCGTTGCACAACCGGCAGCCACTTAACCAATCACTTTAAACATCATAAAATTACGTTAAGTTTAGTTAACCGTCAATTCTTGGCGGAAAGGCATCATATTTGTAAAAAATAAAACACAATTTTTTTATAATACAAGTATCATCTTTCAATTGAATCCAGTCCTGATCATAAAATTTTGGAATGGTGTTTAATTTGTATTAAACAAAAAACCAAAATTATTGGCACGGATTATGTAAGTTTGGGAAGCGCTGCTTATCGCGTAACACCAGCTTGTAAGTAGCATACGGTGAATCGATATTTAATTCAGTCTCTGACCCGACGTTGCCCTCCACCCACATGCCACAGTTTTAAAGTACCATCAAGTGCATAATTTTATAGTATGTTTAGTTTTGAAGTCCGAAAACAAGAATTCAATTTATTAATTCCATATACTTTTTTCAATATATTAAATTTGTATGTTTTAAAAAATATTTAGCATTACAGCTAACAGTCAAGGCGCGGGACATTTTGATTTTTTTTAAACCACATGAGGTCAACTCAATTTTTGTAAAGTCAACTATAGGAGAAGAGACATCACAGACACCCATGTCCAAGATCTCAAATTTAAATTGAAAAACAAATGAATTAAAATTAACATCGATCTTGTCTGATTTTGAACCCAGACCCACCTGATTGCTAGGACAAAGCTCTTACCAGTAGACCACAGAGGCCGACATATAATACTTAAAAATACATTTTTTTTTAATTTGTTCGTTCCCAATGTGGTGCAATTTTGACAACTCTGTTATTTATTATTAACAAAGCTATATATTAATTTTAATTGTATATTAAAAATGGATTTACACAAAGTGTCCATCGAAAATATTGATGTTCCATCGACTACCATCAGCCGATATCTTAAATTATGTGCATACTTATTTGCATTGCTGTCAATTTTACAGCTTGGATGTTTGCTCCCTTGATTCACTAGAGGCAGCAACACAGTCGCAAACGCATTAAACGTGCTACGCACCACTCAGAACGACGTGAACGAACCTTCGTTATTCACCTTAACATTTTACTGATAATTATTGTCAAGATAAAATTTGATTAACTTGTCATCTGACTCTTCTGTGTAAAAATACCTGTTAATTTTAATTTGTATTCATAAACACGATCTCCGTTCTTAACTCTCGTATTGAATTATACTAATTGCACTTTCCCGCGCAAAGTAATAATTTCAAAGCAAGTTTTATTATTAAACATTTTTTTTAAATTTAATTGCACATTAGACCTCGAATTAGCGTAATCTAAGCGTAACACCTTCGGTGCGGAGCTGGTGGCCGGGTCCTACGCAAACCTAATTTAGTTTTCTGCCACACGCTTCGTCTGTTTGTTTAACCCTTCGGGCCGAAGTAAATTATTATTAAACGTCCGAAAGATAATATTTGACGAGATCGTCATTATGTGAGGACATATTTTTGACACAAAATTAGAAAATTATTACTCAGCAAACCCGTTGTGAAAACCCACATTTATGAATGGTGGAAAACATCACAGAGGTATCTATAAACATATTTTCTGTTCTGACGTCTGGTTCAAAGGTTTGTAGTTTCGGGTAGCTGCAATTGCTTGAACGTAAGATCCTGCAAGACAATTTCGGCCCATTTTTTGAAATAACATCTACCTAATACCCTATATGGTAAGTCAGAATTATCAAAATATTTAAAACTCAACCTCGGATATATTTTACGCATAGATGAGAGCAAGCATCGAAAACGGCTCAAATTCCCTACTTTTGAGGTAGAGGTGCACTGGGTGGCACTGGCCGAAATTTGATAAAAAAATACCCCGTTCAAGCCCTACTCTTTGGGCCGGGCACAGGGGTTGTATTACCTGATTTTGGCGGGAGCTGATAGTGTTTATAATAAAATAGTAAAAATGTTCTCTGCGTAAAATATAAAATCGTATCAATACTAGAAAATCGTCTCCTTCAATCGCAGAAATTGCACACATTCTAATAACGGTATCACTTTACGATAGAAATTACCCCGCTTACTTTTTGATGCATTATTTCGATTACTTTTATTATTCGTTTTAATGTTTGAAATAATCTCATTCGGCATGGCATCGCGTGTCGATTGCCAAGCGTGTTATTGAGCATCATCACTTCTTATTCGAAGCGTTCTCTTTACCTTGCAATTGACGGGCGCGCGGCATTTCATTTTTTGATCTAATTACATGTCATACGATTAATGTTTATCATTACGTACACATCTGAAATGATTCAAAATAACGCTCTTTTAGAAAGTGGGTGTTGCGGTCTTTGGCATGTTAAGAAACTCTTGGCAACCACGCGGCCCCACAATGATTCCCTGTCAATCGCTTTGCTTCCTCCCATGAAATGCCAGAGTCCTTTGGCTTCGTCAAGTTTTAATTTTTAAATTTGAGATATTTATTATATTCTATTGTTGTGTGAAAAAGCCTCAAAGACGTTCCTGAATCTATAAAAACAGAACTCTGATAATATGCTTAACGTTCAAAACGAAAACGTTTATAAAACTTCAATAACCCACAATTCTCTTTTTGCAAGAAGGAGATATTCGTTTCAGGGTCCACCGCGCATTAAACATCGTTTCCATAGAGAAAGGAGTGATGGGTTTCATTACTTTAAACAAATCAATTACATTTTTAAGAAGGAACGTATTTTTGTTTTTGTTTTTATGCATAGTATTAATTTTATAATTATTACTATGCATAGATGCCCGATTTTGATTTTGTCAGGAACTCGGAGGTAAGAGAGCGAACGGACCAACCTTTTATTAAGTCCAAAATAACAAAAGTGACGATGGACCTGGCTTGAACACGTGCTGCGGATGCCCCAGGGGAGCCTGAATCCTCCCCATCTCCTATCAACCAGATGACCATCCATAGGATCTATTCGGCGAAGCTACGGGACGCAGGGATGACCTGGGAGGAAACGAGGAGACTGACCCCACCTCCACCCGTTATGTGTATGCAGCCGCTGTTTCACGGCTGCCTTCCATAACGCTATAACGATCAAGAAAAGAAACGAATTTACTCCTCATAATCTTGGCCCGATGCAGAACTATACAGGACCGATCTTTTAACCACCCACTGTTGTGCTTAAAAAAAAAAAAAAAGATATAAAGGAAAAAAAATGTGACTTACTCAGCCACTTAGAATAAACGATATTAAGTATCCTGTGTATCCGTATACTTGGAATCCGCCGTAGCGCTAGAATTCAATCTACTCCGCGTTGAATCTAAAAAGAAATCGAAAATATCCCGCTCCCCATATGATGTTGCAAATTTATCGAATGCCTCAAAGTTGGCCTTGGTTGAGATCAAGTCAGCGTGGCCTATTGGGACCGTATGAGGACGGACCACAGCAAACAGCTCTGCTCGTTCGGCATTCATCTCGGGGCAGTCCCACAGAACGTGATTAGCGTCCCGATGGTTGTGTCCGCAAGTGCAATCCGGAATTATTTTTTTCAGCCTGAAAAAAGCCAGATTTTTCCATGTACAATATTATAGATATTTATCTTTAACGAATCAATTGTATTCATTTATTGTTTCCATCTTTTCATACCAAATGTTAAATAAATTATATTAACAAATGTAATTAAATTATAAGTTTTTAACGTTTTACTATGTACCACTTTCAATTCTTGGTAGAAAGGCGTTATATTTTAAAAAAAACACAATTTGTTTGTACTACTTCCACATGTTTATAATGATCATAGCTGGTTTCGCTCATCACGAGCATTATCAGCTGATAGAAATACAAACGTTACAGAGCTATTTATATAAAATTGAATGTTAAAAATTAAAAGGCATATAAAACAGTTGGTTCATGATCTAAGACAAGAATTTACTGATCATCAAACAAATTTATATAAACCAAATAAAATAGTTTACAATCAAAATTACTAAAAAAATTAAAATTAGTTTTACGATGTATAGCCATATGGCTGACTCATGACCCGAAATATATATATCTGAAAATTAAATTCCTTACCCGAATCTTATTTGTCTTTACCCTCAGGCCCGTGCAGACCTCTAATAGAATACATTAGAATAATATTATAAATTAAACCAACTTTCAATCAAATTAATTTCTAAAAAATACTTTCCTTTAATCATCAGATTTTTGATACTAACAAGATACGGTTTTTATTTTTGCAATATTTTTTTATTGGCGTTTAAACCAACAAAAAAAAATATTCCGTTTGATTAGACCGCGCAAAAAGAGAATCGTGTGCATTCTCTTTCGTAGCCGCCTCTACGATATTGATATACGAACAGCCTCTACGCCAGGCAACAGCATTAAAATCGGTCTCCAATTCCATTTAAGTATTTACCTTTGAAAATATCCCAGCATTTTTTTCTTTGTGTATCCAATAGAAGTGTATAATATATGCTTCATTCGCATCATAATAAGCATTTTGCATACCGTTTGTGTAGAAATAGATTCCAGCACCACCTGAAATAAATGGAAATAGCTTTTGTTGGTTTTCAAACACAACAACAAACTGTTCTTCAATACGGTTTATTTATTCCGGATCATATTTATTATAAATCTGTATTAAAATGCCAAAAATTCGTAACCACAGATGTTATTATAGAGCCTGGGGTGGCAATTTATTTTTTATTGGACAAGACATTTTTTTTATTCTGTACTACCCGGCATGCGCTGCAATGCCACTCTAAGAAACAAAGTGTTTGGATACACAATATTTTTTATTTTTCCGTCTGGTGCGTCGCTGTTTTACGTATTTGTTTCTTTTTTTTAGAAACCTTCACGGGTGTGCACACAACAACTTACCAAAGTTTCATCGAAATCGGATGAATGGTATAGAAACGCAAAAGGGACAAACAAACATTCATTTTATAAAAATAAAACACCCTTTTTGTACTAATGTCACAATTTTGAAAATGCTCGAATTTCATCATCATATAAAAATGATGAATTTGTAACCATATCCGCTCCTAATGGGGAGCATTTGGACTCTCAATTGAGGTATATAAATAGAAGTTTTTTTACGAAAACTGAGATAAAAACTAAAACAGGACTAGTGGTTAAATGACCGCTGTTGCTACGCCCTATTTTTAGGATCTTATGGGTTTGAAGTCTTTTTTTAGATATTACAAACACCCATGTCTTCGGTCAGAAATCCAAAAATCGATGGAAAAATCAATTTATGAAACTGTCCGTACTGGCACTCGAACCCGTGAGCACAGTAAACGATGTTGACCACTGCACCACGATCAAGAAAAAGGGAGTTAAGTCGAGTTAAATATACAAAAATAACTACAATACATACATGCATATAAGAGAAAAATGACGAGTTGGATCAATGCCGCTGAATTAGTAAAATTCACGTTTAAACTTCACATTTTTCATCAAATTTCATACAAATGCAAATTTTGCTTTGGCTCTCCTGAAAAGTACCAATTTTAGACTAAACGCCCTTTTCTATTCGCCCACAGAATTATCAGTTGATAATGCTCGCTATGAGTGAAACCGGACATGATCATTGTAAAAATGAAGTTTAAGTAGAAAACAATTTCTGTTGAATTTTTAAAATAAAATGCCATTCCACCAAGAATTGGCCTTAAAAGTGATTAGATGACAAGTAGTCAATAGTAAATTTCGTATGCGTATATTTATCTGCGAAGTCTTTCGTATGCCATGTGCATGCAACTCCACAGAATGCACTGTCGTTATACTGATCGCACACAATGGATGCACTTCCTTCTCGTCTGGGGAATCCGTGAGAAAATCCAACTGCAGCGCCACATGCAACAAAGCGAACCCACCCGCCTCTCACGGCCGGCCCAAGGTCACCCGCCGTTCCGGAACGATTGGCGCGCTTGGTGGAAATGAATATATTATGCCAGCGTTTCCCCAAACTGGTCCGCGAAGAAGTTCAAAAAATTAAATCAATATACACATTTAGTGTCTCTCGGGCACTGAGCGGCCTCAGGAGCGGCCCACTATGCGGTCAATGAATCGTTTATTGCTAGAGAATCACATATTTTTATGTAACTAAACTTAGTTAACCGGCTCCGTGGCGCAGTGGTTAACGTCGTTGGCCACGGTTACGGATATCTCGGGTTCAAGTCACGGTGCGGACAGGTTCATAAATTTTTCAATCGATGTACAGATTTCTGTTCGTATGGATGTAATGTTTGTGATGTCTAAAATTCCCTCCCACCCATTCGATCTAAAAACGGAGCATAGCGAGAGCGATTAGATAACCACCAGTCTTGCCCTTGACCTACTCCCTACTCTCTTCGAATAATTGTGGTTGAGCAACTGAGTAACAAAGAGTTCTCGTAAAAAACTTCTATTAAAATACCTCCATTAAAAGTTCATATGCTCCACATTGGGAGCGAACATATTAAAAAGAAATTTGATTATTTTGTTGAAATTTTCTTAATACATTTTGTTTTCTGTAATTCAAATGTTTTTTTAATAAATAAATACGTACATATTTTTTTATTTCCTTTAACTTTGCTTATTGACGCCAGCCGCTTATTGGACAAAACGCTGGAGCCTGGGGTGACCCAATTAAGCGGAATCGACTGTGTTCTCATGTAAATCACGAAAGTTTTTCTCGTCTCTTCGTGGATCAAGGATTGCTCTAAACCCACTTATATTATTGTCTACTCGATATTCAAGATCCATCCAATACAGCCTAATTAAATAAAGCATGAAATATTCAAAAGTTTCTGCCAACTCGGGTCTCTTGCGAAGTCTGTGAAAGTTTTTTCAACACCCCCCCTTTCTGGATCGAGACTTGATTAAAGAGAACACTTTGGACGCCGAAGAATTTTTAATTAACATCACAGAGACAAAGTTTTATTCCGGGGTCACTTAGTAGTCTTAGTACTATTTAGACCAGAGTTTGCCTTTTCACAAACGCGATTTCTTCCAAAAGGTTAAAAATTTCGCGTTAGATTATTAGCTATCGGCAATAATTTTACGCGGTCGGAAACGAGTAATATCGACTATAGAAATTGAATGTGTATATCGATGGAGTTTTGGCCAAATGGTGTAACCCTCAATAGATACGAAAATTAGTTAATGATTGAATCTCATTTTAAAGACGACAGAGCAGGTCTCGGCCAAATAATGTAAATTAGAAAAATAAATTGACCACTTTTTGGTAAACATCATTTTACATTGGTTTTAGATTTAAAAATTCTGACCCGGCCACTTCATGTAAGCCACTAATATATCGACACTTCCTACGTATAATCCCTTATCTGCAAACATGAGAATTTACAGGAGTGCGTTTCAAAGATCAATAGCGCAACTCACATTATTATGTTTTCGATAAAAACAGTTTTTATTCTCTCCTGACTAATTTCAACTTTAAGGGTTACATTGATTAGCCAAAACACCGTTAATATTGTCTAAGAATGTAACAGGTAATGATAAAGCTAGTATATCCCTGACGAATCATGTGTGTTCAGTCGAAAACAAGTAATATCGACCATTGAAATATGGCATAATTAAAATATGTTAAAAGATTTTGACAGGTATTGACGCGGTTAAAACATCCCGATATTTATTTTTTTATGCAGTCGGAAACGAGTATTATTGACGATAGAAATATAAAACCCGGATGTGTCGTTCGTGTCTTTTGTGCAGTCGTAACCGAGTAATATCGACAATTACTATATAACATTATGTATATTTGAGAAAAAGCAGGTTTGGTCGTTTTCTAGTACATGTAAAATTGAGATTGGATAAAAACAAAACTGTTTAACATAAGTCAAAATCTCAATGTGGCTATGTGGACTATGTAATACCCACTATTTGGGGTACTTCGACGATAACTTATTATATATTTCTCTTGATCAAATATATTATTTGTTATAGCCGTTATTAATAAAGGTTTTTATCGCTCATCAAAAATGATGATTCGAATCTTAGACTCATATCAGAACTAATCGAGGAGTTCTTTATTTCATTCGTCTCATTACATACGAATCAATAATTCATTTCGCGTCCAATTGGCCGCTTATACCGCAGCGGTAATAAATTGCCAGGTATTTTGAATCGCTGCACCGCGTCCAGTCGCAATTTGTTTTAATCTAAATTGTTTTATCAAATGGTTCAAACATTGTATGGCCTTTTATTATTTTTTGGTTGTCACTGACGAATCTAACAATGATTTTTTACGATTGCGTAATAGCTTACGAACCCGCATTGTGGTTGGTAATGTCGCTAGCTGATTTAACAAAAATTTCGAAATAAACGCTTTACTATCATCGAATCAGCAATTTATTGTTTTCTGTTTTTATTACAGCAATTCCTGATGCGACGAAAATTTAAATAAAATTGCGAAAAATCTAACCTGATATTGCTGAAAGAGCGAATTCAATTCTTTTCTTTTTAGTCCTTTTCCTCACTGGTGAGAGTCGTGACCTCCGCCTATTGCAACAACTTCGTTTCCCTTGGCGATCTTTCACCACTCGCTACTTCACTGGTAAGGAAAAGCCCGTGGCGTCCGTTACCTGGTCACTCCAGCGAGTTGCAACCCTTCCGCTAGCCTCTCAAGATTGTAGGTAGCATGTGGCCAAAAAAGCCGAGTACGCGTCTTGTATTATATATACAGCCTTTCCTGGATTTGTAGCTCGTCCAGTATGTATGCTTTTGGCCTTCCGTGGTATTCGGAGCATACTTCTCCAGCATCACTTTGAGAGTCCACGTCTCCACGCCGTAAAGGCATATAGAATATACCAGCGACCGTACTATGCGAATTTTGATGTGTGTTTATTGCCTTACTTTTCCAGATTCTCTCCAGCCTAGACATTGCGGACTCAATCCGAATTCAATTGATTTTATATTAATATAAACTTTTAATAGATTTTCACGTTAGTAATTGTGTAACGTGTGTTTCGCCTCTTGAGAAGCATCATAAGATTTTTATTTATAGCGTAGACGTTTATTCTAATTCTTGTTTATGTTACGTAATAATCAGCCTCCAGTCACCTCCTGGCAGTGATCTCCAAATCCAGTTACAAATGTTATTGTTCCCAGTTTGAATGTGTCCCGTGATCCCACAGGGAGCAATACCGATAGCTAGATTTAATAAATTAATGCATTTAAACTTCTGGCCAACACTACAACCCCACCAGCCCTCCAATGGATCCACTTAGGGTTATCAAAAAACGATTCCATCACTTAGCGCCTAGTACAGTTCTGCGTGCTTCCAGCTTTCGCTAAAACCATCACAAATCGCAACCCTCTTAAATCTTACTCCGTAAAATCCGCCTCTTGCAGACATATAGATGCATATGGAATAGAGGCTTCACCTTTTTCCTGCCACTTAATCCTCGGAATGTAAGTATTGATGTAGCCCTGCAGAATTTATCGCGAATCACTTCCGGGGCTGTAATATTTTCCCCTTTGTTGCGCACGGGAAACAAACACATGAATAAATAGCGAAACGAAAGGAAACCGCCCCCTACTTCCTTAATACATACCTGGGAAATGACTCGGAGCTTTTTTTATTGTCAGGTGTATTTACACATAAGGGAAAGGAATTTCGCGAACAGGGATTTATTACTTCTGTGCGTGTATTGTGAAGTTAAGCTCGGCTTATAGTGAGCGATTCACTTGCCTTATTAGATATAATCAATCGCCTATCTTAATAATCAGTATTAATTGACCAAATTTGTTTAATTATCTAATCACTTAAGGATTTTCATTCTGTTCAGTTTTCCGGTCAATAATTTAATTCAAAACTGTGATGAAAGATGCGATCACTGATGAAAATGATATTCACTTCATGAGTGACTCGGTGTTTTTTTAATAATGTCTTGATATGCAATTAATGGTTGAAACAAAAAACTTGAGAAACGTATCTATGTAACGGTATACACATCGGCAGAGCGCCTCGGAGGCACCATGTGGTGGCCATATGCTCCGAGTAGGGAGCGGATATGGTTTTTTTTAAATATATAAAACAGTTGGTTCTAGAACTATGATAATAATTCACAGATTCAAAACACAAATAACACATAAATGAAATTTAATAGTCCCATCCCAAAAAAATACCAACTTATCTGTAATCAAAAAATTAAAACACATTTAGAATAGTTTAAAAATAATTCATAAATATTCACTAACTGAATTAACAAATGGGAAACAATTATAATATAATTGGTAATCACTTAAATAATTTTAATTACAATTAATGTAATTTGAATTGTTGAGATTTTGTACATTTCCATGTATTTAATCACGAACGACCCTTGTTTCGCCCTTCGGCATCTTCAGGTATTCGAGCACACGAATGAACTCGAACTGAGAGACTGTAAACAGTTTACATCGCTTATATACAAGATAAAATACGATAAATTCTTATCACTAAGATCTGTCCTGAATTGTCCTGTCTATCCTGAAGATGCCGAAAGGCGAAACCCGGGTTGTTAGTGAATAAATACATGGAAATGTATAAAATCTCAACAATTCAAATTTGATATTGAAATTCCATCAAGCACCCTGAGTCGATATCTTAAATGAATGCAATGTTAAAAATGTAATAGACATTGACCCTAAGCAGCGCATTCATAAAAGGAATGATGATTATTGATTTCAATATCCCATAGAAGAATTTGTGCTCGTCGCATGTATGTCAGTGATATTTACATCCTCTCACCCAACCGATAATAAAATCGGTGCGCAGCGAGAGAGTTTGGCTAACCACTGGTCATCTCTTTGCATAATCTTTCTCAAAAATAGAGAGGTAAAAACAACTTCTCTTAAAATGCTTTATTACAAATCCATATGCTTCACAATGTGAGGGGAAATACTTACAAATACCTTCTGAGAATGCTCCGTGGTGATAGAGTTTAATCCACTCTACATTGGAGAATAATCTCGGAATAACCGTACGCCTAGTTTCGATAACAAACCCTCTGAATTTAGCCCTCTGTAAACCAGGCTTAAGACAAGTGCGGCTATTTTTCAATATATGTTCGCAAAAGTTACGAGTAGAAGAGTTTTGTGAATGTGTGTTCATATTCTAGAAAAGATAAATAATACACTTTTTATGAACAGGTTACCTCGGAGTTTTCCCGCATAAGTGTGTATTCTGATATTGGACAGCGCTATATTAAAAATGTTTTTTTTTATTTATATGAAAACTTTATGTAAATATTTATTGAAGTTATTGCTTCGCATCTTTCCTTTTTAAATGAATTCGTAAGTAGCAGGTTATGCAAAGATAAAATATCCAACGGGTGAGTTGTGTTTAAGCAAAAACACCACTGTCCACAAAAAGTTTGAGTTTACATGCAAACCCACCAATGTCCATTACAAAATCATTAAATTTAGTCAATTTGATTATATTAATATATTCTATAACAATTTTCTCAAAACTCAGATGTTCGTATAAAGTTAAAGTATGAAAATTATCGTAGTATCGGTTTTATTTGATTTCTTACGATATGAATTTGAAAGACATTGTAATTAATGTTGTAATTAGCAGCGTTACGGTATATCTAATCTCCTCCCCACGTCCAGTAGAAAGAAATAATCCCATTTTTGTAATGTATATGTTAATAATTAGAATCAACTTTGCGATACAGTTATTCTGAAGATGCTTCTCAAAGAGGCGAAATACGTGTCTTTATTAGTAATACACTGCGATCCGCCAACGCTGAAGTCATGAGAAAATTTCATACCTACACGTGATAATAATAAAAAGCGTCTACAGAGCGGTCTGGGTTATTATGTATAAGATTATTGTATTGATAAAGCCCCTATTTGATTCTATTCTTGAGGTCAGAACAGGCGTATCTAAATTATCAACATAAAAAGGGTTATCAGCATAGATCATTTCAATCCAACACAGTCGAACGAAATCAGCCTAACTGACGAAAACCTATTGTTGTCAACAGCTAGGCTAGTTCTGCACTAAGGAGACGATTTCAGTAAACGTATTTTATTTGTTTACTAGTAAGTAGGTACTTATTTATTTTTACTTTTTCTACTACAATTTTTCCAGCTGTGTATATTGCCGACTTCACGCGAGCTCTTCGAATAATATTATTTTTTTAAATAATCCGCTAACAAATGGTATAATATTCTTTCAAATATTTAACAAGACAAAGCGCACGTCTCCAGCGATAATCACTTATTTCCTTCCGTCTTCCGTGCTTTCACTACAATGCCTCCGATACGACGCCGCGACGCCTTTTCATAGAGGCGTCCAAATGAGATTTATAAGCATTTGTTTATTCTCGCTCGTCCGTAGATGCAGGATTAACTGTTGGTATAATCAACACGGAAATATAAAAGCAAAAATATGTATAAGAATTATGCTATCAATAATATATGGGCTTTAAAACATATTTTTTTTACTTGACTTGCTTGTTACTCGGTTACTCAACCTCTGTTTTGAAGAGAGTAGGAATAGAAGGGTAGGCTTAGGGTGATTACCTAATCGTTCTCGCTTGCCCAGTTTTTATGATCGGATAAATGGGAGGGTATTTTAGTTATCGTAGACATCCATATGTCTATTGAAAAATCAATTTATGTAACTGTCCTCACTGGGATTAATTTAAACACGTGAGCCCAGCAACCACTCGACCACGGACGCTGACTTTTCTACTCCAACGTATTTAATTATCTTTATTTTCATAGCTTAATAGTCTACGCACTTTTGCGTTCGCCTATTCGGCTGCGATTTCGATGTACACGTTTCCCCATGTTGGCAATTTTACTTTTCAATCGATTTGCATTCAAAATCATTAGAGTGATGTTTTCATTCCCTCCCACCCACAAAATAGGTATCCTCGCTGTTTAATCAAGTAAAGAAATCGAATTTGATATTGAAATTCCACCAAGCAATCTCAGTCGATATCTTGAAAGAAATTGATTAAAATGTTGTTTTTAAAACCTTCCACAACGTAACAACCTAACCTATCAATAGATCGAGAATGAAAAATTGTATGTTCTATTTCTGCAGAATAAGTGAGTCTTTACTAGGTAGTTAGTACAAAATGCTGGCGGTTTAAAAATTAAGCTAATACGTGTAGCATCTAGAATCCACCCTCCGCAATGAGCGAATAGTTATTTTTAGCGGAATTTTTGTTGGCAGAACTAAGCTTTAAACATTGCCAATGAGGTTGTTAGAAATTTTCTACAACTCTTGAACAGCGTCTGACTAATCTAGCTTTGGAGCCATATCGCTGACTCATCTTCTTTAAGCATGCTTTATATTTTTAACAGTGCGTCGTTTATAGCAGTGCTCCGCAACCTTTCCTCACCCACGGCACAACTAAGCACTGTGTAGAATTTTACGGCACATCACAATAACAATTTATGTAATTTTCATGAACAGAATTTACATTTTTTGTTTTTTTTTTAATTAATTTCAAATTCCTAGCATTTTTTAAAATTATCTCCAATATCATAGATTGATCTTTCAATCGATTTATAGAATTCTGTTCGTAGTCTGAGTGATGTCTAAAATCTTTGTGATGTCTAAAACTCCCACCCATCCGATCCTCACGGGGCGTAGCGAGAGCGACTAGCTACCCACTAGTCCTGTCCTAGCCCATCCTTCTATCCCTACTCTCTTCGAAAAAATGGGGGTTGAGAAACTGAGTTACAAGCAGTTCTCATAAAATTCTGTTGAGATACGTCCATTAGGAGACCATATGCTTCACGTTGTGACCGGACATAGAAAATAAAAAGAAAACCAAAACTACCCTTTTTAACCAAGTTGGATCATTCGTAAACTATTCGAGGTAATGGAACACTTGATTTTCGAAACGTATTTTTGAAAGTAACAGATTTAAAAAAAAATACATTGATAAAAGCTGTAACAAAATAAATTAACTAAGCTAGACAACATAAAAAATAATTCATTTACGTCACCTGAGCTTATCGGGTTTTGCTGTTTTCAGTAATATTATGTACAATATTAGGTGACATTGCTTATTTCTTCGTTCATTTTTTGTAGATTTTAATGCTGATTTCTCTTTTTGGACGCATTGCTCCGTGGTACACTCACGACACACCGGTTGCGGAGCACTGTGTTTATAGCCGTTATACAAACTCTCCGAGGAATGAGAAGATGTTTTTACGACGTTTTTTTTAGATATCCACTTGATATTTTTACAAAAAAACTGCTAGCAATTTTTCAAGCACATTTTTTTGTTAATATAATTTCGCCAATTTTCACTTGTAAGTGAATAATATTATACAAAATTTATTCATCCGTCTTCTGTTTTTATGTTGCTGAATCAGTTTTTTCTAGAACCAATTTTGAACTTAAACTAACACTGTAAGATAAATATGTTTTGGCCGATTGATGTAACCATCAAAAAATACGAAAATGAGTTAACGATTGGATCTCATTTTAAAAACGACAGAGCACGGGTCTCTGCCAAATGATGTAAATTAGAAGAAAAGAAAATTGACTTTTTTGGAAGGGAAACATTATTTTACATTGGTTTAAAAATTCCGGCCCGGCCACATGGGAATGGCTTTTTTTATTTTTTGAAAACATTTTATTGGAGAGAAATTCATCTATTAAATTCGGTAAATAGATTTTAAATAATAAAAATCACACAGGGCATAACATCGAAATATAGAAGAGCAACATACATGTGCCAAAACAATCACATGCATGTCATACGTGAGTTCTGAACATTTGCATCTTAAAATTCGCCAAATCGTTACATTAATTTGAAAAGGTTGTAATTGCATTTGACCATGTTTTGAGACACGAGCGTTTGAAGTTTTAACTGATCATATTTTGTATTTTGAAAGAAAAAATGTATTTTTAATTAGTTAGTAAGTATTTTAATTGTTTTTTACATATTTTTTTTAACTAAAGCTTATTTATTAGAAAATAATGAGTATCTAAAACATTATTTGTTTGAAAAGGTTTTATCCGGCTATTTCAATTTTATTAAACATAATGTTATGATTTTTGAGATATTTACTAATATTATATATTATCATGTCTTGGTGAACCATGTAAACTAACAATAATATTATAATACAACAGAATAATGATACATATATACTTAGAATGATTGAACGAACTCAGCCAACTTTCGTCAATGACGATATCGATAGAACGATTGAAGTAATGGTGAAGAAACTGCTATGTACATTTTTTCTGTGAGATGATAATAAGCAGTTTTATCGATTCATAGAACCTTATAAAACATATTTATGAAAAATAAATGTGTAGATAAAACTTCGGAATACTGCCAACTCGCTCATTGAAAAATATATGACTCTGAAATTAACGTAAATGGTAGAATGTGGCTAATACAATATTTTCCAATCAAAAGGTCATTTTAGGGCAAAATATCAATTGAAACCTTTTCAAAGTAATGTAACGAAATGGCAAAAATGACGGTTTCAATATTCACAAAGAGCCTAAGTGTTTTTCAATATATACATATACTGTATTTAATAATATTTTTCGTTTTTTATAACCGTTTGAAAGCAAAAAAAAGTTCAAAAATTAATCTTTTTTTTCTATGGTGGTTAACTTTGTGAAAGTTTATTTTTAATATAAAATTATAATTGATAACTTAGTTATTCCACTGGTTTTATCACTAACTTGACGCGTTTCGCCTCTTTAAGAAGCATCTTCAGACTAACCTTGCGATATGGTTAGTACTAGGTTTAGACCTTGCAAAAAAAAATCGGGTGTATATGAATTAATTATGCAGGCATTATAAAAAAGTATGTACATACATGAACTGAGGTATACGTTATACGATCAGGAAGTATTTAATTTGAAATATGAATTATTTTTAACATTTACCGTGAATCCTGACATCGTTATCTAGACAATCCCGGGAATACGGGACTAATTAGCCAGAATACCGGGATTGGAAGCCCTAGTACTAGTCCTTCTCCGAAGAAAAGAGGTAAAGCGACTGAATTAAAACCAGTTCTCGCAACAATAACTTCTGTTGAGATGCCACATTAGTAGTCCAAATTATCCATTTTGTGCGATTTTTTTGGTCTTAAACTTATTTTGAATACATAATAGAGATAAGACGTTCTCCATATACTCTGCCGTCACCACCAAACTTTTATGTCAGAAAAAAATGTAATCCCATACGGTATCGTAATACGACAAATACTTTGACAACTAGAATAAACCGGTACTTTTCAGTGGCTGTCAAACCAGGGGCACATGTTTAATTTTAGTGAGACATCCTTTAAAATATGTTAATATTGACTTTTTTTTATTACCATGTCCGCTCCCAACGTGAAAGTATACGACCTCCTAATGGAGGTATCCCAACAGATTTTTTCTACGAGAACTGTTTGTTACTCAGTTGCTCAACCTCTCTTTCTTCGAAGAGAGTAGGTTCATGAAGGATAGGACTAGGACAGCACTAGTGGTTAGCTAATCGCCTTAGCTATGCCCCGTTTTTAGGATCGGATGGGTGGGAGGTGATTTTAGACATCACAAACATCGGATCCGTGTCGCAGTGCTCAATGTTTATGACTACACTACAATTTATAAAACTCTGTATCGGAACTTGAACCCGAGATTTCTATAACCGTAGCCAACGACGTTAACCACTGCACCAAGGAGTCTATATAATATTGACTACTTTTGTAAAAATCTTATTTGTTTTTGAATGGATATGTACTTTGCGTGAAATTGTTAATTTACTGTTTATGTTATGCCTTTGGGCTCTAAATAAGTGTCTATTGGTCTATCGGTAAGAGCTCTTACCTAGCCATCAGACGGTTTCGGGTTGTCCCAGCAGAGTCAATATCAAATTTAGTTTTTTTTTTCAATTCGAAAAAAATGGCATCGAAAATTGTCATTGTGTTTTTCTCTTGTGTGTTTATTTTGTTGAGTCAAGGGTATTTTCTTCTTATACCATATTCGCTTCCTAGCAGAGCATACGGCCACCACGATTCCCTGTCACCCGTCAATTGCTTTCCTTCCCTCCATGACATGACAGTATCTTTAAGTTCCGCCAGTACCCGACGGCAAAATGAAGAAAGCATGATTTAGGCATCCGCAACACGTGGCCCAGCCACGTCCAACGTATCTCTATGACCTGACCTCACAGAACCCTGCCCTAATTTCAAAGATTCTCACGAAATCAAACCTCCTTACTCCCAATAGCCGAAACAAACATCTATTCTCGAAGATCATTATATAAATTGTCATGTGACATGATTCGCCACCATAGCAGCTCTCTTAGAATTCAAGCGTTCAACAAAATGCATTTAGTTTTAATCGTGTACAGCTGTGTGTCCTAGACTGTCATTGAGCATTGAGTTATATGTGGCTCCAGCTCTTCCTAAGCGGATAGCGAGCTTTTTCTTTGTGTTACCGTCTTCGAGGTACCTGATACTGTCGACCTTTCCGAAGATCTATCCCGCGCTAGTCAGGGTCCTATCGGAGTCATGACAGGCTTGGTTACACATCACATTGGTCTCACTTGCGTTTATTTTAAGACCAATACGACCTGAGCTAATTCCTAAACCCGTCAATATTCTACTGGATTACCTTGACAGATTTGTCAAATATGATAGCATCATCGACGTACTCAAGGTCACAACAGCTACACCTTGATCAGGTGGGATTGACCTCCGAAGTATGAAATCGAAGATATTAACTAACATGAACGGAGCAAGAACACAACCCTGTCTCACTTTGGTCTTTAAATTTTACCTATTTACAAGAACTCTCTTGATTAGTATCACTTAACAATGTTTAATCGTTAAGCAATGAAACTCCAATACTTAAATACAGTTGTAAAACAGTTTTGTGTTAAACTTTCAACCGTGAACCGTTTGGCAGCACTGGCATCCGTAACTGGCAATTCTACGGCACGTTACTACTTCTGCCTAGAGATCGATCAATACGGCGCGATAGCACAGTCCCATTAAATTCGCAATTTGATGCTTTTTATTCCGCTGTGGGTCGGTCTGTACATTATCCCCGACCTAGCCGTTAAATTTCAGACCTCCCACCTCAGACACGTGTTTACACATTTCGCCAATACGACCGGATGGCAGCGAATCTGAATAATTAATGCCCATTCCACGTGTTTTATTAGGGGATCGTAACCATTGTTGTAAAGTTACACGCATATCGTGATGAAATAATTGTTTATTAACCCTATAAGCAACGACTCAACAGTTGACACACAATCGGATTTAAAAAATGTCAAATTTTATTGTTTTCCACATTTTTCTACAGTCCATGGTAATATATTGATAGCGTTTTGACCAATTCATGTAACCCTCAAAATTGAAATTGTTCAAGACAGTGTGAAAACTGTTTTTATCGTAAACATTATATAGTGATTATTGAGATTTTGTACACTTCCATGTATTTATACATGGAAGTGTACAAAAGCTCAATAATTCAAATTTGATATTGAAATTACATCAAGCACCCTCAGTCGATATCTTAAATTATATTATAGAGTGAGTTGCGTTATTAATCCTTGAAATGCACTCCTGTAAATTCTCATGTTTGCAAATACGGGATTATACTTAGAGAGTTTCGATATAATAGTGGCTTACATGAACTGGCCGGGTCAGAATTTTTAAACCTATAACCAATATAAAATGATGTTTTTCTTCCGAAAAGTGGTCAATTTCTTTTTCTAATTTACATCATTTGGCCAAGACCTGCTCTGTCGTCTTTAAAATAGGGTTCAATCATTAACTCCTTTTCGTATTTTTTGATGGTTACATCAATTGGTCAAAATACCGTAGATATAAAATATTTGGAGTAGCTCGTTTTTCATATAAATAGACTTGTTAAGATTTATATTTTATCAGCTGATAATGCTCACGATGAGTTGTCCTGATCGTTATAAAAATGTGGAAGTACTGTAAAAAAAACTGTGTTTTATTTTTATAATATAATGCTAAACAAATGGTTGATAATATTGTAAAAATCGAAGCACAAATGCGTCAAAAGTAAATTCAACTTGATCATTTTTTTTAAACGTGCTGAAATATCTAAAATCGATCGTTCGGTAGTTTCGTGGATGTTGATATGGTAAAAAAAACCCCTAGCACGATAATGTCAACTGCGCTTAATTATTCAAAATGATTGACAATCCCCGTTTAATATTGTACGTAATAAACCCCTTTGAGAACGGGACAGTTTATTAATCGTGTTGACATACTGTGGGTTATACTCTTGTAGCGAAAGGGTTTAATCCGAGAACAACCCTCCTTCGATCAAATTACATCGTAGCGGTATCGCTGCGGGGTAATTCTCTTCATGAATAAATTAAGCAACTGGCAGTCACTCTTGAACTACCGGACTTCCGGTTCGACCCGAATAGTGCTTGCTGTCGAGTCGAGTAAAGTACTGCGCGTTTTCCTTCACAGGTTTCTTGTTATTTTAATTGGCTTTGCATAATACAGGCGATTCGTATTTAAAGTGTCCCTTTAACATTTTTAATGCTTCGTAGTCCAACTGATGTAACTGCTTACAACTTGATTACAACCAATCCAAAATTGAAAGTTTATAAGAAAAATAAAAATTGCATTTTAATCTTTGAGTAATGTGTCACCTGTGATCCAATTTTTATTTCAAACTACTGAGAAAAAAACCTACCACACGATTTTTATTCTTAAAACACTTTTTTTAAAAACTCAATTTTTACACAAGTGTCCTTAAGCTTTAAGGGTGACGATATGTAATCAATAATATTAATTTGGATTATTGAGATTTTGTACACTTCCATGTATTTTGTCACTAACGACCCGGATTTCGCCTTTCGACATCTTCAGGCATTCGAGCGCACGAATGGAACCCGGCTTGAAACCCTGGTCGTTAGTGACAAAATACATGCAAGTGTACAAAATCTCAATAATCCAAATTTGATATTGAAATTCCATCAAGCACCCTCAGTCGATGTCTTAAATTATATAATAATATTAATACTTACTACAGCTCAAATGAGTCCATATTATGAAAATATAGAAAAAAAACATCCCTATTCAGATGCAAATATACTTAAAATAAAATAAAACACCATTTGTTTTTAATTCTTACATATTTTTATAATGATCAGGACCGGTTTCTTTCATTGCGAGCACTATCAACTGAAAAAAATTGAGTTTAATTTTTAAAATATAACGCTTTTCCACTAAGAAGTGACAGTTAGCACCTTAAAAGTGATGCAAATATACTGTCAGTCTAGACCAGTTTTGTCTATTATCAGCATTGGGTTCAACATTTTATCAAATGAAATGTGTCTAGAATACTTAGCGAAATAGACTATCTTGATTCCTGTGTTAAATATTAAAAACTTGTTTTAAACTTTTAGCCACCAAACAAATATTTTTTTTTACCCAGTCTCTCGAAAGGTTTCGACCATTGGTCTAGAGTCTAGACTCCAGACTAAAATAATGTATACATATTAATAAAATATTTTTTTACACAAAGCATTTAGATTATAATTTTCTGTATGTCGATTATATGAGCTATTGCTGATTAAACATTTCTCGCACATGATTCACTCCTCTTGTTATTTGTCAATCGGTAAGTTCTCGGAAAATATGCGTTACATCTGTTTTCGCCGTCAAACCACAATAAAAATATTTAGATAAACAAAGTTTGCGATAATGAAGTACCAACTGAGATATCACTGTGCACATATATTGTCGGTCTCTTGCATGCTAAATTTACTATTCAATTTGATAATATCTACACTTTAATCCTGGTTATTTTATTGTTCTTATGTGCGTCTCAGATAGTTTATCGTTCTTTTGCATTGTCCGTCTCTTTATTGAGGTATACTTAGTATTGCAAAAAACCCAGGACTTTTAAAATGGTGGGAAAAGACTCGAAAATTTGGAATAAACTGTTAAATATGACATTTTTCTACATATTGGGTCAAGATGCATATATAAATATGTGCTTAACACCGAGTTTAACTTCATACATACAAACAGGAGCTTTTCCGTAAATATTTTGTGTCGGATTCAAGTATAAATAGATGTCATTCGTGATCCGATATTGTATAAAGTTCCTCATTTTCATGTATATCACCAAACTAGTAAATCACCGTAGCTTAAAATTTGTGGATACAATGTAGTCAAAAATGCCAAACATGTAAAATAAGTGCTACCGAATGCTTAAAATTATATACAGCTATCATTAATATTAAAATTATTTTTTTAACAATTTTCTCATGCGAGTTTATTCCCGGGTTTTTATGCGGGTAAAACCCCAATTTTTTCTAGGCCTCGCATCACTTGGTGTACTACATAATCATCGTTGAACTTAATACAAATTAAGTGAAAGAATAAGGTAAAAATATTTAAGTTTTAAGTTCCACGACATTTATAAGAATTGTTTGATCATGCCTTCGTCAGTACTATATGTAATATTAATTTAGTTTAGCTTTATATATACTGGGTTAGAAGAGATATACAGTAATATATATCATCCTACATGACATAAATCAGAATGTACTGAGTAATAAACAGTTTTCATAGAAAAAACTTCTATTGAAATACCTCCATTAGGAGGCCATATGCTCCACACTGGAAGCGGACATGATTAATAATAGTAATAATAATTCATCGAGAAGCGAATGAGACGTTCAAGGTGGACGGGCATACTCGGAAACAGTATAGAAAATCATTTTGCAATAAAAGTAGATTTTAATAATAACGATAGAAAGTATTTTTAATATTGCTAGTTCCGTGGTTGAGTGATCAACGTCGTCGTCGTCTGGGGTTGCGGTACTCGCGGGCGCCAATCGCAGTACGGACAGTGTCCTAAATACATTTTTCAATAAGGATGTTTGTAATGTCTTAAATTCTTTCCCACCTATTCGATCCAAAAACGGAGCTTAGCGAGAGCCCTTACCCTATCCTTCTAACCCTACTCTCTTTGGAAAAGAGAGGTTGAGGAACTGAGTAACAAGCAGTAGAAAAATTCCATCAGGAGTCCGTATTATCCACAACGGAAGTAGACATGGTTTTCAAAACAAGTTCTGGTCTCTGATTTACAATATCTTTGAAAATATCGATCCCTCTGAATATAGACTAGACTATTGGTTATATTATATATATATATGTTGATATAATATAATCTATATAGAAGAGTGCATTAGTGTGGGTTCGGTTTTAGGCCGTAATTAGCTTTTGGTTGAACCTCTCGTAGCACTTGATCCAATCAGCCTCTCGAACTTAAAAGCTTCGGTCGGGAGGTTTTTAAATTTACATTGCCGTAGATGACTTTTACACTTTTCTATCGAAACTGTACAACTGTTTATTGTTCGACGTTAACTGATACAGAAGTTTCTCATGGGCTTTAATAACATAATGAATTATTAAATTACAATAATTGAAGTGACCGATACAGAAATTTAATTTTTAACGTTTCGCAATAATTATTTCTCAATAATATTACTTGGTTCGCTTTTCAACTTACTTGCTACAGTTCTATCTATGTCAAAAGCGTTCAAATTGGGTATTCTTCCATAAGTTTTGTCACTAACGACCCGTGGTTTGCCTTTCGGCGTCTACAGGCATTCAAGTGCACGGGTGAACTCGAACTGAACGATTTAAATGTGATATTGAAATTCCATCAAGCACTTTGAGTGTTCGTTAAATCTTTAATTAATTTAAACATAACTATGCATTGCTATGTCATATATTTAAAAATCTGGCTTTACTTTGCATATACTACAATTAAAATAGTAATTATTATATTTTAAAAAATAAAACACAATTTGTTTGTACTACTTCCACATATTTATAATGATCAGGACCGGTTTCGCTCATCACGAGCATTATCAACTGATCAGTTGATAATGCTCGTGATGAGCGAAACCGGCCCTGATCAATATAAATATGTGGAAGTAGTACAAACAAATTGTGTTTTATTTTTTAAAATATAATGTCTTTCCACCAAGACTTGACAGTTAACACCTTAAAAGTAATTAGTAATTATTAATAAAGCTTTCTCACTTTGTGCTTTCTCATATTATATAAAATTATTGAAATTCGCTTTATCCATAAAATTAAAACATAAGCTGTTGAATTATTGCATTTTAAATCGTTTACATAATGTCATTTTTACATACTTACCTTCAGATCGCTAATTCATGAATAATTTTAATAGTATTTAAAGTGTTCAGTTGTATTGTTTCATCAATTGAACAATAAAGTTATTAAACTTGGATTATTGAGATTTTAAATTATATTATATAATTAATTATATAATATATAATTATTATAATTATATAATTAAATTATATAATAAAGTTATCAATTTTACGTTGTTACCAATTCTGAAATTAAAATAATCATATTTTAAAAATGTTAAATAAGTAGATACTTATTGCAAGTTGTACATACACCAATATGTTAAAAAAAATTGCAACTTTGTCCGCTCCTAATGTTGAGCATATTTATTTCTAAGAGATTTTATCTGAAAAGAAGTTGTTTTGCTGAAAATGGGTTGTAGTTCAATCTCTCTTTTTTGAAGAAAAGGATAAGGCTAGGATAGGACAAGTGATTTCGTGATCGCTTTCTTTACGCCCTGTTTACGTCTACGTCAGTTAAGAATCATATAGGTGAGAGGGAATGAAGACATCGCTGTCATTCATGCATTCGAAAACAAATCCATAAATTGGTTAAAAAAATCAATTTTTAAAACTGTTCGCACTGGAAATCGAAGCCGTAAACTCCGCAACCGATACCTACGAATTTCACCACTTCACTTCACGCCCGGCAATAGTTTCAATAGACGTGTATAAATAAAAAATTCGAATTTAATCGAATTGTAATTTGAAAAAATAACCACAATGTAACCGTCAAGTCGAACTTTTCAACTATCCGCTTCGAGGTCGTCCGAAACTCGACGGCAATGAATTTAGAGTGCATTAAAAAAGTGAACACTAGGTCGAAGACAATGAAGAAAGTTTTTCAGTTTGAATTAAAATGTGGCAGCTCTCTTGTATAGGGCTGCCACTGTTGCTTTATGGTGGTGAAAGCTGAGCTTTTAATATCCGGGGAAGACCCTCGCTTCGTAAGCAATCGCCAACCACCTCGTCGAGAGGCCGAGGCTTCTTTTGTTCGGACGTTTTCTATGTTAGATTCGCCTTTGTTTTTATTGTTATTATCGCAAGATCGGCGGAGATTCTTTGGCTATTGTTTTAATTGCGCAAAGAGTTTTTTTCATTAAACCATAGCGGCTGTAAACCGTCAATATACGACAGCTGAGAAGACTCGATAAAAACTGTAATATTTTTTCACCGAATGCTCAAGGAAGTTATATCATAATATTTCTAATCCATATACATACTAAAATATGTCTTTGATGTACACATTATCAACGTAATTAATTTAGAGAATAGTGTATTCTACGGAAATAGCGCAATTCTCGCCTGCCACTTTGACTGATATTAAAAATCGAACCGTTTATTAATTTACAGCAGCAGTACACTATCTCGTGGATAAGAGTTGCCATGTATTATCTTGTTTTTTTAAACTGTAATGAATAATATCTATGCAAAAATAATGGCAACATTATTGATAATAAAAATATTACTTTTAATAAATAAAGTTATGTCGACTTTTTCAATTGATTCGACGGTGACTGATATCGTAGTTCGATACGTATTTAAAATCGATCAATTTGTAATTCGAATATTTAGATAAAAGCTGCACTTACAAAGAAACATCAGGAATAGCGTATACATTCATCAAAACAGCTATAAATTCAAATAGTTGCAGAAATTAATAACCATTAGAGATATCCTAAACTTGATAATAATTATTGTATGGAAAATAATCAATCATACCAAATATTTACTCAATTGAATGGTTGTTATTTTATATGTTATGATCCGTATTAATATAATGTTTTTATTTTTGTTTCAGGTAATTTCCACTGCTCAAATTATGAAAATGTGAACAATTGAAAAGGGCCCAAATATACGTAAATATATATATATATTTTAATATTTAATTATTAAATTTGATATCACAGTGTCCGATCGCCGTGTTCGAGTAGTAGTCCTTTAGGCTCTAGACACGACGAGTTGAATAACAACATTAGTCGTTTCAATGAGAAGTTGCATTTTTTAAATGGCTATTAAATCCGTGTAATTTTACTCCCGGAATCTTCCCCGGCAGTATGACGAAAGAATCCAGTCTAGCAGAATTTAAAGTAGAAGCTACGATGTCGTAGACGATAACATATTTATTCCATGACGTCACCGCGGCGTTAAGTTAACTGGTCAATTTCGCTGGCGTAGATGCTCGTCGTAGCCGTTCGGGGAATGCCTACGTCGCCGCGGAATGGTTATTCTCGCGTAGATCTGAACAGATAAGTGCTGACAAATTTTCAAACGCTGCAAAATCGTAGGGGGACTATGGTATTGTAGGAGCGTAAATTGGCCGATTTCGATACACACCGCGTCATAGCTTTCTACAAAATGGTGACGTCATGTCAACTAAGCTTTTACTATACATTTTGTATTTCCTAGAACGCCGCTGCCTTAAACAAATAAATTGCGTTTATAGTATACTATTATAAACTTACATTGCCAGAGATAATGTGATATTACCCATAAAATACAATATAACATTTAATGGAGTAATGTTCAAGAATCGTGCGATAGTCACTTTTGATGTGTTAAACTGCCAGTTTTTGGTGGAAAGGCATCATATTTTGAAAAGTAAAACGCAATCTTTTTTTTTCTATTTCCACATAAAAAAAAGTCGTGTGATAATAATCATAATATACTAGTGAGTACCCGGCACGCGTTGCAATGCCACTCGAAGAAAGAAAGGGTTTGTGTTTTAATTCCGTTAATTGAAGTGCTTTTCGATTAGAAGTCTGCACGGGCCGAAATTTCGGGCCGGGCTGTATTTAAATATAGTTTATCAAAAAAATTTACCATCGGTATGTTTGGCCGATATGAAAAACCCTTCAATTTAGTGAAAGGAACATGTTATAGATTCAAAATTAACCGCTTTTTCTCCCCATAACCTTTTTTCTGAGCTACTTCAGTTGGGAAGGGTCGGCTCTACGCTCGGCTGCCCATTGATTTTGTACATACGCCAAAGCCTCAAGAGCTTACAGCATCCCCAACTAATTTGTAAAGACCGCCCTTCGACTAACGACAAGTGATCTACTAATGGGGTTGGAAAGCTCTCGTTTTTGCTGGCTGTCTGTTAATTTTATGCGAGATGCTCCCGTTTTGGCGATCTGGTATTTTTTTTTTAAATATATTATAATGAGGTTGTCTTGCCTCGTAACATCTCATTTTTTATAAAAGCTTTACAAGTAAGTTGTGAAGAATTTTTACTTGACAGAGATATCGCATGTTCATAATACAAAGCATCTTTTAGTATTATTTTCACACAAAATAGGATAGTTATAAGAAATTTGTTGTATGGAACTTTGCGGAAATTCATTTTTAATTAAAAATTCAAATTAATAACTTTTCCCGGTGGTTGCGTTACTGGGTGTGACATATGTTTCGCCTCTTTGAGGTGAATCTTCCCTGTGAAGCATATAAAGTATCTCAACCGAAATTTTTATACGAAAACTGCTTGTTAGTGTGTCGCTTAACCTATCATTTTAGGAAAGGACTGGTGATTTGTTTATCACTCTCGTTTCGCCCAATTTGAAGGGTCGATTGGGCGGTAATGAATCTGAAAATCACTTACATCCATAGTTTTTACACAAATCCATAAATAGATTGAAAGAATAATTTATGGAAATATTAGTACTGAAATTAGATCCCGTAGACACTAAAACAGCCTAATAGTATCAACGCCCAAGAACGTTTACCACTTGACTACAGGATCCGCAAACTTTGACTTAATCAAAATGATGTCTTTTTTTTTGTGGCTCGCCACTATTAAATTTATTTCCCATGAAATTTTCTCCTCTAACCCCCAAGTAATTTAATCTTGTAATAAGTAGTGTTATTTTAATTTTTACTATTATTAATATTTTCGATGGATTCGGCGGTAAATTTCTGGAAATTCATTTGTGATATAGAATTAAAATTGATAACTTAGTTATTCCACAGGACGTGTTACTAATGTAACGCGTTTCGCTTCTTCAAGAAGCATCTTCCGATATACTTCACCGCACGCCGATGACATATATGTATTAATTTTGTAGGTATAATAAAATGTGAGAAGACCCCGGATCGAAGAGAGGCGAGCGGCTGGTTATCCGGAGTCCTGGAAGGGCTGATCTCAGACAAACACCATTTCAAATCCGGTTCAAAACTTATTTATTTTTCATTCAAGATGCAGTGGTTTAACATTACACAAATATATAAATCTTAACACATAAAATTGATTCTACATTTACTTAGCAACTGAATTTACTTTAAGTTATAATACAAATGACACAACGAATTTAAATAAAGTCCAATGCAAATCAAAAAAAAAAAAAAAACAACAAACAGTTCACATCGTCACGTCACCTTCGCCGCGACGAGACCTCGCTCGTCCGACTCGGCAGTTCGTAATCGACTGTCCACAAATACTTAAAAAAAAAACTCCCTGCACCGTCGGAGCTACCTTTTTTTCCGTAAAAATGGACTCGTCCAGCGGACGCACCCAACGGCAATTAAACGCCTGGCAATTAAACAAGAAAGAGCCCGTTCTGCGAAATATTGCTGTTGCCGCTGACTGATTACAGTTCTGGACATTAATGACAATTATACTTAACAAAAACCAGGGTGTGTCAAATGGCATGTACTTAAACAAACCGAGGTACACGTAGTTAATTATGAAGGGTTTAATTTTAAATATGAATTCTTTTTTCACATTTACAGTGAAATCCGAAATCCCGGGATTGATTAATTGACCGGGAGTAGGTCTTCCAACACGAGGGCAGTGAATGCTGTGTCAGAATCGGCGACGTAACGACAGAATGGTTTGGGGTCTCAACCGGGGTCAGACAGGGCTGTGTTCTGGCGCCGTTCCTCTTTATAATAATCTTCGACTTCATCCTGAGGAAGTCAATTCCACCCGACCGAGGTTTAACCGTTGCCTCCAATCTGAGGCTATGCGACCTCGAGTATGCTGACGACGCTGTAATATTTGATAAATCTGTCGAGGGTATTCAGGAAACAATGGACAGGCTGCAGAGCAACTCGTATCGCATTGGTCTCAAAGTCAATGCGAGTAAAACCAATGTGCTCTGCAACAGTTTCTGTCCAGACCCAGACTACCCTCTGACGAGCGCGGGGCAAGACATCGAGAGAGTCGACGGCTTTAGGTACTTGGGGGTACACATCACGGGAGATGGCAATCCGCGTAAAGAGCTCGCAATCCGATTAGGGATAGCTGGAGCAACTTTTAACTCAATGCGGAAAGTCTGGGACTCACGGTTGTACTCGGTCAGAACTAAGTGCCACTTATTCAACGCATGCATCCTGACAGTGTTGCTTTACGGTTGCGAGTCATGGCACCTCACCAAGACACAGGGTAACCGTATACTGTGCTTTGAAAACAGATGTTTGCGGCGAATACTAGGGGTACGGTGGTTTGATTTTGTCAGGAACTCGGAGGTAAGAGAGCGGACGGACCAGCCTCTTATTACGTCCAAAATAAAAAAGCGACGATGGACCTGGCTTGGACACGTGCTGCGGATGCCCCAGGGGAGCCTGAATCCTGCCTGTCTCTTCTACCAACCAGGTGGATTCCGTCGCCCTGGAAGGCCGCTGATGACCATCCATAGGATGTATTCGGCGGAGCTACGGGACGCTGGGATGACCTGGGAGGAGGCGAGGAGGCTGGCGGGAGACAGAGTAGCTTGGAGGAACCGCGTGATGGCCATATGCTCCGAATAGGGAGCGGATATGGTTAAAAAAAAAAAAAAAGGTCTTCCAACCCAGTTTGAGCTGAAATCGGTTAACCGGCTTACCGCATTTTTTAAAAATGTTTTTAAAATTCTATTATTTACTCTATTTTAAAAATTCAACGTGTTTCAGAAGGAAAATGCTCGTATTGTTGAATGTTACAATGTCAAAAAGTTGTCGAAATTATGGACGGAAATGATTTTATACGATAAGAAATTACACGAAATTATCAAAAGACACAAAGATACGTAAACTATTTGTAATAAATAAGGCATTTGTAACACAATAGCTATTATTGTAAATGCGAGAAATTATTCGTAGAATTTTTGAAGAAATCGTTGACTGGAATATTATTTCTAATATTACAAAATTAAGCAATTTTATGAATATTTCATTTTCTTTTTTTTTTTTAATAAAACAATACATTTGTACTACTTCCACATATGTGTAATGATCAGGACCGGTTTCGCTCATCACGAGCATTATCAACTGATAATGATAGTTTTCAATTGATAATGCTCGTGAAGCGAAACCGGTACCGATCTTTATAAATATGTGAAAGTAGTACAAAAAAATTGTGCATTATTTTTAAAATATAATGTCTTTCCACCAAGAATTGACAGTTAACACCTTAAAAGTGATTTCATTTTAAGTGCTAATTTTAAAGATATAATGCTTATATTTAACATTGTATCAATATAAACTTAAAAACTTCTATAGGGTTTTTTTTCGAAAATAATGAAATTAGTGATTTCGACTTATACCGGTTAGCCGGTTTTTTTTGTCAAAAAACACCGAAAACCAGTTAGTAATTATCTCCGGTTAATTGGATGCCCTAACCGGGATCTATAAGCGATCACAGGTGACACGATCTGTGATTTTGTAAGTCTGGCAACTCTGTGTATGTCGTATGAGGCGAATTCACCGAACGCCATACAGATCTGTCACCGGCGAACAGACGTTGAGAGTAAATATTTCCCTCTGTCCAATATTGTGCCGTAGCGGAATTTAAATATTCGGTAGCTATTCATAAAATGTGTCACTGGTTTATTCAAATATCGCTCGAGATATTATCTATTATGATTAATGTGCCCGGTATCGATCGCAAGACTATTTTTACAAACAAATGTAAGCAGGGCAAAATCCGAGTCACCATGAAATCGAAAATTAATATGTATGTACACTCGATTCTCTATTTGCACGGGTGATACATTCCAGTGACTACACAATTATTGTTCACTCTAGAACAATTATTCTAATGTGCGGCCACCAGAAAAATTTTCTGTGGCCACCAACGGTTCTATTGTCAAAAAAATAGTAATATTAAATTAATACGACATTTGTTTATTCGTACTTCGTTCGTATACGGCTCGGAAACCTGTTTGTAATGAATGAATATTTTTAATAAAATTCTTTTTTAGACATAAATTTATCGGGATCAGTACAGTAACCATCATCGGGTTGATTTGGGTAATACAGTCTGTTGTACGACAAGCAACGCTTTTCATCTTGCAATCATGTAGTTATCACTGACGAGATATTATCCAAATAAATGTGTATTAGTGAGTGTTTTCTGATTCGTTTTTGTGAATATGGAAGCATATGTATATTATATATCTGTAAATGACAGGATTGTAAAAAATTAGTACATATTTTTAATGAAATTATATTTTAACATAAAAAATTGAAATGTTAAAATAGTATTCTTCGCCACAAAATCTTTCTTTAAAAGGGTAAATGAAAAGTTTCAATTTCAGTGAATGGCATCTAAAAAATTGTTAGTAAAATACTATAAAACACTGCTACTAGAATATTTTCGATGGATTGGATGGAACTTAGTGGAAATTCGTTTTTAATATAAAAGTTAAATTGATAATTCAGTTATTCCGCTGGCTGTGTTACTAATGTAAAGCGTTTCGCTTCTTTAAGAAGAATATTCAGAACAACTATATCGCCAGGGTATTCATTTCTAAGGAAAACAATGATACCAACACTTCAACTAGTGCTCTTCAAGCATTAAACACATATATATACGCGAACAGTCAACATAATTGTACGCTATTTTTCCGTGATTAACTCTTTGATCTTTCAGAAGCCGTATTTTAATTAAAAATAAATTACTCGAGCAATAAATTGAGAATATTTCTGAGAAATACGCACCTCCCCAAAACGGGGAGGTGGTGAATCGGTGCGACCTCAAACCTCTGTTTTAATGTTTCCGATTTTCTAAGCGGAGATTTTCCTTCCCCATCTTTTTCCGCTCGCGCTTTTTGGCTGATGTTTATTTACAAAGTTTTTGTTTTGAAGCTTTTAAACAAACCCCGGCGACTACCCCATTGCGTGGCATGTTAATGTTTTTAATGTTGAGTGAATATCGGGGTATTTTTTTAATACACCCCTATTTGATTTAGTGGGTTATTAAATGGTTCGTTTATTATGAAGAGATTTTCCTTTTTATTTTTACGAGTTTTATATTCAAAAAGTTCTGTTATGATTTATTAATATTTTATTGCCTTTCGATAATGTAATATTCTAATCCCGAACCGTTTATAACTTTATTATCGGTGCCATAACATCGTATATGCAAAACGCCTTTTTTCAGAAGAAGCATTTAAAGATTTAGAACTTGATAGAGTCACAATATGGTTTAACATACTTTACTATTAAATTTGGATTATTGAGATTTTGTACACTTCCATGTATTTAAATCCATGGAAGTGTACAAAATCTCAATAATCCAAATTTAATATTGAAATTCCATCAAGCACCCTCAGTCGATGTCTTAAATTATACTTTACTATGTTTTACCTTGGTTTCTTTTGCAGATGGCGAAGAGACGGCGTAAAAAAATATGTTTTTGCTTCTCAATAGATACGTGACTGAACTGCAGTAACTACGAAAACAGAATAATATTTTCGTCCAAAAAGCTGACGTTTCAAACACATGGAGCCATGAGTGAGAAGAAATTTTCAAACAAAGAAAATATTACTTACTCATGCGCGGATATAGTGTAGGAGTAGATCAAAAGTGAATATCTCCATTAAAAGAAATTTTGATATTTTTGTTGCCAAGGTGTAAAAAGTACCAATTGAATTGACAATTAAGGCTTAAATAGCAATGTACTTTGTTCTACAAGAATTATGAAATATTTTCGATGAGAAAACCTCTGTGGGTAACTTTGTCGAATTTTATTTTTATAATAAAATTAAAATCGGTCACTTTGTTATTCCTCTGGTTGTGTTACTATTTGTGATACGTGTTTCGCCTCTTTGAAAAGTATATTCAATCTAACTATATCGTAAGGCTATTTAATTATAACGGATACATTGGTTCTAATTCTTAATCACTTTTAATGTATTAACTGTCAATTCTTGCTATATTGTATTGATTTAAATAAACACAATACAATTTTTACTACTTAATCATTTTTTATAGCGATCAGATGATAATGCTCGCGATGAGTAAAACCGGTCTTGATCTTCATAAAAATGTAAAAGTTCTACAAAACAAATCGTTTTTTATTTAAAAAAAATTCTTAACTCAGAAATTACAAAAAATTAAAGGTTGGATTTTTCCTACCTGACCCTTTTAGATACAAACAATAATAGCAACAATTACAATAACATTTATTAATTACATAATGAATTATTTGTGTTCGGTGGAGAAAATCTCATGAGAACTAGTTCTGACATAAATAGCAAGTTCTGGTCCATTTGAACGTCGTCACTTTCATTTGTGGAAAAAACTGCTGCAACCAAAAAGGGTACGGATACATTTCAACACGTAAGAGCACATATTTTCAAATCTTATATTGTAGCAGTCAAACGTCAACCACAATATGATTGTAAATTGCCCCGCTGATCCTCTGCTTTTAATAAATCCAGCACAGAATTCAATGTTGTGGATGCAATTTTAATATTTGCATTGTAAAACAACGAGATGGAATAGAGTTATGACTGCAAGAATTGCGTTATATGCACGTGAGCTGTTTCTAACTGTAAAAACTCGTGTAATAAAACCATTTGCCTTATAATGCAAGTAGATAGAATGATTATTATTGTGCTATTTTTAATATTTCTATTAAACTTTTCTATCTAACTTTGTCTTTAATAAATTTATTCAAGAATTCAATTTTCGAACAGTCATACACCGGTTATGCGATACAATTGAAATAATTTGCGAAGTAATTTGATATCGGTATTGTTCTAAATAACTTCGGCACAGCCGCGTCTGACTTGTATCTGAAATTATCGATTTTGCTGTCAGCGATTCAGGTAAACAGACTTGTTGACGTCTCGAGTAACGAAAACATTTTCTTACGAGATGTTATTACAACAATAACGTTGAGCCCTTATTTATTGTAGGATCGCTTTTCATTTGAACTTTTATTGTTCGCAAGTCGGAATCGAAACGACAGAATGTAATACGGCCATTACGTAATGGGAAGCTTTTGTTATTATTTACATTATATTTATTTGAACTTTTAAGCTCTTACTTTCAAGTTTACTGATAAAAAAAATTGCTGTATTTTTCCAAATATATCTAATTAATGCACCTACTGAGTTATTCCAGACAAGGAATTGATATCCAAGAGTCACATTGTGAACTTATCTTTTTTCCGTCAATTTTGTTACTTACTACAGTGACGATATGTAGTCGAAACTTTGTGTGTGTGTGTGTGTAGCGGCATGCCCAGTTCGTGCAAAGCATAGTTTTACATCGTAACTTGTTATTAAATTTCTCCGCAAGGAGTTCGGATATTCCACACTGGGAGTGGACGTGTTTTAAAGATAGGTCGACCATTATAAGTTGTCCGCTTAGAGAGGGCGCCAGTGTCGCGGGAGTAATTTTGTCACATTACTTTACCTGTCATGGATGCCGCGTGATCCGCAGCGATACTGATTATAATTATCAATTCTTTTTTGAGATTTGCCGTCTTCACAGAACTGTCAACTTTTAGAATGACCTTCCGCACATCCGCCTGTTTTTTAATCACTTGATATTGCCTATCGCATTTATTTCCACAGTATTACGAATTAAAACAACTTTCATTACACTCGTGAGCTTACTTTTGACAGCTACTAGTCTTAGGTGAACTATTTTAGTTCTGACTTCCGCCGGCGGCCAAGTTGTAATCGTAGATCAATAAATTAAATCGGGGTCGGTGTACCGTATAATTTTGTGTGCGTACAGAAAATGTCGTCATGTTATAAGTGTCAGTATTGCGATGTTTAAAATAAATAAAATCTAATATAATATTAGTGTATATATATAGATATGATAATATTAGTGTATATATATAGATATGTATATATATGAAAACAGATGTTTGCGGCGAATACTAGGGGTACGGTGGTTTGATTTTGTCAGGAACTCGGAGGTAAGAGAGCGGACGGACCAGCCTCTTATTACGTCCAAAATAAAAAAGCGACGATGGACCTGGCTTGGACACGTGCTGCGGATGCCCCAGGGGAGCCTGAATCCTGCCTGTCTCTTCTACCAACCAGGTGGATTCCGTCGCCCTGGAAGGCCGCTAATGACCATCCATAGAATGTATTCGGCGGAGCTACGGGACGCTGGGATGACCTGGGAGGAGGCGAGGAGGCTGGCGGGAGACAGAGTAGCTTGGAGGAACCGCGTGATGGCCATATGCTCCGAATAGGGAGCGGATATGGTTAAAAAATATATATAAAATGCAATGACGAGTGACATTTTTCATTAACCATATGGTTTAATATACATTTTAAAAATATGAAATAATAATTTGCACACTCCGTGGTCGCGTGGTCAATGTCGTTGGCTTCGGTTGAGGTACTCACGAGCTCGAATTCTATTACGGAAAGTTTTATAAATTAATTTTCGAAACGTTTTATGACGCGTTGACCGAAGGCATGAAGGTCTGTGATGTCTAAAATTTATTCTAATAGTAAACCTGCTAGCCCATAACTCTGGCATTGACTCTTGCCTCATAGATTTTATATCATTGATTGCTCGCAAACTAACATAAACGTAACATTTTGTTTGGTCATCATATGCAGTAATTCCTCATATGCAATTAAATGAATAAGAGCTTTACTAGTAGAAGGGCAATGAATCTATTAATTGGTTTGATTGGCGTATAAATATCCAGTGATAGGGCACCATGATTGTACACCATGATTGTACACCTTCCATTCTTAGTACGTGTGGTCTGCGGGGGGTAATTTGTGGCTTTATTAAAGACCAACATACAGCATTCAATTTTTTTACCTGACGTCTTTGACCTGATGAATATAGTATTTATATATCCAATCTGAATCTTTAAAATTGTCTACACTTTCATACGATTTGTCGCTGGTGACCCGGGTATTGCTTTTTGGCATCTTCAGGAATTTTAGTGCAAAGATGAACCCGAAATGACAGTTAGTAAATAGTTTATATCGTTTATTATGTAAGACAAATAAAGTAAAAATATAATCAAGTTTAGTGGGGTTTAAACGATTCAAATTTGATATTTAAATTCCATTAAGAACCCTCAATTAATATCTTAAATTATACTATATATATATTATCAGTTCGTTCTTTACATCATAATAAACAGTGCCGTACCAATGATAATTAACAACGTTACATCTAGGGAAATAAAACACGCATAAAACCCCCCTTATACTGCACTGCATATAAAGCAATAATAATGGTCATAATAACATAAATATGGCATTACATTGTTCAGCATTTTCTCGTTTAATGGCGCCGATTTACTGCGGGCCATATAAAAACGCCGTAAACTCAAATAATTGATCATTGAAACAAAAATTTGGCGCGGGGGTGTTGAATACAAATGCGTGGGTGCTTTCTGCCTAGAGGCAGGTGCCCGGTTCGGTTCCTGCATCAGAGAAATTACCTTTTTTTATTTCTTTCAATGGCAAGGCTTGCAATTAAAAAAAATATGATCATAATTATATATTATTATTATTTTTGCACGTGGGACGGCATAACGACTTGCCCACGCCTGTATTCTCGGTCGTAAACAGTGCCGCATGCAGAAATTTTTAATGCCAGTTGTATTTTTAAGTATATTTTTATCTACTATTAAAGTTGTCTATATAAGCTAAAGTATAACTGTGCTGACATATATATATTGTCATCGTTTTAGGACCATAATAAAATCTAGGTCAGTGGTACACAACCTTTAACATTTTTTCCGATTTACTTACGATTTAATTTTATTGTCATTGCAGTCCGCAGAAGGGAAAACTTCTACCGATACTTTTTTTCTTTTTGAGTCAGCATATAGAGCTTATCTCAACAGGAATAGATTTTGCAAGAACTGCTTGTTATTCAGTCACTCAACCTCTCCTTTTCGGAGACAGTAAGGATAGTGCGGGGATAGGTCTGGCCTAGCTAATCAGTTTAGTTACCTTTTATACATATGTGTATTCGAGCACAAATCCATAAATCGCTTGAAAAATCAAACTGTCCTCACCAGGACTCGAATCCGTAAGCACCGCAACCAAAGGCGTCGATGTTGACCACCGACCACTTATCCGGAAAATTGCTACATCTACAATATATAGCACAAAATACATGTAGAAATCTGTATGTTTGTATGTCTGTCGGTCACAACAACTCCTCCCAAACGGCGTACATTAGCGACGTGCAATTTTCACACGTCATTCTAGCTGCAATTGTTAGTTCAACTGTGCAATTTTCAACATTCAACTCTCAACATTTAACTTTTAACCTAAAACTGAAAGCGCAATATTTTTGACGTTTCAATGCGGGATGAACAAAATAATAATAATAGTCGCCTAGCAAGAACTCAAAACTAATATATTCCGCAAGTGATAGTTGAGATAGTAACGTGAACGCAGATATTTGTGTCAAATATAGAGTTTCATGTTTGTGATTTGGTAGAAAGTGAGTTTGGTAAATTCGTACAACTTGGTGTGTATTTGGAATCGTCATAGAAAATAAGCGTATGACCGTATTTTTAATTTTTGGTACTGCAGAAGAAAATGCAGTTCAACAAGCTGTCTATCGAGAAGTTCTGCGGCGCTACTTAACAAAAGTGCAGGTGGCAAAATTTGTCATCTTTTATATTAGCTGGTTTCAATTTTTTTCATTACTATTAATTGGTGGACTATATTTTGTGGGTGTCACAAAAGAGGTACGGTTGACTGTGGTATTTTCAAATTTCAACATGAGCTAGCCAACTTCTAATATTAATATAAGCGTCCTCTATCTCGGGCGACGCCGTTAAAAAAAACTAGTAATTGGATTGAAACGGAATATCGAAAATTTGGCAGTTGCCAGTTCGTATAATTTTTGGCAGCCGCATTGCCTTAGTTCGTTCCTGACCGTATCATGTATGAGTATACATATCGATATACGGCATGAATCAGAAGCCACTTGACCAAGCGAGTCTACAATACATATAAGGCAGTAACGATTGATAGAAAACTGTAACTCTGCCTTGTCACACTTTACCGGCTATTAAATTGAAAACGCCGTATTTGTGCGTGGTTTTCTTGAGATCACGCTACTTAGTCTGCCTTGTATTATACCATAGGTGCAATAATTATATCGCATCAATGTTTCCCAAAGTGCGGTACTTTGTCATTTAGATAGATATTGGTACTTTAAACATAAAGTAAACTAATCTAAACTCACTGCAGTATTTAGTACTATCTAGGTATTTTTTGCTCATGGCATATTTTTTTACCATATCCGCTCCCGATGTGAAGCATACGGCCTCCTTATGAAGTTATCTCAACAGAAGTTTTCTACGAGAAATGCTTGTTACTCAGTTGCTCAACCTTTCTTTTTCGAAGATTGTAGGGATAGAAGAGATAGGGTTAGGACAGGACTAGTGTTAAGCTAATAGTTACGCCCCGTTTTTTAAGACCGGATGGGTGGGATGGTTTTTTTACGATGTCCGCTCCCAATGCGGAGCATGGTGGACTCCTAATGAAGGTATCTCATCGGAAATTTTCGAAGAGAGTAGAGAGAGAAGGATAGGGTTAGGAAAGGACTAGCGGTTAGCTAATACTTACGCCCTATTTATTAGGATCGGATAGGTTGGCGTCCGTGCCGCAGTTTTTATCGTCATTGGCTACGGTTACGGATGCCTCTGGCTTAATTCCCGATGCGGATGGTTTCATAAATTGATCTCTCAATCGATTTATGGATTTCTGTTGTTTTTGTGATGTCTAAAAAACCCCCTCCCACCCATCCGATCCTCACGGGGTGTACCGAGAGTGATTAGCTAACCACTAGTCGTGTCCTAGCTTTATCGTTATATCCCTACTTTCTTCGAAAAAAATAGAGATTGAGCAACTAAGTGACAATCAGTTCTCATAGAAAAAATCTATTAAGATACCTACATTAGGAGACCATATGCTCCACATTGGGAGCGGACATGCATAAACATCATAAACATTCATGTCTGCGAACAGAAATCGATCCAAAAATCATTTTATGAAACTGTCCGTACTGGGATTCGAACCCGAGACATCCGTAACGGTAGCCAACGACGTCGACCACTGCACCGCGGACCAGACGATTTTAAAGTTGGCAATTATTTGATACCGCCTTAAACTGCTGGTGTCTTATCAGGTGGTGGCGGGAAAAATTTCGATTACTCTCATGAAGCCAGATATTATATTTAGGAAGCATTGCTTGACATATGATTTTTTAATAAGCTTTTCCACTTAAATGATGTCAACTGTAAATTATTGTTAGACAGACGCAATTTATAGTACTCCTCCTACATTTTGTTCATGGCCGGTTTCGCTGAGGGCATCAGCAATTTCAACTAAAAACTGGTTATAAAAAAACTGCCAAAATTACGTTTTTATATTTATAAATAGAAGTTCGTCAGCACCATATTTAATATTTTTAATAAATCCAGCGGTTCTTCTCGGTTTTTTCTTCGAAATTAATTCTACACTCATGCATAATATGTGAATTTCAATTAATATTCAAAAATTATTATTTGATTCTATTACCTCTTTAATATCCATAGGGCGGAAACTTTTGTACCTTATTATATTATCGAAACCGAATGTACACCGGCAGAAGGTACTTAGTCATAAAAACAAATTCTGAGATAATCGCATTTAAATCATTACTTTTTTTCAAAGTATTCTCTCTCATAAGAGTCCCAAGTAGAAAAATTGTTTGTTTTTTAAAAATATTGTTCTTACATTACAAAGAACAATCTCTTTGTTATACAGATCGTAAGATTTGGTATCGAGGAGTTATAGTTATATCATGCTTTTTGCCAGAATAAAAAATAACAATACGACTTAATGCTGTTTTTTTTCAAGGTCAGTATATATCGTCGGTGTTTTGGACAATTAATGTACCCCTTAAAATTGAAATTGTTCAGGAGAGAGTAAAAGCTGTTTTATCGAAAACATTATACTGTTCTGGAAGAAAACACTAAATCGAAAAATGACAAATTTAGTTAGTTACAATAATTTAAGACATCGACTGAGGGTGCTTGATGGAATTTCAATATCAAATTTGGATTATTGAGATTTTGTACACTTCCTGGAAGTGTACAAAATCTCAATAATCCAGATTAGTTATTTTTTTTTAACCATATCCGCTCCCTATTCTGAGCATATGGCCACCACGCGGTTCCTCCAAGCTTCTCTGTCTCCCGCCAGCCTCCTCGCCTCCTCCCAGGTCATCCCAGCGTCCCGCAGTTCCACCGAATACATCCTATGGATGGTCATCAGCGGCCTTCCAGGGCGACGGAATCCACCTGGTTGGTAGAAGAGACAGGCAGGATTCAGGCTCCTCTGGGGCATCCGCAGCACGTGTCCAAGCCAGGTCCATCGTCGCTTTTTTATTTTGGACGTAATAAGAGGCTGGTCCGTCCGCTCTCTTACCTCCGAGTTCCTGACAAAATCAAACCACCGTACCCCTAGTATTCGCCGCAAACATCTGTTTTCAAAGCACAGTATACGGTTACCCTGTGTCTTGGTGAGGTGCCATGACTCGCAACCGTAAAGCAACACTGTCAGCATGCATGCGTTGAATAAGTGGCACTTGGTTCTGACCGAGTACAACCGTGGGTCCCAGACTTTCCGCATTGAGTTAAAAGTTGCTCCAGCTATTCCTAATCGGATTGCGAGCTCTTTACGCGGATTGCCATCTCCCGTGATGTGTACCCCCAAGTACCTAAAGCCGTCGACTCTCTCGATGTCTTGCCCCGCGCTCGTCAGAGGGTAGTCTGGGTCTGGACAGAAACTGTTGCAGAGCACATTGGTTTTACTCGCATTGACTTTGAGACCAATGCGAAGTTAGTTAAACAAAATTGTTCCTTATTTCAAACTCTACCGTATGAAAAAACACACGTATTTTTATAAATTATACTTTTACTTAAAAACAGTTTTGTATAAACAAACAAAATGAAAAACGTATGGCATGTCCAAACTAGTATTTTTCAGTGTCCTCTTCCAGATCTTCCTCCCTCTTCCTCGATATGGTGAGTTGCGTTATGAATCTTTGAAATTCACTTCTTTAAATTCTCGTGTTACAGATATTTGATTATACCTAGGGAGTGTCGATATAATAGTGGTTTAAATCAAATGGGGGGTCAGAATTTTTAAACCTAAAATCAATGTAAAATGATGTTTCCCTTACAAAAAGTGGTCAAATTATTTTTCTAATTTACGTCATTCGGCCGAGACCTGCTCTGTCGTCTATAAAATGAGATCCAATCATAACTCATTTTGGTATTTTTTTAGGGTTACATCAATTGGCCGAAACACAGTCGATATTATATATGACTTCATGCGTTCTACGTTTTACCAGTACGAAGAGCGTTAAATTGCTTTCAGTTTGACATTTAAAACAGAAAATCATCAAAAACTGACTTAATGTGTTTTGTCAGTATATTTTTGAATGGTTTTCGTAGTTTACTCATTTTAAAACTTTGAGAAGAACAGAGCGTCGACTCTACTGTTCATCTACTTCTTGAAGCATTTCTGTAAATAGAGAATTTATGTTTATCCCATAAAAGTAATTTTTAATTAAACGAGAATTTGTAGTCATCGTCTTGAATTACACGCCTCAGGTAGTTATGTTGTTAAAAGAATTCGATCTAATTTATTTGAGTCAAGACATCACCAGCTTAATTTGCGAAAATAGTATTTGCACTAAATATTATGAACTCATTCGCGGAAATTTTAAAAATGTATGTGACTCCCGTGGGACACTAATAAATGATATAATTCAATAAAAACATCTCTAAAATACACACTATTATTATTATTATTATTATACACAAAATATAGTTCAGAGGCTCTCAATCTTTATCATTTTTCAAAATATATAATATCAAACGTAATCTTGACAATATTCTCAGAATTTATTTTTCGTTACTGCGTGATATCTGAAGTCTAATAAAAACATTGATAATTAGTATTTTCAATGGATTCAGCTTTAATTTTAGGGGAATTCATTTTTAATAAAAATTAAGTTTGATAACATATTTAGTTATTACACTGGCTGTGTTACTAAATGTGACACGTGTTTCTCTTCTTTAAGAAACATCTTCAGACTGACTGTATCCCAAGGTTATTTATTTCTAATGTAAACAATGATTAACTATTCTTCACTTGATTTAAAAATTTGCGAGTGGGGTGGATTTATTTCCTTTTACTGGACGCGGAGAGGGGGTAAGAGACAAACGATAATAGTAATCAATTTAAATTTTATATTAAAAATGAATTTCCACAATGTTACGGCAGAATCCATCGAAGATATTAATTATTGATGTTTTTATTAGACCTCAGATACCTCTCAGTAATGAAAAACAAATTCTGGGAATGTCAAGATTACGTTTAAATTACATCTGATATTGCTTTTTGTGTATTATTCCGTCGTAGCGATTATGCTAATGACATTTCTATATTATCTTCACCTGAAAATCGCTGGAATAACCTCTGACCGTAGTATTTGAAAAACACTAGATTCGGCTGAAAAGGTAAGCCTGTCGTTAAGCTTAAGAGATATACATATTTTATACCCAGAGGAGAATTTTTTTAAACCATGTCTCCTCCCAACGTGGAGCGTATGGCTTCATGCCTTATGGAAGTATCTTAACAGCAGTTTTCTAAGAGGACTGCCTGTTGCTCAACCTCTCTTTTTCGAACAGAGTAGGGATAGAAAAATGGGTAACACCCGGTCAACATAATATAGAGCTTTGGAAACAGATGATTAAGGTAAATACTACTTAAAGGGTACGGCAGTTTGATTTAGTCAGGAATTTTGAGATAAGTTAGCGGGCTGAACATCCCGGAATAAGGTCCAAAGTAAAATAAAATCGTCGATTGATCTGGCTTGGAAATTTACATCTGATGCCCCAGGTTTACCAGAAGCCCTTTAGCATTTTCGTTCAAACAGATGGATTTATTAGTCCCTCAAGGCCACTGGTGACAATCCATAGAATGTGTGGAGCTACGGGACACTGGGTTAACTTGGTAAGAATCAAAGAGACTGGCAGCATCAGAGAATCTTGCAAGCACCGTGTTGTAATTTTTTGATATAGAATAAAAAACCATATGTTTTATAAATAAAATTTTTGCACACTACAGTACATGCATCCAACTATATCTCGTTCACTTTTGAGACTCAGTTGTTTTCGCGGATCCATATTACTGCTCACAAAAAAGTCTCATTGTATGTGAAATGACTTCTACATTGTGCAAGATTTCGTTCGGCTAAATTTCGTCTTTTTTCTGGAAGTAAACACTAACTGATATTTTTTTTTTTAATCCATGTCCGCTCCCAATGTGGAGCATATGGTCTCCTAATGGAGATATCTTGACAGATTTTTTTCTACGAGAACTGCTTGTCACTCAGTTGCTCAAACTCTCTTTTCTTTTTCGAAGAGAGTAGGGATAGAAGGATAGGGCTATGACAGGACTAGTGGTTAGCTAATCGCTCTCGTTACGCCCCGTGAGGATGGGATTGGTGGGAGGGAGGACTCAGACTACGAACAGAAATCCATAAATCGATTGAAAGATCAATCTATGAAAACCGTCCGCACCGGGAATTGAACCCGAGACATCCGTAACCGTAGCCAGCGACGAAACCAACTGCGCCACGGACCAGTTTGTGTTGAGTAATTGGACCTTGAAGTTTTTCAAATGTTTTAAATGGTATACCATGTGGATTTAATAAATAATTATAAAACAAACAACTTGAAAATAAAGAATGATTTTTAAAAATAATTTTCATTTTCCTATATTCATTAACAAAGAGAAGTTAGTGCTTTCTACCAGGAAAGAACCAGAACACATTTTGTGTATTCCTAAAATAATTTTTTATTGTTTTCTTCCGGGAAAAAAGATTCGATATTCTTTAGTCATCTTTATACATAAGCGAACAATTTTGATATCTAAAATAAATCTTAGGCATCTGTATGTACATATTTATTTATTAGCACAGCAAGAATAATAATGTAGTTTCTGCATAGTATATTCTAACAGAGCGTAAATATAATACATACTCGTTGTAATTTCTTATTAAACACATACTGTTGAATATTTTATACTGCCTAGTACGCTTTTTGGCGACCGAAAATCATATCACATTACTTATCCCAATTTCACACTGCTACATAGCTTTTCATAAAATATAATAATTCTGTTCTCGCCTCGTGGAATTTTATTTTCTGCGAGGCCAAATAATGTAATTCGGAGCTTTCGTTTTTTTACTGTTATTATTATTATGTTGCTTTTCCTTTGACTGCGGAGTGCCTGGTGACGTCTTATTTATTCAGGCGTCGGAAAATGCGTAAATAACTTTGGTTGTTTTTTTATCAAAGCCAGGTGACTACCCTAAATCAAAGCCTCTAAATATTTTCAAACTTAATTCAAAAGCTCTTTTGAGTTATCAGTGACATTCGGAAACCGTAAATACACATCGCCTTTATAAACTTATTCTTTTATATTTGTGTAATCAAAGTAGATTGTGCCTTATACAGAATTTTCATAATCACGTTTCGTATTTGAAAAATATTCTTTGAAGGATTTTGTTTCAATTGTTTTGTACGGTTGAAATTTTTTTCTGTTTTCAAAAATATTCAAATTTAAATCGTTCAAATTGTGTACACTTCCATAAGATTTGTCACTGACGACCGACGACCATGCTTTCGCCTTTCGCTATTTCCGGGCATTCAAATGAACGGATGGACTCGAACTGACAGTTAGTAAATATTTTATATATGTGAAGAATTAAGAAAATTATTATCAAGTCTAGGAAGCGCAGTATACGGTTACCATGTGATTAAGTGACTAGCCATGACTCGCAACCGTAAATCAGCACAGTCAGAATGCATGCGTTGAATAGGTGGCACTTGGTTGTGACTTCTGACTTCTGACCGAGTACAACCGTGAGTCCCAGACTTTCCGCATTGAGTTGATCGTTGCTACAGCTATCCCTAATCCATCTCCCGAGATTGGGTATGATGAATGATAGCTGTGATTCACCAATATTCAATAGCGATTACATATTATTATTCACCCCTTTAAAAAAATCATAAATTAAATTAGTACCTTCAGCCCACAATGCGGTGAAATGGCTCGAAATCGTGATACTATTTATTATCCGGGGAATTCCCGAATTTTCCATTCGCCATTAACCGGCGTGTCACTTAATACCGGTGTATCTCGGATAATTAATTATATTTGTATTGTGTTTATTATAATTTAAGGGTTGGAAATGCGGCGAGGAATTTCTTAGAATATTTATCCGCTGTGCTGCATGCTGTCATTAATAGACAAAAGTTTCTCGGAATTTTCTTCCGCTTGCTCGTTGTTTATTATCTACCCTTTAAGGCAAGGGATGGTAACGTGTAAAGTTTCAGTATAGGTTGTAGTTTATTGTACTCAACTTCCCAACCTATTACGGGTACAAGGGATTGCTTAATAATATCTCGGTTATTCCCGGTAAATTGGTTTAATTACTAGTTAAAATTCAGATGGCAAACGGGCCCATCTGCATATTAAATAAATATGCAGATGGGCCCGTTTGCCATCTGAATACCCATATATTTTTTGTTTCATAAAATTGTGGAATCAGTAAAAAAAATAATTATATTGAGTTATGTGAATACATTTTTCGTTTTGTATTATGGCCTAGCGGTTAGATACTGCCTGGTTAAATTAATATACAGATGGGGCCCATTTGCCATCTGAATACAAATATATTTTCAAAACAAAGAAAATCGAGGGGAATATATGAATTTCTCTTTCAAGCATTCGACAGCTTGTCCACCAACGAGTGTCGAATCAACACGAGTTTTTTCGTCTGCATGATAAAGCTGCATTAACTTAGATCTACACTTGAAGATCAATGTTGAAATATTATCCGTTTTTCGCGATTATACGTAAAAAAATAAACTGTGTGTTACTTTGTACTATTATTATATTAGTGATTTGATATCAGTCATTCCGTAGATTATCACATGTTTATTAATAATTATAACGCCGTTGACCGGTAAATAAACTATTACCCGGTAATTATTTTTAAATACCGGCAATGGAAATTGATGATTTGATGACGCCACCTCTGCGGGTTAATTGCTCTTAACACAGCTGGATTAAATGCCTTCAGGAATTCTTCAAATTCTGGAAGTATTTTTGGGAATTTATCAGATTATTATTGAATATCTTTTCCGTGTTGGCGCTATGCTATAGACTATCGTTCTACTACTTTAAAAATTATTCACATAATTCAATATGTTCAGTGTAATTATTGTTTGTACTAATTCCACAATTGTATAAAACGGATATAATAATTACGCTGAAGAATAGATCAGTTTGTTGTTCATTCAATAATTGATGATTAGGCAATAATTTGTGAGAAGAACTCAATGAAGTAATTCATTTTTGTTTTTATTTCTTGGTTAGGTTAGGTTAGGTTAGGAATTTCTTTTCGTTACTTTATATATATATCATTTAAATACTGGCCGATGATTGACCAAAAAAATTTTTTTTAATACTTTCGATAGAGTAAATTATATAAATATAATATTATGTTGTATATTTAATGTTGCATATGAACCATAGAGTAAATTCTTTTTCGAAGTCTTCCTCATGAAACAAAACCAGGACCGAATTGGAGTCGTTGCTAGATATTCATTCTTCACTTTAAAAAGTAGTACGTTGAATAATAATATTTCTGCAATGTGCATGCCAGTCCTTAGGCCGCATACGCCCTGGCCGCGACCTCGGCTGGCGCGATAACCTAATATTCAGATCCTATAGTAAATGTGTAAGAGGCGTTTTTATTTTATTTATTAAATTATTTTCCATGTCTTCGAGATTTGTCTACACCGCCGTTATCAGTAAAGACACAGCATATTCCGATAAATATAGCATACTTTTTTGGGAAATTTTATTGTTATTGAAATAATCTCGTTTAGCCAATCATCTTCAAGTATTCAAGGGCACGGATGAACTCGAACTAACAGCTTAAAAACAGTTCGAATCGATTATGTATCGATTGTGTTTTGGCCAATTAATGTAACCTTTAAAAAAATACGAAAATGAGTCAATTATTGGATCTCATTTTAAAGACGACAGAGCAGGCCTCGGCTTAATATTGTAAATTATAAAAATAAATTGACCACTTTTTGAAAAGGAAACATCATTTGACACTGGTTTTAGGTTTAAAAATTCTGACCCGGCCGCTTGATGTAAGCCACTATTATATCGACACTCGCTACGTTTAATCCCGTATCTGCAAACATGAGATTCATAAAGCAACTCACCGTAGAATGTTTTCGATAAATACAGTTTTTACTCTATAATTTAAGACATCGACTGAGAGTGCTTGATGGAATTTCAATATCAAATTTGAATTATTTAGATTTTGTACACTTCCATATATTTTATCACTAACGACCCGGGTTTCGCCTTTCGGGCGTTCGCGCGCTCGAATGCCTGAAGATGCCGAAAGGCGAAACCCGGGTCGTTAGTGACAAAATACATGGAAGTGTACAAAATCTCAATAATTCAAATTAGTTTTTACTCTTTCCTGAACAATTTCAATTTTAATGGGTTACATCAATATCAATTGGCCAAAAAACACCTTCGATATACGGAAAAAGCGTCAAGATCTGATATTGTATGTCTGCATATCGCAGCCACTCTGTTTGTGGCCTTATCCATTATTCAAATCACACTCATAATTCATTCACTACCCTTCCCCGCCTCCCAAGTCGATAGTATAATGCACTGCACTGTTGTACTATCAAACGAAAACTTTAAGCTTTTAATTTGCCATTAGTTTGCCGCATTGAGGGCAATTTTTCATTTCTCATTTTCCCTGGCAGGTAAAAATGATTTAAGGGAATAGTAATTAATTTTCAAGGTACAGATTTAATTGAATGAATTTCCCGTCGCTTAATCCACTTTGCGGCGGTAATATTTGTAACACTGTTAAGTCAATTTGTCATTAGGCCACAATTTTTATTTGTTACGCGTTTTTTGATAAATTTAATTTTAACTACCCTCTGACAACATTGGACGATTTCGAATTTGAATATGAGGAATACATAGTGTTACATTATGTTATTTGGATTGATTTAATTCTTAAAACTGTTATCAATCACTTTTAAAGTGACAAATGTCAACTCATAGTGGAAAGGTATTTTAACAATAAAATAAAAACAATATTTTAACCTAGAGCAGGCTTGATGAACCTGCGGCCTTATGTGGTCTCAAGTGCGGCATTTTGACTCGAATAAACAAATACATAAATGAACAACTTTCATTGCTTTCCTTCATTTACAAAATAATGAATCACTTAATGTATCACTTTAAAAGTGTTAACTGTCAATTCTTAGTGGAAAGGCATTATATTTTAAAAATAAAACTCAGTTTGTTTTGTACTAGTTTCACATTTGTATAATGATCATGACCGGTTTCACAACAGTCACTTAAAATCACTTTTGTTTATTTTCATTAAGTTGTATACTTAAAAATGAATTCAAAATAATATGTATATATTTATGTAGTTTAAGATATCGACTGAGGGTGCTTGATGAAATTTCAATATCGAATTTGAATTATTCCAAATACATGCAAATGTAAAAAATTGGAACAATACAAATTTGATATAATTATGTGTTTTTTGTTATTTTTGTATTCCCAGCTTATTACCAGTTTCGCTCATCGCGAGTATTTTCAACTGATGATGAGTAATATAAAATTAAAGTTGATAGCTTTGTTATTACACTGGCTGTGTTACTAAATGTGACACCAGTTTCGCTTCTTCAAGGAGCATCTTCAGACTAACTATATCGCAAGGTTATTTATTTCTATTGTAAACATGGATTCTAATTCTCAACTTACAAATGAAGGGTGAGGTGAGTTTATTTCCTTATCTGGACGTGGAGAAAGGGTGAGACAATTGATCGTGACGCAGACAGTGGAATAACATAGTAATCAACTTTAATTTTATATTAGAAATGAATTAAATTAACTAAAAAAAAATAATTCATTATTTATGAAATGCATGTTTTTGTTTCGGTTTGAACGGTCAATAATACTGCATACTTAACTTCTGCTTCTTTTTTTTCCATACCCGCTCCTAACGTGGAGCATATGGTCTCCTAATGGAGGTATCTCAACAGAACTTTTCTTTGAGAACTGCTTGTTAGTCAGTTGCTCAACCTCTTGATTTGATGAGAGTAGGAATAGAAGGATAGGGCTAGGACAGGACTAGTAGTTAGCTAATCGCTCCCGCTACGCCCCATGTAGATCGGATTTTAGTTTTAGGCATCACAAACATTCAGACTACGAACAGAAATCCATATCGATTGGAAGATCAATTTATGAAAACCGTCCGCACCGGGAATTGAACCCGAGACATCCGTAACCGTAGCCAACGATGCTACCAGCTGCGCCACGGACGCCGACTGCATACTTACCTTGAAAAAAAAACGCATTTTTGTGTTACTAACCCGTAGCTTATTTTGTAATCTCTCTCTCTTTGGTACAAACATCTTAATTAATTTCGGCGACGACTTGTTTACTTAATAATACGTTATCATATTGATAATCGTGTCTGTTCGACGGCGTTTCTCGCGAATAATTGCTATTCCATGCCTGTTCGGCTCCCGAATCGGCGTGCGTGTAGCGACAATTACTCTTAACGACGACTCCAATTGGTGGGAATTAATTTCGCCCGGGCCAAAGTTGCCGCTGGCTCGTCTCGAGTCTCGGGCGAAAGACCTCCCTTGGCATTTCAAGTCTTCGCACTTGGCTAATTTCAGGTTTTTATTTTCGCCCGTTTAATTTGTCACAGTGAGCGAGTTGATTCTTCTGTTGACTTGTACTTGTTAAGCAATGATTTTATTATTTTTACTATAACTACTTTCGTCTTGATAGTGTTTTAATTCACGTCAATAAAACGCGTGGAATATTATTGAATATTACTGAATTGTAAAGCGAGATGTTAACACTCGATGTGTGTATGCGCTTTGTTATATTGTACGTTTTTTGTAAGCATATTGACTACCAATGTCTAGCAAATGGGGTCATAAAGGAGCTTATTTCAATAGTTTCAAGCCATTCTGCGAGAGCTGCTTGTTGCTCAGTCGCTTAACCTACCTTTTTCAAAGTGAGTAAGAACCGAAGGATAGGACTATTGATGAGCTAATCGCTCCCGCTAAGCCCTGTGTTTAGGATAGGGGAATTTAGACATCCATGCCTTCGTACAAATCTATAAATCAAACCAAATATAAATCGTGTCTGCTCTCAACTCCTCAACTCCTCAGCTTCGCAACCTCTCTTCATCGAAGAGTAGTGATAGAAAAATAGTTCTGGGTTAGGACAAGTCGTCAGCTAGTTTTTAAGATCGGATCGGTGGGTGAATTTTAGACATCACAAACATCCATGCCTTCGAACAGAATTCCATGAATCGATTGGAAAATCAATTTATGAATCTGTCCGTACTGGGATTCGAACACGTAAGTTCCGCAAGCGAAGCCAACGACCACGAGCCTGAACGCAAATAATATATGACAAGATATTTCGTATTATTGTCTTGAGACCAACAGCAATTCTTTTCAACGACAGCCTTAGCGATATATGATCACTTTAATACGATAACATCGTCAAATAATAACAGCGAAAAGGAACATCTGTTTTAAATAAAAAAAATCTTTAGATTGATTTCGTGAATTGGCTTCTCCATGGATTACTTACTCCAGTAACGATCGGTTCTTTTATCGAGCGACGATGGAAAGAACGTGTACAATACAAAGGATTCTTAGATTCGCCATAGCGGATACAGAGAATATTCAAAATTCGAACGTCTCGAAAATAATTGCCAATTCAACGTAAATGTGTGCGAAGAAATGTATCTGACACTTTCTTCGACGCTATGCAACGAGTACCTAACGATATGAAAGTAGCTTCGTCCGCCATATTGGAAAATGGCCGACGTAAAATTGAATAAAATATATAGTCAACGAAAAAAACCGAAATATTTTTCTTTAATTGAGTTGACATTTATTAAAATAAATTACGTAATCTTGATTCACCCGTCTTCCGAAGGCAATTATTTAGTATGCGTCAATTTTAATACGCGCCCATCACCCGAGGCGTGAAAAGAAATTGTATTTGACATGAAATAATTATATTTTCGCAATGAAAAATACGTGACGTGCCTACCTTTAAATGTGATACAATTTCAGTTTTGTAAAAATGTACTAATGCAACGTGCCAACTCAATTCTTTTGATCAAGGGTATGTATGCTCCGGGATCTCGGATATTTTTGCCTATCTGGGATTTATTTTTTTAACAGAAGTTTAAATGTAACATGATAATGGCGGATAAACTTAGTGTATATAAACAATAGGGGTAGGCGGTAGTCTCACGCAGCCAGTGCGTTTAGCATCCGAGTATGTCAATAGATGCTTCGTGACATTTTGAATTTTTCCGCCCCAATTATGAACGTTAAAACCTGTTTTGTTGTGTGTGTTTGTACTTACCACATTGAGGCCGCGAGGGCGGAATTCGGTCGTTGTAATGCTCGTCTGTTGCGCCTTTACGATACTCTGGTAATGACGCCTTTTCAGTTAGTATAGTTTTCAATGGGTTATAAATAATTGCACTTTGTGCTAGGTAGTATTCACTTGGTACACTTGAACTTTTGTTTCGATAGTTTTCACTTTGTGTAAGCTAGTATTCACTTGGTACACTTGAACTTTTATTTCGATAGTTTGCACTTTGTATAAGATAGTATTAACTTAGTACACTCAAACTTTGATTTTAATAGTTTTCACTTCGAAACGGATTCTTTTAACAAAGTACCACAGACTAATTTTGATAGATTGACTTTGAAACGGATTATTTTAATTTTGTATGTTATGGACATTGAAATAAATTATATTAACATATTGCATGTCCACTTAGAATCCTGCTCTTCATAAATACCACTCTTATAGTATACTAGTGAATAAATTCTAATGCGTGGAGCAAAGACAATACAGGCGGCCTAATATAGAGTTGCGACAAGTAAACTAGTCTATGGTGGAAAATCCTATGTTGCAAGTAGTTAAGTGACATTTCATTACAGCGTTGTGAAACTATCGATTTCAAAGTGTGAGTATTTATATTGAGTGAAAACTATTTTGTCTATGTGATAATATTTTTTCGTAAGTGCAACATATTTCTTCAATGTTTAAATATATTTTATTATGCGGCATCACTTTATTTTTAGTAAAATAATTTGTTTTTTGTGGAATGTATTTGTTATAAGTGAAAACTATCTTTACGAAAGTGAATATCATCTAAACAAAAGTGAATTTAATTGTAAGCCGTTTTTAATTAACAATCTTACAGAATAATGTATTTTTATAATAACAATTTACTGATACTTAAAAATTATAGCAGCCATACTTATCGAACAAATGTATAGCTACAGAATATAACGTATAACGTCATATGTACAAAACACCTTTTTTCATGAGAAGCATTTAAAGGTTCTGAACTTGGTAGCCACATGGCTACATGCTTACTATAAGACGGAAACTATAAGAACTATACTAATGAAATTAACGCATGATACGCATGTTTTGATACAAAAATTACAGTTTTAATTTTTCAGCATTTATGACGTTGCTGCACCGGATGTGCGATATATCAAAAACAATATACATTTTATACTAGATATCATCGCTGTTCTGGAAGAAAACACGAAATCGAAAAAATTCCATTTTGAGTTCGTTATATCATAGAAGAGAATGAAAAAAAATATAGCATTTCAAACATTTGACAAACTTTTCTAACAAGTGTCTTCTTCCATAACAACGACGATATTATTACCAAGTTCGAGGGCGGATTGCCAGCTTTCGCTCGATACATTTGATGCAAATGATGAGCAGACAGAGGGATAGAGAGTGTGTGCGTGAGTTCTGCATTACAGATACAGTAAGACAGATGAATCAAACAAATATATTGTTGTATTGGATTTATGTTTTACGTTAAAAAAAAGACATAAGTTCATTTGTAGACACCGTGCTACGATGTTTAGTATTATTTTCGCATTGTTTTATTGCAATTATTAATAATGAAACCTGCATTCGTTACGAAACATTAAGTTATTGCCTTTAAACATGCACATACTACAGCAAAATATCTTTAAGTCAAGTTTTCACGCAGCGCACGCTGAACTTCGTTCAAGCATTATTATTTGTGTAACGATTATTATTGTTACTGTGTTTGTGATTGTTTTGTTTGAATACTGGATAGGCTTTCACTCCGTTCCGTGTGTGGTTTACCTCCGCTCCATTCCGTTCCGTTCCGGATCCATTGTACCATAACTTGGATACAGAGTGACGCACTGACGCGGCTGAAGGAGCCATGCGCGGGATTTGCGTGACACACCTTTATTATTATTATTCAAAACGTGCTAGTTACTTTGCGTACTCTCGGCGCATGGTGTAGGGATGAGCTGGATTCAAAATGACAGCCGCAATTTTTCCATTTTTTGACGTCATTCTGTGTTTATTGAATTACAATCTAATATTTTAACAACAGTGTTTTGGTGACAATAACAATTTGGTTTGTCAAAGTGACGTCACATATTTTACAAAAACAACTACCCAGCTCATGGTGTAAGAAGTATAGGTGGGCTGTATCGTTGTTTTTCTAAAATATGTGACGTCACTTTCAAGAACCAAATTTTTATTGTCACCAAAACACTGTTGTAAACATAGTAGATTTTAATTTAATAAGCACAGAATGACGTCAACAAGTGCAAAAATTGCGACTGACATTTTTTATCCAGCTCACCTATACTTCTTACACCATGCTCTCGGCGTATAAACTGAAAAGTATGATAGAGGGTTGAAATTAACATAATAAATAAAATTGAATATAGAGAATATAGTAACAGAACGGGTTATATCAGTTTTTGATTGCTTCGTGTTTTAATTGTCAAAATTTATGCAATTAGCAGCCTATTTACTGATAAAACGCATTAAGTCATACGAATCATGGCTTTGAAAAAAACAGGAGTCATATTGTTATTTTTTTATTCTGGCAGGAAGCATTATAAGGCTATAACTCATTGATATCGAATCTTATAATTTGTATGCCAAAAAGATTATTCTTTGTAATGTACAAACAATCTTTTTAAATCACAATCAATTGTACTTGAGAGAGAGTACTTTGAAAAAAAATGCTTTAAATGCGATTATCTCAATAATTTAAAAATTATATATTATTAATTATGTTTATTTCAAATATTAATATATACAGGCCTGAGAAGCATACGGAGACAAGTCCAAAACACGAAACGTTCAAGAGAGCGAAAAATTTTTCATTTACTATGGGGAGTTACGGATAACTCTATTAATACGTTAGCTCCGGGGGACGCGTTTTACGCGTCGCAAAGTTTTTTGTATTGTGGTGAGGAACGCGTTTTCACGTCATTCGATATAGGCGACATTAATCGCTGATAACTAATAATTCATTTTTTATTCATAATATTATTGAAAGAATTTCATCAGTTTATTACGAAACACCTTAAGGAGAACATCCAAACTTGTTTTCACGTGATTGTCGATTGGTCTGTTTCATGCTATTCATTCCATGACCTATTGTCAATTTCCTGCGAATCAGCCCCGCCGCTGAGCGTGTTTTGTTCATATTTTCCCCGTTGCGAAGGTGTTAAGAGGCCATATGTCCCACATGGTTTTAAAAAAGTATTAATATTAAATTTAAAGCCTTGTAAATTTTTTGTACCTAATTCCTACTATATCTATAAAGAATTCATCTATCATCAAGTTCCTTAGGATGCCGTGCTGACGTCTGGCATTGATATCGAAGATAGATATTTGTATTCCATTGTATGTATATATACAGAGTAATTATGTTTTTAAACATTTTTAATCTACCAGATTGATTGAAAGATAATCAGTCGTTTTCAGTTTTTTTAAACTACGGCCTTTTCCAATGTGCCACTAGCGCTGTCCTAACCCTATCCTTCTATCTCTACTGTCTTCAAAGAACAAAGGTTGAGAAACTGATTGACAAGCATTTGAGATACATCCATTAAGAGGCCATATGGTATTAAAAAAATGTACAAAAACAAACACGCGATAATAATCTATAGGCATCTCCTCTGGGTCGTAATGATACGGTATTTTGAATAATAAATTAATACTATATACGATTGCCGCTCATTATTATTTTGATAGGTCTCTCGCATACTAGTAAATAAATCAAAATTAGTTAGCTACAAACTAGCCATCCGAATTCGTCAGAGTGCGCGTGTGTGATGCATAATTGCGGTCGCTCTCTACAATTTGCGATGCGTTTCGCTCTACCCGGTTCACTCTCAATAAATACTACAGTAATAAAATTCACTTTCCTTTAATTCGTTCGACGGACTGAATTCAGTCGATTCGCTGCAGAAGCACGCGAACTAGTTTTTAAGTAGGCGATGTCTTTAATCAGTGCATCGTATGCAGAAAGTAAACGTGATCCCAATTTTTCGATTTTCCCTCGATTCAATGCCCAAACAATGTATGTTTACATCCACAAGGCAGTCGTTTGTTCATATTTCAGAAATAGTTCTCCAGTATACCAAAGCGACGTATCTATTTGGTCACCTCTTAATGACTAATGAAACGTTAATTCATCACCCTTACTTAAACTATTACTTCTTGTATTGGTTTAAGTAATGGGGAGGAGAGGTAGGGGATTTCGATATCACAAACATTCATGCCTTCGAACAGAAATTCATAAATCGATTGTTATATCAATTTATGAGGCTTGAACCCGTGATATCCTTAATTTAAGCTACTGACGCTGACCACTGCACCACGGATCACTAAATTCATCACACTTACTTAAACCATTACAAGAAGCTCACGAAATTACGCATAATCAATAAAGTTTCATTACTAATAGGATAAACAAATTGTAAAACTAAATTCTATGCTATTTTTATCCTATTATAATAGAGTTCTAAGGTGTTAACTGTCAATTCTTGGTGGAAAGACATTATATTTTAAAAAACAAAACACAATTCCTTTGTACTCCTTCCACATATTTATAATAATCAGGACCGGTTTCGCTCATCACGAGCATTATCAACTGATGATAATGCTCGTGATGAGCGAAACCGGTCCTGATCATTATAAATATGTGGAAGTAGTATGAAGGAATTGTGTTTTATTTTTTAAAATAGAGTTCTAACATGTAAATGCAAATTCAATCGATGCATTTACTTTGATGATTAATTAATAATACCAAACTTTCTCAACCTCTCTTTTTTTCGAAGAGTGTTTGGATAGAAGGATAATGTCAGGGACAGCACTAGTAGTTAGCTAATCGCTCTCGAATCTGACTTATTCCTGCATCATCACTTTTATTTAAAATTAAAATAGAGATAAACGTACCAGTTCAAGGTAAACGGACCGTTTAAGAGAAAAATTCAACAAAAATAATGATTAACGTTTAGCATTAGACCGAATGATGACAAAGCAAGTGTATTCATAATGGATCAAATGTCTAGCCGAAATAGCTCATAACTACCTGATATAAAAATTTTGTAGAACTAAATACTTTGATATTTTATCCTATTAGTAGCGTATGCTTACATTCACTGATGTCCTTAACAATTCCCTTAAGAAATTCAAAATAAAATACTTACTGCACAAGGTGCTGTTTTTAAATGTCCGCTATGACACCCGAATGACATATATAGTGATGTGTTAGTTCCTCGATCCGACAAAAGATGATTTCACTTGTCTCAACTCTACTATTTAGAGCAATCTCGCTTATACGTTTCTTATTTTGGGCACTTTTATTGAAAAAGGTCAACTACTGTTACATTTATCTTATTTAACATACTAATTTGGTTTTTGGGAAACGAACGTACATTGTATTATTAATTAATCTTTAAAGTTAATGCACTGAAAGTTTATTGTTTATGCGTAATTACGTGAGTTTCTTATAATGGTTTTAAGTAAGGGTGATGAATTAATGTTTGTTTGTTCATTAATGCTGTCTTTTATAGGCTTTTTTTCCATGTCCGCTCTCAATGTGGAGCATATGGTCTCCTAATGGAGGTATCTTAACAGAATTTTTCTATGAGAACTGCTTGTTACTCAGTTGCTCAACCTCTCTTTTTTCGAAGAGAGTAGGGATAGAAGGATAGGGCTATGACAGGACTAGTGGTTAGCTAATCGCTCTCGCTACGCCCCGTGGGGATTGGATGGGTGGGAGGGAGGACTCAGACTACGAATAGAAATCCATAAATCGATTGAAAGATCAATCTATGAAAACCGTCCGCACCGGGAATCGAACCCGAGACATCCGTAACCGTAGCCAGCGACGCTACCAACTGCGCCACAGACGCCGACAGGTTACTTTTATAGGTTAAGAATTAGAATCAAGGTCAACGTTAAAAAAAGAGTTAGCAGGAAGATGCTTCTCAAAGAACACGAGCCACACCTATTTACACAACGAAGGAAATAACAAAGTTATCAATTTTATTTTTATGTTAAAAATGATGGGGTACCGTTTCTTCGAACACACCTCTGCGTAGATTTTAACGTATTTATCCAGTGCCGCACTCCGACAGGTACGCGGCAGGGAGAAACTCTTACTTTCAGCTTCCATCATTTCGCTGTACGTGATTCACCCGTAGCGCGTACGTGACCGAGACACCTGACGCGTCCCATATTGATAGCTTCTGTGGCATGCACTGCACAGCGTAATGTTATTTGCGAGACGAAACTATTTCAAACTTCTTTACGTAAAAATGTTGCCGAAGTGGTCGCAGATCGCTACTGAACGACGAGGAATATATTTTTAGATCAGCGTCTGACAAACTGTGTGCCGTGGAAGAAGATTGCTGAAAATCTGTCGGCTATGTGTATCAATTGAGCCAATGAGACGTGAAGTGAGCCAACTGATATTTTCGAAAAAAATGATTTGGTGCGTTTTGGTATTCTACGTGTCATTAATTATCGTAAAAGTGAAGTGAGCTAAGTAAATACAGGATGCAAACGTATTTTATTCCGTAAGAAGTTAATTAAACTAAATCTTTCAATAAACGAATTTCATCATTCTGTCACTTGACCCACTTTTCGAGGGCTCAATTTAATCATCTGACTGATAGGTAGATCTTTGATAGGTGATACACTAAAATATAGCCACATTTGTCACAATAACGTTTTTTTTGAACACCAAAATTAATTTTTGAAATATTCTGTGTTGGAACATACTTTACGTGGCTCAGCAGGTAACGGGTTAAGACATAAAAACGATCCTGTGCATTTAGGCACCATTTCGACAACCGTTATTTTACTAGATCTATTTTTATTTAAGACACTTTTGATAAACACGACTGAAACAGAGTCTATAAACTGTCGTGTGGAATGTGCATTTCATTATATATTATAAAAGACAGACAGGAAGGAATATTTCGACTACATTTAAACAACATAAATATTGAATAATAATAAAATATCATACTCTCAATTAGCAAATCATCTTATATTGGATTCGCATTAACTCTAAATCAATTTGATTTTTTTTTAAATCGGGTCGGATTGTGGGTCTTCCCTGATTAAAACTTAAATTATTATCCCTGTTTAATGTTGATTTTTTTTTGTGTCACCAGGTGTATCAGGCCTTGTTTAGGCCACTGAGGGTATCCAGAGCTCAGTTCAGGCGGGTCCTGTCCTGCATGAGGGCCATCAGAAGACTCAAGTGTCAGGAGGTATACGCGATGGAAAAGGTCACCAAAGTGGACAGCCTATCGTTGGTGCTTAGCGGCAAGTCAGTATCATTTGCTATTTCATTCATATATTAGTTTATGTATTATAAATATTATATTATACTCGAGAATATTATTGATAAACATTTATTGAATTTTTAGAAACCTTTACTGGGAGATTTTAAAGTTATGTTATGAAAGTACCCGTTGTTATGTTTTCCCCCTTCTCCCAAGGGAGAACTTAAAAATGAGGTCATAAATATTCTTATGGAATTTATAAATCAAGTCATATTTTTTTGTATCATGATTCAAATATCGCATGTTACCTAGCTCAATAGCCCATTAGCATCGTCGTCAATTTCTCTTACGGCGGTCACGGGGTTAAAGCACTTAACCCACTAGTAGATAACGCTAGTCACCGCTGTCCAGGCGAGTAACACACGCCGCGATCTCCCGCCAAATTAAAGGTCACAGGCTGAAAAACCACCGGGGACTTCGTCACTTTGAAGAGCGATCCTTTTTTCGCCACCATATTGTTACAGCCTAAGTTCCAGGCGGGCCTCGTTACGATTCGAATAAAAAAGAGTACGGTGCTCCCACGGGGGAAACCCCTTTTCCTGTACATTCGCTCCGTAACCCCGCGAAATTAGTTTATGTTTTATTTTTATGGCCCTTTTTATACGATGGGCCGCATTGCGATTATTAAAAAAAAAACCTCAGTAAAATAAAATATTTTTATGTTTGTAACATTGCTTCTTTATCTTTGTAATTAGGTTTTTTAAAATTATTCAAGGCAGACAAAGGCAGTTTATTTATCCACCTCTCTAAGTAACAATGAAGTATCTCAATTGGTCTAAGAATGCTATCTCCACGTGATCAACACAAAAAGTGTTAGGGGAGGTAGTTTAGATTTTAATGAATCATAAGTCTGCCTAAATGATACACCCGGTCAGATGGGGGTGGAGGTAATGAAGGTTGCAGTTCTGCTCTGTACACGTCGGATGGGAAGCAAACACCTTCTAGAACCATTCAACAGTGAAAACACCCCAGTCGTTCCAGATCAATATCTTTATTGCAGTCGGTTGTACAATCTTAAAGATTATTACAGTTTACAGAAGTTAATAACGGTTACAAAAAAAAAACAAGTTTAAAATACACAGTTAGAAATAAATAATAAACCAGAAAGCGACTTGAGAAAAATAAACTGTATCTGTCGTCGACACCCATTTCTTGGACACAAAGCGTAACTCTCAACTTAAGAGCCGGAAGAAAATAGATGAAGTTTAGGTAAAATACGGCTTTTGGTCGGCAAAGGGTCCAACCGGGTGACGGAAACCGAGAAAAAAAAGAAACCCAAACTGATTATAATTATTATAGATTGGCTCTATTGATTTCCAAAATTTCTTGATAAAATAATTTATGATCCCCCATGTTTTCAGTATAGAAGGATGGGGAAAGGGCAAGACTAGTGAATATAGATTCATATGAGCCCTCAAGAAGTGAAGTGAGCGAAGTCATAAAATGGTGAAACATATTTATTAAATGTTCTTCTTAAATTAATTTACACGTTATTTAATTTAACTGCTTACCAAATAAAATACTTTTGCCGCCTGTATTTGCTCAGCTCACTTCACTTTTATGATACTACATGACATTTAGAATACCAATATGCACTTAACTCATTTTTCCCAGAAATATCAGTTGGCTCACTTCATTTATCATTTGTACATATTATTATGTCGATTAAAAATTCAATTTATAAAAGTGTCAATATGTGGTTTTGAATCTTTGTCCGTACAAACAAGCATAGAGCGAGGGAATCTGCAGACTTATAGGTCCACAAAAGCAGTATTTTTTCTGAATCCGAATTGCTCATTTCGTTGTTTTCATTCATTTACTTGTTCAATATTTTACCAACATTTTTAGTATAATTTAATGCAGCCTTAAGACATGAAAAGGTTCGTCGCCCTTGTATTATAACGTTACCACTCGGTTCCGTTACAGGTAATCAAACTACATATACCATAACTCAGTTTAACAGCGCAGTACATATCAAATGGTGTTTTAGTCAATTGATGTAACCCTCAAAAAATACGAAAATGAATAAATGATTGTATCTCATTTTAAAGGCGACAGAGCAGGTCTCGGCCAAACAATGTAAAATATAAAAATAAATTGACCACTTTTTGCAAGGGAAACATCATTTTACATTGGTTTTAGGTTTCAAAATTCTGACCCGGCCACTTGATATAAGCCACTATTATATGGACACTCAATAAGTATAATCCCGTATCTGCAAACATGAAAATTTACAGTAATGCATTTCAAAGATTCTTAACGCAACTCACCATGTAATGAGTATCTTAGCATCAAAGTCGGACAAACGCTACATCCCACGAAAGTCATGTTTATATTGTTTATGTTAGTTGAAGTGATGCTCTTTTTAAAAAACTCATAAAAATTAACAGAATCCAATGGTTCCATATAGATTTTTGAGTTCAAAGTTCGTATATAGTTTCAAACGCGGATACTTAACATCCATATTCGTGAAATCAGTTGAAATATACACATTGACCAATCACAGAGCTATAGTTTACTTTAAAGAGTCATGGCTGCCGGGCTTGATGCAGTGTGGAATATGTATGTAATGTAAAATCACTTATGTTGTACATTTTCGTAGTTGGTGTATGTCGCACATTAATACCAAAAACAGTTTTTACTCTCTCTTGAACAAGCTCAATTTTGAGGGTTACATCAATTAGCCAAAACACCGTCGATATTATACCCCGAAGCAAAATGAAAGGTCGTCTATTATGGGATATGGGTGGACTCTAGAAACCTTTCTATGAAACGCTGCCGGGCTGGGTGTCCCAGCGGGGGAATTATATGTCAATTAAGGCGGCTCCACTTTCCCCGCCATCAAATGCTAGCCGAAAGGGCATTCCCCGGTTTACGGCCATCGAAATTTCTTACCGATATAAAAACGTGTAGCTTCTCGGTCGCCTTTTTCTATTACGCGGAGCGGGTATGTTTCACCTTGGGTTCGAAATTAGGATTTTTTTGTGCCCCCATTTTTTTCCAGTATTACGGGAAATCTAATCATACTTGAATAAATTTAATATTGTTTGCCGTTAGTCCCACGCTCCATGCGACGTTGTAACGTCACCCTACTTTATTACAGCGGACATCAAAATTTCAACCCAGTCGGGAGCCTAGCCTACAAATTAAAAGTTTCTCTCTGCATTTACATTTTTTTAAAACTACGCCCGATCGCTACATGAAGCACTTGGTAATAAGGTAAAAAATACAAGTCAGTTTCCCCACTTCCACCCGTTGTGTGTATGCAGCCGCTGTTTCACGGCCGCCTTCCATATCGCAATAACGATAAAAAATAATCAAATTTACTCGTTATACTCGCGGTCCTATCTTTTAACGGAATTTCGTGTCCGTGGTGCAGTGGTCAACGTCGTTGGCTTCGGTTACGGATCTCACGGGCTCGAATCCCAGTACGGACAGTTTCATAAATTGATTTTTCAATCGAGTTACAGATTTCTGTTCGCAGGCATGCATGCATATGATGTCTAAAATTCCCTCCCACCCATCCGATCCTGAAAACTGGGCGTAGCGAGAGCGATTAGCTAACCACTAGTCCTGTCCTAGCCCTATCATTCTTACTCTCTTCGAAAAACAGTATCAAACAGTTCTCGTAGAGAGACTTCTGTTGAGATACCTCCATTAAGAGGCCATATATATGATCCACATTGGGAGCGGTCATGGTTTAAAAAAGAAAACGTGACTAGCTGAGCCATTTAGTTTAAGTGATGTTATAATTTAAGACATCGACTGAGGGTGCTTGATGGAATTTCAATATCAAATTTGGATTATTGAGTTTTTGTACACTTCCATGTATTTTGTCACTAACGACCCGGGTTTCGCCTTTCGGCATCTTCAGGAATTCGAGCACACGAATGGACTCGAACTGACCTGAAGATGCCGAAAGGCGAAACCCGGGTCGTTAGTGACAAAATACATGGAAGTGTACAAAATCTCAATAATCCAAATTTAAGTGATGTTATTAGTATCCTGTGTACCCGTATACTGAGAATTCGCCATGGCGGTAGCAAATAGCATTTTTTTTAATTATGTAAGAATTATTAAATATAGTTGATAGGGATTATCTTCTTGCGCGGGGGATACGCTCCAGTTAAAACAGCGTGCAAAATAAAACCGTTTAAAAAGGGAAAAATGAAAAGTTCCGGTACATTGATCCGTGAAAAAGAGGATTACTTGCATCACGCTGTCCGTCAGAAATATGGCGTGGTGTGTAAAATACCTGTCAATTTTATAATTATTGTTGAAAGCTTAAATGCTTTGCAATGTAATGGAGTTTTACCAAAAAAAATCTAACTTAATTGGTGGAGCGCGTCCACTTGGTCAGTCGTCTCGGATTGGCTGTTGGCCAATCATTTCTTGCTGCCGGTTGCCGAATCAATAGTATAGACATTTCCAGAACTTTTCCGAAAATACGAGAGAAAATATGTTTTGGCTATATTTATGGTAAAAGATATACTTATGGTGAATTTGTTTGACATGACATGTTTTTCTTTCTGTTACAGGTTGGTGGTGTCACAGAACCAAAGAGCGCTACACATCGTCTTTCCGCATCACTTCCTGGACTCGCCAGAGTGGTTCGGAGTTTCCACCGACGAGTACTTTCAGGTACATATTAAACCTCACCATTTTTGCAAACAATCTCCGCTTCCAATATGGAGCATATCAACTGCGAATGGTAATTAAAAGAGCGAAGCGTGAGTCGATCGATCAACTTTTTATTCGGATGAAACAATGGTAAGAAGATTGCTTGTGAACCAATTGTTATCCGCTCAGTTTCTGAAATAGGCGTTTGTTACGTAATAAAACACATACACCCACCCTTGGATAAAAATTCAAATATTATTAACAGTTCAGGCGAGATTCGAATCGTGAACCGAATTTAATTTTCTAGTCCTTTTCTTCATATTTTACTTTTAAAAAAGTTAAATTTGTCAAGAGTCCTACTCTACTCACTCTTTAAAACGGAGTGGTTTGCGATTGGCTAACAACAAGTCTTTCTAAACGATTTTTTTTGTATTCTTTAAAAATCTTGATTTGAGTGATTGATTTAAACCTGTGCCCGCAAACACTGTACTGTTAAGCGATGGGAGGTGTGCTTAGAGACTTAGCTTCTTTGCATACTTTTCCCAAACATAATTATTTTATGATTTATTAATCTAATGAAAAAAAATAGCTAAATATAATTTATGTGAGTACTCTTTTTTTACTTGTGTGTCTCGGAAATTTGGCGAAAACTTTAGTGTGCCGTTGGAGAGAAACGCTTGCGAAGCACTGATTTAAACAAAGAAAGCATTTGATAAAAAAAATATTAATACATTTAAAAAAAAAACAGTTAACAGTCAAAGCGCCAGATTAATTTTTTTAAATCACTCGAGATCAACTCGTAGAGAAGAGACATCACAAACACCCATGTGACACCTGGCAATATAAAATTTAAATTAGATATTGACCTTGCCGGTACAGGAACCTAAACCCGCTTGATCTGTTACCATCAGACCACACAGGCCGACAAACATTCCTTATTGCGGAAATTTGTAAAAATAGTTCTGATTTCAGTCAATTACTTCATCTACCACGCGTTTACATAAACCCATTCAATCGACTGTCACAAAATAAATCCCACAGTCCCGTAATCCAATTATCTCGTTCCATTTTTCAAATTTGGAATAAGAATTATTCGATTAGGCAAATTATTATAATATAGGCAGCTGCCGAATATTTCCGATTCAGATTTCCGAAGTTTCAAATTGGATTTAAAATTGGAACGTTTACCGTTAATTTTTCCTCAAATCGTTCTATTCAAAAAAAGATTTGAAATTAGCTATTCAAATCTTAATTTACGCATTCGAACACTTCAAATTAATTAATTTAACAATTTCTAGATTTAGGGATTTCCAACCATTTTTGTTCCATTCCCAATTTCACCAATATTCAGAATATAATCCCCCCTTCTAAAATTTTTTTTATTTTAAATTCGATAAATTTAATTATATAACACCTAAGATCATGTTTCCTCAATGATACATAAAGGCTACATATTTATAATACACAATGACAATAAGGAATATAAAGATAATCTAATCATAATAATAATCTCAAGATAATCTAACTCTAACTCAAAAGTTGCTTTCCAAATATGCATATATGCAAAATTAAACGGCAACGAAGCGATTGGCAAAAATCTAGACTGCCCGTCCGATAGGATAAGAGTGAAGCGCTTCATCCCAACCCTCAGCGGACGGCAGCCTAACAGCAAAAAGTCAACGAAGTGGGGAATGCAAGACGAATGAAAGTGATAAATTAAACAGATTCGACTGATCGTGGCAGTTACACGGCGATTGGAAAATGCGACCCTCGGCAAATGAATTGCCATGGTTAAAGGTGACTCAAGGCACGGTTTTAAGCACACTGCAAAACTGGGATCTCTCAATATGCATATCAGATTCCTATGTGGAGCATGTGGCCCCCATAATATAATTAGTATTGTATATCATCCTCATAATAAAATCACTCTGCTAAGTCGAAGTAATCGTTAAATAACCGTTTAAAATCAAGTCTTCTCCATTATTCTGTAACAAAAATGCAGGTAAATAACATATATATATAATATATGTACAATGATAGCAAAAAAAAAATTTAATCTAGCTTTTGATACCATTGCTTTCTGATTTGCAGGTGTCAATAATGTCAATGGAAGAGTCTAGAGTACTGATATGGCACCGGGACAAGTTAAAGCTCTCCATCATGACGGATCAGTTCCTGCAGGCCGTCTTCGATCACATCCTCGGCAGAGATGTCGTTCATAAACTAATGCAAGTACGTAAAAAGACTTTTTTATATTTAGATAACTATATTTATCGTTGTATATTCGGGTAACTATATCATTAACTGACACTATTATACACTGGGTGAGTGTATCACCTGTCAGCATTCAATGATCAACACGCACGCTCTAACAAAAACACACACTTTATCTGCCATTGTGTGCAAACGCAGTGTGGTGCTTTGCATTACAGATAAATCGAAAAAAAATATATATCATGTAAGTGAGGCTCATAGCCAGGATTTGTTCAAGGGAAGGGGAAGCCATTAATAATGGCTATGAGGCGTCTCTTATAGTTAGTCCTGTATCAATAAAACAACGTAAATTAGCAGAAAAGATGCTATATTTCGGGAACATGTCTAAAATAGACCAACCTAGGAACTGGCATAGAATTAGTTATTTAGGTTGTACAAGCTTTTTAATTTAAAAACAACTCGCTGATAGTGTTAGACTGGCGTTCTATTGCAAAAATTCTCTAGGCAAATTACTTATTAACAATAAAGATAGAGTCCACTTTAAGAACAAATCTGGTGTTTATAAATTACAATGCAGTGATTGCCAACATTTCTATGTGGGTAAAACCACACGTACATTAGATATAAGGGTATCAGAACATTTAGCTGCCTTTAGATTAAAAAAAGAAACTTCGACATTCGCAAATCACTTGCTAATGGAGAACCATACGTTTAATGCGGATGATGGGGTTAAACTGTTGCATAAAAACATGGGGGATCATAAATTATTTTATCAAGAAATTTTGGAAATCAATAGAGCCCACTTAAATTCCTTGCCAATTCTGAACGAGCAGCTGAACCTTCCAAATTCTCCGTCACTGTATCCTATACATTGAAACACCTAACAGATGTCACTAAATGTGAAATGATTGTATATATTTACCCTTTCGTCGAATTGCATCCCGTCGAAACCCACAATGCTATTATAATTGTAAAATCACTGGTAATTCTAAAAGTAGTTGGAAAGCGGCAATTCGCCACTCTGCTAATGTGTTGTTTACAAAATAAGGATTAAGGCGATTCTCGAAATGTTAACTCAGGTATCAGTGTGGATCCCAGACGTATAATATTTTATCTCGTAAATAATATTTGTCGTATTTGTATCTTCTATATAAACGTTAGACACTGTTTACTGTCTGTCAGTTCGAGTCCATTTGTGCGCTCAAATGCCTGAAGATGCCGAAAGGCGAAACCCGGGTCGTTAGTGACAAAATACATGGAAGTGTACAAAATCTCAATAATCTAAATTTGATACATTTAAAAGTTCACACATTAAAAAACAATGAGATAATCAATAACATTACAAATTTAAGCTCAGAATACAAGTTTTAGCGTAAGATTTAATGACGTCACCAAGGGGGTGGTAGGGGTCTATCCCTGATTGCAAGTGAGTACCCTGAGTACAGTCTGTATGCAAGTGATCTATGTGACGGATGTTTTTAATCTAGAATCTTAAGTGGAATCGAAATATCTCGGTCCATATAATGATGTAAGAAATCTTTCAAATGCTTCAAAATCGGACCATTGTTGAGATCATATCAATGTAGCCAATAGAGGCAGTGTGAAGACGAACTGTGGCAAGTAGATGGTCAACACATTCGGTATTCATTGTTGTTTATATCGTTGGCTTACAGACTTTCCTGCACTCACCGTTTTTTTTCGAGTGGTCCTTAAAAACTATGAATCGGGGTTCCATTGTATATGATTACATTATTGGTGTTCATGTCCTAAATTGCAATCTAGCCCTTCGATGACAGTGTCTGGTTTTGTCATTTTCGTAGGGTTAGATATGGGATATCGAATTAGAGGTAACGAGGAGTTTTTTTTTATTTGCATTTTATTAATGTATTTTTATCGGACTACTCAAAAGGTGAGCGAAACAATGGCAGCGAGCAACGGCCATCTGCCGAATAGCTACGATGAGGGGGAAGACAAACCGATGCTGATCGTGAAGAAATCCGGAGACGGTCCCGGAATCACGGCTCTCATCAACCGACAGCTGCAAGGTAAACCCGTCTCTATACTATCCTTTGACGGAAACCGCTATGTATAAAATAAATATTACATGTTCCCGTCATCCACCTTTTACCCAAGTAAATTATTATCGATATATTACTCTATCCGAAAGGTTAACTGAAGGAAAAACTATATCTTGCATTCATTAAAATACATCTTCAGTGAGACTAATATTTATTTATTTGTTTTTTTTTTGTCCTGGCGACATCCACTAACTTGTTAATTGTAGCATATGAATCTATCTTCTCTTGTCAAATAGTACCACGTAATAATGATGTAAAAACTTTATATACAGTGGTCGAAAGTTGATAACATCACAGATATCCATTCCATTGAACCTAAATTCTTATACAATACATTCTTGCTCAAACATCACCTTGAACAGCAAGGTAAGGTATTAAAAAGTAATTTCTTAAAAAATGTCTCGTAGAAAAGAACATCAGTTGTTTCTTTTTGTATTCCTCCAGATGATTCATTTATATTTTTTCTACCTTGTCCGCTCCCAATGTGGAGCATATGGACTTCTAATGGAGCATTTTTGGTTGTTATTCAGTCGCTGAACCTCCCTTTTTCAGAGAGGGTCAAGATAGAAGGATAGGGCTATGAAAGGACTCGTAGTTAGGTAATCGCTCCCGCTACGCCACAAATTGGACACAAATCCATAAACTGATTAAAAAAACCATGAAATCGTTCAGCCGTGTTCAATCAATTTTTCGAAACCTCTGACGCCACAACCGAATAGAAGGAACTAAACAGGAACATATATTTTTTAGATCTATTTCAATGTGTTTCACTTAACATAGATCCATTAAACATAACATCTATTTCATTGTCCATCCCAGAAAAGTGTGAATTTTCCGTATTTGTATAGTAGGAAACATTTTTGAATAAAAATATTCCAATATAAATTTAACCCTTGTATCTCGCAAATGCCAGCCGTATTCGTTTTTCTTAATGGCGTACGAAACTATGCTTTTGAATTTTATATTTTGCCGTAGCTCATTATATACATTTTCATGTATTTCTCTTAGAATACTGAAATCCAATTTACATTCCGTTAACCTTTCAGATACGTTTATTGCCTTTGTTGTTGTGTGTCAAAATTTTTGTTGTATCCGTGATCAGTTTACAAAAGAAATATATGTTATTAGTCTATCAACATGGTTCTAAGTGCATATATCTAACATAATTCTAATTTTTATCGCTGAGAATAGGTCTAACTGCATAAATTCTAGCGGTAGAAAAATAAATATTTTTTTCAGTGTCTTTCACAATTTCACACTATATTATATACACTGTTGGCTATCAGCTAATTGTTTAAATTATTTATTTTAATTTCTTGAATCCAAAGGATATATCTGATTATCATTTTCCAATGATCACCAATCGTATATATCCTTTGTATAAGACCTATGAACGGATATATTGTATTTATTATCAACTGTGATAATAATAAGATGCATATTGTGACTCGAGAACTAGAAGGTTCTGAGTGCATATTTTTAGTAAAACAAAACTAACAATGAGGTCTATCAACTGAGGGTGCTCGATGGAATTTCAATATCGAATTTGAATTGTTGAGATTTTTTACATCTCCATTTATTTTGTCATTAACGACCCCGGTTTCTCCTTTCGTCATTTTCAGGGATTAGAGTACACTAATGGACTTGAATGCCTGAAGATGCCGAAAGGCGAAACCCGGGTTTTTTGTGACTAAATACATGGAAATGTACAAAATCTCAACAATTCAAATGAGGTAGTCTTTCTTAGTAGATTTTTAGTACTTAATTTAGTACTTCAGCCTCATTGTTATTTTAGGTTTGTGAAAAATCCACACTTAGATCCTTGTAGTTATCATGTCACCAGATGCTTTGGATGCTTTTGAATTATTATCCAATCTATAACAGCGTTGATAGCACAAAATTAACTATATTTTTCGTGTACTTTTCACTGTTATTTATATTTGTGTAGGTGTAATTAAAAACTATATTGGCTTACCCCTTTAATAGTCCAATAAATTAATATAATCCCAAATAACAATAACAATTTAGCGGTTGTTCGTTAGGTAATGTATTAACTAAAACTTTTGTAATAATTATCTAATGTAAAATTCGAAATGTGATTTTAATAATTTTTCTAGGCGAAAGATTTTTGAATTATTGTGAATTTGAAACATTTCATACTTTATTACATGTATCATAATTTTCATGGATGCATTGAATCCCAGGTTGTATTAGGCGAAATTCAGCTTTGGGCTGTCCAATAGTTAACAAATACATATTAAGGATAACTGATATTTGAATACCCTGATTTATTGCAACATACAGCAACGTGTCGTGAAAAGGAGTGATCATAAGGTCTATCTATAATATAAAAACCAAAATTGATCCATTTATGGTTCATGTCTATAAAGATAGTTTTCATTGCAAAAATACATAAAATATTTTTCTTCTTGCCTTAGTGTCTTCTTGGGTACACAAGGATACATGTGTCAAATATCAATTGTCTTTTACAGTAAAAATAGGAAATTTTGATATCTTGGGATCCATTATACTATCCATACATTCATTTTAAAATCACCTCATATTTTTGAATGTAAACATTCTAAGCTTTTTAGGAAATGTTAGGCACTTCATTCTTTTTCTCGTAGAGTTAACTCATTTATGCCTAGCTCTTTGAAAATATTTAAAATAAAAATACATAATCATTTTATAACTTATTTATTGATGCCTAAAAGATATGGTTTCATTAATTTTTCATATTATTTGCCCTTTTAGTTGTAAGTTTGTTTTGTATTGAAAAAAATACAAATAATTTAGTGTTATTTCATTCATAATATTCAATGATAATATAATCTAACATTCTATCATGATATTTACTTACACTGCTATACAAAAGCGCAAGGGACTCTCTGTATTTTAAACAAGTGGAAGAAGTAGATCTAAATATACAATCTTTCATATCTTCTCGACTACACATTTCATTTGTCATTATTTTTGGCCTAAGAATACAATACATTTCTCTGAAAATGATTCATCTAAGTGCTTGTAATTTTTTTATCCTATTCGGTAGACATGTTCTTAAAAACACATTTTCCTAAAGAATGTATTGACTGCTTTACCAAGTATCTGTAAGCACTAAACATTTTACGTATGTTATAAATTTACTAATAACTCTAAATACATAGATGAGTCGTTAGTTAACTCCTTTGCGCAGAGAATAACAGTATAGATTCCCTGAATGTGTTTTTTTTAATAGTTTTTGCTGTTTGTATTTTTTCCAATATAAATAAAACCAAAAGAATAATTTAACAATACTAACATTGTGAGGTGATATGAATCTGGTAAATATATGGACAGACTTATAGAAAAGAAAGCCAAGTGATATCTTCAGAAAGAATTTAAATGATATCTAACATAATCAAAATAGAAGCAGCGAAAGAATAATCAATTTATTCTTTGTTTTAATTATTTTTAAACTCTGTTTTTATACAGAGCATGGTATAAATTATATCTGAAACTTTTGAAACGCTGTGTGATTAACACCAATCACTACTGTTCGCAGAAAAATAATCTCATTTCAACAAACCACGAAAGCCTTAGTAGAAAGAGTTTCTGTCAAATCTTAGACACAATCGAATATAATAAACATGATTCATATCACCTCACGTACGTAACCTGTAAAACATTATTTGTATTGTTGTGTTGCCATAATCTGTTTTCTTTTTTAATTTTTCCCCGATATTTGTGTGTTGGTTGTTGCCGGGTGCCGCTTGTCTATGACGATGGTAACACATAGAGGAGCATGCGCCATTGCTAAACTCCCGGAGCGCCCTCGGTATGCAGTCCCCGCCACCCAGAACGTCTGCTTGCTAAAATAAATACCTACATACCATAAACATACCATAGACTAGAAAACATTAATGTCCCCGAATGTTTGCTTGCTACAGAAATACGATAGACAATATTATATGAACATCGCGTAGCTCGCGGAAACAGGGTTCTATCTGACTGAATATATAAAACACGTATTATTTAACGTCTTCATTTGTATTTCTCAAATCAATTTTTGTATTAAAATAAATACAATCACGTATCTAAAACATCTTCACAGTTATTATTGTTAAATAAAACCTTATTGCTACAAAATGCCAGATAGACCTTTGTTTACCTTAGCTACAATTTGGTTAATATGGTTGTTTGAATTGTATAGATGAGTGTGTGCTCAAACATAGTACTTACAACTTAGCAACGGGAAAAAACAACGTAATGGATCTATCGCACTAATGATTTTTAAAATCTTAAAATTTCTCTTTTTTGCAAATCAATATTAGTATGGAATAAAATATATAAAAATAGTTCCACCGAGTGTAATATGATGTAATGACAATTTATTGTTATAGACGAGGTCCAATATTTTTTACAGATTATAAATTATTACCAATAAGATATATCTTCAGTTTAGTTTTAATTTCATTTTACGTTATCTGGTACACAGCAATACAATTCAAACAACAATATGAAAGCTTTTGTGACACTTTCAATACTGATTTATTTTTATTTTAAAACGGATTTAAAATGTTCATTCAGTTCGACTTTAACGGGATTGACTGACTGGATCTGCTAGTTTTCTTTTTTTCATTTTTTCTTTTATTGTAATATAAATTAATATTACCAAGAGTCAAATTTTATATGAACACACCAGTGTTGCTATAGAACTAAACATTCTTAAATAATGGATGCTACTTTTTGATCCGGCAACAATAATTATCTACATCAAATGAAATTCTTTTTTTTTTTTTGAATCACCACTATCTAATGGAACGTCTTGGTATCCATTCTCTTTTTATTGGCTTAGGTGCTTCTAAATGGTTTTTCATTTAGCTTCTGTCATTGTTTGTGAGTTACACTAAAGTAGCTTGACTGAAGTAGTATAAAAGAAAGTAAGATGGGTCCTTTTTACATTTAATTTAATTTAAAGATGATATTAATTTAATTAGAATTTATTTAAACAGAGGCGTCAACTGAAATGGTTGCTAAGAAACACCGTTAAATATTGCAATAAAAAAGTCGCAACAGTTACTTAAGTTATATGGTTTGAAAACCCTCGCATATTCTCAAAACCCTCGCCATTCTTAAAAAAATTGCTTATAACTTACAACACAAGTTTATAGAAGGGTAGGTAATATTTGTTTTATTTTTAATAATTATCAGTATTGAAAGGTTGTGACATTCTTGATTTACCGGAATGCCTGCAAGTTTATCATTATTATTTAATATGCCTCAATTATTTAAATTTCTTTTTGTTATTTCAATTAACAATTATCGTGTTTTGTTTCGTTGCTTATTTGTTTTTTTTATCAGTGCTCCTATTTTAAACCAATGAAAGTCATATTTTAATAAAGTATATATTTAAGCAGCCATTAACCGGTGGCTTTCAATAGATATCACACCAGTAGTTTAGTGTTACCAGTCATTAAAAAATAAACTACTTATAAATGCAAAATATGCTAACAAGTACATATTATTATGTATGAAACACAACTGATTCTTAAAAAGTACACACTATTTCACGTTTTAAAAATTATGATACTAGTGCATTATTAAACACGTAAAATAATTCTTATTATATAACTAGCATTAGATACGCTGCTTCAATTATATTGACATAAAAATTTGACAAAAAAATAATTTACACGCAGCACACTTAGATTACCATATCGTCGCCTTGGATAAACAAGGTTATATCTGAAAAAACTAAAACTGTTCAGGAGAAGCAATTTAAGATTTCAGAAAATGTAACTTTCTGAATGAAATACACTTATGTATCCACATACGTGAATGAAAGAGACAATCGCTTTAGACACTGTGATTTCCTTCACGCGGTATTTCTACTTATGTATGCAGATGGAACCTTGATGCACTGTAAAATTTGTATGTTTTTCAGATAGAACATTTTTCTAATTTGAATTATAATGGATTTACAGTTAATTGTAAGGTTTTTTAAATGCAGATAGAACCGAATTTTTAATGCTAATAAAACTGCATTATAAAGTGATTTTGTGAAAAAACAGCGGATGGAACCATGTTTATCCAAGGGGACAATATACTAATTATCATTGGTTTAAATAGAAATTAGTTTATTATTAAATAGATGAAACAAAACACCACTTTATCTGTTTCTGTATTGTTTTTGTCATCTCACTTTCATTCATCCATTTTGTTTGACATTTTTTTATTACTAATTATCTTCTTAATTCAAAATAATAATTATAGTCATAACAGCAATATTGTATAAAGTAAATAATAAAACAGTTTTATGGAAATTAAAATATTATTGTATTAAATGGTACTTATTACCTTCATTGCACCTTTACTAATAAAATAAAGTGTAGTTATATAAAAATACTCAGATTGAGCTTCAATTAGTGAGAGAAGCCATTTTGTATCTCACATCTTGAGGCTAAGTCACTTACATGTTCTAATTTTAAATTATATATATCTGAGTAAAAATCTATGGCTTATAAAGCTTAGTTAATGTTGCCAACTATTATTTTACTAAACTGGCAAAAAGGAACTTTCTTGCTTTATTTTATTACTATGGGTGTAAGAATTTAATTCTGTATGAATCTCGAATAGTTTTATTTTAAAATATGAAAAATAATACTCATATCGTAATTTAAAGTATGTTAAAATATCTTCCTAAGGAAATAATAAATACATAAAAGATATAAAATGATATTTTATTTGTTTTAACAGTTGAAAATCCTCTTTTGTAACAGTGTGACGTTTACATTAATGCATTCGTTTATTATTTTTTTGACCAGCTTCCAAAATAAAATGTTGTAATATGATCAAATAGTTTGCCCAACAGTTGTTGTGGAAAATGTTTGATCATATGACATTTTCATCTTTGACCTTTTTATTTCAAACATTTAGCAGGTATACCCTAATTCTTTTACATAAAATACATCAATGCCCTAAAAGATTAATTATAAATTTTTTCAATCACATAGAGCCAAAGTATCATAAAAAATCGTAATTGAATCGGGCATGATTTCCGTAAGTAGTTACTACAGATTTCGTCGTTCAAACGTTAAAATGACCTATCTCATGTTTCCTCAAATTTTGATAATATTCATTCAATTACTAATTTTCTTTTTATGGAGACCCATTCTTGACAAATGACTTAGAAAAGTCACACAAGAAATTCACTATTACTCTATAATCTTTGAAAAAATTAAGATACTGCCATTGAAATGACGATAATATAACTTGACTCCATTAAACTGGGTGCAATAGTCATTTTCTGACATGCTGTATATCGTATGTTTCTTTTTTTTTTTAATATACAATTTAATTATAATTTGATCATTATTTGTTTCATAATCATCCAAACACGTCATTCAATTCATTTTTGTGTAATTCAATACATAGGCATGTGTGTCACTTAGAAACATAACCAATAACACTATAACATAATGTATAAAAATCTCTAACTATGAATACTGTGTATTAGATAAGTGTGCATATTAATGGAATGGATGTTTTATGTTTCTGTCTCCCCTATTTCTGTCTTTTTCTACAAACCAACTCTTGCATCGTGAAGTTCAAGGTAAGTTGCATAATGTTTAATTCTAATTAAAGATTTTGTTTAAACTATACACACCAAAAACACAGCTCGATCTGATCGCCTTTTATGTAAAGTATTAATCCACAGGACACTGTTAAATAGGCATTGAAAATATTTATATATTTGCTAAGCGTCAAAGAAATATTAATAGAAGTCTCGCCTTGAAAAGGGGTCTATCTAACTTTATATTGAAAAGCTGTCAAAAATTTAGAAAAACAATAAATTATTGAATTTCATGATACTCCATTATGATCAGAGATAATCGCTTAACCTTTCTAACTACCCAATGTCAACGATTGACAAGTACTCCGTGGACACTGGTAATTGATTGAAAAACAGGCTTTTCCCCACAAATGGTGAAGGGAGCCATCAAAATGTATATACAGCCTTAAAACACCAACTGGGATTGTGTTTATTCATATAACATATAAGATCCTCATCTTTTTCTTTTTTTATACAACTCACTGATTGTTTTGTTACAATCCTTTCAATGTTTTCAAAACGTCTGGTGATTACTAAATATCGACGCGGTATTTTCGTTAAATAATATTTCTATGCCTACAAACTGTGAAAGCATTATAAATTTGCAATGTATCAAATTATACGAAAAACTGTCAGTTAGATCACTTTTTTAGACAAGATTTCAATTGTACTGCAGTAATTCTCAAAGCAGCTAAGTTTTAATATGTGACAAATTTAAAACTGTATTTCCTTAGATACGCCATTTCGACATTAGCCTTGACAGTACATCATTGGTTTACACCATATTGTGTGAAAGAGATGCCATAAACGCATCCTTGCACTGTGAGACAGCACACTGATTTACTCTGATCACAAAACTTACCCCATAATGCACCTCCTACCATAAACAAAACCCATGCTATTGAACTGTATGCAACTATATTTAAATATTGAAGACATATTTAAGTCACCAGTACATATGCTTTCTTCAATCCAATACAGATATGCGTAATCTGAATGTAACATAGAAATTAACGCTCACTGCACGCTTAGTTTAAAACTCAGTGTTCACTTAACTTGTACACACATACTAACAAAGCTTTTTCTTTCCCGTACATTATTCAACAGCAAAACATATTTTCTGATCATTCAACACAACCGGTGGAATACCAAAGTTATCAATTTTAATTTAATATTAATACTGATTTTCAATTGTAATTATTTTTCACTATTTGCTACACCTCTTTGAGTTTTTTTTTATAATTTCTTCTTTATTCCTCTCGACCATCACTCATACATAATCAAAGATTCAAAATTAATATTTCAACATTCAATTGACGTTCTATCAAGCACTTTCAGGACAATTATTCTTTCATATCAGAGCAATTGATATTACTGATTGAATTGGTATTCACTTGGTAGGACTCCATTATAATTGGATAAAATAACAAAGTATTTAGTTCTACAAAATTTTATTAGGTAGTTGATAACTATTGAACTAGTAGTAGTTCTGACGATGGCGTCAAGCCGAATTAGCTATCGACTACCTAATAGAATTTCGTAGAACTAAATACTTTCTTATTTTATCCTATTTCAATTGATATCGTTTATATTTATGGAAAACGAAACAGTAAAAAATGCTGCTATTAAATTTACAATTAAATGAATTTTGGATTATTGAGATTTTGTACACTTCCATGTATTTTGTCACTAACGACCCGGGTTTCGCCTTTCGGCATCTTCAGGCATTCGAGCACACGAATGGACTCGAACTGAGAGACAGTAAACAGTGTCTAACGTTTATATAGAAGATACAAATGCGACAAATATTATTTACGAGGTAAGATATTATACGTCTGAGAGCCACACTGATACCTGAGTTAAAATTTCGGGAATCTCCCTAATCCTTATTTTGTAAACACCATATTAACAGAGTGGCGAATTGCCGCTTTTCAACTTCTTTTAGAAATACCAGTGATTTTACAATTATAATAGTATTGTGGGTTTTGACGGGATGTAATTCGACGAATGGGTAAATATACACAATCATTCCACATTTAGTGACATCTGTTGGGTGTTTCAACGTATCGGATATAATAGCGGAGAATTAGGAAGGTTCAGCTGCTCATTCAATATCGGCAAGGAATTTAACTGGGCTCGATTAATTTCCAAAATTTCTTGATAAAATAATTTATGATCCCCAATGTTTTTATGCAACAGTTTAACCCCATCATCCGCATTAAACGTATGGTTCTCCATTAGCAAGTGATTTGCGAATGTCGAAGTTTCTTTTTTTTAATCTAAAGGCAGCTAAATGTTCTGATACCCTTATATCTAATGTCCGTGTGGTTACCCACATAGAAATGTTGGCAATCACTGCATTGTAATTTATAAATACCAGATTTGTTCTTAAAGTTTACTCTATCTTTATTGTTAATAAGTAATTTGCCTAGAGAGTTTTTTTAGCAATAAAACAGAAGTTAGAAACGTAGTTTATTGGTTCCGTTACGTAGATGACATCCTTTGTCTATTCAATGGAACTGAGAGACAAGTTTCTAACCTTCATAATTTTCTTAACTCACTAGATGATAAAATTCAATTCACTTTAGAAGTAGGGGGCAAGAATATAAATTTCCTTGACCTTAATATTGATATTAAAAACTCCATTCATGAATTTAAAATTCATCGAAAACAGACGTTTTCAGATTCGGCCATCGATTTTAACTCAGACCATCCTTTCTCATATAAATTGGCTGCTTTCCATTCTCAGGTTCACAGATAGGTCACTATACCTCTAAATAAATTTAATTTTGAAAACGAACTAAACATTATTAAACAAATTGCCATTAATAATGGCTATGAGGCGTCTCTTATAGATAGTCTTGTATCAAAAAAACAACGTAAATTAGCAGAAAAGATGCTATATTTCGGGAACTTGCCTAAAGACATAGACCACCCTAGAATCTGGCATAGAATTAGTTATTTAGGTTGCACAAGCTTTAAAATTAAAAACAACTTCTGATAGTGTTAGACCGGCGTTCTATTGCAAAAACTCTCTAGGCAAATTACTTATTAACAATAAAGATAGAGTAAACTTTAAGAACAAATCTGGTATTTATAAATTACAATGCAATGATTGCCAACATTTCTATGTGGGTAAAACCACACGTACATTAGATATAAGGGTATCAGAACATTTAGCTGCCTTTAGATTAAAAAAAGAAACTTCGACATTCGCAAATCACTTGCTAATGGAGAACCATACGTTTAATGCGGATGATGGGGTTAAACTGTTGCATAAAAACATGGGGGATCATAAATTATTTTATCAAGAAATTTTGGAAATTAATAGAGCCCAGTTAAATTCCTTGCCGATATTGAATGAGCAGCTGAACCTTCCTAATTCTCCGCTATTATATCCGATACGTTGAAACACCCAACAGATGTCATTAAATGTGGAATGATTGTGTATATTTACCCATTCGTCGAATTACATCCCGTCAAAACCCACAATACTATTATAATTGTAAAATCACTGGTATTTCTAAAAGAAGTTGAAAAGCGGCAATTCGCCACTCTGTTAATATGGTGTTTACAAAATAAGGATTAGGAGATTCCCGAAATTTTAACTCAGGTATCAGTGTGGCTCTCAGACGTATAATATCTTACCTCGTAAATAATATTTGTCGCATTTGTATCTTCTATATAAACGTTAGACACTGTTTACTGTCTCTCAGTTCGAGTCCATTCGTGTGCTCGAATGCCTGAAGATGCCGAAAGGCGAAACCCGGGTCGTTAGTGACAAAATACATGGAAGTGTACAAAATCTCAATAATCCAAATTTGATATTGAAATTCCATCAAGCACCCTCAGTCGATGTCTTAAATTATATTAAATGAATTTTAGTTGTCAATTGTTTCCTGACTTTCAACTGAATGAAGTCATTATTTAGGTATTGAAAAAGTGTCTATACATAAACATAAATATAAGAAAATTACATCTTTAATTGTATCAAGTTGAAAGATCACAAGTATCTTGTTTATTAGGTTCTTTGGATAGTTACAGGAGAGGCTTGTTTTTACTATTTATAACTGTTGAAAATGCAGTGATACTTTCTAATGTTGGGTCAACAAAGAGCTTAAAAGGAAAATGGACATAATTAAAAAAAGCTTATTTTGTATTATATCTGCAGTTAATCTCAGAATTGCACAAAATGTCTAAATCACTTTTATGATGTTGGCTTACTCTCTCGCCGCCTCAAGTAGAAGAAAATAATGTCACCCCACCCTTCATTTTTAGATGAGAATTAAAATCATTGTTTGCCTTAGAAATGGATAGCCTTGCGATAATAGTTAGTCTGAAGATGCTTCTTAAAGAAGCGGAACACTTTTACTTGTCACATTTAGTAACACAGCCAGTGGAATAACAAAGTTACAAACTTTCATTTTGTATTATAAGTAGAGTGGAGTACCCTACATAATATAACAAATAGCAAATCTAGATCTAAATTTTCAATATCGACTAATCACAGCATCGAATCGTTAAAGTAAGGTCATCATCACAATGTAATTAACATTCGAAAACTATTTTGGTATTTAGCATAAAACTCTTTTCCCTTTCTGTGTGTAGCTCTGCCACGGATCACAAAATACTATTACTGCGGTAAGGAATTGCTTATTTAATCTATGGCATAATTATTCTTTTATACAAAAACTCTATACCAATGTTCCCTCTAGGAGAGATTTTATTGATGTTAAAAATAATTCGGCCGTTTAAAATTGAAATTAAAGATTGTAAACCCCCATTCCCTCTTCTATTGAAATCATCTGATATTTATATAGTAAGAGATGTCAATTAATTGGATATCAACAAAATAAGGTGGAAGGGGGTTTGAAGAAGTTTGACAATTGTTGACTTGGGGGAGGGAGTTGACAAGGAAAAATTTACATCAAGAATGTTATTCTGCATAATAAATTTAATAAACCAAAAAATATTGTTAGTTTGTAGGGGGGAGTGGGATAATTTTATTACGGGGGCACCCAAAGTTTGACATTTGTTGACAAGGGGTAGGGGGGTTGAAAATTGTTGACATAATTAATAGACATCGCCTCACTATTCTAATCCACATGTCAGCCATTTTTTTTTTAATTCCTGTTGCTGACATCAGTAATACATTGACAGAAAGCTTATGTGTGACTTCTTCCTATATCCTAAATTCAATGAAGAAATATTTCTGAAAACTAAAATTAAATATTTTAGACTGATTGCAAGAATGGTAATACAAGTTTTTCAGGGATTGAACACAAGTTTTCTAGTAATATTATATTATTTTATTTAACAAAAGCTTGCAATATATTTGTAAACATATCATGAAAAATTTGACGGCTGTAACAATATGTCTGACATATTAATAAACAAATGAATGCAGAAGTTTGCTGTCAAATAATGAAACTAATGGCCCATGCATGTGTGGGCCTTAATGAAGATAGGTAGGCAAGTTTCTTGTGAAGAGGGAATGCTAGCTACTATGATGAAAGCAAATCAACCTATTGGTTAGCTAACTAGCTTGTATTCTCCACAACATTTTCAATATGGCTCCACTCTCTCAAAGCAGTCTTGCGTTCCTTGCTTGAGTATCTTCTCTGCTAGCTTTGTGTTCATGGGGCTATATTCTTTGTATTTCTTTTGTTTTTACTATGAAAATTAAATAGTTGCTCAACTCAGAGGGAACATTGCATACAACATGCTTTTCATTTAGTAAGCAATGACTACCAACATTATTGTGAAATGTCAACGTGAAAAATTTGATATTGAAAATTAATTTATCTTTGATTTCCTTTTAACTATATAATCCAGAATATTATTTTGTATATGTAGGCAATTTTTATCCCAATGTTTTGTTGTGTTTACAACGTACGCACCATATACGCTTTAAATGTTAATTTGTGTTGCCATTTTGCTTTTTAGGAAAACTGAAAAATTACAGTGTATGATTAAAAACATTATTAATATTTATTGCGAATCTTTTAACCACTTAGTTTTAATTAATTGTCGCTTAAGCTATTACAGTCTCAATTAAGGGAATAGATTGTTTTGTATCTTCATATTGAATTCAGACATGGGAGGTAACAATAGACAATTTTTAAACATAAGGTACCATAAGCCTGTACATTTAATTTACTCTAAATCAAACCCATTGGTGTAAATAGCATTGCGTGTACAGCATATTGTAACTGTTTGTCTATGGTTGCAACAATTCGAATATCTATTGTATTGAATTACCTATATTAATCAAAAAAGAACTTACCTTAAGAAACATCTTACTGAATATAAAATTAAAATTGGTAACTTTGTTATTCCACCGGTTGGGTTACTAATTGTGACACTTGTTTCGCCACTTTGAGAAGCATCTTCAGACTGACTGTCATAAGATTATTCATGTATAAGGTATACATTGATTCTAATTTTCAAATCATAAGTTTCAAAAATGAAGTGTGGAATTTTTTCTTTTTACTGCAAGGAGATTTGACACAAATAATAGTACCAATTACTACTCTACAAATTGCTTATGCTTTGAGGTAAAAATCCCGTGGGAAATATTTCGAATAACAAAGTTAACTGTTTTAATTTTATATTGAAAATTAATTTCTAAAAAGTTACAGCAGAATCCATCAAAGTTATGAACCAATTCATGTGATTCTTGAAGAACTAAATATTTTAATATAATCACCTTATTATGATGGAGTAAATGCCAATTAAAACAATAGATTTATAAAACTTGAAAAGTAAAGAACCTCAAATATATTTTATACGTGCTTGTTCAATTGATTTCAGTTGAGAACAGAATGTGCTGTTTTATTTCGAAACTCCTTAATAATTGCATAGAAAAAATAGTCTTGTTTCGGTGTGTTTAATATAATTTGCTTATAAAGGCTGTGTTTTTTTCAGTAGGTGATCCAAATGCCTGGCGTCTCGGAAGAATAGAAGAGGCCGACCATGAAACACCAGTATAAAAATAGTTTTAAATGAACAAGACAGTTTAAGATAAATATATTCTCCTCGCAGTGTTCAAAACCTTCATAAAACCCACCATTGGTAAATATTACACTTGAACAGTTCACGGTGACACCATAAAAGTTTTATTTGTCGATGATAATGATAGCGGTTGAGAAGCTTATAAAAGATTTATAGTCATTGTTGCGGTTTGAAAAACTTAGGTTAAGCATAGACAATAAGGAAGGTAGTTTTTAAAAGGAATGTGTTACGCTTGAAATGTTTATATGAGGTATGATATTTATCACCAATGATATTGTTTCTATTTGTAAATCGCTTATCTAACTACAAAAGAGCACTAAAATTGACAAAAACCTGAATTGAGTTCATAGTGTGTGCCTGCCACATATTAATTGGTTTATAGTTATCGTTACTTTATATTAAAATTTAAAAGAAAAGTTAAAAACAATAATAAATTCATTCATAATATGATGAGTTAAATTGATTGACAGGAATGATTCTAAGAATATACTTTGATAATTTGCTTGGTAAGATGTCAGGAGCCTTCTCTAACAATACACCTATATTTTCCAATTTTAACCATTGTTATGTTGGTTATACAGAGCTTAACAATGGCTGATACTAAGGATTGTAATACCGAAATACAGGTATTTATCATTTTCAATATACTACGGTATAATTATTTTGAATCTGAGGGGTTTTTCTGCTGCTGACACAAAATCGTGGTGTCGCCATGTGGTGACTGTAGATTATGTTTACTACAAATATTATTTATGAAGGTATGTTTCTTATTAGTAGTTCTAATGGTAAAAAGATATGTATGCCATTATTGCCGTGAGTTGTATTTATTTTATTGTGGTTGATTAAAATTTTCAGTTAAATAAAAATAGATTCTCAATTAATCATTTGTTATCAGTAAATTTTACTTTGAAAATTAAAAACATTACAATGAATTAAATAGCATGCGGCGGCAATTTCTGCTGTAATATAAAGTAAATAAATTGTAGTGTAAAATTAAAATTGATAACTTGGTTATTCCACTTGGTTTATCACTAACGTGACGAGTTTCGCCTCTTTAAGATGCTTCTTAAAGAGGCGAAACGCATCACGTTAGTGATAAACCAAGTGGAATAACTAAGTTATCAATTTTAATTTTATATTACGAATGAACTTCCACAAAGTTACTGCCGAATCCATAAAAAATATTTAAAAATACATCTTGTCACTATCCAGATCCGCGTGTGGATAATTGCTTCACTAGAATCACATCAACACCATCAGTTCTATGCTTTGCTTTGTTAGACTCTTGGACAAATCCTGTTCATAGTGTCAATCCAGTAAGTTCTAGTAAATTTACGATATCATTTTGATATCACTGAATGACCAATATCCCATATCCCGCCTACTTCAATTTCATCAAGTTATTGAAATTCCCGAAATTATAAATTTCTACTTGAAAAATAAATACCTAAGTATCTTCCAGATGTCCTTCATCTTCTCAGTTAATTTTCTGTCATGTAGTATCTTGTGATTTTATCATCAGTGTCGGCAAATAAACGTATAGCAAATATAGCAATTCCAACACTGGAATATCTTAGCGCCATCACTACTTCAAAGATCCACTGGTTGAATCAAATGGCATACAGAAACAAGTCCTCATGCAGTGTTTTAAATAACTTTCCTAATATGTCTCAATCAATAATACTGTAATGTTAATTGACTATATTAATTGTAAAACATTGGACTTGGATTGTAATAAAGCTATAAATTATTTATCTTCACTTTATTCCTATTTAGACAAAGATATGTGTAAATAGCGCACTTACATAAATCCACAAGTCATTGTTTTGTCAATAACATACAAATTACTTTTAAAATGGTAGTACACAAATATCTTGATCAGTTGACTAATAGAATCAATATAAAGTTTTCAACGACATTTTTAAATTTTTATTCTACCTCTGATTGCAACAAAAATTGTCACCGCATGCTATCATATTATTATTTAATTTCAAACTGATCTCAAAGTATTCAATCATTGTATTTTGAATACCTGTTGTATTACCATTAATGCTTTTTTTAAATATTGGCTAATTTACGCAAAAATGTGTTATTATTAATTTAGTTTTATGATTGCTGTCTATCTGCCTGTCAAAAATGCAAGTAAAACTTATCCTTACAAAAATCAAAGAAATGCGATGGCTATATGCAGTGCTTGAAGTAGAGAGATGAAGTATTCAAGATGGTTGTGTCAATTTTTATATCAATGAACCTTGAATTCGAAATTTCATTGAAAACTCATTTGAAATGCAAAATTTTCAAGGCCCGCTTTGTCGACCAACAGCATTTCTGAACAATAAGACAAACTTCTACAATAGATAAGAACACTACAAGTCTTTATAAATGCATATTAGTTTGTAAAGAGAAAGTTAGAAATGTAATAAGGAGTTTCTTGACTTCGTTCACTGTGTATGTACCTTCCGGTTAACACAATCTGAATGTGTCATCCCTATTCTTGAAGTCTAGTTTTAAAGCTGCCAGAATCAACATGGCTACTTGATTACTGTGAATTGTTCATAAACCTTTTGAAATAATAAATTTACTAAACATTATAATGTTCCCCAACATTTCTTTCCGTTTATTTCTATCTTGTTGGAGCTACAGTTCGAGGTGAATTTTGGCCGCCTCAATGATTCTTCTCCACTCCGTTCGATCAACCGCCTTTCTACGCCAATCGCTGACATCCAGCACTCGTAGATTTTGCGACACCCCGTCTGTCCAGCGATGTTGTGGTGTACTGACGCTCTGTCTTTCCTCAAAAGTAGAAAATGTGAGGCGTTTAGCAAGTTTCCACTCATCTATGCGTGTTATATGTCCGGCCCAACGTAGGTATTGTATTTTAACAAATTTGACAATGACCGGCTCACCGTAAATGTTATTAAGCTCACGGTGGCGTAGTCATCGACAGAAGGAATCGCCGCTGACAGTGCCGAAAATATTTCGCAGACTCTTTCGCTCAAACACTTATAGCTTCTGAGAGTCTATAGAGCTGAGCGCCCAAGCCTCTGATCCATACGCCAGAAATTGTCTTATGAGGATTTTCTGGCGGTGAACTTTTGTATTTCGTGATAAGCAGGAGGGCTTGAATTGTTTATGCAATCGATAGAAGCATCTATTTACAGCTTACAATAATTCTCTTTTTGATGTCCTCGCTTACATTGTTCTGAATGTTGACTAGCGTTCCAAGATACACAAATTCATTGACCATTTTGATGACTTAGTTGTGGCACCAGCTTTGTGACTAGCATGTGTTTAGTTTTCTTCATATTGACTTGTAATCCAATATAACTTGCCCTTGTCACAGAGGTTTCGACAACATCACTCTTTAAACCACTGATGATATCGATGTCATCTGCAAAAGCCATTTCTTTCCGTTGACGATTCTTTCAATTCTTATTGATATTGTGTTAAGTATGAAATTACCGTAATTATCTTCTATTTTGCCTTGTCCTGTCATAATGATTGATTTAAAACATTTAGCAGCAGTAAATTTAAATGTGCCTTACATTTAAAAATTGACTCCGTCAAGAGAACAATTATTGCCACAGGTTTATTTTAATTTATTTTCTTCTGCAAGAAACTTGTTCATATCTGTATAAAATACCCACACATATCTCCATAAAAATTAAGCTGTTTGTTACACTTCTACTGAAGAAATGAAAAAGATTTGATTAAGACTAGAAAAAATAGTACATTTATTATTCCAATGAAATACATTCCATACAAAAAAAACACTTCCCAACTATTTCATGACTACTATTGTAATAATTTCAATTAATTTTCTTGTGAATCATGCTAATTGCACCTGATAGAAAAGACAAGTTTCTAATATGAACATAATTTGATAAGATGTGTGTAATTTTTACAATGTCTCTATAATACTGTAATGTAGATAAAATTAATTACCTTCCGTTGTAGTGTTGGTAGATTTACTCCTCTCCGAGTCCAATAAAAGATAAAAAATCCCACTCTCAATTTCTCATTTATAAGTAAAGAATCAATGCATATGTTATAAATAAAAATCTTATTATAGAGTTAGCCTATGAATGCTTCTCAAAGAGGCGTAAAACGTGTCACACATAAAAACAAAGCTATGATGATAAATTCCCAAAAAGTTACCTCAGAATCCATCGAAAATCTGATTTATATTTTAATAAACAAAATTTACATGAGAATAATTTATTGCTCTCAAAAATTGATACTGTATTCAGAGCCCATGCTGTTCATGGATAATTCGAAAATTTAGACTAGCTGACTGCAAAAAAAATGTAGAGAAATTTATCCCACGTAGTATAAGATTACCAGACCTTAAACAATTGAGCTATTTATAGAGGTTTCAAGAGAATCTCTATCTACCTACGAATGTCCACTATTTTTCCTAGCGTGATTAGTAGCATGACTAGTGATTCATCGCAAACCTTTGTATGCAGAAACATACAAAAAATGCTACAGATTTTAGTTAGCAATTATTTATTTATAAACGTATCACACATATTTCACCAGAGTACAACATACAGAGGTTCTGCTCTATTTATTTATTTAAAATTGAAGATATTTTCTGTCAGGTGTAAGTGGCATGTAAAGATAAAATTATGTATCTACTTTGTAGCTATGCACCTATTTTGTAATTATTAATAATTACACTGAAACTTTGTATTGGACACTGATATTAAAAAATAGTTGTTAATTCCATACTTATTAATCTTCCTATTTACATATGTAATGTTATTTATTCTATCAAAAATTCTAAACTATATCAGTATACATATTATGAATATCATATAATAATTATTTTCCAACATAATAAAGATTATGATTTGCAATTCCAACCCCACTGTCTGGTTTTGACAGTTGTAAGGAATAGTTATATCAAATGTGTCATTGAATTACTGCCAAAAGTTTTTGAGAGCTGTTTTAAATGTTTTGGATTTAGCTATGAATATTATAGAAATATTTATATATCTTTAACCGGGAGAAAGTTCGAAAACTGTTAAACATTGGGAAAACAGCTTGTAAGTTTAACATTCTAATTTTTAAATTATGAATTCCAGCTAATCACACCATAGTGTGACTTTTATAAGAAGGGCGATGCGTCATAGAACCTAGAGATAGTGTTTTCGCCTGACTCCATTGGTCTTTAAATGAGCAAACACTTAAGTGTAATCAATCAAACACTGAAATCACTATGACGAGAATGGACTATGAATGAGTGAAGGGAAGGTTTAGTTCGTTAAACGCCCACAATGATACATGGGTCAGCTTATAGAAGTCGCAGTGTATTATAAACTCCAAACTGATAATTTCAGCATAACATACTTTGACATCCAATCAAAGAAACTTAAAGATATTTTTTGATAAAATTAATTGTTTAATTGTAAATCATACTCTACTGCAGAGATGGGGAACCTTTTCAGTTTGTAAGAAGACTGTATTCATTTATCTATAATCTAATAAAGCCGCATTCAAGATACTTAAATGAGAAATAAATAAAAATGGATGAACACCTATTTTTCTAAAAAATTTATGAAAGCAATGAAATTTGAAATTTTGATTCAGTTAAAAACCCGCACTTGAGGACTTAGAAGGGTTCATGCACAGGTTACTCCGTTCATTAAAACATGGAAACGTGTTATTTTGTACCAACAGTTGGGATAGCACTTCAATAAAGTTAGACTTAGCAAGTATTCCATTTTAGTATCAAAAAAAATGTTTCATGAACTTGCATCCTGGTTTTTGGATTTCACAACTTTCTGCAGTAACTCGAAGATGTAATGAATCTAAAATACTACATTTATGTAATTTAATTTTTCTTTGTACTATCAATGTTTTTATGCCCATATAAGTCATACAATTAATTCACTTTTCATGTATTATTATTGCCTGACACAACTCTTTTAATATGGTAGCATTTTAATTCATTTTTTCACATTCAACCTCTGTACTTCTCAAGTGTCATAATTTCAATTTCTCATACTGAAAAATACTATATTGCATTGAGACTCTAACTTGTAAATGATATGATGATGATGTATTTTCACTATAATTTAAATATTGGTTTATTAAATACCAGATTTGTGTGACATTGAGTGGCACGTGTTACTCTTTTAGAATTTGCCAACAATCTTATAGGAATATCCATGTTTTTAATTATTTAAAATCCTATATCAAATAGTCCAGATTTCAAAATGAATAGAATTTATTCTTACACATGAATAAAAAAATGAATACCTATAATTTCCGAATTGATTATATTTTAAATACAAGCTGTAGCTCTCCTCTCTTTGTTTTCTTTTCATTTAAAATCATCCCCACTGAAATGAGCGAGTGAAACACGTGTCATACAAAAAGTGTTATTTACAAAGAATTCAATTTATACTGATAATACTTAATTATTATTAAATAACCATTGTATTTATCGATATTATTTTGTTATTGTAATAATTTTAAATTAATGTTGAAAGCTGAAATTCCTGATTTCATTTTATTGATAAATTTAATAACCTATGACTGAAAAAGAAACTTACTTGTAAAGTAACGTTACAGCTGGCTGAAAGGAAAATTTTCTTTATAAAAATTATGTATATTCCAGTTACCATATTCAATATTTATTGTTTAGTCATTATTATTCGTACATATTGTGTAAGTATTAAAACTGGCAACGCCTTTGTAACGTAAGTTTGTATGCCTAAGACATGTATTGAATTTTTTCTATTATCGTAAATAATGTTATTATAAAAATGCCTTTCATTGTAAAATAAAAGACACACAATGCTTAATTTATTCACCGAATGACTTCCATGAAACAATTTTACAAACCAATTATTATCATTTCAAATCTATGTTGAATATTATCGACTATTCTCTTATGTCGTCTGTGGCTATATTCAATCAACTAAATTCAGCATATAGTCTTTAAGACTCTCTGTTTTTGGCCAGTCTCCTTTCTTCTCCTCAAGATATGCCGTCGTCAACCTGTACAATGACCATTTACATTTATAAATACCAAGAAAAAAACTCGAATATGGTGAATATTGAATATTCCTGTGCTTGGAACAAAACAAAGAAAACAAAATTCTTGCACACTAAAATCAGTCGAAATAGTTAACTGCTTTTGAAACATAAAAAAACATGTGATTTTTCTCATGTCTACCTGCTAAGGATTAATTTAAATGTTTGTCATGCTTCTGTGTTGCAGTAAGAAAAATTTAAAGATGAGATAGGATGCTGAGATACAGTTGCATTGAGCATGGTTAAAATAAAAGATAAGCAAGGTCCACTCCTCTCTGCTGATATGACCTGCTTCTTTTACTAGTTCTTTGATATTTATATGATGCTCAAGGCGTACCCAAGTGTTCTCTAAACCTTTATTAGAACCGCTGCATAACTTTCCTCATTACTGATGTTACAAATTGAGAATATCGACTTTGGAGTCGCCTATTCACCAAAATATTTTTCTTATCTTACCATACGATTTTTAAATGACATGACAGCCATTTTGTGAAGGCAATGTTTAATAAAATGACAGAAGTATATCTGGATGTTTGTATCTTGTTATATCACTGTTTTTAGTTGGAAACTATTGTTGTTTTATGGAACTCATTTTTTATGAATAATATTCTCTTTTACAGAGATATCTATTTATTAATTCGTTTGTACAATATATAACCAAAAAATGTTAAAAACAATTTTTTATAAGTCTAGCTAAAACAATATAATCGAATGTATCAGAAGTGAAAAGTATTAAACAAAAAAAATATATGCAGCAACATAGTTTCATGACAGCTAATCTAAATAATTAAAGTGTTTATTTTTAACACCAATCCGAGATGGAAAATATTTTTTTAACAACAAAATGAGTAGTTTTATTCAAAATTTGTAGCTTCACATATTTTTTTAACCTAGAATGGGGCCAGGGGATGAAGTTTCCTTTATTATCAATTCAATATTGTTAATAATATCTTTTGACTCCTGCATTACCAAAATATTAGCAACATAATTTTTGATACGGATTTTAAATAAAAGCCTTATTTCAGATGATAAATAAAAATAAAATCATTAAAGCAATAAAATATCTACAAAAAAATTTTATACTCATATTTATTTATGGCAACATATTTGAATTATGTAGAATGTTGTTTTAAGGGTGAGTGAAATAGTTCAGATTAATTCAATCCACCATTGCTAATTTTTTGGTAGTACAGGTATCGACATATCATTAATCCCAAAATTGAAGCAAGATAAATAATTGTTGATTCACTTAATCAGTATTTGAAATTGTAATCTGTATTTCTCAATTAGTGTGTGTTCTGTCTCCATTGTGAATTTGTTAATTTTATTCTTGTCATGTCACTAGGTGTTGTGTAAATGCATATGATAATAAATATATTATATTTATTGAACAAAAGCTACAAAGTGTTTGTATCAAATGCGAAGACAATATTATTTGTGTTGAAAACGGTATTTGAAAGTTTTATTGTGAAAAAGATTTTATGGTAAATATAACAGTCAATTACTGTTAACATTATTACGGAATGGAGAAATAAATAAAATTACCTTATAAATTTGTAAACTGATTTTTTATTTACCATCCTATTTTGAACATATTGTTATTACACTGTTTTACATCTTTCCCCATGGCAATACTAGATATAAGGTAGACTATTCACAATGTTTGTTTTTTGTTTCTGCGCATCATAGTACCTTTAACCTGTTTCCTGTCCAGCCTCTAAAGGCCGATATTACTCACACATCCATACTTTCAGGAATTAATCAAAGGACTTAGATGTAATATTATTTTTCCCTGAACAAGAACTATTACAGTAACCAAATGTAATTTTTGCAAATCAATATTTATTTTATTACCTTTTTCCACATTATGAGTGTTGCTATCACTGCAAACATAATTTATTTTATTTAAACATATGTCATCCCACATAACAGCTGAAAATAATTGATGTTGCTCTCTTTACAATACAATAAAAACAATGTATACGTATCATAATACAAACAATTCACTTTATTACAAAAAAGAAACATTGTATTAAAAGGTTTTCAAACATTAATTTGAAGGTCAAGTAAGCGTATGACAAGGCCATACATCCATACGTACATGGCATGTTATGCCTTATGCGATTTAAAGATGATTTAGAACACAAAATACCAATGATATCTACAGTCTCTACTGTGATTAAGTGTTATTTTAGGTGGATGTGATGTCATTAGACACTCACAATCATGAAAAAACAGATAATGAAATACTAGGTTACAGTTAATTTCAAAATACATCTTGATATAACTATGTAGATGCTGAAGATGTTTCTCAAAGACGCAAATCAAACATGACACAATTAGTAACACAACCAGCGGAATAAAAAAAGCTATCAATATTAATTTTATATTAAAAATGAATTTCTACAAACTTGCCGCCAAAATCAACGAAAAAAAATATTTTTTGTTCACGTACGTTTAAAAATGCTCTTAACCTTATTTCTCAACACACTATCTACGCTAAAAAACAATAACATAATGATCCAGATTCAACTATATTCACTCCTTATGTGGAGCACATGGCCACCACGCGGCTCCATGATCCCCTGTCACTTTGTAAATTTGAGAAATAAATATAAATAATGTTTTTATAATGAAAAGATGAGAGTCTTTGAATAAAAATACTGTTTTTTTAATTATTTTGTGTTAAAAAATTGATTTATATTTAATACAACAAATTCCATAAAAAAATAGCTCACTAATAAAAGGGTTTTAATAATTTTAAAAAATAAACATTTGTACCTAACTAATAATAATCTTCAAAATATAATACCTACAAGTATATTGTACACACTGCACATATTTTGGCAGATTTCAGACCCCCCTCCCAGGTTATGCAACACAAATGTTCGATTCTGGCAGGTGTATGTGAAAGAGAAAATCTACACCAATTTATGAGTAATATGAATATATCAATGGTAATTAAGATACTTGTTTTAAACTACTTTCATTAGAATGCTAATAATAGTAGAGGGAGAATATTCTTGCTCGACAATATTACAAAATTATCTAGAACTCGATTTGAACTATCCCATTTGATTAACTAGATTAATATGTATGCACAGGCATAAAATTTTGCAATTATCATAATACTACAAAATTTTATATAAACACTTTTTAAATTACGGCCAGGATATCGGCTTGCGTTGTTTCTTTCCGTGTGAGTCAGATTCTGTCAGTGAATCGATCTGAAATAATTGAGGAAAATAACATTTAAAATCACCAGCAATAAAAGTACATGTTTATATGAAAAATATGATGATAATGGTCAGTAATTAATAAAAATGTTCAGTAACTAATCCGATAAATGGTCATAGAAATATTTATTCCATGAAAAGGTATTATCAATGCTTGCCTGAAAAAACGTTTTTTTCTTATTTAATTTATATTCAAGACAAATAATCCTGGATGCATTATTTTAAATTTAAAGTGGTTTTCATTAAGAAATTATCCTGAAAGCTTCTGTATTTCATGTTTTCAATCTAAAGTATTTCAGAACAAAAAAAAAATAGAGAATCCCAGAATCGCAATCCACAGGCTGAGGGCACAGAGGCCGAACAACACAATGGAGTTAAGCTATCAATTACTAAACAAGTTATGAATAAAAAAAAGGTTAATTAAAAGACAATTTATACATTACCTGATTACTCATTTTTCTTTTATTTCTTACGACATCTTTAATTTCTTCAGCCATATTTGCATTACTATTAATCGTCAGCTTTAACCGTTTACTGACTTGTTCGTTACATTCTAAATTTGTGACGCCAATTCTGGGATGGCCATTTAATGTTGTAGTTTTCATTTTGGACGATATTAAAATGTCATTATTAAAATTAATATTTTGCATCTCTTCAAGAGTTTCATTTGCACCAGCGCCAGGGTTGTTCCTAGACTTTCTTTGCGGGTGAGGCAGGCAGAATTTGTTGAACAATTGTAGCAAACTCTCTCTGGTCATTGATTCAATATCATTTATTTTTACTTTTCTCTGAAATAAATAAAATGGTAAACATACTATTCTTTTTCTACCGAAAAAATTTCTAAATGCCACCAACAACAATACAGTTATTTAGGAAATTTAATTACGAATAGGAAAATGCCAAATTACCGTACATGAGATTCAGAGAAATCAATAATTTAATCGAAATATGTATGAAAGTCACCATAAAATGTCAAATGGAAATTCTTAGAAAAGGCCATAGAGCAAATTTTGAAATATTGTGACGAATTTTCATAGTATTTCTCATAATTTCCTTGATTACAATGTTTGATTTTTTGCCAATTTCATATCCGCAATAAAATTTCCTCGAGAATGGCGTTGTTTTTAGCAGCATTAAATAATTTTTAAAAAGAGTAGCATGTTGTAAAGCATATGCTTTACCAATAAAATAAAGTATTTTAAATTTCAACATCGGCTTTGAGTCTTTTAAAATTTCAATAAACTTTAAAAACAGATGCATTATTGCTGTATAGCCGGCTTAAATATGATATAAATTTATTAGCTTTTTAAAAGCAACATTTGATATTGTGGAAAATCTTTAGATTTTAGATAAAAGTTGGCGGTGCCCATCGTTTTCGGTATATAGCTTAAGTATCTATTTAAGGATTACATTACATTCAATGATTTTGAAGAATAATTTTATAACCTCACTTTTAGCAGAACAGTCAACTGCAGCATGAACAGAATGGGCGGTGGTATTTATCCAATGAAATGTATGTATTCTTTATTTAAAAACAATTAATAAAAAAAGAGCACAGTTGTTCAAACCTCTTTTAAAACTTGCATCAAAACTTCAGAAGTTAGAAGGTCTGGATGCAGTAAAATTTCACTGTCCATCGAACACATTTTTCCGAAAACAATCAGTTGAACTGTTTATTATCCCAAAAATATGGATATTAAATTATGTAACTCATCCACATACATTACGCGCATTTTATAGAGCGGCATAATATTATTATATTATTGTTTTGACATGTCGTGTTTTGACAGATCTAGTAGATATTTTTTAATGCTATTGAATAGAATACTTTTGGAGGGATGTGAATGTTTTTGTTGACCATTTTTTTTAATTGTAGAAATACATTTTATAATCATTCCGCCTTGATATTGTAAGTAATGACCATTGAAATACTTTATTCTGTCATAAAAATATATCGGCTTTGTATAAAAACTAATTTATTTTCTTTATAAAAAAACTAATTTATTAAAATCACACTATTCAAATTCAGAATAATTGCTTTCATTTATTTTAGATATTATTTTAAAAACTATAAAGTAACTTGGTTGCTTCAACAATAAATAATTGATGAATTTCTCAAATATATTTTATGAAGTTATTTGTTATTTTAGTGAAATATTTTTGGACTGATCTGATTATTGTTACCCATAAACTATGGAAAAAAACGTAACTGATAAACATTTCAAAAAAATTCTTTCAGCATTTTCCTGCAGGAAATCAGTACAAAAAAAATCAGAAGACTTTCGTTCATTTACAGTTAATAGTAATGACAGAGTAAACAATTTATCTGCATTGATATATGAGAGCTGTAATGTTTTAAAACAAACAACGAAAAGCACAGGTAATTTCACAATAATCTTTGTCTGCCATTATTTACAAACATAAATTCGTCAGTATATGATGATTTATTACAGCATGCATAGCCATTGTATTTCAGAAAGTATATTATAACACATATTAATATCTAGTGGTGTTCTATCTACAATACCGAAATCAATGCAACTCATTAACCTTGTGTTCAATATTTTACGACTACCCAACAATAATGTTACTTTTTTTGATATATTTTTTACAGGCTGTATTTTGTATTTGGTCGATAATGACAAAAAGGAAATTTATCTTTATTATAAAGAAGCCCAAAGACACAGAGTCAAATGGCCAATATGTGAGTAGAAGTGTCTTAATTTAATTGTTGTACACATTTAGTTTTACTTATCCACAAAAAATCACTAATATTCATGAATTTTCATTGTAAACGAATATCCCTCAATACATGAGATATAGGAGTATTATTGCAAATAATATCAGAAGTCTTCATCTTCATCATCCGAAGCATATTCAGATCAGTCTGAAGATGCTTCTAAAAGAGGTAAGTCATGTGTCACAACCAGTGGAATAACAAAGGTACCAATTTTAATTGAATATTAAATATATATTCCCACAAAAGAACTTTCCGTTTTCAGAGAGAATAATGATAAGGTTGGGTGCGGTCTGGTTGTTAAACAATTGCTCTCTCTCTGAATCCTGTTGTCAGGTGTGGGTTAGGTTTGACTAATTGCTTATTGTCCCTAGTGAGCCTATAAATTAACCATTCAGTGTCTGCAGTCCTAGTCCTAGGGACCTAAATTTGATTTAACAACATATATTTCTTTATATCCGCAGGTGAAGGAAGAACTGTGGCAGGTCATGTCGCTGCCACAAAGCAATTTGTTGTAATAGAAGACATCACGGAGGACAGTAAATTCTCTGAAGGTCTCGCTTTTGAAAATGCTAAGACAGCGATGTGTTTGCCAATCATCCAGCCTGATGACAGTTGCTTTGCAGTTTTAGAACTGTACCGCATGTCCGTCGAACCTTATACCGAGGTAAGTTTTACAGTCCATCATTGTCTATCAATGTAAATCAATTTTTTTTCAAGCCGGATCCGCTGCAATTTAATGCTGATGATGTTTGATTGAGACAGGTTAACATATTATTATGTCAGTCACTCAGGCTCTCTTTTCAGGAAGTGTTTAAATATAAAGTATGGGTAGAAAAGGGCTAGAAGTTTGCCAATCGATCTCTATATGCTACATTTTCGGATTTCGTTGGGTCGGAATGGAAACATCAATTTATAAAAGTGTTATTTAAAGGATTTTAGCTCTTGACTACGCAGACTAATAAAACTAAAGCGCAAGAGTGGTTATCGCTCAGTTACATGACAGTACAATATTTGTTAAATCGTAATAGGAACACAATTATACAATTTTTAAATTTGGATTGTTGAGATTTTGTACATTTCCATGTATTTTGTCACTAAATGCATCAAAATTTTGGCACGTTAGTGACAAAATACATGGAAATGTACAAAACCCTAACAATTCAAATTTGATATTGAAATTCCATCAAACACCCTCAGTCGATGTCTTAAATTAAATTATACAATTTTTGTTTATGCGCCACATGAAGAAAAGAAAACAGCCCCTTCCTTTGGTAACCATGATAAAAATATTAAAAATCATTTCAATTATATTTTGAAGGCGATGATACAATCATCTTTATGCTGCTTGGGATGGATTGGAGCTGCAATGTATGAAACAAATAAGAAATATTTACTTGATAAGCAATCGCAGCTCAATAAAAAACTGCTTTCTCTTCTGCACAATTATTTCTCAGATTCCGCTTCATTAGATTCAACAGTTTATGAAATATTGGTAAGTGTTGGCATAATACAAAATATAGAGTTAATATGAACGATTTTCGGGGAAAGAATTACAACCATAAATGCGGGTCCCGTAAAGTGCAGTGCTGCAATTTATTTTTATATATATATACTCATTTTGGGGAACTCAAGTGGGTCCCTTGGTGACCCTGGGGTCATAAGTTGCCGACACCTGATGTAGACTCTGTAAAGAGATATATTATGTCAGTGGTATTTCGTAAAATATTAAATAATTAGATTCATCACCTTCATACTGAATATATAATATTTTTTTATTCACTCCTAATAATACATTATGTTATTATTAATACATAATAATACATGATTAGGTTGAGTTTTATTGTACTGAAGGTGATATTATTATCCACGTTTCCAATATTAAGTCTGCATATTCTTGTAGAATCTAGCGAAGACTTCCATATTTGCCAACCGCTGCAGTCTTTATATGATTAAACAGGATCATGTCCGAGAAGACATAATGATGTCTGACATGTTTGATGAACGATCAGGAATCGATTCTAGAAAAAAAGTTCCAATAAGGTAATGCATTGCTAATTTATAATTTTTTTAAATACTGATGCAGAAAAAAAAATATTTTTATCTCTATTTCAAGTGAATAACACTATATTTCACACATTGCATTTGAATTTCCAAGTAGTAACTCATTTCAAATATCGATGATTAAATAATTAAATATTACTATCGTTTTTTAAAGTTCATGAAACACAAATGCATACCCAGTTTTTGCACAGGACTATTCATAGATTGTAGCAATTTTGGTGGGTAGAAACAAAAATATCACTGTGCACCATTTATAACAATAATTATTATTATTGTTATCAAACGTGAACAAAAGGTTTTTGTTAAATAGAAAGCTATTGGGATTCAAAATGATCTAATGACTTGATCCTGATTTTTTAGGCTTCCATGGTTTTTAAATACAGAAATATTGTTTTGGAAAAACACCATGTTATGAATAGTGAATTTATTTTTGTGGGCTGTAATCCAATAGTTTCGAAACGTCTGCTGATTACCCTCAATCATAACACAGTGCCTTCCCAAAACAATCTTTCGCTCTTTCAATACTATTGTACAAAACTAATGAAAAATACGAAGGTTTGATAGACTTTTTCGTGTGAATTTCAGTCTAGACAGTATAGATTTCCCTGCGGGTTTTGCAGCGCAAACGAGGAATATCATGAATATAAAGGATGTTTGCAAAGATCCTCGCTTCCGACGACAAGTGGATAAGAAAACCGGCGATTTAGTTCGGTCTACTCTCTGTTGGCCCCTTCTCGACAAAGAAGAAGTAATGGGTAATTTCGATGTAATAATTTATCAAACAATTTTCTTAACTTAGTATACATGAAAACGGGGTATTATGTCACTGAAATTTCCAGTTGATATTGTCTTCTGATGAAGTCTCCCGAGGTTTTCTTCGATCTCCTCAATCGTATTGGTAGAAGTTGGTAGATCAGCTGCTTCATGTTGAGTATTCGCTTGTGATAACTGTTGCAATGAATGAAACAAAACATAGCTGTTAGTTAAAGCCGTAATTCACTTTATTAATTGAATTGGCATACACTTGGTAGAACTCCATTATAATAAGATAAAATATCAAAGTATTTAGTTCTACAATACTTTCGAGTTGTCATAAATTTGAAACATAGATTCAATGAAAGGTTAAAATACCTTGTGTTTGATATCATTCTATTTTAGATTATCATTACTCCTAGGTTGGATTTCAAATGTGAATTCCTTTTAATATTTTTTATAGATTCAGCGGTAACTTTGTGGACATTCATTTTAAATATGAAATTAATCTTGATAATTTTGTTTTTCCACTGGTTTTATCACTAATGTGCGCGTTTCGCCTCTTTGAGAAGCATCTTCAAACTAACCATATTGCAAGGTTATTTATTTTAAGTCTCTCCACGTCCAGTAGAATGGAATAAAACCCACATGCCCTTTATTTTTAATGTAAGAATTAGAATCATTGTTTACCTTTATAATAAATAACCTTGCAATATGGTTAGTCTGAAAATTCTTCTTAAAGAGGCGAAACGCATTACGTTTGTGATAAAACCAGTGGAATAACAAAGCCTCATTCAAAGTTTCATTTTGCATTAAAAGTGAATTCCTTTCTTTTATTGATTGAATTAACATGTAAGTCATTGTAATCCATTATAATAGATGGATTTTTTGAAGGCATGAATGTCTGAATTCCATCTCACCCATCCGATCCTAAAAAAGGACTTAGCGAGAGCGATAAGCTAACTACTAGTTCTGTCCTAGCCACATTCTTCTATGTTTGCTGTCCGGGAAAAAAAGAGGTTAAGTGATTGAATACCAAGGAATGGAACGGAAAAATTCATGTACTCCATATTAGGAGCAGCATGATAAAAAAAACTGTGGAGGCATGTTATTATAAAAACCGCATCCTTAATACAAGCTATGGATCAGCCCTATGGTGTTACAATAATCATAGATGCCATAGGGGCGACGCACGCGGCCTGCTCACGGCTATAGCATATTTTTATTATATCAAATGATAAAGTAATTTTTTATTATTGTGTCATTAAACAATTTAAATTGGCAGGTGTTCTCACTGTCATGAATAAACTCGATGAAAGTGCCTTTAATGATGACGACGAAGTGTTGTTTGGCGTGTTTGCTGATTATTGTCTGCAACTCATACAATTCTACAAATTACAAAAGAAGACTAGATACAATGTAAGAAGTTATATCATTTCCTCTCCGGTTAAATTGTGTAGTATATTGATATGCATCAATTTATCAACCAAAATATTTACCCACAGGTAGCCCTGAACGTTATACAGAGCGCATTGCTCTCGAGGCATTTGAAGGCATGCAGACATGACTTGAAGTCGCTCACTGATTCCCACATCTCAGTTTTGCCGTCGGGATTCAACGAGTGAGTAGTTTAATCGAAATAGTTTATGGAGACAGTGTCATATTTACAAAACTAAATCATCAATTAACTTAAGCCTCAATGTTTCAACCTGGGAACTATTGAAAGGAGATGTTTTTTCTATTATTTTTGTTTTATATTCATTGCCAAATTGTTGCCAACAATCTGGATGTTTATGACAGCATCTATTATATTTTTTTTACTAATTCAATGATTTAAATAAATTTTATATAGTTTACTGTAAATTAATGAAATGTCATTATAAACATTAAATATTAATCATATGCTAAAGTTTGTTCAACAATTCATTGTTAAAAAACTACTATGGAATGCCATGCTATTAAAATGAAATGTTAACATGGGGAAAGTTATGCATTCTGCCTATTTCTCCACCCGGTGCTCTCCTAATAAGAGTAAATGACAATAACTAGATTACGCTACTCCCATTGAATTACAGTGACGGTCTATGCTTCTTCTAATTTCATCATGCATTTTACAGGTGGATATTTCTCGGCTGAAATCTTATTATGTAAATTTCAACAATAAATTTAATTCTTTCTTTTCGACGCACATGTACAATAGTTATGTAAATCTGTGCATAAAAAAACGGATGAAAAGGGTGCACAGAGTGGAGTGTCAGATTAATTGCGTGATCCTAGTCTTTGTTTCACGTTTCATCCTGGTCTTTTTGTTAAATAATAGATTTATCTTCTTTGTAATTATTCTAGATTTGAGTGGTATCTCACACCCCATTTCAAAAACATTATGCCAAATTTACTATTCTATATGATCAACAAAATGTCCGGCAGCGAACCTTACGATCGCAGCAGTCTCGGTGACTTTATCTTGTCTGTATTGCAAGCTTACAGAGACAATCCCTATCATAACACTGAGCACGCTTTTACGTTCACGCACTGCATGTATAATATGATTCTGAGAAATATGACCTACTTCAAGAAGACGGAGGTATTTATCGTACTCATTATCGTGTAGGAATTTCGATTTTTGTAATAGTTTGCTAGCAATGGAGAGTGGAATCAGGTCAAGATGCCTGATTGAGATCAGAATATTCCTGGGAACATTCCAGTTGACAGGTTTAGTGTAATGCGTTATTGAGATTTTGAAAATGTTGTATGCAATATTTTATCTTAGTAGAAATCAGCCATTATTTGACTAATATTATAAATTAATTCATTTTTAAGAATTTTCGTATGATTTATTTTCAATTTCAATCTATAAAATATTATACATATGTTATGTACACAATAAACTCACTCATGTCCTGAACAATCCAAATTGACAAAAAAACAGGACGACCGTCAATAGAAGCATTAGCTTTGTAGAAAGTATTATATTTTTCTCATTCTTTCCATAATAATAATTGACGAAAATTATTCTTTTCAGATCATTGCGCTCACTGTGGGCGGTCTCTGTCATGATATTGATCATCCGGGAGTCAATAACAGTTATCTGATGCTAACTAAGAACCCGCTGGCAGAGATGTATTCGGATTCCATCATAGAGTACCATCACTTCTTCTTGACCAAGCAACTGATTCAAGTAAGGTTTCAAATCAATAATCTACGTATCGATGATTTCTGGACGGCCCGATGCTCATTACCTACCGAGCTCTTCCAGCATGACATGAACAATGAATGGGATGAATTGTTCGAGACAATGAGATTATTAGTGGAGACTGTCAGGATCTGGCAGGCGTGGCAACTTGGTGGTTTCCATGTAGTGTAAATCACAGGCGAGCAGATTTCAACTTGTAGAACCTCTTGTACTATTTATAACATGATCTCTTTATACTATAGTGCATATATATGTGTGTGCGAAAGAGAAAGAGAGTTAAGTCGAGTTAATTGAAAAACGAGTTAAATATTCTATAATATCTACAATACATACATGCATATAATATAAAAAGGAATAGTGGAATCAATGCTGCTGGATTGGTAAAATTCATGTTTAAATTTTACATTTTTCATCAAATTTCATACAAATGCAAATCTTGTTTTGGATCTACTGAAAAGTACCAATTTTAGACTTTCCCTTTCGCACACAGATATATTTTGTGGATTTTTCCTCGGACATTCCTGGTAACAATTTGAAGCACACTGTTGCTGTACTGTGATGATAAACAGTGTGAAGCCATAGCAGTCGGTGTTGGATACAACGTTGAGTACTCTACTGAATGTAGAAATATGTGTACATGAAATATTTTTTTAACACTACTCTGTCTCGCGATTCAAATGAACCTATTTTGTTTTTACAGTTTTGTTTGTATTAATATCTTATCATTTTTAAGAGGAGATAATGAAATGGGTCGGTGATTGAATTAAAAATATTTGAGCGAGGACCACAAATTTGCAACGTTTACTTTTTTCAATAAAATTGTCGTGATAACAAAAATATATGTAATGGGAATGGTGTTAATCAGTTTTGTTTTGATGTGATTATTGATCAATTTATACAGCAAATCATTGATATCTATTCCCAAACTAATTTATCAATACCAAATTACCTGCTTCATTCCTTGTTTTTTTTCTATGATAATGTAATATAATAATGGGCATTGGAAAATTTGAATCATAATTAAAGATCAAAATGGACTCAAGATAATTTTATTTATAGGCAAAGGGACTATTGAATCACCTCTCGGAGGAAGAACAGACTGAGATATTGGACATTATCAAACACAATATTTTATGTACCGACCTGGCTGTCCATTTCCGGGTGAAGGTTGAATTCGCTAAGATCGTCAACAGGGATTCGTGGAACTGGGATAACGCCCACCATAAACGGTTGATCATGGGAATGATGATGACCACGAGCGACTTCTCCGGTATGGCTAAACCCTTTCCCATCGTACGAAGGATCACGGGAAACTTGTACAAAGAATTCTATAATCAGGTAACATTGGAAACTCGTCTCATCCATCTTTCGCACATTGAGAATGCTGGACGCACATCAATCTAACCTATGACATTATTAGAGGCAGGACTTGAGACGAGTACAAAATAGCATTTTCTAACAAAGACGACGCAGCAGTTTATTTAATTGTTGGTGTTTTTTTTCTTTTTGTGGCAAGAGACCCCAATAAATAAGGCAGAGCTATCATATCATTTTTAATACTGCAATATGTCGTATGTCAAAAATATATTATATAACATTTAACAACTATTAAAATTCTAGTCAAAATACATGTCAGCGAGTGGTGGAAACACAGAAAAACACCATTAGAAATCTTAAGAATGTATGGTCATAGTAAATAAATGCTGCAGTTCACTCGCTTGCTGAACACTACAGATTTCTTGACATATATGTCTTTTTGCAGTATCAACGACAATATCTAGTATTGTGTATCCAACTGGCATACAACTATATTTTGTTTTGTCATCCATCATTCATTGCAGTACTAAGTTTCCTTTTTCATTGCAAATTATTATTGTCCCATCGATTCCAATCTTTGCATCACGTATGCCCTTTTCAGGGGGGTGTTTGAGGGCAATAAAATTATAGTATTTGAGCATAGCATTGTCGTTTACTGTAATTTTTACTGCTGACTTATCATTGTCAGGGTTTTTGGAAAGGTTGGAGCTCTACTGTAGTATTTGATTATGGTTTTTTTAACCATTTGTCTCTCAACCTCTTCTACTGAAATCACAAGTGAGACATGCGACGATAAATATGTTTATATTACTTATAGTATAAAAATAGTTTGTTACTTAAGAATTTATTCGTAGTAGATGTGAAGCATTGGGATTTTTAATGAAGGTTATGGAGAAAATCAGTTGACTAACCTTTTTTCAAAGAATGTAAGTGTATGATTACTTTACAGGGGGAAAAAACATCTGTACCTTTTGATACAAATGCATATATCAATTGAAGAATAAATACATGCAAATGAACAGCTGGGGATTCGACACCTGGTTTTTAGAAGGGTAGCATAAAACATTACCGTTCTTAGGCCACTATGATCATCAATGGTGAATCTATACAGTATGATGATTTCATTTAATAGACTATAAATTACAGTTTGCACTCTTCCCTAGGGTGACTGCGAACAAGTATTGGGTCAAATTCCGATCAGCATGATGGACAGATCCAAGAGTTCCACCCAGCCCGCTGACCAAATTCAATTTCTCGGGACTATCGTTATTCCCTGCATGAAACTCACAGGACTCGTTTTGAAGGATCTCCATAATCTGGAGAAGCTGTGCAAGTGAGTTTATCAACGTACAAGTGGCTTCAAAAGATACATTTAATATTTTGACCATGTTTTTTCTAAAATTAATTTCATCTGACAACTTATAGAACTTTACATAGGGTAACCAAAACTCATAGTTTGAAAAATTTTATTAGTTTTCATTGGTTGTACTGTTATTAGATGAGTTTCCTGGTGTTTCGGGTATAACGGATTGTTCACTATGTTACTTTAAATATCAGTTAGAAAAAATGCGAAAAAACAAACTCTTTGGTACATATCAAAAATATTTATAGAATCGTTATATTCAATAAATTGCAAATTTCTTTCTTAAAAACACTTTGTTCTACGATTTTGTCTCAGACATCAAATTTTGATAATCTACAATAAACCATAATCTAGTCACGGTGTAAAGCAAATAAAAGCATATGCTAGACAGGCTTGAAAGCTTTACTTTTTCCATTTAAATAAAAGTGCAATAGTGTAAACAAATACTTTCAAAGAGCAATTATTAAAAGAAAAAAAAATATTTTGACATTTCATATTTTTTAAGCGACAGAAAACGATTTTCACAAAATGAGAGAAAAACCTACTAATTCCTCTTAAATGATACTGTTTTGTTAAACTTAGTGAATGAATCAGTATAAGAAATGTGTAACAAAATTAAAAGACGAACAGCAATGGAAAGAGATTTCCAAATTAAAACATTCCTAGATGGTATAATATGCATGGTTATATTCTTAAAAACCATGCAGGGTTCCTGGGTGAAATTTTCAGCATAAACTATTTTACTTTACTACTTTTGTCGTTATGGTTTTTAAGTTTTCCTTACCTCTATATATCATTCAAAGATAAAAAATGTTTGTTTCAACTTTTGCTACTGAAACTGATTTGTCTTTATAAAAGAAATTTCCTAGAATTGTTTACTTAAGGGAAAAGAGACTTTCGGTTTGTGCTTTTTTATGTACCTGAATGACGCATCAAATATTTACTATTGTCGATATTTTTTGATTTAAAATGAACAAAACACATTTATTTTCACATTTACATCCATTGTTATAATGAGCGACATTTCATTTTGATCATTCCTCCGAATCAATTACATCGAATGTCATTTATTATATTTGCATCTCGCTTTGAAACTTCCATCTTTAGGCAGAATAGTTTACCCTGAACTCCCTGCTATAATAATAAGCAAAATTCAGTAAGATTTGACTTCATACTTACCCTCATTGCGCGCAGCATGAGCATCTCAACTGTTATGGATGAAATTTTTCTAATAATTCTCAGAGGAGTAAAACTATTAAATAATATTTTTGATTCCAGCGAAGTGAAGAGCAGCTGGGAAGAGTTGGACGGATTTAAAGGACGGGCGATGGTCTTTGCGAAATCATGTAATAAATAAAAACTACCAATAATTTTAGTCCACAAATTTAATAACATAAAGTTAAACATATTTATTTTACAAGAACGTAATGATTTTCTTATAGCATCATCACCGTTTCCTCTTTAAATTAATATTGATCTAAATATTTTTAACCCCTCCGCCTCCGGGCCGGCCCCGCGTTCGATTCGTTTACAATTACTATTCTATCGTTAAAACGAATACGAACCGAACGAGAAACTCAGAGGGCGTCTTCGACACCGTCTCTTAGAAAATCACCCGATGATATATTCAAATTACGCTAGTGTGTTTTTTTAATATTTTGTTTTATCACTTCGTTACCTTAAAAATAATGCTTGATATATTCTGAGTATCAATAAAATAATTAAATATGTTTATTTGTTATAATTAAGTTTACAATTAGATAGAACGTCAAATTCCTTCTTGCCAATGTAGAAATCGCGGAAAGGAATGATCGTGCGACAAAAAAAAGATTGCAGAGGGTGTCGGGGAAATAATATGTTAATCGAAGAGACTTTTGGCCAACTGTGACAATCAATAGATGGACATATTAAAAAAAAGGACTTTTATAATTTTATCAGTCATACTTGTATATATTATATATACATACAGAGAAATATATTACATTATTCACGGTGACTTAATGCCACCTTGTTGAGATGCACAAAATGTTACCGTAAACAAAAAATAAAAATCATTAAAAACTGTTTATTCAAAAACCAGAGATAATAACGGCATCCACTGCGTGACGCCTAGCACTCGTTCGAGTGCATCTTCTATCACAAATAATTTATATCATTATTTTTTGTTTCACATGGCTGATAATTGCTTCAATTTTTACCAGCGCACATTTGACACATTCAAGCCAAAAAAAAAAAAACAATAGCGTACAATAATATAATAGGAATTCATTAACAATATAAAGATTATTACGAAAATAAATCAGGCAAACTAAGTCCACAGTTAACAGTAGATTAATCTAACACGGTGCGGATAGACGTAGAGTGCGTTTTTTTTTTTTAAACAATCCAACGAAGGTTTAATCTTTGAGAATTTTAGAGAAGATCTAAATAAGCAATGTAACTAAATCTAATATAACATATCGGGTTTGTTCCAGTATTTTCAAAGACGTGAATGATTCATCAGAAGCAGGATGTAATAAATATCGCTAGGCTTTTTATCTAAGAAGATGTGCAAAAGGAATTTATGTAACGTGTGCAAGAAGAGTAGACTCATCAAATGTAATGTCATGCAAAAAAATACATGTTTCGCTTTCTAACAATGGTGGTACATTAATTAATGTAGTGATCTGATTTGATCGTAAATAAATATAAACTTAATGTGTATGCACAGCATTTGTTATTAAACAAAGTACATTTCTTCTGTAGGTGAACGAACGGTTAAGAAATTGTCACCCATCGACACGGCAGCGACAGAAACTTTTTATTTTATTAAGGTGAGCTACAAAACTTGTCTGTGACCGGAGTATTGAACGAGCCGAATCGCATTCAAAAACCATTTACAATCAAAGAAAATAACATCTTCAAAAATGCTTCCCTCTTCAATCGTTAAAAAAATACATATTTTTCATTTATTGTATAATTTCAAACGGAGCCCATTTCTCAACGCTTCCTCTCACGTTGAGATATGTTATAGAGCTACGAAACACTCCGATTGTTTATTTCGTAGAAACTTGCATTGAAAAGCGGCAAGAAAACGTTTTTGTCAATAATTTAAGACAAATCTGTAGTTAAATTTTTATTATAATCCTGTTATTGCAAACTGTGAAAACGGTAAACGACTTCAAAGTCAAATTCTTTTGACACTACTGAAAAAAGTAAACAATTTGTACTACTTACGGACACAATTCAATTTGAAATTAGTCAGTATTTCTATGGATGCCTTTGTTAAGTTTACAAGCCGGTAATATATATTATTTACCAATCAAGCATTTTATCAACAAGGCCGACTTTAACTTTGGTATTTTTAGACAGTATGAATCTAAGGTTCAATATTCACGAGAATGTAAAAATTTTGTGACATTTTTAATTGCTAATTAACAATATTACCCGCTTTGAAACGTACGGAAACAATTTTACAACCGCGTTCGTGGCTGATGATTTCTGATCAGATCTAAAAAAATACTTCCGGAACGAACCCCGCTAAAAATAAAATATAATATTAGACAGGCGTTTCAAAGTGATCGAATTCGATCGATTGCGAAGGCGTAAAGCTAGTTTGGAACAGTACAAAATTCAGGCCATTTCTTTGTCTAGACGTCGGATGAGAGTTCATATGCGGATATAAAAAAATACACTTGCGGAAACTCCGACAGCGGTGACCCGATACACTTTGAATGATAATACACTAGAGAGATTACGTGTTTCTGATCTTGCCGGGCACGTAGTTTTTGTCGATGGTGGGCTCCTGCAGGAACATGTGAAGACATCTCTCGTTCTGAGCGAGCGGGTGACCGGCTATTTTGTTGATGAAGAGTTCCAGCCCTGCAACGCAGCAAAATTATAACTGTTAAAATTATAGACGCCACGGGTAGTAAAGCGAGCGGATAACTAATGGGAGACGGAACCCTGGATCGTGAGGTCAGGGGGCTATATATTGTTCCAGTCCTCGAGTATTCTGTGATGTTATGCAAACTTCGCACACTAATATGTAACTGTGGGTTTCTGACATGCCATTTCGAGCAGAGTAATACGACAAATACTGTGAACGAAGTTAGCCGTTACCATTTATTTGTAATTAACATATTGGGATACGATGCACAGAACAGAATGTAAATGAGTCATAAAGAGTATATTTATATAATAACTTTAGATCATCGAGGATCTCTTGAATTTGATGATTAAGTTGCAACGATTCGTTTTAAATGACAAATCTTTATAATTTTAAACATCCAATTTGGGAAACGTTTTTTCTTATAGTATTTTTACATCCTTCAGATATTAATTGCAACAGAAGCTTGTGTTACTATTGGATGTATTCCCAAAATGCAAGGGGGCCAATATCTTTCTACAATTGATAAGTAAAGCACAGTTTTTTCAAGAAACAAAAAAAAATGATTTATATGAAATGAATTGTACCCTTTCTACGATCCTCGATAAACTCCTCTTCGAAGATTCCGTCGTCACCCCTAAAAGGCATTTGTCTTTTCCAAGCTTTGCCGGGCAAGGGAGGGACTACAATCTGTAAAAAAAAATAGACACATCGCCTTGGTAAAGTTTTTAATATTTCAATTTTATCGCCGAGAAGATTCCAACGTAAATAGGATTAACCGCTTCAATTGGCAATCACTTTACATAATAGGATTATCACATATTAATGCCGGCACTGTCTGGATTAATTTTGATTGAAATGGCGCATGCGGGCATGACACCATACAAATACTGGTAGTCTTTAATTACTGTAATACCAGAAGAGATAAATGCCGTTAAACAATTTTAACACTCGTCCTACAGTGATCTACTGGCCTGTATTTGTGACAAAATGTCAACAGAAATGACACGACTGAGTCTCTCTGTCTCGGGCGCTCACATTAGTATGCAAGTGGGTGTGAGTGAGGCATGGAGTATTTGGGTATTTCCCACACATTTGGTTGTAATAGAGAATTTTCCTGTTTTCGTCAAAATTTGCTGTGCCTGATGAAAGATTAGTATTATTTTATCTTTTATTATAAAAATCATTCAGTCAAAGCAAAAGCAATGGTAAAATAAATCATCTGGAGTGCAGTGGTGTAGAGTCTAAAAAAGTTGAGAAACTTCTGCTTCAATAGTGTCGTAAAACGTTATCTGTGACAATTATTATTTCTTTGAATATGTGATTCATAACCATAAATCAATAATAGATATAATTAACATTTTTTAAAAGATGGAACTGAATATTTTTAGTAACAAAATGATGCATCCAATAGGCATGTAGTAATTATCAACATAAAATCCACATCATGTGGATTTAAAATAACATACAAATAGTTTTAAAATGGCAACACTATTTTTCTCTCTATTAACATTGTATGAGTCATCGACATATTCTCCAGAATTCGTTATATGAATATGACAAAGTGAATCCATAAAAGTTTTTTTTTATTTAGAGTATTAAAGCAGTGACCTAACCAAATGAACTCAGAATTTAAAATAAAATCTACCTTCGACCTTTCAAAATATTGCGGAATAAACCATGCTGGGAGTGAAAAATTAGTTTTACAATTTATAAATGACAATTTAAAATAAAGTGTTCATAAAATACTTCCACGACCGGATGATTTACATTGTATTGTTTATGACAAATATACCTTAAATATACTTACGTATACTGAAATATTTTACGATTATTTTATTGGTTTCAAAAATTACTAATTGGTATTCTTATGTTTAATTACCTCTGTAATTAAAGGCATAATCGCGAATTATTATCATTAATATTAGAGTATAATAATATAAAAACTATTGCAACAAATTTTAAAGTTGGCGGCGCAATAATACAATGGCTGTCATAATAATTTGTAATTTAAGTGAACTTTCAGTTTAATTTATTCCAAAGTATGATTATTTGGCTTTCCCATTCATAAAAATATGTTTCCTTGCGAATGGCACTCGTTTTAGGGATATTGCGTAACTTTTTCTAGTTAAAAACGCGTGCAGCAGTCTTGGGAAGGTTTACTCAAAATACAAAATGGAAATCGTCTTATTGAGTTGTCAGTCGAAAGCATTTGCTCTTCGTTAAGCATATGGCTGTAACAGAGCATTTCAACAGATGTTATGGAAAGTACTTGTCGCTTTTCCCGTGTCCCATTTTCTTATATAAGATAGAGTAGGCAGAATAAACATAACTGACGTTCACGCCTTTGGACATATCAATTGAAAATGAATGCATGGAAGCGTCTATTTGTTAATTCTAATGCTTGATGGCACAACAGAATAAGGTAAAAGACCTGGAGTATTATCACTAGGTTTACTTGAAGTTGAAAACACAAAAATAGCATTCAAAACACTTTGGTTTTGTTCAAATATGCAAATGTTACAAATTCAATGCTGTTGTAAAAAGGTCAGTGTGCAGTTGTCTACATAAATTATTTGGTATTTTATTTAAACAAATGGTTAAAAAGGCATTAACACGTAGGAAAAAAATACAAAAAATCTACACTAATAATAACTATTGCATTTCTACTGAGCTAGTCTGAATCATAATGTTTACCGTTAATTAACAAGCATGAGTCAAATATTATAAAATAAATTTAATTTTTTTAAACTTTTCGCCTTCACGAGACAACTTTATCCATGTTGTTTTATGTTTACCTGGCAAAAAGCTATAACGGGCAGTAAGTGATCTTTTCAAATTAGGAATAATTTATCTGAAAAATATTTCCTTTTTTGGTTTGCGGTTAGCTAGGTACGCTGCGATTTAACAGATGGCATTGCTAAACGTGACGATGATCGGAATCATTCATCCACAAAATTGCGCTTTTTATAAAAAGAAGTATTTCGATAATTTATTAAGAGTACTCACTTTACTGTCTCGTTCTAATTCATTTCGTAACCATTCGAAATCACTATACCGCCGGCGTACGCTGGATTCTTTGACTCTGAATACTGGGAGATTTGTCTGAAATGAAAAACGATCCAACTATCAATGGATATTATGTGATAACAAAAACACGACAATTATCGCTATTGAAAAGAGTAGGTGTACATGTCACTGTAGCGGCCTTGGATTTATCCAAAATTGAACACAATTCGCATCAAAATATCGCACTTTATACAGTAATCCGATTAAGGGAATAGAAATTGACAAGTATTTGATTGTATTACCCTCATTCGAACTTCGTAATCTGTATAGCGTTTCTTCGCGACACCCATAGTTGTCAGTGGATTTACCACGTCTATTTCCAGAAAATTGGCCGGCGCCGCGTATGCATCGTCTAATGTCTGCTTTTTGACGTTCAATCGTCTCGTCGCATCGACTGTTGCGTCGGATTCGGCCATCATTTCTACACAAAAGGAAAAACTAACTCGACGGACGCCCCTCTCTAAGGAAATGACATTTGTTTGATACTTGATTTGATAGGGCTAGCGAACGCGAACTGTTTTTGTGAAATTAAATAGTTCCAACATTACCCGCTAGAGGTATAGAAGTGCATTTCATGGGCGGTAATTTTACAATAATTTAAATAAAGGTAGTATGTATTAATTGCTTTAGACATACTTTATATTTTCATAAATAGTTTTAGTTTGGCTATAAGAATATTTATAACAGATTTTATCAGTTTCACTCCAAAAAATCCTAAAAGATAATATAACATAACGAAGTTACTTCAATGAATTTAATAGATTGTATTACATAAACTTGGTTACAATTACACTAGCATAATCGATTTCAAATAATAAATTGATATATTATATCATCATCATGTAATTCATTGTTGATTCATAATAATTTATTATACAGTATACAGTGTATACATCAATTAAATGATGTGACATTTTACATTACTGGCAACATTAGCCTCGTCATGTTTTGACGTTTGTACAAACCTCATCGGAGTTCTAAAGTTTATAACCTCATGTAATTCAAATTCTGTGATAGATAAATCATTTCCAATAATATTTTTATGCTTTTAATATATAAGGATACCACATAACTTTATAAATAACGTCCACTCGTATAGGAAAACGCTATGGCAAACCCTGCAAACCCATTAGCCGGGACGGCACACTTGTTGGATGAATTAGACAGTGAATATTATTAAATTTCTATCAACGAGTAACTATACTTTTAGTGTCAAGTGTAATTATTAATATGGCATACCTTTTTTCACAGAAAAACTTATGGTTTTGCTCAGGGATGGACGTACGCTAATAGGATACCTTCGAAGTGTTGACCAGTTTGCAAACCTAGTTCTGCACAAAAGCATAGAACGAATTCACGTGGGGAAGGAGTATGGAGATATTCCTAGAGGAATATTCATCATCCGAGGAGAAAACGTGGTATTATTAGGCGAAATTGTGAGTTGGAACATCAGTTTTTCTGTTAAATTTCAATCCAGTGTTCAAATTTCTTGTATATGTTTTGCGTCTGATAAAATAGAAAAGGATAATTCAAAACATGAAAGAAAATATGATCATGCTTTATATTGAAAGTGCAATCACTTAATAAATAATTATTTATGTATAGCATTACAATTTTTAAAAATCAATCATCATTTATTGTCGTCTTATAGACACAACTAATTCCACTCGACTTTCATACTGTATGGACGAATGGTGATCAAAATATTTCTCAACCTGTCACTGCGAATATTATTATACTAAAAATGGAGTTGTGCTGCTAAAATTAAGGCTTTTTTTTTAAATATGTTTTACGCCTCTAAAGGTTGTTGTATTACTTTGAAATGTTCGAAAACAACCAAACCTTACCAATCTTCCGAGATACTGACCATATGCGATACGCTAAAACGAAAAACTAATAGGATTACCAACGTTAACCCATTCACTGTAAAAATAATCACCTAGATATTAGTGCCATATCAATTACCACACGGTTGCTAATTTACTGATGACACACATTGCACGGGCTAAGCACTGAATGTATTAAAAAAAAATTTGTAGTATTTGAATAGAATAGTTAGTAAGTGGATACGTTATGTGTTCTGCCTATGGGGTGAATGTTTGCATGGACACACAAGGCTTGTTTTTATCACCGAACGAGTTTATTAATACGAAACTTATATTAAATGATTAAAATACATTGTTCTAGGATAAAGAAAAAGAAGAAAACCTACCTCTAACTGAAGTATCTGTGGACGATATCTTGGACGCTCAGAGACGAGAGCATGATAGCAGAAATGACCAACAGAAATTAGTTTCCAAAGCTCTCAAGGAACGGGGATTAAATTTACTTGCCGACTTAGGACACGACGATATGTTTTAGTTGACAGACATTCAATACAGGCACATTCTTTGATAATCATAAAATATGTCTTTACAAATGAGAATCGTACATTGTTTGTGTATAAATTAACAAACGTGGTTCGCTATTATCAATGACAGGAGAAAACATTATAATTTATTGTATCATAAAAAACATGGTTTCAAAACCTAAATTTTGAAAGATTTATGCGAAACATTTTTCAGATCTGCTAAATGGAAATAAAATGCTCGAACACTAAATATATCTTTATTTTTAAATTTCAAACAATTGATGGATTGACAAAAGAATTCATTATAGTTGATAATAATTACAATAATCTCCAAACCAAACAAGGGCAAATGATAAATTTATCTTGTATCCATTATTTGGTATATTATAATATATCGATGGATTTTCCGTACGTGTTGATAAGTATTCTTAAAATCTCCCATTTGAAGACCAATACTTCCTCATTTTTCTTATGAAATACCTAGTATAGAACCTATACATCAGATTTGAATTTCAGTTTACTGGGTTTACTAATCTCGTCTTTGGATGCCAAAAAAATATCTGAATAATATTGATTTAGTTATTTCTAAGCTAATGCTTTTATCACTATAGAAAAATTTATTATGAGCACAAAGCAGTCCATCCCAATGCATATTCAGTTCATTGTTGATATTAAATGAGTAGCAAATATAAATAAAAACAGTTATTTGGTAATTTTGAACATTCAAAATCTAATGTTGAATATGATCCAGGAAAATTGAGTTTGGGTATTCCATGATAGACTGAAATAAATAAAGCATCTCATAAATATTTCACAACATACTTTGTATTTAAGTTTTCAATCATTTCAAGTGAATTGTCTGGAACCGAAAATAAACTGCTTCGTCCCTGGTCAGTAATATGCATTTAGTATTTTTTTTTGACAGAAATAATTTTATATATCTACTCAAATGTTGTATTCAGTTTTTTTATTTATCGATTATTTTTAACATACCTATGGTAAACATGTAAGCTCTTATATACATTTGTGCTATTAATTTCATAGAGCCATTAGTTATCTGCCACCAAGAAGTGTTTATCACTGGCTGTAGAAAGGTAATTTTTACAGAAACAGATACAATGTAAGGAAAAATCATGAATGCCATGAAGGAGAAAAATATTTTCCAATTTATTTAAACAAAATTTCTTCAAAACGATACAAATTTTTCCATTATTAATATGGTAAGTAATAGAATTAAAATACTTTTGACAACGGTCATTATATTTTAAGCCTTTGCAGTTCAGAAAGAGCTATTCAATATGTTAACGCAATAGGAATTCCAGAATATTAACAGGACTCTAAACTCACATAATATATCAAATTTGTATTATTGAGATTTTGTACACTTCCACGTATATTGTCCCACACGAATGGACTCGAACTGACTGTCAGTTCGAGTCCATTCGTGTGCTCGAATGCCTGAAGATGCCGAAAGGCGAAACCCGGGTCGTTAGTGACAAAATACATGGAAGTGTACAAAATCTCAATAATCCAAATTTGATATTGAAATTCCATCAAGCACCCTCAGTCGATGTCTTAAATTATATCACATAATATATATTAAGTAGACTTCCACTTAAGCCAGTACATTAATGAAAATCATCCTCATTAACGCAATCAGTGCCCGCACTGGGCGTAATATGTTACCGTATACTTAATAGTGTGATGTCTCAACGCACCTCGTGTCTCAGTAGTTTCGGTAATTGATTTGCAAAAACAAAACAATGTGAAATAAACACCTGCAGACATATTGTCTAAACTTAAGGATTCTTAAATTGTAAAAAGCATGCACAATGCTTTACTGTCTCACGTGAATTGTAGTTCTGTATTTTTTAAATGTGCAGCACGTGAATATATAAGCACAATAAAATTAGCAGGGGCAGATTGCTTGATTACCTCCTTGATCCTTATCTTTCGAGAAACAGAATAGTTGAGATGATTGTTTTGTTTTCTTACAAATACTCGTGACATAGGGTGCTACAAATCATTTTGTAGAAGAAGACACTATAGTGTTTACTGTTCAGTTCAATATGGCAAAAGTGCTTCAGTGTGATTTTATTAAAAATAAATACACTGCAGTAAAGTTTCCGGTCTCCTCTACTGAAAAGAAATTCATTGTTTACTGCGCAATCTCAAACCTTGAAACAAATTTTAATCTACTTAGTGCTGAAATAAAATAATGTGGAATAATAAAATTACAACACAAAAACTTAAGTAAACTTTTGTAAACAGATGCAACCTCTCGCAACTGGCAGGTCACAGCATTTTGATAACTAGATAATATGGTATTTAATTTAACATTTGTTTATTACTAAAAATAATATATACGCACATTCATTATTTACAATAAACAATTAATCTTATCACAATAATAATACTTATGAACTAAAAAAAAACCTCCTTTTAGATTTGTATATGTACATAATTGTACTCTCAGTATTATTATGCTGCAATGAAATCTATCATCGGATCTCAAGGCAAACCTATTTTTATTTGGTAAATATTTATGACTAAATTTGTTTACGTTACTAAAGTATAATAAGCAATGTGACATATCAACGGTGTTTTGACCAATAAACCTCAAAATTGAAATTGTTCAGGAGAGTAAAAACTGTTTTTATCGAAAACATTATATTACGGTGAGTTGCGTTATGAATCTTTGAAATGCACTCATGTAAATTCTCATGTTGGAGATTCAATCATTAACTCATTTTCTTATTTTTTGAGGGTTACATCAATTGGCCACAACACCATCGATATAATAGTGTCTAAATCAATATTTTAATATTGTGCACATTTTTACTCAGGATTTGAATTTGCATTCATCAGCCAGTATACACTACCGCAAAAAAAAAATAAAAGAAATTTTCTTTGTATATTGAAACGGCCATTGAGCTTCTTCTAAGACAGTGATCCGCGGCATTGAAACCATCCTTTACAACAATTAAAAATTAACACCCAAGTAAAAATGAAAGTATTGTTTATATTTATTTCTTTAAATAAGGGCCAATTCATATTAAATTGATTTTAATGCAGAAGAACTCAGAGTTCTAGTTTTCACTATGACTATTATGCAAAAATTTCTTTGCTATCTTCTTGGTAGTGTTTCTAATCTAAATCAGTCATTATAAGCGTTTTGTAGATACAAGAAATATGTACATGCTTCTTTTAGTGTGAGAGAAAAACCCAATTGATTTCTTATGAATCACTGTATCTCAAAGCGCAGGGAGATTGCGTCTGGACGGAATCGAGATGGTCTACTAATTTTAATAGTTTCATATAGCCATAAGGGCAGCGACGGGGATTGACACTGGAAAAAAGCAAGGCTCCCTCTAAACTATAGATCCAAAATAATAGAATATTTGCCATTTTATTTCAATAAAACGATTATGACGATTCAAATGAAATTAATTTTATGTGAAAATTTTTGGCAAGAAGAAATTTCACCAATCAAATAAGTACACAAATAATTGTAGCATAACTTGGACAATAGACAAAATTAAAATTGATATCCTCATTACTTCGCAGGTTGTGTTACTAGGTGTGACACGTGTTTCATCTCTTTTAGAAGCATCTTCAGACTTTAAACTGCTGAATACATCGAAAATATTGGGTAACAGACACCTGTGCCGCCAGAGGAGATGGGTGGATAGTATCAAGAGGAATACAGCAATTTGACTGAAGTGTCTCGATACAGTTGAGATGGCAGCAAAAAACCAAGAAATTTTAGCATGCAATATATAAAACGACTTAGCAATTTGACATTGGATTATCGAGAGTGAAATAAACAATGACAATCAACCGCAATCATAACATTTGCTGTAACCTGAACACCATTACTTAATAATAATATATATTTACATATCACAAGTCCGTTTCCCACATAGGGCCATACTTATCAAAATCCCACATGTCATGGTTCACTGATGACGTATCGCTGTCCACATGATTACTGTTTTTTAAAGATGAAATATCAGAAGAAATATTCACTTTTTTAACTTCGCTGCCCTCTCGATCTATCACATTATAATTGCTACTACCTTGTGCCGATCTTTTGAGCGCGGGACTCATGTTTTCTTTATCGGTAGAAATATCATCCGTTTTGCATGGCAAATGTTTTTTAACGTTATCGGCATCCGATTGAACAAGATTTCGATTACTTGAATTTGAATCTCGAGTGGCCACTTTCGATTCAGAAGTAGGGTGCGATTTATCGAGAAGCGCCACACGATCAGAACAATCAAACTCAGAATCGTTTGTGGAATCCGGCGGTCTGTTACCGTTCATGCAATATAGTAACGATTCTGTCATTTTACTTTCAGACATGACTTCCGCTCTTTCCAGAGTCGGATCCCGAAAGTCTTCAGGCTCGCTAGTGAACGATAGATCTATGCAGGAACTCGTCAAAACCGATCTGCACATCAAATATTCTTTAAAGGGATGCGTTAAAGACGATTCTTTACCCCTTATACAATCATCTATTGCATTGTTTCCTTCGAAGAAATGTCTTTTAGATTCCTTTACAGACTGCATTCTATCATTTCTTTGTTGTAAGAATTGTAGTTTCTTATCAGATATTGCAGAATCGGAAAGATTAGTGAAACTTCTGCAGCTTGAGTTACTATCTTTGCAATTATGATGAGCGTCTCCTATTTGCTTGTATTTAATTTGACAGAAAGACGACGAGCAGCTCCCGTCTGTCGAGACAAAATCGCTGTCGTTCTTCATGGACGAAGAAGAAGTGTCATAGGCGTTGTCGGAGCTGCTCAATTCACTGCAGGACGCCGAGTGGTGCGAGTCGTGACAGGGAAGCATCGACGGGGCCGGATCGTGGTTCATTATGACAGGTTTTCTGGAACGGGGAGTCATTATTGATTCCTGAAAATAAACATTAAAAAAATTAATAACATGCAATCCTGAGAGGGTTTTGAGTGTATTAAGGGAAGTTTTCTCATGTTTTAATCATACTGAATATTAGAGTGCGTAATAAAATATTTTGTGATAAATCACATATTAGATAAAATTATTAAATTTAATATTGTTTACTGTTAAATCGTCATTGAAAAGACACTACCATATTTCAAAATTTTTATTTTAAAAAAATAGGATCGGTTAGTGAGCATTTCCAATAGATAATGAAATGAAATGAAACACAGATATTTATATAAAATAGTGAGGCCCTAATTGGTAAGCTAGCTATATGAAACAAAAGAAGAGGGCAAGATGAAGATTGCTTCTGATGAAATTATGTAAACACCGTAAGAATTGGAAACAGTGGAAAAATAAAATTGTAAACTGGAAAAATAGATTGAACTGACATTACCCATAGATTTATAAATAACATATCGAGTATTACTATATTTAAAGTCTATATGACAATATCAAAAATAACTGAAAACTAAGATTGCAGCTTATATTTACAAGTCCATTGAGAAAGGTTACAATACTGAATGTATTTTGTGTCAAACCTGCATAGCCTTAGACATCTTTTGGGTCGATTTAGTGATGGGGGACATAGATCCTCTTCGAAGGTTTCTGCCGCCGGCAAAAAGAGGGGTGGAGCAGCTTTCGTAATTATACTTATCTCCGTTCATTAAAACGTTACTTACAGACGGCGTACTTGTCAGATAGCAAATCTTCGACGGCAGTAACTTCACTCTCAATCTAACATCGTTATAATCCACACTTACGTCATTCAGCTTAACATTATTGCCCTCGGTAGACGCATCGTTTACTATCGGAGAGCTCTTCAGAGATGTATTGCTCTCCATCGACATTTTTCTTTTGTTTCGTAAATATTTGACGGAATCTTTTTTACAGACGCTAGGGGTAAAACCTCCGCCATCTTTCGCATCGCACACTTTGACGTCGGTCACGGAGCCTTCGGCTTCCGAGCAAGAATCCGTGGCACATTTCACGCACGATTTATAAATATTCAACGAATGCTCGCTGGAATACGACTTCTCATCGCCGGATCCGCTGCTTTGCTTTTGCAGTTTTCTAATATCGTGCTTTTTCCCCGGCAAATGCGATGCTTTTGAGCTGAATATTTTCGAAGATATTTTATAAAACTTCGGCGTATCGTCACGGTGCACTGTCGCGATAAAACTGAGATTAGGTTCTGACGTATATTTAGCGCAGGGTCGCTGCATTCTCTCCGAAGGCATCCCTTCGTCGCAAGAGAGCGTACCTTCGTCTAAATCGACACTGTGGCTGTCCGACAAACAATCGTCGGGGTGAACTTCTTCTGCGACTTCTATCTCGTCAACCGCACACCCTTTTATCTTTGGTGTATCTACAATAGTCATCTGTGAATTTATTTTTTCATCAGTCTTGATTGTTACTAATTCTATAGATTCCGCGTAATTAGTTGGCGTGTTATTGCACAAGTTGAGAACGGAGGCGGTCTTTCCGATATCAACTTCTTTGCGTATCGGTGGAGTCTGAAATGTGAAAGAGAGAAAGCATGCTGAAGCACAGGCGGAGACATTCACATAATAATGGCAAGCACATTGACACACCAAAACAAAATGAGGGGCGGTATCGCAAGGGTACCAGAAGAAGAGAGAGAATTTTAAATGGTATCGTTAATAAATGCTAGATTAGATCATTGAACTGCTATCTTAGAGGAGTTTTTCCTATCTAATTCTAACTTTACAAGTTAATGTCTAGATCGAAAACACAAAGTGAGCTCTGTATGGTAATTTATCATCAAATCAATCTATACTCATAGTACTCAACGTTGCACCTGCACCACCTACTATAGATTTACATCCCTTACAGTATCCTGTAACACAGTACCGTTATGCGCTGTCAAAAGATCGCCGGTAGTGTCTCAGGAGCAGTTAATCAAACGCGGTTGCTATGCATTAGTCTAAATGTCTGTAGCAGTGCAGACTTGTCTGACTTAAATAACTCTTCCCCTTCATTACCCACATCCGGACATTCCCATGGATGTAATTAGCATCCAGAGATACCCCATTTTTTTGTTGTTGAAATATTCATAATTTTTAAGTCGACAAACCTCACTGAATTTAACGAATAATCTTAATAACTCAATAATTTAACCTAATCCTAACGAAGTCATCATAGTTACAAGTAAAAAATGTTATTTCAAATACATGAATTAATCAAAATGAAGGAATTCCGTCTCTCGGAGATAGTAGCTCAATGCTTTAGACTCAAATCCAGTGTTAAAAGATACCGATGAAAAGAAATGTTATAATGAACCAAATCCATAACATTACAAACAAATGATTTACAAGGTTGGTGGGTTTTTATACAGTTTGACGTTCTAAATAGAAATTCAATTTATGCAAATAGAACGGTAAGTATGACTGCTAGCAGTAACCTTTTCAATGTCTCCTTTCAGCGAGCACAGGATGAATGAACGAGATTCGGAAAAATGGTCAATCTTTTTTAGTACTAGTTATGATCTTTTCGATTAATTATTTATTAATGCAATTATTGCAGTGAAAATATGTGAGGTTAAAAAACCCTATTAGTTAAGATGTTGAATTTAGTATTTGAGAAATTATTCATACAATACAAATAAGAGTGGTTATCGATTCATTAGAATGATTTTATGAAGAGAGAGAAAGTAAATTAATAACAGGTTAGATGTTATTATAGTAAGTTAAGTTTTCAATTAAATACCTGAATGATCGGTTGATACGGAAACCGTTGATCCTGGAGAGATTTCTTGACGGACCTATTTATCAGACTCTTGTTGAAGATGTGTTTCTTCAACGACTCTCCCAGGGACTTGTGCTTCTGGGCTCTCTGCAATTGCAGTGGAGTACCTGCGGCAATATTAAATTTAATATTCTTTTAATCCTCTGGATATAACGGACTAGTGCGGATGAGGGGGTGTCCATTAAAGCTGAAAGTCTGTTACATAGGGCCGCAAGTGAGTTGGCCCACAATCACCCGTTATGTGTATGCAGCCGCTGTTTCACAGCTGGCTTTTATAACGCAATACCAATCAAGAAAAGAATTTACTAGTAATGTTTAAATCCAGTAAAGAGATGCACGCGGTTGATCTTTTCAATATGCAATACTGTCTACTAAAAAAATAGATAAAAAAGAAAATGTCATTTGCTCAACCACTTGTGATTTTGAGTATCCTGTGTATCTGTATACTGAGGATCTGCAGTGATATTAGAGTTCAATCTGCTCCGTGTTGAATCTTAAGAGAAATCGAGGATAGTCCATTCCCTATTACGCCTTGGTTCAAATCAAGTCAGCGTGGCCTATTGGGCCAGTATGAGGACAGACTGCATCAAACAGCTCTGCTTGTTTGACATTCATCCCAGTTATATACAAGGATTAAGGATAGATTAAAAATATAATGTAATTTAAAAAAATTTATGAGAAGAAACTGAGTACTCCTCAAACTATCAGCCAACACTCGTTAAATCTACTGTGTTGATTATGCATCAACATTTGGATTTAGCCATGTATCTCGGTCATCCATTGAAGGTTTTTAAATTCGCCAAATACAAAAATTGAATATTTCTTCACGACACAATAGGGTATTGTAACCCTTAAATCGAGATACAACTTGCAACTCGGACTTGTGGACAGCATAGAAATATGAGATGGGCTTAATGTGCTTAGTGTTTTTATATTACATTACTATTTATACAGCCATAGTCTATTATCCAAGTGTAATGTGTTTTTTTATGAATATAGAGAAGCACCACAGACCATTTCCATTTTCCCTGTTGAACTGCTTGACAAGTCTCCGTTTGTTGTGGGATTCTGGTAGAGCTTGGATGTGAGCGTAGAGTTGCGCTAATGCTGCATCAGTAGACGCCGGCGCCGCAGCGCTGCTCGCCTGCCTGTCCACAAAAGTGAAGACCGTACTCGCTGCCGATCTTTCTGAAACACTCTCGTTCAAGTCTTCACCCTAGAACATCATATAGATAGATACATATCAATACCCTTCTGCTCTTTCAACAGAGACCGGCGATATGTAGTCTTGTGGTTATCGTTGGGTAAAGTATTAATACTCGCTAAATTTTGTTTAATACTTTGCTTTAACTATCTTACGAGAATCGATTTAAGTTATTGCTATTACAAAAAAAGTAAGGGTTTTCAAGTGTTATGGAGAAAAAAAAGAGACCATTTAACAAAGAAATGTTTATTGCATACAATTTTCTTTATAATTGTGCCGGTTATTATTAAAGTGTAATAATTTATTTAAGGTACCAAATATACCATTATGTTACAAGATAATCGTAAAATTCAACCAGTACAGGAAAGATTATATCTATAAGGCTATGAATTATTATGTATAGACATATTTTTATGTAGTATCAAAATATTTTTTAAAACAAATTTACGCAAAAGTACAATTATCTCAAACAAAATATTATAGAACTTATTCCACTTTCATAATAACCAGCACATACATATGTACATAATAATAGTTAGGAATATAAAAAGTGCACTTAAAAATCAATTGTTGAATTTAATCATCTTCATTCTTATTTCCAATTTCATCATGTTTGTTGCTGTATTTATCAACACAGCTACACAGTTTCTTATTTTTTTTTATTTCTTTATAAAATTCTAAAAATGAAATATTTTTTTAATTATTTACTATGCTCAAAATACCCGGACAGTGGAAATTTTCAAAATTGAAAAAGAGGAATTTCTGGGAATAACATAAAAAAGATAGAGAACAAAAGAGTTGTGTTAAAAAAGAGACCTGTCGGCAACCCTACAAAAAAGCATCTACTGAAGGTACAGGAACTTACGTGCCAGCTTAATCCATGGATATTTTGTCAGTGGTTAACACCATAAATTATTGTACCATGAAGTTAATCTTAATAGATATATCGGAGGTGAATATGCAGCAGGTACCATAGTTAATTTTTTTAATGCAGCTGCCCATTTTTTGTGCAAAATAGCAAATTATTGCTTCTCCAAAAGAATTTTCTCAACTTTCTATTTATGCCATAGTAAATACAAACAGTAGTTCTCTTACGTTGGGTGAAAGGAGTCGTCTTTGCTGTTTCTTGGTCAGATAGGCAGCAATGTCGGTGGCTAAATGAGGCGGGGTCGTGAACAGAACAGGAGACTTCCGTATCATAAAGCTCAAGATGGGTGCCAGGCTCTGCGACTCCGTGTGTAGCGATTCAGGAGAAAGCTGAAAATATTACACGAGCTGAATAAATTTTATATTAGATATAAAATAATTCGAAATAACGTAATGACAGTATGGTTTGGTGTCTAAACAGGGGTCAGACAGGGCTGTGTTCTGGCTCCGTTCTTCTTCATAATAATCTTCGACTTCATCCTGAGGAAGTCAATTCCACCCGACCGAGGAGTAGCCGTTGCCCCCAATTTGAGGCTATGCGACCTCGAGTATGCTGACGACGCTGTCATATTTGATAAATCTGTCGAGGGTATTCAGGAAACAATGGACAGGCTGCAGAGCAACTCGTATCGCATTGGCCTCAAAGTCAATGCGAGTAAAACCAATGTGCTCTGCAACAGTTTCTGTCCAGACCCAGACTACCCTCTGACGAGCGCGGGGCAAGACATCGAAAGAGTCGACGGCTTCAGGTACTTGGGGGTTTAGGTTTTGGGGGGGGGGGGATGTTTACATCACGGGAGATGGCAATCCAGGTAAAGAGCTCGCAATCCGATTAGGGATAGCTGGAGCAACCTTTAACTCAATGCGGAAAGTCTGGGACTCACGGTTGTACTCGGACAGAACCAAGTGCCACTTGTTCAACGCATGCATCCTGACAGTGTTGCTTTATGGTTGCGAGTCATGGCACCTCACCAAGGCACAGGTTAACACGTTTCGTGCCACCCTATTTTTTTTAAAAACACATGTGCGCCATTTGCAAATTTTAGTTTTATATTATATATATATCCTAATAAGGGCTTAATAAATAGTCGACATTTTTTTAAACCCTTGTATAACCTTTTTTTGGATTGCCGGTCACCGGTGACCTCCACGGCGTGATTGAGTACTTTTTTAAGCATATTTTTCTCGCCATCTCATAATTTTCATTGTTCCGGTCAGGAAACACCCTGACCTCAAAAACCAGCGAACATTGATTGAAGAGCTCAAAAAAATATTTGGCAGGTTTGAGACAATGAAATTGATGGCCAATATCTCAATTCTTTGTATGCATCCCTTCTGAGAAGGGTGGAGGCTGTAATAAAGAGCAAAGGAAAAGATACAAAACAATAAATTTCTAAATATGTAAAAAGATTTATTTTATCTCAAACTAACTGTTATTACTCACTAATTGCATAACAAAATTCCGACAGAATAAAAAAAAAAAGACTACTTGCTTGGGTGACCGTCATAAATCAACTCTATTGAGTGTCTCCTGCCAGCTTGTAAAAATGCTTCCATTCAATAAATACGTATTATTTTAATATTTTATGTCAATCCTTTCTTCAAAATAAAAAGGGTAGTATAATGTTTGTCGGCGTCCGTGGCGCAGTTGGTAGCGTCGCTGGCTACGGTTACGGATGTCTCGGGTTCGATTCCCGGTGCGGACGATTTTCATAAATTGATCTTTCAATCGATTCATGGATTTCTGTTCGTAGTCTGAATACTCCCTCCCTCCCATCAATCTCATCCTCACGGGGCGTAGCGAGAGCGATGAGCTAATCACTAGTTCTCTCATAGCCCTATCCTTCTATCCCTACTATCTTTGGAAAAAAAGAGAGGTTGAGCAACTGAGTAACAAGCAGTTCTCGTAGAAAAAGTCTGTTAAGATACCTCCATTAGGAGACCATACGCTCCACATTGGGAGCGGACATGGAAAAAAAAATGTTCACGCCCAGGAACCGAGAGGCGTTACCAGTTTTCAAATACAATCCAATCGGGAACTATTACAATTGTAATTAGTTCAAAATAGTCCCTTTATGGGGCAAACTTGTTCGCAATATATAAGGAGATGCGTTTCAAAATATGTCATTATATTTTATCATCAACTTGTTACGTATAGCATTCGAAGATATATTTTGATTTCGAGCCCTAGAGCAGGTTTGTATTTTTACACACATATAGTTATATTATCTCATTCAATTTATTATTTTTTAACAATTTCATTTTTCAGTTTTATCCCATAAAAATATGGCAAGAAGTTTATCAGATGATGATTTGTCAATTGAAGAATTATCTGAAGGTGAAGCTGAAGCAACAGAACTACTTTTGAATACGGCAGTGGTGAATGCCAGAGTGATATATGAAGAAGTGACAAAAAAAACATTACTATTGTGGAATTTCGAAAACAATTATCATTATATCTTACCAGCTGCCGTGAGATTCTAACCAACAATCAACATCAACACCAATCCAAAGAAGAGCACGTCATGAACTTTAAAAAAAAAAAGGTCAAGCAAGAAAGGTTCGCCGTTACTGTGTCAGGTGTTATAAATCGAACGTAAAATTTGGACGAAAATCGCGAAAAATAAAACTAAACAGGTTGTGACATATTGTGGCGGTTGTGATGGAAACCCCTTTTATTGCTTACCATGTTTCAATACGGAACATAGAAATGTATCCATGTAAATACAATGTTTTTTGAATATAAAATAAATAATTATTACCTCTTCTCCTGTTATTATTTTTTCATTATATTTCGACCTTATTGGTGTATTTTGTTTTCTAGTTTTATGACAATTTAAAGTTTTTACCATGTAGTTACTCTTCTGAACTAGTATTCGATGTTTTTCTCCATGATAATCTTTCGTATTATCGATCACATATGTGTACAATCATATCCAAATCATATTTCATGATTTCATATGTTTTACGTTTTTTTTTAATTTTGAAATAAAATTTGTCGATGTTTTTATGTGCATCTGGTTGGGTGACGCCATGTGAGTCACATCTGATGATAAATATCATGGTAGAAGTGCCGGGCGGCGCCCGACGACACTTTATGGAATCTGGTTTTTGCCGGGCACCGGTGACTGACACGGCGCAGTGGTCAATGTTGATGCCGGTCACCGGTGCCCGGCATGGCACGAAACGTGTTAACTGTTTACTGTGCTTTGAAAACAGATGTTTGCGGCGAATACTAGGTGTAAGGTGGTTTGATTTTGTCAGAAACTCGGAGGTAAGAGAGCGGATGGACCAGCCTCTTATTACGTCCAAAATAAAAAAGCGACGATGGACCTGGCTAGGACACGTGCTGTGGATGCCCCAGGGGAGTCTGAATCCTGCCTGTCTCTTCTACCTACCAGATGGATTCCGTCGCCCTGGAAGGCTGCTGATGACCATCCATAGGATGTATTCGGGATGACCTGGGAGAAAGCGAGGAGACTGGCGGAGGACAGCTGGGAGGAATCGCGGTATGGCCATATGCTCCAAACAGGAAGCGGATATGGTTTAAAAAAATTCCACTACTACTAGATTGATGTTACAAAATAAAATACTTAAGCATGTAACGAATACACATTTAAGACTGAAAGGCTGTGAAAAAAATTGTACAAATGTCACCACATGGAAGATGTTACCGAGCTCTACTAAGTCACAAGCAGTTCTCGCAGAACGAATTTTGTTGAGATTAGCTCCATTAGGAGTCAATATCTCCACATTGGGACTGGAGATGGTTAACTACCTATTAACCAAGAAATGAGAAGACAATATACCAACATTTTATCTTATCTACTCTATCAAATAATATATACACATTTACATGGTTTAAAAGCCATTTCCATTCGCAATGTGAAGAGCATATTGACTCTTAATGGAGGAATTTCATCAAACGTTGTTTTACGAGAACTGTTTGTAATTCAATCGTTCAACCTCTCATTTTTGGAGAGTAAGAATAGAAGGATAGGGCTATGACAGGTTTTTTAGGATCGGATGGCTGGGAAGAAATTTTAGAACACAAATCCATAAATCAATTGATGAGAATCTATCTTGGGATTCGAACCTGCGGACCTATGTAAGATTCTATAGTGCTGATGGGTCTGAGTAGATGAAACTATAAAATACCAACCTTCCTAGGACACATTAGATGAGGGGTGAACATGGTGGCTAAAGAAGAAGGTGACATTCTATTATTGTTTTGTCGAGCGGCAGTCTTGTGAAGTAAAGTGAGAAGTCTTCGCGCAAGTTGTCGTTCTGGCCACGGAAGAAGAAGAAGTAGCAATCTGAGGGCTCCTATCAATCGAGGCTCAGATTCGGTCAGCGGCTGACCGTCATCAAAACAGGTGGCTGGAAGGAAAATTTTTTAACCGGTTACGAAGAGTTTCAATAATAATGGCTGGCACAAAGCCATGCTGCCCAAAGACATATCACTAAATATATTGAGACTAATTTTATAATTATTTATTTCAACGGCAACTCCAGTATAAGTCTTCAAGAGCAAAAGTCACGCTATAGTATATGTGCAGTCGAATCTTAGATGATTGTTTTCATAAGAGTTATCTTAGTGCTAGCTATCTTAGGCTGCGCTTTGTGCAAGTCTTTTTGTAAGTAATTACATTACATTTGCTTAAGATGCATACGCAAGCAATACAGTGTAGGTATGGTCTAAATATCTGGTATGTAGTTTTCAAATTAAAGCTATCACAATGTATGTCCAGAGTGTGGAGAGATTATATCACACTATCTGCAACCTGCAACTAATTTGAAAAAGGATAAATTGGCTCTACTGTTAAATCGGTTGTGCATAGGGATTACAACTATTCGTCATTATCAACTATTCGAATACCAAATAGTTAAACTGAAACTATTCCAATATAAGTTAATATATGGAAGTGTACAAAATCTCAATAACTCAAATTTTATATTGAAATTCCATCAAGCACCCTCAGTCGAAGTCTTAAATTATGTTCAAATATATTTGGATATTCGATTAGTTTCTCAAGTATGAAAATACTATTTAAAATTCGATTCGAATAATTAATAACATTATATAAATACACATTCCAGTACCGTTCTATTGTATTGCAATATTTAAAATTTGTAACTGCGTTTGATTACAACACTATTTCTTCAATTACTGAAATTACAGCATGTTTAGAGGGTTTTTTTAACCCCGAGTCATTCGTAAACCTCAAGTATTATGATAAGATATTGAAAGCGCTCAAATTGGGTGAAGGCAAAAACAGCCACTACCTGGAGTATTCTTTATTGTTCTTCATATTTGGAGAAATTGTGATGTGACCTTTCGTTGATTTTGTGAAATATTTCATTTACAATTATTACGAATACAATTCGAATAGTTGCCTAAATATTCGAATAACAAACAGTTAAAAAAGGGCTAAATATATTCAGATATCGAATATTCAAGTTGGAATCTCCAGTTGTGCATCACTGATATGCAATAAAATCGGCGGAATTATTCAACATTGTTCTTATGGGTGTTTAGTCAGGACTATAAAAAAACTAAGGATACATGCGGAAAAACTACGAATGCAAGAATCATCATTCTATTTTTTTTTATTTTCAGAATTATATTGTTTCATTAATTGACGATGCTATGTGGATTGCATTATTACTGTAGTTGAAAATGAAAAAAAAGAACCGCAGCATGTGTTAATATTTTCGATAGATTCAGTTTTCGAGCTTGAACATCGTGTAAATTCATTTTAAATATCAATTTTAATTTAATATTTATTCACAATTATTTTTTGATACTAATGTCGATTATATTTTTATCATAGTAGTTAGTCAACAGGAAAATACAACAAATGTTACAAGTGTAATACTGAGATAATTGATTTGAAAATTTTAACCTTTATTTTAACATATAGTTAGTTAGTCAGTCATAACTTGATATTTTAAAACTGCAGATTAAACATTTTTATAAATTGATAATCCGGATAAAAAAATATAAATAGATGTATTTTCCTTATTTGTCACTAGCTCAATAGTCAAGCAGAATAAAATGATGCAAGTAGATGGTTAATGACTAGAAAATTATCGACAAAAGAGAATTTAGTACACCCAACAAATAGGTTGTTTATAAAATAACCATTTCTTTCATCCCGTGTTTTTAATACCACAGAAAAACTCAGAAAAAATATCCAAATAATATTAACATTGTATGCAGATTATTGAGATCTCGGGCATGGCTGTTCGCAATCTCTTTTATCGTCGAGTTGATTTCAAGTGACGTAATAAATTCTCAAACACCAAGCGCATCGACAATTATTAGCCGTTATGCCAAATTAATATTTTTTTTAAAACATAAGTTTCATATAACACAGATAAATGTTAATATACAATATTATGGTTATACAAAAATTCAATGTACTGTGGACAAACACGGGGATATTATTTCATATTTAATAAAAACCACAAGATAGCGGTAGAGATAAAAATGATAAAATACAGAGAGGAAAAAATATAGCATAAAAACAATCCACATTCTGAAACAATCATCCGAAATATTTTTTTAATAGAAGAGAGCTTTCAAGTAACATAAGTATTTCTTCAATTATGAGACGCACCCTTATTTTAATAACCATCAATAAAAACATTTTTTTTAACCATGTCCACTCTCGATATGTATCAAATTGAATCCTAATGGATTTTATCTCAACAGAAATTTTTCTATGAGAATTACTTATTACTCAGTTGCTCAACCTCTCTTTTTCGAAGAGTAAGGATAAAAAGATAGGGCTATTCGTTGGTTACTGGTGGTTGGCTAATCGCTACCACTACGCCTCTTTTTTAGGATCGGACGGGAAAAATCAATTTATGAAACTGTCCCCACTTCGATACGAACCCGTGAGCACCGAAGCCAATGAAGACAAACACTAGGGTAAACAGCCGGCATAATACATACCTAACCATCATTATCGGAGCATGAAACTTTTTCCTATAAAATCAAATTTCAGCTTGAGTCGGTAATATTTGCACATTCGCATAAAATACTATCTTTTTTACTAACAAGGGCATAAGCGATACTGCATTTTTATTTTTGTCACCAGGATTTACTTCCAAGGAACTGTCACACATCTGGACTGCTGTATTTTTGACAGCAATTGGAAGATAAGATCGATTATTCAAACACCAAAATAGAAAAAGAACATGCACGTTACAATTGAGGAAATACGTAATGTATGACACTTACTAGCCAAATGGCAATAGGCCTGATGTTGCTGATTGAGCAGAAGAGGCTCGGGGGTATCAGCCAGTACGCCTTTCAACACGGACGCCATGTCGTGAGCGTTGAACGATGCGTTTTCAATCTCCTCTTTCGATAGATCACCGCCAGAGGAGAGAAGCCGCCTCAGTTGCTGCTGCCTACTCAACGATCCCGTCCGTCGGAAAATTCCTTCTTGACAAAGGTCTGAAATTTTAAAAAAAACTTACTCTCCGACTCCATAACTGACTCCCTAACTAGCTTCCTGACTAACTATTTTAAATACAGAAAAAAATTCAATTAAATGTGTTTTCTTATTCCCAAGAATATAACACGGTCATAATTTCAAAAAACACTGTAATGAATTGGCTATTTTTGAACACATTACAGGCTCTTAGGATTTAACTGTTATTATCTGTATGACTATAATCTTAGGAAGCCATCGTGATGTTGTGAAACCGTCACAGGTTTTATCTTCAGGGATCTGAACAATAGAATGATGATGTATAAATTAAAGTATGATATCAAACGTTGCTGTCAGAAATGATCATTTATGGGGACCATACGTACATCGAATGTTGGCCATAGGAAATGGAAATATTAGAAAAGATGTGAATCACTTGCTGCACCGCTGCTTTGTCAGTAGCAGGCAATGAGAAAACAAATGACTCGTACAGAATCCAATGATGCCCCAACTCATGTTTTCCCACTCTAAGGTTACTTTCTCTCATAATCGAACAACATAGTAACAAACTTAAATTTGGATTATTGAGATTTTGTACACTTCCATGTATTTTGTCACTAACGACCCAGTTCGAGTCCATTCGTGTGCTCGAATGCCTGAAGATGCCGAAAGGCGAAACCCGGGTCGTTAGTGACAAAATACATGGAAGTGTACAAAATCTCAATAATCCAAATTTAATATTGAAATTCCATCAAGCACCCTCAGTCGATGTCTTAAATTATAGTAACAAACCATAGAGGTCAATTGACTCATCTGTCATTTGCAATATATATTAAGTAAGACTATTAAAAAATGAGACTAATCAGTGGTTGGTGAAAATAATTAACAAAAACCAATCAAAACAGTGCATACATTCATCTTCGCTTAAAACATCTATCAGTTGATATATTTGGTTAATAGTTTCTTCAGTCAAAATCACCGTTTCGGAAGTTTTATTTGAACCGGTGACGTTTTTAGGAGTAGCGCCATCTCCATTTTTGGACTTTTTTGAAAAACCCCACTTGAACGGCTTTGGCTTGTCTATTGGGCTGTCATTCCTGAAAAAAAAACGATTTATTTTATGTATCATGGACACGTGGTGGAAAGAGTTCATTTTTAATGATACACTTTTAGCCTCAGAGCACTGAGACTAAAAGCCCCACAGATCTGATTTATCAGTGCAAACTCTTATGAGCGCTATGGGATTAAAATTGATTTTTAAATCACACGAGAAGAAATCATCCATCTCCTAGATCTCAAAAGAAACTTAAAGCCGAAACCCTCTGTGGAGTTCTTACTGCAAGGCTACAGAACTTAATGTATGCTTGGTGTAATAATATACAGAAATAGGGATTTAGGAAAAGAAGACAAGAGAAATTGGGCAATATGCCTAATAATAATAATGTTAAACAACTTGTGCTGACATGAACCATTAGTCGTCTGTGTCAATCGTCCAGTTCATTACTCAGACATCTCCTAATGACCCATGTTGAGATAATGGTAAAAGAAATATTCAAATGGTCACCATAAATCAAATCTTATTGATTTGTAGTCGAGTTTCATACATTTTATAAACAGGTGTTTAACAATTAAGTAGTTTTCAAATATCAACATCTTGTTTAACCACTTGACAGTATTGCCCGAGTGCGACTCGGACGTGAATGTAGTTCGCACACTGACGAGCCCGAGTCACACTCAGGCGGATCACCTTTCGCCTTGCTGGGAATGTTTTCCACGGACCCTGTTCGGGCAGTTCTTGTTTCAAATTGTCATGCAGTTTGCTATTTGGTTTGACTGACATGATGCAATCTTACGCTTTATTTACTAACAGGAGTGAGCGAGTGAGGAGTGGGTAAACTGAACAATACAGCAACATTCAGGATGCCCATCATCAACACCGTTACATTTGATTGGTAGACATTTTATGGAACCGATACCACCTACAGCGAATAAAGAAAGGCCCACTAGAAAGTGCAAAGTATGTTGCTCACATAAGAATGAAAACGGTAAAAGAATACGAAAGGAGACAAGATACTACTTTCCTGATTGTGATGTAGGGTTGTGTATTGAATGTTTCAAAATATACCAAAAACACTTATTGAATTATTTCCATAAAATTTAAAACATTGCAAACCTAAATATTAATTTGTTCTGATAAAATGTAAAGACAATGTAAAAGATTTTTTTTTATAAATGTTTAAAAAAATATCTGACAATTTTTAGACACTCTTTTGCACCAAAATTGAACTGGCAAGTGGTCAATTCTTTAGAAGGTTATATATCTGCCTTGGCATTTCTTTGATAGCATTTTTGAGTTATCCGAAATAGTGCAAAATTTAAACTGCATATTTAAATCAAAATTATTTTTTTGGAGCTGTCTGACTAATGACTGGACAATCGATATGCTTCACATTAGGAGCGGACATGGTTAAAAAAAGCTATAAAACAACCATTTCCAAGGATGATAAGTTGAAAACATCAGACATTTCTTAACACTAGATTAAAATAAATAGACGAAAAATCAATGCATATAAATAATTATTGTGTTAACTACATGCCTCCGAGACATAAGCAGTAAAATAAATTAAAAAACATTTCAGTTTCCAAGGTCACAAGTCTATTATTTCCTGCTCTAACCATTTCATGCCTTTGAAATTGGGTCATGGAGCATCAGTGAACAACTTGTCCTTGATTAAAAACACACTGTTGAAATATCTAATTAGAAGCTCCATATGTTCTGCTAAGGGAATGGAAATAGTCAAATAAAGTTTTAATAAGATACTTAAAAGACAGTTCAGTATTATAAGTGTTTGTTATTATTGCGAAATATTTACTATCTGATAGAAACTATGTTTATTAATTGCTATTATTATTGCATCAACATGTGAAATCTTTTGTAACTTTGAAATTACACAACAGAAATTTTTGCCATGATACAATTACCGAATAAAATACCGATCGTCGAGATATTTATTTTACTTCTTTATACGCAATATGTGGAAACAAAACTTATTTCAGCTGATTAACAATTCTGCATTAAGACTTAACGTCGTAAATAACTTCACAATTAACTTTGCGCAAAACAATATTTATTTAGGATACTAGAAGACATATTACACATTTAACATCGAAAACAGTTACGTTATCTCAAAAATATTTAGATGGAACAACTTTAGGCATGCAGTTAAAACAAACAAAAAACACGCAGAAGTTCATAATTTCACAACTTACTCATCTGTATTCATGTCGATAAGAAAAGACAAATGCATCCGTACAAGGATGAAAAATTGTTCAGGATTTTCCTCCCGCAATTTTTCTGCGATATCTTCTTCCATTTTGAAGATATTTATGAGAAATTAATAATGAAAAACGACAAACTAAACTTCACATTGTAAACTTTCAAACACAGCGATGGCCATATTTGAAAAAATGTCAGATACGATTCGCTGCTTTCTATTGGTTAACCGACGATTAGTACCGTTGGGATGGAGCATAGAGAAATAATAAAATATATACCAGCGTTTCCCAAACAAGGATCCATAAAGAAGATTTTATAAATATATATTTTATAAACGCAGTGCTGTAGTCGTAAAGTTTGCAGGTATACGGCAACATACTCCTTATGTGATATCGTATACTCTATATTTATATTATCAAGGTGAAAATGATACAATGAAACTTAAAAGTGATACAGTGAAACTTAAACGAATGTGAAACAATGCAATGAGGCAAAGAAATGAGAAGAAAAATGGTATTTTCACATTGATCACTAATTGCTGGAGAGACAAGCTAAAAACTTATAGTTTGCCAACCTGTCAAGACGAGTAAAACTGATGGTCGCGAGATGTATGCTCAGTTTTTCGTAAAATTATCTTATTTGAAACCGGTAAGTCATTGTTTTTTGTACAATTTTAATAATTAATAGATCAACCTCTCTCTTTTATAAATAAATATTTTCGCTTATTTCCTATGTATTCTAGTTGTCACAATATTAACTGTGCTTGTCACGATATTAACTTACTTTTTGGGTTAAACTAAAATTATTAATAAAATAATAATTACGTAAATTTGGATTATTGAGATTTTGTACACTTCCATGTATTTTGTCACTAACGACCCGGGTTTCGCCTTTCGGCATCTTCAGGCATTCGAGCACACGAATGGACTCGAACTGAGTCCTCGACCTGACTCAGTTCGAGTCCATTCGTGTGCTCGAATGCCTGAAGATGCCGAAAGGCGAAACCCGGGTCGTTAGTGACAAAATACATGGAAGTGTACAAAATCTCAATAATCCAAATTTAATATTGAAATTCCATCAAGCACCCTCAGTCGATGTCTTAAATTATAATAATTACGTAGTTTATGATTTTCATTTAATGATTATCATAAAGGTAAAGCATGGCCATTTAAATCACACATTTCCAATTTTTAATATTAAACAAGTTTGCAGGTATAAATAGTACTTTTCAAAATGTATTACGATAATAAGTTCCTTTATCCTACTATTTGCCATATAATGCAAGTGGAAATGCGGCTATATCTCCAAGAGTTGCATTTAATGGAAGTCAGTCACCTAGCTTTGTTATTATATTAAAAAACCAAATTTCATTAAAAAAAATACTCACTTAACAAAGACGTACAATGACGGATATCTGATGATTTTTTAACCCTCGATTTCTGTATTGATTCGTTCCATATAATTATTGATTGAATTGGCATTTACTTTATGGAATTCCATCATAATGATATCTGGATAATATATCGAAGTATTCAGTTATAGAACATTTTATTAATTCGTTGACAGCTATTTCAGCTTCACGCCATTGTCAGAACTATTACAGCAGTAGTTCTGACAGTGACATGAAGCCAAAATAGCTATCAAGTAAATTAGGAAATTTTGTAGAACTGAATAGTCTGATAATTTATCCTATTATTTCAATATATGTACATTTCAAAGTTTATAAACACCGACTAACTAAATAATATGCAGCACATCATCAGTTAAATTTAGTTGAAAATTGAGATTATTTATATTTCGAGATCCAGGGTAGAGAACCTTACCCTTATAGAATCTGAAAGTACCGTAATTTTGAAACAGTATCCTCTTAACAAAATGGACAAATGTTTATTTAACACATAACCTTGCTTAATTTTAAAAATCATTTTATCATCTGTCATAATAAGAGTATTTTTCTTTTTAAATAATAATGAAATAAATACTTATTTTATTTTCAATGCCATAAAGAGGGCTAACGTCATTTTCCTTGTCTATTGAAAAAAATCCTAATAGTCTATGGTAAGTCCGTACCACGCTTGTGTACAGTGCAGAATTGAAACCTTTAAAATCAACCAGAACCACAAATTCTTAATGGTAAACCTATACCACTTTTGAGTAGTGTAGGAATAGTGACGCTCATATAATTGACCAGTACCGGGATTACTCTAATAAAGTCCACTGAAAATAATTGCATCATAGTCTCTATTATCGTTGAACATATTTATTTTTACATAGTGGCAAACTCGTGCCGTATTTTGACAGCTCGAATGTGTCATTCATAAAGCAGATATGAAATTCTGTTCGAGGTCTTTTTAGATTGAAAAATATTGAATCTCTTTTATTTCAACTCGTCCGTTGCATTACTTCCTGAAGCGAAATGGACGTGATAAACAAACTTTATTCTTCGGTGAGCAGCACGGTATCCCAGCTTTCGGGAGTGTTACCCGGCAATCCTGTTACCCGAGAATTTGAAGCCTCTCATCATATAGCTAGTGCTGGCCCAGGTAAAGTCACGTATACATTTCCATACCGTGCTTATTACGATCACTTACATGTAAAATTGATCTATCTGAATTATTATTTGCAAAGTTAAGCGAAATCACAAACAGCTGTCAAATCAATGTGAGTTCTTTTGTTTGTTAAGTCAATAACTACTGTTGTCTAAGAAACGCTTTTTATATACGTCTATGTTTTGTATGTGGTAAATATGCTTAACAATGTGTTGCTATTTTTCTATCAGAAAATTTACTAAATACTGTTAATAACAATGCAGTTCAGTAGGAAATTTAATTACGAATTGGAAAATGCCATATTATGATACACGAGATTCGGAGAAACCGTTAATTTACGCAAATTACAAAATATTATTACGAAAATAGGTAAATATTGGGTAGTCGGAACATGGCCTAAAAATTATATTTTTCACCTAAAACTACACAAAATGAAATGTTTTAGGGTAGAACAGTCTTTTACTAACATAAATATATGGGAAATATTCGTGAATGACGAAAGGAAACGTTGGAATATAGGTTTAACGATGATATGTCGCAAACTTTTATCATTTCTCTTATGTACTAACATAACAAAACTACACAGTTTGTATGAAGGAACAATGGCGGTAACATAGCAGATTGCGATCGTTTCAGAAAGTACCCGAAATTAAATGTTTTAGGGTAGAACAAACCAAACCAGACCAAACCCAACTTAACACATCGTTTTGTGTAGTTTTTGGTGAAAAATATCATTTTTAGGCCATGTTCCGACTATTCGATAATTACACAAAAGTACGCCACCGTATTCAAAATTTACTGTATGGATTGTTTTAAGAACTGACCATTTGAATTATCAAAGTGTCTTAAAATGATTTTTCTGATTGTTCAAACCTGTGGACATTGCAAGTAAAGAGCACTGCGTTGGTCACAATAGTGATTGTACAAGTGAGTGAGAGTGATGCCAAAATAGCTTCTTCTTATTTTCTGGTGATCCTTGATTGCCTCAATTCGTCTCCTTCACTGTCGGTCATCTGTCTTCCTACGCTATTTGCTAACCCCCAGCACCCGTATGTCTTGTGATAACCCATCCATCATACGAAGTTGCTGTCTTCTCTCAGAAGTAAAAAATGTGAGACGTTTTAAAGGCTTCCACTCATCTGTGCATGATATATTTCCAGAAGAGCATAAGCATTGAGTTTTGACAAATCTGACAATGTCATGACTCACCATAGAGGTGATTAAACTCATAGTTGTGCCAACAATGCCAAAATGTTGAAATAATTTCATTGCTATTTCTAACCCTATTAAGAAATATTGTTTAATTTTCAGGACTCCAGTGGAAAATATATAAAGGTTTCAAGAAATCAACAAAGCAAGAAGCGTCCATATTTGTTTTCGAAAAACGTTGCTTAGACAGATGGACCAAAGGAGACAGAGATGTTATGCTGGAGACATTGAAGAGAGGAGTCACACAGCTCACCAAGCTGAGACACCCTCAACTTCTAACTCTTCAGCATCCTCTGGAAGAGAGTCGAGAGAGTTTAGCGTTTGCCACTGAGCCAGTATTCGCAAGTTTAGCTAATATACTTGGCAACACTGAAAATATGCCGCAACCGGTTCCTTCGCATATGGCGAACTATAAACTGTACGAAGTAGAAATTAAATACGGCCTTATACAGATCGCTGAAGGTCTCGCATTTCTTCACAGCGACGTTAAACTTCTACATAAAAATATCTGCCCAGAATCTATCGTAGTCAATCAACAGGGCGCGTGGAAAATATTCGGTTTCGATTTTTGCGTTCTAAATCAAAACACTCAAACCTCTGTACCCTTCTGGCCGTTCACCGAGTACTGTCAAGCCATGCAGCCATCTACCCAGTCAAATCTCGATTTTCTCGCTCCCGAATGTATAACGTCCGCATCGCATTCGACAGCCAGCGACATCTACTCCGTCGGTATGATGATATACTGCTTACACTCCAATGGGGGGAAAACTTTGGGCAACATTCAAGACAATTACGGAAGGTGCAAGAAATTTATCAGCGAATTGAAACAGTTGCCTTTATCTAAATTGAGCTGCGTCAGTGAGGGTTTGAGGGATTATGTTAAACTAATGCTTAATCCTACACCAGAACTTCGTCCTGATCCTCATCAGTTTATTAAGGTATTCTTTAAAAATAATGTTAATCTTTTTTAATCTTTTTTAAGAGGTTTGAATACCCAAAGGGATACTTTCATTATTCACTTGAGTTATTTTGTTTTTTTTTCAGATTCCATTCTTTGAGGACGTCGGTGTCAAAGCGCTAAACTATTTAGACTCACTATTTCAATGGGACAATTTACAAAAGTCACAATTCTACAAAGGCCTACCGCAGATCATACAAAAGCTTCCACACAGAATATGCATTTACCGAATATTGCCGTGCCTAACAAAGGAGTTTGTAAACTTTCCGATGGTGCCGTTTGTCCTTCCAAATGTTTTACTCATCGCTGAGAACTCTTCAAAAGAAGAATTTACTAAACACATATTACCTTCACTGAAACCTGTGATGACACTGCAAGAACCTATCCAAATATTGCTCATTTTCATGCAAAAGATGGAGTTGTTGTTGAAGCTGACTCCGGCTGATGAAATAAAATCAGACGTCTTGCCGATGCTGTACAGGGCGCTGGAATCGGACGCCCAGCAGATTCAAGAGTTGTGTTTGTCAGTTATCCCCACTTTTGCGTCTCTCATCGATTTCCCGGCGATGAAGAATGCTCTTCTGCCGAGAATTAAAAAGCTCTGCTTGTCCACGAATTATTTGTCCGTCAGAGTGAACTGTTTGCTGTGCTTAGGTAAATTGTTGGAACATTTGGACAAGTGGTTGGTTTTGGATGAAGTGTTGCCGCTGCTTTCTCAGATTCCATCCAGAGAACCTGCCGTTTTAATGGGGATTTTAGGTAAGCGTATTGCGGTCTTACCGATGGAAATTTATACATATCGAATTCTAACCATTGATAACAAGTATGCAGCAATACACAATGTTGAAGTACTACATTAGGATTTCATATTCTCTGTATTGGGAACATAATACATTAGTATAATCATTAAACATAATATATATTATAAAGTAAATTTAGTCACCATTTTATCTGAATTCGCTTGTTATCTGTAACTGAAAATCTCTCTTCATGAGGTGTCGATGAATAAATGAATTATATCATTAATTTTAATCTCTTCATCCATTCTTTTCAGGCGTTTACAAACTAGCAATGACCCATAAAAAGTTGGGTATAACCAAAGAAGTCATGGCAACAAAGGTGCTTCCGTTCCTAATGCCGCTTTGTATAGAAAACGGCCTGACTCTCAATCAGTTCAACGCTCTCATCTCATTAGTCAAGGAGATGATTGGAAGAGTGGAAAGCGAACACCGCACCAAATTGGAGCAGCTTAATTCCATACAGAGTGAATCTAAGTAAATATGATTAATTTCTTTAATAGTGTGAACTATAGTTGAAACTAGACTCCTTACTGGACTTTATTTACGTTTTATTATTACAATTAACTCGCAGATCTCATTCTGCTTAACAACAATTGTGTTGAGAGTTGACAGTACCAGATGTTTTGCTATATCAATATGCTTTTCTCCTGGATCACTTTTGACATCTTGGATTATTTTCAGTTGAGTTCTAACTGAGTTGAGTCGAGAAATATCGATTTGTGGAAATTAATAGAGACATTGTCATATTTTTATAATATCTGAAAATTTAAACTCACCATGATTTGTAGTTACATGATTTCAATGAAATATTGTAGTCTTATGATTATTTATTAAAATTTGAAGTTAATGGCAATGGAAAGGATCTTCTTCAGCAGTTTATAAAAGAGAGGTGTCTTTCGAATTACAATAAAGTATATTTGTTGTTATAAAAAACTAATGTGATTATTTCATTATGCCTCTTTGAGAAACGTCTTCAGACTGAATATGTTTTTCAAAGAAGCAAAACACGTGTAGCAACTATTTATAAAACCATTGATATTACAGTTAGTGGTCTTATCAAATTCAATTTTATATTTGAAATGAATATCCATAAAGTTACCGTCAAAAAAATTTTTCACTCGCAAATTTCTGTACAGTGAAAAGATAATAATATTATCATTGGTTAAAAATTGAGCCGTTCTATGAATGCAAACACTAGCTTGTTCATAATACAGACTTTCACAATATCTATGGTTCTTTAAACAACTGCTACAAATATGGCAAATCCTCTACAGTTTTGAATGATCAATAAGTAACGATACATAGTGGTACAATAGATCTAGTTACCGGTTAATTAATGTTAAATGTGTTTACCTCTTCAGGTCTTTCGAAGCCAATCTTGCCGCAAGTTCTGGTCCTCTAGTCGCGAGTACTCATCAAATGGATGATATGTTTTCCGGATTAGGCATGGAAAACTTCCACAAATCTCAACACAGTCAACAACCTGCCCAAAGAACGCAAGACATCATTACACCTTTGCCATCAAACGGATCTATTGCCACGTCTCTATCAATTCAAGAAAAGCAAAGGTAAAATAACTTTTTGATACTACTGTCTAGGTTTTTTATTTTTGTTTGTCAACAGTATTCTGAAGAAATCAAGTCCACCCTATAGCCGTTGCCTCCAATCTATGACTACACAACCTCGAGTATGCTAATGGTGCTATTATATTTGACGAATACATCGGAGGCATTCAAATAACAATTGGCAGGTTGCAGAGCATATCAAATCAGCTTAGAAAGAAGTTAATGAAAATAAAACCGATTCGCTTTGATTTTAGCATCAGTTTGTAAGTAAATCTATTTTTATTCCAGAATGGCTAAAGAACAAGAAAGTATTCAGAGATTACACCAACAGAGACCAATCATTTCACCTCCACAGAGATCGCTCACAAATAACGTTTCCTCAAACAAACCGATTGACCTCACCGACAGCCTCATGCAGTCGAACCTGTCGCAGATGTTCACGCCGCAGAAACCTACATCATTTAACAACATGTCCATAGACAATCACACAAATAGCAGCTTTGGTTCCGCCAACAAGGCGTGGATGGGAAGTCCGCTTTCACCGTCAAACGCGTGGAACAATTCGAGTGATAAATCGTCGTTCAATAACTCCAATAATATGCTTGGTTTTACTGCAACATCGCAAATTAAACAACCTCTTTTAGGAAACAGTATGAATAATACTAACTCACAGAATTCCAACTGGTCTGCTTTAGATTCCCTGATGACTTCTCCGAGCGTACCTCAAACCAGATCGGTTCAGCAACCTTTGTTATCGAGCAGCTCCAATAACTCATCGAATCATCCCAATAATGATATCATGGATTTACTTGGATAAGTTTGGGCTTTTTTGCGATAGATTATGCTTAAATTTGTAAATATAAGTTAACTTTTACAAACATGTCACAACATTTAATTATATTGATGCTGGTTATTTTAAGATGAGGTGTGCAGACAGGTACTAATTGGTCATTAAATCATGAATGACAGGCTTATTAATTACACCAATTAAAATCAAGTTTATTGAACCCTTTCAAAGAGGATGAGGCTAAAATAAAAGTCCAGCTAATCGCTCCTATCCATTTTCACTATTGAGTAAGGAAATAGGGTAAAACATGACTTACACGTCTTTAGAAAGAAAATTCATAAATCTATTGAAATGTCTATAATTTAATTTAAGACATCGACTGAGGGTGCTTGATGGAATTTCAATATCAAATTTGAATTGTTGAGATTTTGTACATATCCATATATTACATGTACATTTCAGTTTGAGTTCATTCGTGTGCTCGAATGCCTGAAGATGCCGAAAGGCGAAATCACAACAATTCAAATTTGAAATGTATATGTATACAAATGGCTGTTAACTATTTGAATCTCTTAAAAAATATTGTTATCAGTCTACATGAAGACCTCTCAGTCACAACAATCGGCATTCAACTTTTATTCAATGCAAAAAAATACTATTTTTAAATATTGAATGAAGCCTGGCTAGTAACCGAGTGGTCAACGTCATTGGCTTCAGTCCCGGTGTTCACTTGTTCAAATCCCAATATAAACACTTTCATAGATTGATTTTTGGATTTGTTTTCAAAGGCATGGATATCTTTGATGTTTTGTTGATATTTGATGGCTAAATAAATAGGAAATAAATTATTTTCCTGTTTATACCTCTACATTTTTACAGTACAATAAACTAATTTATTTGCCAATCTTATAGCTGACGTGTGACTAACGCTCTTGGGAATTCGTTGTTCCATTGCGATTTATATTATACATCCCGTGGCGTGCTTGTTTCAATATACAAGTAAACCTGCATGCAAAAAAAACCTGTCCTGTGTCAACATCTGTCTCAATTTGCGTCTAGGTTAGTTCATGTCTACGACATACAAAGTGTTTAAGTAACTAGCATTGATATACATCATCGTCAGCCAATCTTGCAAACCTCGTACAGCTCTTTCTGGTTAAAAAGAGTCAAATGTATGTTTCTGCTACTAATCGCAAAATAAAACTTAATTTATTATTCTATTACATACGTTACTTTCAATATTTCAAGAAAAAGGATAACTAATAAAGTATTTTGGTCTCCATCTCCCATTAGGTAGAAGGCTAGTTGCAAGCCAACCGCTCTATGCAGTGTTTTTGGAAGCCAGCAGGGTTAGTGTTGAATCTTCAATAATAACATATCCATGCAATGTAAAGCGCTTACTGACTGCCGGTTTGTGTTTGTTTATCCACGCATACTCAAATGCTTGAATATGTCATAAGGGTTTACCGAGGTTATTTGCCACAAAACATACAAAAGGAAACTTCAAAATTGTCACTACAAAAGTCAGCTGTCAAAACTGTCAGCTGATAGTATTTACCTAACTAATTCCACATCTCTGCTGGTTGGACCAAGTCTTTACAATCTGATATCACAACATATAACCACTTCTCACAATTGAGTTAAGGATCTTGAAAATGTGAAGCTGATTATTAGGTACATAAAGTACCATAAAACATACCTTCATGGTAGCAAATTGAATCACTGCTGAAAAATATATTGAGCTTTGAGAATAGATGCTTGCGTTGAATATTGATGGTGAAATGCTTTGACTTCCGGAATTCGGTAGCTACCTATACGTCAGAGGTCATGTAGAGTCACTGGTGGTTGCCTATTCATCCGTCCAGTAGGATTCTGGCGTCCTAGAAAAATGATTGATTACTATCCGTATAGTATATTCAGCAGAACAAAAGGATGGTGTCCTGATATGGGATTAAGCAAAGCGATTGGCGTGTGAAAGAATAGAATCCTGGAATCGCCATTTAGTAGCTTTGTTTCGTAAGAGAATATTTTTATTAAGGTGCAAGATGGAAATTCAATTTCCTATTGTTATTTATGAGCTAGTTTCACTTTTAACTATCTTGAATATTATTATCTTTAATTTCTAGATCTGACTGTTTCTATCATTGTTTACCATTCATTCAAAATAATTATTTAATCATCATCACTTGTATCAAAAATCATAATTTTTTATATATAATATGTATAAATAAGTGTTATTATAAAGTACTTAATTTAAATTTAAAAAAACTGCTGTAGCAAAATAACTTAGATCTTTACTTAGTTAACAAATTCTTATATTGTCAGTCTTGAGTAAGGATTCCAACTCGAATATTCGAATATTAAATATCTGAATATATTCGGCCTTTTCAACGATTTGATATTCAAATATTTGGGCATTACTGAAAATAACATTTAAATGCCGCTTGGAGGATATCTATACAGTAAACCCTCGATATAACAGACTAATCCGAGCGAGAAGATCCGTTAAAGCGCTTAATTTTTTCTTGTACCTTAAAATAATTCTTTTCTGTTTGCCCGTATTTTAAAGACAGGATAGAGATACGTGTTAAAGAAATTAAATTTACATGTCTGGGAGTGGCTTAGCTCATATAAAATCATCAACCAGCACGCACTAAAATTGCCGCTGTTTGTGTAGATTTTAATATGAATAACATTAAATTGATCGAAATTTTGGCGGTGTAGGTTATATCAAGATATTACTGTGTGATATAGATATTACATACTTTTTCATCTCGAAGCTCACAAAAACAAACTCCAATACAATTTCTAAAACAATGCTTTCGCAATGGATTCGGTGCTTTGTGAAAAATCATGTATAATTGAAATGAATGACTTTTATATTTCACTGTTGTGTGACACATGTTTCGCTTTTTTGAGAAGCCTTACATATGTAATTGCAGTGCTGAAATACTATTTCATTTTATCCCATGAAATTTGTCAAATAATGTGCCATTCTCTGTAAGCGATTAAACTAATACCTAAATTAATTTTATTTGAAAATAGAATGTGTACCATAAACAAAAAAAGCACTGATATGATAGAAAAATATCATTTGCCAACAAATACTGGGTAAGAAATTGAAACAAGTCAAAATTCTTTGATAAAATTTAATGTCGTTTTAAAACTACATACTGTATTTTTATATAAAACATAAACTATTAACTGACTAAATATTTTAATTCATGAATGTCACATAATTCATAATATTTTTCGAGATGTGAGCGGGTGCAGATCAATCTTGGATATCAACAAAGGTTTTTTCTTTACTTAAGTATCAAAAATATCACTGTTTTTAATTTTATTGAATTATACATTTGATGTGCGCCAACTCGTATAGATATTTTATAATAAAACTTAGATCATTCCATAGTTTTGTATGAAGTCCATGTTTCATTCATTGTAACTCTAAGAAGCTAATTTTATAAGTACTATACATATAAAGTTATTATGAAATGAAATATATTTTATAAAATAAACTTGGATGCTATTTTAAATGCTTACAACTATGTTTAATTTTAACATCATTAGTAATTATTATCACAAACACAGCTATTGGCTAAAATATAGGAAATTAAAGCGTGGTTAACAACAATTCTTATAAAAATGAGTAATTATACTTTATAAAGGTTTCCCATACCTAGGGTGGCCAGACGTCTTGAAACACTGAAGCTGTAAATGTGTGGTACGATTATGAAGTCAATTATCAATTTTAGGGTGTTAACTGTCAATTCTTGGTGGAAAAATTGTGTTTATTTAAAAAAAACAGTCGATTATATCTAGAAATCATCCAAGATAGTATTTCGGAAAAGCAAAAGAAAATGTTTTGCCCAATAGACTCGATATTATCGCAATGGAAAAAAAACTACAGTAATGTCAGTTGTGGAATTTTTTATAATTTAATTAAAGAAAACAAAGAGATTATAAAAGATGGAAACGGTTCATTGTTTGATTTCCAAAATGTGAAAATATCTTCGTAGCAAAACTGTCCCATATTCGTATTTCCTAAATCTGGCCACCCTACCTGTACCCAATCCAAAAAAGATATTTTCAAAGTTTTTATTATTTTTTAGTGTAATCATCGTTGTTCCCACCATCTGCTACAGTATCACATCCTTACACGGTGCGTTTCCACTGCATAACAATGTTATTCATGTTTCAATTTTTTGTCTGGAATGTCTGAGGAAAAATTGTTCAAGACTTAGTTGCATGCACTGTAGTGTACAGAAAGTAAAAAAGATATGGAAGATTTGGATTATTGAGATTTTGTACACTATAAACATCCCTAAAAAATTTGTTAACAAATCTTAACCCCGCAATGTTAAAATGTAGAATAGTGTCATAAGCCTGAATTGTCATTTTTTATGTATTGATATGGTTGGATTCATAATTTTTTTATGTTTTTAAACTAAAACAGTGTCCAGAAAAAACTTCACGCAATCAATTTGATCAGATTTCAAAAACAGTTAAAACAATTGTAAGAGCTTATCCGTTTTTATTTATTTGAAAGATAAACTTAATACAGAGATCATGTTATGCCCATAAAAACAAACAATAGTTTATGTATCCAGCTTCATTTTAAATTCACAATTAATTTTTGAAAATCTCAAATGGTTAATGCAAAATGACAAATTCAGACTTACGAGTGTGTTTTACTTGTGTGCATTGTGAAATCCAAATAATGTGAGCATAAACAATGAGGTGACATGCGAGAGTTGCGCTATTTTCAATAACTGTGTATTCTCCAGATATATATTTTTCAACTCCTACCAGCTAACCTTACCTTATCCACAGACAAAGTTAAAATCTGAAACAAGCAGAAGAGATTGGCCTACTTATACACACCAATATTAAGTGTTTTTAGATGGAGCAAAGGTTTTCAACAATTACAACACTTGATTATCAAAAAGATGAATGTAAAATATTTTCTTATCAGCCTAAGACACAATTTCAAATACTGTGTAGGAATTGAAAAATTAAATATTATGAAATCTCAGCTGGTATTTGAACCCAGCGTTACCGACATGTAAGAATGTATGAGCTATTAATTCACTGTGTAAACATCTCGGCTATCTGTTTTATGATTTCAATATCATTTATTTGTTTGAGAAACGAAAATTTGGATTTACCCACAATTGTTCATTTAAATAAAGTGAGGCGTTGGTCCTTATAACATTATTCAACTTCAGAGATTAATTTACCAAATCAAAACAGCAAACTTTTCATTTATCACTCTACAAGGGGTATGTTACATATAAAAACATAAAAATGGTATGAGCAAATATAAACATCCTGCCACTTTGAAGATTGTATCATAGGTATAATTATGTACGAGTGTTAAAAAGAGGATAAACAGCGCACATATGCTATTGGAAGCGATTGAAATGACAGAAGCATCAAACTCCATCAGCATATCGTTGTAGATCGGCTCCTGGATGATGAATATCGCCGTTGTTGAAAATGTTGCCAAGATTCCCCAGATCATAAGCCAGCTCCGAGATTCAGACTCGGCAAGTGCTGAAAGAATTTATTTTTCATGAGACAAAGTGATAATCGACAGAACACCAAAAGTGTCGATTTCTAAAAATAAAATAATTGAAATATGATCGAGAATGCTGATGAAAACCGTTCAGAGTGTTCAGGCATGGACAACGAATGGAAAAAATTGATTAAGACGACGCGACTGTATGTCAGATTCGTCAGCCCTGTTGGTCATGACGACTTGGTTGCATCCAGGGAAAATTAAAATGACGCTAGATCTCAGTTAATAAAAACTTTTCCATATCTCTTTTACTTTCTGGACACTACAGTGCTTGCAACTGTTTAAAATTTGTAGCATAATTATCTCAATTATCTGAGGTGGACTTTCTATCATATGTACACAATAGAATTGACATTTGAGATAATGCTGAATTACTGATTATTTGATTTATAGATAAGGATGTTTGATAATGTAAATAAGGATTTTATAATACTGCTCTGTCAAGCAATGGCAGTATATTTATATATTTTGAGTCCTTAATGAATTTCACATTGATAAAAAATTAATAGCCCTGTCTCTTATATTTACTTAGACAATGTGTCGGTGGAAACATAAATATAAATAGTGCGCAATAAAAACGTATCTAACATTTAATTTCGAAGACAGTTAATATAATGCTAAAATTGATAACTTTGTTATTCTGCTTGCTGTATAACTAAACATGACACGTTTTTTGCTTCTTTGAGAAGAGTTATCAGACTAAATCTCAGCTATCAATACTGTAGGGGGGTCACATAAACTTTTATTCGTTGAATATTTTCTGATATTACTAATATTAATAAATTCCATTTTTATTTATTTATTTGGGTGTGCTACGTTCTTTCTCACTGTCCAGAAATTTTAAATAGTGGCTCCAAAAAATCATGTCTTATATTTTCTGAGAGGCCCTGATTGTAGATATCGATTCTAATCCCTTAATCGTTGAGTGTGCCAGAAAAGGTTGAAGGTTCGCGGAAGGTTGTCTAAAGGTTGGGGGGTTAAAAGGTGACCTGGCGAGGAGAGGAAAAGAACTCACAACTCACACTAGTAATTTCTTTGAATAATTCGAATGTGTTGTCTTTTTTTTATTCAATGAACTTATATGTATCACGCCGATTCTATCTCCTCATATGTAATTTGAATCATTAAAATATGAAAGAGTCGAAAGACTCAACGATATCTGTGCTTAATCCGACAGTGAACTACTTCTTCCAGGAATATATTAGGAATATTCCATGTGAAAGTATAATAAGAAAGTAGTACGGTCAATCTCAGTAACTTTGGCCAAGTTCTGAGGGTTTTTGTATTTTTATGGTTCGCCATTGCATTTATGTGTGGTACATAGAAAGGAACTAATGTCTCAAGATAAAATTTAATTAAAAGTAAATAGAATTATTGTTATAATTCGTATATAAATATAGATAAAATAAGGTGGGCAAGATTTTCATCCAAATCGGGTAACGTTAACCCACGATATAAATAATCACTGTAATTACTATAAACTCAGTAATTTTAAAGTCATGGCAACTTTTATAAATGCTTTCATATATTCTGTACATAATTGAGATGGGAAAAAATATACAGCATTATTTGGTTTACAGATTAGTAATACAAATTGAAAATATGGCTAATCCAATTAATATCGAGAAAAGTTTTTGAATTGTGTGTTCCAAGCTGACAGCTTACAAATTCAATAATAAAACAAATTATGTTGAACATTAATTCATATTTTTTCCACCAGGTGCTACTCAATACGTTTTCTTAACTAAAAATTATTCATATGGCATTAGTATTATCATGGTATTAACAGCACCTTTTTCAATGTAGTGAGCCAATCTTTGACCAATGGAGAAAATTACCCGAATTAATGGTAAATGAATACTCACAGAAATATGAAGCAAACGCTAGCAGACTGAGAATTCTTAGTATCCATTTTTTGTTTTTTACAAACGCCAAAGATGCCGTAGCCGAATTAAGACACATCGATCCAATGTATGTCATCAATACCAAAACCGTTATCTTCCACATGTCCATATCCGTTAACCGCTGAGACAAATAAGAGGGGTAGACCACCGCAAACATCATCATGGAGAACTTCAAAGTCAGCAGAATGAAAGTGTAACCGTAGAATCTGACATCCTTTAAGATTGAGATCAAAATCCGAATATTCTTTCGCGTATTAGCCGTTCTTCTCACAGTACCCGGACTCGCTACAGGTGCATCGAATGCAAAAGAGTTATGTACGGCGGCTTCGTTTGCCACGGTCGTTTCTCGGTAAAGTGCTTCCGGAGGCTCTCTTATTTGTTCTATAAAATCAAGATCGTTAGAAAAGTCTGTCGGAAACGAATTCGTCAATTTATTATGTGTAGATGGCGTCTGATTAACTTCTCGTGTCGTATTTTCTGCATTAAATGTTCCAATCACGTGTTCATCTTGGTCGTCTTCGATAACAACAGTATGCATAGCTGTGGTTGTCGCTTGTTCTGCAGTATTATCATTAGTCACTACTCCGTTGGTATTACTGTGCTCTGTGGTAACCTGAGTCGGGTATATGTCTTCGTCTTCATCTTCTGAAGCGTCCTGTAAAATTTTGTAGTTTTTCTTCAGCGCCTTTACTATATATATTGGACGTCTGAACGCAAAGAGGGTGATGCAGTTTTGCAAAATAATGGCAGAATATATAATTAAACTGTGACTCGGTCCGTACGTTATGCATAAAAGTCCCATTATTAGTGTGGTTAGTATGTGTCCGAGGGTGATGCTCGTTTTGTACACAATTTGAACGATCAACAATTTCTTTCTGAAATAATGTTTGAGAATAATATTTGCCTGTTGGGTTGTCAGTGATGCCCCTATACCTGTAAAAAAACGGATTAATTTAATTTCATTAATAAATAACAGAGGGGCAAACATTCAAAACATGATTTGTCATATAGATACAGAGCTTGGGAAATGATGAAAAACATTTTGTTTAATAACCTAGCCTATATGCTTAAAATAAATTTTATCATAATATATAGTCTATGGAAAGAATTATGATCCTGGTATTGTGTATAATCTAAAACTCTTGGTTATTATTGATTTTTGTGTTTGAAATTTGGACAAAACATGTTTTGCACGAAATACGTGGACTAAGCACTCTTTGAATGTTATCTGACATGGAAACATCAATAGAAAAAAAATAAGTCATCTAATTTATTGGTATAAAAATGTAATAGTATAATAATTATGTACATAATTGTTAAGAGAAATAAGGTTCTGCTCCACGCTCACATATAATCTTTTGTTCTTCTACACTGGCAGATGGTGCATCTAAAAGTATATTCTTGTACCATACGAATCTTTCATCTTCAAGATTCTGCCAGTCGTTAAACATTATTTTTAATAATTTAATAAAGTCATTTTTCTATTCTTATGATATCAAATGGTATAAAGGCAGAGTCTCTATTCGTTTTGATGGTTTTTAAATGCTGGAGAAATCATGTTTTGCTTGAATAGGTCAACTTTAAGTTTATTTTTATGTAGGGAAAAATATTATTTTAACAAAAACAGTGGTTTCATCCTGTAGATTTCACTATGGACTATCGCAACTGATTACTGCACTTGGTTTTTTTAAATTTGTGATAAATCAAGTTTTGAATGTTTGCTCCTTAACTAATAAAAAAACTAAATTAAAGTAAAACTTTATTTTTAAAAGAACAGAAGGTGAACTTGCGAGGCCTTCTTATTTGATAAAAACCCAAGTTTTTATGTATGTTAAATAACAATGATAAATTTATTGAAGTGGGTACTGCTAAATTCAATTGATTTATTTCTAGGAATAAACAAGTAATTTTTGATCAGTGAGCATTTTCAATTCATTTCATAATTCGACGGTGTTTTGGCCAAATGATTGGATCTCATTTCAAAAGCGACGGAGCAGGTCTGGGCAAAATGATGTAAATTATAAAAATGAATTGAACATTTTTTGGAAGGGAAATATCATTTTACATTGGTTTTAGGTTTAAAAATTCTGACCCGGTCACTATTATATCGACACTCCCTACGTATAATCCTGTATCTGCAAACATGAGAATTTACAGCAGTGTATTTTAAAGATTCATAACGCAACTCACTATATAATGTTTTCGAAAAAAACAGTATTTACTCTCTCCTGAACAATTTCGATTTTGAGGGTTAAGTAAATTGGCCAAAACACCTTCGATATCACTTAGGACTAGGTTATGGCTAGTTGTAAATATTATGATTATCAGAATTTGTATTGTCTAACGATTATTACGTTTCCTAAAAAATAAATACATAGGCTACATATTTTCAGACAACAAAGTTTAAAAAAAAATTAAAACAAGTTGTTCTGCAGGGATATCCATTAATTATGTCTACAAGAAGTTTGAAAATTGTTGAAATGGGAGAGGAGAGTGTTCAAGATAAATTTGCTTCAACAATGTTACTATTTTATTAAAATAAAACAATTTGTTTATAATGATGGGGACCGGTTTCGCCCCTGGTTTTGACAGCACAAAACAGATTGTGTTTTATTTTTAAAATATAATACCATTCCAAAATATTATTGTTTACAATAACACAATGTTTAGTGAGTATGATTGTCTATTTTACATAAAATATTAGTATGTGGGAGGGTGTAAATTTTTTGACAATAATTTTATTAGGGGGGGTCACTGAAAGTTTGACAGTTGTTGACAAGGGGGAGGGCGGTTAAAAAAATTGTTGGCATAATCGACGGACGCTGCGCCGCCCCTACACTTATTTAAGTATTCTATATTAAGATGTATTTAATGATATATTGAAGAAACTGTATATACTATACCTATAAGTAATCCAGAGAACACATTTATTGCATCTTCGCCTTGATCCGATTCTGCTGAGAAGTTGGACAGCAAAACTCCCGCTACAGCCAAAAGGATTCCAGACATAGACACTACCTTTGGCTTGTTTGATATAATTGTGATCGTTCTGCTCCATGGCTCAAGCAGAAGCCAAAATACAGTGGCCAATATTGGCACTAGAGTGAGTTTATTATCCCACAAACCATAGACTTCACCTATGTCATAATTTTCTTGTATATTCAAATATAGAATTAATATACCATACCCATTGAGTATACTCGGGATTGTTATCTGGGTAATGATCGCACTACAAAGTACGAGCCATCCATAGCCCCCGTCTGGAGGGGTCGGACCCAACTCTGGGTGCGAAGAAACTATATTGTCAATATTTAACTTGCGCACTGGGCTTCTAGGATTATTAACCACTATGTCCGCCATTATAAATATAATAACACTCGAACTCTAATCAATCGTAATTTTTCACCTCAAGTCATGCATCGTCATATTACTTCACCCATTATTTACACGCATTATCTTATCACATATTTTCTTATCTTCATAATTATAATTATTAGGATTACCTGTTTTACTTTTCAAATATTCCCGCCGATTACATAAAAAATATGGGATAATTTTTAGAAAAACGAAAATGAAATTGGAAGAACTAAAAATATACGAATGACTGGATTCAATTTTATACTTGCATTGACTGGTAATAATCGAGACCTTTTAAGACAGCGTAAGAATTATTATCTTTTCTTTGCGCGTTTGACATTTGTATGACAATAATAATATATTTCTGATAATTATTATTTCAATGCACCATAAATTAAATAGGTATAATAATTGCATTGAATACACAATTACATTTTAGTGATAATTAAGTATGACATATGAGTAAAATAAATACAAAATATGTAATCTTTGCAATGATACTATGAGTTTTAATTTAAGACATCGACTGAAGGTGCTTGATGGAATTTCAATATCAAATTTGAATTATTGAGATTTTGTACACTTCTATGTATTTTGTCACTAACGACCCGGGTTTCGCCTTTCGAGTCCATTCGTGCGCTCGAATGCCTGAAGATGCCGAAAGGCGAAACCCGGATCGTTAGTGACAAAATACATGGAAGTGTACAAAATCTCAATAATTCAAATTTACTATGAGTTTTATTTAAACAAAATATGGTAACTTAACTGCATTAAACTCTAAGGCAAGAAATGTTTATATTTTCACGGATTTGAAACTAATATAATATTTATAGTTTCTTGTGCCTACCTACTTTTCATTCACATTTTATTGCTTACAAAAATGATTTGAATGTGTCATAGCGATGAGAATTTATCTGATTTCAATATAAACGCATTTATTAATGAATAATTTTATGAAACATAGGTGAAGTGAGACCGAATGAAGTACATTTATAAAAAAAAAGCTTTCGAAGTCGAAAGAATGTATACGAATATCAACGAATGTAAAGAAAGATATTAGATTTATAATTTATTAGTATGGCAATCTGTATCATAGACAATCAGCAATGTGAAATCTTTGGAAACAAATAATACAAACGTCATTTAGGTCTGTCAGGCCGTATTGAGAGAATGTGAGATAAAGATGATTAATTTTAAATACACGTTGTATTATTTGATTCTTTTGCAACTTTGCCCTCTAGAATTAAGTGCGACAAGTGCTGCGGTAAATGGAGACACTCCACAGGGCGACGAATACGTATCATGGGGACCTTTAGTAAAATGCAGTTTCTTGCCGCTGGACTTCATACAGTGCGACGAGCCGATAGACCACAAAGGCAATAAGACAGCCAAAGAAGAAGCAGGGCACGGATGTATCAAATTCGGTGGCGTGAGATACGAAGACGTCGAAAAAACAAAAGTGCAATGTATGGTGTTGCCTGACATTGAATGTTACGGGCCCAGAACTTTCCTCAAAGACGGGTTTCCGTGCATTAAATATTCCGAGCAGTATTTCACCACGACTTTAATATACAGCATACTGCTGGGCTTTCTCGGCATGGACAGATTTTGCCTGGGACAAACCGGTACAGCTGTCGGGAAACTTTTGACGCTCGGAGGTCTCGGAATATGGTGGATAGTAGACATTGTTTTGTTGATTACTAATAGTTTGCATCCTGAAGATGGAAGTAATTGGAATCCTTATGTGTAATTAATTAGCTTTAATTTTAAAAAATAAACTTTTTTTACTGAATATCTATTTTTATCATCCGTAAGACTTAAGAAATAAGATAAAGTAGACTCTCGCTTAGCTAGGATTGATGAGAAATAACGAAATTCGGTTAGTCCAAACATTTAAATGACTCGTTTCTCAAACAAAATAAAACTATTTTTTTCCTCTACATATGGAGATGTATGGAGATAAACCTTTCTCTTCCATATTCAAAGTTAAAATACTCTAAATGTTTTGGAATATTATAATGTTTCCAGTATGCCCAACAGGTGACCATCTGAAGCAGTAAATATAAAATGGTAGCCAAACGCTGTCTTCACGGTTTTAATATTATTTATACAAATAAATACAACAAACCAATTTTAAACTTTTATACTAGTGCGTAAAAATACAATCTTGCTTCGGGCGGTTAAAAGTCTGGCACTGGCTGTGGCCGCATCCAATCAAGCGGGAATTGACAGTACTTGATCCTTCTTCAATTTTTGGTGCTGCAGTCTACATAAAGAAGACTAACAAATCAAATCATTATAAAAGGATCTTGAGCTATCGTTTGTTTTGTCAACTAATCAACATCCAGGTCAGTGGCTTGGGTGAAGATTTTTTTTTATAACCATATCTACTCCCAATGTGAAGCAATGGAGTTTATTTCAACAGAAGATGTTCTGCAAGAACTGATTGTAACATAATCCCTTTCTTGGAGAGAGTAAAGATAGATAGATCTAATCATTCTTGCTAAGCCTCTTTTTAGGAACGGACGGGTGGGTGGCATCCGTCACAGAGATATCCCTTTGAATATACAAATCCATAAATCAATTTATGAAACTTTATGTACTGGGATTTGAACTTGTGAACACCGGAACCGAAACCAATGCCGTTGACTACTTGGCCACATTCAGTAATATTGATATAATTTAAGACATCGACTGAGGGTGCTTGATGGAATTTCAATATCAAATTTGGATTATTGAGATTTTGTACACTTCCATGTATTTTGTCACTAACGGCCCGGGTTTCGCCTTTCGAACCTTCCTAATTCTGCGTTATTGTATCCTATACGTTGAAACACCTAACAGCAATTCGCCACTCTGTTAATGTGTTGTTTACAAAATAAGGATTAAGGCGATTCTCGAAATGTTAACTCAGGTATCAGTGTGGCTCTCAGACGTATAATATTTTACCTCGTAAATAATATTTGTCGTATTTGTATCTTCTATATAAACGTTAGACACTGTCTGTCAGTTTGAGTCCATTTGTGCGCTCGAATGCCTGAAGATGCCGAAAGGCGAAACCCGGGTCGTTAGTGACAAAATACATGGATGTGTACAAAATCTCAATAATCCAAATTCCAGTAATATTGATTTGCAAATATATAGAAAAACCTTCACTACATTTTTATGGAATTCAAATCGTTCAAAAACCTACAATTTTTTAATCATTTATTGAAATATTTTTCTCAATAATTAAGATTATTCATCATTAATATTGAATTAAAATAAATTCAGATCAATGTCAATGTAGTTCCTGGACTAATTTGATAATAATATTGATATATTACCAAATTTTCTCAATTTTTCTTCAGTTCAAGTTCTACCGTGAACTGAATGGATCGTCAGTGACCAAACTTGTGTACAAAATTTGTATGATTTAAAATATTGAACTTCCATCAAGCACCCTCAGTCGATATCTTACATTACTTTTGTATGATCTATCTTCACCAACATTTTCCTGCAGAATGTGAAAACTGTGATTGCATTAGTCACCCGGATACGGATAAATTTTTCAGGCAATGATAACAAAAATGTTCATTAAACTTTTATTTTTGATAAAACATTTATCTAAACAAACAATGCTTAAAATTACTTTTTACCATTTGTACATTATTATTCAAAAATACGCTTTTTTGTACATAATATAAATCAAATATTGAGACATTTTACAAACTATTTTAAAGGGTAAGGAAATATAATTACAATTAATTTGAATCGTATTTCCATGTAGCAGTAAACGTAAGGTCTAATGGTGAGGTAGCATTGGGAAAGAACATTTCGACAGTTTTTTTTAAATACATATAAAACTAAAATAGGATAACTCGGGATTATTTTTACAAAACAAACCACCTGCAAAAATAAGGAAGCTATATTGTGGCTAAATCAGAATATAAAAAAACTACAAAGAATGTCAATAATTATCTATAGCTATTTCAGTGTCATAAGTATGTGTAAACGGATTACTTTCTTGATAAGTATATATCTGGGACCTAATGCTAGAAGTGCCTGTCAGATTTTAATCATTTCGACTTAAGTATCAGAAAGTACTTGTAAACGTTCATTCTTTTAATGGTAGAAATCCCCAAGTCAGCCGATTTAAAATTAATTAAATAAGAGAAATGGTGTATGTCGAAATAAAGTGTCGGTATATGTTACACCAAGAAATGCCTATGTTGACATAAGCAATTCAGATGTTGGGATTTACAAGTACAAGAAGTCTCTATCTTCACTTGGGCAGCTATAGCACAAACCACAGTATTTGGCAACAGTAATATGAAACCTAATGATATATATTGTTATTCAGAAATACGCAATCACCTGTACTCAACAGTTGATAAATATGACAGGCATTTGTAGCATTAGGCCCCAGATATATATAAGCAAGCAAATCAGTATAAGTCCTGGGATATTGTAACCTATTTTTTTATCATTGTAAACATCAATTTGTTTAAAATTCATCCAAAAAATTGATTGTATTGATAGTTTGTTTTGTGGAAATGCTTCTCAGTTACATGTATTGTCAGGTTTTAGAAAAGTCAAGGTTGGATTTTGTTTTTTTCTAAATCATATGTTAACATGCAGTCAATCTTTATTGTCGTTATTTTTTTTTATAATAATGCGTGAACTCTGATCAAACATAGACTCACCATTACACTACTAATGGAAAAGATACACAGCAAAATAATCACATAAATTTTGACTTCTCCTACAGATCGACCATTATATGTAGTCCATTCAGAGAGGGCGCTTGTATCAGAGGAGTAATGTTATCATACTACTATACCTGCCATGGAATTATACGTTCTTTTAGACTTGCAGTCTTCACAAAACTGTCGAGACTTTAAGAATATTTTCCCGCACATTCAACGATTTTTTTAGAATCACTTGACATCGTATTTATTTCCAAAGTATTACTAACAATTTCATGATACTTGTGAGTTTACGTAACAGTTACAAGTTCCGACTTCTGCCAGAGGCCAAATTATAATAGTCGATCAATAATGCTCCGAAACGAGAGGTTCACTCCACATGCATATATGTGAAATAAACATACTTTGATAGTATTAAATCAATCTGTTTCAGCCCTTCACTCATTTAACATTGCTCTAAAATCATTGAACCTAAGGAAAAATGCTTTCAGCGCAAGGGTTTATCCAAAATATAATTATGTACAAATGAAGAAAATAAGTGCAATTTAGTTAAATAGATAATACAGTGCGTTAAACACTAAAAAATATATGAAAACATTTTTAGAAAGTCCTTAAAATTAATTTGAAAGAAGCAAAAGAATGATATTTTAAATATACATATCTACTATAAAGAAAGAGATGAAAGAGGTTTTTAAAAACAGAAAATATTTTTTTAAAAATTCGTTAACCTAGGACCTAACCTAGTAACGTTTTTCATATTTTTATAAGCAGTTTCAAATTCAAAGTAATAAATACAACATTCAAGGACAGGCCTAAGACAAACCCCCGTAAATATGCTTTACAACTACTAAAATGTATTAAATGTCAAAAAAAAACAATGCAACTTTCTAGGACATTAATTTTCAAGGAAAATTTGCTTATGGATTGTTCTAGCATTTGACATATTATTGCATCTTTTTAATACTGGTATTATATTCGTATTTCATATAAATTATCGGTTTCCCTGATTACAATGTGTGATAATTTTGCATTTTCCTATTCATATTTAAATTTCCTTTAAAATTGCATTATTAGAGGCATTTAGTAAATTTTCAGGTAGAAAAGATTAGCATGTTGTAATGCATACTTATCCAAACTCCTTACTAACGGTTAAGTCCTTCAAACTTTTTTGTACAAAATGTAAGATCTGCTTGTATGGGGTTGCAGCAGCACATAGATTGATTTGTTATATTGTTATATAATTGTGATTGACACATGCCAGTGAGAGATTGAATATGGAAACTTTTAAATATGCTATCAAATCATCAGTAGATATCACGGTATATTAAAAGCACAAGCTTAATTGTCGATAAAGAGAAGAAAAGTTTCGGTGCTTTGGTAACTTTGTGATTTTTTCAAATTCTGTAAGAATTGTTAGATATTTTAATTTCGGTCAGTAAAAGCATAATAAGAATGTAAGAAATAATATTTTTGTCCCCTCGCCTTTTACACATAAAAACAGAAAAATATCACTTTCGTATACCAAAGATATAATATATAATTTTTATTAAATCTGAGTTTTGCATAAAAAAAATTAAAAAATTATAATTGCACGCAATATTAAATATAAATTTTCAGTATAAAGGTATCTTAAAGCATTAATAAGATAAATGATTTATAAATTTTACATTTTTGAAAGGTGTACAAAAAATATAGCTTAAATTATATAATTATTAGGAACTAGCGAAATATTCCTATTTAAAAATTAAAATAATAGAAAAATTATTTGCTAAGGATCGTTTTCAAATCCACAGTTATGTGGTTGTCATCGAGGTTGACCATAAATTTTTTATATCAAACTGAGTTGACTGTTAAAGTCATCGGAAAACAATTATCCAAAATACGTAATGGTGAAGATTCATAATCATATACAAACTGCAAGCTACCTACTGGCATATGAGGTGGTCTGCAGAGAAAACATGTTAATTGACGTAACACATTACGCAAAGGTGATCACGCGCATTATCAGCGTTAAACGGGCAATAATCTACTATTGCAATACAAAAACATTCAGTTACATTGATTATTATAATTTTCAAAAGTTTTGTTGACTGTGGTTTTGCCTTTTGGGATCAAAAAACCAGGGTAGTTAGTGACAAAACTTTAAATGTACAAAATTTAAATTTGATACCTAAATTACTTTTATATTTTTTTAATATCACTGTCATGATGGACGAAAAGGGACGAAAAGTTATGTCAAGAGTGAATTTTATTATGCTAGACTTTTTATTCTCTATTTCTGATTATCTTTATATCTTTTTATGTGAAAATAACTAAAATCGATCCTCATAGGATAGTTAAAGAACAATATAAATACTTTTCATGACAATAACGACTACGAAAACAGTAAAAAAAATACTCTTATACCCGTCTCCAAAAAAGGTATTTATATCTTTCCGGTGTATAATGTGTTAATAACAAACTAAATAAGAAGCACAAAAACCCATGGATGCAGGGCAATAGATGCTTGTGACGAATATTTCTAACAGCCATAGACAATGTACGACGGAGCTACGAAATGCTGCATGTTCCAATGAAACGATCAGGAATTGAGTGTTTTATCCAGACCTGGATGCTGCAACTTTGCCAATACACGGTTTTTGAGCTTAGGTCACTTCTCCGCAGACCGAATCATATAAACCAGGTCATTGTTTAAACTGCCAATAAGCATATTTATAAAGTAAAACATTTAATTAGTTTTTTGATTGATGAGAAGAGATTGGTGCTGATTAAACAATAAATTGTGAAACCGTTCAGAAAAAAAGAAATACCGAGCCTCGTAAAAATCTTTGGGTTATGTAGTTAAAATATACATTTAATATAAATAATTATAATTAATTATTATGCACAATCATTTAATTGAGTCAGCCTAAAATTTTAAGCCCCTATCATCATTAATACTATTATAATCCTTCTTTCAACAGGACAGGTATGACTTTAACTACTATTTGTGAATATTCAGAATAAATAATATGAAATTGTACTTAGGGGTCTTAAAGTTGAGCGGTGACTCTACTAAACACAATATATATAATATCTCTTTAATATTAATTATAATATATTTTACATATTTCATGGACGAATGTGTGAAATGTTACATTTATTCTTACGCTATACTCCAATTGCTGAAAAAAAGGATATGTAAATTTTTCTTTTTACAATAGATCAGCAATGTTTTATACTTTTGTTTTGTGACAGATTTTTCAGAAAATATCAAGTGATTCGAAATATGCAAAAAATGAAGCGATTATATACATGATCAAAATTGACAAAAAGGAATGTTTAAAGTAAGCAAAAATTGTCCACATTCTGACAATGAATCGGTAAAGATATCTTTCACCATTCTCAGATACCTTTTGACGCATATTGTATGCCATTGTGTTCACAAAAAAGGATTAAATCAACAAAATTCTCAGGGGATTTGGGCGGGATAATATCAGACATTTACATAGTGGATTGTTGACATATTGTCATTCAAAGTATCGGTGAAAATAAATGATAATTGTAGGAACACGATAAAAAGACAGCAATTAACATCTATTGAAGAGCACTCACTATTTTGTAAAAAATCTTAACGATTAATAATAGCATTAATGTTCAAGGATAACTGGGTATGCCTGTCCATGATCTTTTAAATCACCGAACTCGTTATAAACACAGTAAACTTCCCAATAACGAATGTGGCAAATTTCGAAGATCAAGGCTCCAGCTAAACGCTTTTCATCAGTGGACAAGCTGGATTTTGGCCACTGACGCCTGAATCTTGAACAGCGTGAGTTTAAATAAGGTGGAACATATCTACCGTGTTATTGGATAGTTTTCTTTGATTATAACAAAACATAGTTAATAACTATCAATCGAGGAAGGGAAAACTAAAAAGATAAATGTAGGCAAAGTCAGAACGACCTATGCGGGAAAAGGATACTTTGAGGAATGATAGAGTCGCCACTTCTATTTTGCTGTAGATTAAAGAATGTATTATGTAATATTTCACCGATTAATAAGGCATCTTTATCGATTAAAAAAATATATATACCTTCTCAAAGTACCTAATTATACAAAACACAATTGTTTGATTTTTATAGCACTAACAAGGTTAACACTTTAAAAAAACAAAAAGCATCATAAAAATAATTTGTAAATCGTTAAAAGAAAATTTTAGTGTCAGTAGCTTTAGTATAAAATTGAACTTATGAAAGAAAAAATCTACAATGCACTGTAATAATTATTGATATAAATACACAATATTTTTTTATTATAATACTGTTAATATTAAAGAGACCGAATGTGATTCGAGATGATTCCCACGCATAAGAAATAAGCTCTTGTGTATCTGTATAAATGACTATAATAAAAATTGTCAACATACTTTGAAAAATGTCAAGATTTACAAAAAAAAAAAACTGGATTTGATAAAAACAATAAAAAACTGTTAATATCTGACGATTAGAATATACTGCATTCATTCAAATAAAGGCGGATAAACGTATGTTGTTAAGATCGTTGCCACTTTGTATTTACGCCACACACTGTAGATAAAATAGCTAACTGTATTCACTGGGTTACTTCCAACGGTTGGTAACTATCAAAAACATGTTAAGAAGTAATATCACATACGACATTGTCAGAAAAATCAGGATTAGACTGAATTATAATGTAATATGTATAATGGACAGGAAATTCATTTCGCCAAAGAAACCATGAATGAAATCTTTTACTATCAAATTTGAATTGTTGAGTTTATATTGTTTATATATAAGATAAAATACGAAAAATTATCATCACCAAGTCTAGGACTACATTGACACCTGGATTAATCCAAACACCGACAACAATGGACCCTTACTCGTAATTTTGAAAACAAACGCATTATGGATAGAATGGAGGGTTTTAAAATGCAATTCGAAGAACTACCTACATATTCCAAATTAGTGGGTTTTGTCAGGGTGACCCTGGAATGATGTATTAATGTGGGAATTTCATTATTTTAATTATTAATTTATGTTTATTTCTACGAACTCATCTCAAGTAAAGGATACAAAAAAGGGGAATTTGGAAAATTAAATTGTTCGTTCAAAATTGGTAAGGAATTTAATGCCTGAAGACACCGAACGGCGAAACCCGGGTCGTTGGTGACAAAATACATGGAAATATACAAAATCTCAACAATTCAAATTTGATATTGAAATTCCGTCCAGCACCCTCAGTCGATATCTTAAACTTTTACCATCAATTGATTCTTATTGAATTTTGGGAAATAGAACTCATTCACAAGTGATTTTCCGTAAATCAATTTATAAAACGGTCCATATGGAGATTACGCCGTATCTGAATATGAGCATTGATCGCTCAGTTATAGGACAGGCATAATGATCATAAAATTAGTCTCTATAGTATTTTTAGATCAACAAATAATTAAAAATATCACTTGGTTTAATTAAGTTAACACGTGTGTCACTCTGACGCTTAAGGGACATACCTTGTATTAAGATGAATACAGTGTATACTATATTTTAATCGCTGTACAACCTCCTGTCCTTAAACTCACAACCTTACCATTACACAATACTATGTAAAATCAAACTGGAGTAGATGTGGTGATAAAATTGACTCTTAAGTATGTTGACAATATAGAAAGTTGCCTTATAAATAAATATAATATTCAATGCTTCAAGCATCCATAGAATAACTAATTATTTCTTATTGAATACTTTATCTACACTTTTTTATAGTTGATAAAATATAATTTTTCTTTCTACATAGAGAAAAAAGACAGACACTTGCAGTAGAGTTACCGCCGTTTATAAAACTAGACAATTTCACATCTATCAGAGTAAATATTTATATATTATAAATATATATTAATGTGTTATTTTTAAATTCTCGATAATTCGTAGCGTAAAATATACATTTTATATAATACAAAATAACCAGCAGATGTCACTAATAAAAATCTTCCAAATAAATGTGCAGTATGTAAACCGGGTCTGACACATGGCAACAAAACGAAATCATAGGTATTTAGTCAATATCTCATTACATGAACTGCTTTATAGACAAAGTACCATAAGCGTTCATGATTGGCGATATTGTTTATTGCAGACTTCATTTTAGTCAAATAAAAAACTAATACAAGTGTATAGATTTATGTTTTCCTGTTGTTGTAAGTACAGTTTTCATGTTGCATTGTTAAGCATGTTCGAGAAAAAGATCAAAACATTTGCAATGCTGTAGCATGCGTGATTATTTACTTTATCTCACAGAATGAGTGCTCACAATTGCTGTCGGTCCATCCATTGTAGCCATGCACACAATGTTCACAGAGCAAGCAATAGATTTATTTCGTTACTGTTATTTCTGAATTACTTACACTGGACAGTGAAGAGCTCGAAATTGAAAATTAGCCGGAACGCATTTACTTGCTATAACTCAATTATAATAGGGTAAAAGTGTTTAGTTCTACAAGAATTATATGAATTGAATAACTATACAGTTCTGACAATGGTGTGAAGCCGAAATAGCTATCGACCAATTCATGTGATTCCTGTAGAACTAAATACTTTGATATTTTTACCGTATTGCTCATATTATTTTTAGCAATAACTGAGTGCAATTTTGAGATTCTTTGTGACAATTTACAAACCCTCACAGTAATTTTGATTTTTACGAAACGAAGCGCTACTCTCCGCGTATATCGTAAGCCGGAGAGCTGCGCCATTACCGTCATGTTCAACTCCAACCCTGCCAGAGTGTGGTTACTACCGCCATGACCTTGTATAAATGCCAGCATTGCTATATATATTTTGTTTGGTGACAAAACAACATAAGTCAAAAAGAGAACAGTGACAAAACAGAACAGGGGAAAAATAAAACGTATAATATTTCTATTGACATATTAAATACATACACAACACAATTTTTGCTGTGTTGTTTCGTCATTGTTCTGTTTTGTCTGGTTACCATAAATTTAGTGTTAACAAATTTTAAGCCTCAATGCAGTGTAAGTGATCATTGATAAATTCCTTATTGGACTGTACATCAGATATAAAAGTTCGAACATATATAAAAATGAATGTTTGTTTGTCTGAAGAAAAGTTTCTGAAGAAAAATATTTAAAATCTAATAGGTAGAAATAGTGACATCTCAGACCTTCTGATTTATTCGTGTACGCACCAGACGGAAAACTAAATATATTGTGTATCCAAAAGCACTTCAATGCAATAACAGAATTAAAGCACAAACCCTTACTTTCTTTGAGTGGCATTGCAACGCATGCCGGGTACTCACTAGAGTCTTGTAAAATATAACACTATGAAAACAATGTACATTTTTGCAACAAAAATATATAAAAAAATCTTTAAATCTAAATGCAATAAATAAAATATATACCATACTTGCGAAAATACCGAGAATATGAGAAATGGAGTAGATTAGAATTAGCAACATCGTCTGCATTTTACGCTATAATACGAGAAAGGAAGGCACTGTGGGTTTAGCAGCGAACTTTGAACAATTTTTGAATTATTGAGTATCGACTTTTAATTTGTTACAACATTTTAATACGAAGGCTATTTTTAATGTGTCAGTTTTCTCACAGTAGATTTCCAATAACTTGGTTTTAAATCGGCAAATGTTGCATTGCCCATTTTGTAGTAATATAGCTATCAAGTGTTCCTTATACTCGTGAATCGGAAATGTGAAGGTTTAAAACGGAAATTCGTCTTCTACCTGACGTCGCTCCATGGACAGAAGGCGCATTTGGAAGTTTCCGCAACCCTCAGTGTTAACTTTCTCCACCTCCACATTGGAGGAGTTCGCCTGGAACAGAAAAGAAAGACCGTATATGAATATTTTGGAAGAGAGGAATAGTACTGCAATATAACATGCGAATGATATGCGAACATCGTTACCTTGTATTGCAGTGTCAAGGATTTTGAATCCCAGTACAGACAATTTCATAAATTGATTAATGTATTATTTGAGTTCGAAGGCATGATGTCTAAAATTACTTCTCACCCGTGCGATTGTAAAATCAGATTTTGGCACGAGAGATTGGTTATCTACTAGTTGTATCCTGGCCACATCTCTCTTTTGTAACTCTCTTTAAAAAGAAGAAGGGTTGAGTGGCTGAATAGCAAGCAGTTCTTGTAGAATAACGTCTGTTGAGAAAAACTCCATTAGGAGTCTATATGCTCCGCATTGAGAGCGAACATGGTTACAAAAATAATAATGTTGAGAACATCGATGACATTACCAGGCCAGAGTTTTCAACTTCGTTCTAACATAAAGTCCTGTCGTAACCTCATCATTCTAATATTAAACCCTCCGAAAAAAGAGGTTGAGTGACAGAATAACAAGCAGTTCTTATAGAACAACTTTTCTTGGGATAAGAGTTAATAAAAGGACAGAATTCTGGAAACCAAAATCACTTATCATTCCGAAAAAAAAAAACATTTATATGAAAATGTCCCAAGTTGGGTCAACATCGGGAGTCGAACAAAATACCATAAGACTCACCAGCATCAATGCCGCCAGTAAATATCTGGCGACGTCGTCTTGCGGCTTCTTTCTAATCACATCCTTGAACGATATAACCGAACTGCCGCTCTTCTGAAAAGTGTTGAGCACCCTCGAGCTGTAAGTCCAGATGTCAAAATTCTGCCGCTGCTCGGCCCTCACCAGCTTCTCCTGGATCGACGTGTGCCACGCCTCTACGCGCTTCGTCACATCGCTCTGTTCAGTCAACTGCAAAGAAACGTAGGAATTAACTACCGGACTTATTTTCCACCTATGAAAAAAAGGCCCAAATGATAACTGAATAAGTCAATGATATTGGGATTTAGTTTTGGTTTCGTGACCTGTGATTAAAAATATTTAAATAACAAAAATACAATTTATTTCAATAGTACTTGATAAGTAAAATATGTGGAGAATGTTATTTCAAGAATACTGTTCTGTTGAAAATATTTCGCACTAAATACCCATGGATCAACCCATGGATAAGAATCACTGAATGGAATTCCAGGATTTATATTTAAAAGCATGGATGTGTGATGTTTCAATCTCTCCCTACCCAGTCCCTATTTGATTGTGAAAACAGGTGTAGTGTGATTAGCCAAACACTAGACTTTTCCTAACACCATCGTGCTTTCCTTATCCTCTCCTAAGAGAGGTTGAGCAACTGACTCGCATTCTGCTCTATTAAGAATCTATATGCTCGACAGTGGAAGCAGACCACACGGTAAAAAAAAAAGTGAAGAAGATAATTTAATAGTTAAACATCTTATGGGCGTTAGCTTAGAAAGAGCTTACTAGAGCTTAGAAACCTGTTATACAGATATATCCAAAACTTTATCAACAATGATAATATTCAAATCTAAATTGCACGATTAACTAAAAATATTTAAATTCGTCTCATCTTCTTTTCGTTTAACGCTGCAATGCAGTCAGATTAATTGTCAGAAATGATAATACTTACATATGATGCAGGATTATTTTCGGTCTGCGGTGTCTCTGCATGAGATTCAATCAATTTGCCCGCATTCTGATCAACCGTGTGACACAGATCATCGAGGCCGTCGTCCGCACGGTTATCGTCATCTTCGTCAGAGCAAACCGACAGTAACGAAGTGCCTTTGCCTTTATTACACGTTTCGTCCCCAAGAAACGATCTGTAGAGGACAGAGATACTGGTGAACTCGTCAGGTGTGTCAAATGCGGCCGTTTTGAAGCCAACGAATCCTGCAAAAATAAAAAGTAAATAAAGACTACTTAAAAATATAATGTCGGGATTATATTAAGAATTTTTAATGTGATGGTAATGTAAGTAATGACTTCTCGCCCTTGGGAAACTCGCAATAAAAATATGTATTATTCACAAAAATATACATCTTGCTTTTTTAAACTAAATGATGTTTTTTGCTTCTCCTGGACAATGGCCATTTTTCTGATAAGTGGTTTTGCCGTGGAAACGACGATATGCTGTATTAAAATGGTTCATGGCTGATCATGAAACTGTGAATTAAATTTCAACAATAAGAAGCTAAAATTATTATATATCCGATCTACCATTCTCGCATTCATCATTTTCCCACATTCACTATTTTGATTATTATTTCTAATGATGTGATTCCAAGTCTTTTATTCTAAACAAGAGATGCTAGCGAGTCAGCATTTCCTAAATTTATCATTTGGTTTATTTGCTTCATTCAAAAACGATAGATCAAGAATTTACAGTACTAGTACTAATAAAGTAATTAAATTTACATTAAATAATATGATTTAAGTTTCTATGTCGAAACTCAATGAATATTTTTTTTAAAACTATTCACGACTCGGAGCTTATTAATTACCAAAGGTTGAGCACCCTTGTTATCAATGGATGCGAAAAAGTGCGGCATCAGAGAATGTGTTCAGCCATACAAACAATATTCATTTACTTAATGTGGCAATGAGATGAGTGATCAACATTGACATAATAAAAATTTCTAAACATATATTTTTTTTAATTATATTTGTACAGCAACACCTGCCCATAAAGCGTAATTTCGTGTGTTGGATTATTTGATGACATAACGCGGTTCAAGAAACCAAAGGTGATTCTTTAACATAAATAAATAATATAGCCTAAGCTGTAGAACAGTTTATATATATTTGTCATGATTTTTCTGACTGTAGCACACAGCACAACACTGTGAGCGAATGTTGACAAGTAGCACTGCCACCTGCTGTATAATATTACTATTGCAAAATATTATACAACAATCTTGGAAAGTGTAGTGGTAAAAAAGAGCAACTTACCGCTTGGGTCTTGCACAGCGAATGCTGGCTCCTCTGCGTTAAATCCGGCAAAATCTGAAACATGTTCGAGTAATAATCAACAATTTGAATGTTAGTAATCTGATGAGATCTTTATTTCGTTCGACCATGGAGCATCTCGGAAAGTAAGATAAACGGATGAGGCTAGGAAATGACCGGCAGCTGACTAATCACTCTCACTGTTCACAGTTTTTAGGATCGGATGGGTTGGAGGAAATTTAAACATCACAGACAACCATGCCCTTGAACACAAATTGATAAATTGATTTTTGAATAAATTTATGGAAATTTCTATTCGTAGATTCGAATTCGTGGACACCTAACACAAAATAAGATGAAAGGCCAAGGGCATTTGTGATGACCATGTTGTTTATTTTCTTGAAAAAAAATAATTCAGAAAACGTTGCACATAAATTTATCGAAGGGATCAGTGAGCATTTTTCAACTGATCAATTGAATTTGTAGAAATTTGTGAAGCCAGTTCTGATCGTGGTTTATTTTTAAAAATTTAATGTCTTTATCAGTGATGCACAGACTGCGGTCCAAAATAGCAAGTACTTCATCACAAAATTTTTCATTGAATATTAAAAATTTTGTGTTTGATAATTGAACAAATTATGCAGTAGCAAAGAAATATAATCTGAATCCTCCCTGACAAAAAACATAATGCTATTTTTAATTTCACTGGTAAATATTTGTGACCGAAATTCATCTTTTTACAATGAGTCACACTGACTGCGATGCAGGTGCAGTCTATTTTTAGAGTATCGTTTTAAAAACACGCATTTTAGTGTTAGTTCTCCAGGAATTTTGTCAGTGAATTGAAGAAGAGAAGAGAACATTTCAAGAACAATGGACGGAGAAGTACTGCTTCATTGAATATGAAAAAAAATTCTATGCTTGATATGTGAACAAAGTATTGCAGTACCAAAGGAATATAATCTGAATCGCCACTATCAAAAAAAAACATAAAAAAACTCTCACTACAAATGAAGTTCCATCGAGCAATTATGCACGTCATGCACATTGGATAGTGATTGAAGTAATTGATAAAATTATGTAACTATTAAATTTAAAATAACAAAATGCATATCTCGCCTAGTATAATATATCATTATTAAACACCTTTACTCTCCGCGGCCCGTGAAAAAATTAGAAAACGGATTAACAAACCCTTCTTTCAAATAGGTTGTGCATATGAAAAGATTATTTTTTCTTGAAATAGATAATTAGAAACAAATACCATCCAACACTCCACTATCGATGTAGAAAAAATAAAAGAAAAGCAGCGAAATGCATCTCAAAACTAATGACGGATAAGATGTCATTATCAAAAAAACTTATTGTATAGCCACAATGAATACTATCAGAAGCAAGACTTGAACTGTGTAAACTTGATAACATTATTGATACATAAAATAATAAATTTACGATTTTGTGCATGTCGAAATTGAAACAATTAACAATGGACCATTATTTTCCTACAAAGCATTGCAACACAACGAAAGCTATACAGAAAAGTCTCTTTCAAATGAGTATACAGTAAAACCTCAATATAATCGACAAACGTAGGCAACAGGGTATCAGTTAAATATTAAAGTAGGTTTTCCTTTTGTTGACAAAATAAACGACATAATACATGTAAAATTAAAACTGATAACTTGGCTATTCCACTGGCTGTTACTAAATGTACTGAATTTATGTCCCTTAGGATTTTCACCGCCAAACAATAGTAATTAATTTTGTAATTAGTACTATTATCATTTGTGGCCTACTGCCCTCCCCACGTCCTGTAGAAAGATACAGACCCACCCTACCATTCACTTTTAATTTAAGAATTAGAATCATTGTTTAGCAAAAAAGCGAAACACGTTACATTTAGTAACACAGCCAGTGGAATAACTTAGTTATCAATTTTAATTTTATATTAAAAATGAATTTCCACAAACTTATCGCAAAACTAATGAAAATATAAAAAAAATAATAGATTTATAGACAAAACCACAACCCACTAATAATCAGCCGACACATGTTTGGACTGTTGGAGCTCTGTGACCACATGTTTATCATATGCAGAACATTATTTACGTGCTGTGGATCTTGGTTTGAAGCATGCAAACTGAGATTTAAACAGGATGATTTAAAGAATTTCAAATTTATATGTTAAATCCAAAGTCCGATATATTGAGATTTACTGCGCTGTCGAAATTGAAAGTGCAATTTCTTGAGTTGCCGTATCTTGGAGTGTTTGGAACACAAAAGTATTTGAAAAAAGCGCATAGAAAGAATGATACGATAACTACTTAGTCATTTCTTAAACTCACTTTCTATCTTACCCTCTTTAAAAACTAGGGCTTTGGGCGACTGAATAACAAACAATTCTTATATAACAACCTGGATACCCAATTAGGAGTACAGACGCAGCATATTGGGAGTGGACACGTTAAACAAAAATCCGTCTTCTAGTGCCAGTGACTTGATGAAGGAAATTATCAAAATAAACTTTACCAGGAATATCATGTAAAATATTTAATTCAGAAAATCAAATTATGACAGTTTAATTCTTCTGAAGTAATATTGTTTTGATAGACAATTTAATTGTTTTGATATGATCATGTTATTTAATGCTCATACTGCACAGTATTCAAAATTAAATTTCGGTAACTGTTAATAACAATGAGAGATTTCGAAATGAAAATTATGTTGATATGCAAATAAAGATTTTAATATGAAGTAAGTAACCATTGTCAAAAAACACACAATTTTATGGTACGGTGTTATATGGATTTACCACAGTAGATTCTCAATTGACTGTATTTGAATATTAATTTGGACAGTTAAGGATCAAAGTGTCAAACTACAAAATATACAGATATGAGATTATCGAGAAACCATGTTATTTTCCATTTTGTTTAATTCGTAAATTTATCAATATTATGTTTTTAAATGTTTACACAGCCATTTTTCACAAGGCCCAGAGAGAAAACAAACAGCGTCAAAAATTTAGTTTTTGTGTCATTGAACAGTTTGCATCGCCGAATAAATTTATGCAACCAAATTTTGTTGGAATTAAAAAATAGATTCAAATCTTCAAAATAAACATAAGAGAGATCATCTCAAAGAGAGCAAAACATGCGACACATCTAGTGGAATAACAAATTTAATAATTTTCATAGAATCAATATTCAATTTTATAATGAACGAAACGATAAATTTTCGTTATTAAACGATAATCCGATAATCAACAATGAGTTTTCTATTATCAATGTCCAATGATAGTAATCGATACCAAATGATAATTATCATTTGTTAATAAATAAATATCCCATCATTTGCAAAATTGCAAAAGCCAATATCACCAAATGTTTTTTAGTGATATTTACTATAGATGCACCAATTTAATTTGACCGCTAGTGAGGGAGCAACCATTGCGTTAGGAATGTTGCCATACTCAACTAGGACTGAAATTTCTATAAATTCCAAAACTGATATTTTAGCAACAGTTGTTAAAAGTTGACATAGATTTCTGAAAGATATTTAATGGCAATTGAGGAAATTTATTCTAGACGGACAATTCTAGTTCGAAATTCGGCGGCGGCCAAGCAATGTTGGTAATACTACACATCATTTGTCATGAAACAAATAAAAATCGATAAATTTTAGAAATATATTGATATTGATCAGGACCGGTTTCGCTCATCACAAGCATTATCAACTGAGAACTTGATAATGCTCGTGATGAGCGAAACCGGTCTTGATCATTAAAAACATGTGGAAGTAGTACAAATGAATTCTGTTTTATTTTTTAAAATACAATGCCTTTCCACCAAGAATTTTCAGTTAACAACTTAAAAGTGAAATATATTGATAGTTAGGAAGAAAAAGTATGCAAAAAAGTGCTAAATATTTGTTAGATAAAAGATGGATTATTATAAATGAATGTTATATATGTTACACCGAATCCGTAAAATTGCATATTCCATGTACCGTATTACAAAAAAAATATTGGCTGTATGATGGTAGCAAAAGTATATTTAAAAATTACAAAAAGGTTTGTAGTCTATGAAAAAAATTATAATCGAAAAAAATCGATAATTATCAGTTATACAAAAGATTACATCAATCAAATGGTAAATTTCAATTGTGATTATCACCATTATGGATGCACACGATAATACTTTTTTTTATTGTTTCGTTTTGTTCATTATCGATTCGTAAATTTCGACCCTTAGTGTCAACTATCAATTCTTGGTGGAAAGGCATTTTATTTAAATGAATAAAATACAACTTTTTTGTACTGATTGAATTTAAATGAAATAATATAAAATTAAAATTGATAGCTCAGTTATTCCACTTGGTTTATCATTATATTAGAGTTAAAGATCATATAAGATGTCTCAAAATTAATAGTTTTTCAGTGTTTGCGAATCATTTAATTGAAAATGATCATAATTTTAATAAAAATAATAACGTAGAAGAGTGAATAAAAAAAGTATTAAAATGAATAGCTTAGAGTTTTTAGAAATTAATAAAACCATTAACAGTAATGGAGGATTAAAAAAATAACATTTTAAATAGAACAGGCGGCTCACCATTATTAAATTTATTTCCCTTGGGTTTTTCACCTCCAAGTACCAAGTAGTAATTGATTTGTCAATAGTCTATCAGTGTTTATGTCTTACCCCCTCCCTACGTCCAGTAGAATGGAATAAAACCCACCCACCCTTTATTTTTAATGTAAGAATTAGAATCATTGTTTGCCTTAGAAATAAATAACCTTGCAATATGGTTAGTCTAAAGATAAACCAAGTGGAATAACCAAGTTATCAATTTTAATTTTATATTAGAAATAATTCATTATTTCTTTTAAATAATTATACCTGGAAGCTTTTACTTCCAATTCGGCCCTAGATCTTTACTGCAATCATCTGTTGGCATGTGATTCTCTATTGATGTTGATTTCAGGAAAGAGTCGAGCCGAATTGAACTTTTACGCTCGTATGGCTACAAATTTGTTTACCAAAAATTAGCCCTTTAACATCATTTTTTTGTTAATTTGAAACAAAAAATAAAAGTAATGTCACTCACAGAAATCACTGATAGATATATGTATTATCCATATCTGAAGAAATAATAATAACTCAATAAAATATGAGAATTGCAATATATATATATTTAGATTTGTTTGTTTGTTTGTCCTCTATGCATTCCTTTACCATTCATCAGATTTCAATAAGATAAATAATTTGTACTATGTTCGGACCACGAGTCAGCCATAAGGAAATAGTTTTCATAACTTAAATCATTTATTTCACATGTGCTATGAATATCGATGGAAATATGGAAACAATAACATATATTGTTTGAAAACTAAAAATGATTTATTATATTAAAAAATAAATCGGGCTTTTTTCGGAATGAGAATAATAAATTTGGGCTTCGGGTCGGGTTTGGGTAACAAGTGTGATATTGAGACTTGGGCTCGAGCCGGGCCGGGCCTGAAGACGACGGGCTCGTGCCCGCAGTCCGTGCGGACCTCTAATCCAAAAGCACTTCAATTAACAGAATTAAAACACAAACCCTTTCTTTCTTTCAGTGGCATTGCAACGCATGCCGGGTACTCACTAGTAGATAATAAATGACAATACGAAGTCGTACGTGGACAGCCGTACTACTCAAAGGGACTATATTACATATATATCAATTGATTCAAATGCTTACCTCCTGGGCTTAAGTCTCATTAAAAAAAATGGTTGGACAAAAATATAATTATCTAATAAGTGTAAAATTGTTACGACGCAGCCCGGTTGCCAAGCTATATAAAAATTAAATATTTGTCGTTGAATTCTATTATGCTCGATTTTAATCTATATCTGATCATCCTGTACTTCTACCATTGACTACTTGCTTTGCTTGCTTTTTTGTGATAAAACTTGAATCAATTCAAATAAGATAAGAAAAAGAAGACAAAAATGCCATATTAGAGCACAGAATAAAAAAAAACAGTACTGTCCCTTACGAAGCCCAAACAAGTAACTTAATAAGTTTAAATAAATATTGATTTTTTTTAAGATATTTTGTATGAAAGATACCAATTACTAAATTACGGCTGAAGTGACGAAATACAACACCATTGTAAATTGAGAAGTCAATTTCTAAGTAAATATTTAACTTGAGCCGCCAGCACCGGACTGCAGCGATCACATTGGGTCATTGTACTTTTCTAAAGTTGACTTGAATGCTATGGTTTTTTTTATATATAAAAATAAAACACAACTTAAAATAGGTACCAATTCCACAATTTCATATTATTTATTTATATATAATATATATAAATTTCGGGTCCGTGGTGCAGTGGTCAACGTCGTTGGCTTCAGTTACGGATGTCTCAGGTTCAAATCCCGGTACAGATATAGTTTCATTAATTGTTTGTGATGTCTAGAATTCCCTCTCACCCATCCGATTCTAAAAACAGCATGATTAGCTAACCACTATTCCTGTCCTAGCCCTATCCTTATATCCTTACTCGAAAAAGGGAGGTTGAACAACCGAGTAACAAGTAGTTCTCGTAGAAAAACTTCTGTTGAGATACCTCGATTAGGAGTCCATATGCTTCACACTGTGAGCGGACATAGTAAAAAAATAATATGTGAAATTGTGTTCAATAGAAAGTTTCTCAGAGCCAAAATCTACAAGCTCTCCTGCAATGCCACAAATTAATGAAATACAATCTGCTGTCAGTATGACCAATCCATCCAATGGGTTATTGCTCCTGAGACACTCCTGGCAATCAGTAGAAAGAGCTTAATATTGCAGTGGTATATACTTGCTATACAATGGACTATAAATTTGTACCAGTGATGGCAAGTACAACATTGAATTGGTATTACCTTGGTTGCGATCAATTTAAAATATCTCCACTGAAAAATTGTAATTGAAAACATTTGCATTATAAATCTTACCTTGTTTCCATGGGGACCCCAAAATTTTAATGCCTTTGAGGATCTTCTGCCGGTACCAAGCCATGCCAGACACACACTGCAGTTCCGATACGAAGGCGTCCAAAAGGTACTCGGAATCCAGCTCTCTTTGACCAATATCTACATCCTCCAACCGTCTCTTCAGTTTCCTCAATTTACTTCTCCGACGTTCGATGAGCTTTTGTATCCAACTGGGCTGTTCAAAATAACAATCGATAGATTTCAACTTGGCCGTCGGCGTGGTCAGCGGTTCGGACAAATCATATTTGGAACTCTTCCGTCTGACTGATGTGTGACCATCAGTGATCTTCCGTTTTTTTTGTTTGGATATTTCTACAATAGTTTCTGTCGCGGAAACATCCGGTGTATTAGGCATGCAGACTGTCGTATCTTCCGTCACTGTCGTATCCACAGTCGTCACGTCAAAAAGAGTAACGTCATCAGCAGGCAAAGCGAGGGACTCATTATCGAAATCTTCCGAGGGTTCATCGAAAGTATCATCAATTAACGCTGTCTGCATAGAGTCATCGGTATTCAAAACAGCCAGCGGCGCAGGAATCAGCCGAGTGTCTGTGCACAGATCCAAATCATCGACGAGCATGCCGTCTTCATCGGTGTTCCAATTGACGCGGAAGTCACTTATAACCCCTATGAGTTGTCCACAGTAGTCTTCGATGTGCACATCACTGTCGGAGATTACGCGCGGTTCGAATTGAATAAAATTCTTTGGCAGTGTCGCCAGCGGTTTGAGCTCAATGTTTTTTTTCAAACTGATATTTGTGGCTTCTTCCAGTTCGATTGGGAGAAAATCTGTTAACTGCGTTTCCGGTTTCTTTCTTGTACGAGACCGTTGCTTTTCTGGTCGTTCCTCATCATTTTCCTCATGTCCATCTCGCTCTCTAAATCAAGGACATATATTTTAATAAAGCTTAAAAAACTATCAAAAATTTGGATTATTGAGATTTTGTACACTTCCATGTATTTTGTCACTAACGACCCAGGTTTCGCCTTTCGGCATCTTCAGGCATTCGAGCACACGAATGGACTCGAACTGAGAGACAGTAAACAGTGTCTAACGCTTATATAGAAGATACAAATGCGACAAATATCATTTACGAGGCAATACATTATACGTCTGAGAGCCACACCGATACCTGAGTTAAAATTTCGGAAATCGCCCTAATCCTTATTTTGTAAACACCATATTAACAGAGTGGCGAATTGCCGCTTTTCAACTTCTTTTAGAAATACCAGTGATTTTACAATTATAATAGTATTGTGGGTTTTGACGGGATGTAATTCGACGAATGGGTAAATATATACAATCATTCCACATTTAGTGACATCTGTTAGGTGTTTCAACGTATCGGATATAATAGCGGAGAATTAGGAAGGTTCAGCTGCTCATTCAAGATTGGTAATGAGTTTAACTGGGCTCTATTAATTTCTAAAATTTCCTGATAAAATAATTTATGATCATCCGCATTAAACGTATGGTTCTCCATTAGCAAGTGATTTGCGAATGTCGAAGTTTCTTTTTTTAATCTAAAGGCAGCTAAATGTTCTGATACCCTTATATCTAATGTACGTGTGGTTTTAACCACATAGAAATGTTGGCAATCATTGCATTGTAATTTATAAATACCAGATTTGTTCTTAAAGTTTACTCTATCTTTATTGTTAATAAGTAATTTGCCTAGAGAGTTTTTGCAATAGAACGCCGGTCTAACACTATCAGCGAGTTGTTTTTTAATTTTAAAGCTTGTGCAACCTAAATAACTAATTCTATGCCAGATTCTGAGGCGGTCTATGTCTTTAGACAAGTTCCCGAAATATAGCATCTTTTCTGCTAATTTACGTTGTTTTTTTTTTGATACAAGACTATCTATAAGAGACGTCTCATAGCCATTATTAATGGCAATTTGTTTAATAATGTTTAGTTCGTTTTCAAAATTAAATTTATTTAGAGGTATAGTGACTAATCTGTGAACCTGAGAATGGAAAGCAGCCAATTTATATGAGAAAGGATGGTCTGAGCTAAAATCAATAAAGCTTGTCTAAAGACATGTCTAAAGATGTCTTAAATTAAATCCAAATTTGATATTGACATTCCATCAAGCACCCTCAGTCGATGTCATAAATTATATCAAAAATTGTTTTGCAAGAACGTGAAACAGAAAAGAAGAATTTATTTTGACACAAAATGCTCATAATTTTACATTTGTTGCATTTTAGCATGGATAAGCAAGTGTTCAATGGTAAATCATTTATAGTATCAAAATGTTTGTGCAATCTCATAGATTATTAACACTTTGCAATCAAATACTATCAAACGGCATTCAATGTGTTTGTTTCAAAAATAATACTAATAAAAAGGTTTCAATTAATCGAAACCTTACTAAAAATCTAAAAACTATTGCTGTCCCAATTAAGTCAAGGGTATCAGTTATCTTCTACTGCCTTTTATATTTTTATATATCTATCTGCGAAAGAAAAAGGGTATTAAGTCTAAAATTGGTGCATTTCAGGAGAGCCAAAACAAGATTTGTATTTGTATTAAATTTGATGAAAAATGTGATGTTTCAAGGTAAATTTTACTCATTCAGAATTGACTGGTCATTTTTCTCTTATATGCATAAATAAATTGCAAATTACTTTGGCATATTTAACCAATTTTTCCATTTTTAAGGCTTAACTCCCTTTTCCTTTCCCACAGATATATTCCCTACGATAATTTAATAATAATTTACTGTAATAACTAGACAAATTTATATTAACTTAATTAATAATCAATTAAACATCTTTGAAATCCATATTCTAAATATTGTGGCTTATGTATAAATAATTTTTTTTCTTGATTATTTGAAGATGAAGCAAGCGAAAGAAACAAATTAAAAAGAGAAATAATTCACAGTTAAGCCTGCTAAATGAAATTGTTTTTATAAAAAAACACAAAAATAATAAAGAAAATATTTTCTAACTAAACTTATAAATGAGTTTGTTGTTTTGTGTTGGTGTGACATAATCAGATACAAAAAGAAACATTTTTTTATATCCCATTATTTGTATATATTATGTAATTTTTGTGGATACAATATGCATACAATAGTTGTAAATGATTATAAATATAGTTCTTTCGGAAAATGAAAGATTTTTAAAGGTCTTAATGGTTTGAAAAACAATAGATTATTATTCGGATATGAAGATAAATTGACCTAGTTATTTGAATTGTTTTGGTTTACCAATATGTATTATATTTTATATTACAAATATTTTGAATTTAGAATAAAATGATCTTACCTAGTTCCAGTACCGAACGAATTCAGGATATCCAACACTTGTAGCCATAAATAATCAACTTTTTTGCCATAAATATTGGCCGACTGCTGAAGTAGTAGCGCGGCTTCAGAGAAATTCAAGTTGGGTTGAGTATTCTCTTGAAAAATCTGATCCGCCTCCGTCATATATTCATGCAGGAGCTACAAATACAAAAATGCAAACTGTTTCAGAGCACGGCATGGCTATTTGAAGTGGTAGCATCAAAAGGATTGATACTTACAGATGAGATATCCATGTCAAAGTTTTGCTTTATGTCTTTGGGTGGCTTCATAAGAGCCGATAATATTTCTTCTAAACGTTGCGACGACATCGAGCTATCGCTATCGTGCCGAGATTTTCTCATGCAAACATTATACCTGAGAAGTTCAAAAACATGTAATTTCACAGTATATCTTTGGCATTTGTTATTATGTCAACCGTTCACCAGAATGACAGATGCCCACACCGTTATTATATTGCTTTTAAATTTAGATGTCAATATATGGAAGAAATTCAGTTTAGCTGACCCATCGCTTATTAGTATGTTTCCGTCGTCCATTTGGTATATATAAATAATCTTCGTAAATATGATAGCCAAAAACGTGACGGCCATTTAATTTTTGTTTGGACCATAGCTTCGTTCCTTTTTCGCGGGGCAACAAAGTGGAACTTGATGGAACTCTACACAACAATAGTTACGCAATTTTTTTATTGTGATTTTCATGAAAATATTATATTGTATAGTTTTTAACGTTATTTTTAAAATTATAAAGGTAAACCAATAATATAATAAATAAATTGTTAAATATCTTAAAAGGAATGGGTTCTTTCAAATCATAGAATTGAAAAATTTCTTGTGCAATTATAACATGAATTTTCTTTCACGACAATCATTAATGTGGTAAATCGAATAAATAATTGTATCTAGTTTGCTTAGCTTGTAGCCGAGCGTTTAATGTCGTTGGCTTTGGTTTCGGTGTCCACGGATTCAGATCGAAGTATGGGCAGTTTCATAAATTGATTTTTCAATCAATTTATGGCTTCATTCTCAAATGCATAAATCTCTTTGCAGTTTAAATGTCCATCGTACGACATCCAATCCTAAAATCTCCAATCATTAATGCTTTTTTTATTATAATCCTTGACAATGAAACTTGAAGCTATGGGTTTGAAACACGAGGTGATTATAATTAATCTGTTTAAGTTTCTTTTTAAAACAACAATTTCATTAAATAAACTGCGAACCTATAATCTTATTAAAATAATTATTGAACATTTCGCCGCATAATTATAATGCTATGCAAACTTTTAAAATAAACATTACAAAAAAATAAAATTTCATTTTGTTTTACTGCTTGCGTATAATATGTAAATTTAATTATTTGTCGAAACCATTGTAGATAACTTACATAAGATATGTAATTGAATTGTATACACATTCGCAAATAGTGTCATTATATTATGAAATTTATTGTAATGTAAAATATGCAAATAGACAACATTGCACAAGGTGTGTTGAATTGAGGTAAAATGCAAATTAATTGAACAAATATAGCTCAATTTTAATTTTTCAGTTTTAAAATTGATTTTTACTATCAAATAATACCAAAATTCGTTTTTTTTAACTCTACAATTATTTAAATCATTTTTATTGAATCAACTGACTTTCATAATGTGGCAAATGAAGTTTTCTGTAAAGGTAGATTTTTTTAAAGATATCAACAGATACGATCAAATTTTATAACAACTGAACAATACTGCTATATTATGATATTGAGATTCCAAGACATACTATTGATTTGATTTTACAATAATATCTATGGTTAGGAACAAGTTATTAAGAAAATTCGATTTTTATATTGGTAATACATTTACCGCCAACTTCGCAATGGTGTCTGCTGCATTCAAACGAACTTCAAGTTTCTGAAACTACTCATTTCTGTAAATATCGTAGAATCGTGAAAGCAGTCGGTCGTGTCATTTACATACTGGAATACATTAAATCTTATCCGTGGAAGTTGTTCGACTACCCTAAATATTGCAAAAATTACTGCAACCGGTGCTGTGTATGGTTTTGTGTACTGTTTTATGCGGTGCTTTTTATAGAGTGTTTATAAAAAACTCGCACTTGTTCCGTAAGAGATTTTGTGTACAGTACTTGTGTTGTGACATTTCAAACTTGTGCATTGTTTATATTCACCATGGGTCTGTCAGGGTGCTATAGTGTCATCAAGTACTTGTTAGTGCTAATTAATCTCATATTTTGGGTGAGTAGATTTTCATTCATAACTTCTTAGCTATCATAAGAAAATGTGTGCCACAAATCTAAGATAGCCATATTTAGTATTGTGAGTGAAGATACCTGCCATGTTTACCGGGTTTCTTTCTATCAATACAGCTATTTATTCTACTTATATACGTCACTTGTCTTATCTTCAACTACTGTAACCCCCGAGCTATCAATATATTGTAGTATACTCTTGTATAATATAAGCATTCTCACAATTGGATAGGTAGTATAAAATTTTCTAATTTTATTAAAAGTAATCGGCAACTCAAATATTCTCTATTTACGTGATAAATGATGATAATATAAACAATATTGTTGTCAATTATAATATTTAAATTATTGCATAATATATGATGGGTAGTCGCGTATCAATATTCTTCTGTACCCTTAGAGCAATATATTTTCCCGCCTATTCATTTATGCATGCAAATTAATATTTTAATTAAAACATGAATCCTAAAGCTGTTTTGATTCAGGAATATTTACGTAAAACGAAGAAAGTGCACCAAAAACTATTTATTATTTTTTTTGCGCAACAAAGATAAACTGAAACCACTCCAATACACCATACCTACATGCTTCGATTAATTTATTTAAATTTGGAACATTCACAACAGGGAGTAAATTTATTTAGTTATGAAACGAACCAAATGATAAATTATACGTTTGCATTAAATTTGTAGTCCGGAATTCTGAAGTTTATCTATTGTTGTACCAGGTAGCTAGTTACGCTATAAGATCGATATATCTATTAAATTCAACTAAGTAATTATAAAAGCTAAAACGAAATCCGCATTCGATAACGATGTTAATATTACCTGCCGGAATGGAGAAAGCTGATCCTAGGTAGGTAAATCGTTAGAAAATCATTTCTTAAAAATAGCTGTATCAGTCATACCTCTCTACATAACGTCATAATTAAAAGTGAAAAAAATACATGATGCCATTCTTTTTATTATATAAAATTACTTATCCTCGTTTGCCATTTCGTGGCTCATTTGTTTATTGTAAATACAAATTGGTTGTTCCATCACCACCTGCTACGTGTATCCAGGCGCTGATTTCTATAATGCAGTAACTTTCAAATACAATCAATGAATTTACCATAACACGCGATTGGCCCGATGCAGAGCTGCACGATAATTGCAAAATTATTCATATGTTTATAGGTCATCGTCTTTGACCCACACTCAACCGCTATTTTCACACGTGTAGATCCATGCTCGTTCCCTGCCATAGGTATGCTTCTTTAAAACTCTATTATTTAATCGTCACAGCGGTTCTTTCTACGTCGTTCTGGCAGCCGATCTGTGCCTCAAGAATACCACTGAATTAATACGTGTCCAGCCAGAGCCATCTAAAGTCAAAAGCAATGCTGTGAGGACACATGTATAGTCCTATCATTTGCAGACTACAAACGAATCGTATAGCGATTGTACCGCGACAATTGATTGCAACTCCGAAATTAGAGCTCGTATTTCGTTGAATATAACATATTTTTGAAAAGATTTCTGATGAGTTTTTCTGTGATTCTTTAGTGTTATACTAAAATAAGTAATCCAAAATTCATCGGAAACCACCCTACACTCGAAGTGTGTAATGATATTATTAATTATAGAGGGTTTTAGTGCAATATAATTTAGGGCGAAGATCATCACGTTTCAATTGCCCAAATTGCACATTCACACCACGCTGTGCTGATCTAGGTTTGGAAACTTCTTTACGGAGTGTATCAAATAACTTGTATATAAAGCACAAATATAATGTCTTTTCAAATGATAGACATTTCATTCTCGTTTATAAATCAGGTGAAAATAAATCTTTTCTGTCTGCCGAAATATTTATTATTGTTGTAAAATAAACAACAATACTGATCATAAACGAAAGAAATATATGTTCTGGCGAATAAAACGTAATAAAAATCTATAAAACATGCCTTTTTATATTTAAAAAATCGTCGATTGCTTAAGTGACTCGTGATGAAGCAATTAATACATTTAAAAAAAATGTTCACTCGAAATTGCACTGTTCTGCGATTGTCATCATTTTATCCAGAAGCTTATCACTTTATATTCTTCAAATATAAATAAAATTCTTGTCGTTTCGCTGGCGTAGGCGACGTAGGTTATTCAAAATAAGGAAATAATAAATCTCTGTTTAACCCTATGCTAATGTAATTGTGTGAAAACTCTGAACCAAAATGGCGGCGGAAGATTCTGACGGAGATAAGGATTAGTAGGGTTAATTAAATGCTTTTAAATTACTTCATAAATGTCAAATCGCGTGGATAGTTAGCAACAGGAAATCACTATTTCCTGTCAGTTGCGCGACATTTACGGTTGATTCTGTTCATTTTTGATTGTTGCCGACGTTTCGACAGTTTGTCTTTATTTGCTAATTACGACTATTAAGCATTCCTAACACTTTAGCAGCCTAGCCTAAAATACTAGGTATATACCCTAGGGCTCAAGAATGAAATATTAGACATTTCTGACCTTATAGGTACCACACCAATGAAATCAATAATTGAGCGTAGTTATGCAGAATATTTCCGCGTCTTTTATCAAGTGGTCAACGATATTGCTTTTGGTTACGGTACCCATGGGCATCCTAATAATAACAGTTTCGTAATTTTATTTTATCATTATTTCAGTACGCGCCCAATGTGAAGCATATGCACTCTTAATGGTTGCATCTCTACAGAAGTTGTACGAGAACTGTTTATTGTCTCTTAAACCTCTCTTTTTCGCATAGAATAAGAATGGCGCTATCGATAATTAGATGAATGATTTAGACCAGGGTTTCCAAACCGATGGTCCGTGGATCGGTGCAGTACACCGTATTTTTTTGTCGATGATAAGTATAAAAAAAATAGTATCCGACTGTTACGTTTTTTACCGGCATGGAGCTTAAAGTAGTTGGGAAATACTGATTTAGACATCACAGACACTCATGCTTTCGTACACAAATCTATACAATTTGAATTGTTGAGATTTTGTACATTTTCATGTGTTTCGCCTTTCGGCATCTTCAGGCATTCGAGCACACGAATGAACACGAACTGACTTCATTCGTTTGCTCGAATGCCTGATGTCGATATATGAAACAAATCCATAAATCAATCTATGAAACTGTCCGTACTGGGATTCAAACCCGTGGACACCGAAACCATATACAACGACGTTGACATCGACAATATAATATGGCTGTAAAAATTATAATTGAAGTGTTGTTTCAAAACAGTAAAAAAATAGAATCGAGAGTACCTACATTAATGCTTAATTTTTACTTAATTTAAATGGACTGCGAACGTGCCAGAATACTCTTTAGAAGAAAAAAAAAAACATCGCCCCACTAATTATGTAATCCTGTTGCCGACGACAATTGGATATGTTCAGTTGAACATAAATGCGAGACGGTGAAAATTTAAATACTAAACCCGCATTAAGCTCTCGGTTATCTCAGCACAGCAAAACTAGCGTAGAATAGGGGTTGCAAAACTTTAAAGTTTATTTTCAGTGGTACACTTCACCCAATCCAACCTTGCATCTTGGTGGGTAATATACCCGAATAATAATCACAAGATATTGGACCCAATTCTCGAAATTATAAATTTAACTTGCATGTGAATACATAGCTGTTTTACTCGACTACGAATCCTTAAAGTAATTAAAAAATTTACAACTTTTGAAATCTTATAACTGTAGAGATGTGTTTATTTTTTTTTTAAATCTCGTTAGTTCCAGCTTTGTGCTTTGAAGCGAGCATTAAATAAAAGCTATTGTAGCATCTATTTAGCGTTTATTCTTTGTTACAAATTTTAACTCCAAATGCATAATTAAATTCAATTAATGATAAATAATATTGACGTATAATAAAGAAGGCATTGAGTCAGTTTTGATGATTTTCCGTTTTAAATGTCAAAATGTTGGCAATTTAACGGTCTGCGTACAGATAGAACGCGTGAATTCATAGGATATAAATGGCTTTCAAATAGAAACAGTATTGTCATATTGTTATTTTTTTATTCTGGCGGAAAACATAAGGTGAATATTATAACTCATCGATACCGAAACTTATGATTTATATGCCAATAAGATTTTTCTTTATTATGTAGAAACGTCTTTTAAAATTACAAACAGTTGTACTTGGATAGAGAAGAGAGTACGAGAAAAAGAAATAATGCTTTAAATGCGATTATCTTAGAACTTGTTTTTATGACTTAATGTCTTCTGTCTGTATAACCTCGACATACAGTATTATTTGTGGGTATACAAAAATAATAATTCTAAAGAGAGAAACAAAATCAAAATAGAAAAAAACTGAGAAATATGAACACAAAATTTATTTAAATCTAAGCACACTACAAGTTTCTATTGAAGATTCTTTTGACCGAGTGCGTCGATCGGTAACAACCAAATTGCACATGCTAAAAAATCGTTCTGCGTCTACACTATTAGCAGGACACCAAATGGATTGTATTGCAGCACTGCCAAACTCTTCGTATTTGATTTTTGTGGCCAGTAATAATTGCAAGGAGTCAGCCTTTGCACCACTTTTTATATTCGATATCAAATTTCGATAAAAATGTGAGTACCCCTCTAAACATTGGGTGGTTGTCAACGATGCCAACAGCGGAATATTACTAAACAAAACAATCGTTTCAGATACATTAAAATTACATTTATCTCCTGCTACATGTGGATTGAAAAGTTGGCTTAATGTTGCATAAAACAGATTTGTTTCATTTCTAGCTAAATGAGATTCGAGTTTTGTTACACATTTTTGCACGACCTGTTTTAAAGAATCAGTTATGGTTCTCTTTATATCGTCATTAATTGCGAGAAGTAACCCCTGTGTTTCCAAGGGAAAAATGCCACAAATGTTGTATTGAAGAGATTTTTTTATCTCCATAATGTCGTCCCATAATAAGTGGGAAAAGGGGTAAGATGACTCTTCTAATTTATCTATTAAATTTATAAATTGTTCACATATCTCACTGACATATTTACATTCGATTTTTAAATTTATAGTATCTGATTCATACAATTCTATAACTTTGTCTATTGATGCATTGTTGATTTTACAAGTCTTAAAAAATTCTATCAGCGGTTCGAAATACGTATCTAAATATTTAACAGATTTAAACCACGACTTCCAACGCGTTATTATTGGACTTGAAAATAAAATTGCTGGAAGGTGTGGGTAGGATAATTCTAAAAATGTTATATAATTAGATTTAATTTTTCGAGAATGCAAGAATGCCATTTTGATTTTACTAATGTATCCATTCAGTGATTTAAACTCCTTCATGAATACGTTTCCCACTAAACTAATTTTGTGTGTCCAACATTGAAAATGTAACATTTTCTCACCAATTAATACATTAAGGCTGTTATAGCAAGCTATCATATATGGAGCGCAATCTGAAACGAACCCCACAATGTTATTATATGAAATTTCATATTCTTTGAGAGTATCTACAATCGTTTGAGAACACGTTGTAGCATTTGCCGCATCCAAAAAACTACACGACGCTAAATAAACCTTTTGTTCACTTGCAGGTAGTACTGTTTTAAATAGAACTGCAAAAACGCATCGTCCAAATTTGTCTGACGTTTCATCCACCAATATTACGATGGGCTTGTTTTTGAGATCTTCGATTATTTCTCTCATCTTATCTGCTACACATATCGGTAAAACAGTTCTCAGTAAGTGATCTGCACACGGCAAATCACCAGACCCGTCAATATATTGATTGAAATATTCACGCACTGCCGGATGGTCCAACTTTGCCAAGGGTATGTTTGCTTTTAGAAACATGCTTACAGTATTTTTTATAAAATCTGATGTGTCTTCTTTTTTTGGTTCTATTAACTGGCGAGTATTACTAGTGGACGGCGTTGCGATCTTCTTCGAATGACTGCGTGATTTCAAGTGTTTGATTAAATTATCTTTCTTTTTCCAATCTAGCTGACAATTGCAATGTTTGCACATAAAAATGCCATCTTCATTTATATAAAAACCTTCTGTTTTGAACGCTGTAGCTCTTTCTTTGATCGTTACATTTACTCGACCCATCTTTTCGGAAAGTAAAAAAAAATATATTTTAATACAAAACGATGGGTATTGTTATGTTACTGTTTATATTTAAATCGACGGCACCGAATCTCAAATTCGAGTTTTATAGCGCTCAAAGACGAGCAGTAGAGAGCACTTCGGAACACTGTACACATAGATACATGTCAGACATACATAACCTCAAATAAAGAATGAGGATACGTACCAACATAAGAGTGTGGCGTGAAGTCACCATAAAGCGCCATAGACAATAAACGTGCATCTATGGTGAGAAATGATAGTTGTAATATATTTTTTTAATTATTGGCATCTATTCACACATTTTACCATTTTCGCAACAATTTCGCATTTATCGTATCTATCGGGTTTTGTCGCATTTATCGCTAAATTTCATAATCACATATTTACACTTATTAGCTATGAATTAATGTTTCCATATATTATATTAGGTATGCAAAAGTAAAATTCATATATCATTAGCACACATTTATTTTTATTATTTTGCGATAAATGCTAAAATTTCATAACACGTTAATTCATGCGAATAGATACTAAAATCAGATACGAATGTGAAATTAGTATATTGTTATGAAGAAATTTTAAAATATATAACGGTTCACATAAAACACAAATTTGGATTATGAGACATTAAGTTAACTAGTAAATACAATTTTTTGTAGGAGCTTCAAAATTAGTTTTTTTTTTTAAATGACAATACATGGCATTACTGCTAAAAATTGTTTGCTTGTGCTGCTATGAAATCAATTTGATGCCCGATAAATAGTGTTGATGTTGAAAGGTTCTTCAGAAAATATAATTATATTTTTACAAATCGTCGCACTCAACTGAGCGAGTCATCTGCCGAAACATTTTCCATGCTTTAATTATTTTAGAATGCCTGATTTCATTGAGGCGATACAATTAAACATTTTAAATGCTATATATAATTGATATTAATAGATGCTCAAAATATGTTTCTCTAATCATTAACTAGGTAGTAGAAGTTGCTTAAAAATAGCAACACAATTTATTTGGTGAAAGCGTAGTCAAAATATGTAATTCAACAATGATATGGCATAGTGAACGTGAAATCATCGGCAAGCACCCGTTAAAACTGTTGCATCTTTGTGAATACGTGCTAATCGATCGAAGAAAATTATTTTGGATCGGTGACTTGGATTTAAGCACGGCTATTTTTTAAAACTACGATCTTCAGGACCGCGATTCCGGTGCCGATAACGATGTTTAGTTATTGTTTCGGAAGGCTTCCATTAGTTTCTCAGAGCCACTCTGCAAATTGGAAAGATAAAATAAGGTATTTTTTAATTTTTTTTTACAATGTCCCAATGTTGAGCATATGGCTTCCTAGTGGAGTTGTTGAACGACGTTGACCACTCGACAACGGACTCGGCAATGAATACAAATATCAAAATGTTTTGTGAAAGTGAGTGGTGTAACTTATCCGTTACAAAAATCCAAACCGACTACTGCGGGGTTGACCGTTTGCTTAACCCTGATATTCCGAGTTAATTACAGATGAGTGCTAAAGCTTCTTCTCTCCTGGGGGTGATTTGTACCCCGGCCTGGTCCGGTCCTACCTTCATAATTATTTTCCATTCTGCCCTCGCGCCCTTGTTTGAGAAATTTATTAGATTCTGGGTAGTGATGTGTCCCAATTTCATTAACAACCGGCTCGCCAATGTCAATATTGTCACAAACGTTCAAGCCAATCACTCGCACGACGATTTTTGTTTTGTTTGGGTATTTAGGCTCTTGGTATATTACACATGTAAATCACAGATTCATCATTATCGGCGGAAGCCGTTGTCTATCCACAGACAGAGCCGCTTTGTAATTCAGCCGAACTTAATTATTTCATCAAATTTCTATTCGAAAATGCTAAAGGGGTTTCCGGAGGTTGTAATTAGTAGGTACTAATCAATGTCGGGTAACTCGTATAGAAAGGGAAAGTTATGCAGTTATTCGTTATAAAACAGAACTTAAATTTTTTTTTTCAATTCCCACCTTATCCACGCCACGGTACAAACAAATCATAGCTGACTAAATCCATATCCACCAACCAGAGCATACGAGGCGTGCAAAATTACAACACCGATAATGTTTTTTGCTAAAAATAGCGTGACTATTTCGAGCTGAAATTCGATGTAGATATTCTTCATTTGATCCTAGAAGACTCAATTTTTTATTGATTGAGTTGCTTTTTATTTGGTAGAACTCTATTACTATAAGGTTAAAAAAAAAAAGTATTCAGTTCCACAAGAATTATAATATATATATACACATATATCGTCGTTGTTCTGGAAGAAAACACTAAATTGAATAAATGACATATTGAGTTAGTTATATCAAAATGTTCCTTATTTCAAACTCTACCGTATGGAAGAAAGCACTCATTTTTATAAATTATTCTTTTACTTAAAAACAGTTTTGTACAAACAAACTGATTGAAAAACGTATACCATTTCAAACATTTGAAAAACTTCAAAGTCAAATTAACTATAAACTAGTATTTTTCTAATTCAAGTTTTATTGATGTATGTAAGTAGTTTATTATCTAATTCAAAAACTTAAACCTATATATGTTTAACCATATCCGCACTCGATGTGGATCATATGTCCTCCTAATGAAGGTATCCCCATAGAAGATTTTTCCACAAGAACTGTTGGATACTCTTTTTTTATTCGAAAAGAGTTCGGATAGAAGAATAGTGTAAGACAAAACTATTGGTTACCCTATCGCTCTTGCTACGCAAAACATTTGGATCGAAAAACCATTAAATCGATTCAAAAATCAATTTATAAAACTGTCCTTACCGGTATTCGAACCCGTGAGACCCGCAACCGAAACTAACTACGTTGACCACTGCACCGCGGTCCTGACAAATCAATAATTATGGCTCTGCTTAAATTTTCGAATATCAGTTTTATACGTCATTTTGTTCAGTTTTTACTTGTTTATTTTTTGTGGTGAATCATCACATTTTTTTTTCAAAATGACAAACCATCCATGACTTAACTTTTTTAATAGTGTTATACGTCATTTACAAATTATTTCACTTACTGAAGTCATCTTCAGATACTTCTTGCTTTAATTTAAATCTGCCTCGTAAAATTTGTTGGATGTTTGAAGTGCGTTATTTGCAGACTACGGCTGTATTTTGTTTTACGATGCGAATTCATTGAGAGAGTGAAACATTTATTTATACGATTTCCTTCATATTCTTTCAAGTATTTTTAAATGCTTTGTGAGCAAGTTATTATTTTAGCATGTATTTCAGTTCCCTTGTTTTTAATACTGTTTACTGCCGATCCTTGCTAGAATAACTTTGTTTTATATCACTTTCAAACCTTACAGCGCTAGCCGTTTTCCCACGAATTTATTTTCAGTCAATTGATTTGTTAAAACGTTCACTATGGCTAAAAATAGATCAATTTCAACAGTAAAAATGGAGAATTATGTGAAATATATATTAGTTTTCCCAAATACATCAAGAAGTAAACTAAACTCGTCGCATTCTCGCTAAAATAGATCGAGGAAAATGGTGAAGTCAAAAAATATGTAATCTACTACTTTGCGAGCAAAATGGCTGCGGCCAGTCTTCATATACACCGTCATCACGCACACAAGCAAGCGCGTAGCCGCATAAGTATGTGTAATACATAGGGCATAGCATATATCCACGAGTGTTCCTTTTAGTTTGGCCGTAAATACGAGATAAAGTCTTGGACATGTAAACATTTCCAGCGCGTTCATCGGGCTACGGTGTTAAACTCACTCAAACGAAATTCTATTCCCTTCGAATATGTACCTTTAAAATATTCCTTTTAGATATTAACTGCCAATTCTTGGTGTTAAGACATTGTCAACTGATCAGTTGATAATGCACTCGGACGATACCGGTCCCGATTATTGTAAAAATGAAGAAGTAGCATAAAACAAATTGTCTTTTATTTTAAAAATCTAATGCCTTTCCACCAAGAATTGACAATTATCACATTGAAAGGAATATTTTAGTTACATTATTCGAACTCTTGACCCCACAACCGAGTAGATCAGGTCCGGGCCACTTTTTTGACTGAAGGACCATATTAAAAAATCGAAATGGACGTCGGGCCGCAAGTAAAATACTATTTTTGCATATACGCAAAAAAGGACTTAAAATAATGAGTGATTCTCTAACAAGAAATTTTTAGGAATCGCGTTCCTCCTTTAAAAATAGAGCTGCCGTCAAATTGTGCGGAAGCACGGGCAGACCCGTGCGGTCGACGGCCAGTGAAACAGTACTGTCGCCCGTCCGTGTGTAAGTTAGTGCGCCTTCTGTCCGTGTTGCCATCGCGTCTGGGTTGCCACCCGACTTGATTCGCCCCCTACATATTTGTATGATGGCAAAAGACGTTAAGCAAATTTTATACCGTTTTTAGTAAGTAAGTTTATCTTTAATAGAGTCATAAATTACCCCCCGCGGGCCATGCGTTGGCCACCTATTCTCTAATGTTTCAACAAGCCAAGAGAGAATTTCGTACTTAACTGAATTACAATTATTTCAATTTTAAAAATTATTCTTTTTTATTTAATTAATTAATCTGCATATTTTGAATATGTGTACTTCCTAAAAGAATAAATCAATATCGTTTATATTAAATGGAGCACTGACCAGCAGTAATGCTAATTACTAAATTTCGCCACTTTATAAAAAAATCGAGCTGTGTTGATTAATGAAGTCTGTCTTTGAAATAAGGCAAAATTTCTTTTACATTGCTTCCCATAATAATCAAACCGACGGAGATAAAGCTTATCTTTTGACTTTCTTACTAAAAATCGTCTATCAAAGAAGAAGCTGAAGACTTCAGCTTCTTTAAATTATTATTTTTTTTAGCCGCTTCCGAAAAAAGTTTTTTGTCTTCACCAAAAAATACAAAGGCGGCAGTTTTCTTCGCGCGCTACGATAAAAATATTTCTATGATGAAATTTTTCTTGCTCTGTCGCCAAGATAAATATTATCCAAGAACAATAATAAATGTAACAAAGTTATCAGTGAATTGTACACGCCAATAATAAATGTTTGCTCTGTTTAATATTATCATTAAAAGAAAAATTTTAATATGCACGATTTTGATTTTACTAATTACACTGTCTTTTGTCTTCGAAGAGAGTAGGGATTAGGGATTCCAACTATTCGGATATCGAATAGTAAAACTGAAACTATTCGAATAGTTTCTAGTGTATGAAAATAATATTATAAATTCGATTTAAAATTAACAACATAACATTATATCGACGGTGTTTTGGCTAATTGATGTAACTCTCAAAATCGAAATTGTTCAGGAGATAGAAAAAACTGTTTTTATCGAAAAGATTATATGGTGAGTTGCGTTATGAATCTTTGAAATGCACTCCTGTAAGTTCTCATGTTTGCGGAGACGGGATTATACGTAGGGAGTGTCGATATAATAGTGGCTTACATCAAGTGACCGGGTCAGAATTTTTAAATCTAAAAGCAATGTGGAATGATGTTTTCCTTCCGAAAAGTGGTTAATTTATTTTTCTAATTTACATAATTTGACCTGCTTCTGTCGTCTTTAAAACGTAGGGAGTGTCGATCCAATCATTAACTCATTTTCGTATTTTTTGAGGGTTAAATCAGTTGGCAAAAACACAGTCGATAAATATCTGCATGTGTAAGTAAATGTATGAAATCGGTACTTTTTAGGAGAGCAAACTGTGATGTTTCAACGTGGAATTTACTAATTCAGCGGTGTTGATTCGACTAGTCACTTTTCTCCTTTACGCATTGTAGTTACTTTGATATATTCAAGTCGTTTTTCAATTTTCTTATTTTTTTGAGGGCTACATCAATTGCCCAAAACACAGTCGATAATAAAATGTGTAGCTGCGTCGAATGAATACCCCGAGACATTCGCCAAACTCAAGTATTATGATAAGATTCTTAAAGCGCTCGAATTGGGTGAGGACCAAAAAAACCACCACCTGGGCTATTCAATTTGAAATCTAGAAAAATTGTGACGTGATCTCTCGTCGATTTTGTAAAATATTTCAATAAAAAATAATTAAGAATAGTATTTGAATAGTAAATAAACGGCCGAATATATTCGGATATCGATAGGATATAGGGCTAGGACAGGACTACTGCTTGAAATCAGTACCGCTCTTGTCTGTGCAATGGCGCTACTCAATTGCGATATGAGCCGAATCATACAAGCGTAGAAAATCCCACGTTTTTCCCGATATTTGATATCCTGGAAACGGGGACACACGTAATAATCGTTGTTAATCTAGTTAAACATATAATCTCGCGTCATCCTCTTAAATCCTCGTCAGCAGAATTAAATTGGTTGCATTTTCATACACGCTTTATTTGAAGAGAAGCCATTCTAGATTTTTCAATAAATAGGGATATTATTTTAAGTGTCTTTCTTATAAATCGTCGTTGTTCTGAAAGAAGACCAACTGAAAAATACTGGTTTTGAGTAATTGGAGTTTGAAGTTTTCTAAATATTTGAAATGCTTTACCTTTTTCATTTAGTTTGTTTGTACAAAACTATTTGAAAGTAATAGTAAATATAAGTTATAACTTTTAAGGTGTTAGCTGTCAATTCTTCGTGGAAAGACATTATATTTTAAAAAATAAAACACAATTCCTTTGTACCACTTCTCGAGCTTCTCATCACGAGCATTATCAACTGATAAAAATACAAACATAACAGGCTTGTTTATATAAAATTGAGTGTAAAAATGAAGGTATATAAAACTGATGATTCATGAACTAAGACAAGAAAATACTGATTAGCAAACAAATTATACATTAATCAAATGAAAGAGTCTACAATTAAAATGTTATGGATTTCTTGCAAATCAAAAAATACTAATCTGAAATCACAAATATAGCTGAGCAAAAATTTTGAATGACATTACTAATGCAATAAGCAATAATGAATCAGGAAAATTATAAGAAAAAATTAGTGAACCATTTAAAAACAATCGAATATTAAGTATATAATTAATATTAACAATAAACAGCCATCTTAAGTGGAGAAAGCAGAGTAAGTAGTTAAGTGATAATGCTCGTGATGAGCGAAACCGGTCCTGATCATTATAAATATGTGGAGGAAGTACAAAGGAATTGTGTTTTATTTTTTTAAATATAAGTTATAATAAGGAACATTCTGGTGTAACTTATTCAATATGCCATTTTTTCGATTCAGTGTTTTCTTTCAGAAAAGTGACGATATGTAACGAATTCAATTCATAAACTTAATACGCAAATGCTGTTTTCAAAATCTACTATGTTATATGACATAATTTCAATTTAATATAGATTCAATTTAAGGTTAAGACTGAAAATAAAAACAGGTGTCGCTTTATAAACTACGTATCAGGTTGCAATCATTTCAATTTACTAAACAATGTCCTGATTTAATAAAACTATTGAATAAATAATAGTCGCGAGTGAATATTTTATAGTTTTGACATATTCTGTTGGTGAGATGGGGTGGTATTTCACATTCAGTTGTCTTCAAGGGCCGTTTGATTACATTTCAGGTATATTGTTAAAATATTTGAAATGTGATGACAACACGATATACCCAAGAAGATGAGGTCCCCCATTTCTATAGATCGCCACATTTACAGCAGCATACAGATCATAATATGATGTAATACTTAGCCTTCTTTTTTAGCTCATGCGACGTTCTGTATTTACACAGGAGTTTGTTAATGGCGCAACACCTACAACCACTCAGAATTTCCCACAGGAGTTTATGCAAAGTATACTCAAAAGTAAGAAAATGGCGGTGCGCTTAGTTACTTCTGAAACTCTTCGTTCGCTCAATTTCGAAGAGAAGTGACGACCAACTTTGCGGATGGCGAGCTGATATCGGTAACGATTTTGATATGAAATATGTATAGTATCAAAGTTTTCCGTAATAGGGAAGTGAAACCATGAAAATAAAATTTGTGCGATAGTGAAAAATAGTAAATAAAATTTTAAATAGCAAGGTGGCTTAAGCCCTTGGTATGTTCACCTTCAAACACCAGTAATTAATTTTGTAATTGGTAGTGTTATGGTAATTATATAAATTAAGACATCGACTGAGGGTGCTTGATGGAATTCCAATATTAAATCTGGATTATTGAGATTTTGTACACTTCCATGTATTTTTTCACTAACGACCCGGGTTTCGCCTTTCGGCATCTTCAGGCATTCGAGCACACGAATGGACTCGAACTGACTTAGTTCGAGTCCATTCATGCGCTCGAATGCCTGAAGATGCCGAAAGGCGAAACCCAGGTCGTTAGTGACAAAACACATGGAAGTGTAGAAAATCTCAATAATCCAGATTTGTTATGGTAATTAGTACCATTATCGTTTGTGTCTTACACCCGTCCCACGTCCAATGGAAGAAAAAATAATCCCAGCCTACCCTTCATTTTTAAGTTCAGAATTGGAATCGTTGTTTACCTTAGAAAAACAAATAACCTTGCATTATATTGTTAGTCTGAAGATGCTTCTTAAAGAGGCGAAACATGTGTCTTGCAAAACATTTAGTAACATAATAAATTTTTATATTAAAAATGAATTTCCACATTCTTCCGAATCCATCGAAAAATAGTTATTTAAATTTACACGAATACAAGTGAAATTGATATAACAGCTGTTGTAGAACTACATATTTTGATATGTTTATTTTATTATAATGGAAGTCTACCAAGTTAATGCAAATTCAATCGATGCAATAAAATCAACTGTTATATACCTACGAAAAGAGAGAAGGAAAAAGATATTAGTATAAGTCCAAAAAGAAAACTTCATGAAAGTAAAAGCTGTGTAAAAATAGGTTTACATTTGAATTATTGAGATTTTGTACACTTCCATGTATTTTGCAGTGTACAAAATCTCAATAATTCAAATTTAATATTGAAATTCTATCAAGCACCCATAGTCGATGTCTTAAATAGGTTTAAAATAAAGTGAGAAAATGTAAAGCGTTATTTTTACAAGCAATTTTACCGTTTTTAAGATCGGATGTGTGAGAAGGAATTTAAGACATCATAGATATTCACGCCTTTGAACAGAAGTATATATGAAAATTTTACTATTAAAACTGTCCGTACTAGGATTCGAACCCGTGAGTACCCTAACCGAAGCCAAATACGTTGACCACTCGACCACAGACAGATTAAATATTATTTTCCAGTTATGATTTAGACCAAGCATGGCATTTTTTTAGCTAGAGGACCACATAAAGAATTCAGAATGAACGACGAGCCGCAATCAAAATATTATTTTTATATATAAATTATGTAATATCATAAAATAAGTGAGTGATTCTCTAATAACCAACAAATTAATGTAACCGCATAAAAATTATTTGTAGTTTCCCCAGGCCGGTCTATTAAGTCAATATTAGTTAAAGTGCAACCCCGATCAGTCGTTCTCGAATCCATCGTTTTTTCGCATTTATTGTTTTTTTGAGGAACCCTTAAAAAACGATGAATCGAGGTTCCACTGTATTGGTACTCGGCTCCAATTAATTCCGCACTGTGTTGCTACCTTACAATCCTCTTATTATTTTTTAAAAATGCCTACATAATAAAATAAAAATAAGTTTGTCAACTCTGGCTTGCAGAATACGCCAACAAGGGTAAATTTAATTAAATATACCTAACCCAACACAGAGTGCTAACTTTCTCGGACCGACCCGACTGATTCAACCGCCTGCTAAAGTCACGTCCGGATTCGACTCGACTCTATTCAATTCAACCACATATTTCTACACTCGCAATAGGGGCTGGCAATATTCTTAGTCTATGAATCTTATTAAATCGTTTGGATTGATCCACCGATACAGGAAATTTGGTACTTGTTTATTGTGCGGGCGCCGCCACCGTAGCTGCTCCCGATGGAAATTAAATACAATTGTGCGAGCGGAAAATCCAGGTCGCTGGTGTTGTTTTTGTACCCAAAATATCGTCAAAATCAACAATATTTTTAAATATTCGTATTGAATAGACTTTTTTGTTAGTGGATAGACCAACATGGAAATATGGTGCTATAACGCAAGATACTGAACACATTATATGGGGGTGTAATTTAATGCATGAGGAAAGGGAAGAGCTGCGCATGTGGTTTCAATCTTCGACTGGACCAAGCGGTCACGCTGACTTACTAGTGAATAAGGCAAACACCAGGCGTTAAAAACATTGCGGCGTCGAAGAGCGAGTACACTATAAGTCTTTTCGTTTATCTGGAAGGATTTATTTTCTGCACACTTGATTGCACGCCACTTGGGTACTTGTTCCTAAGACACTCTCAATTATGGAAAAAAGTGCATACTGCCGTAAATAATTAACGAATGGGAAAGCAGAGGAGAGTAAGTGAGACTTTTTTGTAAGTATGTCCGCTGCCGATGTTGAGGGATATAAGATGTATTGCTTGTTACTCAGTCGTTCAACCTCTGTTTTTTTCGAGAGTAAGGATAGTAGGATATAGCTAATTCAAGACTAATGGTAAGCTGGTCGCTCTCGGTCAGACATCCATGCCATCCAAACGTTTGAAAAATCAATTTATGAACTGGGACTCGAACCCGTTAACACCGTAACCGAATTCAACGTCCTGATCACATTACAAAACCTTGCAATAAATAGTACAAATCGAGTCCATGCGTACGATAATCGTCATATTTAAAACCATTCCTTAAAGTACATAATGGCTAAAACATCATTCTACGTGAAATGTAGTCTTCGATGTATTGATTGATTGACATTTAGAACTTCACTATAATACGCCCAAAATAGCTATTAACTATGAAACATAATTCTTCTGCAACTTATTATAACTTTACTATTATTTTCCTTGTTATTGCGTCTTCGTGTTTTGTTTGATAGTCTTGAGAAAATTTGAGCCTTCAATATTGACTTATTTAAAGTTGTTTGATTTGGTAAGTTTGAAAGACAAATTTCACGCTAAGGTTAATTCGCCTATTAAAATCTTGAATGGCGGCCAACCAACCAACCAACCGTCCACACATTTTATTACAAACGGTATTAATAGTATCTTAGCAACGAGTTGTTTTTTTGTCTAATCGAATTTTAAATGAAAAGTCAAAATGTTCAGGTGGTTCCGAAACCGGTTTGCTCAAATCAAACTACCTAATTTGAAGGCTGGAGAGATTCGATAAAGACTCTTAGGTCATCATCTAGCTATTTCAATACGAAATCATTTCTACGTTTTATTAAATAATACTTATTTTTATATGAATATTGATGTTTCTTATCTTGTTAAGATAAAATCCCGATGCATTGCATTGTTTATTCCGTTTCAAAAAAACGTAACAACGAATTATATTCTTACTTAGTTACTTATTGACTTATGTCGGCGTCCGTAGCGCAGTTGGTTGCGTTGCTGGCTACGGTTACGGATGTCTCGGGCTCAATTCCCGGTGCGGACGGTTTTCATAGATTGATCTTTCAATCGATTTATGGATTTCTGTTCGTAGTTTGAGAGCTCCCTCACACCCATCCCATCCATACGGGGCGTAGCGAGAGCGATTAGCTAACCACTAGTCCTGTCATAGCCCTATCTTTCTATCCCTACTCTCTTCGAAAAAAGAGAGGTTGAGCAACTGAGTAACAAGCAGTTCTCGTAGAAAAATTCTGTTAAGATACCTCCATTAGGAGACCATATGCTCTACATTGAGAGCGGACATGGAAAAGAATATTTATGATCTAGTGCACGCATGTCTGACATTTTGTTGACTTCTTTTTTTTTTTAATTAAAAATATCTAGTATTACAGCTGACAGCCAATGCGCCAAATATTTTGAAAATTAGAAAATCATACGAGATAAACTCAATGAGAAATTTTAGAAGTCAAGATCACAAATTAAAATTGAAAAAATCTAAATTTTAATAGTGACCTTGCTGGGAATTGAACCAGGACCCGCCTGATCGCTAGGGCAAACACTTACCACTAGACCACAGAGGCCGATTTCGACTATTGATTGAGTTCAAAAATAAATGCCGTATTACCGAATTTATGAAGTGCCATTTTTCATTATTCTTATGTAAAAATGTTTCCGATCCTCTAGCCGAGTGGTCACTTATTGGTATTTTTCGTATTTGATTGTAGTTTTTACGGGCGTGAATCCTAGAATGAACACCATGTTCGCTCTAATGTGGAGCATGCAAACTCTTAATGGAGTATCTAAAATAATCGTTTAACGAAAACTACTCAGTCGCTAAACCTCTATTTTTTGGAGTGGGTAAGAATAGAAGGATGCGACATGGCGAAATGACTAGTGATAAGCTTGTCGCTTACGATAAGCCTCAGTTTTAGGATCGGATGGGTGGATGAATCCATATCTTTGAACGTTTTTGCGCACCTCTTGGCAGCAGGCCTGACCTATTTAACGCAGATATTGATAATATCAGCGATCTGTTTACAATTGAGCAGTTTCTAAACATTCATGCGGGTATCTGAAAATCTTCAATGTACTGCCACCATTGAATAATAAGATAACATCGTAAACAGTTAGTGTTGCAAAAAACCCGGAAAATTGGAAAATACCTGTTAACTATTTTGTATTTTTTTGGACATGTGGGTCCACGTGGACATACAAACATGTGGATCTCGCCAAGTTTAACTTCATACATAACAACAGAAACGTTTCCGTAAATATTTTGTGTTCGGTTCAAGTATACATAGATGTTACTGGTGATCAGATATTGAATAAGTTCTTTATCTATATCATCGAACTAATAACTCATCGTAACCTCAAATTTGCGGTTACAATGCTGGCATACTTAAAAAATGCCATACTTTTTAAATAAGTGCTGCCGAATGCTAAAGATCAAATACAGTTATAATAATATCGACTGTGTTTTGGCCAATTGGTGTAACCCTCAAAAAATACGAAAATGACTTAATGATTGGATCTCATTTTAAAGACGACAGAGCACGTCTCAGTCAAATGACGTAAATTAAAAAATAAATTGACCACTTTTTGGAAGGGAAATATCATTTTACATTGGTTTTAGGTTTAAAAAAATCTAACCCCCCCCCACTTTATGAAAGCCACCATTATATCGACACTCGATACATATAATCCCGTATCTGCAAACATGAGAATGTACAGGAGTGCATTTCAAAGATTCATAACTCAACTCGTCATATAATTGTTTTCCTTAAAAACAGTTTTTACTCTCCTGGACAATTTCAATTTTGTGGGTTCCATCAATTGGCCAAAACGCCCTCGATATTATAATTGTTTTTTCCCGACTTCGCATCACTATCTGCATCATATCTTTATACTGTAAAAATGGTGTACGTTTAAATCGAGAGTATTTGAAGAGATATTATATCATTCAAATGCATAATGTGTCCGTTTCTCCTTTTTTCATGCATCTCAAATCTTCAAATTCGATTTTCTCAAAATAAGCAACTCTTTACATACAATATCTTTGCAATAAAACTTTGACACACGTTTGTAGATGGATACTGAAAGGATAGACAAAGCTTTTTGTACGTTCTTTATGGTCTGAGCACTAATGCGACGTCGCACTGTCATTCCCGCCATTTAACACTCGCCCTCATCCCTGCGAAACCGCCATTCCTATCAAGAGATGTCCACTTAATAAACACATTCGGAAAGCTCTCGTTCGTAAAAAAACCTCGTTCCGTTTTTATTCCTGGGGCTGTAAAAACGTGGCGATATTATGTTTAGTGCCGTGTTTAATGGAGGGTGGATGAAGGGAAAATAATATCATGTGGGGTGGAATCGGTTGCCAGGGCGACACATGCTATTGAAAACACATTTACGAGTCAATGCATGTGCCTTCATTTTGATTTTTACATCCTGTGGAATCATCCCCATTGATATGATTTTAGTTATATGTCTTGATATCGTGTCGGTGGAGGCTATGTCTCCACACTAAACGATTTCATAATAATGGTTTGTTCTAGTTTTTTTAAATATGCCTCAGCAGCCTAGCGATAATAGCTTTACTTACAGATTGAAATTTTCGTGAAGTTTTGCTAGGTAGGTATTACCTTGCAGTCATTGTTATATTGCCATATATCGGTTACGGTGATCGAACGTGAATTTAACATGGCTAATACATACTTGGTCGGGTCCGTGGTGCAGTGGTCAACGTCGTTGGCCACGGTTACGGACAGTTTCATAAATTGATTTTTCATCGATTTATATATTTCTGTTTGTAGGCATGAATGTTCGTAATGTCCAAAATTTCCTCCCACCCACCCGATCGTAAAAATGGGGCGTAGGGAGAGCGATTAGCTAACCACTAATATCTTTATCTTTACTCTATTCGAAAAAGAAAGGTTGAGCAAACTGAGTAACCAACTGTTCTCGTAGAAAACTTCTGTTGAGATACCTCCATTAGGAGGCCATATCCGGGAGCAGACATGGAAAAAAAATATACTATAAGCCTTGGAGGGGTGAAGTGGGCCAAGTGATAAAAATGTAAAACTTGAATTTGAAATTTATTGAAAGTTTAAAACTTCTTACAGAATAAAATACTTACTTAGCTCACTTTACTTTTTTGATACTTCATGACATGAGAATACCTAAACGCACCTAACTCATTTTTTTTTCAAAAATATCAGTTGGCTCGGCTCACTTCTCATTGGCTCATATTAAATGTGATAATTATTAATTCTTCCATCTGTATTTATGGGACGTGAACTGCTTCAAATTTTGAGATAGCGATATTAATTATAAACGAGAAGAATTGTTGGCTAATTGTACGGGAAAAAAATTCAATATTTTTTCTCATTAACAAATTTTACTGTCGCAGCATCTGAAACTTTTCAATCATCTTTAATAAAAAATACGCCATTGACAGTGTAAAAATATTTTTAAATAATTTAGATAAAAAAACTTCGAAAATCAACTAGCGGCGTCAGCGGGAGATATTTAAAAAACTTTCACGGTAATAATTAGCTGCAGTTTGTCAGCTTATCGGCTATTCTCGATTTTACCCGAGAGAAAATTTCTGTAAAATGTATCAATTACCTGAGTTAATAGTTCGACATTGAATGCAGAATATAGATATGACGTTGTATGAATGCATGAGCAACTTTATCGCCCCCCGCAAAAACGTGATACGTCTAAATTTGTAGCTTTTCAACTTTTTTATGAGAACGATAAAAATATTTATTATTTGGAAAATACAATTTTGAAACTTCATCATATTGTATTTATTTATTGGTAACGCGTTTTTTGTGATATTTAGAGATATCGCCTTATATTGGAGTTGCGTAAAATTTTATAGGATCATTTCGCCGGTGGTCGGCCAATTAAGCGACAGGTGTACTTTCAAAAAGGATTTTGAATCAATGAATGATAAATATTTTAAAAAATAAAACACAATTTGTTTGTACTACTTCCACATATTTTAAATATGTGGAAGTAGTACAAACAAATTGTGTTTTATTTTTTAAAATATAATGTCTTTCCACCAAGAATTGACAGTTAACTCCTTAAAAGGAATGATAAATACATATTTTTTCTGTATTATTCCATTAAACAGGGATTAAGTAATGTAAACAACTAAAAATAAAATAGTTAATATTGTACCAAGCATAAAATAATAGAAGTTTACAAAAAAAATGCCATTTCTCCCAGTGGTCGGCCTCCAAAATCCAATGTTCGGTCATCACTATGAAACTTCATAAATATCGCGAACGAATTAACTGAGAGTAGACAACAATAAAAAACATAATGATGCGAAGCATTACAATATAAAGTATATTTTGTTAGGGATCCCCATACAAAATGAATTTGTCAAAATTTTCGAAGTAAAAATGTGCTTTTTTTAATTGCGTATTGCATCATATAGGTCAGTATAGTGCAGATATACTTTGGCAATTATTAAGACTTCCTACACGAATTAAAAAAATCTGTTTTGTTTAATGTATCCACTATTATGCTCAAAAGGCCGACCACTGGCGACGGCCGACTTTAGGAACACTCGCTCTAGCTATCATATCTTATACGTTTGACAACATAATATAATAATTTCTTATGTTGTGCCCTTTCTTTAGCATTGAATTTCTATTGTATTGAATTTCCATTGTATTGTTTATGTAACAATCTCTATTATCATCAAAATGTGTAGTTTTTCCAACGTCAATTATTACTCGCCCATAAAATTTTCCCGAAATTTTATTTCATAATATCTTCGCTAACGTATTTTTGAGGTCTGCACGGACCTGGGTAGGAATTTAATTTTCAGAAAAATATTTCGGACCATGTCGGGTACGAGTCAGCCATATGACAAGCTATATTTGTGATTGTAGATTAGTATTTAATGTTTTGCAAGAGGTCCATAACATTTTAATTGTAGACTGTTTCATTTGATTTATGTATAATTTGTGTGTTAATCAATATTTTCTTGTCTCAGTTCATGAACCATCAGTTTTATATACCTTCATTTTTTCACTCAATTTTATATTAATAAGCCCGTTATGTTTGTATTTTTATCAGTTGATAATGCTCGTGATGAGCGAAACATGTGGAAGTAGTACAAATGAATTGTGTTTTATTTTTTAAAACAAAAAGATATGGCAATACTATTCATAGCAAAATTTCTATGAATATCGCTGGAAAGATGGAAACATATTTTTTCGGAAGATTCGGAAACTGTGCCAGAAAATTCATTATTAATAAATAAAATTGCTTCGTTAAAAATTAATTTCTACAACATTGTAAATAAAAATCGGGCCTTTTCAGGCTGAGAAAAATAAATCTGGGTTTCGGGTCGGGTTCGGATAACAAGTGCGATACTGAGACTATTTAGGGGCCTGGAAATGTCGGACTCGGGCCGGGTAATTTTACAAAATTTCGGCGTGTGCAGACCTCTAATGTCTGAGCTTAGTGCCTCGTACATTTCCGTCAATATTCGGCTCTTAAAACAGTATTAGATGAATATCCCACAATCTGCAGAGCGCGATGTGAAAAGTTGGAATACTTATTGAATATATTTTTTGAAAATTTACTAACCGCGATAGGGTTTTTTCTCAAGAAGGTGCGCTACTTCGCGGATTTCACAAACTGACAGTCGCATCCGTTGCGTTCCGTTCGAGCCATGTACTTCTTCGAGGGCTCTAGCGATGTATGCATCCTGTTAACCATATCAGTTTCCTACTAAGAGCATATGGCCATCACACAGTTCCTCCAAGATTCTCTGTCCCCGCCAGGCTTCTTGCTTCCTCCCAGGTCATCCCAGCGTCTCACATCTCCGACGAGCACATCCAATGGATTCTCATCATCGGTCTTCCAAGGTGACGGAATCCATTCGGTTGGTAGAAGAGAAAGACAGGATTCAGGCTCCCCTGGGGCATCCGTAGCACATGTCCAAGCCAGGTCCATCGTCGCTTTTTTATTTCTTACTAGTGAGTACCCGACATGCGTTGCAATGCCACTCGAAGAATGAAATGGGTTTTGTTTTAATTCTATTTATTGAAGTGCTTTTGGGTACACAATATTTTTTGTCCGTCTGGTGCGTACACGAATAAATCAGAAGGTTTTTTCGAGATGTCGCTCTTTGTATGTACCTATTTGATTCTTTTTTTTAGATTTTAATTTTTTTTCTTCAGAAACCTTCACGGGTTGAATGGCAAAGGAACGCATAGAGGACAAACACACAAGCATTCATTTTTATATTTATAGATTATACATCTTTCTAAATATGGATATTAAAAATTAATGAAGAAATGTCACATTATCGATCTGCAACGACACCACACCATTCTCAAGAACAATAAAGAGGGTTTTTATTCCAGTATATAATACATGCATAACTAATTAAAAAAGAGGAAACGATCAATGTTTAGTTAAATTTTAATTAAAATAAGAATGTTATTGAAAGGCAGAATTATTTAATTATTCTGAGAGCGATTTGAAAAATTTATACTGCGACCCCTAAATAGTTATTAAAGTCACTGGTATATTTTAATTGAAATCTACATCGAGTCTTATTTATAATGCGGTAGCTTAAAAATATTATGAGAGCTGCATCATTGTGGATCCGATCACGTCACCCATGTTAATCAGTCGATCGACTCAACGAGTCAGTCTGTTCATTACACGCCGATTGTCGTTTTGATTGGCTTTTCCTTCATCAATTAACGTCAAAACTTCAGAAGTATGGCTAACTTGTATAGTCTCATCTCATTCTTATTTCTTCGAAAATAATCTCCGCAGAAACTTTTGTTTTTTTTCTTATGTAAGTAAGATAGCGTATTTGGAAATTGCAGATAAAAGATTTGTGCGCGATTGATCTATAATGGTTATTGCACCAATGAAGGAATATATGGTGCAATAAACACCGCTTGTGACTTGTTTCTCCCTCGTTTGATGGATAAGTTTTAAATACATACATGTCTTAGATTCTGTCTTCACAAATTGAAAATGCGTCACATATTTTTTAATATCGTATTTTTTACCATGTATGGACACATAATGGAGGTAAATCAGCAGAAGTTTTCCTATGAGAACTGCTTTTTACTCGGTTTCTCAATTTATGTTTTAGAAGAGAGCAGTGCTAGGGCAGGATTAGTGGTTAGCTAGTCCCACTTGTAGGATGGGATGAGTGGAAGGGAATTTTAGACACCACAAACATACATGCCGAAGAACAGAAATCCATAAATTAATTGAAACTGTTGAAATTAATAATTCATATTGAGATTTTGTACACTTCCACTGTTTACTGTCTGTCAATTCGAGTACACTCGAGCGCTCGAATGCCTGAAGATGCCGAAAGGCGAAACCCGGGTCGTTAGTGACAAAATACATAGAAGTGTACAAAATCTCAATAATTCAAATTTGATATTGAAATTCCATCAAGCACCCTCAGTCGATGTCTTAAACTATTGAAATTATTAAACTACATAAATTGATTGATTGCAACCATCCGTACCGGGCTTTGAACCCGAGAAGTCTATAATCGAAACTAACGACGTTTTGACCTCTGTACCACGGACCCGACATTGTTTGTAATATTATTAATATATTTTTTAGACAATCCTAGAATACTATTAAACATGTTCAAAATCCTGTTCGTAATTATCTCAGAAGCCTTTTGAGTGATTACACTTTGGAACTGACGTATCGATTTAATATTGAATGTCATCCATATAAATTCGTAATGATTTTAAGACATTGGACAATGACCACAGATTATAACATTGTGACTTTCTAATATAATAATGTAAAAGTGTAAAAAAATATGTTTCAATACAATGAAATTAAATCCCGAAATCGTGAGAAAAATATCGCAGATTTCTAGATTAAAATCCATAACCATACTACAGTGCAAACATATCTGAAATTGCTGAAATTGCGTAATTGTTGTGGGTTGTTATATGTATATAACATAATATAATATTTAATATAAATTCTTTAGTATTATGAGCCAACGTCGGAAACAAAACTTGCCTGGCTGTATTGAATAGAGAAGTGTGGGTAGGCGCACAGGTCTGCCCACCCCGATTCGTATCTACTTATGGCTATATGCCGGTATTTTTTAATAACAGCTGTTAATATTCTTTCTATTTAGAAAATTATTACAAATTTAATATAATTGTTTGCTTTCTACATTTAGGTAGTTCAGAATGAAAGTTCATCCACGCAAAAATAAGATATTCACATAGTACGTCTGATAACGTTTATATATTTTTAAGTAAAAGTATACTTATAAAAATAAGTGTATTCTTCCATACGGTAGAGTTAGAATAGCGACGATATCTGAATGTAAATTGAAAAATAATTGTACCTTTGTATTCGATTTGGCAAAACTCCATCTTTGCCCACTGTCTGATAAAGTTAGGAACTAACCAAACTTAACCCATCTCTAAATATGACTTTTACGATCATGGAACTATAGTGTACTCCCAAATTCTGTTAACTTTACTGATACTTGGATTAATATAACGTTTTAGGAATGAAACGTTCCCAAAATTTTATACCGCCATCTGTTGCACAATTTCGTACTGTAAATAGCTCGATCTGTTGCGGGGTATATCGTAACCCCTCAAAAAATCCGCCAGTCTAGGTTAAATTTAATGTAAGACCATTGACGGGAACAGAATCAATATTCCCGGGTTCTTTATGCGTCCTTTTCTAACCTTGGAAGCTTAGCATTCATCTATCATGCTCTATCCCTCTCTATGTCCACGTATAAAGTGTCCTGAGGCCATCACTTTCTGACTTACGCTATTTGTAATGTCGCCCTGATCCTGGCGCTCTCTCCTTCGCACCTAACCATATGTCTCCCGTACACGGTCGGAATTGTTCAATTATTATTCCGCTAAACGACGTCCTTGTGTGTAATTTTTTTTAGTATGACAAATGAGTTTGCAAAATTTACTTGTACACACCTAATCTTTTGGGACACTAGGTGATAATTAATTAATTAGAACAATTACTTAATTGGTTGTATAAATTGTTTGTACGCTATGTTTTGTATTACATTGTGACATGCTTGTTCTCTTGCCATAATAAGCTCTGTAAATGTATAATCCTATTTTAGTAACATTCGTGTTATAAAAAATATTTAGATTAACAATTTAGTTGAGTTACGTTTATGACAGAGGTGGTGCGGAACCAAATTTTTAATTTCATTTGTTTTTTTTAACTGTGTCGGCTCCCAATGTGGAGCATATTGAATCCTAATGATGGTATCTTAACAGAAGTTTTTCTACGAAAACTACTCGTCACGAAGTTACTCAACATCTCTTTTTCGAAGAGAGGAACGATAGAAGGATAGGATAAGTACAGGACTAGTGGTTAGCTGATAGCTCTCGCTACGCCCCGTTTTAGGATCGGATGGGTGGGAAGGAATTCTAGACATCACAAATATCCATACCTACGATGAGATATCCACATTGGGAGCGAGCGTGGTAAAAAATAAATGTGAAAAGGCGTTAAAAAACGCTTTCAAGTACTTACCAATATTCTGGATGTAGACTTTCTGTACGAAGTCGACCCCAACTGGATCGAGTCAATATTGAATAAAAGATCCCCACAATTGTTCAGTGGATGGAATATATTATAAGAATGTCTAAATAATTCTGCAATTAGCCACTTTTGTGTTGTTTTAATCCAAAGCAACAGGTCCGCAGTCAGGAAATAAGTTGCGTTATACGGACGTGATAAATTAAGTTTTCTTTTTTTATCTTCTCGCTAGCATCTCATTCAGTGTTGGGATATATGTTCCTTTTCTTTTGTTTTTGGCCAGGCGTCGGCCATCAGATGAACCGGTTGTCGTTTTTCATTATGTCTGCCGGCAGCACGGCAGCGCCAGACAGCGGCACGTGCGACTGTTATGGTTCCTTGTTTGTGTTTTTTTTAAATCAGCTTTCATAATATTGTTTGCATTACTTTGAATGACTTTGGGGATCATACACATACAGTCATTCTCGATTACACGCGAGAGATACGATCCGCGAAAGTGACGCGTAAGAAAATAATATGATTCAACGAAGGGTTAAATTTGGCATTATGTTTCAAAATATCAACAATTTGAATTAAATATTATTTTCTGTGAAATTATATATATTTCAGACTAACTCTCTCTTAAGGTGTGAACTGTCTTGCGATTCATGGTGGAAAAGCATTATATTTAAAAATAAAACAAATTTGTTTATACTTCTTCCACATGTTTATAATGATAAGGATCATTATAAAAATTTCAGGACTGATCATAATAGTGACCCCGTTTAAAATATACAAAATTCTCTTTTTGCACGGGGGATACGTTTCAAAAACTATCGTGCATAAAAAGATACGGTGTTAATATAAAAATGGTAGATAGGTTCCAACTTAATAATACGCCATAAAAAAACATTATATACCATACTTATTTAGTCATTCAGTATCACTACTAGATAATAAGCGTGCCCGTTTTCTGTTGTGTTTTTGTGGCGAAAAATCACTCTCGATGCTGGAAATCTTTATTGGCGATCTATCTACAAGTGTATCTTGAATAAAATTTCCGTCTTATGTTTCATTGATTTTAAATAAAAATTTGGTCATCAGATGCTGTGATTTCATTTTTAAATCGCGCTGGAATTGCACAGGCTGAACATAATGCGGTGCAATACGTGATTTTTTTTCATTGGTTTAAAACCGTGTTAAAGTGAAAAAACAATGTAAAAAAAAAACGATTTTCCTTGGACCGTGCAAAAAGAGAATTTGGTGTACACCAAATCACGACTCCGATTTCACAGCTTTGAGTAAAGCAGCAAATTTATGATCCACCGCTGTTCAAGTGGCATACGCAATGTTGGCCGTAAAAATAAAAAAAATCGGCAACGCCATTCCGTCAGTCTATTGTTTCTTGGTTGTAAATTGGTGCGCTTCATTTTAAATTTAGAACGTGGCTTCGGCACGGGGCGTGGGCGGCCGGCAGATCCAACTCGGATCCCAACAATCTGTTTTATCACTCGCCCAGAGTGTTTTCAGTCGATGTCGATTTCAATTAAGACGACTTACAATCTGTCGAAAGTTAGTTTAATTGGAATGACTATCATTCACTGTTCATCGACTACTTAATTAAAAAGTACCCACTCCCACGCAAATCAAGTTTTTTTGGTTCAGTTTTAATTGATGATCTAATGAGATATAATAAGGCTGTCCTACCACCACCACCCGTTATGTTACGATTAGAAAAAATGAATTTATTCCTCACGCCCTTGGTGCGATGAAGAATTGAACGGGACTAATCTTTTAACCGTGTACCTTGTCCACTCCTAATATCAAGTGTATGAACTCTTACACCGTGTCTTACGTGGACGAAGTCAGTGCGCGGCGATGTAGGTGCGTGTGAATCGATATATATGACGAAAAGAGGCGAAGCGACAACACTGTCCTACGTGCAAACTCACCGAAACGAAATTTATAATGCACTTACCAGTGGCATCCCCATTGGCAGGTTGTTTCTACGCTTTGGAAGAACAAACAGTTTATGTCCACGAGTCCTCAAAAAATGATTGAAATTCTCAAGAATGTCGAAATTCTCATTTTGGCCTCGTATAAGTCGAAAGAAATATGTAGTCAAATACATTTCTCTTCAAGCGTTCAAACTATTGAACGTATAGCATGCCTTAGAGAAAATCAGTAGGATAAAGCAATATGTACGAATAGAGAATTGTTCTCTACCTTCTCCACCGTAAGGGTATATTTCAAATATCTTTAGGCCCAAACAATCGAACCGCTCTCAAGAATACTTCGAACTAGAGCAGGCTTTCCCAAACTATGTTCACCGGAACACGGGTGTTCCGTGAAATGTTAATTGGTGCTCCACGAAAACCAGGATTACGGAGAATAGGAGAAAACGGCTGCAACAAATTCAGACATGTTTGAATTCATATTGATATTACCTACCCAACACAATAAGTAAGGTGTTACGTTAAAATTTCTGGATTTCCGAAATGTGTTCCATCGCAGGAAAAGTTTGGGAAACCCTGAAATAGAGCATTGTACATTAATATTACAATTTTACGCCAAGATCACTAACTGATGAAATTTGAGAACAAACTGGCGTAAATATTGTACATAAGATGATAGGTATTACGAAACAGCTGGCCCCTGTGCCCTCTGGCGCCATTTAGAGCATGAACCATCGACGAGACAATGAGGTTGGTCGTTTACCTTTCTCCCGTTTCCTCTCTGGTCTCTCTCGAACCTCCTCCCGCGTATTCAAACGCCACAATAGAAGTGCTATCCATATCTGCCAGGTGCGCATCGAGGATGTAATTGAGCCTCTCATAAGAGAAAATATGAAATCATAATACTAATATGTTAATTCTCGATTTCAATGTTAAAATATGTTTATTAAATTCTCACGATCCTGAGACAAGTGATGTATTATTACATAGGTATTTTACAATTGTAAGTGGTGTAACGGTAACCTGTTACGTCACATTTTTTATTTGCCTCTGTGAAATTTTGAGCTTTTTTTCTATTATTAAAAATATCTATTGTAGAAAATAAGCGTAAATCATCTTTTGTGTCGCAGCACATAGTAACTAGATGCAATAATGATATGAAAAATACTTTCAAAGTTAACGATTTTATTTTTATCAAAATGGAGTTCGATCACATACTTATTAAATGTTGTTACTTATGTTATGTTGTTATTACTTCAACATAGTTTGCGTTACTATGACTGCATCTGATTAATTTTAAATAGATCAGATCAGTTAAATAGAAAATTGTTAAAAAAATTTAGTGTGGTGGTGTCTATGCTTATTAATGAACATTTATTTTTTATTTTTAGCAGATGGCTATTCGTTGCCACCTTAATTTGAGTCCAGGTCCAAAAGCGACAGTTCCCAGTCGGAATTTGATGAACAGTAACGGTTACGGAGGCACAAAATACACCTGTATAACGATAAGCATCTATGTACATGAGAGCTGCTGTCTTCACAAATGGGCAGCCGTACGTTGGGTACGTACGGCAGGGACCTGTACCGGGTAGTCAATAAATAGTATCTCACTAGTAAATTGATAGTCTGCGTTAGTAGTGAATCCTTCTTTACTCTGAAAATACTGGCAGCTGGACGTTCCTCGATCCGGTTTTTTTATATCTAAAATAGAATGAAATTCAATTGTCTGTTTGAAGTTGTCGAACCAGAAAAAAAACATCTGCTAAAAATTTGCACAATGGACCATGCGGCCTGCATATATTATGTATTATAGTATACTGACTGAATCTTTTTATGTCAATACTAATTCGTTGGATTCGACCGTTACATTGTAAAGACTTAAGAAGATATATATCGGAAATATTATTTATATATTGTATATATTGATTCTAATCTAAAAATTAAGGGTGCGAGAGAATTTGACTAGAGAAGAGCCTAGTAGAGGGATGGAAAGGTCGCTCTTTCGTCTTAGCTTTGTTTCCGTTTGGGTTCATTGCCTTCCTTATAAGTGAATAGAAATGCGAGTGGTGATTCACCCTCTATCCTCATAAACCCTTAATTTTCTACTGCGTTCAAGAATTTTACGCACAACACTTAAATTAAAAAAGTTCAATTAATTTAAATTTAATATTTTTATCCTAAAAGTTGGAGTAGCTTTACCTAGTTTCCTGCGTTAGTCCCTATGACTATTGGCTAGATGGTAAAAGATGAAATTTTTATTTATACATGCAAACAATATATATTATGTCAAAAAGATTATTCTTTTTAGTGTTCAAAAATCTTTTTAAATCACAAACAATTGCACTTGGGAGAGAGCACTTCGAAAAAAATACAATGCTTAAAATGCGATTATCTCGGAACTCGTTTTTGTGACTACCTTCTGTCAATATACTTCGATATATCATTTGATTTATGTTCAAACTAATCGTACTTGAATGCAAATTACTGCATAGGATTAATTATATGGCATTGATTATCATGTTCAATGGATTACATTTTTGCTTTCGGGGAAACCAATAAACGCACAGCCTTAATCGACCATATGGCTAAACGATTCCTGAAAGTCTCTTCACGTTACTATCATATCCTATTCAGTATCCACCCAAAAGCGACGCTGATCGATATCGATTCGTTTACAATCATTTTTTTAAAATATGCTCGCCTTCGAAGAAAGTTAAATGATCAATTCGGAAATAGAATAAGGTGAAAGGGTTGCAACTAGGGCTTCCAATCCCGTAATCCCGGGATTGAATTAATACAAATACCGTGATTTCGGAATTCGCTACAAAATATCAAAAATTAATTTATATTGAAAATGTAAATTCTTACCTGATCAACTATACGGATAAAAAAAAGGTTTCCGATGTAACTTATTTTGATTTATGTATGTTCATCATTTTTAATGTATATATATATAACTAATATTTGTATTGTGCTCTCCCTTTCGCTCATATTTCGAATCGGCTATAGACAGGAACAGAAAATTTTGATAGGCAATTTATTGCTTTTTGCGACATTATCCACGAAAGACAGTTGGAATCATTTTTTATACGGGCCACCTGCACGTGGCTGGTGATGTTTTTTCGTTATCTTACTGTAGTGTTTTTAATTTTAAATAATTAAAACTCTATTTAATAAAATTTAAAATTTAAAAAAAACGATGACAATAAACGGGCAATTTACTATGAATATTCTGTTTGGAAATACTATTTGCGAGAAAGGGATAGACAATAAATGGAGTGTAAAAAGTGTTTAATTGAATTAAAAACAAAAACTGGATCTACTGAAGGTCTTCATGTTAAAATGAATTCAATGTATAAAATGAATATAATATCTGAACATTTATAATTAAACAACATTTTAATATGACATAATTACAAGGTAAGTGTTTATTTTACTACATAATTAAAGGATTTCTAAAATGTCTGAATGCATACATAATATATGCATTCAATTCATAAACCAATTTTATATATAAATAAAAATATTCGTGCTATATAGTATTTGATTCAATAAAAATTATATTCATTATTATAGATCTTTTTGTAATTTCAAAAATCTTTTGTGTGTAAATGTAATAAATTCTATAAAATATTATTTATTGACATCGTGTGATTATTGTTACAATAAAAATTGTTACACCCGTTAAAGTGGGTAGTTTGATAAAAAATATTTTGATTTTGTAAATATTTTTTATCAAACTTCCCACATTTACGGGTGACAATACTTATTATTGTTACAATTTTAATAAATTTCATACGGTTATTGTTACATTTTTTATTGTCACCCTTTAAAGTGGGTAGTTTGATAAAAATATTTTGATTTTGTGTACGTAGATTGTTTCGTTGTAACAATAATTTTTATTGTCACCCGTTGAAGTAGGTAGTTTGATAATATTTTTTTACTTTTACTAATCTACCCACTTGAACAGGTGACAATAAAAATTATTGTTACAACGAAACAATCTACCTACACAAAATCAAAATATTTTCATCAAACTACCCACTTTAACGGGTGACAATAAAAAGTATTGTAACAACGAAACAATCAACCTACACAAAATCAAAATATTTTTTATCAAACTACCCACTTTAACGGGTGACAATAATTATTATTGTTACAATTTTAATGAATTTCATACAATTATTTCCACCCGGAAAAGTGGGTTGATTTAAAAAATATATTTTGATTTTGTGTAGGTAGATTTTTTTTCTGCATCTTACTTTACAATCGAGAAGTTCCTTACAGCTAAGCAAAGCTGTATTATTATCTTAAATTTGTAAAATATCTTAAATACTTTGTCACTTCCAACTGAATTCTCCTGTAATAAGCATAATCAGACTTAATAAATTGTTGTTTTGAGGGCTAATGAAACAGCATTCAAATTATTTGAGAAGACCCGGATCGAAGAGAGGCGAACGGCTGGTTATCCAACGTCCTGGAAGGGCTGTGATCTCAGACAAACACCATTTCAAATCCGGTTCAAAACTAATTTATTTTCCATCGAAGATGCAGTGGTTTACAAAACAAAAAAAATTAGTCTTCCTAACACATAAAATTGATTCTACGTTTACATTTACTTAGCAATTGAATTTACTTTAAGTTATAATTCAAATGACACGACAAACATTTTTAAATTAAGTCCAACGCAAATCAAACACAAACAATTCACATCGTCACCTCCGCCGCGACGAGGCCGCAACTCGCCCGGCTCGACCGATCGTAATCGACTGTGTACACATACCATTAAAAACTGCCTGCATCGTCGGAGCTACCCCTTTCCGTCAAAAATGGACTCGTCCAGTGGGGTGCCCGGCGGCTATTGAACGGCTTGGTAACAAAAGTGGGCCGATTCTGCGAATTGTTGCCGTTGCCGCTGGGTGATTTCAGTTCTGGACACTAATGAAACTTATACTTAACAAAAACCAGGGTGTCATATTATATAACACTTAGTAAAGAGGTAGAATAGTATAGGCTTGATTTTGTTTTGTCAGTAACTATGTTAATTATTGGTCAGTTCTAACTCTATTCTTATATCCCTACTCTTTAAAAAGAAAAAGAAAGGTTGAACTACTGAGTAACAAGCAGTTGTCGTAGAAAACTTTTGTTGAGAAAACTCCATTAGGAGGCCATATGCTCCACTTTGGGTTCGGACATGGTAAAAAAAAATATGTAAAATGGTCAGTCATTAAATTAAACCAAACCTTTATTAATTTATTTGGCAATTATTTACTAACCAAGTCTCGGAAGGGTGGACTTATTGTTCGCGTGGAGGTGGACTCTCAACGGTAGCAAGGCTAGGGGTGAGGGTTCACTGTCTTATTAAACCAAAATTTATTTTTTAGACTTATTTATTACTAATTTCCAAAGCTTCTATGTGAACGAAAATTGTGTCTTACTAGAGACTTAGGCACATTCATTCATATGATCTGAAGCCGCATTCAAGAAACTTCAAATAAATATACGTAGACATTTGTGTAAATTCATGAAAGGAAGCATTTGAAATATAATAATTGACTCGGTTGAATGCTTGTGTCTATCTCTTTTAAACTAATATTCAAAGTGAGAGAGTAGGAGAAAAAAAAACGACACAAATCACATCTGTCTCGCTCGCCGCTCGAGGGATGACGGTGTAGGAGCGGGGAGAAGCGGGGTGCGGGCTTCAACACACTTCAAGGCCCGCGTCCTGGGATAAGGACAAACAAAGGAGAAAACAACAGTTCCTTCGTCTTCCATTTAAACCCCGGTCGTTTATCCGTGTACTCATCTGGTTTATTGCAATTAGCTACAGTTTCACAAGACATTAGACACAACAGAATTACATACTTTTAATTTAAACTGTGTAAGTGGTTTTATAGTAATCGAAGGGATCAGGCGCTGCCGCGACCTCCCCCCCAGAACGGTCGGAACTCCACTGACTCTGGCAGGATCGCAGGCCCTTCCCCCCCACTTCAAACTGCAAAACCAACAACATCAACCAACAAATACGACCCCACCCTTAACGCCTCAGGAGGGGTATTACATTCTTAAATTTTCATTAATAGGAAGAGTCTGCAGATTGGTTTTGAAGACCCTGTCCGCCCCATAAGTACGGGGCGGTGTCAAAAGATAAACTGAAATCAGTTTAAACATAGTTCTGATGTGGCACGGATTTCTAAAAGAATTATAATTAAGAATTATTGCTAATGCAAGCAAACAATTCATATAATTCTTTTAGAACTAAATACTTGGATATGTTTACCTTATCATTTGGAATAGGCCGCACTTTATGACCGAAATGGTCTGCACGTTTTTTGATACAGTTTTATTAAAGATATTTTTTACTTCATTGAAATCGTGTCTTGCCAGATAGAGTTTGAAAACATAGACATTTTGGTACACATTACAGCACGATTTCTCAGGCTTAACGTTTTGTGCCAGAACGGGAACTATTTGTTATCTTCATCTATATTGGAATGAGTGTGTCAATAAAATTGCTGCAAATTGACGTGAAATCGTAATAATGGTTATGGATCGTGACTAGGGCATCCAATCCCGGATCCTTTTTAGGATCCCGGGATTTTGGGATTCAGATTTTCTCATTTCCAGGATTGGTCATTGAGTGTAATTACGTGTTTTAAATTGTAAATTTAATATTAAATTTTTGTCTACGATTATTTGAATAAATATCATTCACAATTTTTTTTTCCATTATTGAGCTAGTTCTTACCAGATGGTATCCAAAAAGAGGTCATGTCACTCAATTCGACTTAAAAATATTGTCCTCCATTTCAAATTGAATGAAAACGGTTGTTATAAAATATGAGAAGGAGGGAGACTGCAATACATTTATATTAAATATATAGATATTATAAAAAACTTTGTAATGCACAATCCGATGTACATGTTGTTGTTAATCAGGAATTATTTTTTAGCATATACGGTGACTGTCGTGATTGATATTTAGACAATTACGGGATTGAATTGACACAGAGATTTCGGGACGCCGGTATTGGAAGCCCTATTCGTGACTCGTGAAGGAATTCCGCCGTTTGTGTGTCACACGTTAATAATAATACATGCCGTGTTTTCCACAATTTCGCGCATTTTCTCATCGCGTATTTTCGGAACTCGCCTACTTTGCAGAGCGGAAAGTGCCTGGCATGTAGTAGACAATGTACTGTTTATTTTTGGCGGGAAAAGCTTTCCTAAGTTGCGCCATTTTCGTACACGTCAAAATAAAATTGACAGAGCTTTTTATATCGCACTATTTATGGCCGGCGTGCGTTAGTGTTTACATGGAAATGTACCTAAGTTTAGTACCTAACATTTAGGTAATTTGGAAACGCCGTTCCGCTGTTTATGATATCGGTGACTCCATTCAGTTTAAACGATTTGAACATTAATATGAAATGCAATGTGCTCCAGTTGCGCCCAATGTAGGGCAAATTAACTGCTAATGGTGCTGATGTCTACTGAAGTTTTTCTACGAGAAATTCTTGTTATGTTACACTGTTGCTCAACCTTTTTTCGAATAGAGTTAGGATAGATTAGGGTAGGGTAGGAGTAGTGGTCTGCTAATCGCTTTTGCTACGTCCTGTTTCGGATGGGTGGGAAGGGAATTGTAGCTTTTGTCCTATGACACAAATCCATAAATCGACTGAAAAATCAATTTATGAAACTGTCCGTACTGGGATTCGAGGTCGTGAGCACGGTTACAGACTACGCTGACCACTCGGCAATTAAGGCTCGGTAATGTACATCACTAACTATAATTTTTTTAAAAGTACACCTGAATATCTTTTTCCGCCGTATTTTTTAAAGTAAAATCGTCAAAATGGGTAGAGAGTGAAGTAATTTTTTGTTCTAAATAACATAAGACGATATTTATAATATAAGGGTAGTTTTGACGATAGTGAGGTGTCGAAATAGCTATCAAATATATATCATAAATCTTATAAAATTAAATACTGTACTATTTTTACCTTACGCGTGGCCTTTGGATCGTTGTCTTCATGTAAAAATCAGGTTTTAATACTGCGAAAAACCTATATGTAAATATTCAAGAATTGTTTCTTTGTACTTAATTCTTCTGTTCGCGGTCGCTCATAAATGTTTCCAATGGCGACCCGCAGACCGGCCTAAAACATCCAATGTGTAGCACTCACTTTCGAATGATGTCATCTCATTGGTCAGGGGAGGGGTTATATCAAGGCCAAAATAAAGTTATGAGGTATATAATGTTATGACTCATGCGGCAATTCTCCCTTGGCATATTAAATAATTCCGACCCCTTGCTGCGACTCGGATTTCTTCTTAAAATGTCCTTGGATTGGAAATTAGGGTGATCGAGATGTTGTCGGCATTTTGCTGAAATATTTTGCAAAATAGGACAATTTTAAGTGAGATACGTCAGGCTGTAATGCAGGCGTGCCAAACTGGATTTGCACCACGGGCTACGTAAACTATTTTAATTTACATGAGGTACCAGGGCCGCATGTTTTCAATATTTAAAAAAATAATGATTGGTAATCACCAATTTGATATTGCATAAGTGAGATTATGTAAGTGGCTCTCAATTTTATTGTAAAGTTTTCCTATTTTTTACCAATATTGTCAATAAAAGATTATTTTTAAATATATTGTTAATAAAAGTTTTTTTCTTACTTAATTTACTTTTAACGCGGTATTCATTTATTTATCATAATATGTATTGTTATATTTCTTGGTCCAATATTGTTTTGTATGCCTTGTCATTAGTCATATGAACTTAATTTCAAATAAATAACCCTGTTTGAATTTATTTTCATTTGTTGAAAATTATTGCGATAAGCGAAACCAATCCATTATAAAAATTGGAAAATTACGAAAAATGAGTTTTAATCACTATACCGATACACACAATAACTGCTGACATGTTTTGAATTTGTCGAATTAACTTTTTTGATTAACAGTATGGAAATAAAAATACATATTTTTTAAAACCATATCTGCTCCCTCTTCGGAGCATATGTCTATCACACGGGTCCTCCAAGATTCTCTGTCCCCCGCCAGTCTTTTTCTTCGTCCCAGGTCATCCCAGCGGCCTTGCAGGGCGACGGAATCCATTCGGTTGGTAAAAGAGACAGGCAAGATTCAAGCTCGCCTGGGGCATCCGCAGCACATGTCCAAGCTAGGTCCATCGTCGCTTTTTTATTTTTAACTTAAGGGGCTGGTCAAAATAATTAATTTATATTGTTATACACTAAAACCGACAGCGAACTAATTGTCGAATTGTGTTTGACATGTATCCTGTAATTTGATAGAACAGCTTAATATAATACAATGTTGTTCTTATATCTACGCAGGAGAGAGATTCTAGGCAGACTCTGGTGGGACTAATTCGCCGCTTATTCTATTAACGTAATTGATAGCTTTTATAAAAGACAATATATGTTTTAATGACGTATTTTCTTGTATACACACAACGTCGCCGTAAACCTTTATTTAATTATATTGAAGAAAATAGATTTAATAGTACATTCAATGGATTTATGGAGTTCTGTGCGAAGGCATGGATGTCTAAATGTATTACCAAATAAACAACAGATATTGTATTTCTTGCAGAAAATCTTAAGATACTAAAACGGTTAAACCATCTATATTATCTCTACTTAGATATACAGCTACCTCTTGTAAGCAACAAAAATGTATTGATTCTTTTATCATTCTGTTTTTATACTTTTTTTTTTAATATACACTGATTGAGCAAAAGCCCAAAGCTTGCCTAGTTGAACTTTTGTACGTGACCCGTTTCGTTTAGTCGACGATTTTTTTTTTGCCTTAGCTTGACAGCTTTGTCGTAGACACGTTTTTTTAACCCTTCAACGACACTCTTGACTTGGGACTTGGAAGGATCATCTACGTAATTATTGTCATCACAATTTTCTGTAATTTTACGTTTAAAGACAGCCAATGGATGTCATCCGTCATTATTCAATTTATGACACGTTTAGTTTAAGTGTCATTTGTTATAATTTCACAATTCTTACTGCGTCGTACAATCTACGCTAGATAATGCTTACATAGTTTATTAATGTTGTTTTTTTTATGAAATGTAACATTTAGGGATTCCAAATGTTCGAATATGTAAGATTAAAACCTGTGTAATAAATTTTAAAAGACGCTGAAAAGATTTTGAATAAGTCAACACATCGTACCTAAGTAAAATTGGAAATATTGTTTGTGAAGTTTTTTCAATCTAAATGCAACGCCGAATAATATTAAATTTATTGTTAACCCTAAAGAATAATTCATCAAAGATCCGAATATTAAAAAAAACTCGAATATAATCGACAATTCGATTGTTATCCCTAGTAACAAGTATCAATAAAAAATGTTTTTTATGTTTAAGTTAAGACTAGAGTTGTGATCCCAGGATTCCGCAATTTAAAACGTAAGATCTCAGGGCTTTCGAGATTCAACACAACGTATTAAATCTTTCAAATTTTCTACATTTCCATACGTTTTATCACTAACGACCCGGGTTTCGCCTTTCGGCATCTTCAGGCATTCGAGTGCACGGATGAACGAATGTTTTTTTTAACATATCGTCGCTGTTCTGGAAGAAAACACTAAATCGAAAAAAATACACATTGAGCCAATTATACCAAAATGTTCCTTATTTTGAATTCCACGTATGATAAAACAAACTTATTTTTATATAAAAATTGAACTGAAACTTTTACTGAAAAAAAGTTTTGTACAAACAAACAAAATGAAAAAGGAATAGCATTTTCAACATTTGAGAACGTTCGATTGACGTCAGATGTAATGCCATGTATTGTAATTTTCATTTGCGAATAAATTAACTCGAACTGACCCGTCAGAAATTTGATGATAATGTAGGAGGCATTGTGGCTTCTCGAAATAAATTTTCTATGGTCAATATTTTAATTATTTTTTACGCATGTGCCATTTCTATTTTGTCTTGTTAGGAAATGTCTGTTTTCCAACAAATAAGTTCAAAAAATCTTTTTTATACCTTTTCCTTACATTTTAGTAATAGCAAGATTGCTCCAGATCTTCTCGTTACACGTTCTTCTATTGCAGCTCATCATATCAATTCACTGATGGGACATTGACAGTTAGTCACTGAGGTTGTGAATACGAAATAAATACACACAATATTATAATAGAAACGATTGAGTTAAATATGAGGGGTCTTGTCCTTTTCGGTTGGACCGAAACTCCAACTAATACAGTCGGGTAAATACAGCAACTCTTTTTTTACCATGAGAAGGGTTAAATTATTGAAGTAGTCTTCCTGTCTCGTCACGTTTTTGTATTTCTAAGTCTGAATGATTGGATTCGCCCTTTGAATCTTAAGCAGGGCGTTGTATTTTATTATTTTAGGCATTTTTTTTATTCATCGCCACATGAAAGTGGTGCGGTAATGATCGAGGACGAGTTTTATTGTCAGGACCTGTTGCGCCTTCACGATTAGTTTTGATCAGTTACTATATATATTTTTGTACGTATAATGCCCTTTCACAATGAATGTGAATGTAATAATTTTTTTAAGCAGGTTTTTTTTGTCTTTATTTTAAATCCAGTCAGTCCCATTCACCATTTTTGTCTCGATTTTGAATTGGTTAAGTGAATGCCTAGGCAAACAGAGGCCCGAATAGCGTTTTTGTGGGTCCCATGCGTTTCATTAATCCTTTGGATGCAACCCAACGATATGTCATTGTTTTTTATATTGGCCAGAAACGCCGTAGCAGTCAAAGAGTTAAATTATAGATTATTATGAAAGCTCTTATTCTTTTGTGCTGAAAATCCTCTTCGTGATAAAAAATAATATGTTATATGCGGCCCGCCGTTCATTTTGAATTCTCAATGTGGTCCTTCGGCGAAAAAGTTTGCATAGGTTTGATTCAGTGTACAATCATACGAGATAAACTCGATGAGAATTTTAGAAGTCACTCTTAGACCTTGCTGGGACTTGACCCAAGATCGGTAGGGCAAAGTTCTTACCACTAGACTACTGCGGCCGACGACCGAGTTGATCGAACAAAAATGTGCTTTTGTAGTTCAATATGCCGAAGTCTAATAAACGACTACCAGTTCAAATCTTGGCTAAATTGATTTTTTCAATTTAATATCTGAGATCTTGCTGGGCACGGATGTCTGTGACGACAAGTGATTTCTCTTTGGATTTATCTTTGTATTATCTGGCATATTCGCTGTATTCCCACATATTAAAAATCTTCAACAACCTCTTGTTTAGTTTGTATTTATTGAACTCCAGTGTAATAAAGTTAAAATTAGTAATCCGATAAGTTAACTATATACGTTTTTTACCACACAAGTTGTTGAATACACTTGCTTTATTTGAAGTAGAATATAAATGGACGTATGGCGACAGAGCTTATATTCTTTTTAATATCTCGTTACAGTATAATTTTAGTCGCTCGGCAAGAAAGAAAACTGTACACGTTTTGAGGGCTTATCGTTTTTGTATGTTTACATTTCTACCGTAAAACCAACATGCAAGATTTTAGATAAACCTACTTAGGTAAAATGTCTTGGCTTGGCAAACATTATATTGTAAGAGAGAAGCTGTGCCAGATGTTAAATTATCATAAAAGAATAACTCTAAGAGATAACTATTATTATTTTTTTTACTTTTAATGGATACAGTGTCTACTCTATGATACCTTTGCATTAGTTAGTAAGTATAATAATTTGTATGGATAGATCATTATAAGTAATCCGTTTAGAGAGGGCGTTATTGTCATGGGAGTAATGGTGCAATACTACGAAACGTAGCAGGCGTACTGATGATGATTATTCCACAGATTTTTAGCTTTCAGGGTGATTCAGGCAGTCAAAACACGCCAGTTCGGTCACAGTTATCTTAATTGCAGTTAGTTAGTCCAATACGTCCGTGGCGCAGTTGGTTTCGTCACCGGCTACGGTTACGGATGTCTCGGGTTCAATTCCCGGTGCGGACGGTTTTCATAGATTGATCTTTCAATCGATTTATGGATTTCTGTTCGTAGTCTGAGTCCTCCCTCCCACCTATCCCATCCTCACAGGGCGTAACGAGAGCGATTAGCTAACCACTAGTCCTGTCATATCCCTATCCTTCTATCCCTACTCTCTTCAAAAAAAAAAGAAAAGAGAGGTTGAGCAACTGAGTGACAAGCAGTTCTTGTAGAAAAAATTCTGTCAAGATACCTCCATTAGGAGACCATATGCTCCACATTGGGAGCGGACATGGAAAAAAAAAAAAATACACAGTTTAAGAATTTACAATTACAAAAAACAAATTAAAGAGAATAAAAAAATAAGAGGCGCATGGCAGGCAAACGGTTAACTTACGCTTAGTGGGGGGTATGAAGACGCCCAACTGCTCCGTTCACCGACGAAAGCGAATTGACAAAGAATTTCAAAAGGGCTGGTTTTGTGGCATAACTGCTGAGTACCTGGGAGAGAGGGGGTGTCGGTCCATATACCCCCAGCCCATATAACACTGGCCGATTTCGAAACACTATCCTAAATGAGGTTGTTATAAATTTTTGAATTTAAATGAACAAGTTTACAAAATGAAGCTATGTTGCTTCAACACTGCATATCTTTCTTGCGAATTTCCTTGGTGAGAGGTGATTCGAGGAGGGTTCTGGGCACAATTCGCTGCTGAGCCTTACCAAGCACGATTGGGTCGTGTCATACTTTATCTGTCATGGCCATCACGCGATCCGCAGTGTTATTGATTGGAATTATCGATTCTTTTTTGAGACTTGCCATCTTCGCAGAACTGTCAGGCTTTTAGAATAACCTTCCGTTTATTTTACAGACTACATTGCCTATCGTTTTTATTTCCAACTTTATTTCAAAAACAACTTTGATAATACTCGTGAGTTTGGGTACTTTTGACAGCTACTACTCCTGGATGGACAATTTTAGTCCCGACTTCTGCCAGTTGCCAAATTATAATGGTACATCAGTACAGCTATTAGTCGTCATTGTGGCATACAAAATTATGTCGAAGATACTGACAGTAAATCGTTTATCCATTTTGTGGTAACCCTAGTTGTCACTTAATCCCACGCTGGTTAGTGTTATTACGATTTGCGTTCATTGATTCAGATTCAATCAAAGAATCTTTATTCAAATTTGAATATTTATCGGATCCATTCATTCGAGTGTTTGGCGCGCGCGCATATTTTGGGATCCGTTTTAATTTATCGTCAATTATTATTGGCCCATTTAGTAACCAATATTGGCGTCACTCGGCCGAGAGCTGCCATTTTGTGTCGATTTTGCGTGGTCGAGAGTTTCGCCTCGTACATTATTGGGTCACCGCGGGATCGCGAACATTTTATTTGTGAATAGGATTAACTGAATTCCAGATTGTTGCATCTTAAAAAACTAACCAAGATTTTTAGTATAATTTATTTTATTTAATATTCAGTGTAATAAATAATTAAAAATTGCTTATCTCTATCTTGAGGTTGGTCCATTTTGAAGTATAATACTCTATATTTTATATTATATTAGTATTTATTATTCGGCTTTGTCCAGGATGGAAGGTGCTAACTTATTTTGAAAATATCACCGTGGACTGTACGTCATGTAACACCCACAAAATATAGTACAACAGTTAATAATAATGTTAAAAGTTGAAAATGGCACAGTTGTTGACCTAGAAATTGCAGCTAGAATGAAATTTCACGTCGCTACTCTACACCGTTTGGGAGGAGCTTTTATAACGAACGGACTGACAGAAAGATACAATTTTAATACCGACTCTCTTGAAAAGACTGTCAAGCAGTTCTTATGTCGGGCATTCAAGTTATTTTTTTAATGCTGGAATCAAAGAACATAATTATTATAAGATATCTTAACACTAGGTTTTCGGAGTCTGTCAATTTTATCGAAAACGACCACGTATTTAATAAAATTTATTAGGTATGTAGAAATAATACAAATGTCAATGCTATAAAATCTATGAATAAAAGTCTTACGATGTTCCATCTAAATATGTTTCTCAACGAGGCAAAACACGTGTCACAACTAGTGATACGCGGCCGGGAAAAAACTGGGTTTTTACCCGGATTAATACCCGGATTTTAACCCGGGAATAAACTCACATGGGGAAATTGGGAAGAAACGGAAAACATCAATTTTAATATGAATGATAGCTGTATATCGGTTTTAATATTCGGTGACGCTTATTTTAAAAGCGTGGCATTTTTGACGTATGCACACATTGTATCCCAAATTGAAGGTTGTAGTGAGTTATGAGTTTGGTAATTTAAATGGAAGCTTAGTTCTCTATGGGCAGAAGTAAGAAACTTTATTCAATATCGGATCACGTATGACCCCTATGTATACTTGAACCAACAAAAAATATTTACAGAAACGCTCATGTTAAACACATATGTATATGTGCACCTAGACTCAATATAATTTAAGACATTGACTGAGGGTGCTTGACGGAATTTCAATATAAAATTAACAGACAGTAAATGTCTGTCAGTTCGAGTCCATTCGTGCGCTCGAATGCCTGACAATGCCGAATGGCGAAACCCGGGTCGTTAGTGACAAAATACATGGAAGTGTAGAAAATCTCAATAATTCAAATTAGACTCAATATAATTCCAAAATACATGGAAGTGTACAAAATCTCAATAATCCAAATTAGACTCAATATGTTGAAAAAACAATGAAAAATATTATATTTAACAGTTGATTTCCAAATTTCCGGGTTTTTCCCCGCTATTTCAAATTTCTCGGGTTTTTTGCAACACTAATCACTACCAATGTTTCCTCTAACATAAGTTTTTCTGCACATAAAATCTTAAGGCTGAGCAGGCCAAACCTATAAATTTGCGGGATAATTTAAACCTTTTTGCAAACACCACCATTTGATGTAACGTTATTTTTTTGTGTTGCTTTTACTGATTCAAATTATTTATTTATTTCAACAATTAGGTAGATTATTTAAAAATAAATATTTAATAAAAATAAGTTCAATTTTGCTTATTTTACTGTTATCACCAAGTTGTATAATTTTAGAGATGCTCTATTATGGTCAAAAAATGTACGGAAAATATTACTTGAAATGGAATTTAGCTTTATGTTCAATGGTTCCGTATTTCCGTCTTGCAGTGGGTTTACAAACACCCACTGGCATAGCGTAGTTTAATTTACATAATAATATATCTACTTGATAGCAGTATCAATCCTAGGAGATTTGTTGACCCAATATGTACATTTCGTATCGCTGTTGTCTAAACACAATGACTGTTCCGTATGTCGAGTCTATTGTGTAATTCTATAAGGCATACACAGCTGTGTGCATACATTCCTATACTACACGTAACGATGCGCACTGGTGTACACAGAAATGCATGTATTTTAATATCTCGGCGGCAAAAGGAAAGTAAAAAGCATTTCGCAATCATATTGTCTTATACCATAAATATACTCTGTCGTACTGTTGGTTTCTGGACTGCTTGATATCGGTGGCGTAGTGGTGACGATGTGTGCCTATTGTGGTTTGATATTGGTATCGAATCCTCAGCTAAACAGAAACAAAACCCATTTCAGAAGAATAGAGAGAAAATTTAACAAATGTCGTTTGATGTCAGAACTATTGAATATTAAGGATGTCACTTGACACAAATTTTATCACATTTATCTGATAAAATCAAGAAACATATTAGTAAGTTGCCAATATTTTATAACCCTTTGTTTTCGTAAGCTGCATCTGGTGTTGGTTGGTGTATTACTTTGGGTTGGTACAACTCGGATAGTGCACTGGGAGCACCATTTCAATTTATGATATTTACAGCTGATTAGTATTGGGCTTTTGTATATTGTGTATTTTGTATAATATTGTAAACCAGGTCAGGGAAAGCTTTTGATTGAAGTGCCACATTGAAAATTCGGATAAGACGGCGGGCCTCAAGTAAAAGACTATTTTAAATGAGTGATTCTCTAATAACAAACAATTTATTAACCACATCGACATTAATCACGTAAGTGCTAAACTTTTTACGTTTTATTTCTTATATATTTAGATTATTTATCTATAAAAACATTGGCTATCCCACGATATTTTTTTTTCAATGTATTTTTGACGTCATCCCACATTTGTGATTAAATTGTACCATATAAATAGTTAGGACTTGATATGGCATGAATGAAATAAATTCAGTTTTTTTTTATCGCAGTCTGAGACGGGTCAGTAATTTTTAAATGACATTCTTATTTCATTTCCTATTCACCGAGTTTTAAAACGTTGAAATGCGTTTATGATTTGATTTGGACCAACAGTGCGGAGACACGAAAGAACAACAACTCAATTTGATTTCAGTGTTTAAAAATATCGCCCATCCAGTATAAAATAACCATAAGTGCTAAAATTGTGATTTTCTGTTTTAAATGCAAAAACTTCCGTAGGCTTCACATAATTGTAGTGTAAAAACATTACTACTGCTAGTCACTCTCATTCATTTTTGATGCTTAGTATATTTAACGAATTTTAAATATTTGCGTTAAAGAAACGCGATATTTTTGTTGAAATCAGTTTGAAACACACTATTTTACTCTGGAAACAAAAAATCTTCATTCCTGAGATATTTGATCTGAAAAGAGTATTTTAAATGAATGAAAAACTTCAAATGAGATTTTCTCAAAACTACGAATTTGCAGTTATAGTATGGTATGGATGAATATCCAGATCCCAATAAAAAGACAATTTTACTTATTGCGCCACCCAGTAGTTGGGAATCCGGTGAAAATAGCTTACTGTCATAACTTTTTGAAATATTAAATAAAATCGTTCTTCAGTAAGTATCTTCTCTGGTGCATTTTTAAGTCTTGTCAAACACAATGGCTACAGCTGTGCAAGCAAAACCCTATATAAATCACAATGGTCTATTTATTTCTTCTTGCGTTTTATTCTGAAACTCGTCGAATGAAAATAAATTCAATTCATACTCCTTCATTCAACATAATATTATCTATTCAATACTCTATCGGAAATGCGAGTCTTTTGATGTACATATAAAAAAACTTGACGTCTATACGATGCCTCCCTTTCCTCTATAGAGAGGAAAGGGAGGTATCCTGTTCTGACGAAAGGAGAGATTGATGTGCGAATCTTTATTCATTGATGCTACTGGACAGTCAAAGGTCAAGCGACATAAATTTGTTTGTACAGTTTCTTTGAATTAAATAATATCGACGGTGTTTTGGCCAATTGACGTAACCCTCAAAAAATACAAAAATGAGTCAATAATCGGATCTCATTTTAAAGACGAGACAGAGCAAGTCTCAGTCAAATTGATTTTTTTAGAAGGGAAACTTCATTTTACATTAGTTTTAGATTTATGAATTCTGACCCGGGCACTTGATGTAAGTTACTATTATATCAACACTCCTTACGTATAATCCCGTATCTGCAAACATGATAATTTACAGGAATGCATTTTAAAGATTCGTAAGGCAACTAACTCACTATAAAATGTTCTCCATAAAAGCAGTTTTTACTCTCTCCTAAACAATTTAAATTTTGAGTTTACATCGATTGGCCAAAACATCGTCGATATGATCAAACGTTTTATTGAATATGTAGCATTATACTATATTATTTCTTTTGATGAAAAAGGAACAGTTCTTCGGGGATTTTGTGAACTATTTATTTTATGAAAATATTTCACTCATTTAAAAAAAAATAAAAGCTCGAATTGATTTACTTTCTTTTCGCCACACATTATTTTTACCTCCTCTATTGCAATGCGTTAACTATTTGACACTGTGTGGTTGCGCAGTCAAGGGTTCAATCATTAAATCTTTCATACATTAATTTTTCTATCGATTTGTTTCCACAGTGACGTAAATATGAATGTGATGTTTTCATTGCTTCCGTCCCCTACTGTGGGAACCTAACAAAGGGGTTTTACCGAGAAATTTGTCATTCCACTCGCCCTTGCTACGAAAATTAAATAAATTGAATTAGTTTAACCCTTAGTACTCCTTAATTAATATATTTTTCACTTTAATTACTCCTAATAATTTATTACTATGATAATTATGCCAAAAATTATTTTTGAATGTCGCAGTATAACAAAATTTATCTTAAGCACAATACTGTACTATTGACATGATATGTATTTTTTATTTTAAATTAATTAAATATAAATAAATCAACCTGAATGTAATGTCAAGTCCAGCTCTACATATGAATTATAAGGGTTAAGAATTGTTAAGAATTAGAATCATCGTTTACCATAGAAAAAGAAATAACTCCGCGATATTGTTAGTCTGAAGATGCTTCTTAATGAAGTGAAACACATGTCACTTTTAATAACGCAGGCGTGGAATAAAAAAATATCAACATTCATTTAATATTAAAAATGAACTTCCACAAAGTTACCACCTAACCATTATTTCTTTTATTATTTACTCGATGGAATATATCTGCATTATTATTTTTGATAAAAAAAATGAACTTTTAAGAATATTTTGTGATGCTGATTTTAATAATGTAAGATTCCAGCGATGCTTAGCGGTGGTGTGTGGAAGCTGTTTCTGCATGCAAATTATCGCAAATGTCGTCTCCATGGCCCTCCATATATATACCACAATGACCACATAATATAATCTCGCTTCGGTTGCCTCGCTTCTCGCCTCGCCTAAAACTGTATGGAAATTATCCACCCATTCGCCAAAGCGTCGCCGTTCTCAGATCCCTCGTCCACACACTCGCAGATTGTATGGATATGGATGCAGCCTTTCAACCAGTCCGCTCCCAATTTCGAACATATTAGGGCATCCAATCCCGGTAACTTTTTTTGATCCCGGGATATCGGGATTCACAATTGTACAATCCCGGGATCCCAGGATCCATCATTATGCGTAATTTCATGTTTTTGATTGTAAATTTAAAATAAAATTTGTGTCCATTATTGCTTTAATAGGAATGCATATATATTTTTATATACTTTTTTGGGATTGGGAATGGTGTTTTTAATTTATTTAGAAGATTTCATATTTTATAAAATAGTTGGAATTGATATTTTTATAAAATAATGCAAAATAAACGATTAAATATCTTTACCTCAGAGGGTTATAGTCCTATGTCTCCTATGTCTAAAAATAGCGAAATTGAAACTTATTTTTTATTCTGGAAAAAAAGCACGATATAACTTTAACTCATCGACACCAAATCTTAAGATTTATATGCGAAAAAGGTTATTGTTTATAACGTACAAAAAATCTTATTAAATCACAAACAATTGTTCTTGGCAAAGAGATTACTTAAAAAAAAAAACAATGCCTTAAATGCGACTATCTCTGAATTTCTTTTTATGACATGCTTTCTGTCAGTATACCGAGGGTATTGTATAAAGGTCATAGAAATGTTGGCTTTTTATCATGAAATGGTAATAACGCTTGTTTGATTATCATTTATTAATTTGCCCACTGTATCAATTTAATGTTTTTTGCATCCTGTTTTAGTTATTATAATTTCATAGTAGTAGACATTCACAACTGAAAGAAAATCCGTCGCCCTATAGCCCCAGTGGATATTCCTGTATTCCTACGCCGATGCAGGAGGAGTGTTCTGTCTCTCCTACAAAACGTGAAAGTTTCTTATTATTCGTACGTCTCCAGACACGACGCCATGGAAGATATTATAATTTTGTTTATACGCCTTCATTTAATAGCAGGAAATGAAAGACGACTATTTTGTTGTATAAATATACATTTCCCTCTCTATTTTATTGCAACGCGCTCAAAATCATGAAGAGTGAGTAATAATTTCTCGTTACAGCCACTGTAATGGCATAGCGGAAAGATTTAGCGATCATAGGGTTCAGGAATCGAGTCATGTCAAGGTATATTTAAATTTATATAAATATACAATAAATGGAACGCGCTGACCTGTATACGATACGCTCAGATGACCTGGGGGAAGCAAGAAGGCTGGCGGGGGACAGAGAATCTCGAGAAACCGTGTGGTGGCCATATGCTCCGAGTATGGAGCGGATATGAATGCCTTTATGTTAATTCTCCGTGAATAGGAATCAAAATTTAATGCAGAAGATAAATACAGCATAAAAGTGATAACTACGATTAAATTAAAAAAGGTTGAACAACCATTCGATATCTTAATAAAATATGCCCAACTATCGGGTCCTTGGTGCAGTGGTCAACGTCGATGGCTTCGGTTACAGATGTCTCAGGCTCAAATCCCGGTACGGACAGTTTTATAAATTTATTTTTCAATTTATGGATTTCTTTTTTTTTTTTTTAATAAAACACAATTCATTTGTACTACTTCCACATATTTATATTACATATTAAATATGTGAATTAACACCTTAAAAGTGATTATGGATTTCTGTTCGTAGATATAGATGTTTCTGATGTCTAAAATTTCTTTCCCCTCAGCCAATCCTAAAAACGAAGCGTAACGAGAGCGATTAGCTAACCACTAGTCTTGTCCTAGCCACATCCTTTTCTATACCTACTGTCTTCGTAATAGAGAGTTTGAGCAGCTGTCGTAGAAAAAATTCTGTCGAAATAAGTATTAGTGGCTAGCGTACATGGTAAAAAAATTGCCACTGCACTACGGACCAGATAACAAATAAATGGTCCATATCTTTGCATTCTCGGCTGGCGATATGACATTTAGTAGAGATACATAGTAAAATACGGCATCAATTCAACCCCGCCCACATATTTCTCATTTTTCTCCTTTAATAATAATATTATTTCAATTTCAAAGATGTGACAGTTTTCGTCTGAAACCCATCCAAAAATAATAAAACTTGTGGAAACGAATGCCATGTGTTTTGTAGTATGAATGTATGTATCAGAGATCTGCACGGACCCCGTCTTGGCCCGCAGTCCTCGACCCGGATTGAAATTTATTTTTCAGAAAGATATTTCGGAAAATACCGTAAAACAATGCCTTAATGTCAAATATTTAGGTATAACCTAAATACATTCATAGTTCCTATTGTAAATTCACTATTTGAGAGAAATCAAATAAAAGCGATACTGCAGTAATCTTACTAACACAAACACTCATTAGTATTACACGGCACATCACAAACTAAAATATGTAAATTTCATAAACAAAACATACAATATATTAATTTGTTTTTATTTGATGACTTTGAAGTAGGACCCTAAATATTTTAAGCCAATTCAACTATTTAACCTTTTCAAAATAACGGGACATTTTTTTTTTTTTTGAAAAATACAAATCATAAAAAAAGAATTTGTAAAAGTTGTAACTTAACAAAATGAACTAAGGTAAGCTAAGTTGAATGTATACAAAGTATCACCCAGATTCAGATAATAAGGATTGATATTGCTTATTTATGGCTCTTGATCTGATATTGTGTATTATTTTGGTACATTCGTTCATTGTTTGTAATAATTCCACTGGGATATTTTTTGCCATCAATGCTTCCCAATTTATGCAGCTATGTGTTATTTGTACGGTTGGGAGTTTTTCGTTTTACACACGAGACAACTCCCATATCATTTCCCATCATTGCAGTTGCACCATCCGTGCAAACACTGATACAATAATTGTTTCATTATATATATCAAAATAATATAGCATTTGCTTCAACGAGAATAATTTTATCCGATATCTTAGCAACCGAATGGCATGTTAGTTTTAAGTGTATTGTTATAGAGAATATATTAATATAACTCAAGTGGGATTTTGGGGATACATATTGCATAATATGCAGATCATATTATGATCTGTTTAGTTGTACACATACAAAAGAATATAGAGAGTAGTGTTATGCATTTCATATTCATATGTCATTTTCGACTTTTTGTGGACAGTGGCGTTTTTGCTTATACGTAACTCATTTGATCTTTGGGCTACGTCAAAGCCCCCTATAATTACAAGACATGCTGTACGGCCCGTCAGCAGGTATTTTTGCAGACGAGTGGTCCATTACATTTACTGCGCAGTCATGAAATCGATATTTTAGACCAATTAGATGAATTCTAGCATATTTTAATAATGTGAAATAGTGGGTAATTAAATGTAGTATCCTTAATGTTTAATAGGAATAAAGATAATTTCGATGGATTCGGCAGTAGCTTTGGTGCTTTAATATTAAATTAAGGTTGATAACTTAGTTATTCCACTGGATGTGTTACGAAATGTAACGCGTTTTGTTTCTTTAGGAAGCATCTTAATTAAAAATGAAGAGTAGAGTGGGTTTGTTTCCTTTTACTGGACGTGGCGAGGGGTGAGACCCAAATGATAAATATACGAAATATTTATAAAATACGAAATAGTACTAATTATAAAGTTAATTTCTAGGAGGTGATATAGTTAGTTAAGGTTCGATATAGTTAGTCTGAAGATGCTTCTTAAAGAAGCGAAACGCGTTACATCTAGTTACACAGCCGAGCGTAATAACTAAGTTATCAATTTTAATTTCATATTAGGAATAAAGTTGTTTACTTACTTTGGAAGAGTATACTTATAAAGCCTAGTCATTATTAATGATTGTTATTAATCGACAATTCAAAGTGTGTATTTTTCGATTCTAATAAATCTACCCCGCCGCACATCATCGCATTTCGTGCCATTCACTACACTACATATATTATAACGACTGTACGATATAATTTATTTTGACGATTTAATTATTACTTAACATGAATATATATTGGTTTTCGATGAATCGTAATTTATATAATGATTATAGTAAAGAAACACTGAAAAACTCACAAGAAATCTTTTCAAATATATGTTATATTCGACAAAAAACTTCGTACAACCGCCATACAATTTGTTGGTAGAGACTGGGACTCTTAGGACTACTCGTTAATTGCAAATTTTCTTATAGCATTGCTTGTAACTTAAGGTTGCTTTGGCTACGTTGATACAGTCAGCGTCTGTGGCTAGTGCTGCGGTCGCCAACCTTTCGGACCTCGCGGACCATTAAAACTAGCAATATTGAATCACGCGGACCACCAATGTGTTCTTTTTTAAAAAAGGTTCAAGCATAATCATGTAAATTATACAATTGTAATTACACTTACTTTTAGAGCTTTACTAGGGTAACCAGGGTGGGCGATTAGGTTCCGTTGAGATTTTACTCAAACATCAATTTGTAATGTCTTTTCTTTTGGAGTTGATTTCGAGTGACTTAAAAAAATCTGAAATATCCATATATTTTTTTTAATCATAAAAAAATACTATAAATAATTTTGATTTAAAATTCGATTGGCAATGAAAGTCCGGTCATTTTTTTAAATATCTACTTTACCATATTTTCTATGGATTCGGCGGTAACTTTGTGGAAGTTCATTTTTAATATAAAATAAAATTAAAAATTGATAACTTAGTCTGATGATGCTTTTTAAGAGGCGAAACGCGTCACGTTAGTGATAAACCAAGTGGAATAACCAAGTTATCAGTTTTTTATTTAATTTTATATCTACTTAACCCTTTATTGAGCCGTATTATAGTACGTATAAACTCGAATTTTCAATAGTACATCAGTCGCGGGTGAGAATTTCCGTACTTACAGTTAAAAAAATTGTTTTTTCTATCGGTATATAGATTTGATATTAAAGGCATAGATAGATATCAGTGATAAGATTCTCTCGCACCCAACCACTACACGTAAAGCTAAAGGCCCGGAACGGAATCGGGACTTAGCTTTTTAGGGCCCATAACCCCCTCATACAATTTCAACCCGTGCCGACCTCCAGAAATACATACATACATATTATATAATATTTTATCTAATGGTATTTGTACACATGTGGCAATGTCACATGTCAAAATCGTAGGCCAAGGTGTTGTGGTTAGAAAAGTTAGAATGTAAGTGGAATGAAAGATCGACACATGAGCTAATTTTGGCAATTGAGTACATACATACTACTCATGGCGACAGGGAAGAGCTGCGCAAGTCGGTTCAACCTTCCATCGGACCGATCGGCTACGTTGTCTTGGTGGCGAATAAGGCTAATTAAGGCATTCAAAAAATTATAGCGTCATACGGAGAGCGAGTACATCTCAACTTATAGATTTTCTGCACATATAAGGGGACGCCCCCAATTAAGGAAAGAACTGTAGATACGCTAAACGTTTGATAGAATTAACGGATGGAAAGCAGTGGTGGTTGGAAGAGGGCAAGTAGTACTCACGGTGTAAGAAGTATAGGTGCGCAGGATAAAAAATGACAGTTGCCATTTTTGCATTTCTTGACGTCATTGCGTGCTTATTGAATTACAATTTACTATGTTTTCAGCAGTGTTTTTGGTCACAATAAAAATCTGGGTCGTTACAGTGATATCACAGATTTTACAGAAACAGAGATCTAGCGAGTAAATGTGTACATTTTTGCCCCGATGGGAAGCACTACAGTGAAAATCTCGTATGTAAAAAAAAACACTAATTTACAAGGCAGATTTCAGCGCAATTCTTCTATGAATTTTAATTGAAATCACAAGAATAAAATTAAGCATAATTATGTACGTTAATAAGACTTATTTTGTTTTGAGATAGCATAATATAATAGGAGCAACGGCGAAAAGGAGGTTTGTATTTCAAACGAACTCGGAATAAACAATTTTACAATGAGATCGTCTCACAAATAACAGCATAGGTAACTTATTAATTAATATAATGCTGCAGATAAATATGCCATCATCAAGTTATGCAATCATAAATTTAAATTTGTTTTAATCAATTCCATCATCACTGACTTGGAGCCACAAGGTTGCAACTCACATGTGATATTTCTGTACGCCTAGTTTAAAAAGAAACGTAATAAATAACTCGGTTAGTACGGCGTCCACCCACTTCCCACACGAAATATACGGAAATAAATGTTTTCTTTTTGTTTTGTTTCATCACTTGATTATCCTTCGTATGTACGTATGACTATTTTAATAATAATGTTTTCTACTGTTTATATCGTCACACGTTTACAAGTAACATGTAGAAATCGTAAAGTAAAGTCGCCGAACGGTTTTTCTTTACAGCCATAAAAATCAATGGAACAAATCTACGGTGTTTCTGGCAATTAATGCAACCCTCATAAAATACGAAAATGAGTTAAAGGTTGGATATCATTTTAAGGACGACAGAGCTGGTCTCGGCCAAATAATGTAAATTAGACAAATAAATTGACCACCTTTTGGAAGAGAAACATTATTTTACATTGATTTTAGGTATGAATATTTTGACCCGGCCACTTGATGTAAGCTACTATTATATCGACATTCCCTACGTATAATCCCGTATCTGCAAACATGATAATTTACAGGAATGCATTTAAAAGATTCATAACGCAACTCACCATATGATGTTTTCGATAAAAACAGTTTTTAACAATTTCAATTTTCAGGGTTACATAAATTGGCCAAAACACCGTCGATATAGGGTGGTATCTCAACAGAAGTTTTCCAATTATAACTGCGTGCTATTGAGCCGTTCCACTTCTCTTTTTCGATGAGAGTATGAATTAAAGGAGAAGGTTAGCACAAGATTGTGGTTGGCTAATCGCTTTCGCTATGGTCCGTTTTTTTAAGAATTGGGTGGATAGACATTTCAAACATCCGGCCGTCAATCGAACACTGACCTGTCACTTAGGGCATCCGATCCCGGAACCTCTTTTTTGATGCCGGGATTTCGGATCTCATAATTTTTCAATCCCGGTTCAATTGAGTGTATTTGGTATTTTCATTGAAACTTTAATAGTATAATTATTTAATGCGCTTTCAAAAAAAATATCATATCCTCTCCCTATTCAAAGTAAACGTCCACCACACGGTGCTTCCAAGATTATCTGTCCCCCACCAGACTCCTGGCTTCCTCTGTTCTCTAATTTTCATCAATTCTTAAATAAGTACCTATGGAAAGCTAAATTATTATTCATTGCACGCAATATAGAATAGCCACTATCAATTGAAACTGATCAAATAATTCATTTATGAATACCAAACGTAGTATCAAGTAATTATGCTGCGTCATGTTTTTATTTAGCCTACATGTATGGAAATGAAACACATTATAAACGAACTGTTTTGCTGATAATGAAATAAAAATGTCAAATTAATTATTTAATGTGAATCAACATTAGAGGTCTGCACGGGCCGAAATTTTATAAAATTACCCGGTCTGAGCCCGACATCTTCAAGCCCAATCCTAACCCGAGTCTGAATATCACAAAAAGCCCAATTTTTTCAATGTATAAATTCATTTATACTTTTTAAACAATATAATATAGTGTTATTGTTACCATATTTCCAACTATATTCATAACACGTGTGAAGTAAATTATTTATGTTATGAATTGTATTGTCTTATGGCTGGGTGTAAATTAAATTCCTTACCCGGGCCCGAATCTAAATTGTCTTTACCCGCCCGAACACGGCCCACGGACCGGCCCGTTTAAAGGTCCACGGGCCTGGGCTTGGCCCGTGCAGACCTCTAATGTACATACAACATGAAATAATAAAAAAACATTTTTGAGATAATGTTAAATATAAAAATGATTCGACATTATTCATAATGTGACATCAAATGACATAATGGCAATTTTGATGTCATGCAAATGACGTTATAATTCCTTTATATCATGTTTCAAATGTGCTAATTATCTTATTATCAGGGCTGTTCAAAACGAGTACTGCAGTACAATTATATGCGGCTCGCTAACCGATATTTTTTAACGCTATTAGCTCCGGACCAGTTTAGGTGAAACTATCTCGTGTGCCTGGCTTAGTTTTGAATTTTCTTAAGAAAAGTACTATAATTATAAAACTGCTTAGTCAAATCAAGTAAAACTTTTTATGTTTGCTTGAAATACCGTAATAGCTCTATTTTGTAGGATATTATATCCGGTATTCCTCTTTATGGAGAGCCATATGACAATGTTTACTCATGTAGCGAGTCTTTTTTTTTTGCTTGACGCCCACCTTGTAGGTTCTAAGGTCTTATTTATTTTCTGTTGCTGCTATTGATATCAACATAATAGAATAGTGACTGTGATGGATGTGTTCGTTGGTTTAATCTTAAATGCACGACAATGTTCACGTTATTCTACAGTGAAGTATCGCTAAAAGATTTTGTTTGTAATTTTTGTTCAGACTTAAATTAATATTTTACTTACATTAAGAATTATTTTTGCTTTTATTATATCGCTGTTTTAGCTATGGGTTATAAATAATTGCACTTTTTGTTAGATAGTATTCACTTGGTACACTCAAACTTTGATTTTAATAGTTTTCACTTCGTCACGGATTCTTTTAGCAGAGTGAGTTAAGTTGTAGTAGGTTATGTTAGGGTTGGTCAGGTTTGGTTTGTGTAATGTATTCTAATATAGGGTAGCAGAATAAGTGACACTTCATTACACCTTCATGCAATTATCAATTTCAAAGTGTGAGTATTTATATTGAGTGAAAACAATTTTATGTATGTGAAAATACTTTTTCGTAAGTGTAATATATTTCTTCAATGTTAAAATATATTTTGTTATGTGCGATCACTTTATTTTTAGTGAAAGAATCTGTTTTTTGTGGAATGTATTTGTTATAAGTGAAAACTATTTTTATGATAGTGAAGAATATGATCTAAAAATAGTGCATTTAATTGTAAGCCTTAACTATTAATGTATTAACAAGAAAATTTTTTTTTTATACCAAAACTCATTTTATTTTCTATACGAAATAGCCTGTCTGATTACAAAACTTGTGCGTCCGGATGCTATCTATGATTATGTGTCCGGACACTAAAGAAAACAACCATTTTTATAAACTTAAGAAATATGATAGGCATACACCTAAATATAAATTCGAAAAATAGTTATAAACCAAAAGAATATATATTTGAACGTTAATAAACCATAACCTATTATTTTCGTCTAATAATGGAAAAGATAATCGAAAAAAAGGTGAGGAAAATAGTTAACTGTCAGTAGACTAGGGTACTTACCCTACTACGGAGGCATTCATCTAGTCTAGAGCATCGGCAGTGGCTGATGATGAAAGGAATTATGATAATCCACTAAAACACCCCTTTATCAAATATGGTCGCAGTACTGCAGTCATGTTGGAAGACTTTGTTAAATTTGCATATCTATCTGCCTATCAAAATGATGCGGGCCTTGAAATCGACGGTCGCTGTAGTCAGTCGAGTCGGTAGGGGGACTTGCTTGCTTGCGATCCCACATCTGTCAGTTCTATTCCCGTATATCTTCGTGGACGAATACGTGAATCACACAACATGGCAGCGGTGACGAATCGCAGGAGATCGTGCCGGTGTTGGCTGTATTATTTATCTGTATCGCACCGGATGGATGAAAATGATCGCATTTTATGTAAATATATTACGATTAATGAAAATATCTCTGTCGAAAATAAACACATCGTGTGATATTTGTTTTCATTTAGTAATGTATTTTAGGTACATCTGGTTGGTGTTGGACTGCCAGATTTATTGACATCCAAACCGGGACATTTAATTTAAATTGCCTCCCCTCCTCCATATCCATCCTAAATAGCATTGGTGATTTGCTTGCTGGACTATTTTTTCACTTTTTTATTTTACACAGATTATTCAAATTTTACAATTGATTTAATTGTTGATTCTGTGATCAAATAAATAATACCTTTTAAGGTGTTAACTGTCAATTCTTGGTGGAAAGACATTATATTTAAAAAAATAAAACACAATTCATTTGTACTACTTTTACATATTTTTAATGATCAGGACCGGTTTCGCTCATCACGAGCATTATCATCAGTTGTTCACAGTTATCAGTTGATCATTATAAATATGTGGAAGTAGTACAAATGAATTGTGTTTTATTTTTTAAAATAAATAATAATAAATTAAGGGATATAAACGAGAATTAATGAGAATGATAAAGATTACAATTATACGAATTAAATTTTAATTTCTTCCTTGTATAAATTAGTATTCTTTGTTTATTCTTTATTATAGTCGCTTGTCGGAAGTAAAAGAAAATTGTTCCTACGTTTTAAGGTGAAGTTGAAATCTATTTTAATACATAAAAAATAGTACTTGTCAACGTCCCACGTCTACGCAGAATATGCCGACATCCGAAGCAATACCGTTAAACGCAGTTAAAGCTTTTCCCAGTGGCATCCCATTGGCAGGCTGGTTCTTTACTTTGGAAGAACAACATCACGACCACTCCTGAAAAAATGATCAAGTTTATCGCCTGATCCGTTGTACATTGATCACCGTCGTTGGCTTCGGTCTCTAATCCCAGTACGGACAGTTTCATAAATTGATTTTTCAATCGATTTATGGATTTCTTTGCCAAGTCTAACAAAACCCATCAATTGAAAATCAGTAGGTATCTCTATTGGTTCTTGTGATCGCCTGTATCCTATGAATTTGTAATTGTTTTTTTACTGCCATTTTAACGGTTTGTTTATTTTTTAGGGTATTAACAAATTTTTAAAAAATTTATGAGAAAACCATAATTATTTATTTAGTAATTAATTTTAAAATGTGACACCTAAAAATATAATAAACTGAAATTTTCATGACTTGGGTGCGTGATATCAGGCACAATATTAGAAAATTGAATTCTTATTGTGGTGTAGCGTTGAGCCTGTTCCTGGAGTTTGACTCTGTCGCAATATAACAATAAAATCCTGGTTTGCATAAATATGTCGTAGTAAACGGAAGTAAAACAATAATAGTTCGTTTGTGAACACCAGTGTTCCGCGGAACATATTTTGCGAAACCCTGGTATACACGAATGCCTGAATATGCGAAAAACGAAACTCGGGTCGTTAGTGACGTAATACATGGAAATGTAGAAAATTTGAACAATTCAAGTTTGATATTGTTTATTTATGTGTAATATTGCCGATACTGAATTGTATTATGATTCGCAATCACTGCTTTTTGGCGGTACAAACGTTAGCGTGGGTCGGGCGAAAATCAGCGCCGCTCTTACGCCATCGCGACTTGATCTTGGAGACGCTTGTATCATTATTATTACGGCCGATGTAGTCACACCCGCTCTGCACAGCGAATGCAATGCAATAATATGCAATCAAAAACAAAAGGATTGATTTAATAATTCCTGCACGCTTTGCAATTCGATGATACGTTTCATCTGAGCCGTCCCGTCACGTTATTTTTGTATTTAGATATGTCACTTATAATTTAAACTAAACAGAAACGGGATTTGAAAAATTTCTTGAGGTCTGTATGATTCGAATAACACTGGACAGACAGGAAGGCGTATTTCATCTGGTTTTTAAGAACATATAAGGTCATTTAATAATAAAAAAAAACAGATTCGCAATTCGCGAAGCACCTTATAAAAGAATCACACAGAATAACTACCAATTTCCTGGTATTTCTGCATTTTTACAAAAAAAATCCCTAGATTCAATATTTTCGAATAACTGGAAGTTAAAATATATAATCAAGGAAATAACCTCTTTAATTACCAAACAAAGATTAATTCATTACCATTACAATAACTTCGACAATTAATTAAGGAAAACATAAAACACAATTTGATTTGTACAACTTCCACATTTTTTATAACGATTGGTATCGGTTTCGTCCATCGCGAGCGCTGTTAAACTAATGAAATATAAATCTTAACATGTATATAAAACAATTTCGGTTATTGATCTCACAGGCTCGAATCTCAGTTTCATAAATTGATTTTTTAATCGATGTATGACTTCTGTTTCATGGCATGGATGTTTGTGATGTCTAAAAGTACCTCCCACCCGATCCTTAAAACGGGTCGTAGCGAAAGCGATTAATCAACCACTTCTCATGTCCCAGCCCGATCCTTCTATCCCTACTCTCTTGGAAAAAAGGGAGGTTGAGCAACTGAGTAACAAGTAGTTTTCGTCGAAAACTTCTGACGAGAGCAACTTCAAGTCCCGGGACGGTTGGCAACCCTAGCCACAACTAGTAACACAGGAATAACAGAGTTATCAATTTAAGTTTTTATAATCATCAAAACATTCGCAGAAAAGCAGTTAAAAAAAAGCAATGTCATTTTATTGCATTGTTTTTCTTTCTCATTTGATATTTTTAAACCTTTTTTAGTACTTGATAAAATTAAACGGGATTTCTTTTTCCCTCATCTATTCCGGTTAAGCGACAGTAGGTACAATTTGGCTCCATTGATATAATGTTATTATTTGAATTACGTATGGTTTTCACATAGCGAAGTAGAATTCTCCTCGTTCGTAATATCGACAGCGTTTTGGCCAATTGATGTAACCCTCAAAAAATACGAAAATTAGTTAATGATTGGATCTCACTTTAAAAACGACAGAGCTGGTCTCAGTCAAATGGTGTAAATTAGAAAATAAATTGATCACTTTTTGGAAGGAAAAGAACATTTTACATTGATTTTAGGTTTAAAAATTTTGACCCTGCTGCTTGATGTAAGCCACTATTATATCGACACACCCTACGTATAATCCCGTATCTGCAAACATCAGAATTTACAGGAGTGCATTGCAAGGATTCATAACGCATCTCACCATCCTTATTATGTTTTCGACAAAAACCATTTTTACTCTCTCATGAACAATTTCAATTTTGAGGGTTACATCAATTGGCCAAAACACCGTCGATATTGTTTATAGAAAATTAAACATATCGGATATCTGAACATGTGCATAGCATATTTACTGGAAGAGTAGGCGATTGTTTATGTTCAATTCAACATGCAGTTGTGCATGCATTCTCGATGATTATTATCGTTTGAGCTAAAGCACTCTTCCCGCATAAAACGAGTCTTGTGTCGTGACTAGTGATGGGGCATCGGTAACGTATTCGAATTCAATTTGAACGGATATCAAAATTATTTAATAAAAATATTGGACTTACACGGGCCTGACGAAAATAAATGAGTGTTATCAATTCGAATAAAGAAAACAGTCAATCATCAGTAGATCTGGCCGAAAAATCAAACCATTCGACTGCTTAATCTACAAACCAGCCAACTTAACTTGGGTAAACTTTTCAGGGTTTCAACACTTTTTAAACCATTCCAAAAATGTTTTTCGCTATTTTCTTATTTACAAATAAAAACAGCGAAATGTCATTGGTCCAAGTGGTGTTTAACGTTTTGCAAATTAATTAGTTGTATTGAGTTGTGATTGTCTATTTGAATCGACCGCTTAACCCATTCACTGCGAAACTAATCACCTAGATATTAGTGTCGTATCAATTACCACACAGTTACTGACGACACGTGTCGCGTGGGCTTAGCACTGAATGTATTAAGTCTCTAGTCGTAGTTGACTCCGTCCGTAGTTGACATTCTCTTATTTTTTATTATTATTTCTTCAGATATGGGATACTATACATATTTATCAGTGATTTTTAGCAGTCACATTATTTTTTTCAAATAAACAAGAATTATGAAAAAGTTTATATTTGGAAACAAATTTGTAGCCATATAATATGGAGCGTAAGATTCCATTTCGGTTCGATCGCCACCGTTCATGGAATCAACGAGAGTAGAGAACCACGTGTGCACAGTGCGCAATAAAATCTACACCCAAATTGAAAGTAATAACTTCTAGAAAATTATTTAAAAGTTTTGATGAATCAATTAACTTACATTTTTAACTATGTGTTTTAATATTCTAAAATTGTATTTACTACTTGATATAATAAGTAATATTCTTCCTAGATTGACACATAACTAAAAAAAAACAAAATTTATGTTGAGTGTGGTAGTAGTAAAAATAACTCGTCACTCAAACGGCTAACTATTCGCTCTAGTTCCATACTGTGCATCAAAAGGATCACGTCTTCCTGCGTCCTGCAAGTTAACCGTGAACAGATGCGGCTTCATGCGAATTCCTAGAATTAAGTAGAGCCTGCCCGCTGCAGAACAGAGTGTAAATTAACTATATTGTATTACAAACTGCATGATTACCGACTGAAAAATAAACTATCCTTTGTACAATCTGAGCTTTGTTTGATGTTCTCTGTTATTGCTTGACCTTTTCTCTCGTATTAGGACTTGTAGCATTCTGTTCCCGAATTGTAACTTGTACTTGATATTGATTACCTAGTTCCATAGTGATACAACTAGAAATTAGTAGTTTTGAGATATGGCCCATCAATGTTTCGACTCAACTAAACTGACTCGTAAAAAGTGATGGATTATTATTTGTACTTCTTTTTTATTCAAATAGGTGGTCAATAGTTTATAATTTTATGATTAAACGTTGTTTCTTTATGAACGTCACGATTCATAAAAATATATCACCACAATACGATATTTCGATATGTATGCATATGAAACTGAGAAATTATTCAATTTTGCTGATCCGCATATGCAAATATCTGCCTTTTGAGAGAAAAACTGTACTTTTGTGGAGCTGTAGAAAAGCGGTGTTCGAATTTAATGGCTAGCTTCAAATTGTTGACTTCTCGTCCTATGGAACTGGGCCATCGATATAACAGAATCTATGTAACTGAATTAGTAACGACGTAGTGTCAATACTACAAAAGTTCGAAAGGCCATCCTTAGTCGTCAAGTATTACAGTATGCGGCGTCTATTTTGAACGGTGATGTCTACCGATCTACAATATTACACCTGTTTAGCATTACTGTTACTCATTGCTTTAAAATGTGTTCATATTAATAAGCATACTTTATTATTTAACCGATAAGTATAAAAATGGATTTAAATACATATCTAAATATTATATTCGAATCGGCGGCTACTTTGTGACATCCGTAACCAAAGCTGAAGAAGTTAACCACTGCACCACATGATAACACCGCACATTAACTCATTCACTGCGGAACTTTATTACCTAATAATCACAGGCTGTCGTCGACTTACGACCGAGGTACGTTCCTGAGCTTTGGTCGTAAGTCGAATTCCATACAAAATATTAAATTTAAATATTGTTCGGTTCAGTCAGTTTAAGCGGCGTCGCTTTCATTTGTGGAAATATAGTAGCTGCAACCAAAAGTGGTACGGATACATTTTAACACATCAGAGCGCACTTTTCAAATCTTATATTATAGCTATCAAACGACGACTATATTATCGAAAATTGGCGCGCCGATCATCCGTTTTTAATAAATAAAACACAGAATAAAACGTTGTGAACACAATTAAGTTCTTTTAACTTTTTGGTCGTAAGTTGCGAACCTTCGAGGACTACCTGTAATGCTGTACCGGTTGCCATACAGCTGCTAATTACCTTCAACGAATTACCTTCAACGCGCGGTGCGCGTGCTCAGCACTTGGTGAGTGTCAAGTTATTTACATCAGCAAAAGAACAATAAGGCAGACATAATATATTGCTGTTAAGATTGAATTTATGCGGAATAGCGGAATGCGGAATTCATAAAACTAATAATATAATTATTATATATTATGTTGTGGTTAAAAATAAAAAAGTATTTGAAATTAAGTTTAAATGTACGTAGAAATGTTTGGTGAGAGAACTGAGAGAAGATACTTGTTAGGCATGCATATGCATAAGGAATCTTTACTTAAACCAGATGGCTTCAAAACAATTTATTATTATAGCCTGTCTTATTCAAATTTCTTAGAAGCGCCTTTCCTCGGCTCCACGTTTGAAGGACATGAAAGGTGCACTGCACATGTTTTTTCCATCCCTAGATTTCTAACATGATTTTCTTAAAATAATGTAATTTTTTTATGAACATACGTAACAAAACGTGGGTAGGGTCTTTATAGGGCGTTTCAAAAATATATTTTCGAAATTTCATATACACTTGGGCCTCGTATAACACGGTTGATGAGTTGTGACATATTTATTTAAAACACGCTTTATATAACACGCTTTCAACAGTTCAAGAGGGAATTACAACAGATCTTGGCCCATTATCACGAAATACGTAAAGATTTATAGCTAAAAACAAACAATCTTATATTACAGAATTTTTAAAGCCTTAATCCAACAATACTCTACGAGTCCTACGATAGTTAATAGAGTCGAACATATAGAATTGATGACATTTTCTACACTTCGGCATCTCCAGGCATTCGAGCACACGAATGAACTCGAACTGACAGCCGAAAGGCGAAACCCGGGTCGTTAGTGACAAAATACATGGAAGTGTACAAAATCTCAATAATCCAAATTTGATGTTGAAATTCCATCAAGCACCCTCAGTCGATGTCTTAAATTAATAGTCAGTTGATTTTTGTCTCTACACCCTGTTTTAAAATAGACAGTGGGTAGGAATGAATGAAAACAATACAGAAATCCATACATTCGATTATCTCTACTATATAGCAGAAAATGCATGTATAAATCTGCGCCTTTCTGTCACTAGAACGCCTCCCAAACGGTGTACAGTAGCGACGTGAAGTTTGCACATGTCATTTTGGCTGCCATTTCTAGTTCAACATTAAACATTATTATTAATTGGTGTACTATATTTTGTGGCTGGCTACATGATATTCCACGAGTCAACGGTGATATTTTCAACTTTTAACATTAACTTCCACTGTAATAACATCAACCTCTAAATGTTAGCGCGGTCTATCCCTGGCAAAGCTTGGTAATAAATACTAGTAAGTTCATAAAAGAAAATTGTGTTAATTTGTCCGTTAAGGGATTCAAACTCTTGACCATGCAAAGAGCGTTTACTCCTCGGTTGGGACTGCAAATATTTATTTATTTTACAATGTATGTTTGTATCCATATTAAACCACATGATTGACAACAGCACCAGGAAGTCATTTATTTGCATTGGAAATTACTAAATATAATAAATATATTGATTTTGTTTCTCTGTTTGTTTCAGGTGGCCGGCATACTAGGCGTTGCCTTAGCAGCATGGATGATAGCCGATCCGACTTTCTACCTGTCCATGACGCAGGAAGAAGCCAAGTATTATGTTGGTCTGTACGTCTTCCTCGCTTGCGGAGCTCTTCTGGTGCTCGTAGCATTCCTCGGATGCTGCGGAGCCGTTCGGGAATCACAGTGCATGCTGATCTCGGTAAATTCATTTGTAATTATTATATTTTAAGGGCAGGAGAAATTTTGAAGATTTTGTAACAGTAATTAAAATTAAACTACTTGCCAGCTTTAAAGGGTGACAAAAGCATTGTCATTTTTTTTTAACCGTATCCGCTTCCAGTGTTGATCATATGGACTCCTAATAGAGCTTATTTCAACAAACATTTTTCTACGAGAATCGTTGAACTCAGTTGCTCAACCTCTCTTTTTTCAAAGAAATTTAGGATAGAAGGATAGAGCTAGGGCAGGACTAGTGATTACTTCAACAGCAATAAAGTGGAGAAAACCTCTAAAATCAGCCAAGGGACCGACAACGATTATTACAATTTTCATTTTATTGACGTCTGTTTCCAGTTCTTCTGCATTGTGGTGATCGGAGTTGTGGGTGAGGCCGCAGCCGTCTGGTGGGGTGTTGCTCACGGTAGTCAGCTCCAGGATCAGGTCCGAAGAACTGTCGAGTCGACCATCCGGACAGATTATGACGGAATCAACACGCGGACAGCTGCTTTCGATGCCATTCAACAAGGGGTGAGTTTATTTTAATTTTAATGTGATAAACGAATGTATGTTTATTTATCACTTTCATATTTTTATGAGGCTTTCTCATTAATTTCTCAGTGTTTGCTGATCCCTTGGTATTTTAACGTAGTCGTTGACATCTAACACAAGTGATTATAATATAACTCAGGTTCTAAAACAATAATCATACACAGACAAACCTTGGATTGGAAGCATAATTCGTTGCGGAAACGTACTTGTAATCGAAATCACTAGTAAATTCAAAGCAAAATTTCCCATAAGAAATAATTGTAACTTTTTCAGATGATATGTTTCGCAACCCAAGAAGGATTAATACAAAACACCTTTTTATTATAGAGTAATCAACATTACTAATTAAATTTAATTGTGGCTCGTTTGAGGTAGACGAGAGAGAGGAAAGGAGGAGGCAGAGAGTAATTGTTTAGGACAACTTTCACTGCTATCTGTTAGCTCACTAGAATCTTTTTCTTTTCTTCTTTCTCAGTCACTTATTCGAGGAATCTATCCAATTACGCTTGCGTCTGACTTAACACACATTAACACCCAATATGCACCTACTCCTATTACAAGACCTCACTTGTTTTCTTGTGTTGCAAAGTTACTCATCATCCAAGGTTCTCTTGTATATTCACCCTTACAGCGCGAGCCGTTTCCGCACCAATTTATTTTCAGTCAATTGATTTGTTAAAACATCCACAATGGCTAAAAATATGTCAATTTCAACAGTAAAAAATGGAGAATTATGTGAAATATATTTCCTTTTGTTCTACTTGACATTTTCATGATCCTGTTGCCTAATCTCTCTCTCTAAAGGTTTGAACTATTTTTCAAAGTATATATTCACAAGCGTTTCATTCTAATGTGGCCGAAAATACGAGATAAAGTCTTGGACATGTAAACATATCCAGCACGTTCATCGGGTTAACTCTGGTAGAATTTAAGACATCGCCTGAGGGTGCTTGATGGAACTTCAATATCAAATTTGAGTTATTGAGATTTTCAGTTCGAGTTCATTCGTGCGCTCGAATGCCTGAAGACGCCGAAAGGCGAAACCATTGAAGTGTACATTGACAAAATACATTGAAGTGTACAAAATCTCAGTAACTCAAATTCAATAAAAATACCCCTTTGGTATTTTGCACTCTGACACTCTTTTTTGAGGTTTCTAAATGAGGTCAAGTTCTTTTTCTATTTCTAAGGAATCCAGTTTATAGAAAATAATCATCGTCATCTTTTCAGCCACTGCACATTGTAATTAGATGCAATTATGGCAGAGAAATGGGCCATCTCATCTTTGAAATAATAGATAAAAATTTAGAAAACTGGCAAAATCGTTTACATCGTTTTGTTTGTATAGTTGAAATGCTGCGGTGCCAATGGACCCCAAGATTGGTCTGGATCCCGGTACAGCTACCTGCAGGCGGCCAAGGCTGACAAAATGGGCGGAAATGTTGAAACTGTGATTCCATCGATTGTGAACGGACTGACCGTGGCTGTCGGAGGACCGGCGGCTGCCATATATGAAATGCCGCCATCTTGCTGTGAAGAACAAGGACTCGCTTGCGAGACTTTGCGGAGGTCACTTGTCACTGGTTACAGTCCTGGCATCTTCAGCGTTGTAAGTCTAGTTTTTTTTGTTAACATGTATTTTTAGGAATAGTCACAGGACTAAGTCACGAGTATTTCAACAGTGATTATTATGTTAGAATGTTGATATAAGGCTAAGGAAGGCAAAGGCCCTTGTATATTTATAGTGAAACCCCAAAAATAAGTATCCATATTTTGGTGTTTTTGTTTTTTTACTATGTCAGCTCCCAATGTGGAGCATATGGCCTCTTAATGGAGGTATCTCAATAAAAGTTTTCTACAAACTGCTTGTTACTCAGTTGCTCAACCTCAGTGTCTCACTAGTGAAGTGGTCAACATTGGCAACGGTTCCGAATGTCTCGTGTTCCTGTCCCGGTAAGGACAGTTTCATAAATTGATTTTTCAATCGATTTATGGATTTCTGTTTGTAGACATGGATGTTTTTGATGTCTAAAATTCCCTCCCACCTATCCGATCCTAAAAACAGGGTGTAGCGAGAGCTATTAGCTAACCACTAGTCCTGTCCTACCCCTATCCTTCTATCCATACTCTCTTCGAAAAAGAGAGGCGTAGCAACTGAGTAACAAGCAGTTCTCATAAAAAAACTACTATTGAGATGGATAATAAAAAAAGGAAATTTAAAAAAACCTAATTTTTCCTTTCCAATTTGCAGGGTTGCTCTGACAAACTAATGGAAGCCCTCCAAAACAATATCAACATCGTGATCGGCACCGGAATTGGAATCGCGGTCCTGGAGATCATCGGCCTGGCCTTCGCCCTCATCCTGTGTCTAGCGATAAACCGTTCAGACCGATACAAAGCTTAGGCCCAGTGTTTCAAACTTCTTCGGCATTCGGCTGACATCATGAGATCATCACAAATTTCACACATTCGTTGAGAGAAGGTTTATGCATAGTCGTACAACACTAGCTACAAACGAGTTTTGAATATAAGGACGTCACCTTATTTTAAAGTTTTCAATTTTCAGCTACTTGTCTTGAAAGTTGCTCTGCAATTAAAATTAAAATTAGTAACATAGTATATCTGTCAGACCTAAAAATAAAAACTTTATCTCTGGAAACGTTCATTATTAAAATTTGTCAGTTAGCTCAGTAAATATATTTTGATTTTTAAATATTTACACGAATAACGAATGAAACAAGTGTAAACCTCTCGAAACAAATCCCTCGAACACGAACTGTGATTTTGCCGAGTTGGCAAAATTATCATTGGCGAAATAGTTATTCCGAAAAAGAATCTCTCCACTAAAAACTGCCAAGAAGTATAAAATATAAGGTACCTTTTAATGTTCATTTTTTTTTTTTTTTTATCGAATTGAACGATCGTTTTGTATGTGTTCAACTGGAATGTTTTTTTTTTGTGACGAGTGATTGTTTTTTAAAAATGTTTTGATATCGATGGATATCGTAAATATTGAATAGAACCGATCAAAGAGTGCATTCTTGCAGCTGTTTTCCAAGATATATTCTCATGTGCAAACAATTGGTTTTGGAAAATTGATCACGGCAATTTATCGCGTAAGTAACTGATGGGCTACCCCATATTGGCATCAAACCAGCACTGCAGTTAAGCTTAGAATATTTACTTTATATTTAACTATGTTAAAGATATCTTGATATACTATTTTGGGAAAGGGGGCTAAGTGCAATTATTAATAATCTTATTAAAATATGAATAACAAGCAAGACGCAATTGAGGACCCTTTAAAATTGTAAACAACACATCATAGTAGCTGCTGGTCATCTAAATCACTTTAACATCCGGTAAACTTATGCGAATGATGGAAGTTTCCACGACCAATTGTCTGCAAAATATTTTCCGAGAAATATTCTTCGTTGTTTGTTAATGTGCATTTAATTTAAAAAAAATAACGCAGAAACTACAGCTCAAAATGTCAATCTGTTCACTAAATTCAATTGTACAAATAAAAGATCTTAGTTTTTTTTTTATCTATTTTAGCTGTAAAATACAATGATTTTAACTATTGTACTAAAAAGCTATTCGAATTGACAAATTTGCAAGAATAAGTAGTGTACTGCAGAGGTGTGAAATACAATACTTTAAAGTACATATATTTGGCTAAATAGTTAACTTTCATTATTTTATTTTCTTATTTCTGTAAAAATCAGGAAGCTGTCATAATTTTTTTATTATTTTATTCTCTCAAGAATAAAGAATGCTATATTTTCTCTTTGATTAATTTGAAATCTTCAGTTGCCATAACTGACTTATGTTGTATAGCCATTAATTCATTTTCGCACCTAGACAAATAATATATTTGTTTGAAAAATATCAATATCTTCATGTTAAAAGAATAATATGTCAAATAGTCAAAAACGACACTGCAGTAATTAATGCAAGTGGCGATGAAAGCTGGTCGCACATACATTTCTATACATCTTTAGCATGTATTAGTAACACATGACAAATCAATCCAATACCTTGGTTGCTATGCACAAATCCACATGTGGGTATCTTGTTTCCTGTGTGAGACAGCTATGCAGATAATAAAATAATTACTCACCTCAATTTACTGTCGCAAAGTTGAATAAAGGAATCATTCTTTTATATTAAATTTGACAAAAAATGCCATTTTTGTCCGGCCTTGCTTAGTACATGTGTGCTGATAATAATGTAATGGAGAAGCTTCTATGAGTTGAGTTCCATTAATTTTCTCTGCAATGTATTCCTAGCTACCTGGTCGACCTGAATGACCGGTCCAACTGTGGGTCAGACTGACTTCAATAGCTTTGTTTTCATTATTCATCTGGCCATTCCCAGATGTAATTTCAAGATCGAAAGAGATAAACTGTATTTGGCAAGCACCCTCTTGTACGGTCAGTATTCTAAACTGTCACTAAACAATTCATAGATCCATTATATGCTATGTAATATGTGTCATCAGTTTTCATCGATATCAAAAAGATCGCTTTTAAACTGTATTTACATTTTTTATCATTGAAGGTATCGAAAACTTCTTTTTTATATAATTTATTCTTAAGGCAAGAAATACTTTGTTACCTCCCCCTACCGCAAATATTTAATATTTTTTTTACACACTTATTATTTATTATTATTTTCGATATTAATGTATAAATAAAACATTTATTGATATCGATGAATATAAATTAAGATGAGATATTGAAGTGTTAATATAACTTGTTGTTCTTTCTAATAATATATTTGATCCAGAAGTAATATAATAAAATATAGGACATTATACTTTTAAAGTGGCAATCTAGTCAGGGAGAATGCGTTGGAAACGGCGTGACGCGGAATCGGCTGCTACGATATGTACGTCTTGATAAGGTTTCAAATTTATTTCAGCAGTAGGTGTGCCAAAAATGACCCGAAATTTCTCAAGTGTGCTCTATTTTGCTGAAACACTTTAACCCGGTGACTGCTATCATCTCTAATTTGTGCTGATAATCTCCATAAGTTTGCTTAACCCATGTGGCTAAATTAATTTTTGAAATCTTGAGTGATGGAATATCCGTTATGGGACACAGTTGAAAAATGGATTTAATATTTGACCCACTGACTGCTAGCATCTCAACTGTTGAGACAGCAGATTTCAGTATGTTCTGCTGATACTCAAAAATATAAGAGTGTTAATACTTTTTTGTACAAGCTAATTATTGTATTAAGGTATAGCCTGATTTGTCCTGATAATCTCCATATGTTTGGTGAACATCAACACTACTATTTAACGGAATGAATGGCTCAGAAGGGAACGTGCTAAGAGATCTTAATAAATAAGTATAAACAATAAGAGACAATAGACTACCAACCAGAAAATGAAAATTCAATCATGAAACCTACTTTTCATTGGTCCCATACAAGGGATTCCTTGAATCCTGGAACTGTGACTTATCAACCACTATTAAAACTAATAATAAGAGGATATTTGCATAAATTGTTTCATACCAATATTACAACTTCCATCTATATAACTACTGCTAATAGTATGTCAAAACGATCATTCAAAGCAGGTTAATTTTTTAATTACTATATTAATCTGGATCCAAGGAAACGGATGACTGGGATTTTTTAATTCTTAAAAGTGAGGTATATAGTGAATGATTGACAACCAGTACGCATAAAATATGTCAATATTTAAGTAATTTAAATAAAAATTATCCCATAAATTGGCTACACGTTCCAGTTGCGGAGCAAATGTTTTAAAAGGTTGAACATAACCACTGCTGTTTTAATATTGAAACCTTGATTAAGTCTTTTATTGATACAGAAGATTAATTACTTTTGCTTAATGTAACGGAAAATTTATATGATGACGAGTAAAGCATTATTTTGATCTGTCGCTCATTTCAATTACCATAAACAATTGCAAACTTTACATTTCATAGACAAAAGTCACACGTCGCCGGTAATTCCAATAATGAAAATCATATTCTCTCTGGTATGGTAAGTACCACCCGCCACAATCTAGCATAGTCTATACACATAATAATATATACTTAGAATTAATAAGTAAATGGTTTATAGATGTCGTAAAAGAATTCTCCGCTTGTGGAATCCATAATCGTGCTTGTCAGACTGCTTGTAATTAGACATTTTTGATGATTGTTTATTTATACATATAAGAAGTGTGATAGATAGATGAAGATTTTTTAAGGTGCAACAAGAACTCTTACGTAAAGTAAATTTTGGAAATTTCTACATTGAATGACTGACGACATAAAACCTATTTTGTTACCACGACGTATTTATTCTTGACTGTTTGTATTTTTTTGTCTTAACGAGGTTGCTGATTTGGACAATAAACTGTCTGACCCTTAGAAAACCTTATATTGTAATGTTCATGTAACGTTAATGTAACTTTTATGCAATGTGCAACATTCATGTAACCACTTAACCATTATGTAACTTTCCTCTAAAATTTATGTAACATTACAAATATAAATATATGTAGAATGTTGCCATAATCATTCTCAATATTACACGAGATCGACTGATTTTACAATTAGTAGTCATTTTGAAACAAGATATCAATTTACAAAATACTGATGAAGATTGAATGCAAAAATTTAACGCTTTAGTTTTATCTCTGGAAGTACAGTAGGGACTGACTTAACTGGGATTGATGGGGAATAAGATATCCCGGCTAACCAGACATGATCACTTTTAAGGTGTTAACTGTCAATTCTTGGTGGAAAGACATTATATTTTAAAAAATAAAACACAATTCAGACATGTTTCAATATTTCTCAAACCTGTTTTTAATATGTCCCGGCTTACTAGTGGTCTACTATAGCATCATCTGATTCACTGTCTAGGTTCAGTTGGTTGTACCAGGGTCTTCTATGCTTTGAACTTTATATATATATACTTGTTGAATTTATTTCAAATTCATTTATAATTTTTTATCATACTTGTTCCTTTAAAACAAGACATGATCGATTAGATAGCAACAACACTTTTTCTTTTGAAAACTGAATCTATTTATTCCACCACAGTTAAAAATATGTTTTATGTATTGAATATGTACTGTCCATTAATATGATCTGCGAGGTCTGGGCGTGAAGTAAATATTGCATTCAATCTAGTTTTGTTTACCAGTGGTTATATGGGTATTTTAAAAATTGAACAAAAATAATCTTTCAGAACTATATCTTAAACTTTTTTCTAATCAAAAATCTATCAAAATTAATGCCTTATTTTAAAATATTACATTTCTTTATTTTCCCCATATAAGAAACTATGGCTGTACAAATATTCAGTCGATTTCCGAGTGTCCTGCCAACATGAATCTTTTATTTCAGTGTAATTAATGAATGTATGTAGGTTTCTATTGGTGTTTTACGGTGTATTAAATTAATTAGAATGGTTGGCAACTACTGTTTAAATTGACTTTATCCATAACAATAACATTTATACGATGTTTATCGTAAAAAAAAAACACAAGAATGTTAGCATAGCATTCATTTAAACTATGGTGTGTGCTTTATGAATTATGTCTTATCGTTGTTACTAGTTAAAATAATTGTTAAAATAAAATTCTCTATGTCCATTTGTACATCTATAATAAATAATAATCAAAGAATTATTATAATCTTTCTTTAAACAACTGAAATACATTCAAAAACTTGTGCTGTCAGTGTATCAGGTGTGTAGTGATAATTTGATTGTATATTTGGCAGCTTCAAAGGGTCACTAAACGTCATCTGCCAGAAATAATTTGCAGTAATGTTTATTTTACTCTTGCGATTCTTAAAACTACTTACTCTGTGACATTTCATTAATAAATCCACCAACATGTCACTGTAATTCTGCATAAGCAGATCTGGCGACATTTTTTGTAGTTATCATAGACAATTTGATGTGATGTGTACAGTATCAGAAGATTTGACACACTTCAAAAAATTTTGAGTAGGGTCGATAAGTATCAATAGTGTATCTGTATATTCGACAAAAAAGAGTATGACCACTAACTGAAAGATTTGCAGATGCACTAGTTTACATAGAGCCATTAAAACGGTATGAATCTGAGCAAGAATTACATGAAATTTGCAGATATTTTGTCTATGCTTATTACTGCAGATGTGACATAAGATCATCATAGTTAACAAAGGTGACTTAAAATTTTCAAAAACTTTTAGTGCCATTTTTATAGAGTGACAATTGTTTTGTTTAAGTTATAGGTGCCAAATATTTTACTCTTTTTGTTGTGAATATCTAATACAAAGTTCTTGTTGATATGTCATTCCAGGATATTTTGTAAGCTACATCCGTGGCAAAAAGTTGGAAACAGATTGTCACCAAAATTGGAAACATTGCGAAAATTAGGGTTGACAGAATACTAGAAAGAGTTCACTTATATAATACTAGAAAATAACAACAGACCGTTCAAACTTGTGTAATTCAACTCTGACTGAATCATGATCAATACCTGAAATCCCGGTTACAAACTTTTGAAAGTAACTCGACGTTATATTGATTAACAGAATACAGTAAACTCCCGATTATCTGGACATATGGAAGAATGGGCTTGGAGGGCAAGAAAAATCGAAAAACATAGCATATTTCACAGCAAGTTTTTGGTTTATAATTATTTAATTATATTCTTTAGAATCCTTGGAACAATGTGCTTATATCACACACCAAATTTGACTAAAAGCTATCACATCGTAATATTTGAATCCCTAATAATGTGCCAACAGATAGATGTCAGTGCCATTTCGTAAGAAGTCCAATTGATAACTTATACATCTTTTGCACTTTTATCCTCTTTGTCTTCTAACCAACTGACAGTAAAAAAATATCTACACAACTTACGTAATCAGTTGAATTACTTTGTGACCACTTGATGTTTTCTTCGTGGATATCATGTTTCATTGTTTATATGTCACCATTTCAAATATTCAACTTGCCACAGGCTTGTTCAAATCCAATAAATCTCGTTCTACACCTGGAAGATTCCCAACACGTTAACTGCTTTTTTTACTAGTAGTACTTTTGATGTTGCATTAAAATGAAAACAAGAAAATTTTCGAGCTGAAAGGAAACTGCACAGGTATTTCGTGAAGCAGAAATTGCAATGGGCGAGATAACACGTTTAGTGTGAAATGTGGTGCACATTATGTAGTAGAAAATGCTAGACGTGATTTCTGCACTGCAAGTGTTAATCCACGATCAAATTAGGGTTCCTGGCTTTACTTTGTCCACATACAATGAATTTATCCAGGAATCCAAATAATCGAGAGTTTTCTGTAGTAATTGTTTTAAGTTTTAACATGAAATTGTTAATGCTATAAAACACGATAGATTTCAGTAAATGGTTTTTGATATTCATTTTCTTCTTTAGCTTAGTGTGATTGATCATAACAGATCATATTCAATTGTCTTTGTAAAAACGTGACCAAAGAATCTTTAAACCTTCAACTGTTTTTTTAATAACTGTCTTTGAATATCTGGGTTTTATTTAATTATATTATACCATTTACCCGTTTTAGGTTGTTAGGGTTTTGAAAAATCTTCACAATAATATGATCACTGTGAAATAAGTTTACAAACATGAACTGAATTTATAAGACCTGCCATTTTGTTTACTAGAAAATAAGATCTTTTGTAATTGTATTTATTTTTGAATACACAACATGCACCTATATACAAACTGAACACTTTTTATATATATTAGAAATCTCTGCTAATGATATAACGACCATTGATGTGGTTTTCAAATTTTAATTTTAAATTTCAAAACATATTCCTGACAGTGAGTTAAAAAAAATATCTTAACCTTTTATCTGTATATTAACGTCAGACACCTCAGTTGTATCTATAGTTTCATAGAGGGTGACCTCTGTAGCCTAGCGGTGAGAGTTCTGCTTAGCTAACAAAAGTTTCCGAGATGAAATCCATTCAAGGTCAATGTCAAACGTTGATTTTTCCAGCTGCACATTTGAGATCACAGACAAAGGCTCTTTGCGACGTCTTTTCTCCCCGGGTTGAAACTTAACTGTCATGGATTATGGGAAAATTAATAAATATGGTAATCTCTTAGAAATTTCGCCTTCATTGATAAAAATTTCGAAGAAAAACAATAATTTAAATCTTATAGGGAATAAATAAGCATCCCTGTCTGGAACAAATTAATTAAAAATTTCACAAATACATATATTTTTTATATGTTTCAAAATTATTCAACTTTACTGAATCTCTTACATATAATTAATTATAGTAACAATATTTTTTTAAGCTTAGAGAAATGAATTTTAAGATATGTGTGCTTTAATGTGCATTTTTGTTCCACGGCTATATGCATCTATGTACATACAAGTAAATCCCTTAGTTGATTAAGAGAAGGAATTAGTGTTTGTGGAAAGCTGACGAACCGGATATTAACTTTAACTCTGCATGTATTATTTATGTTTAAATTTGCACTAATGTATGTCGGTGTAAATTATCTGAATAATAAATATACTAAACATACCAAAGACAATCTTTGATTTATTACTAACTCAAGTTGTTGATTTATTACTAATTAAGTTGTTCTTATCCAGAGCGTCGGAGTGGAACTTAGAGCAGAGGAGCAATGGAGATTTACCTGGAACAGGGATACAGAAAGTAAGAATTTGTAGTGATATTTTTATTATTATTCAAATTTCGTATTAATTTCAAATGCATGTAGACTCAGGCTTTGTATAAAACGGTTACATGTTTGGGTTGCAATCCAAAAATTATAGAAGTTCCTCTATTTTTTTCAATAAACAATACAGAAAATACAAAAACAAGTATTTTTGACTCCTTTCACGATCAGTTGCAAGTTTCGTCCCTGGAAGATATATATTATAAAACAAAGAATTTTCATTTGTTTGTATTCAGGCCTTTGGTAGAGGAGTCAGAGAAGGCCGCCTCCTACAACCTCGTGTGTTAATTTACTATGTATTATATTTCCTTGCAGCAATTCCCCAGGATTAATAAGAGTGTACCAGCAGAGTGATAGATTCATATTTACGAATGACACCCGGTACTGGTAAGAAGAGGACAAATAGTACGAGCGCGATGGACTGATCAAATTATGATTGCAACTAACCGGATCTTCCAGGGATGTAATGTCTGGATAAGAATCACTCATTATCAGACAATAGTTAAGAACATAGATAAACGAACTATTTTACAACAAAACTTTATTCAACTTCATAAAATCATACATAAAATGCAATTATATAAAATACAGCCAATCAAGAATCGTTTTCACAAAGTAAACTACCTGCAAAAGAAACCAAAAGTGTTCATTGTTTTGAATAAATTTAATACAGGCCTATGAACAATGTAGCAAAATTTAATAAAAACATCCTATTTCTAAATAATATATTGTAGAATAGTTTTGTTACACAGGCCCGGCAGGCTAGGAGAAAGGTATATCACATGAATTTCATTGTTCAAATGATAATCGTATTTATAGAATTTCAAAAACGCAATACATGCAGCTTTTTAATATACAACAAGGCGCCATCTATTATTTACAGCGAAAAGGTGATAAATGGGAATTAAATAATATTATAGCTAGCGACATCTATATGACATTATCGCACGCTATAATTTATTATATTATGCTGATTAGAAAATGAATATTTACATTTTATAAAGAAAATACACGATTGTTTTATAGCAGCTAGTTATTTGATATTAGTAACTATTATATTTATAAAAGAAGTCAGCAAATAATTATTTTTTTATCAGTATCTTGGATAGGTTAGATCAGGGCAGGGAACTTTGGGCCTTTTAAGTTTTATTTTGTATTGATTCATTTACAAAACAATGTGCATACATTTTTAAGTATGTCTAATTGTAGTTTTTTGAATGCACCCCCTTCCAACAAGAAAAGGGTTAGGTTAGGTTATACTGGCTGTTTAATTTAGTAACTGAGCACACACATTCTGACCATTTTGACATATTACAAGTTACTTAATTTACTGAGGATTTATTTCATCAATCATAGATACAGAGAATAAATATTTCCAATTATTTATAATATCTAATTGTTTTCGGTTTATCTCGTAAAAAATATATTATTGGTCTCTTTGTGAAAACGTTTCTCGATAAACAATAAAAAAATGAATAAAAGAAAGAATACCAGGCTAAGCCCATTGAAAAGAAACATATGAAAATGCATAACTGTACAATAATATGAAATTACAACATCAAAGTGTGTAAATACTAGCTTTCAGCACCTTTTAAATGTTTACAGAAATAAAGCATTTATTATTTTAATAAAAGCAAATGATAGCATTGCAAATATTTCATATTCCCTACTGATCAACCCTGGACATTAAATCTGCAATTATGATTTGATTGTCAAATTCAATTTTATCAACTGTCGTATACATTTTTCTCAAATGTAGATGTGTTTTACAAGTTAGGGTTGAGTGAAAAGGTTCACATTTCGATACGGCGACATCTCGTCGCTTTGGGTAAACATGGTTCCGTCTGCTGTTTTTTCACAAAATCACTTTTTAATGCAGTTTTATTCGTATTCAAAATACGGTTCTATCTGCATTTAAAAAACCTTACAATTGTCCATAAATTCATCAAAATTCAAATTATAAAAATGTTCTATCTGAAAAACATGCAAATTTTACAGTGCATGAAATCACAGTCTCTTGAGGGAAATCAGTCTCTAAAGCGGTTGTCTGATTCGTTAACGTATAAGTGTATTTCATTCAGAAAGTAACATTTTCAGAAATCTTAAATTGCTTCTGAACAGTTTTAGTTTTTGCAGATAGAACCTTGTTTACCCAAGGTGACGATCTATTAACGAAAAAAACACCCATGTGGTTCATAAAATCTTGCATACTAACTTTCAATATAAAATTGACAGTTATCAGTGATTATAAACAAATTGCTACACTATTTTAATAATTCACAATAATAATTGGGGTTCAGAGCAGGCTTGAATGTCGGTAAGGATTGTAATAGACCAGATGGCGTGGCTATGGCAGTTTGGTGATATGGTAGACATTATTAATGCAAAAAGTTTGACAAAATCAAAAATAATTCTGAATTTGCAAAGAAACACTTGAAATGAGGCTAGGTTTGCACGTTTGAGTTAATATTTACATCAGAATATCAAGAAATAAAAAGGAAATACACTTATAAAACAAAAATTATGTGTAAACATTAAATACTATTTAAACATTTATACATAGTAAAATAAACCCACCTAACACCATAATAAATTTATTTAAACATTTCAAAAATCACAATAGAAGACAACCACTAGATGCCACTAATAAGTTTTTAAAAAATTATGTAGAGTAGACACAAAAAAATTCCCCCAGATTGTTGATTTTTCTGGACCTGTAATTTTATATAAAACTGATAACTTTCAGACCACACTGGTTGTGTGTGTAACAAGGCGTGACAATTATTTCGCCTCTTTGACGTTATTTTTTACAAAATTAGATAATTTTGAATATTTTGATTATTTTTACTATTACTACAGATAAAAATATAAAACCATTTTTTTTTGTTACGGGTCAATCTGGGACGAATATTACTTATTATTTCAAGCGGCAGATACTTTTTATAAAATTTTTATGCATTAATTTAACGCACATTTAAAAACGTAATTGAAATAATTCATTATTAAATTTGGATTATTGAGATTTTGTACACTTCCATGTATTTTGTCACTAACGACCCGGGTTTCGTGTGCTCGAATGCCTGAAGATGCCGAAAGGCGAAACCCGGGTCGTTAGTGACAAAATACATGGAAGTGTACAAAATCTCAATAATCCAAATTTAATATTGAAATTCCATCAAGCACCCTCAGTTGATGTCTTAAATTATAGTCGATGTCTTAAATTAATTCATTATTACTTTCAAATAATTATCTAAAGAGGGATTTTTCTTTTACTAGGCGCGAAGAATAGGAAGATACAATTCCAATATTAATTACTTGTGTTTTTTTTCTAAAATGTAGGTAATAAAGAATTATAGCTAACGTTTATGTTACAGTTATAAGTCTTATGATATAGTTAGTCTGAAAGTGTTAGTGTCACAACCAGTGGAATAATAAAGTTATCAAAATTAACTTTATATGAAAAAAGAAGTAGCCCCGAATCCATTGAAAGTATTCCTGTACTTTGTGACAGTAAAGTTGATAGGAAACTTTTTTTTTTAAATATAATCAAGGTAGAACAATGAAATAGCAGTATGAGTGACATCTAGTGAGGAACATCTTAAAACTAGAACACATACACACAAAAAATAGTAAATCTATATAAATACAGAGAAATACTAAACTTTTTTAATAATATATATCTTCATGAAAGAAAGAAGTCTATAAATTTTTGACTAGGATATTTTCTAAACACAAACCTGATTGTTTTTATATTTTACTTTCATTACAAGCTCAAATTAGCACTTGAAGTATAAAGATACTTATTTTATTTGTCCAATAACATTTTCAGGTTATTGTCGCAGTAGAAATTCACTAACTAACAAATCGTTACTTAACTATGCGTTACTATTTTTCGTTAGTTTTTCACGGTTTCACAATTCTTATTAAAAAAAATGTCAAATTACCATATTAAAAACACAATATATGACAAAATATAGTTCAAAACTTTTCACTTTTGTGAAACGTTAGTTAGTGATTTTGTCTACACTGATTTTGTCATATGATACAAAAAATCATAATTGAAAATTGAATATCCATCTCTGCGCATAAACTATTCAATGAAATGGCATCTATAAAACACATATTTTAGCTTCACCTATGGCACGAAGCCCGAGGGGACATAAAATGAGTGTGTATAAAATTATATATAGTCAAAATATTTTCAATTATACAAACGAAACGCAGATTACAACAACATATGTATATTGATCGTCCAGTTCATTAGTCAGATAACTCCAAAAAAATGAAATTTCAGTTAAATATGTAGTTATATGTAAAATTTTGCAGTCTATCTAATTCAGTAATAGGATAATTAAAAAATGCCACCAAAAAATGCTAAGGCAGATGACCTTATAAAGAAGTAAACAAATTGATGATATTTCTAAATATACTATACTCGGAATGTTCCTAATTGTTAAACACCTGTTAATAAAATGTATAAAACTCGGGTACAAATCAATAATATTTCATTTATGGAAAGCATTTAATATTGCCTTTTCCATTACCTCAATATGGGTTATTTGAAGATGTCTGAGTAACTGGACGATCGATATATACAAATATAAAGGTGTTATTATAAGGTTTCTTTTATGAGTTGATAGAATAGTTTTACACAGGGCTGTAAAGTTGGAATCGTGATTTAGATAAGTGCTCCGCAACCTTTTCACACCAATGGCACACCTAAACGCACCTTGGAACATCGCTGCACACCACAAGCAAAACTATGTAAATTTATATTCGTTAATTTGTTTGATGAATTTTAAAAAAGCAGCCAACATTTTTTAAAAGTACCAATTAAGACTTAGCTAATCATAATTAGTTCTTAACCATTTCGATATGATGGAAGACTTTTGATTTAATTTTCAAAATAGCCAAGAAAAAAACTGCACATTGAAAATTACGGATTATAAACAAATACATATGTAAAATTTTGAACTATGCTAAGCTATATACATATAAATAAACAATACAAATTTTTCTCATCGATAGTTTGCTTTAAAAGCATTTTGCAAAATCGAGGTCTTTGCAACAAAATGGCTTTAATTTTTTTCTAATATAAAAATAATCGATTCTTTCTTATTTTAGTCGCATTGCGTCGCGGCACACTTGGCAGTCGTCTCGCGGCGCAGTGGTGTGTCGCGGCACACCGGTTGCGGAGCACTGATTAAGATTATAGCATTTTAGAAAAAGTCATTGATGTCACTTTTATATTGCTCAAAATGCGGAGCATATGGACTCCTAATGGAGTTCATTACAAAATAAGTAGTTCTGATACAGCTGAACATTATTCAATTACTAAACCTCTCTTTTTCGGAGAGAATAGGTTTTGGCATCACATTTTAAAAATAAAACGCACAATTTGTTTTGTACTACTTCCACATTCTTATTATCCAATTCACATTAAAATAAGGAAGTAGCACAAAATAAATCGTGTTTTACTTTTAAAATAAAATGCCGATCCACCAAGAATTGACAGTTAACAACAAGTGATGTGAAGTGAAGGGCATGATGGCATTTGCTCTCATATCCTACTTGCTCACACGCAAGTGATCATGATAGATCTATTGCAGTTTTCAAGTCAACTCACAGTATGAAATAAATGTCTTGCTAGAACCTTCTTAAAAAATCGATAAGATGAAATGAAAGACTTACAAGTGGTAGGGGTAATAGTAGGTCCACTCATTTCCAGCAATGTTTTAGAAACTTTAGGGCAGTGCTCCGCAACCGGTGTGCCGCGAGACGACCCTAGGTGTGCCGCGGCGCAATTCGTCAAAGATGAGAAAAATTGCGTAGTAGAACCAGTCGGTTGCTAAGATCTCCATTAATATTATTTTAGTTGAAAGAAATATTTTATCGTTTTGACTTTTTAATGAAACAACGGCATTGATGAGGAATAAAAAGGGGTTTGTCTCGTTTTACAAACAAAAAAAATCCTACCGTAAAAATTACACATTATTTCTGCATATATTGGGAAACATTGATAACGAAATATTTCCTCGTGGAATTATTACAAATTATGAACGCATGTATCAAAATAATACACATTTTAAAACCAAAAGCCTCAAACATAATTTTTTTTTTGAAAAAACATCAATCCCGATTGTTTCGTACACGAGACTATTATTAAAAACAGAAAGATTATTTTGGATTGGGTAAAACATAAAAATGGGCAGTACTTTTATCCACTCAACTCAGCTTAAATAATTTTTTGTAGTAAAGCTTAATTTTAGTTACAACTTTTTTTATAATTTGTAATTTTCAAAAAACAAAATATTTGTGTCATAACTTTGAAAACGTAAGAGTTTAATTGGCTTTTATAAAAAAATATATTAGCCACTATTTCAAATTCAGCAAATAAAAACAAATTAATAAATGGTAAGTTTTGTTTATGAAATTTACATATTTTGGTTTGTAGTGTGCCGCGAAATATTTATGAGTGCTTAGGTGTGCCGTAAGTGAGAAAAGGTTGCGGAGCACTGGTTTAAGGCATCAAGACCTCCAGTAGCTTAACAATATCTACTAAAATATGGTGGTTTTCCTCTCGCCCCGATTCATTTCATTCGTCTTCTAAGGGTTGTGAGACTCCAATAACTTCGAAGCGTAACATCTAAACAGTTAAAAATTAGTAAAGAAAGTATGATTAGATAAAAGCAAACAATTTTAGAAGAGAACACAAAGCGAATCATTTAACATTATTTTACATTACACAATTTGGCAGCAATTCCAAAGCTCTCAGTACTAAAAATATAATTTTTGACAAGAAAAATACACATATCTTTAAACTACAATTATTATACACTAATTTAATATTTACAATAAAACAGGTGACCATGTTGACGGACGATTGTTGAACGCTCGATAATATACATAGTAATTTTTGTGCTACAAATATATATTCTGAAAACTGTATGAATAATTATAATATTATCACCATAAATGTTTGAGGTTAATTAAACAATACAAAACAGAGCAGTTTTTCATTGAATTTAGGATATAATGACTATAGAGAATTAGCACAGTATTTGAGTACATTGATATCAAAGTGGGAAATAAGCCATCTATGAAAATGTACAGCAGAGATTATTTTTAATTTCACACATATTCCACACTGCATCAAGCCCGGCAACCATGACACTAAATAATAAATTCTAGCTCTATGTGATGTTAAGTGTCCGCTTTTGAAACTATGTACGAATTTTAAACTCAAGAATCTATATGAAACCGTCGGATTCTGATACTTTTGATGAGTTTTATGAACAGAGCATCACTTGCACTACCACAAACAATAAAAACATGACTTTCATAGGATGTGACGTTCCTTCGACTTTGATACCAAGGTACTCATTTTATGAACATGAAATAGTGTTCAATTAATGTATTCAAAGATAAATTCATATGTTGTCTATGCATTTATGGAACAGGTTTATTGATTGATGTAAACAATGAAAACCATAGATATTTAAATGCAGGAGTATATGTTTCAATAGAGCATTGTTTGTTCATGTTGTTACATGAGTATGATGTCATGCAATAAAAAAAAAATACCCACTAAAAAGCAATTCTGTTAAGTACAATTATTAGTATATAAAATAAATTACAATGATATGAAGTCACACTTAGAAAATAAAAACAAAACATGTGACCTTGTCATAATGTTAAAATGATAATAAGGGAATAGCACAAAACAAAGTAAGCACTGTTTGAGAGTAACCAGTATATTGTCAATGGGTGCACATTACTGCCATAGGATAAAACTAAAACTTATTTTTGATGCCAACATTTTTAGAGAGAACTTGTAACACCAATTAAATTGTATTTAGTTTTAAATTTTAAAAACATCAACTTTTTCTCCCTTCTGCACAATTTATGAATTGAATTGGCCGGGTTCTGCAGACCTCTATGTACCACAACCAGTGAAATAATAAGGTTATCAATTTTAATTCTATAAAGAACAGAATTTTCCACAAAGTTACCGCAAAACCCGTTGAAAATAATACAGAAGAACGTGCTGGTCACTCTCATATTAAATATACTGTTAGATGAGAAAAAAAATAGCACTTTCATAACCTAAATGTTTTCAAATCAGTTAACAGTTAATTTTGAACAAGAGATTTGTCATAGCCTGTTATTGTCAAACAATAATTTGCTGTTGTAGGTGGAGCGATTCAAACTGTAATGATATTTCATAATATACATACTCAACCTGATGTAGAAAGAAATTCAATACATAACATTTTGACGTTTTCGTTTTAAAAGTAAAACTAGACAAAACAGACTGTAGCAAATCTGTGGTTCAAAATCAGCTTCTACATGAGTTGTACAGTAGAGTCGAATTAATTGTGTTGTGATATTGAATCATGTTGTGACACATACTAACAATTACCATCTATTCTCACAGAGTCAAATGATTGTGTTCTTAGTAAATTTTACATATTACAAAAAAGCATAGTAAAATTAACAGTAACAAACGATGAAGAGGCAAAATGCATTTGTAGGTAAAAGAAATGCACAGATTTGATATAATTTGGGAAGAACATTATTTCTGATTTGGGCGTAACGGACCTACAAGAAAAGAATACACGCTATCCATACCCAAAAGAATAATATATCACTACAGGTCTAGTAAATAAATTTTTCAGTTTGAAAACCTGCAAGAGATGGTGCATAATTCATCCAAATTCAAACAATCGCTCTCCAATACATAAATTTTAATGAACAAGATATTTGTATCTTAGAGATTACTGGGAAGCTTCAGTCTTGTATTGAAATTATATTTACCAATGAAGATGATAACACTGCCGTAGTCATTATTTTTAAATATTTTTATCTGTAATTATATTTAATAATAATGGCCACTTAAATCCGTCGTATAAATGACAAAGTATATTGAGGGCAGAAAGATTTAGATAGATAAGTCACAATATTTAGATCTCTCCATGTGGCGTTCCAAGGAATCCCAGTGGGAACTCAGCCGATCACGAGGAATGCAGAGGTTGAGTGACAACTATCAGAGGACAGTTACGCAGTCAGTCATGGACCTGAATCAACTGTGACACCAGTTAAGCAAACAAACTGTTATCATTTGATAAATATTAGAATATAAATCAGTCGCAGAGCCTCTAACATATCTTGCCTATTGCCAGCCCATTACGTTTGTATCCTGTAGTTATATTGAATACAACCTTCGGACAGATCTTTCAGCACACGATAGAAGAGCACACGATTCTCTTGGGGCCATCACATTTTGATTCCGAGTGTAATAAAGAATTGCATTGTCTATTCTCTTACTTTAAAATTCTTGACACTTTGCAAAAATCACAAGGCTGTAATAATGCAGACTACTAACTATAATATCGACTGTGTTTTGGCAAATTGATGTAACCCTTAAAAAATAAGAAAATAAGTTAATGATCGGATCTCATTTTAAAGACGACAGAGCAGGTCTCGGCCAAATGATATAAATTAGAAAAATAAATTGACCATTCTTTGGAAGGGAAACATCATTTTACATTGGTTTTAGGTATAAAAATTCTGACCCCGCCACTTGATCTAAGTTACTATTATATCGACACTCCCTACGTATAATCCCATATCTGCAAACATAAGAATTTATAGTAGTGCATTGCAAAGATTCATAACATTACTCACCATATAATGTTTTCGATAAAAACAGTTTTTACTCTCTCCTGGACAATTTTTGTAAATTTTGAGGGTTAGATCAATTGACCAAAACACAGTCGGTATTGAAACTTATGGAAACGTAATAGTTTTACAAATGAGTGTTTGCTGCGGACGGATATAAGTTTGAATATGAATGGATTGTATGGCATATATTTACTGCCCGTTACTCTGTTGGGTACAGACATGAACGCGATAAAACAGACTTGGATTGGGGTTTCCCTACGCCTCCTCATTAATAAGACTAGCGTGACTGATTGAGACGGCAGTACCAGACACGTGATATTTAAAATACTTGTTCTTCAACCACTGCCCGAAGAGATACGCGAACATGAAACTGGCCAGCAGGAGAACTCCGCAGACGACGTACGCGGCGATGTTCAGCAGACTCACCGTCACACCGTCCTCAAAGGTGCATTTTGAGAAGAGCCCTCGGTCGTCTTCGGAATTAGAGTATGTGAACGGACCTTCGATGCTGACACTGGGGCCGCAGTCCGATTTGACGAAGCCGACGGTCCTGGCGGTTCTGTTGAAAACCACCTGGAAACCTTCCATAGCAACCACGCCCAGAATGGAGCCGGTCTCGGCGGGTTCGATGGAGAATTTGTAGCAGTACATCGGCTCGTCATTTTCGAATACTTGCCGTATATATGACTGGAATAGAATAGATCACATAGGATGAGTGAATTTTTTGAGAATATTGGAATATCAATAAATATATATATTTTTTTTCTTTTACGAAATCATTCACGTATAGGATACAGCAACGGGGATTCAATTCATCTCATGGTCACCTAACAGAACCCACTAGATGTGGAATGATTGTATATATTTATCCTTTCGTCGAATTGCATCCCGTCGAAACCCACAATGCTATTATAATTGTAAAATCACTGGTAATTCTAATATTAGTTGGAAAGCGGCAATTCGCCACTCTGTTAATGCGTTTGTTTACACAACAAGGATTAAGGCGATTCTCGAAATTTTAACTCAGGTATCAGTGTGGATCCTAGACTTATAATATTTTTTTTGTCGTGTTTGTATCTTGTATATAAACGTTAGACACTGTTTACTGTCTGTCAATTCGAGTCCATTCGTGCGCTCGAGTGCCTGAAGATGCCGAAAGGCGAAACCCGGGTCGTTAAAGACAAATACATGGAAATGTACAAAATCTCAATAATTCAAATTTTTAATTCAATTATTTGTCGACTGACTCATACAAATCAATCATTTCATCAATGAAGGATGATGCTATTATAAGGAATAAAAGCACAAGTTATTCGAAGTCCAAAAAATTCATTGGGCTAAAAGTGTAAATCAAATATTCAACAGGAAAAGGAATATACCCCTGGAAAATTTACAAGAATTGGCACAATTGCAAAAGATGAAATTAGCTGATCACTTTTATATTTTGAATTTGCAATTTATGATAAAATATATATTTTTTTTCATTTGTTCACAAACAAATTTCACAAAATTTCTGGGCCTACACATTTTGAAAAAAGAATTTTAGCCATGTGCATAAATTTCAGTTTTCGCAATTTTTGGCAATCCTTCTATGTATTACAATTATATTTTTGAAAAAAGAGAGGTAATTACGAGCAGCTCTTGCAGAATAAATTCTGTTGAGATGACTTCATTAGAAGTGAATTGTTAAAATAACAAATAAAAATACTCCTCACCGTGCCGGGTAAATTAATCCTAAAGAACTGAGTATCAGTGCTTGCCAGGTCCACGCTGACCGTCGGCATCTCGTCCCATCTCTGCGGTGTCGGGTAGCATGCTGCCTTCTGCTTGAACCAAAACCCATCGTCTAAGACTCGGGGATCTAAGCTCGGCTCGTCGTCGTCGTCTTTCGCTGTTCTGTTTTTAGTCATCTTCTTCTGAATCAAGAGCGCTTTCTCTACGGACCGGGCGTTGGATTTGAAAGACTCATCGATGATTATCTTAATGAATTCACCGAACACTTCTTTAGGCAGATAAATGTTTGTTGTTCCGCTGTCTACGATAGCTTTGTCAGTGTTCAGAGATGTACAGTCGACGGGAACTCTGATCCCGTTAACCGTGACATTTGTCATGATGACTTCATAGAACCACTCCCGTACGACGGATGCCGTCTGGAGACCACTGGAGACAGGGTGAAGCATGTTATCTGTGGAATAAAAATAAAACAACATTGATCGAAATACATGAAAATGTAAAAAATTTCAATAATTCAAATTTGATATTGAAATTCCATCAAGCACCCTCAGTCGATATCTTAAAATGATAAGTATTAAAAATATTTTATTTTTCAACAACGTCCGTTATGAATGTGGAACAAATGGACTCTTAACACTCGTATTATAAATACATAAGTTCTCTTACTTAAAACTTCAAAGGAGCCGTGATGGCTATTCTCTCCGAGTTTGTTCGGTCCGCAGAGCGTGAGAGAAAACGCGATGGTCTTGTCTTTGCTCTTCCTCTGCAAAGAGTCGATCCACGGCTTCACGCTGGAGGAGGGGCGTGCGAGGGCGGGATACGCCAGTCCCAATATACCCTGTCATCAAACAATATTAGATAGTATTAATTTTTTTTCTAATGAACAATATATTACAATTTTTATTCACGATAACTAAGTCTTAATTTTGTATTTTTACGTAATAAAACATACAACTTCCCTTGTAATTTTTGTGTTCTTATTTTACTACCAACTGTCCCTTTGAAATCCAAAATCATAAAAATAATAGAATACTATGTAACATAAAAAATCTTACATTCCAAAACTGACTGTTTTCTGTAAATAGTCAGTTTCGGAAAATATTCTAATTAAAAAAATTAGTTTTTCTTCAATAAATATTAATATGTTTGATGGAATGCTTTAATCTTTTTAGGCAGTCGCTGCCGGCGACAAGAATGTTAGGGAGTGCAAGAAAATACTCATCTATTTATGCAAGAAATCCATCCTCCGATTCTTGGATGTTCAAAACACTTCAATAACATAAACATTAAAATCTTATATTGACAATACCAACTGTTTCTCTACACTTAACGTCGCAAGAGCATTTAGTCTGTTTTGAGTCACGGTATTTCTCAAAAACGACTTAATCCTTTTTAATGTTGAGAAACAACGCTCACTTTCCACAGAAATCTGTAATAACTTACTTACAAAGTGTTTTTTTTGTACATTTCTACATTAAATTTCCGATTAAACACTTTATTATTAACCGTACACTTCTGAAATAAATTTAAACTTGGCATAGGACGACCTGCTGCTTTAATTTCCAGCCTTTTCGAAAAATAATGAAGAAATACCCTATCGAATAAATAGTAAAGGATTAAATATATAGCTTATAGCAGTAGTCACCAAACTTATTATGCCCATGGACCCCTTCTTAAAGCAAAAGCCTGACCATGAACCTCTCAAGTGAAATAACTCTACGTAACAGCATAATAGAAAAAATATAAATTTATTTTGATTTCTTGAATGGTATATGGTGATGTAAAAATAAAATATTTTGATATTTAAAGTATGATGAGGTTCATAACTGCACTAAATCTACGTTTTACTAAATAGGAAGACGGAAAAGCAATCAACAGTCTCTGTACAGTAACCCATAATAGAATATATAAAATTGGTATCCATTTTTGTAACCAGAATTTGTGGTATCCTTGTTTAAGCATTGGTTTCCGCTAATCATTTGTGGATTATTCAACAAATTGCTTCCGTATCAGTATGAATACATCTGAGTTTGTGGGTCTGCTTGCAAAAGGGTCCAACACCCAACAAATGGCTACCAATTTATTTGTTGCTATTTATTTCAACTTTCATAACAATGAAAATGTGACACAATGCTTTTTATATTAAACCTTTCGCGGACCCCCAACGTTATCCACACACCCCCAAATTATTTATAATTTACCACAGACCCCCTCTGCGGTCATAAGGACCCCTTAGGGGTAGGACCCGTAGGAACCACTTTGGGAATCACTGGCTTATAGTGTTTAGAAATTAACAAGAGCCTTCATTGAAATCAATTAGTACATAGCATTTGAAATAGAAGGAGTGGCTACACACTATAACATTTATTTCCGTTGGAATTTTCCCCTGCTAAGGAAAGTAATTAATATTGTAATTAGTAGTGTTCTGTGTATGGCTAATCACTCCTCGCACCCAGTAGAATCGAGGTTGTAATGTGCGGCCTTACCTGCCAATCTGATCCATTCATATAGAACCCTTGTGAATCGGTGATGAGAGCAATATCACATCTGACATCGGGTACCCAGTTCAGTGTCGGAAAATAAACTATGTCGGTAACAAGGTCACCGGACCAGCGCCCTTGCGTGTACAGTAGCAGCACTTCTTTATTGAGGTTCTCTGCCGTCGAAGAGTTTTCTTTAATAAAGTAGCGGTCAATGTTCGGATGAAGCGCACCAGCAATGGCGAGGTTGGTGCTGCCCGTATCCACCAAAATGTTGAACTGAAAAATAAAATGGATAATTCTGATAAAATGCTTCCAAAAAGTTGTCAATGCCGAATTGATAAAATATCTAGGCAAAAAATTGGATTCTTTGACAACCTTGCCCTCCTCCACCCACGACTGCATTCCCAGCCGTTAATTTAATACAGCAGTATCCAGTGGCGTAACAAACGTTAAGCGTATCTGCAGTTTTTTTTCTCTTAATTGAGTGTGTTTGGATCAACTGCCAAAGTCTTGGTGGTGTGCACTTAAGTGTGCAGAAAATCAATTTTTTCAGATAAATGAAAAGCTTCTATGAATTGAGGTCTACTCGCTCTCCGTATGACGCCGCAATTTTTTTAAAAAGTCTAGGTAATTTGGTTTATTTGCCACCAAGTCTGAGTGACTGATTGGTCCAATGGAAGGTTGGACCGACTTGCGCAGCTCTTCCCTTTCTTCATTAAATGACACTCCATAGGATGTGTTCATAAGAGGTATTCTTTGTCAAAAGTTGCATCTTAGATAGACCCGAGCGTTCCTGGGATCAAAGGATTGAAGGGGCATTTCAGCAGAAGTTGTTCTACGAGGGCTGGTCTATGTTCTGTCACTCAGTCTCTCATTTTTGAACAGCATAAGGATTTGCTAGGAAAGGATTGGTAGTTAGTTAGATGCTCTCGCTGGGTCTCATTTTTAGGAATGGTTAGGTGAAAGCAGAATGTAAACAACACAGAAATCCATACCTTTCAACACAAATCCATAAATTTATTACAAAATCTATTAATTTAACTGTCTATACAGAGACATATGGACACTGCAACCAAATAGGACGACCTAACACTCGATAGTGTTGACCACCACAAGACTGATATAATTATTTACCACTATTATATCGACACTCCCTACGTATAATCCCGTATCTGCAAACATCAGAATTTACAGGAGTGCATTGCAAGGATTCATAACGCATATCACCATATAATGTTTTCGATAATAACAGTTTTTACTCTCTCCTGAACAATTTCAATTTTGAGGGTTATATCAATTGGCCAAAACAGTCGATATGGCTACCAAAATCAACAGGAAATTCATAGGTCATCCACCACAAAGGACTTTAAATAGCTTTATTATATATCAACACTGTGCTCTGTCCAGAATCGCACAAGTAGATTAAAAATGCAGAGAGTAAGCGAGGTTGCTTTTCGAAACTTGTCATTTTTCTATTACCAATGACAGATATCTGGTAATAGTGTCAACTAATTTGCGCGTCATAATAATAATACAATCAAAAAGTTTGTTATAGAAAAATTAGTTATCAAAGAAATGAAACATTCTTTGGGATATATCATACTAAAGATTGTCAATTTGTTCGACAAGGGTATTTATAGAACTTCCTTACTCTTTGGCGAGGAGTTCCGATCATAACTTCGATAATATATCCCTCGCCTGGTCTTCCAGACAGATTGTAAATGTTGCATGACACCAGTAGGTTAAAGTACATAACACAAAATAAAATCTCTGAAATCTTCTTCATTTCTGCGTTTCACTCCGCACATTTCTATAAATCGCTAAATAAATAAAGACATTTGACGAATTTGAACTGTCATCTGCTGGGTTTGTTTTATTAATAATAGTAGCTTGCCACTATACAAAAATAACAGTGTGGTTTTAGCATACAATGCAATCGATAAACAATAAATGTATCGGTAGAAAAAAATTAAAGTATGTAGGTTATTAATAAATAAGAAAAAACAACGATTGAATAGAACAGAACGTTTTCAAAAAGTTGCCTCTTACTAAATAATATTACATAAAATAAAGTTAGATTTATAATTGTGGTTCTGGTCCATTTTGAACGCTTTAATTTTATACTGTATACGTACGTCGTATGGACTTACCATAGACGATTTTGAAATTTTTCAATAGACTACAAAAATGATGGTATGTCTCTTTATGGTATTGAAAATAGAAAAAATTCTATTTCATTATTATGTACAAAGAAAAATACTCATATTGTTACAGATAATATAATACTTGGTTCTGGTCCATTTTGAAGGCTTCAATTTTACACTGTACACAAACGTCGTATCAACTTACCATAGACGATTATGAAATTGTTCAATAGACGAGCAAAATGATGTTAACTTCTTTATGGCATTGAAACAAAAATAATATTATATTTCATTATTATTTAAAAAGGAAAAATAATCATTTCAGATGACATAATACTTTTTTTTTAATTGAGCAGGGAAATGTGTTAAATAAACATTTGTTAGGTAAGCCTAAATTATTATGTTTGAAAGTTTTAGTCTGCTGAGAAAGGGTACTGTTTGACAATAAATTACGGTAGGTACTTTTAGATTTTATAAGTGTAAGGGTCTCTACCCTGGATCTCGAAATATAAAGAATAAATTTACAACTAAACTGAACTGATGGTAGATAGGTACAATAACAAATATTATTTATTGTCTAATTACAATAATATCAATATTCGTGCGCTCGAATGCCTGAAGATGCCGAAAGGCGAAACCCAGGTCGTTAGTGACAAAATACATGGAAGTGTACAAAATTTCAATAATCCAAATTTGATATTGAAGTTCCATCAAGCACCCTCAGTCGATGTCTTAAATTATAGTTACTTAGTGTTTACAAACTTTGTAATGTAAATATGTGGAAATAATAGCATAACATACCAGTGTTCAGTTTTACAAAATTTTGTTGGTTAGTTGATAGCTGTTTTGGCTTCATGCCATTGTCAGAACTACTTTTGTAATAGTTCTGACTAAACTGACTGAAAATGTTTTATAATTGAATATTTTATCCTATGATAATGGAGTTCCACCAAGTAAATGTCAATTTAATCAATAATTATATGGAACCAATCAATATTAAAGTAAAGCGCTAAAAGATCGTCAGATGTAAGTCTTTGATAAATGAGTATTTTTTGATGAAATTTGGCTTTTTTGAATATTTCGATTCTTTTTACATTACTGTACACAAAAATTACTTTCAAATAATGATCTAGAAGCATTTCCTTCCAGCTAAATCTTTGTTGCCTGTGAACTGCAAACATGTGGTTTTCTGTTAACGCTGATTCCAGGAAGTGAGTCAAACCAAAATGATTTTTTACACTCAATTTATATTATGTACTGTCATATTTCTCAAAGGTTAGCGGATTTAAGTAAACTATATTAAAAGTAAAACTAATACTTTGTGAAAGCGTATTGGAATGATACAGTTAGCCCTTTCAAGAAATTATGCTGCATTATAAATAATTTAGTTTAAGTTTATGGTAATTCAAATTATTTAAACATCAAAATACCTTTTTTAGTTTGAACCCATAAAATTATGGACCTGATGTCTATTTTTTTATGTAATAATATGAGAAGACCCCGGATCAAAGAGAGGCGAGTGGCTGGTTATCCGGAGTCCTGGAAGGGCTGATCTCAGACAAACACCATTTCAAATCCGGTTCAAAACTTATTTATTTTCCATTCAAGATGCAGTGGTTTAACATTACACAAATATATAAATCCTAACACATAAAATTGATTCTACATTTACATTTACTTAGCAACCGAATTTACTTTAAGTTATAATACAAATGACACAACGATTTTAAATTAAGTCCAATGCAAATCAAAAAAAAACAAACAATTCACATCGTCACGTCACCTCCGCCACGAGAGCGCAGCTCGTCCCGCTCGGCAGATCGTAATCGACTGTCTACAAAAATTAAAAAACTCCCCTGCAAATTTGGAGCTACCCCTTTCCGTAAAAATGGAAACACCAGGGTGTGTCGAATAATGCGTCATAATTTTTTGGTTCAACTTATATAAATTATGTCATAAGCCACTAGCTTGGTGAATTTAATTATAACGTTTCCAATTTATATAGAATCGAAAGCCATGAATCTCCGATCGACATTTTGTAAAGTACACAACGATAAAACCGTAGTAGAATTCTTTCAGCAATACAATATTATACCACAAACACGGAGGTGTGTGTACAGAGAAGACATCGATTTTGGAAAGGAAAAAGGACGTAATCCACACCAAAAAGATTGTGTATAGCTCACACAAAACGTGCTAATACACTATAATTATATATAAATATATAATATATCGAATATAGAAAGGCAAAAGAACTTATCCGTCCATCGTTTGAAAATTTATATTTTTTGATTATCACAATGTATACAGTTTAATACTCGTTTTGTTTCGGCTATGCACAATAGTTTTTGGGTGTGGGTTACATCCTTTTCCCTTTCTACAGTCGACATGAAAATGTCATTTGCATTATGATGCACTGAATTATGTGAACTTTTTATTGTCAGAAACAGCTGACGCAATTTTTGTAACCATAAACCTTTCCCATCTCTTTTTTTACAATACTAATATTAAAATTGTGTTCAAAAAATTAAATTCTGTGTTTTATTTATGAAAAGTAGAGGATCAGCAGGCCAATTTGCAATAATATTGTGATTGACGATTGGCAGTTACGATATATAAGATTTGAAAAGCGCGCTCTTATGTTTTAAAATGTATCCGTACCATTTTTGGTTGCAGCTGCTTTATTCCCACGAATGCAAGCGAAGCCCTCAAAATGGACAAGCATCGTAATTGTCATCATGTCAAACATATTTTCATTGTATTGAGCATGACATAATATTATTTCTATTCTATGCTATTCATTCTTCTTCTCAGAAATATCTTCTACCTCTCTTTTATTGTTTTGAAATATTATTATCCTTCCAGAAATAGACTGCATGTTGCACGGCATGTTTTTTGATATGTTCAGAACTTCATGATTGTTTGTAGGTTGTTGTGGTGGGCGTATTTGGAACAGAATAAACTTTTGTCAGTGTTTTCTTTTATAAAAGTTTCTCATAAGTTTTGAATTACTAAATTGAAAGTTCTAAGTAATAAAGTACAATAATAAAAAGTTTATTCATTGTTCCCAAGTATTGAGAGCGCCCATCTGCAAAGTTTAGGTTTGTATGATTCAATATTAGATTATAAGTAGTGATACGGTGATAAGTTTGACAGGAATATTGTCTGTTTACTATATAAACGATTGATGAACATAACTCGGGAAACAGGTGGTTCTAATTTTAAAATCTTGTATTAGGGCTCTGATAAAAAAGCGTGGCATGCTTTTCAGTCATTAAATTTATCTCATCGTACGTACCCTTTTCGCTTGAAACAATTTCTTGTAGAGAACATTCATGTTAGAATATCTTGATGAAAGGAATGATTACATTTAGAAATTAATAAATAATTCGTTGATAATGTGGGTAGGTTTATGTAATGAACGAAATATACTTTGGCAATGTTCAACGTTAGTCCGTTGCTTCGGATGTCGACATTTTCCGCGTAGCCGCGAGTGAATTACGAGTAATATTTTTTTATGCTTTAAAGTAAATGTTTTCGGTACTAACTCGCTCGACTCTTGCCAATTTACAATGTTTACTACTTCAATTATGATTTAATCGTTCGTCACATTGCTAATGCCATCAACCTATAACTTGTAATTGTTTGTAATGTGTATTATACACATATACAAAATAAAGGTAAATATACTTTACAGCATGCTTCTCTTTTTCATCTCAAAAATTTACTAAATGTTGACAAAAACAATGCAGTTCTGTAAGAAATTTAATTACGAATAGGATAATGTCAAATTATCATTGATATGAATCAGGGAAACCGATAATTTACGCGAAATACGAATGTAATATCAGTATGAAAATGATTGGTCGTTATAGAACAAAACACGGAGAAAAGTATGGCGGCAAATTTACGTCAAAAAACCCTGTTATCCGCATAAATAAGGGTTTCCTTGATTCCAATGTTTAATATTTTGACAATATCCGATCGGCAATTAAACTTCCTACAGAATTGCATTGGTTTCAGAAGCATAAAGTAATTTTTCGCGTTATCGATATTTTCCGTCTCAATAAACTATTATTTGGTTACGGTGCGGCGCTTGAATTCTAGTTTCTTTGTTACAAAATAAAAAAAAAGTTTTCGTACACAAAACAAAAAAAGAAATTAAATTATTTCCACTTGTTCTGCAGTACTTTTTTGCCTGATTGTGGGGTTACTGGAAACATTATCCATTTTACATATTTGCATCCAGAAAAATCTGAACTGCAAAGTGATGGAAAAATAAATAGTTAAAATATTCTCTTTCTGAAATAAATGTCACATTATGTGCAGATAACACAAATACCAATTTTTGGAGGCGATGAGAGAGTTGAAAATCAGTTGGAGAGAAAAGTGTAAGCCGGTGAGATCGAATTCATCTTGAATGAATTCAAAATTTTAAATATATATTCGATTTAAATAAAAGTACAAATACAAGCCTTGTGTGTTACTCTTTACACGGAGACAAAATAAGTGATATAGAAGCGTGTTTGGTAACAGTTTCTATGATACTGTAGTGATACACGACGCCATGGAATTGCGAAATGTGAAACCTGAGAAAATGTTTCGTCTTCAGTCAGCGATTGTAAAATGACACTTTTATCAAGTCATCATTTCACACAATAGCAGTTGCGAAGTGTGATATCACTGAGTGCAAAGATAAGTAAATGCGTGATTGTAAAAGCAGACTGTCTGCAAGCGTGAGATTCATAACATGCAATATTTTGGAAACGCAATACAACGAGAGAAGAATGTAGAAAAGGAATCATAATTCTCTCGCCACTCTTCGACCGTGTAACATCCACTCCGGACTGCAGTACCGTCATCGCTATCATCATCCGTTCTGCGGTTTAATCACGTGAACATACAACATTGGAATAACATATTCCTAAAATACAGATTAGAGCGGGGTCGTTTATGATAACAATAGCATGGTCGATTGGTTGGACGAGATGCAATTCGGAGGTAAATGGACTCCTTCACAGAGTTTGTCTTTACATAATAGATAAAATACATTTTTTTGGTTGGTAATCAAAAGTGCATTGACTTGTGTGATGAATATGATCATAGGAGGGTGAAGCTGTAGTTATGCAACAGTATGAAATTACGTAACAGGTTGTTGGACAGACAGGTAGAAATTTTAATGATAGAATTAAAGAACACGCATATAAGATGTATAGTAATATGTATAGTAATATAAGTTTGCAAATCATGTCATATAAAAATAATACTCCATTGAGGAAATAATAAAGGAATAAAAATTAACAGCTTAGAGTTGCTGGAAATTAATAAGAGCATTAACAAAAATCAGTTATTAGTAAATGACATTTTAAATAGGAAAGGACAGGTGGCTTGTCACCATTAAATTTATTTCCCATGGGATTTTTCCTCCCTAACACAAGTAATTAGTAGTGTTATGGTAATTACTTATAATAGATACACCCAATTCTCTTTTTCCACTGCATCCGATAGATTAATAATTCATTTTTTTTATTGTTTCAGATTTTAAAATGGAAGTGGGTGAATGGGTAGCGAAGCAGAGGAATTTTTCAAAATCTTTCAACAACAATCCTACTATAAGTTACAATTATCCAAGTTCTATCAAGCCATCTGACTCGGATTTTTTATATGATGGAACTGTTACAAAGAAAAAAAACTTTAATATGTTGCCATTGGGGTGCGATTTTTGTGATTATCGATGCAAACTACCCTTGGAGCTAAAATTACATAGAAATATTCATCTCACAAAAGGTAGTGTTGCCACTGAGAGCTGTGAAAGCAACGCAATAAACAATTCAAATAAAGAAAGAATTATTGAATCATGTTCAGGAAAAATTAAGCCAGAAAATCTCAATTTAAAAATAATATGCGACATTTGTAATTATGAATGCCAATTGGTAATTCAGTGGAGGATTCATAAAAAGGTTCGCCACGGTGATGGAGCTTTTTTTCTTTTGTACGCCGATAAGGATTTGCGTACAGATGACAATTTCGAAAAGGCAATACTTCTGTATTTTGTAACAACACCTAAAATTATTGTGGCTGAAGAAGATGATGTCAGAGAAAAGATATTAGAAGCACCGAAGCCAAATAATCATAAAGTAGATGTGCTAGTAAAAAGTACAATTATGAAAGTAGCTTGCGAATATTGCGAATTTAAATGTCGATATTCGATTCAATTGCAGGTTCATAGAAGTAGATGTCATGAAAAACGTAAAAGAAAAGCTTTGGAAGAAGAAGAGACTTTTCAAAGTGTAAATGCAGATGGAACAAGAAATGATATAGATGCAATCGATTGTAATGTTTTAAATTACAAAATAAACACATTGCATGAATATAAAAAAGTTAAACCAGAAAAAGAATCTTTCGGAAAGGAGAATGTAATCAATAACAGTAATGGAACATCTAAAGTGGTTCCATCTGAAGTTAGTAAACAAGATTATGCGGAACTGCAAAATGCGGAAGTATCATTAAAAGAGGTCACTTGTAAAGTGGAAAGCTTTGTAAATTCTGAGTACAAAGGGCTGAGCTCCAAGAAATCTAGTCAGGAACGTGGTAGAAGACGCAAAGAAATTAAAAGAGAAGAAAAGTTTGTCGGAGTACAAAATGTTAGTCAGTGTAAGGCAGATGATATAAAAGATATTGAAGTATCAAATATTGATAGTTTGATATTTTCATGTTCATATTGTACTTACAAATGTAAGTTTTCTGTTGAATTGAAAATTCATGAAAACATTCACCGCACAAAAAGCTTTAAAATTCGTCCCGTCTTGATGAGTGGCTATAGTGATAATATTGCTCTCAGGATTCCAAATTGTATTGTTACGGATAAAGATTTGAATGTGACCGGGGATATTAAAGAAGGAGTCGTAAAATTGGCTGAAATCAGTCAAGGTGGTGCAGTTATGAAGTTTAAAACCAAAGAAATACATCCTGATGTTGCAAATAGAGAGGTAGTAGAGGAAATTGATAAAATAAAAGTGGACGGAAGATTGTTAATTACCGACTCAATGTTTTCCTGTTCTGACCGTGATTATAAATGTAATATTTCAGCAAAGTTGAGTCTTCACAAAAGTGTTCTTCATAAAAATAATAACGCTAGAAAGACATCTTTATATGTAGAATCAAAACTTGGCAAGAATTTGCTGCCTGGAAAGTGCTACGTATTGCTGCGAGATTCTGATAAGTTGGCTGTAAAATCGCATATAGTCGAACAAAGGATACAGAAGTTAAAGAGTGATTTCAGTGCCATGTTATGTCGTCGTGATAAAAAGAAATTATCGTGTAATTATTGTAACTTTAAGTGTAAGTTGCCGATTCAGTTGTCGGTTCATAAAAATATTCATAGAGCAGAAGTAATACGTCATGCAAATGAAGACAAAGGAGTGCCAAAGATATATAAAAATGATCAACGTAATACCGACGTTCTGTCGATTGCTGAATTGCAAAAAAGGCATAGTTCTAAAAATCGCTTTGGTTCTGATATCGGTATGAATTTTTGTTGTAATATGTGCGACTATAAATTTAATACGTTGAAGTCGTTGAATAAACATAAATCGTACCATACCGGTCGCAACCGTTTAGCTTGCAAGTCGTGCAGCTTTGAAACCCACCGTTTTAATTTACTGCAAGTGCATATGAAGAAACACAAGGTCCACCCGTACCGCTGCGACTTTTGTGACTATAAATGTGAGCAATTGAGCAACTTGGAATGGCATAAAGGTATCCATTCAGGCTTGAAACCCTACGTTTGTTTCGATTGCGGTTTTAGATCCGCACACAAAGTCGGCCTGCAGAAGCACATGGCGATTCATACAATCGACAAACCGTTCTCGTGTAAACTTTGCAAGTTTAAGACAAAAGACAAGCGCACCATGAAGAGGCATCGGATGATTCACGACGATGAGAAACGTATGCCTGCAATCAGTGTCCATACAGATCGCGGAGACCTACCTGTTAGATAAAGCATAAAATACATTGCCATTCTATGGATAATACGCCAGGGCCTTAATAAACATGAACACAATGAATGTTTATATCATCATATTGCTCTATGTGGATCATATGGTATCCATGGCACAGCCATATTCTTTGTCGAATGCCAGCGTCCTTTGGTTTCCCAAAGTATGCCATATAGATAGTACCCGACTGACATCCAGAATGGCCAGCCAGTTGGATGTCTCGCCGCAACCACTGATGTTGGCCTGTTCTCTAATTTCCACCATCAAACCACCTCACCCCAATATCTGACGCAAGCTTCTATTCTGGATACTTGGTATTCAGTATAAACATATATGAATAAGAGTGTTCTGTTTGAAACTTGACAAGAGATTCATTATTAATAAGGATTTTAAAAAGCCAAGACCAAAATCATACTACCATGTTGCTCAAATTTTAACTTGAGATTTTTTTTTAATTATTGTTCGATGAAAATATCTTTGGCATAAATTAGTTTCATTAAGATGTGATAATATTTGATAAAATCATTTAATGCAAGCCATAAACCTCAACTCTTGATTTTGTTATTGAGATATTACTATTATTTACCTTTATAATACCTTAGAGCTGATATAAATATATTAGTGTAACCCTGAATTGAATTTCGAAGAAATTTATTGTTATATAAGTAAAAATACTGTACTTTGTTTTAGCATAGGTACCTACACACTTCTAAAAACTTTATATAATAAAATGTAAAAGAAATAACCAAAATATAATTTACTATCGTACTTATTAAAAAAGATCTTTTAAGAAAAGATGATATTATATCTGATAAAATTACCATATTCCATTGCTATCGTTTCCCGGTGCAAGACATTGTTTTAAGACCACACCTGCGGGTTGTTATATCGTTAAAATGTATTATTTTTTAATTGCCATGCTTCTAATTATTATTTTAATATATAGTTTTTTCAATTTTCGTTGAAAATTTTCTTCCTTTGATGGTTGTATTATGGTAGAAATATGACTAAACAGCAAGACAATGCTACAAATTAGGTGTCTTAAAGTAAAAGCAATATGTCTACTTTGCAAAGAAGTTTTTGTGTTTCACACTTAACCTATTAATTTTATCATCTAGTTTATTTTTTTCACCATGTTATTTCCAATTGAAAACAATGTGTCCTTTGTCATTAGCTAGTCAACCTTTACTTGCAATTAATATAAGTTAGAAACGTTGGAATTGAGTTTATTGGTTTCTGTTTGTGATTTCCGTGACATACATAAGAGCTTAAACATTTTGTTTCATATTATGTCTTTGTCGTGCTTTACGAGTTATATAATTATCATTACCTATATGTGAACCGACTTATAGTACATTTACATTTTTTTTGTTAGATTTCGTCAAAATGTGGACTTATCGGTTTCTTCCTTTAGACACCTCAAATACAAAGTAACCAAAGAAAGACAGAACAAATAAAATATTGTTATTTTGAAATATATGAAAAATAAAAATTTATTACTTTTCTATAAACTATTATTATTTAAAAAAATATATTATATACCCACTTGTTTTCCTTACTTTACGAAAAAAAATATTGGTAAATCCTTTTGGGCTTTGGTCATCTCGGTTGCTGAATCAAGGGTCGAATTCCAGAAGGAAAATATTCATCGATGATTTTTTCCGCTGCCGACTACTCCTAACCCCTTAATAGAGCACCTTACAGTCATTTAAGCTGGGGCACCTCACAAGTTGTTCTTCCATGTAAGATTATGCGGCCATTTTAGTGGTATTCACCTCACTTTTATTTGTCAGACATTTTTTGTGAAAGTATATTTTCGTTTTTAAATATAAACATACATCATACGATACCAAAAAATAGTAGCAAGATGCTGAATTATCATTTTGTGATTGAAATTAATAAAAAAGGTATTTAACATCGACAGGTGAGCAATGTGCGATTAAAACGTCTTGGAATTCTTTCAATAGAACACCAAATGGCAAATAAGATACATGTTAATAATGTCGCTAAGAGCAAAAGCAAGGAAAAATAATTTTGTTAAAATTTTTTGATGTTTTTTTTGCGAATAGTTAATGTTGTGTTGGTAAAATCTACTGAATATCTTGTCCTAAATTAATTTACAATTTTAATCTACAATATATTAATGGATTGTAGATCAATAATTTTGTATTTTTTATATAAATAATAAATATAAAAATGATTTTAAAGACTAGATTTTTTGACGTATTTCAAGAATAATCCTGTGGGACTACAATATTAATTAAAACATTTGTAAATGACAAATTGTAAAAATATGGTACATATTTTTCAAGAAATTATATTTATACATAAAAATTTTCAATACTATGTTGGTTTATGATTTAAAATAAATAGTAGGTTATTTTTAAAGATACCCTTAATCCAACACTATTGTAAATATTAAATCATTTTTAGAGGAAAAATGGCGAGAACGGCCAAACCCCTAGCTACGTCAGAAAATCTTGTTATTATTCTGTTAATTATATTTATCAGCATTTTTTAATAAAGTTTTTATTATTTAAAGCGTGTCCATATTATAATATTGATTAAAAAAATTAAAGGTGGGGAGGCGCGGAAAAAAAAATATTTTTAGGGGAGGCGTTGTAGCATAAACGTTGTAGCATAAACGACTTAATACATGTGGTCATTTTCAAGGCCTTAAGTTTTTTACTAGCATATAAAAACAATATTTTTTTCAGTATTTTAGTAGCTGAATAATGGACAAATATATAAAAAACACTAATATGTAAACATATCCTATAGTAGTAAAAATGTTTTGAAATGTTTAACACTGAATATTCCAGAACACGCTTTCGAGGGGTTGTGGTTCTTCCATCAAGCCCCTCAATTGTTCTCGGTTGAAAAAAAAGGTGCCATTTATTCAATGCATGCATTTCTATGGTGCTAGCTTACAGCTTAGAACCTCTCGAATATTCAGAGTAACTGTTTAATAATTCAAAGACAATAAATTATACCAAACGACCCTTCATAACCCCCAAAATTAAAAAACGACGATGAACTGAGAATATCCCTAGAGGAGCCCGAATCCTGTCTTACTCTTGTTCCAACTAGTTGAATTCCGTCATCCTGGAAGGCCACTTATGAATATCCTATGAATATCCTATGATGTACTTGGAGGAGCTTCGAAGCATGACTTGGAAGGAAGTGAAGGGATAAGATGGGGACAGTGGCCAAAGGCTTCAAAAGGAGAGTGGAGCTAGTATCAAGTTGGAGGATATAAATGTCAGGTGTACAATTTATTGCGGCCGTTTTTAAAAATTCATCAAAGCCACGGACATATTAATATTTATTATAATTAGTTTCTGGTACTGGAGGACTCTTCAGAGATTGGGCTTTTCGAGCTGATGTCATAAATGGATGCACACCCTCTGTAGCAAATTCCCTGAAATATGAAAGGATTATTAACATTTTAAAAATTATTCTGAACTGATTTTTTTTAATATAATTTGATTGGCTTTATTTTCTGAAATATTGTGTAATTCAAAAATTCGTACCTGTTCATTAGAGCAATCATTTTTTCATTATATTGCTGTTCCTGCTCCATACTTCTATTGAAATCTAAAATCCTTTCTTCTGCAGCTTTTACCTGGTACAAAAACAAGCATTTAAATCAAGATTTGTTATCCCTCATGTATATGGCTTACATGGGTTACTAGGGAAATGTCATGAAATGGTAAATGTGTATTAGGTTATGTCAGGCAAGCTCTCATTTATTATTTAATTAATTAATTTGAATCAAAACATTTAGTAATATTTAGGGCAACGGGCTTGACCCAAAAGCCTCTCCTTGTCCTAGCCCAAAGACTGTCTCTTGCTTCCTCCCAGGTCATTCCTGCGTCTGAAGCTCCACTGAATCCATCCGGTTGGTAGAAGCGTCTGTTAGGCTTCAGCACATATTCAAGCCAGGTGCAAAAACTTTTTTATTTTGTACGTAATAAGGGGCTGGTCTATCTGTTCTCTTACCTCTGAGTTTGTGACAAAGTTATACCATTTATTGATTGAATTGACATTTACTTGGTAGAACTCCATTATAATAAAATAAAATAACAAAGTATTTAATCCTACAAATTTTTTATCAGGTAGTTGATAGCTATTTTGGCTCTACGCCATCTATAGTTCTGACGAATATCCTATTTAAAGTTAAATCACCATAGTCTTAGTATTCACCGCAAGCATCTGTTTTCAAAGCACAGTCTACGTTTAACCTGTGCTTTCGTGAGTTGCCACAAAACGCAATTGTAAAGCTGCGAGTCCCAGCAACGTTCAACTCAATGCGGAAAGTCTGGGACTCAAGGTTGGCATCCTACAATTATACTTAAAGTCAATTGCCATAAAGAATACACCAAATCCACTGAAAACTTACTATCTAGCCCTATCTACTACTGGAAAACATTGAAGTGTGAAGAGCAATTGGATACAGACCAATCATTCTAGCTTCATTTACTAACCTTACACTCTTTGAAAAGAAATGTTGAGCAATTGACCTATAACTGGTTTTATTTTTCCTTTAACCATATGTACTCCCTCAATGAGGAGCTGTACTGTATGATCCAAAGTATCATGAGAAATTTCTCCATCATACTTTGGATAAACCTAAACATTACTTTTGCAATCTTAGCCATCCTCATCTGATCTTGCAGGTAATGTCTGTATGCTTCCTTTGCACGCCTGTCTTTCTGCTTGTTCATGTCCGTCATATCGGCTGCTTGCTTGGCCTGCTCTATCCTCAATTCTTTATCTATGGTGGACTCCATAATAACCCGCTGGGTCTCTGCCATCTTTTCTTGCATTTGAAGATGGCGACCAGACAGTGCTTTCTGAAAGAAAAAAGAATATTCATCGAATCGATTTTAAATTGATCTACAAAGTCTAATACTCAAAATGTACTGAAGAATTCTTATACTTCATAAGAATTCAGAGACAACTAACGATTCAAATGAGTTTTTCAGGTCACCAAATTTGTACTGTTTGGAAGAATAGGCTGGTATTTTTACACGTCTTCCTATTTGAAATTATGACCCAATGGAATTTATTTAAATAGCATGTTTGTGAAACACATTTCTGACAACTCAAAGTAAAAATTCTTATTTGTTTTGATTCGTAACAATTTCACTTTTCGTAAAAAATCCTAATAAATACAAGACTGCCTTGTCTTCACATCTTAGTTTTACCTCCATCTACTGTAATTGTGTTACCAGTCATGATGTCATACCATGTGCCAGTTATGATGAAGGATGGACTGAGGTTGGCCTCGTTCGCCTCAGTAACCTATCAGTAGTAATCTTCGCTTAGAAGGTTCGCAGTTGAATTCCGGTTCATGGCTTAACATTTGAGATCTTGTTCAATCATTTTTTGAGTGAATGTGATGCCTTTTTTCCATGAGTCAATCTAAGATCTCAATCTAAGGTCTCTGCGGTTTACTGGTAAGAGCTTTAACCGAGAAATCAGATGGTTACGGGTTCAAGTTCTTGCAAGTTCAATATCATAATTATTTTATTTAAATTTTTTCGAATGAACATTTGTGGTCTTAGTCATGGGTGTTTGTGATGTCTTTATCTAGCTTTTTTTATGTGATTTGAAAATTTAAAAATATCAGCTGCCTTGGTAATTATTGCCAAATATATATTCAATATGTTAAAAAGATATTTGTTTGCTTTCATAATTGGATAAAAGAAATTCTTCTAGTTTTCACCTTAAGCAGTTCTCTGCGCTGCTTCTCCAAAAGACATCTTTGTTTTTCACTCTCTTCAATGTATTTCTGAGCGGCAGTAGCCACCATTTCATCATCACTCTTTTGCTGGAATTCTCTCTCCGCTCTGACGGCAGCAAAGTGCTGAGCATATAAGTCGAGCTCCCGTTTTTCTTGCTCCTATAATAACATGCCATTCTGATTAATGATACATGCACTTATGAATATTAGGACAAATATTTTTTTTAATCTGTGTATTAGTTACAGCAAGATTAAGGGTAGAACTAATATGCGCCACTTTGAAAACTTAACCAAAATTTATTTGAAATATCCAGGGCTTTTTTTGCCATATAACGCGGTGGAACGGCGTTCCGGCACCTTTTTTCACGGTATTTTTAATGTAAGAAGTTAGACGAAACAATTTTCTCGCTAACATATAATTCGTCATCAAAATTAACTTTACATTTCCTAAGTAAAAAAAAAATATTTTTTTGTGTGCTTCGTGGCATAGGAGTAGCTGTCTTAAATTTTATTTAAATGATATTTTTATATAATTTTCTTTAGCAAAAAGCTTGATAAGAAGTGAGTTCCGGCACCTTTTAATCCTAAAAAAAAACCTTGGAAATACCTAGTCTCACAAAAAGAATCAAATAAAAATCAATTATTCAACTGAAAAATCGATTTATTAAATTTTTCATTCGGGGATTTGAATCCATAGGCACGATTCCCAAAAACGTTCCCTACTCGGCTACAGGCTCAGCTGCTTATTTATGTTAAGTATATTTAATCCGGGCCTATGGCCGACTGTCCAACGTCGTTATCTTCAGTTGCGATGTGTTCACTGGTTTAAACCCGGTACGAACAATTTCATAAATTGATTTATGCAATTATTTTCGAGGGTAAGGATATCCGTGATGTCTGAATTCCTTTCCACCTATCTAAACTTAACAATGGGGCGCAGCGAGAGCAATTAGATAATCACTAGTCCTGCTCTATCATCAATATTCTATTCTTACTAACTCTAAGAAAGAGATGTTGAACAACTGTTGAAAAACAAATTCTGTTGAGGTAAATTCGATTAGGCGGCCAAAAAAATTTATAATCCTTATTATTGACTTATTTTTTCGTAACAAGTTAGTTGTCAGACCATCACTGTTATATAAATATTGAACAATCATCAATCTATGAGTTTTACTACCTTTTTCTCTGCCACCTTCTTAGTCTTCTCATTCAATTCAGCCATCGAAACTCTTGCAAAATAGGTTTCGAGTTCCTTTTCTCGTTTCAACATTTTCTGTTCAAATTGATTCTTGACACTGATCTGTTGTTTCAAACTCTGACCCAAATTCGCTTTCTTATTCAACATTTTCTCCGATGCTGTAATAAAAAGTGAGTTATTATTTTACTTACCGATTTCATATTTGTTTTGATTTGATTTTTGTGCACAAAAAACATAAATAGGAATTAACAAAAAAATGACAAAATCAAAATTCCATCATGTCCATTTCCAATGCAGAGCAAATAGACTTATGATGGAATAGATCAATCTTCTGATTATCCGATATTTTAAAAAAATATTATCAATATTAAAGTCACAAGGAACTGACAAAATGAAACTTTTGGTGATCGTCATTCTGTATATATAATAAATGTCAAAAGTAACAAGTTACAATTTTAATAAAAAATAATATTACACACCCAGCTGGAGTTCTTTAGCAGTCACTTCTTTGAGCTCTTCAATGATTCGCCTCTCTTCTTCCTTTTCTTGTAATATTTTTTTCTTTTGAGACTCCATCGCCATCTGTATTTGATTATCCAAAAAAGCTCTAGTTTCGACTACTTTCTGTGCTTGATCCGTCTTGATCTTTTCTTCAAGAACTTTCTAGAAAAACAAGATTAAAATGGATAACCTTTTTATAGCACTTTGTTACTATAAGGTAAACGTACCAGTAGTTGACCGCTTAAGAGAAAAATTCAACAAAAATAACGATTAACGTTTAACATTAGACTGAATGATGACAAAGGAAGTGTATTCCTAATGGATAAAATGTCTTAATTAGTATGATAAGACAAAAATTAGGAAAGGGTCTGTTACAAAAAAATTGTGTTAAATTTTAAACAACCATGTTAATGTGTCAGTAGTTAGTTGCCCATGCCTAATCAGAGGGTTTCATGACAACCTTTCATCAGAGCTTCCTGTAAGATCACTCTTGGTAAATCAAGTAGCATATGCTTACATTCACTGATATCTTAAACAATTCTCGTAAGAAATTCAAAATAAAATACTTAATGCATAAGGTGTTGTTTTCAAATGGTCGTTATGACATCCAATGACATATATGGTGATGTGTTAGTCCTTCAATCCGACAAAAGATAGTTTCACTTGTCTGAACTTTACAATTTAGAGCAATCTCACATCTAAGTTTCTTATTTTGGGTACTTTTATTGAAAAAAGATAAACAACTGGTACATAGTCTATTACCAGCACATTTATTTACATGTTGATTTAATATATATATTCTTTTGTAATCATGTCAAGCATAATATATGAACGCCTGATAAAGTCTATCTCAACAGAAGTTATTTTATAAAAACTACTTTTAATTTTTCTTTTTTAGAGAGAGAGTAAGAATTGAATGATACAGATTATATCAATACTAGTTGTTGGATAATCGCTCTTGCTACGCCCTGCTTTTAGGATAGGATGGGTGAGAGGGAATTCAGATATCACACACATACGTGTCTTCAAACACAAATACATAAATCGATCAAATGATCAATTTATGAAACTACACCGGACAGTTATTATGAATTATTAGTAAATATAATTTTCAAAGAGATGGGTGGCAAGGCTCTTAATAGATTTCCCATGGAATTTTACCTCTCATTTAAAAATATGAAGTACCGGTATTGTTTGTATTGTCTCACATTCAAGTTTTTAATGTAGGCCATAAAAAGATTACTTCACAGACTTCAAATTAATATTAGCAGTTTATTACAATGTTTTAAGATTTACTACAATACAGTAGCAGGTTAGATCAGCGTATTAATTTTTTCAATAAAACAATAATAAAGCCATCTAGTAGTTGCGCTGAACGGTGATAAATACTAAATATTACAAATATATAATATTTGAACTAGCTAGCGACATCTCTGAATAATTATTGCATGCTACAAGGTATGTATTGTAGGCCTACGAATTACGAAACTGAGTAGCTCATCCTACCTTTGCCTCTAAGTCTTTCTTCATAACACAATGCCAATTCTTATTCGCCTCCTTTTCGTTCTGAATCATCTCCTTTTTTTCTTGCATTTGCATCTGTTGAATCTGTCTTATTTCCATTTCTCTGCGCTTCTTCAGCAGTGGTCCAATCGCTTTACATTTAGACCTGCCATTAAGCAACAATAATGAATCGATAATGTGACCATACTAGCATTCCAATCCGTGGGCATCGCAACCAAACCAATGACTTTAGCCACACGATTACGGGACAGGCATAATAAATTATAATATAGATACCATCAATTTGGGTAAGTTTGTCCATCGGTCTAAGATTGGTTCACTACATGGAAAAAGGTGCTCTTATAATACCATGATGCCATATGAATATTTTTTAGTTAAGCAAAGGTGGTAAAAAATGAATTAATGTGCAACATAATTTGTTGAATCTGTAAGTTGTCAGCATGATAAAGAAAAGTTGCCAAGACTTTAAAATCACTGAATTAATAGTAATTACAGCGATTAAAAGTATCGTGGGGCAAAGATAACCGATTTCGATGTAAACTTTGGCCCACCTTGTTTTATCTATATCAATTATAATATATCAATTATAACGATACATCTATATTTTATGTTAATTAAATTTCATTTTAAGACATAAGTATATTTCTATGTAGAACAATATCACACATAAATCCAATGGCGAACCATAAAAATACAAAAACCCTTAGAACTGGGCCAAAGTTACCCAGATTGACCGTACATGTTTAAATAAAATACATGTTTCAGTGAATTTGAATCGTCTAAATTTGTACACCTCCATAAGTTTTGTAACGAACCAGGCTATCTTCAGGTTTGTTCAGTCCGAGTTCATCTGAAGTGGGGTACAATATTTGAACAGCTAAAATTTGATATGTGTTTTTTGATATTTGTGCTTGAGATTTTGAAGCAAAAAATCTGTGTAAACACAATGAAGCCTAATAATAATATTGTAAAAATTATACTTCTCACATGTCCAATTGTAATTGTTTCATAGCCAAAAACTCTTCAGTCTCTTTGTTCTCCTCCAATTCCAAGTTTGCCATTCTTTCCTTTTCCGCTTCTAAGTCGCGTGGAATATTTCTTCTTGCTGAACATTGTCTGTATTCAGATAGATAGCAGTTTTCTTCACTGGTTAGTAATAATTTTAATCTGAATAAAAAATCAAATGCATTTTTTCATTAAGATTTAGGCCCTCTATTGCACATGTCCACATTAATTTGGTTTGAAACATCGCTTTGAATAGTTACTATTATTTTATCACAATTTGATTTGTAACATCACTGTTTTACTTTTGACATGGTAAATTGGTTGGTTGGTAATTAATTAATGTAGATGCTACTGCACTAAAAAGACAGCAGGATTGTTAACAACAAATTGCAGATACCTAGTGTAACAGTCTAATAGCAGACAGCTGAAGTCCCGTAGTCCTATTGTTGTACAAAAATTATCGAACTCAGCAATTCAAGTTTTTATTATTTGAGTACAGTAGAAGCCCGATTTATCGTTTTTTAAGGGCTCAAAAAAAATGATGAATGTGAGTGAGTAAACGATGAACGACGATTATTTAACACTGTTTATTTGCTGGGACTATAAAATATAGCTATACATGTGGGAAAATGATGAGTGCGAGAATGATAGACTGGGATTCCACAGTATGTAAATTGTATCTTTAGAAGAATTCTTATTTGATCAAAGATAGATGAATTACAAATATATATCACAAATCAGTTTTTAAAATAATATGTTGCCTAGGGTGGCAACACCTCTGGCACAGGCTCCATTAGTATGTTTACATGTAACAAACCAAATTAATACAAAAAATCAAAAACTATAAATACATTCCCGCATCATGTAATTCTGAGTTCTGCAATAACTACATCCATTGAGTTGTTTTTATCGGTAACTTTAGCTCTTTATTGTGATTTTAAATTATTTCTTACTTTTCTCTTCGTGTGTTGAGAACATTATCGTAGTTCTTCAATTCTCTCTGGACTCTTGCAGATATATCTCTCACTGAAACTCTAAAAAAGCACACTTAGACTCAGAGTTGATTGAGATGGATGGGAAAGAATAAATCTTGGTAAAGGTGCCACACATCTCGAGTTGGCGGATGGCAAAATATTAATATTAGTTATAACCAAATCGTGTATATATCGTCGTTGTTCTGGAAGAAGACACTAACTGAAAAATACTAGTTTTGAGTAATTGGACTTTGAAGTTTTTCAAATATTTGAAATGCTATACCTTTTTCATTTAGTTAGTAACTGTTTTGAAGTAAAAGTATAATTTATAAAAATAAGTGAGTTCTTCCATACTGTAGAATTCGAAATGAGGAACATTTTGTTGTAAGTAACTTAATATGTAATTTTTTCGATTTAGTGTTTCCTTCCAGAACACCGACGATAATTCACCACTAATTTAATAACAGTAATTCACTATTAACCAACGTCAATTGGATCCACTAAACACCATTGATTAATGAGACAATATAATTAAAAAATAATAATTATTAAATCCATATTCCTGTGACGTTATGGCAGAAGTTGATATATCAGTTTTACCTTAGCTTACAGAAGAAGAAATATGAACCTTGGTAAGTTATAAAAATTCAAATTAAACGGATAATTCCTAATAGATAATACACTTATTTAATGGATCTTGTTCATGGACCATTGACTAGCATACGGAATTTTCGACAAATTTGAAGTAAGGTACTTTATTCAATATCGGACCACCTGTGACATCTATGTATTCTTGAAGCCAACACAAAATATTTATGGAAACGTTTCTGTTTTTTGTATGAAGTAAAACTCGGTGAGACACACATATTTGTATGTGCACCTGGACTCAATATGTCGAAAAAACAGTGAATTTTTGTAATATTAAACAGTTAATTCTCAATTATACAGGTTTTTTTCCGGATTTCCCTCATTTCCCGACTTTTTGCAGCACTTATAATGATTGAAGCATTTATTTATTGGATATCATTTTTGCACTGGCTGCAACTTATGGAATAACAAAGTAATTTAATGTGAATATCAAAATTGTACCTATTACTGTTTCCATGATACAAAATATCCTTGTTTTTCGTAATCTCATCAGTAGGACGTCCGTCCTCCCTTTTTTGGGAGTAAAGTTGACTTATGACGGCTTTTCCCTTGAAGTCTGTGCCGAATAATTGGTCTGCCATCTATGAAAAAAAGAAACAATCATATAAAAATAGTGTAATAGTATGAGCTGCCAATAGATGGCGGATAAGTGACATTACATATGTGGAAACAACAAGCTTCATAATTATTATGAATGTGCCAAAGTACTCACTGTACAAGTATTATTTAATTTTTTAGAAGGTATACTTTTAAAAACTTTAAAATTTACTACAACGGCTCCCAGTCTTGCGGCCCTCACAGACCACTAAACTCCCAATTTTAAATACCACCCACCACTAATATGATTTTATTGAAAAAATGTATTAACAGAATATATCTGCACCCCAGAGGCAAATAGTCTTTTATAAAAAAATAGCGAAATTGTGTTATAAATGTCACATTATTTGTAATTTTAACATCTATAAATGGGTAAATAAAACTTTGGCGTACGTAAATCGTAAAAAAACCATGATTTCCCCTGTAAATGAAACTATCCAAGCCCGTTATCTATCTACTGCAAAAGAATGAAAACAGAAACAGAACAACTAGATTAATTGATATCAAATAAAAACCGTGTTAGAAACACGTTTTTGCTCCTCCTGTAAAGTTGATAAAATGGACATATGACTATTGGTCTCAGGTACAGATATAGGTACACAGGGAGTTTATTTCGTCCAAAGCTTCGTCTATGCACAAGGGAAAAGTGTATGTTTCTTCAGATTAAACGGGGGGGGGGGGGAACAACAGCCAACACCCCACATATGACGTCCCTATATATATAATGATGATCACATTTTTTCTATTCTGAAATGATAATTACACTTGTTTGATCAAAATAAATAAATTATTTTGATATTTGTTGATACTGGTTTGAAATAAATTTATGGATTCTTGGCTCCAATCACGTTTCTGCAACGATTCCGCGGACCACCAAAAATTTCTCGCGTATCACCGGTTGACGACAGCTGAGACAGTGGTGTTTATTATAATCAATATTCATTATTGATTCAAATGTATAATTATTGCGCTTTCCAATACTGTCAACAAAGTTAAATTACAAATATCATTGCTTAAGCAATTTTTAAAAATGAAGTATACAAATATTTACAGTTTGATAGTGTCTACACTAAAAAATTGATGGGGCATTTTAAATTGTAAGCTATTGATTTAAGTATATTGGCCAAAGAAAGGTGAAGTAAGTTTATGAAACTTTTTTGCTACAATGGGTTCACATAAAGATAACTAGGGCTACCAATTCGTATTATTTACTTACTGCTTAAAATAGGCTGATTGATAACAAGTTATTGTGTATTTTACTGAAAAATATTGTAATCAATATGTAAATACTTACATTGGTAGATGTTTGTTGCTGTAAATTCGATTTAAAAAAATATTATTCACGTAAATAAATTGGCGTTCTAAAATGTGTCAAAAATGCATTCGATATTTACCGCCATGTTGTTTTTTCGAATGTTTGTTCGATAGTGACGTCATTGAAACGCGTCTATGGAAACAATTTAATCAAATTCATAAGGAAGTGCTATAATAAAGTGTATTTGTGAACATCGATTAGAGATGTACCCGATACTAAGGAAAATGCAAAGAAATATAATTTTGTACAGAAAAATGTGGGACGCATATTCGTATTCGTTCTACATTATATACTTGATTGCGCAATCAGTGGTTCGAGTTCCCGAACGGACACTTCTTCATACCTGTGATATATTCATTCATACATTCCTACGCTCTCTATGCTGGAAACGAATACATACTAATAGGAACACAGGCGAGCTGCCAACACTGGAGGGCCGGACACCGTCAGAACGTGCTGTACCTTCAGCTGGAACAGGTAACAATACTACTAACTGGCCGTCGGCCCGCGGCAGGTCGATGGCAGCTCTATTCTTAAACTAAATCTCTGTAATTATACTAGTTAAATAAAATATTCCAAAATCAAAATGGTTCTCAAAACGGTACATCCATTTATTGGTAGAGACATTAGCTAAATACTTGTCCTTTCCAAGCCCTGTCCTTTTACCCTTACTCTCTCGAAAAATAGAGATTAAGAGATCATTTCTCGAAGAACATCTGTCGAGATGCTACATTAGGAGTCCATATTGGGAGCGGTCATGATTGAAGAAATCTTTTCGTTAATCACCAAGCAATATGTTGCTACACATACATGATATGTATGGGATGGTGTTTTGTCATTTTTATGAGGTACGGAGGGAGGCTAGGCTTCTCATCTTCGTCTTCTTTTTGGCGTCGATGTTACTAATGATGATGGTGATGAAGTAAAGAGATCTGAACGGTAAGATACTAATAAACTAAAATATATTTATATACTTAAATAGCGGTGAGTACTAACAATAGGGGTGGAGTTTTAGCAAGATTTTATTACTTATTCGTATAACAAAGTTAACATTATTTTAATTATGTAACCAGTGGCGCATTCATAGATACACAAGCTTGCTTGCGTGGCGCAAGATATTGTAAATAAATATACAAAATTTATTGAAATGAATTTTAAATCAAACGCACCAGTTTTTGAAATCTGACATTAAAGTCGCACGCATATTTTGGAAATTTCAGTGAACACGTATTTCTGAATTAATTATCCATTATGGTTTTTGTCATGTCGACGAACCCTCAAAAAATATGAAAATGAGTTAATGATTGCGTCTCATTTTAAAGACAACAGAGTAGGTCTCGGCCAAATGATGTAAATTAGAAAAATAAATTTACCACTTTTTGGAAGGGAAACATAATTTTACATTGGTTGTAGGTTTAAAAATTTTAACCCGGCGACTTGATGTAGGCCACTATTATATTGAAACTCTCTATGTATAATCTCGTATCTACAAATATGAGAGTTAACAGGATTACATTTCAATAACGCAACTCACCATATAATTTGGATTATTGAGATTTTGTACACTTCCCCGAAACCCGGGTCGTTAGTGACAAAATACATGGAAGTGTACAAAATCTCAATAATCCAAATTTGATATTGAAATTCCATCAAGTACCCTCAGTCGATGTCTTAAATTATTATCACCATATAATGTTTTCGATAAAAACAATTTTTTCTCTCTCCTGAACAATTTCAATTTTGGGGGTTACGTCAATTGGCCAAAACATCGTATATGAATTTGATATTTCGCACTTACTTCCAGTAAAATACAGTTGCAAGTCTGAATTTGTCGTTTTGCATAATCCATTTGAAGTTTTCAAAAATTTTGTGTACATGATACAATAGTGAAACCTAAAGTTAACGGACATTGGATTTCACGCACAACATGAAGCTTGAAGCATGAAGCTTGACGCGTGCCGGCCGATGATTTTAAGTGCGTTTAGCCACACCCAGCTGAGAGAATTAAATTGTTTACTCGCGTAAATACATCATCGATATTTTTTAAACCATATCCGCTTCCAATTTGTAGCATGTGGCTACCACGTGGCACGCCTCCATGATTCCCTGTCACCAGCCAATTGCTTTGTTTTTCGGTTGAAAAACGTTCGAAAATCAAAAGGGAGAAATGATTGTATTTTAAACACGATTATTCAATCACAAAACATAATTAAAATTAGTATTATATATTTTTAAGCCGTCCGCTCTTAATGTGGAGCATATTGCCTTCTGATGGAGGTATCTCAACATAAGTTATTCTATTAAAACTGCTTGTTACTCGTTGAATTGTTAGTAAGGGTGGAGCAATAGAGCTAGGACAGCTCTCGTGGATAGCTATTGCTGTTTTTGGGATAGGATGGGTGGGAGGGAATTTTAAACTTCACAAACATCCATGCCTTTGAACAGAAATCCATAAATCGATTGGAAAATCAATTTATGAAACTGTCCGTATTGGGATTCACAACCGTGAGATCTGTAACCGAAGCCAACGACGTTGACCACTGCACCACGCACCCGACAAATTTCATCGTTGATATTAATTTTTATGTATAGAAAAACGAAATAAAATAAAATAAAATAAAAATTGTGAATCTGTATTCGTATATTTATGTATGCAATATGACGTTTGGCTTTAGCATACAGCCTTCGCCCACATTCGTTCGTTATATCGAGGTATCACTGTAGGTCATTATATTCAGCAAGTGAGGACGCGCCGCTGTCTAAGGAACAAAGGCAAATAAGCTTCGCGGATCGTGTGGTTCCCGGGGGTCGATTCCGGTTGCGGCAGAGTGAGCCGAAGGTCACACTTTTACGGGACATCGGGGACTTCTTCCGGGCGATAAAATCCCTCTCTGGTCCTGGCAGATGGGGCTTTTGACCCCCGAGTATTCATTTTGCTTCTGCTGCAATATTATCTAGACTAAGTTACCCATTCTGTGATTACCACAACAAGGGATTTCAAAACTGGCCGACTATAAATACCGGTATTACAAAAAAATGGCCAAATACGATTGAAATACCGGTCGAATAAATCAATGTAGATATTCCTTTTTTTTTAAATCGTGTTCGTTCCCAATGTGGATCATATGGACTAATAATGGAACTTATCTAAACAGAAGATTTTCTAGGAGAACTGTTTGATACTCACTCAGCCTCCTATTTACGGAGAGAGTAAGGATTCTAGTATAGAACTGGGGCAGGACTAAAAGCTAGCTGATCGGTCTCGCCGCATTTTGTGGTTCGGATGGGTAATTTTAAGACGTTCATGGCTTTGAACACAAATCCATAAATCGATTGAAACTGTTCGCGCTGTTATTCCGACCCGTGAGCACCGCAACTGAAGCCAGCGACGTTGACGACTCGAGCACGGACCCAACCTATAGTTTATTTATTTATTTAACGACAGCACAGGCAAATCATTTTCAATTAAAAATACATGTATATTTAAAAAGTAAAATGATGATAACAACAAATAATACAGATAAAAAAGACTACCTATTTATATTAGTTTTATAGACGCTATAATACAAAAAAGGCAGGATTTAATAACAAAACGAAATTAAGTAGCTGGGCCGCAATACATTTCAATATTGGTTGCTGGTTGTGCATCAATGATATTAGGAAATAATGGTTATAGCAATGATTATTTAAATTCCAACTGAAATCTATTATGATTTGCTATAATAAAATAGACCTTAAGTTTTGTACTCAGTTTTCAATATACCTGTTATATTCCAAGAGATTGACACATAGTCTTAAGAGGGGGTAATAGGTATCTAGTAATAAAATGGTATTCTATTTTTCCCATTTAATCCAGGTAGGTAGGTCAAAACATTCGTATATTTTTAACACTTCATTTCATCGTAAAAGTTCTCAAGAATATGTTTTGCCTTGTGCGTAATACTCAAGGCTTGACTATGATTTTTAACAAGGGTCTCACACTTGGGAATTCCATGTTGCCTTCGATTCTGATGCAAACTGAAGTTTAGCGAAAGGTTTTACAATTTTTATAGATAAAAGATTTAAGTTGGGTACTGAATTGCTAAAAATAATCGAATAGCTTGTTTGAAGATAAATATTCCAAATTTGAAAGCACGGAATAAAACAAAATATGGCTATAAAATGTTAATATTGCGATTATTTATGCTTTCATAGATAGTCAAGTGTCAAAATAGCAACAGTCAAATGACACTTTTTTTAAATAAGAATCAAGATAGCAATTTCAAGATATTTCCGTTCTTCCATGTTCGATAATATTATTATAGTAGTTGTCAAAATATAATCTGGCGTTTTAGTTAAGATGAAAATGTAAGGGGGTCACTAGCGCATTATTCAACATAATGAAGACAACGGTTAGCGGAATATAATTATGAGGAATGCGTCAATCGACTGAGAAGTGTAAAGCATTCTTGCTAGCTAAATTGTATTAATTGTGCGAGTATTTAAAAAAAGATGATTTACCAATTTCACTGAAACTAAAGTTATTGTTTCATCATTAAAAGGAAGCTAAACGTATGATTGATTTCGTACTTGCAGCATTGGGGTAAATTCACAGCTGGACCATTGGCGGGTTTTGATATTTCAATTGCTTTATGAATTTTAATTCAAGTTACGACGATGTATTTTATGGTGCAACAGGGAAGAACTTTTATTAACTCAATGGCTTCGGATGTCGACATATTCCGCGTGGATGTGAGTCTGATCGGGCGATTACTATTTTTTATGTTCTCAAGAAGATTTTGTCAGAATTTATTCAGTTGAATTCCTTACCCATAGGCAATTAACATGTTTACTATGTTTTTATTATTCATCTCATTGCAAAAACAAAATACTTTTAATTTTGAATTTATGTCATCTGTATACTGTTCAAGTTTATAAAATATATTTATACATTAAACAAATTTTAAAATGTTTAGTTTGCAAACCTCGGTAGGTATATTGAACTTTTTCCCATGTCCGCCCCAACGTGGAGCATATGGCCTTCTAATATGAGTGTCTCAACAGAAGTTTTCTGTGAGAACTGCATGTTACTCAGTTGCAGCTATCAGAGAGTAGGGATAGAAAGATAGTTTTGGAGGATCGCATGGGTGGGAGAGGGAATTTTGGACATCACAAACATCACGATATCCACAATCTATTGAAAGATCAAATTATGAAACTGTCCGCAACGGGAATTGAACCCGAAACATCAGTAACCGTAGCCAACGAAGTTACCAACTGCGCCACGGAACTGACAAGTTTCGAAATACATAGCAATTATAAAATAAATGTATGTGTCAAGTGTAATCCTTACCTATATTGCAATTTATTATCAGTTGTCAAACTGAAAAGAAATCTACAATATGTTCAAATACGTCATAAAGTGATAAAGTATAAACAATTTGGTGAGAAAGTCGCATATAGTATATTTTTTCCTCATCTATATTAAAGGTCATTCGATAATAATATTACATCTGAGTTCAGAAGCTTACAAAAATTTCTACTTGATTGTTAAATCTAGGTCGATGTTATGTTTGAAAATGGCGAAAATCGTCGAATCTTCATTCAAAACAAATGAAACGATGTAATTAAAAAATCATTAGCATCAGAGACATCTGTTGGCAAAATTTCGTGTTTATCTTTGCTCCTTGATTGCCTCATTCCACAGCGATGTCATTCATCTTAAAATTCTCAAAGCATGTCTTATTATTAGTTTATTACCTTCAAATCTAAAGCAAAGAATGAATAATATAATATTCCGTTTGAGATCGTAAAACATTGTCGTTAAAAGCGAAACGGTTAAGCGAGCTGTCTTAGCGAAACCGATTTCCACGGTTAATTCTCAAGATTTTCCAGTGAGTAAAAAAACAATATCCGCCCGCTGCGACTTTTTCCAACGATAAATGCCGTACCTCATTTCCGCTGCAAAATGTCTCTCATTCATAATGCATTGGCGTCTATATGAGAATTTTAATTGCTACGTTAAAAAATAAAAGTACAAATCCCCTTTCGCTATTTCGCCTCCTTTTTATTCATCGTATACTCCATCGATTTATTCGGAGCTATGTATTTCAAATGACATGCACTTTTTTACTAAAGCTAGAATAGATAACTTGATAAGATTGGCTAGCAACGTTACTCTTTCTAACTCTATCCAATAGAATAAAATATCGAAGTATTCAGTTCTACAATATTTCATCAGTCAGTTAATAGCTATATCGGTGTTCGTGGCGCACTTGGTAGCGTCGTTGGCTACGGTTACGGATGTCTCGCGTTAAAATCCCGGTGCGGACGGTTTTCATAAATTGATTGTTCAATCGATTCATGGATTTCTGTTTGTAGTCTGAGTGTTTGTGATGTCTAGAAAATTCCCTCCCACCCATCCGATTCTCATGGGGCGTAGCGAGAGCGATAAGCTAACCACTAGTCCTGTCCTAGACCTATCATTCTATCCATACTCTCTTAAAAAAAAGAAAGACTGAGCAAACTGAGTAACAAGCAGTTCTCATAGAAAAATTCTGTTGAGATACCTCCATTAGGAGGCCATATGCTTCAAGTTGGGAGCGGACATGGATAAAAAAAAAAATATTTCGGCTTCGCGTCATCGTCAGAACTAAAGCGTGAAGCCGAAATAGCAACTAACTAATAAAATCTTGTAGAACTGAATATTTTGATATTTTATCTTTTTATCATGGAGCTCTATCAATTAAATGCCAATTCAATCAATAATTCCATCCTTTTATCCTTGTGGTATCCGAAAAGACAGATTGACTGATAATCATCGAGCTAATTTTTAATTACCTCTTGTAAAAATTTCTCCATTACGAGTGAATGTGATATTGGGAACGGACATCGCTTAAGATAATAAAAAAGGTGTTTTTTAAGCGAATGATATATGATATACGACGGGTTCAAAGAATGAAATAGTGATGTTGATTTTGTTAGAATGTTAAGGAGTCGAAATTTAAGATTGCAAAACTCATGTCGACCTCTCACAACAATCCGCTGTGTGTAAAAATTACAAACTGGAATGTCTTATGAAACACATGGTTTTTCTCTACAGCAGGTTAAGCAAACTACGGTTTGCGATCTATTGACGTATTGTTGCTAAAAGCTTTAATGTGTTAACATATAACTCATTATATAATTTGTTGATATGTAAATTGCATACAAATTTTCAAGCAGTTTCAACTACCAAATTAACACATTATGAAATTTAAAAAAAGCGCTTACATTATATAAAACAGCTCAATTCGTCATATTAAATTGTTGGCTATAAGATAATCACCTATTTTTTGTGCAAAACTTTTCATAATAATAAATATAGTATTTTACTTGCGACCCACAGTTAATTTTGAATTAATAATGTGACTGCCGGATATATAGTGTCATATTAAAATGTATTCAAAATTTCCCACTAGATGGCATTCAATTGTTAATTTGGCTAGTTAAAAGGCGTTATGTAATTTCTCCAAGTATCCTTAATATTTTTTTGCGCTTTTAGCCAAAAAAATAAGAGAACGTTACGCGCGTCACTGAAATAAATGTCGATTTATTATAAAATATCCAGCAAGAGCCACTGGTTGTGGTTGCCGCCGTCGCCATTATAAAATTTATTTGATGACATTTCGATTCGCGATTTAATTATTATTATTATTACAGGGGTCGCGCGAGGGAGGGCAGGTTGTTGCACCGGGCACAGGAATTTATTGCTTGTTCAACCGGTACCATTTTGATGAGGGGAGAGGGTTGCATCAAAGGAATAATGCAGAAAGTTTTCTGTCAGTATACGGTACGATAAACAAATCAGCTGGATTGGTTGCGGTGCTCCTAGTAAAATTTCATAAACTATTTTTTTAATTCGTTTTGCAGATTTATGTTAGATCGAAGGCATACATGTCTGTGATGTGTAAAATTCCCTCCCACCCAGCCAATACTAAAGACGTGGCGTAGTGAGAAAGATTAGCTAACCACTAGTCCTGTATAAGCCCTATCCTAATATCCCTACTCTCTTCGAAAGGAAAGATTGTGCAACTGAGAAACAAGTTGCTCTTTAGTAGACAAAGTTTTGTTGAGATAAAATACATTAGTAGTCTATATGCTCCACATTGGATAAAAAAAAAATTAAAATAAATCACTGTCGTTGAATGTCTGTGTCCTACTTTCATCATCATGACTTGTCTTTTAAGAGCGTTTACCTGTATCGCAGCGTATGCAGAATACGTGTCGTATATCGGTCAAATAAAATATTATTTGCCAATAAATTATGCCTAGTCAATAATGTTGGCCAAAATGACAAGCATAATGTTTCGTAAATCTGCAGCGTCATGTATCGCTACACATGTTTCCACTCCGGAATTACATCAGTTAACCGCGAAACAAACTCAAGGTGAAAAGACCCGAATCGAAGAGAGGCGAATGTTTGGTTATCAACGTCCAGAAGTCTGGGATCTCAAGCAAACACCATTTCAAATCCAGTTCATCTCTTATTTATTTTAACGAAGATGCAGTGGTTTATTACACAAAAATATTACTAACATATAAAATTGAGTCTAAATTTACATTTACTTAACACATGAATTTACCTTTAAGTTATAATGTAATTGACACAACAACGATTTTAAATTAAGTCTAATTTCAAAACAAACAAAAACAATTTATAATCACTTGCGACACCGGCCGGCTCCGAGGGCCGCCTTTTCCAAACTGAAAATCAAACCTCAACCACTGTAGGTTGCACCCCTTTTTTATATAATAAACCCGTCCGGCTGGACACTTACTAATTTCCGCTATAGGCCCTCGTCGGTTAGCAACCGATGGCCTTTTAATGAACATAAACCGGTTCGGCTAGCTAACATTAGTTAGAAATTATTCGGAGCATTGCGATATTTAAAAGTGTTCAAATGCCGTTCTCGGATCACTCCAACCTTCCAAAAAACAAATAAATGTTAGCAAAAATATCAGGGCGTGTCAAAGACTATTGATCAAGAGCGTGGATCACTAAAAACGACGATACTGACCCATTAATACCAAAAACCCTGCGATCTAAGGTTCTAGTTCATGGGATTCCTGGTTACAATCGGGGTTCCATGAATGGAGTATCTAAATACAGCTGACTATGCCAAAGTTTTATGAGGTGTAGTTACAATACATTGAAGGATACTTCTTTGCTTCTTTGAGACTTTTATTATAATATGGGTATTTTTTGAAATGAAGATTCCCAAAGAGAGATTATATTAAAATTCTTTAAAGTTTTCATCAAAATAATCTTTTCTCTTCGCTGATCTTTAGATTGAAGAATTATAACACCTTTTAATTTAAGTTGTTTTGTATAAAGCTTTGTAATGTATACATTTATTTATACTGACTGAATTTCCAAGAGATTCGATCCGATGAAAGCTATTCATCGACAAAATAGAGTTTTTGTGGAGTTTTATATTATTTAAATTTTAATAAATATATTACTCATATGTCAGACACACTAATTTGGAGTAAATTTGTATTTCTGTGGCGGTATGACACAGGTTGATAAGTCAGTTTTAAATTAATTTTTTTTCCATATCCGCTCCCAATGTGGAGCATATGGTCTCCTAATGGAGGTATCTTGATAGAATTTTTTCTACGAGAACTGCTTGTCACTTAGTTGCTCAACCTCTCTTTTCTTTTTCGAAGAGAGTAGGGATAGAAGGATAGGGCTATGACAGGACTAGTGGTTAGCTAATCGCTCTCGTTACGCCCCGTGAGGATGGGATTGGTGGGAGGGAGAACTCAGACTACGAACAGAAATCCATAAATTGATTGAAAGATCAATCTATGAAAACCGTCCGCACCGGGAATTGAACCCGAGACATCCGTAACAGTAGCCAGCGACGAAACCAACTGCGCCACGGACGCCGACATTTAAATTAATTTACTGGAGAAGAAATATGAACCTTGGTTAGTTACCAAAAATTCAAATTAAATGGATAATAAACTTATTCAGTGGATCTTCTTTGCGGATAATGGCTAGCATAACACAGTTAGAAAATAAACGATTCCTAAAAAAACTAATAGTTTAAGAGTGGACATATCGGATTTTGCTTTTAGACGTCTCATATTATAATATCATCGTTATAGTGGTAGAAGACGTTTAGTCAACGACCCTTGTTTTGAGATAATCGACTTTTAAGAAAAGCATGAAATTTAAGACTTCCTTTTTACATACATTAACCATTATTTATTAAACGACCTACATTATGCGATTCGTTAGTCACTTACGAATTCGAATTAATTATTAGCAATACTTTTTTACAGTAATTTTAATTATAACGAAATACATAATTCAAATTGATTTGTTCAAATTATGTAAGAAATATATGAAATATTGCTGAGCTTGTTTTAACGACGACATACCGTTCTAAAATCTATCGTACTGCATTCATAATTGAAAATAGCCGATTTTCGACTTATCGCCTTCTGCCACTATGAAGACGATATATTATACAAGACAATTTGGTTTCGTATGTGGAACTTTGGCGTCAGCTGCCAGACAAAATATAAATATTTTAATATACATAGGGAGAATATATTGCATTTACAGTCTACGGGTATAATTCCGCTGTCAAATCCTCCATTTTGTAGATGTTAATTGCACCAACCTTAAAGTATGTACAATTATTGCGAACACAACCAATTGTGTGAATTTTATTGTCGCCTCGCATGTTTTAACAAAGGCGACAGAATATCCTTTTGTTAGGTGAAAGGCAACATTTTTGTTGGTAGATTATTTTCTAATTAAAATAATTTATATATTTACATAAAGACATTTAAGCTTACTTTATATCATATATCGACACACCAAATTAAAGTCCTGCAGGGGTTCGGGCTTGGCCCGTTGGCCTATACCCGGGCCGGCCCGAGACAGATTTAAGCTTACTTTGTATCATATATCGACACATCAAACTAGAGGTCTGCTGTGGCCGGGCATGGCCCGTTAGCCTAAACCCTGCCCAGCCCGGATAGACAAAATTGAATTTAAGGCCGAGGCTGGATCTGGGTAAGGAATTTATTTTTCAAAAAAATATTTCGGACTATGTTCAGGCCAAGAGCCAGCTATGCAGAAATACTATTAATAATGTGTTACGTTTAGAATATCATTAGAAACGATAAATCTTTTGTTTGAAACGTATAGCGGGGTATCATTTAATATTTCGGGAACACGAAGCTGAGACACCCATAAAATTGTATGATAGCCCAATAGTAAGTAATAATATTTGTTTGTACATAAATAAAGTGTGGATATTTTTCAGTATCTGCATTCTATTTGGTTAAAGACAGTTGACAGTTCGGTGAGCTAGAAAAATCATTATTACAAATCCAATAGATTCGATAAAAAGGAGTTTCAACGCTATAAAGAAAATTTGGATTATTGAGATTTTGTACACTTCCATGTATTTTGTCACTAACGACCCGGGTTTTGCCTTTCGGCATCTTCAGGCATTCGAGCACACGAATGGACTCGAACTGACAGACAGTAAACAGTGTCGTATTTGTATCTTCTATATAAACGTTAGACACTGTTTACTGTCTAAAAGTCCATTCGGAGTTTCCGAACGGTCGTATAAAGAAAAGTTGAAAAGTGGTCGATGTCTTAAATTATACTATAAAGAAAAGTTGAAAAGTGGTGACTATAATATTTGCCTCAAAAGAAATAATTTCGTGAAATAATACGTTTTACTACTGTGAAAAAGTTGGCTACGTTCAATGTGTTAAATATCAACAATTTTATACTATTGTAAATTTAAAAAAAAATTGGATTTTTTCCGGGCAGAGAAATATAAATTTGGGCTTCGAGTCTGGTCCAGGTGACATGTGTGGTATTAAGACTTGCGTTCAGACCGGGTAATATCATCATATTTTGGCCCGTGCAGACCTCTACACCAAACAAACAAAGCAGAAACTCACTCTTACGCATTTTAAGTCTGACTGTGGGTAATATTGCAGATACTACATGGCTCTTGGGCATGCTTATAGGTGATAATTTGAACGTCAATCTGTCTGTGTCTAAGAAGGATTCGATTCGAAAATAATTAATGGATGTGATAAGTTTTCAAAACATAATATCAATTTATCGCATAAATAGGGTAGGTGGTTAATATCAGGGCTTCTAACTCCATCTGACTCGCTATTTTTTTTGGAACGGAAACAGGAACCGAACCATATCGAAACATATCGGTTTTTTTAAGTTCGGTTCATAAACATGTAGTAAATGTTTTGATATTAATTTTACAAAGTGTATTTATGGTTTACGTTCACTGGTCAATCGTTACATTCATAGGTCTGGTTCGGGATTTTAATTACACGCTCTGCTGAGGATTTCTTCACAACACTTACAGAAGTTATATAATCATCACATCTTGAGGTCTGCTTCGCCATTTTCCACTTCTGCAGCATGAGAAGCTTCGACTAGACCTGCTTTATAGAGCAAATTTTATGGCCACAGTGATAAACTAACTGTTTAGAAATGAAGGAAGGGATAGAGAATAGAGCTATCAACCTTTTACTTGAAAATTGATCGATTAAGAATTTTTTTTTTTTAAAACCGGCGGATTGGTTATCACATTGATAAGGATTTGCCAATGTAACTATGTCATTATTTGCTAAGGGTGAACAATTTATGTAACTTAGATATACGCCTAGCTTGATAAACAAACAAACATTTCGATCAAATACATTCATAAAATATTTATTTCAAGTTTTAAACTGCGTGCGAAAGGAAAACGTAGTTAAGTCGAGTTAATTGAAAAACGAGTTAAATATTCTAAAATAACTACATAACATACATGCATATAATGTAAAAAGGAAGAGTCAAATCAATGGTGTTTAATTGGTAAAAATCATGTTTAAACATTACACTTTTCATAAAATTTCATACAAATGCAAATCTTATTTTGGCTCTCTTGAAATGTATCAATTTTAGACTTAATGCCCTCTTCCTTTCGCATATAGATATTGTCGTTGTTCTGGAAGAAAACACTAAATCGAAAAAATATTGACATATTGAGTTAGTTATAACAAAATGTTCCTTATTTCAAACTCCACCGTATGGAAGAACACACTTATTTTTATCAATTATAATTTTACTTAAAAACAACTCTGTGAAAACAAACAAAATGAAAAATGTATACCATTTCAAACATTTGAAAAACTTCAAAGTATGATTGCTCAAAACTAGTATTTTACAGTTAGTGTCTTCTTCCACAACAAAGACGATAAATTAATAATTTTACAAATATTTTCGTTTCAAATATCAGCGGTAACTTTCTGGAAATGTATTTTGAATGTAAAATTAAAATTGATAACTTTTTTATTCCACTGATTGTGTTACCAGTTTTGTGACACAGCATCTTCCTACTAACTCAATGGTAAGATTTTTATTTCTAACTTTGAATCGATGTCTACGACATAACCAAAATCTTGCGATATAATGAGTCAGAAGATGCTTCTCAATGAGGCTAAACACGTGTCACAACTTGTAACACAACAGTGTAATAACAAAGTTGTCAATTTTAACTTGATATTAAGCGTAAAAAACCTAAAAAAGTTTAGTATCGATAAAGATGCTTCTTAAAGAAGCGAAGCAAATGTTACATTTAGTAGTACAGCCAGTGGAATAACTAAGCTATCAATTTTAATTTGACATTGTAAATGAATTTCCACAATTACCGCCGAATCTATCGGAAATAAAAAAAACTGTGTCTTAACTTAAAAATATAAAGATGTATTTAATTTGGATTATTGAGATTTTGTACACTTCCATGTATTTTGTCACTAACGACCCGGGTTTCGCCTTTCGGCATCTTCAGGCATTCGAGCACACGAATGGACTCGAACTGAGAGACAGTAAACAGTGTCTAACGCTTATATAGAAGATACAAATGCGACAAATATCATTTACGAGGCAATACATTATACGTCTGAGAGCCACACCGATACCTGAGTTAAAATTTCGGAAATCGCCCTAATCCTTATTTTGTAAACACCATATTAACAGAGTGGCGAATTGCCGCTTTTCAACTTCTTTTAGAAATATCAGTGATTTTACAATTATAATAGTATTGTGGGTTTTGACGGGATGTAATTCGACGAATGGGTAAATATATACAATCATTCCACATTTAGTGACATCTGTTAGGTGTTTCAACGTATCGGATATAATAGCGGAGAATTAGGAAGGTTCAGCTGCTCATTCAAGATTGGTAAGGAGTTTAACTGTCCTCTATTAATTTCTAAAATTTCCTGAAAAGCGAAACCCGGGTCGTTAGTGACAAAATACATGGAAGTCTACAAAATCTCAATAATCCAAATTTAATATTGAAATTCCATCAAGCACCCTCAGTCGATGTCTTAAATTAAAAGATGTATTTATTTACAAAGCGTGATATTACAATATTTAGGGTAGTCGTTAATTATTATAGCCGCTCCAAATTTCCAACCCCTGCCGTTCATTAAGTGTAGTTGCAAGAGGGTGGGGCCTGGCTGGAACTTTGCCGGGGATCGTGATAAGGGATGTTTGATTGCGGAATACGTTGGAATTGAATTGTATAATTAATTAATTTATTACTTGCATGATTAAGTTGGCAAAACATTAACCCGACTGCCAACGATATTAATCATCCGTTTATTTATGCGAGGAACATAAATTCTTTTCATCGGTGCTTTCTGCGGTTGTTGAATACTCGTACCGTGTGGTATAAAAGTTTATGCTATCGGGATTTAAATCTGGCCGCAAAAGACTACGAGAACTAGAGTTGCAACTTTACAACTTGCACTTCGGCTCTAAAGGCTCTCAGATATGATCAGTTTTATCTACAGGTACGCCTGACGCGATGAAAATTTGTACCATGCGTGAGTATTACAAGGCGGCCGGAGCGACTGAAGAGATTCAATTAGATCCATATGACCGAATTGTGTGTTGCCAATCCCTTCGGTCGGTGCACGAGAAGCAACCATGCGGGGCTTCCCGGTGTTCTCAGTGTTCCCTCACCATATCCGCTCCCAATATGTACTACTAATGGAGCTTTCTCAACAGAAGTTTTTTCTAATCTAAATATTGAGAATTGATCAGCGATTGAAGTTACGAGAAAAATCGCCATTAAAAAATAACATTAAAATGTACCATTTGTTTTGGGCCACATTATTATGATTATTATAACTGTCTTGGGCTACCGGTAGGACACACCTGATTTAGAACAAACCCGAACAAAAACGGTTGAGGTACAAAACAATTATATTAGCGCAAAATGATGTTAAAATGAACCATTCGTTTTACTATTATTATAGTGGTTGTCTTAAGCCGTGGGTTGAGCAAGCTGGTTTGGAACAAACCCTTATGTCGTGGGTTGGAAAAGTCTGATTCAGAGCAAACCCGAGTATAATTCATGTACCAACAGTTGAGATACAAAACAATTACCTATCCCTTGCTAATTCTATCAGTTGAGACAATATTGGCTTAAAACTTTAAGTGCCAACACTTTCGTAGAACTTTCAATATTGAAATAATACAACACATTGACTGATGTTGGCATGTAAATATGCCTTAAAATATTTTGAAACAGCGCCTCTGCACTGGACAGAAACACAGCAGGGGTTGCTCTTACAGCACCTATTGTCCGCCTGTGGAATAAATAGCCTGCGAAAGTTGTAAACATTCAAATTAGGGGTCGTTCGGCAGACAAAACGTACCTAAGCCAGACCTTTACGGCTCTACGACGGACTGGCGTAGACCCACGCTAAGAATTTGCAGTGACATTGCTGTGAAAGTTTTTAACGCGGATTAAGCATTGTTTCGAGAGGATTATGGTAATGTTAGCTAGTTTATTTTATCAGTAGATTAAAATATTTAACAAACACCCATATTCTAACAAACATACCCTACATAATGTTAGTAAAATACGATTAGTAAAATAATACTGATAAATTCTCTATGACGGGGTGGGCCAATAGGATAATCGTGATGGCAATTGCATTTCAAATTTTCAATTTAAAAATGCTTCACTAAATTTTTTCAAATCACTATAGCTATATAACAATACACCCGATTCTCTTTTTGCATGGTTTTTGACATATTTTATTGCTTTTACACGGTTACAAAAACGAAAAGAATAATTAAATATTGTTTATTTCGACGGTGTTTTTGCCAATTGATGTAACACTAAAAATTGAAATTGTTCAGGAGAGAGTAAACTGTTTTTATCGAAAACATTCAATGGTGAGTTGCGCTATGAATCTTTGAAATGCACTATTGTAAATTCTCATGTTTACAGATACGGAATTATACGTAGGGACTGTCGATATAATACTGGATTCAAGTGGGGGGTCAGAACCTAAAACCAGTGTAAAATGATGCTTCATTTCCAAAAAGTGGTCTATTTATTTTTCTAATTTACATAATTTGGCCGAGACCTGCTCTGTTGTTTTTAAAATAAAATCTAATAATTAACTTATTTTCGTACTTTTTGAGGGTTACATCAATTGATCAAAATACAGTCGATATTATGTATATATTTAAAAATACTTCAGCTTTTTGTGAGTGTTCACCTTTGTATCGGTATCCGTAGCGCAGTTGGTAGCGTCATTGGCTAAGGTTACGGATGTCTCGGGTTCAAATCCCGATGCGGACGGTTTTCGGAAATTGATCAGACGAGTGTTTGTGATGTTTTAATAAATTCTCTCCCACCCATCCGATCCTCACGGGGTGTAGTGAGAGCGATTAGCTCATCACTAGTCCTTTCCTAGCCCTATCCTTCTCTCCCTACTCTCTTAAAAAAAAGAGACTTTGAGCAACTGAGTAACAAGCAGTTCTCCTAGAAAAATTCTGTTGAGATACCTCATATGCTCCACGTTGGGAGCGGAAATGGATAAAAAAAAGTTTTGTAATTTGGCAAATTTTAAGATGGAGGTGTTCATGACTCATGCATGACTTGTAATTGTTTTGACACTTTTATGTTACTCTTCTATGTTTATTCCGTCTCCGATTTTCATTTTCTCAATGTCTAACGAGTTATTTAAATAGGAAATCATGTTGATTAATTATTTATTATGTATGTCTCTGATGAAACTGTTCTCAAATACTTGAATTTTATATTTTGGTGGTATTTTAAGTAATGGAATCTGTCTCCCATTTTTATATGCGCACCTTAAGATTGTTTGCACTGTAGTGTCTGGAACATATCCCCCGTGCAAAATGAGAATTGGGTGTACATAGAACTTATATATAAAAAATAAATAAAAAAAACCACATCTCAAATATATCATGTGAATTAATGATTTTTTTAAATGTAAGTAGTCTTGCCACTTGCCAATGTATATCTGCACTATAATGACCTATATGATGCAATATGTAATAAAGAAAAGCACATTTTTACTTCGCAAGTTTCGACAAGTTCATGTTGTATGGAGATCGCTAACAAAATATACTTTGTATTGTCATGCTTTGCATCATTATGTTTTTTATTGTTCTGTCTATTATCAGTAAATTATTTCACGATATTCATGAAGTTTCATAGTGTTGGCCGAACACTGGGCAACGAAAGGCTAACCATTGGAGTTTGGGGGCAGACCACTGGGACAATTGGCATTTTTTTTGTAAACTTCTATTATTTTATGTTTGGTACAATATTAACTATTTTATTTTAAGTTGGTTACATTGCTCAATCCCTGTTTAATGGAATGACAGCGAAAAAAATATGTATTTATCATTCATTGTCTCAAAATTCTTTTTGAAAGTAACATTCGCTTAACTGGCTGAGCACTGGCAAAACGATTCTAATTACTTGTTGAATTGGAACATATTTTTATATTTGAATTTACTTATGCTAAATCGAGAGAAGATTTTTTAACTAATCCATAGACAATAATGATACCATTTGCTCTACATTTAAGTAACAATTAATTTTTAAATAATTATGGTGAGAATTAAGTCGACCGACTGACCTTTCACGCAGTTGACAAAATTTGTTTCACGATGGTTTCAGCTGCAATGTTATCACACGATGTAGATAATAAATTAAATTGGGCCACGCCAATTACGTTTGAGGGGACATTATTTAATTTACATACGGCGAAATATTTTTTAAGGCCATTTCAGTAAAACGGTGTGCGACGAACGAGTCCTGCAATTGAGACAGATTGCGTGAAAAAAACATTTGGTTTTGAAATACAAGATCATAGGTTTCCGACCGTTTATTTACACTAAAAAACAACACGGGTAAAATGAAATAGTATGGAAAACAGTGGAAAGGTATATTTCTACGGTAAACGACAAATAAAAAAATAAAAATGTCACTTTTTCGCAGTGGAGTGACGAGTGTTAATCCTAGAAAAGAAACTTCTACACATATCGATAGCCTTGTTTCATAGTCGATACAACTAGAGATTGGTAGTTTTGAGATATGGCTGATCAAAGTTTTGACTCGTCTAAACTGACTCGTGAAAAGTGATGGGTTATTATTTTTATAACTTTTTTATTCAAATAGGTGGTCAATAGCTTATAGTTTTAGGATTAAAGGTTGTTTCTTTATGGAACGCCACGATTCACAAAAACACATTTCCACAATACGATATTTCGATATGCATGTATATGAAACTGAGAAATTATTTAATTTTGCTGAATTCCATGTGCAAATATCTGCCTTTTGAGAGAAAAGCTGTACTTTTGTGAAACTGCAGAAGAGTGATGTTCGAATATAATGGCTAACCTAACTCTCAAAACACCAAATTTTTGACATAACGTCCTGTGCAATTGGGCCATCGATATATTTATGGATTTTTATGCCAATATTTAAGTCGGCCTCGGTATAGTCTAGTGCAGAGATTCGTAAATTTTTTTGCGAACCCCTTCCCAACTCTAGGCATTTTATATCGTTTTTGAGACTCAATTTCTAGTTAAACAGGGTATAAGCTCATGTGTTATAATAAATATTGGTAAAAATGTATCGCTGGTTATTTTAATACATACATAGTCTTATGCATTTGGTAAACAATTTTATTAGCATATATATAGAATAAAAACATAAACGAATAAAAGCAGCAGTAAAAACAATTTTAAAAGTTACAAATTATAATACTAAATGATAAAAACATAAATTGCGATTTACAAATAATATTAATTTATTTTCGTTCACTATTTCATAAACGTATAAACAACAATTATTTTACAAATAATTCAACTCTCACTATGTAGTATAACAGAACCCGGATTCAAAATATCACAAGAAAAAAACGGTTACAAAAGAGTACGAATTTTATAAAGTGAGTGATTTTTGCCAGTTTGTGAAATTTTAAGTGAAAACGTAACGTGAAAAAGCAGTTTTAAAATCGCGTTTGTCTCATTTAAATGGTTTTTCATCAGGAATATAATATTTTGTCATCTTTTAATGCTTTTTTACGCACAGATTTAAAATCACATTGATCACATTTACAAAGTTTTTTCCAGTATGTGATATATTATGTATTCTTAGGTTAGCTGGTTGCACACATTTATAATTGCATTGTTCGCATTTAAATTGCCTTTCTCCATTATGTGTCATTTTATGTGTTTTTAAGTGACCTGCGAGCGAAGATTTATAATCGCGTTGATCGCCATTTAAAGCCTTCTCTCCGGTTTGTTTTAAACTATATGCATGTGCAGAAATCATATTTTTCATTGAAGTAGTTTTACTTTATTATGTGACATTTTATGAATTTTTAAAGTTAGTTGAACGAGCACATTTAAAATCGCATTGCTCACATTTAAATTGCTTTTCTCCATTATGTCTCATTTTATGTGAATTAAAGTCCTTTGCACGAGCAAATTTAAAATCGCATTGTTCACGTTTAAATAGTTTTCTCCAGTATGTATCATTTTATGTTTTTTTAAGCAACCGCACGTGTGGATTTATAAGTCGCATTGTTCACATTGAAATGGTTTTTTCCGGTATGCGACATTCTTCAAAACATTTGTTTTGACATTTAGTGTAAAAGTTCGAGCCGAAATTTGCCTATCGGGATCAAAATAAAAATTATGAAAATCTCTATTTAAATTATGACGTGACACGTCCAGATATTTTTGCGAACATTTGTTTGTTTCTTGGAAGGTTAGAATGATCCAGAACGGCATTCGAACGCTTTTAATATCGTGATTCTCAGAATCATTTCTAAATAACGTTACCTGGCCTGACCAAGTTAGGGTCGTTAAAGAGAAAGTGGTCGGTATCCGACCAGTTAATTGCCTCGTTTGCCTGACAACAGTCGTAGATATTGACAAAAAGGAGGTAACCTACAATTTTGAAGTTTTAATTTTGAATTCTGCAGGCAGTCTGTTTTCAGAGGCCTCGGCCGGCGGGTGAATTGGTCGCGGCGTCTGCCGCATCGAAGTCATTATAAATGGTTTTTGTTTGTTTTGAAATTGGATTTAATTCAAATTTAAAATTGTTTGTTGTGTCAATTGTATTTTAACTTAAAAGTTAAATTCAAGTGTCAAGTAAAAGTAAATCTAGACTCAATCAAGACTGCATCTTCAATAAATAAGAGATTAACCGGACTAGAGTGGTGTTCTGATTGAGATTCTAGACATCCTGGATAGTGATATGCTAATCGTTTTAACTACGCTCCGTTTTTAGGATCAAATGGGTGGGAGAGAATTCGGGACATTACAAACATCCATGGCTTCGAACAGAAATCCATAAATCGATTGAAAAATCAATTTCGATTGGGATTCGAACCCGTGAGATCAGTAACCGAAGTCAACGACGTTGACCACTGCGCCACGGACCCGGAGTTTAGATTTATTCAATTTAAAATTTGACTTATATTAGTTGTTTTATTACACGAGTTTGATATATTGTGACATGTTTTTGTACAACACGCTTTATATAACACGAATTCATCATTTTTTTCATTCTATAATGGAAAGAAGTTTGAAGTTCAAGAGAGAATTACAACAGATCTTAGCACCTAATCGCTTATTACAGATTTTTTAAAGCCTAAATCCAAAAATACTCCAGAGTCCTCCCATAATTAAAACTCACTACCGATTTCGAAAAAGAGTCGAACATGAAGAATTGTAAGTGATAGCGATGGTGAATGAATGATCTATTATATTGTGTTATTAAAGTTTTTTTCAATACGTACGTAAATGTATATTTTTTCGATTGTTTATTAAAAAAATATATAGGATATTAACAAACTTCGATATTGTTTTGGCACGCATACCCTAATTTTGTATGAATTTCAAACCTCGTATAGCACGGATTCGTATTACACGACGTTTTAGTGGAACCATATGACAGTGTAATACGAGGTCCAAGTGTACTGTGTGGTTATTAAAAAATGCAGAACATATATCATAAAAGTTTTTATTTGCGCCTGGTCGAATGAGCGGAAAATTAATTACTCTTGATTAATAGCGAGATCATATTCCAATGTAAAATAAAACCGCTGGTAACGGGTCTGATCGCAGTATTTCATACAAATAATTAAAAAACATAATCATTAAAAAATAATTGAAGTTTCGAGTTTAATTAAAAAATTGAAAACACAAATAAGCATACTTTTGAATAAATAAAAACGCGAGTATAAATAATATTTGCAGGCTTTCAGATACGTAGAATAAAACTGTGTTTCCAAAAACTAGGGTTCACAGGTTTTTCACGGGGGACGCGAAAATTTTCAGTAGACAGTTACGACAAAAAAACCAAAGCACTCTTTTTTCTTTCATGATCATAAATGGATGCCTCTTATTTGGTGTATTTTTTGAGAAAGTCAATGAATTAAATCTTTCACTTCAGGAAAAAGTAAGCAACATTTTGATCATGAATATAAAACTTCAGGCTTCCAATAAAAGCTTACTTCGCTTAACGTTTGTTACGCCACAGGATACTGTCATATAAAATTAACGGATGGAAAAGCCGAAGCCAATGACGTTGACTACTGCACCACAGACCCAGCGAATTTTCCTGTCAATAAATGCATGAATGTCATACATATATTATCATAATTGTATTACATAACTATGTGCCACAGCTTGAAAGATGATAATGTTTAGTAAGAGCTCAAGCTATCTGTGAAAAATAAATAAAAATGTTATGTAACAAAACATTAAATACTTGTCATGAAATACCTCTTATGATTCTATTCAAATATCTTCTTGTATGCAAATTCTCTATTAGGAAACATTATGATAATAATATGAATTTTGTTCTAACATTCTCGCTGAACACTATCGTGGTGACACAAATTAAGAAAAGAGATTGTTCTTGTATTTCTGAATATCGTTATTTATTTTAAAACTCATTGAAAGATAAAAGGCTGTAGGGTTGTAAATTTACAAAAGTTTTAGCAAGCGCTAAATAATAATAATAACCAGCGGTGGGTGGGCTGTTAATATGTTAAGAAGGGGCTCGCTTAATCTCAAAGCTATTTGCGGTGTTCCGGGGAAGATGTGTCTTATACAATTATACTCGATTATTATTGAAGCAATGGATCGTTACTAAATTTACTTATTACTAACAATTTAATAACACTTTCAAGGTGCTAACTGTCGATTCTTGGTGGAAAGACATTATATTTTAAAAAATAAAACACAATTCATTTGTACTACTTACACATATTTATAATGATCAATCAGTTGATAATGCTTGTGATGAGCGAAACCGGTCCTGATCATTATAAATATGTGGAAGTAGTACAAATGAGTTGCGTTTTATTTAATAACAATTTGTCGGCGTCCGTGGCGCGGTTGGTAACGTCGTTGGCTATGGTTACGGATGTCTCGGGTCCGATTCCCGGTGCGGATAGTTTCATAAATTGATCTTTCAATCGATTTATGGATTTCTGTTCGTAGTCATGAATGTTTGTGATGTCTAAAACTCCCTGCCACGAGAGCTATTAGCTAACCACTAGTCGTGTCTTAACCCTATCCTTCTATCTATACTCTCTTAAAAAAAAAAGAAAAACTGAGTAACAAGCAATTCTTATAGAAAACGTCTGTTGAGATACTTCCATTAGGAGACCATATGCTCCACGTTGGGAGCGGACATGGTAAAAAGCATGTGTTAAACAATACGAGTTAAAAACCCAGAATAGACTCTCGACCGTATATACAAGACGCCTACTCGTCTTTTTTGGCAACCTCGCCAACAACCCTACCAACAATCTTGAGGCGCTCGTTGTCAAGGGAAAAGTCGAAAGCAGGAGGGGACGCGAAAATGCCCGAACTTGCTGGAACGACCAAGTGAAAGACGCCACAATCCTCCGCTTACCGATGGTCTTCAGAGCAGCGGAGTGCAGCAGCGAATGGCGAAGGACCGTCAAGGGAAACGTAGTTGTTTCCCCACCAGTAAGGAAAACGACTAAAAAGAAAGATATGAAAATACGCAATACATCGTAAAATAGTTAATATTAATAGCTAAAGTATGTTTGAATTATTGAGATTTTGTACACTTCCATGTATTTTGTCATTAACGACCCGGGTTTCGCCTTTCTGTATCTTCAGGCATTCAAGCGCACGAATGGACTCGAATTGACAGACAGTAAACATTGTCTAACGTTTATATACAAGATACAAACACGACAAATATTATTTACGAGATAAAATATTATAAGTCTAGGATCCACTATGATGAAACGTTAGACACTGTTTACTGTCTGTCGATTCGAGTCCATTCGTGCACTCGAATGCCCGAAGATGCCGAAAGGCGAAACCCGGGTCGTTAGTGACAAAATACATGGAAGTGTACAAAATCTCAATAATTCAAATTTGATATTGAAATTCCATCAAGCACCCTCAGTCGATGTCTTAAATTATAGCTAAAGTATGCACTTACAATCTTAGATTTCAAGAGTGAATAGTTCCAAGATTGTCATAGAAATATGTGGTATTCTATTCCTTGTACATAATATTCAGTATTGGGTGGTTTTTTTTATTAAAAAATAGTGATACTTTACTTTGCCTTTTAATTTAAAATTGTTAAAAGTTATTGTAATTTATAAAAGTTGAAAATACTTGCAGACAAATGAATTAATGTCAGTATAAAACATATGTCCTTCGCAGCAAACTGAGCTAACTAAGCAAACGAATGCGCATAGAAAACTGGATTAAAACTGAAGTTCTCTTTGGTAAATGATGGTGCAAAGTAATACATATAAATCACTATCGTTCTTGCTGTGTACGATTATTTACGGTAAAGGGAACACAATGTGGCCATGTGAATTATGAAGGATAATCGTTCACAAAAATGTTGCATTGAACATGAAAGAAGATCTGGAAGCAATATAGTATATTATACAAATTGGCGTTTTTAAGCATTGTTAGACTATAAACAAAAAAAGGATAGATCTCATATATTATGCACACGAAATAAATGAAATCTCATAAATATCGTTTTAGATTCTAAAGCATTTTTCTCTTCTTCTTCGGGGATGAGTTTATTATTCTGAAATTCTCAAGACTATTAACTTACATGCTCCCAACTTCTATATACGTGGCCGAAACCATGACCAAACAATTTTTATTCTTAAAATTTGTTCTTCGCGTCGGTCATTTAAGTCACCAGTTGCAAGGGTCTTTCGATCAATGCATTGCCTAGAGAATTTATTTTCAGCATAGAACTCTGGGTATTGTTTGCTAAATATTTTTTTTTTTACCTTAATAACGTCTTTTTCTCTTCGAATTTTGTAATTTTAAAAAGGTTTTATTACCACTATTGTAGTTATTATTATTATTATTTTACTATGTAAATGCATGGCGCATTGGCGTCAGCTATAATGCCAGGTATTTTAATTTACAAAATAAACAAACAAATGTATTTTATGAGAAATTTCAAAAGGCAAAATATCCTTACATTTCATAATACATTTAAACCATGTAAAGTTTACATAAATTGCAGTTAGGTACTGATTTGATCTGACTATATTGTTTTTTCTTAATTTAACAAAGAGCTCGCTCGAGCCTCTCCAGCCCACCCCTGACAATAACTGTAGAAGTTTTGTTTCACATAATAATGATACCATATTCAAATGAATGTAAATACTTCTTGACACCCAGATTGCGCGTAAAACTTTTAGATCTTTTTAACAAGTCTTTTCAGGATGTAAATTGTTATGCGGGAAAGTAATATTTTTTTGTGTCAGCGATAAGTAAAGTTGTGATTACATTATATTTTATATTGGTAGGCAGTGAAATTTATTTGCAAACAATCTTTTGGTTTAATAAAATCATGTAATGGTGTAATGCCAAAATAGATAACAAATATATATATATTATATAAATGAATAAATGTTTGTTTGTATGTTTATCCTACATGCATTCCTTTACTATTCATCCGATTTCGATGAAACTTTGGTGAGTTGTTGAGCGCACACCCGTAACGGTTTCTGAAGAAATTAAATGTAATGTAAAATTAAATGTAAAATCTAAAAAAAAAAAGGTACTTACAACTAGTGACATCTCGAAAAAACTTCCGATTTATTCGTGTATGCACCAGAAGGAAAAAAATCTGTATCCAAAATAGAAGTCTGCACGGCCCCGGGCTTGGGCTGGTAAAGACAATTCAGATTCGGGCTCGGGCCGGGCCCGGGTAAGGCATTTATATTTAACAAAAATATTTGGTACTTTGTTCGGGTCATCAGTCAGCCATAAGGCAATGGTATTCATAACTTATATAATTTATTTCACATATGCTACAAATATCGTTGAAAAATATGGAAACAATAACATATATTCTTTAAAAAGTATAAATGAATTACTATATTAAAAAAAAATCGGGGTTTTTTCCGGGGTGAGAAAAACAAATCTGGACTTCGAGTTGGGTTAGGGTAACAACTGTGATATTGAGACTCGGGCTCGGATAATTTTATGAAATTTTAGCTCGTTCAGACCTCTATCTAATCCAAAAGTACTTCAATAAACAGAATTAAAACACAAATCCTTTCTTTCTTTGAATGACATTGCAACGCATGCCGGATACTCACTAGTTACCTATATAAGTAATTTTCAATTAATGTGATCAGGATCAAGGAATCAAATGTGTAAAAACTGATTCAAAACAATGGAATTCATATCGGTTATCACAATCAATATTTAAAAAATCGGGTATTATTTCGACTTCGACAGGGTTTTCTCGAGTTTTGTAGACTCGACACCAGTCATCGACCACGATCTGTGCAGTGTAGTGTTTCTGATGTGCGTGCTCATTTAGTTTGATTTTCGCCAATGCAAATAATGGCGACAAATTATAAACCAGGCAATTTGAGTGTAAAAGAAAAGTTGCGTCTCGTTAAAACTACGATAAATTAACCTAAAAAAGATCTATCTCAAATAGAAGCGGCTGTCAAAGTTGACATTACGCAATCAACATAATCGACACTTTTAAGACATCGTTATGAACTATTTCAGTTATTAGAATCAATGCTGACTTGGCAATAATGTGACTAAAATAATCTTGTAACCTACTATAATTTTATCTTATCGCTCACAATTTGTCATATTTTTAGAATTACGGTCGGAGGGATGAAAACATGGCACACGTACATGCCTTTTTGACACAACTGCACAAAGCATTACAAAATCAATGTAAGGTATTTTCCAACCGGGATTATAATCACGACCTTACAGCCATGAGAACGAAGGCCCAAAACCGTAAACAACTCAACTACTTGATCGACAATAATTATCATAAATTGTTATAATAGGTGTACCGTAAAAAATGTCATTATTATTGTTACCGTTCATGAATGGTGAGTTGGGTTTCGTTATCCAATATTCAAAAACGTTTTTTGGGTCATTTCATTGACTATCTATACATAACATAGGTGAAATTCAAAAACAACATTGGTTAAAACTGAATTTATTGAGTTTTAAAACTCTCCTGAACATTTTGATGAAGTTTAAATACGCAATTCCATGTTTACTCCAAACGTGGTCATATGGTCTCCTAATGGAGGTATCCCAAGAGAATTATTCTATGATAACTGCTTGTTACTCAGTTGATCAACCTCTCTTTTATCGAAGAGAGTAGGGATATAAGGATAGGGCGAGGACAGGACTAGTGGTTAGCTTATCGCTCTCACTACGCCTCATGTGGATCGGATTTTAGTTTTAGAAATCACAAACACTCAGGCTACGAACAGAAATCCATAAATCAATTTATGAAAACTGTCCGCATCGGGAATTGAAACCGAGACATACGTAACCGTAGCCAACGACGCTACCAACTGCGCCACGGACGCCGACAAATATTATGTATACACAAGAAAAAACTAAGGACCTGGGATGGAAGACAATAAGTCAGCCACCGTATTCACAGGACATTGCTCCATCCGATTATCATTTGTTTAGGTCAATGCAACACTTTTTGGATGCAAAGAATATACAAGTTACGAGATGGTAAAAATCGGCATATCTGAGTATTTCGCCTTCAACACCAGCTAAATTTTACGAAAGAGGGATTAAAAAATTGACAGATCATATCAAATGATGGGAATTATATTCTGGATTAAGTTTTGACAGATAAATATTTTTTATTTATAAAACAGTACTTTTTCCGGTACCCCTATTATTATACTATATCATCTTTAGTTGATAAGACAGTATAGGGTCAAATCATAATTATTCTGTTGGAAACTGGCAAAACGGTTTTTGTTGTGTTTGCCGGTCGCGTTAGCAATTCCGAATAACTCACTAACGATCGCTTATTCGAAATTTGACGGTGCACAGTTGAATACTTAGTAAGTTATCCGTGTTTGAAATTCCGGGGGATGATTTATCCGGGTTATCCGTGGCAACCATTTCACTTCGGCGGCCGCTTCTCATGAACGAAACACTTAATCTAAGCAGAGTACTTAATGATAATCTTGAAATCACATTGATATCTGTAGGTGGGTATTATTTATTTACTCAGGGCTGAGAACGATAAAATAATATAGTTACCGCTGTGGGAAAAATATCAAGTTGAAATGTTATTATAGTGAGTAACTGAGCAACTGAATAACCAGATGTTCTCGTAGAAAACTTTTGTTGAGATATCTCCATTAGGATTCTTCGTTTCCATTGCAAAATTGTATATCTGGAAAATCAAAATTTTTCGGGAGAGTATAAAAACAATTTGAAAAATAACTTTATTGAATTAATACAAAAATGAAAAATACATAATTAAAATTAAATATATATATATAACCTGCTTTTTCCCTCATTGAAAACATTGAAAGATTATCAATTAAAAGTTTAAAAAATCCTAAAATCATCACGCTTAGTCTCCGGAGATTTTGAGTATCTACAATTTAAAACGTAAAAATTCTTCATATTATCAAGACGTTTTACTTTGGCGACCCAATCGTGAATACGATGTAGCTTCTGATTTATTACTCCGAGAGGCATTTAGCTCGAAGAATTTGCTAGATGTGGTCTAATTTTTGTAGAAATTAATTGTTCCTTGAGACAATCGGTCGCAAACGCGTCCGAAAAAGAGCACCGTAATAAAACGAACTTAGTCGCGTAAATGAAATAATTAATATTAATGAATTGTAGCCTTGCGGTAATGCTTCAATGATTTCATCGTGCTCGGGTACGCTGTCAAGGGTTCAATTCAGTAAGAAAATTTCATAAATATCGTCGCTGTTCTAGAAGAAAACACTAAACCGAAAAACTGGCATATTGAGTTAGCTGTACCAGAATATTCATTATTTCAAACTCTACCGTATGCAAGAACACACTTATTTTTATAAATTCTGCTTTTACTTAAAAGCAACTTCGAACAAACAAACAAAATGAAAAATATATGCCATTTTAAACATTTGACACACTTCGAAGTCCAATAAATCAAAACCAGTATTTCTCAGTTAGTGTCTTCTTACAGAGCAGCGACTATATATACAGATATAAATTTTTTTTAATAAAAAACATTTTCAAATTTGGATTTTTGAGATTTTGTACACTTCCATGTATTTTGTCACTAACGACCCGGGTTTCGTCTTTCGGCATCTTCAGGCATTCGAGCACACGAATGGACTCGTACTGACAGACAATAAACAGTGTCTAACGTTTATATAGAAGATACAAATACGACAAATATTATTTACGAGGTAAGATATTACACGTCTGAGAGCCACACTGATACCTGAGTTAAAATTTCGAGAATCGCCTTAATCCTTATTTTGTAAACAGCACATTAACAGAGTGGCGAATAGCCGCTTTCCAACTTCTTTTAGAATTACCAGTGATTTTACAATTATAATAGTATTGTGGGTTTTGACGGGATGCAATTCGACGAAAGGGTTGACTACATTTTTAATAAATTTTTATCAGTTCTAGAGATTCAATACCGCGAATTTTCATGTACTTTGTATTACGTGAAGTATTTCATACACAATGATCGTGTTATTATAAACATACAAATTAAATCAAATTAAATTATAATAACTTTTGATGAAACGGTAAATGTGCGTGCGGATGCGTAAAAGTGAATATATCGCGTAAAATAAAGAAACGGTGCCACTCAAAAAATTCTCATTTGATTGAAGTAAAAAGAGGATTTATAAGGATTATATAATATATTATTATTACTATGGAAAATGAATTTCTTGCTTGAATCCACGAAACCTTCCTAGAATAATAATTTCTACAACTTAAATTTCGCTGTGATTACCTAGTTTGTTTTAAAACACGATCAACCCTAAGGCAACAGCCCTTAAATCTTTACATCAAAACTAAAATAAAGATAAATCTTGGATCTCCAAAATCAGCGATGGAGAATCTTTTTTCGCGAGCGGGTCAAGGTCAAACAAAATGTTCATTTTATTAACCAGAAAGAGAAAATAATATTTTTAAAATTAATTTTATCGAAGTGCATATAAGATAATAATTTGATAACAATGACGGAAAAATATTTACGATTTTTAATAAGAATATTTTGTCTAGTGCATTTGATATTTATTTTAGTTATTTAAACGATATTCGCTCCCACTGTGGAGCATATGGACTCCTAATTGAGATTAGATATTTTTCTGCGAGAACGGCTTGTTACCCTTTTTTAGAACCTGCTATTTTGTCTAATGAATATTTATTTATTAGTTTAAACTCGTTAAATTTTGCTCAGGTAATGGATTTTGAATGTAGCTTTATTTTTGATTTCAGATTAGTATTTATTGATTTGTAAGAAGTCCTTAACCTTTTGATTGTAGATTAGTTTATATGTATATATATATATATATATTGAGCGAGTACCCGGGATACGTTGCAATGCCACTCTAAGAAAGAAAGTGTTTGTGATTTAATTCTGTTTATTGAAGTGCTTGTGGATATACAATATTTTTCGTTTTCCGTCTGGCGTGTACACGAATAAATCAGACGATTTTCCGAGATTTCTTTTTTCAGATTTTGGATTTTTTTTCAGAAATGTTCGCGAAAATGCTCACAACAACTCACCAAAGTTTCACTGAAATCAGATGAATAGTATAGGAACGCATAAAGGACACTCAGATAAACATTCATTTTTATGTATTATATATATGTATATATATAGATTTGCTTTGATTACCTGTTGTGTAAACAAATTGTTTTTTTATAAAATTATGTTAAATATGCCATATTGGTTAAGCATCAAGGGCACAGTCATTTCTATTTCTATTTACATTTACATATTTGGTATAAAATGTATTTACTTTTTGACAAATGCATGTAAATATAAGTTTTTATCGGCGTTCAACCGACAAGCCACCGTTCCCGCCAATATCACAAATAATAGCAAATTGATAAGGCACGCATGCGCCATAAAATATTTTCGCGCTCCTGCCGACTTGGCGGAGTTTGCAAAGTATTTTGTGGCGAGCTTCGTCAGTAGATCCCTAACGACGCGCCGCGACGTCCCGGTTTCGAATTCGTGCAGCGAAAACCCGACGCCAAAAGTTCAGAAAAGTTACACGAGATAAAAACATTTAAATAAACAATAAATACGTTAAAAAACTGTGAAAAAAGCTTTGGATAGTGACATTATTAAGCAAAACTAAACACACATTGTATTGAGTTTAAATTATATCATAATATAGCAAAAAAGTAGGAAAAAATTAAAATATCTGTTAAAATGCAATTAATTTTACGATGAACTGTGTTAAAATAATACATAAAAATAGCTATAACCAGTGGTTTTTAAACAATATATCGATTTATAGCCGAAATTAAAAAAAAAAATAAAAAGTCTTTAAACCTTTTATTATATATATACGTTTCATATTAAATTTGAGCAATAAACTTCTTCGATTAAAGAAAAAAAGCATTCTGAAATAAACTACTGAAACTAATCTAGGTAATAATAATATAAGATAGTTTTTTAATATTATATTGCAGTATAACACAATGAATACGGAATATTAATTATCATTTTTATCGTAAACTTCAAATGAAAACAAATAAATCAATCACTAACGTGATTTATTGTTAAAATTACTCATCTCAAACGTTTTTAGTTCAACAGATCTAATATGTTGTAAAGATTTCTTTGACTTGTGTTATTATTTAAATAAATGTATCTTCGAAAATTAATTCAGTCAGGTTAAATCTAGAAACTATTTAATAGGTAAGATTTGAAAGAATTATAATCGTACGTAATTAATAATATAAACTACTTTCAATTGCTGAAAAGAAAAACATGAAAAGTTTTAGACTTGAATGGATTCTTACTTAAAAAAGCACATGTTTTGTGAACGAATTAATAGTGCATGGTTTATTTCAAACGTAAAAATAAATGTTGTTAAAAATGTATCAATTTCGACAATCGACATCGAGATAACATCGCTGTAATGGTTGGTATTTATGTTTTCTATTTATAAAATTATCATTCTGTCATGCACACGTTTTTATAATAAAGTCATACTGTCATCATTTATATATATAAATACAACGTGATTATTTGTTAAAAGTATTCGTCAATTTTGTAATAATTATGATCAAGATTGGTATCGTTCAGTAAGTTAGTATTTTAACGATTAAAGACAAATTTAACGGAATGTATTTAGATGTATTTTATTATTATCAAATGTTGTTTATAGAAACGAAAAGACCTGTATTTATTGGGTCAGTAATTAATCAAAAAGGTCGGTAGTTAATTCGATAAATGGTCAGTATACGCGTAGTCAGTTAATAAAATAATCAGTCAGTAATTTATATAAAATGGTCAGTTATTAAATTAAACCAAATTTGTTATTTTATCTTTTTTACTTAGTTACCCTAACCTAACCTAACATTCCTTTAATATTTACTTACCATTTTTATTTTTCTACTGACCGTTTTATGCATTTGTTACTGACCGATAATTGAATTAGATACTGACCAAATAATTAGTTGCCAAACGAAAAGGACAGGAGCTGACGCCAATGCGCCGTGTATTTGACAAAACATAATAAAAATATTATTTACACATAATACAAATTTAAATAAGAAAAAAAATCTGAAAAGGCACCACAAAAAGTTCGTTGTTGATAATGTCTACCTTTCTAGGCCACGGTTTCCCAAACTTTTCTTGCGATGGAGCACTTTCCAAAACCTAAAATTTTAACGGAACACTTAGTTTATTTTGTTGAGTATATAATATGAAAATGAAGTCAAACATATTTGAATTTTTGCCTCTGCAGACATGCTTGATAAACCACATGAATTTAACGTCAATAAAAGGGTACAGAATGTTAATAAAAACATTAAATCAATCGTGTAAAAAAATGGTCCATATTGTGAACAGATATGGTTGAAAAATAGTTTAAAAAATTTTTTTACTATAGTTTATAATTGCATAAAATTACTATGTTCCGTGGTTCAAAAAATATTTATTCTGCTTTAATCGTGGTTTTTAAAAATTTAGGGAATAGGTCACATATGCACATAACACAAGAAATATCGTAAGGGCACACAATATTATGTATATTGAAATCGAAATTATATGGTTATGCATATCCATACAATGAAAGTGATGTCAAAACTATTTTTAATTGTGGTTACGCAAAATATTTGTCACTATAATTATATTGTTGTTCCAGAAGCAAAAGGGCACATAAGACATTTTGTCGGTTTGGAGTTATGAATGCAGTTTTGTTCGTATTTTTTTTCTCTACGTGATAAGCAAAATGATATTTGCGAAATAAAACCTATGAAATCACAATTTAAAATACAAAAAAGGGAACACTGTATTTGTTAACTAAGCTTCAATTGATGTATGGCAACACATAATACATTTTTTAACATATATATTATGAGTTGAATCCTATTGAGCAATTTAAATATATTTCATTTGATTTTTAAGTAAAATTGCATTTCAATCATTAAGTAATAAGTCGCCTGTGGTCCAATGTTCATTTCACAATAATACTAAAAAATAAATAACGTCCACACGATTTTTTTTCACTCCAAAAACATTTAAAATGCGTTTTTCTCAAAACTCAATTATTGCACAATAACCCTTTTGCTTTTGGGGCGACGATATAGTGATTTAATTTCCTGCAGAACCAGTGCGAGATAAAATTAATCATATTATTGTTTATCTGATGTATTTTTCATTATAAATAATTAAATTGGTAACATACGGTAGAGTCGAATAAAATTTTTATTTATAGACGGTATTAGTGAATATTTTAAAATTAAATCTCTCACATGTAATTTTCAAACACAGACGATTTTATTTAAATTCCTTTCTTATTTTGTTTTAATGTTTTATAAATATTCATATATTATATATCGAAATCTGAAAAGGTGTTTCACGTTAAATATTATGTAACCTATAATGATTTGTTTCTTTTTTATTTTTCTTAGAGAGGTTGAGTTTTTAATTTAATTTGTTAAAGAATAAAACGTCGTTGTACCTTCAAATTTCTTGAGTCACGGCACACAGTTATTCGATGCAATTATGACAGGAAGGAATATGGTAATGAAATTTACGATTTTGATATGGTATTTGATTAATTTTCATATTTTTAATACGATTTTATGTTGTTTTCATGACGACATTATCAGTTGAACTTGATTGTTAAGAAATCAGTAAAACGGAAAAATTCGGGAGGAATTATAATGATTCTATCAAAAGACAAATCATTTTCAAAAAATGATGTTTTAATGAGAATTTCGAGGTTTCATATTGCATTCTGCAAATCAATAATTGTACGGCATATAAAACTGAAAATCTTAACAATTAAGGGATAAATAAATAAAACGGTTAACAACACCATTGTACATACTTCCACAAGGAAGCACATATAGTTTTATCGTTTTAATCCTAATAGAACTTATTAAAATGATTTTTACCAGTTATACTACATTTCGATCATTAGATAAATACTTTTATTTATGAAAGGCTCTAAAGAGTAAAATATAGAACAATAATAATCTGTGAAAGACATTCATTACAAACAGAGTTTTACAAATGTTTTTATAATTATTATTATCGCATATAATTATATATACATGTCCGCCATCGATTTGAAGGACTCGTGCTTGAAAGGGGTAGGAAGATCGTGAATCTGGTGGGTGGATGAGATCGATTGTAGCGCCATAGAAGAAGAAGAATAGGACTAATGTTCTATCGGACTAATATATCACAGGACCGGTTGAACTGAAAACATATAAATCTTTAAATGGCTATTTATATGACATTGATTGTTAATAATCACAAGGTATATCAAACAATTGGTCCAAGAACTAATATTTTTACAATTTCCTCTAAAATGTGTTTGCGACTGATGATAGAAATTGATAACACGTCAACCACAAAACAATCGGTCGATCGCGATCGCTCTGTTGAATGGCCCCGGTGTGCAATACTACTGCTTAATGCTATGCATAAGAATGAAATATTTTTATCTTCTACAGTGGGTGTTCTGGAGCCAATTGTTGTTGGTGACACATTGTCAACATCATATTTATAGCGGGCATGTGGGCTACCGCACAAGTGATATTAAAATTACACTAAACCAAATGGTCGTAGCATTTAAGATGGCTTTCAATTGCGATTTGAATGTAATACCGTATCATATTGATATATTTTTTTTTAACACAACTGTGCAATACAAACATAACAGGCTTATTTATATAAAATTGAGTGTAAAAATGAAGGTATATACTTCATTTTTATATGCATTTTTACACTCAATTTTATATAAATAAGCCTGTTATGTTTGTATTTTTATCAGTTGATAATGCTCGTGATGAGCGAAACCGGTCCTGACCATTATAAATATGTGAAAGTAGTACAAATGAATTGTATTTTATTTTTTAAAATATAATGTCTTTTCACCAAGAATTGACAGTTAACATCTTAAAAGTCATATTGATATTATTATATACAGTTCAAATCTCGTTATAGCGTAGTCCGTGTGACGAATGAGGGGTCTAGTATCATAACTCATAATCTCCAGCATGTGCAAAAAATGAGTTATGAATGCAGCACTGTTCTTTGTGTTCGCACCTACCATTTAAATTATAAAATATCTTTCTTGCAAACTCCCATCTAAAGTGAATGTGAAAGTTCTTTTCATTTTCAAAACTCATATTTTCTAATGCCTAAACTAAATATCGCCATTCCAGCCAATGAGAGTGAAGTATTGTACTGTCATTGCCATCAGTGTTTATTTACATATCGTGGTGTAAGCGTCTGTTCATCGTGTCTGAATATTTTCGATTTGGGTAATTATTTGGACATTTCTATTGTTCTATATTGCCTGCACTACGTTTTTAAAATTTCAATTAATGAGAATATCTGAGAAACTTTCGAGTAAACGAACGTCTGATAGCCTCTTTATACCTAACCTTTTCCACTTTGGGTCCACTACCTGATAGTCTCATCCCAATTAATGAATTGAAATAAGTAGTTGCCGATGAATTCACAATAAAATCATGAAATTTTCCTACATAAATAATTTATATACACAAATCGGGAATGTTTAAAGGGACGGAGCAAAATCTTTGGCGAGCCAGATTCGGCCCCCGGGCCTTAGTTTGGTGACGGTTGCTGTACGACAATGCTTGGCAAAGTTGTGCGGAATTTGTTTTTCATTATTTCGCAACTAGTTTATTTAATCAAGTATAACGTCGCAAGGTAAACCGTAAAGTTTATTTTATATTAAACTTAGGTGAGGTAAGGTGTTGGGTAGTTGAATTGTGGTAAATAGGGCGAACGCTTCGATGAGGTTTAGAAACACTGCGATAAAATATATTTGCCATCGGCCATCTTGAATACGCTACCGGATATAGCCATCTTCAATTCTCGCGGTCCGCTGTATGTATAAACCACGCACTTCCGTCAAACTGACCTATCTCATACATCTGGCGCGTTGTTGGATAAATTCATGAACTTTTACATACCACTTGGGTACGACACGCTGATGAGACTCGTCCAGTAATGATATCCTTTTCGATCAATGTAACCCATCCATCTCCATTTCAGTGCCTGAGGCGCACGATAATATACCCGCCACCCTTCTATATTCTGTATCCTATTTATTTCCAACACGCATTTATGTTTTCATTTTTATATTTTCAATTTATTTTTTTACCATATCCGCTATCAATATGGAGCATATGGAATAGAGGTATCACTTTTAAGGTGTCAACTGTCAATTTTGGTAGAAAGGCATTATATTTGAAGAAATAAAACACAATTCATTTGTACTACTTCCACATGTTTATAATGATCAGGACTGGTTTCGATCGTCACGAGCATTATAAACTGACTTTTTAGAATAGAGGTATAATAACAAAAGTTTCTCTATGAAAACTGCTTGTTACTCAGTTGCTACTAACTTCTCTTTTTCGAAGACAGTAGGGATAAAAGGATAGAACTAGGACAGGAATAGTGTATGGCTAATCGCTCTCGCTTCGCCCCGTTTTAGTTTAGACATCAAAGAAACCCATGCTATGAAACAGAAATATTTTTGTTTACATCGTGTCCTCTTCCAACGTGAAGCGAAATTGACTGCTAATGGAGGTATCTCAATAGAAGTTTTTCAACGAAAACTGTTTGTTACTTAATTGCTACCAATTGAAGGACTAGTGTTAGGCAAATCACTCTCGCTACGTCCCGTTTTTATGATCGGATAGGTGGGAAGGAACTCTAGACATAACAAACACCCATGCCTACGAACAAAAATCCATAAATCAATTGAAAACTCAATTTATAAAACTGTCCGTTCCGGAACGTTGACCACTATTTTTAACTATTGTGTTTGCACTATTTTTAATACTGGACTGATATTTTTTAAATGTCCGCTCCCATATAATAGGAGATATCTTAACATGCGTTTTCTACGAAAACTGCTCGATACTCAGTTGCTCAACCACTAATTTTTCGATGACTAGGGATAGAAGGATAGGGTAAATCAATTTATAAAACGGTTCGTTCCGGGCGTTGACCTCTAACCATGCACTATTTTCAATATTGGACTTATATAATAGTGCTCCAAGCAACATTAAACTACAGTAAAACCTAGATATAAAGGACCTCGATTCAAGAAACTTCAGATTTAACGGACAAATTTAAAAATTGTCACAACATCAATAAAATTGAATAATAAAGTTACAAAAAAAATTGTGCATGTTACAATTCTCCCCAAAAAAATATTCACATGAAGATAAGCTAGATAAGAACACGTAGATAAGAAATTTGTCAAGCCAAATCAAATATACGTTTCATAATTCCACCTAATATGATTAGAAAAACACTTCCAAGACAGCACAGTGATGTTTATACTGTCTTTTTTTTAAGTTGAGAATAATCCTTGAACATTGGTACATTTTTTAACAATGTATGCTATCAATTTGGAACATATCTGAACAGATATTATTCTATAAAAACTGCTTGTTAATCAAACACTCTTTTTCGAAGAGAGTAGGGATAGAAGGATAGAGTTAGAACAGGACTAGTGATTAGCTTATCACTCATGGGTGGGATGTTATTTTGGACATCACATACATCCATTCTTTCTAATAGAAATCTTTTATTGATTGAAAAACTCTGCAAATATATTTATAATATTGGTTTTAAATAAATAACAAGAGAGTAATCTAACGAAAAAATATTTAAATTAATTCTATTTCATCTCTCTTCGAATAAATTTTGTAAAGCAAAAAAAAACAGTGTGTTAGTTAAACGAACTAAGTAAACTGTTATTGAAGTATTCCAAAAGTAGTAATTTAACTAACATTTTTATTCCTAATCCAATTGCCAAAAATTTGGAGAATTTGATATTTTTATGAATATAAGTCAACAATTAAGATGTCTGTATTGTTTTAATTTGTTCGTATTCTAACCCTAAAAATGTGAGACAACCAGTAGAATAACAAATGTATCAACATTAAAAATAAATTTTCACAAAACATCGCCGAATCCATCGAAAATATTAAAGAACAGCTAACTAACCATGTATTTTACTAGTTATTTGCATTCTGGTACTTCTTTCCGAGCCAGGGCACCACCCTGCCACCTTTTTTAACCTGGAACTTACTTTTGCGAGTATACTGCAAAATATTTTGATATGAAATATTGTCGGGAGAGTTTTGTAGTTTTTTTTTTATCAAAACATGTAAAGCCGATAGATATTACGAGAATTTAAAAAAATATATACCGTGAAAAAATGCAAAAAGAGAAGAGGTGGAAATAAATAACCGCCCTGGTACTTTTTTTATCTAGCACTACAATACTGTTTGCATTCATATTTTTGCTGACCATTCGTCCTTTATTTCACTATATGAGACACTAAAATAAAGGTTATTTTGTTTATTTATTTAAGAAATTTTGTCTATTATTTCGTGAATCTAAATAGCAAATCGATGATTCGTAGCAGACATCCCTCAAAAATATAAATCATTTCATCAACATTCGATTACGGCGCGGCACCGGTGCCATCAACGAGAATGTGTATATATTTGGCTGTGTTGTTCGTGTAAAATAATATTGAAGAATTGAATTTTGATTAAATTGTCATGGTGGGTCACCGATATGTTTAGTTCAACACTTATTCGTTTCATACATTCAGGTAGATATGTGTCCTTTTTTCTGCTCAATAAAAGTAGTGATAATATATTTAAATTTGAATTGTCTAAATTTTGTACATTTCCATGTTTTTATTCATTAAAGACCCGGGTTTTGCCTTGCGGTATCTTCAGACATTCGAGCACACGAATGAACTCGAACTGACAAACAGCAAATAGTTTATATCAAAATAAAGTAATACAATATATTATCACTAAATCTAAGAACTACATTGATACCTGAATTAATCCCAACGCCGATCCGACATCAATGCACATTAATCATAGTTTGGAAAACAAACGCATTAACAAATTCATAACTCAGGACCTAGCAGTTGCAGGTGGTCAAGAACCAAATAAAGTTAGATTATCAGTGATACCCACTTTTAATAGAAAAGCTAGTCGTTAGTAAACGAAATATATGAAAATGTACAAAATTTCAACAATTGAAATTTCATATTGAAATTACATCAAACATCCTCAGTCGATATCTTAAATTAGATAGTATATTCAATCAAGATAATACAAATAAGGTTTGTTATTGAATCAAACGACAGAACGGTGTCCAAAAACGATACAGGAAGGGTTTAAAGCATGACAGGAATATATGGCTACAAATTTATACTATTGATTAATCAATCTGATTCCAACAATGACGTTTGCACGAAAGCCCAGAGACTTCACCATTTAACCACGGCGGTTGGCAGTTGATTTATATTGCTTGTCACAGAATAATTCGAACTAGCAGGTAATCGGTAACCACAAGTAAACAAATGTCTATTGAAAATCCCTCGAGAACTTCTTATTGATGGACCGATTCCAATTCACCTCTAATTAACATCTTCTAGCTCAGTGGTTCTTAACTTTATCGTGGGCTACCGTCAGCTCAATGATAATTTACGGAACGCATTTATTCTACATTTTTTATAATGATAATAACCAGTTTCGAACATTGCGAGCATAATCAACTGGATAGAGATAAGCAAAAGGGGACCAACTGACGTTTTTAGGTATTTTTAGTTATGAAAGGGAACTAGTCCAAAATATTCCAAATGTCAATTTGGTTAAGAGATCCAGGCTTAATTATGTCTAGTTTCCGTTTTAATTACATTATTTTCTTTTTGCTTAATGTACATATATTCTAAAAGTCTAATTTTCTGTTATGAAAAAGGAACCAACTTCAAAATATCTGTTATGCGCAAAATATGAACCACAATATTTTTGACATAACCATTTACACAAAAGGCAAGAAGTCATATACCATATAAATAAAATATCGAGTACAAGTCTCATTATAATAGAAATGTAATAGATTGTGAGTTTTTGGGTATGGAAATGACCCTAAATCAAAAGTATTCTTTACAAAGATGTGGTTGAAGACTCTGTTAGTATATTTTAATACAAGCACTTCAATTTTTCATAACCAATTCAGGATAAAAAGAAAAAACACTAAATAAAGACACAAGCCACCCTAAAAGAAATGTAATAAATAAGTTTTTGGATAAAATAAATCAAAAGTATTTAGTTACAAAGATGTTTGAAGACTCTGTTAGTATATTTTAATACAAGCTTTTTTCCATCGCCAGAGCTGACTATAGTTCCGACGATGGCGTAAAGCCGAAATAGCTATCGACTACCTGATAAAAAATTTGTAGAACTATTTTATTCTATTATAATTGAGTTCTACCAAGTAAATGCCAAATCAATCGCTAAAATAAAATGTTGCTAAATATAACCAACTGTTGGTTCCTTTATGCAAAACAATTTCAGGCTATTGTTTGTATTGAAAACGTCATAAAGTATAAAGGAACCAACTGTATTATTGATCAATATCTTAAGGTATATTACAGTTTTTAAATTTTTTAACTGATAGGCTAGATATATAAATAATAGTCTTAGTACAGAATAGTTTCCATGTTCACGACATCTACATAAAATATATAAAATCATGGTTAAACTTTGAAGCTCATTATCTCCTTTTAGCAAATTTTCAGTTGGCTCACACAGTTTTATAATGATTATAAACTTTCCATTAAGAATTGACAGTTAACACCTCAAAAGTGATTTACGGAGTTATAAGGAAGATAATGTTTATATAAATAAACAGGTTTGTGTTGCAGTGGTTAACGTCATTGGCTTCGGTTACGGATCTCATGTGTTCGAGTGCCAGTTCAGACAGTATCATAAATTAATTTTTCAACCGATTTATGGATTTTTGTTTGCAGACATGGATGTTTGCGCATCCAATCCTAATGGTGCGTGGTGAGGATACTTATCTTTCCACTAGTCTTGCCCTAAGCTTATCTTTATATCCCTATTCTCTTCGAAAAAAGAGAAGTTGAGCAACTGAGTAATGTGCAGTTTCTGTAAAAAACTTTTGTTGAGATATCTCCACACGAGACCATAGTTATGCTCCACATTGAGAGAGAGCATTGTAAAAAAAATATATAAATAATTAATACAATAAAAGTATATGAATTCTCTTTACTTTGGGTAAGCCATGTCCGCCAGTGTGTAGCATATATAATCATAATGGAGAGTCCCAACAAAATTTATTCTTACGCAAACTGGTTGTCAGTAAGTCAACTTTTCTATTCGGAGTGAAATAGGGAAGAACTCTCTTTCTCCGCCTCGATTTTACAATCGGATAATGTGTGGTTGGGAAGTTATAAAAACATCACATAATCCATTCATTTGGATCCAAATAAATGAAAAATCGATTCAGTCTGATTATTATCCCATGACGACTTTCATTATAAAAAAGACGTAATTGTAAAAATCAACTATACTGCATACATCTTAAATGCGAATTTCATCGTGTTTCATTTCATATATTTCAATATCTTTCTCAAAGATAAATATGACTAAGTTAATCTGACGGATCCGAAGATAATCAGTAATGTGTTATAATATTGAAGAGCATCGGTTGGGAATAACTGTCCCATCCATCCATTAGCGAAAGTATTTCTTCCAATTGCAGTTAGTGTCCCACAAAATCTATGCAGTTTCACCAATAAAATGTTAAAAGGTGATTAAAATTGGTTATTTTATTCTTGTATCTTTCTTTGTGTTTAGTATACGAGGGTTTCGTATCACAAGTACTACACAACAAGTATGTTTTGAGTTAAACACGAATTCGGTTATGCCATAACCATATTTATAAATGACAAAAAGGGTCACCTGACATTAGAGGTCTGCACGGGCCTGGGATCGGCCCGTGGACCTCTACCCGACCCAGCCAGTGAGCCAGGTTCAGGTGGTTAGCGACAATTGATATTCGGGCTCGGGCTGGCCCCAGGTAAAGGATTTGTTCTTCAGAAAAATATTTCGGACTATGTTCGGATCATGAGTACTCTTGATAACTAAATACTGTAGATAACAAAAAGGCAATAAATAAAATAGTTTATTACGTTTAGAATAGCATTGAACACAATAGAGTCTTTTATTTGATAAGTATAGAGACATCATTTTATGTTTTAGTAACCTGAAACTGAGCTCATAAAATTGTTATTGATCCGTGAAACAATGCTTTGTTCGTTTAATCATCACCGATAGTAAGTTTAAATAGTTCGTAAATGAATAAAGTGTAATATTATTCAGTATCTGCTTTCTATTCGTTTTAGATAGTCGACTGTTCCTTGTGGCGAAAAATTCATTATAAAAAATCCAAAATATTCGTTAAAAATGAGTTTCAACGATATAAAGAAAATGTCGAAAAGTGGTGACTGTGGTGATGTGTGGAAATCATTCCGTGAAATAATAGATTTTTCTACATGTGAAAAAGTTGGGTAGGTACGTTTAATCAATTTAATGCTACTGTATTTTTTTTAAAACGGGTTTTTCTCAGGCCGAGATATATAAATTTAGGCTTCCGGATCGGGCCAGGTCAGGCCTGCGGTGAACGGGCTCGGGCCGGGTAATTTCCTCAAATTTCGGCCCGTGCAGACCTCTACCTGACATAAAATAATTATATAATTGGACATATTATCTACAAATAAAAAAATAAAGTCAAGAACACAGAGGCAAATCGTCTGTTTTTCCTTTCGATTAATGTTTATATTTTATATACGTGTCCCAAAATTCACGCAAGAAGTAATTTTGATAGAAAACAGTTTTTAATTAAAAATAACAATTTCGCAATATTGATTCATTAAAGTATACAGTATAGGGCTATGTTGAAGTAGCATATCAGGTAAAAGGTCTACCTGACTTTGCTGGTGCATAAACATTTTTTGTCGAACTTTTCCATGACAGTTTTGCATAAGTGTGGCTGAATTTCATTGATACAGCGCTCATGTTTATCCTTCAAGGCGTGGGTGGTCGTTGGCTTGTTGGCATAAACCTGAGACTTCTAAAAACCCCAAAGAAAAAAAGTCTAACGGCGTTAAATCGCATAATCTGGGCGGTCAATTTTGATCACCACATCTTAGAAATATAGGCACAAAGCACTCGATTATCCTGTGGCGATGTTAACTGACGATGTCCTGACCAGCCTTATTTTCGAAGAAGAATGGTCCGATAATGCCTCTAACCCAAAATCCGCACCAAGCAGTGACACGTTGTGAATGCATTTGTTTCTAAATCATTGATTCTGTGCCCCAAATGCGACAATTTTGTCGATTAACAAAGCCATCAAGATGAAAATGACCCTTATCGTTGAGGATGATTTTGTTTGAAAAATAGCTGCCTTCATTATTTTTCAAATATAGCTCAACGATGAAAACGAGTTGTTCTTTCGTGTAGCACTCCATTTTTGATAACCCTATACTGTAAACTTTATGAATCAATTAAAAATTTACAATTTTAATTAAAAGCCTGTGCTTTATGTCAACTGTCAATTTCTTGCGTGAATTTTGAGATACCGATATATACCTTTTAAGTTGTATCACGTCAAAAATAATCATAAAATATTTACGATAGCAACTTTAAAAGGACTAATATTTTGGTAATCGCTATACACAACATTGTCGATATAGTGCCAGAAGGCTTTAAGTCAAAAAACCTTGTTTTGAGATAATCAACTTTTAAGAAAATCACGAAATTGAAGTTTTTCTATTTGCATACTTTAACCATTGATTATTAAACTAAATTCTTTATGAGATTCGTTAATCATTTAAAAATTTGATTTAATTATTAATGCGTAATTATTTTTATCGTAATATCGATGAGATTGTTTTTTTCAGACGATAGACCGTTCTAAAATCTATCGTACTTCATTCATAACTCAAAACAGCCGATTTTCGACTTATTTTCTTCTGCCACTATGCCAACGATATATATCCTGTATTCACGATCCGATAATGTTGGTGGAAAAATATAAATACACCACTTATTATAATTATTAAATCCGTGTAAAAATCAAGGGATTCAGACCTTTGTCGTTACAATCAAGCTGGATGAAATTCGCAGAGCCTTCTCACTCGGCTACAAACTAACTGAACTAGTTTATACTATAGTTGATCAACGATCAAATTATTTGTTTTGGTCATCAATATAGCATCAAAAAACGTTAAAACATAATTTAACTTTTAATCCGTGATTGAAAACACGAAAAGTCCGACAATTTTCCTGATGTTCTACGACGTAGAGGGTCGTAGTAAAGGCTGCGGTGTCAACCTCCTAATGAAGCCTTAGGGCTAAATCGTAAACCAATTTGAAGGGTGTTACATTAAAATGTTTCTGAAAGCTTTTATAAAGTTTGAGAAACTCTCGTAATTCACGTTTAGGCGATTGTTTTAAACTCATGGCGACTTGCGGACAGTGCTTATTACACCTTTCTTCGTAAACTTTATGTCAAGTGATTAAATTCGAAAGTGTTATGCAATAAAAGGGTAAAACGTTAAATATGAAATCCGTTTTTGTGCTACTCATCACTTTGAAAAGAGCCTTCATATAAACTTATAAAATGGTAAAAAAACTTTCTGATTATATTTTTTTTATCCAAGCTCTATTCTTCTATCCTTAGTCACAAAGAAAGAGAAGACGAGTGACTGAATTAAAAGCAGCTCTCATGAAACAACTTTTCATGAGATTCCTCCACCAGGAGTCAATATGCTTCACATTTCAAACGTATGGTTAAAAAAATATAAAATTAAAATCAAAGTTCTTATTCCACTAGTTTTGTTACTAATTGTGACACCTCTCTGAGAAGGATCTTCCGACAATAAGGATACAAAGCTAGATTTTGTCGAAACGTACTCGTTTGACTTCCTTGTCGTTGCCAATTTTCACTATTTTTGAAATATTTGTATCGTTTGTCACATTACAAAAGTAATAAACTTGTAATTGGTCCTTTTTTGATAAGCTGAATTTAAATAATTCTTTGACCAGGTTCTGTTGTATATCTATACTAATTCATTGTGTATTCTAAAAAAATATAGTCAATTCTTGTCAATTTCATACACTAGCTTCTTTACAATTTGCATGATATTGCAAAAACACTCTCAGTTAATGAATTTTTGATTTCATATCACAAAAGCGTTCCATATTTTTTTCTCGTTTCAACCCTGATTACCATATTTTTTTTCAGAATAATATTCGCTACATAAAATAAACATTATAACCTTTGCATTGTGTTTTTCTTTGATAAAGGCGGGTGGAGTACTATATGAGCATGAACAAAGAGAAATCGAAAAAGCGTAAAATACATATCTTATATACATGGCAACACTTCCAGAACCTAAACAGTTTGCTGCTGAAACTAAACAAGACGGTATAGAGTGATCGTTCGTGATTTTAAAGACAATAAAAAGCCCTTAAAATAATTATTCAAATAATACATCGATCGTACAGTTCATTACTCAGACATCTCCAAATAGTCTAAGATAATAGGGAAAGAAATATTAAAATGGTCACCATAAATCAAATATTATTGATTTCTACCCGAGTTTTATACATTTTATAAACAGGTGTTTCACACTTAGGTACTTTCCGAATATATTCAGTAGAAGGATTTTTTACTGATTCAGAATATCACCATTTTGTATAATTCTTTAGAAAGTTATATGGCTAGCATTTTTGTGACATGTTAAAGAATATTTAAGATGTCTCAAAATTAATAATTTTTCAGAGTTTCCGAATCATTTGATTAAAAACGATCATAATTTTGATAAAAATAATAACGTAGAAATACTCCATCGAGTAAATAATAAAAGGTATTAAAGTAAATATCTTAGAATTTTTAGAAATAAATAAAACTACTAGCAGTAATCGAGTATAAGTAAATAACATTTTAAATAGAACAGGTGGCTCACCACTATTAAGTTTATTTCCCGTGGGATTTTCACCTCAAAACACTAGTAATTGATTTGTAATTAGTTGAGTTATGGTAATTAGTATATCAGAGTTTATGTCTAACCCCCTCTCCCCACGTCCAGTAGAATGGAATAAAACCCACGCTATCCTTTATTTTTAGTGTAAGAAATAAAATCATTGTTTACCTTTGAAATAAATAACCTTGCGATATGGTTAGTCTGAAGATGCTTCTTAAAGAGGCGAAACGCGCCACGTTAGGGAGTTATATTCAGTTACAAGTAGTGCTCATTGAAAAGCTACTATTGAGATAGCTCCACCATGAAGTCAGAATATGTTCTACTTTGGTAAAAAAGTGTATAGAGATAAATTCAATATGAGAATGCTTCTCAAAACAATAAAATAAGGGGCACAACTTAGTTACGCTACAACAGTAATGCTTGTTAAGTTTTGTAAAATTTACGCGAATCTATCGAAAATAACAAAAACAAAAGAAAAAAGGTCATGTTACAGGATGGCAGCACTGTTGAATTATGAAATGTTATAGAAAATGTTTTCTGCGAAGAGTTTTTTAGTTATCGTACTGCTGCACAGGATAGCCATTTTATTTGAAATGCAGTAGCATGTAGCAGGTCTCTTAGACACAGTGTCTGCGCTAAATTCTTGATTGAATAATTTTTCAATTCAATTTATTCACTCGGAGAATTCCCAGAAGATGAGATGAGGAGCCTGGTTACATTTATCTGCATGATAATATAAACGATCGATGATAGTGTCACACCTAGTAGTGTAAAAACAAAAATCTAAAGCCAAATTTATTATTTGTTCTTTCTTCCCTTCATCCGTTATACCATGCAATATCTTTTTACTTTTAGGGTGTTAACTGTCAATTATTGGCGGAAAGAAATTATATTTTAAAAAATTAAACACAATTTGTTTGTCACGCTCATCACGAGCATTATCAGCTGATAAACATACAAACATAACAGGGCTATTTATATAAAATTGAATGTTAAAAATTAAGGTATATAAAACAGTTGGTTCATGAACTAAGACAAGAATTTACTAATCATTAAACAAATTATACATAAAACAATTAAAATAGACTAAAATCAAAATGTCAAGGACCTCTTACGAATCAATACATACTAATCTAAAATCACAAATAAAGCCATATTAAGAGTCCATTAACTGTCCTGATTATCATAAACATGTGGAAGTAGTACAAACGAATTGTGTTTTATTTTTTAAAATACAATATCTTTTTCTTAAAACACTTTATGGTTAGCTGCCTTCGTAGCTGTTAAGCACGAATCATTTGTGACTCGCGGTGCAATTATAATTGGATTCTCTGAAAGTCATGTTTTGTATCACTATGACTACTATTGAAAAGGCAGTGTCAGAGAGGGAGAACAGATGACTCTGTTAAATTATCATTGGATTCGACACGAGTAATTTGTTTCATCACAATATCAGATGTGGACCAAATAATGTTAGAGCGGGTAAACAAATTTCTCGCGGTTCACTTTTAATTAAATTCTCCCCAAGTCATTTGTTGTCTCATTCCGACTAATATTTTTTAAAGCAGTGAGAAAACCGATGACACGGGTTCAATTGTTATTGAATTCTCCGTCACATTATCAGCTGTTGGTCAAATTGTGGCTACAGAGGGAAAATAATTTTCGAACTGTTGAATTATAATTGGATTCTCCGCAAGTCATTTACTATCTCACTTTGTCTGCTAATGACAATCAGTGTTAGAGTGGGAAAATAAATACCAAATAGTTTAACTATAATTGGATTATCCAAGAGTCATTTTTTATATCACCACGTTTGCTATTGACAAAACATTATTAGAGTGCGAAATAAATGCTCGTGGTTCAATTACGACCGGATTCTCCGTGAGTCATTTGTTGTCTCACTATGTCTGCTATTTACAAAACAGTGTCTAAGTGGGAAAGCAATTCCAAACGAGGCATATATCACTTTTGTTAGATGTTAACTGTCGATTCGATGGAAAGGTATTATTTTATAAAAATAAAACACGTTTGGATTCATTTGTTATGTTTAAGTGACGGTAAAGTTTACGGTTTCAGTGTTTAAAGCGGTAGAATATTAAAATGTTTATTTTCTGAAGCCATTTTCTAGTCATTATGCTTTCAAGTTTATCATCTAATAACACTCTCCAGAAAAATCTTAATACAGCCCCTCTGGGAGATCAAAACCATCTATCTACAATTACGGCGACTATCAACGTGCGACACTCGGTACGCACTTGATGCAGATATCAAACAGCTGACAAGTAACGATACGTCACCGCTACTTAACAGTGGCGTACATAAACTGACTAAACGAAATCACAATTCCTTGAATTTTGACGATTTCTATATTATAAGCGAGTGAGGCTTAAAAAAACTTGTATTAAAAAGTAATATCAACAGTAGTTAAGAAAAATATAGTAGGGAATCATTTAATTAAAAATGACGATTCTTTTAATAAAAATAAGAATATAGAAATACTCCATCGAGTAAATAAAAAAGAAATTAATGTGAATTGTTAAGAGTTAATAGAAATTAATGAAACAATTAACAGTAATCGATTATTAGTAAATAACATTTTAAATAAAACAGGTGGCTATTAAATTTATTGCGCTTGAGATTTTCACCTGTAAACACTAGTAATTAGTAGTATTATGGTAATTAGTACTATTATCGTTCGTGTTTAACGGAAATAAGCCCACCCCACCTGTCATTTTTCGGTTGAGAATTTAAATCATTATTTTTTTTCCATGTCCGCTTCCAATATGGAGAATTTGTTTCGTAATGGAGGTATCTTAACAGATTTTTTGTATGAGAACTGCTTGTTACTCAACCTCTCTTTTTTCGAAGAGAGTAGGGATAGAAGGATAGGAGTAGTGGCTAGCTAATCGCTCTCGCTACGCCCCGTCAGGATCGGATGGGTGGGAGAGGGTTTTTTAGACATCACACTCAGACTACGCACAGAAATCCATAAATCGATTGTAAGATCAATTTATGAGACATCTGTAACCGTAGCCAACGACGCTACCAACTGCACCACGGACGCCAACATCATCATCATTATTTCCTCAATCATTATTTACCTTAGAAATAAATAACTTTGTGATGTAGTTAGTATAAAGAAGCGAAACACGTCTCACATTTAGTAACACAGTCAGTGAAATAACAAAGTTATCAATTTTAATTTTACATTTGTAATATATTCAGTTCCGAAATAATTGGACTCCAATAAACCGATCGGCTACGCTGATTTAAAAAAATAACGTTGTCATACGGAGAGCGAGTAGACCTCAAGTCATATTAGCTTTTCGTTTATTTCGACTTTCTGCACACTTAAGTGCAAGCTATCACGTCATGTGCAGATTCTCATAAGACACTCCCAATTAAGAGAAAGATGTTAACGTTTAATAACTTAACGTTTGTTATGTCACTGGATACTGCCATGTAAAGTTAATGGAAAGGAAGGCAGCGGTGGGTGGAGGACGGTAAGTGGAAGTATCGAAAGAATTATAATATTAATAAAGTTGATAACTATTTTGGTTTCACACTATTGCCAGAACTAACAACTGTTTTGGAACTAAATACTATTGTTATCATAAAAACACAATGGATTTCTTTAGTAAATGTATATTCACTTAACTGATCAATTAAATTCGCTTCTTTTGTAATCAACCTAAAGCGACTTAGTCACTGTAGCCTTTCATAAATTTATGTTATTGGATTTGTCTCCAAAGGTTTATGAGTGATATTTTCAAGCCTTTCCATATTCCAGAGGTTCCCAAACTTATTTGCTCCATTCCACCATTCATCAAAGTTCAGAATATAATTCCCTCCTTTCGAAAATAATACAACTGTAACTCAAAAAGTACATTCCAAATATGCATAAATGTAATATTGAAAATCTTTAATAAACGGTAACAAACATTGAAGCTTTAAATAACATCCCTAGGTGGGGATTCTCCACTGCATGAGACTCCTGCCCTATCCAATTCATAAAAAATAATATTTGTCGCTTTGGCGATCGGATCGATGGATTTCATGAATTTTAGTAAATTTATCTGCGTATTTATTTCCTTATGATATTATTTACATCTGAAATTATTGCAAAAGAATGGTATAAATAAAAACCCTTCAAATATTCTGAAATCGTTAATTCTCTGCTTAGAGACTAATTAATCTTATATTTAATATTCTCAAGAGTTTGACTATATACACCAGTGTTTCTAAACTTTATTGAAGCCACCGCCTCCCGCATTACAAAAACGAAATTTAAAAACTAAACTGGAGTTTATATATTGTGTTTGACGCAATTTATTTGAAATAAGAGCCAATACATAATAAACTGATTTTAATGTATATAAACACAATAGCAAAAAGAAATAATCGCAGCCGTTTACGAAACATTCATATACGACTTATTTCATCATCGCAATATGCCTATTCAGATTACACCAGTGCCCCCCAAATATTAAAAATAGAATAACCCCTACAAAGAGCCATTTGCGCCTTCATTAAGGGACACTGATTTTGACTTATCAAATGTATCCTCTTACTTCTCCGCCATTGTAAGTAAATAGAGCGAATAATATTACTTATTAGGAAGCGTCAGTGTATGAATATTACAATACGTCATGGAGCGTCTGGATGTACGCAGATGATTTTGATTAGCTGTGCTTACTAATAATAATATATACTCAGCATGTTTTGGCTATCAAAATATTTTCATACATATACGCATGTATGTATTTATTTCGATAGATTTGACGGTTACTTTGTGGAAATACATTTGCAATACTCCAATCCACTCCATGTGCAACTGAGTGTTCTATAACAGCGGGCGGCAAACTTTTTGGCTCACGGACCACTAAATTCATAATTTTAATCCAGCGGTCCACTAACGGGACGTATGTGTTAAATATTATGCATTTAATAGGATAAAATAACAAAGTATTAAGTCCTAAAAATTTTTATTAGTTAGTTGAAAGCTGTTTCAGCTTGACGCCGAAATAGCTATCAACTACCTAATAATTTTTTTATGACTAAATACTTTGTTATTTTATCCTATTATAATGGAATTCTACGAAGTAATTTCCAATTCAATCAATACATTATACATTTCTTTTCTTAAGCTCAATAGTGCGTGGTTAAAAGATCGGTCCCGTGCAGCTCTGCATCTGACCAGTAATATGAGGACTTAATTCGTTTCTTTTCTTGATCGTTATAACGGGTAGAGGTGGATCAACCAACTTGGAATGAAAAAAAAGTGATCAAAGAAGACATAAAATGCACCTTGCTATTAAAATATTAAACAGTTAATTACAATTAAATGCTCTGAATAGACTTCTAGCGTTAATCATTTCTAATGTGATGGATGTTTCCACTTGTTTGAAATAAGAAAATTTATTTAAAAAAAAAATAAAACAAAATTCATTTGTACTACTTCCACATTGATTATTACCGGTTTCGCTCATCACGAGCATTATCAACTGACCAACTGACATCAGTTGATAATGCTCGTGATGAGAGAAACCGGTAATGATCAATGTGGAAGTAGTACAAATGAGTTTTGTTTTTTTTAATATATAATGTCTTTCCACCAAGAATTGACAGTTAACATCTTAAAAAAAGAAAATTTATGTTTGGCTCCAATGATGTAACTGTAAGATGGAGAACTGCATGTATTTAAAGCCGAGATCGATAGCGTGTTTTGATTGCTGTGATATATGAAAAGGCCTTTTATTGTTTAGTAAATAATTTTTTTCTTGGTTGGTTTGCTATGGATTGTAAAATTCAAATAATCTCAGATTTCTCTGCGGATCACCACTTTGGCTAGCGCTGTTATATAATATGTTTCGTTTCTCTGAGAATCATCTTCAGCAAATTGTATAGTCCGAATTGATTGAATGTATATCGCATGTAATATTTCGCTTGCCTTTAATTATTGAAAATACCCGAAATCAAGGGCCGGTAAATTTTACTCTCAAACAGGTTTTGAGAATTGATGTACATATTGTCATCAATAATAAGATCTGTGGGCTTGTAAGTTAATTATAAGCTGTTTTAAGGAGATAACTGTTAAGGCAATATATTTTAAAAAATAAAACACAATTTCGTCCTTGTTCTGGAAGAGAACACTAAATCGAAAAAATTACATATTGAGTTAGTTATGCCAAAATGTTATTCATTTCAAACTCTACCGGATGAAATAACACTTTTATTTTTATTAATTGTACTTTTATTTAAAACCAATTTTGTACAAACAAACTTAATGAAAAAGGTATAGAGTTTTAAACATTTGACAAACTTCAAAGTCCAATTATTCAGAACTAGTATTTTTCAGTTAGTGTGTTCTTCCAGAACAAAGACGATTGTATACTGTTTCCACATTTGCATAATCAATCACCGCAAGCAATATCAACTTATGATGCAGTTGATAATATTTATTTTTCTAAATACAATTCTTAGCTGTTCTTTTTTGAAAACGATTTATTTCCATAAGATTATTTGCAAACTCTGAAGATGATTTTTTATTGCAATATTCTTACTTAACTACTGGTATGACCAATGTAATCGGTGCAACAGTTATTACACGACAAAGATGTTACTTCGTCAGAAGTTCTTATGTCCCACATTAAAAGAGGTACCATAACAAAACAACGACTTGATAATAATCAAATATATTATACTGAGTTCCTGAATATTCATACTTAACTTTTTAAACAAAAAATGGAGCCGGCTAAATATATTTTTATAAAATTACTGTAGGACAGTGGGATGATATTTGATCATTGCTGGAGATAGTGGATGATAAAACTCGCGTTTGCTTTATTGCTAGCAGTAAAGAATGTAGATTTGCCTTTTTTTAAACATAAAGACCAACATGGGTCAATTTTAAGTGGAAACACAATAAACAATTTAATTTAAGTGGAACATATTTTATAGACGCCAAATATATCACACTGTAACAGGAAGAGTACGTAGCAGTGATGGCGAACCTTTTTGACAAGTGGGTCAAATTTTTATTATTATTTTATTTATTACTGGCTCGTGGGTCAGTAAGTCAGTAGCGTCACTTGAATGGGGGGAGGGGAGGATGAGTAGAAACTACTTTTTTTGGTTCTCACTTTTAAAATACACGTTAAAAAAAATTTAAGTTTCCTTTTTGTTTTAGAAATTTTCTTTTTGCAAGTGAAGAGCAAAAGTAAGGCCGGCGTCAAAAATTATGTAAATGTGGTGATACCATGAACTACCGCACCAGATGAACCATGCCCAGTCGGCAATATCAATTTTTTTTTAAATATTAAGACAGGTACACATTCATTTCAACATTATTAGTATCATTAGCTCTTCTTTCATTGTATTGCCTGATTTAAATCGAGCAAAAACTGCTGATTGTGCATAACCATTTACATCATTACTCTCATCTTAAGCAATTGAATACATTTATGCATAATTTAAGTCGTACATAGACTTTATTTTTTTAATATTCTTGATTGTCTGTTCTCTCTTTTATGATATAAAAAAAGTTTATAAAAATAAATGCGTGGGTCAATGTCTGACCCGCGGGTCATAGGTTCGCCATCACTGGTATGTAGCAATAAAATAAATTGAAATTTAGAGTAAAAACGCTCACGTTATAAACACAATTTTGGCAACAGCGATTGATTTAGTTTATTTGCGTACTTGCCGTTTACAAGCTTTATTAAGTGAAATAAACGCGAAATCGATACAACACATAATAGACTTTGTTTTGTTTTATTAAAAATTTTATGTGTTTATAAAATATCGATGATGAACCTGGCTTAGACATGTTCAGCGGATGCCTCAAAGAAGCCTGAATCCCACAAATCTCTTCTACCAATCGGATTGATTCCATCACCTTGGAAGACTGTTGATGACCATCCATAGTTGTGCTAGGTGGAACTACGTGACGCTGGAATGACCTAGGAGGAAGCAAAAAGACTGACGGAGGATAGAGAATCTTAGAGGAATCATGTGCTGGCCTTTTGTGACCATGTGAAAAACTTTTATAATTGCAATTGATCAATTTATTATTCTTTCGAATTTCTGAAAACCTTCATAATACCAGTTCTCGCGTATGAGTCAGAGACCTGGTCGCTTTGCTCTAAGAACTCTCAGAAGTTACAAGTGTTCGGTGAGATTTTTGCCCTGTCTGATAGAATGCAATTGGTAAAACATGAGCTAACTAACCCATATCCCTGGCGTAGCTTTATAATAAATACTAGTAATTTGTAAATCAATGTATAAATCGGGGATTAGCACCCTTGATCGCGCAACCGAATTGGATGAGAGCCCAACAGCATTCAAACACCACTCGTCGACGGGTGTGGACGTTTTATCGAACCTTGCTTTTATTTATTAATGCAATACGAAAATCATTCCATAATTAGGTTATCTATATCTATTTACAATAAATTCACTATAAATTTTTATATTCTGTCAAATTAAAAAAAAAAAGTCACTAATACAGTTATTTTTAATTTTTGTATATTAAAGTTAGCAGTATAGAACGTTGAGGCTCGGTGATTAATTTTACTAAGCCTGGAAAGTTAATTTTAATACTTTAATACAACATTCATCATTTTATTTACGCTCGAATTATAATATTGTTCATTTGAAATATCATGACCTGCTAAAAGGTTAACACAAAAAACAGAGACGGATCAGGAGTTTTGTGTTTAAAGCATATCGTTTGACTAGTTGAAGATGTATTTTTTCAACGATGTTCGTTATATGCCACACTGAAGCAATGATCTTACTTGATCTTTATTATTCAATAACATTTCACCTCAATTATTAACTGTATAAATAGCCGGTTGTAAGCTATCTGGCAACAACATTGACATGTTTTTTTTTTATAATTTAAGACATCGACTGAGGGTCAGTTCGAGTCCATTCGTGTGTTCGAATGCCTGAAGATGCCGAAAGGCGAAACCCGGGTCGTTAGTAACAAAAACATGGAAGTGTACAAAATCTCAATAATCCAAATTGACATGTTTAATGATTTGTCTCGGAAATAGTTGATTTTACGCCAGTTATTATAACTATCATTTATTTTTTCGTCGTCCGAGTAAAGGTTATCCAAAGTTACTTTATTTAATTCCTTTTGCATTAATATACTATTTACCATTCAAGAAACATTAAGTAACACAGCCAGCGGAATGAAAAAGTTATCAACATTATTTTTAAATTAATAATTTAGTTTGGATTTTTGAGATTTTGTACACTTCCATGTATTTTGTCACTAACGACCCGGGTTTCGCCTTTCGGCATCTTCAGGCATTCGAGCACACGAATGGACTCGAACTGACAGACAGTAAACAGTGTCTAACGTTTATATAGAAGATACAAATACGACAAATATTATTTACGAGGTAAAATATTATACGTCTGGGATCCACACTGATACCTGAGTTAACATTTCGAGAATCGCCTTAATCTTTATTTTGTAAACAACACATTAACAGAGTGGCGAATTGCAGCCTTCTAACTACTTTTAGAATTACCAGTGATTTTACAATTATAATAGCATTGTGGGTTTTGACGGGATGCAATTCGACGAAAGGGTAAATATATACAATCATTCCACATTTAGTGACATCTGTTAGGTGTTTCAACGTATAGGATACAATAACGGAGAATTAGAAAGGTTCAGCTGCTCATTCAGAATTGGCAAGGAATTTAACTGGGCTCTATTGATTTCCAAAATTTATGATCCCCCATGTTTTGATGCAACAGTTTAACCCCATCATCCGCATTAAACGTATGGTTCTCCATTAGCAAGTTATTTGCGAATGTCGAAGTTTCTTTTTTTTTTGAGTCCATTCGTGTGCTCGAATGCCTGAAGATGCCAAAAGGCGAAACCCGGATCGTTAGTGACAAAATACATGGAAGTGTACAAAATCTCAAAAATCCAAATTTGATATTGAAATTCCATCAAGCACCCTCAGTCGATGTCTTAAAATAATTTAGTTGTTTAACCTAGCTTTTTCGGTCGGTTAGTCGGTTAAGATAAGAAGATGGAGCTAGAAATGGACCAGCAGTTAGCCCATTGCTCTCCCTACGTCTCATTTAAAGAATCTGATTGAGAATTGAATGAGAATTAAAAATTGCCGTTCTTGTAGCCGAGTCGTAAACGTTATTCGGCGTTCATCCTGTTCGGTTGCAGTGGCCAATTTGTGATTTCTGTAGTCTAGCTTTACCCTAGCGATCAGGCGGCTCTGAGTTCCGTCAACATCCCGGCATCTACTGCACACTAGAGTGCATGCAACCAAGTCTTGAGGAATTTCTCCTCGGACATTCCTGGCAAACATTTGAAACACGCATAACGTTGTTACGCTGCGGAATACACTCTGTAAGAGTGTGAAGCCGTAGTGGGTGGTGGTGGGTACAACGTTGAGTACCCTAGGGCATTTAAAAAAAAAAAAAAAAAAAAAAAACATCCCGGCAAGGTTAATATCAAATTTGGATTTTTTCAATTTTAATTTGAAATCTTGAACGTGGGTGTTTTGTGATGTCTCGTCTTTTCGAGTGACTTTACGAAAACTCTCACTTGAGTTGGTCTCATGTGATTTAAAAAATCAAAATATTTGGCGCCTTGGCTGATAGCGTACTGCAAAATTTTTTTATATGAATTGATTTTTGAGATCAAATCACCACCGTCGGAAAAAAATTTAAAATATACGATCAAAATCTCTTTTCTCATAAACAGTAAACTGGAAATTTGAATACATTTGATTTTAATTGTTTGTATTTCTTGTTTCTTCTCACTTACATTGTACAATCATCCTGAAAACTTGACATGAAGGAAGCGATTAGTTAATAGTGCTTTTCAAATTCCATTTGTATCTCCTTCCCTCTGTGAAGAGAGATTTTGAGTCACTGAATGACCAAACCAGCTTTTATTATATTAAATCGTCCGTCAAAAGTATTCATATGTTCCAAACCGGTAAAAAATGGGGTTAAACACATGACTTCAAAAATCTCCATTCATATTTCCAATGAGTATTAAAAATACAATGTTTTTTTTTTAATTTTGAAGGGTACTTCGTCGCTATCGGGAAGATTTCGTCACCCCAAAAGAAAAATGGCACATCTAACAAGTGCTGGTAACTATAAATACAAAATACAGTGTTGCTCGCATTCTTTTTGTACATAATGGGTAAACGAACATTTGCCAAACAAAACCTCATCAATCCGTGTATGACAAAATATACACCCATCCCTCGCTTAACACGGAATATAGGTTCTGCTAGATCACTGTGTTGAACGAAAAGGTGTTAAGCGAGACCAACAAATGTATGGAAAAGAGGGTATAGGTTCTTTTTTTTAGAAATATTAATAAAATAAATACATATTACTTTTTTTGAAAATTTATTACAACATTTTATGTAGTATAAAAAATATTATTCGGTCTCACTATCACTAGAAATTATTACCGTTTTGGCCGCTTTGACTGAAGTCATCATCAGTGCTTTCATTAATTCCTTTTTTTTCAAAATTCTTTCTCAAAATTCAATTTTTGCACAAACGCCCTTTTCCTTTTGGGGAGACGATATTTATGCCTCAATAGATATAGGTTCGAGGCATTCAAACACCATGTGCAAACAAACAAATCGTTAACCGTGATCACAATTTCCGATTACTTATGAATCCAAACATCTTTTGTTTCAATCTTAATAAAATAATGTAAAATTAATGCACGGTTGACTGCGCCGACCCTGGAATGGGTGGCAAATTAAATTCGTTCACACGAACGGTTTCGAATGGGTCAAAATCCAACTTTCTAAACATTGGTGACAAACCTGTGGCAGAGGTACTAGATAGTTTTTCACTGTAGTCATATAGACTCTTAACGGATGTATCTCAACAGAAGTTTTTTTTACAAGAACTGCTTGTTACTTAGTTCCTCAAACTCTCTTTTTGGAAGAGAGTAGGATATAAGGATAGGGCTATAATAGGACTAGTGGTTAGCGAATCGCTTTCGCTACTCCTCGTTTTTAGAATCGGATGGGTAGGAGCTAATTTTAGACATCGCAAACCCATGCCTTCACATAGAAATCCACAAATCAATTGAAAGAATAATTTATTTAGCTGTCCGTACCGGGATTTGAACCCGTGAGATCCGTAACCGAGGCCAACGTCGTTGACCACTGCACCACGGACCCGACAGATAGTTGATTAGTTCTTCAATAAATTTTATTTCGATCATTTACAGAAATTTTATTAATGTTTTAGGTGTGTCAAAAGATAATTTTTACTATTTTTTTACCCATCACTTCTCCACCCAGTACGGGATCTCTTCCTGATAAGCATCAGGGCGAGATGCCGAGGATAGGGCTTTTTAACGTTTCGAATGTTTGCAAATTACCAAATGCTATAAAAAAAGACAATGTGCAATAAATAATGGTAGAGATTCTGCAAGCTAATAACTTCTACCTATGTTTTTGTCTCGTGACCGGCTGTAGGCTTAACTATTTATCATGTTATCATGCTTTTTGAATTGATGCTTAATTCATTTTGATAACTTTATTGAAATGCTTAAACGTACATTATTCCAACAAACCATAGTTGTTTGATAATTCTTTTGCACAAGATTAAACACTAAAACCAATTTCCGATATGGACATTTGTCTGAAATGTTCTCCATCCCTGAATATTTTCAGCCGCATTCAAGACAAATATTTAGCACCCCTCGCTAATTTTTCATCCCCAACCCTGCTTTTGGATTTGGATGAAAGATATTTCAATGATTGCGTAGGCCACGCTGGAATATTAATAATTTAATTTCTTCCTACACCAATCTGTGAATAAAAGTATCATCATATCTGAAAAAATATTTAAAATGATGGGTGATAATTTTATATTTTCGATAATTCAGCGTTGCTTTGTGACAAATCGTTTTAAGTATTGAACTAAATTGATATTATATCTTTTGCTGTTTCACTCGATGTGTTGTAAAGTGCGTGTTTCGCTTCTATTAGAAGCATCTTTAGAATTGCTAATTTGGAATTTTTGTTTTTGAAATCGAGATTTTACAATAAGAACAAAATGAACTGCGTGTTTTATTCCCGACTTTAATCCAAAATCTGCCCGACAGTTTCTTTCTATGTTAAATTTAGTATTAATTTATCGGAAACCTAATCAGCTGTCTATAGGGATTACAAATATACATTAAAAACAAATATTCGAATATTGAAACCTTACAGTATTCGAATAATAATATAATCTATAATCTTTATTACGCATAAATATGCATTGTTTTTCATATTTCTGACGCAAAAAATTAATTGATAACACACGATCATTCAACGCAAAACAATCACAAGTGCTAAAATCACACTTTTCAGTTTTAAGTGTCAAAACATGTAAGAATTTCGTATGATTTTACAGTAAAAACACAAAATCTGCAAGTCATAACTTTGGTCGCTGTGTTGGATATAAAATATCTAACATATTGACCAAATTAATGACCCATATTGTCGTTGTTCTGCAAGGAAACAGTAAATCGTAAAAATGACATATCTAGATAGTTATACCAAAATGATAACTCTAACGTATGGAAGAACACACTTTTTTTCATAAATCACACTTTTCGTTTTGTACAAACAAACTGTTGGTTTACTATTTTTATGAATTCAAAATACCTACAATGTAATGTCACAAATGCGTTCCATTTGCATTTATTTTAGTAGCTACAGTATTGAAAAACAACGTTACAAAGTGCGATATTTTATTTGTAATTATTTTTTGAAAAAACTTCAAACCCGAATTTCTCCTAACTGTTTAAGTAGACATGTGGTTGCTTTGCATTGCATGATCGATATACTAGTTGTCATCACGTGTCATGAATGATTATTTTGATGTTTAAATAAAAAAAATATTTTAAATCAAGATATAATGCGACACCAAATGATATTTTTTGTGAACGCAGAAGTTTAATATACATTAATACCATAAACGAATAATTTATTAATTACTAGTGAGTACCCGGCAAACGTTGCAATGCCACTCAAAGAAAGAAAGTGTTTGTGTTTTAATTCTGTTTATTGAAGTGCTTTTGTAAGAACAATATTTTTGTTTTTTGTGTGGTGCGTACACGAAAAATCAGAAGGTTTTCCGAGATGTCACTATGTGTACGAATTTGATTATTTATTTTAGATTTTAGATATATCTGGATTGTGAAATTGATTTTTATATATAATAAGACTACTGTAAGTTATAAATTAAAACATTGAGAGTCGGTCTGATTGTACTATGTCTATATCCTTCGCGCAACTGCACGCAATATTTTGACAAAGTTTTATCGGAATCGGATGAACGGTGTGGCAGTGCATAAGATGCGAACAAACACACATTGATTTTTAAAAATATGTTGAATTATAATAGTCTAAAATCAAAAAAGAGCCGAATATATTCGAATATTTCATTGGAGTCTCTAATGACCTACCTACCCGTGACATATTTACATCTGAACTGTAATGCGACGCACTCCTTAACCTTATTTCACGATTGTAATTATCTGTCCTATCTGTTCCACGTTTATAGCAGTTTCAATCAGCGTAGTTTATCATTAATGGCTTTCCGCGATTAGTTGAAGATTATGGAAAGTTGTTTATGCCGGGAACTAATTATTTTGGCAGGTTTATTGCTCTGAGTGCTTTGCAAACAAAAAACATATGAAAATGAATACCACGCTAATCTTTACACGGAGCACCTAATAATGAATGACAACCATGATATCAACGGTGTTTTGGCCAATTAATGTAACATTAACAAGAAAATGCGAACCTTAGTTATACGTTTTTATTTTATTTTATATGATTGACACATTGACGGATAAAGCAATTGGGAGGCCCCAGGCACAATATAATTTGTAGGCACTGTTTTTTGGATGGCAAAAAGGAGTCTCAAAATATAATATATTTGAGATTTTCGTGATACGTATATAAATAAAAATCTTTATTTTTAATCTCTTCTAATCAGAAATATATACATGTAATATGTAAGCTATTTTTGAGATACCACAAAATAACCATTCCGATTTTAATATTACGTCGTTGATACTGCAATATCTCATATGTCATATAAGTTAATTAATTTCAGAAAGAAATTTCAAAAAATTATTTATTAGCAATGTTAAGAAAGTATAGTAATAGTAAATAAATAGCTGCGTTTTACTCTCTTTCTGAACATTTGTTCAAAAATGACCTTTTATATTAAAAAATACTATGTAATGTTCGCAAGATGTTTTATAACTGTGGGTTGTGGGGAACAAATAAATACAGATATTAGAACAGAGGCATAGACACGGACAGAACGCGCAACACCGTCAGCAGAAAAAGACAACAATACTTTCTCACTGGCCGTCACCACACGGGTTCTCCCGTGCTTCCGCATAGGATGACGGCCACTCTATTCTTAAATAAAATCTCTTTAATAATACTAGTTAGGAAAACGATTCTTAAATAACCATATAATTGTTTTTATCTATATTATAATACTTTCTAATGAAATTATTTGGTAGTAAAACAGGTTGTCAATTTCCTTCCTATTTTTATTATTATGGTCCGTACAAATTATGAATTTTTCCAATTCCCACGTCTATTCTAGCCAAATCTTGTTATTTCAAGGCTTTAAATGAGATAAAACAATTGAAGCAAACGCCTTACGAATACTGACTGTCGGTTTTTAATACAAATAAAATTCAATTTAGTCATGCATCTTAATGTAATTTTAGATGTACTGCTTTAAGGTAAGCGAATCATTGCACCAAAACAAAAAATGCACGGCATAATTTAGATCATTTTGCAAAACCTGAATATGTCATATTTGAATACATCTTGATAGAAATAGTGTTTTCTGGTGCCCTACATAATAAAATTATTTTTATTTATTTATTTATACTATTAGGTATATAAAAACAAATATTTACATGAAAAATAGTTTGCTTTATAATTTATTTGCGTAAGTTAAAATTAATTTGCTTTTTTCTCTTTTCACATTTTCATGTGCATCGCATAGGTATCAAATATTTATTGAAAAAAATTAAATATGTATATTTTTTCAAAAAATCAATTTCAATAGAATATAAAACACAAATTATTTTGTACCATTTCCACATTTTTATAATGAGGGATAGAACACGAGTATTATCAACTGTTAAACAAATTTTGTTTTAAGTTTAAAATATTATGCTGGTTCACCAAGAATTGACAGTTAACACATTAAAATCGGATAGTATGTATTGGAGAACGCACCAACCCGAGACAAGTGCGCGGGGGTTCTAAAACTGTTGCGCGAGATGGAACTCTGCTCACACCACTTTATCTACACCTCTCGTGGGATATTTTTTCACATGTCCATACGCTGTTAATGACATACTTACGTTATTAGAGCAAAATGATTATACTATAATAGAATCGCAATGGCTGCGCGAAGATAAGCGACCGCAGTGTAATCGGAGCTGACCCAGCCGAGATATCGAATTCTGTGGTCAGGTCTTTTGTTGGAGCCCGAATTGAGAACTGATATATTAATGCCAATACTATTAGATGTAGATCTAAGGTGTTCGTACGGCCATTGTGGAGAACTGCGAACAATGTCATAAAGGCCTTAGCAAATATTCGATTGTTTGCTGGCGCTAAGACGATTTGACTAGGGTCGGGGTCAGTGCTGCGACCAAAGAGGGGCTAACTGCACAAACACAGCAATAGGACATTGGTTCACAGTGATCTAACTACAAAAATGCATGTTTTAGGCTAAATCCGTTATCGGTGTATAGTGTCATATTCATATCTATTAATTGCAAAAAGCTTTTACAAGATTTGGACATGTTATCGATGGCAGGTCTGGGAAAACTTTATGATTGAAGAGCCACATTAGGAATTCGAAAAGAATGGCCGACCGCAATTAAAACACTATTTTTAAATAAACGTTATTTATTATAACGGAAAACTGTATAGAAAATAAATGAAGTGCATATGACGTGATTATAGGTAAAAACCGCTCTGTCCACATTTTATCATAATCGAGTAAAAAATACGTGCATATACATTAAGTCATTTCACTTAATATGAAATGAAAAATATTTTCAAAACCCGACAAAGACATACGAAAAAAATATTAAAACTTTTAATGACATCCACCATACGATAAGTTATATAGTTATAATCAAATGCCGATATATCATATTTTATTTCACTTATATTTATTGCGATTATTGGTTGACTGACTACTAAAAATATGCACATGTACTTTTCTTCATTGGAAATACAATACTACGGAAAAATAAATTATCGCTAAAACTAATTCTTTTGCGTGAACCACAAAAACGTCCTTTACTACTAATATTGTAAAGTGGGCTTTTAAACTCCTCATGTATATTGTAATACATAATAAATGATTAGTTGCATCCCATTTTCCACGTCGTATAATATTTTAATAGCAGCACGCCATTGATGCGAAACACGAGCGATAAAGAGCTATTATCTTTTAAAGAATGGCGAAATCGTAAAATGTAAAGACGAAGACCTTTCTAAATCAGTTCTACCCTTTTCCACAAAAAGAAAGTAAATTCCATTTCCAGATGAAACCATTTCAAAAAAAGTTATCTAAATGTCTTACATGTGACAGGAGTTGTGATTAGATACGTCATAATGTTCAGTTATAGATATATATTAGTAAAAATATTACAACTAGAAATCACCAGATGGCACTGTCAATAACTGTCAAATTTTTGGATGTGACTTAGTTCTGTAACAGAAATTATTTCGATTAATATTACATTCAGGCTTTGTTAATTAATAGTATTTATGTTCAATTGGATAATAGACGTACATTAAGTAATCTATGGTACCGCCATCTTTTTTATAATATTTGTTTTTATTAGAATTTTACACTCGGGGATTCAAAACCGTACAAGTCGATCGTCCAGTTCATTATTCGAACTATGACTTCCAATCCAGTTCCAATTCCAGTCAATTCTTCAATCCGTGATCGTCTAAATATCAATCCCGGGATGTCGAGATACGCAATGGTTGAAACATAATCCAAATGAGAGGGAATGGCAATTGAGACTTAAGCTGAGAAACGGGTTACGTTTAGAAATCAATGAATGTGTGACTTAGTCGGGCGCTAATATGTACGTTATTGATTTTGACAAACGAAGCGTCAAGCATAATTAATTCGTTCGTTTGAATGTTAACCAAATCTTCAATTACTTGGCTTATTCTTATCTTAAATTGCGCTGCCGAAAATAATTGATTTAAGACTTAGCTCCCTTTTCCTTTCAAATACAGTAAATCCATAATATATAAACACAAAGCGGTCGTTAATTTACTTTCTACATATTTCAATGTATGATAGTTATCTTTCAATGTGCCGAATATTTATTTTGTTACTCTATTACCTATCTGTCTACTACCAGTGATTTAAAATCACTGGTAATTCTAATATTAGTTGGAAAGCGGCAGTTCGCCACTTTGTATTACACATTAGCGTTGTTTACAAAATAAGGATTAAGACGATTCTCAAAATTTCAACTCAGTCCTAGACTATTTGTCGTTAGTGACAAAAAAAAGGTAGTGTATAAAATCTCAATAATTCAAATTTCACATATGCATATTATGTGCAGCTGTCCTCAATATGATGAATAAACAATATCATATTTAACAGATTTTTCCCAATTTTCCGGACCACCATTTCAAATTTATTTTTTTGCAACACTACTCAAGACTAACTCGTTAATCTCATCCATCTTAAATAAAAAAAATGATATTTAGGTTTCTTTTAGGAATTTAACCCATTCTATTCTGATAATTAATTGGAGAACTACATAAATAGTATATTTCCGTGATGTCATTCTTTCGCACTCAACTAATCCAGCTTTGAAAACAGATAAAGCAATTAGTTAAAAAATAATATCTTTGTGACCCCTTTCTACTATAAGTTTGACTTAATAGTTCTCGCTAAATACCTTCCCTTGAATGTGACATATGCTCTAAAAACAGGCAAAAACGCTTAACCATTTACTACCAATAAAGCAACAAAAACATAAACACACCAGCCATATTTTATAAATTAAAAAGCATATACAAATAACGGGCGCTTTTAATCTGGATAACCACGTATTATTATTTCGCGGCTAATTGGCTTTTTGTCCAACTAGGAAGCGATATTTTAAAAAGATTGCCCATAATTAAATTCCTTTAGACCTTGTGTTCATTACTCTAATTACAGGTTTGGAGATAATTGCTTTAATCGAGATCAAATAACCCAAAAAAAAAATAACAAAAATTAGGGTAATGCTTACGCGTGTCATTCAAATCAACGTTTTTTCTCGTCGTTTTTTTTGATAATATGGCTACAGGATGTAGTGGTTTGATAACAACGTAAATTTTATTGATAATTTTTGAAAATTGAAATGCGTATTTTTAATAATAATTAACGGATAATGCACATTTTGTTTTGAGATAAAAAAAATAATTTAACAAAATTTAACGATAGTTTTTAATATCGTCACTGTTCTCAAAGAAAACACTCAATCAAAAAATTATATTTTGAGTTAGTTATACCAAAATGGTCCTTATTTTGAATTGTACGGTATGGAAAAACACACTTATGGTTATATATTATACTTTTTCTTCTTATACAGTTTTGTACAAACACAAAATGAAAAAAGTATAGCATTTCATTTGAAAAACAAAGTCCAATTACTCAAAAGTAATACTTTTCAGTTAGTGTCTCCTTCCAAAACAACGACGATATTTTATGCAAAGCAACAATTGTACCTATGGTGATTTTATAGATTTAATAGAATATCTTTTAGTAGAAGGAAATACTCCCACTCCACCCTTTATTTGTAAGTTATGTATAATATATAATCATTGTTTACAATGCGATACAGTTAGTCTTAAGATCCTTCTTTAATAAACGAAACACTTGTCACGTTTAGTAACGGAGCCAGTGGCATAACAAGTTATGAGCTTTTTTGCATAAGTCGATTTTAATAAGTGAAATGTATTTAGTAGAATAAAACTTACAGGATTAAGTTGATGGCTTGGCCTAGTTCTGACGACGGCGTGAAGCTGACATAGCTTGATAAATATATTCTTTTTTGTAAAGTTGTCTGGAGTTTTTAAAATTTAAAAATTGTGTATTATATTTCATTGATTGAATTGGCATTACTCGATTTTTTTACTATGTCTACTCCCAATATGGAATCCTAATGGAGGTATCTAAAAGTTTTTTTCTACGAGAACCGCTAGTAACTTAGTTGTTTAACCTTTTTTTTTGTCAAAGAGAGTAAGGGGTACAAGTATAAGGCTAGTACAGGACTAATGATTAACTAATTGCACTCGCTTCACCTCGTTTTGAAGATCGGATAAGTGGAAGGGAATTTTAGACATCACAAAATCCATAAATCGATTGAAAAATCAATTTATGAAACTGTCCGTAGCGGTAACTTGAATCCGTAACCGCAGTAAAGGACTTGTCCATTGCACCATGGAGTCGACGATTCCTTGATTTTAAGGTAAAAAGATCAAAGTAAAAAATAAAATACGAATATGTCACCCTAAAAATTTATCGCGTAATTGCTTATAAGAGTAGCTGAACGTTAAATGTAAATAAATTAACCGTTATACAATCTTGACATACGATAAACAGTTAATTTGTATTATTTAATCTACGTAAAATTAAATTAAATAGTATGTCCTAAGGTTGTGATAACAAATGGCGGTGAGTCGGCACATAAGTGACATCACGGCTCTTTTAGCTGCAGACAAAGTAAGGCCATAACGCTCAATTAAAATAAAGAGAATGCACTTAGCTAATGAAATTAAAAATTATTAAAAAAATCTGATGCAGCACACACGCGATCTTCACGTGGAAGGCTGATAGAAGAAATTAGACATGCTGTAGAAACGAAAATACAAGTAATTTTAATACTGCTACTTCAAACCCCATACACAAGGTCAAATTTAAGTGTAAAACATCGTCACCATATTGGTAGAAGTTGGTGAGTAAAATATTGACAGTTCTTAGCAAACAGCACATGAAAATTTAAGCTTGTAGAATAAAGTCTTCAGTCTCGGTATTTTTTGTTACATAGATAATTATAATATCAAATGAGAAGACCCGGATCGAAGAGAGGCGAATGGCTGGTTATTGGACGTCCTGGAAGGGATGTGATCTCAAACAAACACCATTTCAAATCCGGTTCAAAACTTATTTATTTTCCATCAAAGATGCAGTGGTTTACAAAACACAAAAATACTATTCCTAACACATAAAATTGATTCTACATTTACATTTACTTAACAACTGAATTTACTTTAAGTTATAATACAAATGACACGACAAACGATTTTAAATTAAGTCCAATGCAAAACAAACACAACCAATTCACATCGTCACCTGCGCCGACCACGAAGTCGACAGCTCACCTGCACTCGACAGATCGTAATCTACTGTCCAAACATACAATTAAAAAAACTCCCTGCATCGTCGGAGCTACCCCTTTCTGTCAAAAATGGACTCGTACAGCGGACGTGGCCGGCGGCTAATGAACGGTTTGGCAACAAGAGTCAGCCAATTCTCCGAATTATTGTCGTTACCGCGGGGCGATTTCAGTTCTGGACACTAATGAAACTTAAACTTAACAAAGAAAAACGAGAGTGTGTCACAAAATACAGATGGATTTATGCTAATCTAACACGAATCAAGTTAGTGATCAACGGACAGGGAAAATTACTTGACTAGAAATCTGCATTAATATACTTACTGATAAAACAAATTGCCATGTTTTTCCAAACTGGTGTAATTAATGCACCTACTGAGTTATTCTTCTGTCAGTACAGTGACGTTATTATACATTTGACAAAGTTAAATATGATGTTGGTCCTTGGTGTAGTGGTCAATGTCGTTGGCTTCGATCACGGAGGTTGAGCAATTAGTGAAAAGCAGTTTTTGTATAAAAACGTCTGTTGAAATACCTCCATTAGTAGGCCACATGCTCCACATTGAGAGCGCACATGGCTAAAAAGAAGATCTTCTACACGAACTGCTTGTTACTCAGTTGCTCAACCTGTCTTTTCGAAGAAATTAGGAATCGAATAATAGAGTTAAGACAAGACTAGTACTTAGCTAATCGCTCTTAAAACATAATAATAAAACAAATAGTAAACATTATAAATAGTGTTCGTCTGAACTCACTCACGTTCACGCGGAATATGTCGACATCCGAAGCTATAAGGATGGTTCTACACTTTGGAAGAAAAAACAATTCATGTCCACGATTCTTCAAAGAATGATCAGAAACATAATGCTTGATATTCTCAAGAATGGCGGAATTCTCAATTTGACCTTGTTTAAGTCGAAAGAAATATTATTTATTTCTTGTCAAAGCTCAAACCTAACCTAAAAATTTAACGATCTTTCCTATGTTTATCAAATTCAAAAATATGAAGTGTATAATCAATTAACATATATTTTCTGTTATTTCGATAATGACATAGTGTTATAATTTAAAAAATAAAGCACAATTTTTTGTACTACTTTCGCATAAAACATTATTTTTCAAACATAATGCCTTTCTACCAAGAATCGACAGTTAACATCAAGTGATACTGGTATAGTCAAACTTTAAAAAGCATATTGTCTACAAGCCCAACATATTAACAGCTGAATGGTTGAATTTTTGGTACATTGAAATGTAAGAGTCTCAAGAAAAAGAATTTATAGTTTTATTTTAATTATTTTCCATTCTGTATACAAATTCTGCGGTATAATAATTATCAAGCGTAGTCTACAAAATTAATGCATATTATTACAGCCCGTCGTACAAAATTTGAAAGATGGTGATTTATTTATTTATCCATTTGCGTGCTTGAGCTTTCACTAGGGCCAGAAGTGTCAATTTATTTGGAAGTGGAACTTGTCGTGATAATAATTATATCGGCGTTCCAGATTAAAATCACGTACCTCCAATTTTTTGCAGTTTTGTGACATATTATGTAAAAAAGTTTTTTAATATTTTCTGCCATTCATAGTTTTTTATCGGTCACAAAATGTATATTTTTCAAAGAGATTAAAAATAGCATGATACAACTAGGAAAATACTAGTGGTAAGCTCAAGTTACGCCCAGCTTATTGGATCTGATAGGTTAAAAGATACTTTGGATATCACAGACATCCATGCCTTGGAATAAATAAAAATCTATAAAACGATTAATAAACAATTTGTGATGGATTTGAACCTGTAAACGACGCAACCAAAGACAGCAACGTTGAGCACTCGGTTACAAGCCCGTCGCTCAATAAATTTAAATTACAAAATATTTTAGAGCAGTATAGTTAATAATTAACAAAAATATTTTCTTTACTTTTTTTCACTTATCAAGTAACAAATTGTCAGCTACGGAGTTTTGAGTGTAGCGTCTTTTGTCAATATTATAATAAATCTTTCTTCAATTTGCAAGAAAATCTAATATTAATTTATTCAAATACATTTTAATTAGAAAGAGCTAACTCACTCTAATGAAATTCTGCCACTTCATTAATATTCATATTACTAATGCAAATATTTTATGTTTTAATATTATTTTCTGCGTCTACAAACTCTGCTCTGTGGTTTCAAATGCTTAAAACTTTCTAGACAAAGCGAAATTCCTGAACCAATTCAAGTTAAATTTTAATCCGAGACGATGCCTCTATGGGCTTGACGTCATAATCACTTAATCAAAGACAATTTTGTCGTGCAGTGTACCCAATGTTTACGAATAATTATTTAAGATTGCAGGATAGCGTCTCGATAATGGAGTTGCTAAAAGCTTTTAGAAGAGATAGCGTCTGTATCAAACTGCATAGCAGTCTCAAAGACACTTAAAAACACTAATTAATATTTTACTTTAGTGATACTCAACCGAACTGTAGCCATGTGGTTAACGTCGTTGTCTACGGTTGCGGTGGTCATTTCGGAGAAGTGGGACAAGGAAGGGCATCTGCCCATCTCTGAATTTTAAGAAACATGCATTTATTCCTTGATACACGGGATTACACATTTTGGAGAGTATAGACCTTTAATATAGGTATCTCAAAAAATTTTTTTCTACAAGAACTGCTTATTACTCAGTCGTTCAATCTCTTTTTTTCGAATATAGTAGGGATAAAAGAGCTAGAATAGGACTATTGGTTAGCCAATCGCAAAGACGACAGAGCAGGTCTCGGTCAAATGATGTCAATTAGAAAAATAAACAGACCACTTATTGGAAGGGAAGCATAATTTTACATTGGCTTTAGATTTAAAATTCTGACCGGGTCACTTGATGTAAGCCGCTATTATATCGACACTCTCTATGTACAATTCAGTATCTACAGGAGTGAATTTCAAAGATTCATAACGCAACTCACCATATAATGTTTTCGATAAAAACAGTTTTTACTGTCTCAATTATTACTATTTCAATTTTGAGGGTTACATCAATTGGCCAAAACACTCAATATGCTCAACATTGAGCGTAGTTATGGTTGAAAAAAATATTTTTTTATACCTGATAATGAGTAAACAATATTTTTAAAAATGATGCACCCCTGAAAGAAAGTCTTGAGCTGAGTGCATTTTCTTAGACGAACTATGAAACTGCATACATATCCAAAAGCATCTTATACGCTTATACGCTATGTTGCTCGATTTCAGAGACTCTCAATGTTCCTTTAAACACCACTATTTTCAAAACCATACTATGTACTATGACAAATCAGTGTGAATACGTCCTTGAAATATTTTCGGTTAATATAATAAACTTTGGTATGTAATCTTAACTATTTTTTTCAAACATATCCCCTCACTACTCAGATATGGCCATCACACGGCTTCTCAAAGATTATCTGTTCCTTGCCAGTCTTCTTGCTTCCTCCCAGGTCATCCAAGCGCCCGTAGCTCCGCCAAGTACTTTCTATGAATGGTCATCAGCAATCTTTCATAGAAACGGAATCTATCCGGTTGGTAGAAGAGATAGAAATAAGGCTCCCGGGGGTATCCGCAGCCAGGTCCATCATCGCTTTTTTATTTTGGACGTTATAAGGGGATGGTCCATCCGCTCCCTTACCTCCGAGTTCCTGACAAAGTCAAAAGACCGCACCCCTAGTATTTGCCGCAAGCATCTGTTTTCGAAGTATAGTATACGGTTACCCTGTGTTTAAGATCCGTCAGAATTCATGCGTTGAATAGGTGGCACTTGGTTCCGATCATGTACAACCGTCTTTCCCAGACTTTTCGCATGGAGTTGAAACTTGCATCAGTTACCCCTATTCACGAGCTCTTTCGCGCTGTGTACCCCCAAGAAACTGTCCACCCCCACACTTATCAGAGGGTAGTCTGTGTTTGGACAGAAACTGTTGCAGAACACATTGGTTTTTTTCGCATTCCGACGTACAATTATAATTAATAGTTTTATACAGATTCAATATTCTTCGATTAACGGGAAAAAGTAAAAAATGGGCTGTGTATGAGACTACTAGATGCCAACGAGGCTCAGAAATACGAGGATTATGAAATCCTACCCTCTCATAGCTGTACAGAGGTTTTAAACGCTTCTTTGCGATCCAATTTATCGCTTATAATTTTATATTAAACATTTTTTTTCCTGTAATTAAGTACAGGAAATTCTTTAGGAGAGCCATGTAAGTCCTTTAAAAAACATTTGTAAAGTCATTGCTCATCTACGTATAGGAAAACAATACAAAAGCTTAGCTATTTGAATATGCAATAATTATTTTAGGTACAATAAGTTTATTCTCTGCCGTATCCATGGGCCCATTTTCAGGCGGTAGCATAAAGATAATAAGACAAAACACTGATGAATTCAGGCTGTACGACGATGCTAGCACAGTTTAATCAGTAATTGTCGAGAAATTGCTAAGTTTGATTTAAGTTAAAAAAATTATTTTGAGCGATATGCTACTGAGCTTTCAATCGATTTCTGTTCGTAGTCTGAGTGTTTGTGATGTCTAAAACTCCCTCCCACCCGTACGATTCTGAAAAAACAGGGAGTAGCGAGTGCGATTAGCTAACCATTAGTCCTGTCCTAGCCCTAGCTTTCTATCCCTACTCTCTTCGAAAAAACAGAGGTTGAGCAACTGAGTAACAAGCAGTTTTCATTGAAAAATTCTGTTGAGATACCTCCATTAGGAGGCCATATGCTCCACGTTGGGAGTGGACGTGGAAAAATAGATTTTGTCTGAACTTACTAGTTTGCCTTCTTTGCCAATATGCAATTTTTACTATTTTTACATTGTAAAAGTCATCCCAAATGAACAGTGGTGTTTAATCAATCTTCTACGCACAACACGCCGCATTCATGCTACACATAAGAAGCTATGGTCTTATAATAAAAAAAATGGCAAACAAATGTGAAACCATGCGTTTTCTGAACTAAGAACACTCAAAAACGATTATGACATAATTTGAACGTATATTGTGAAACACTCCGTAAGATTCATAAATTATGATAACATTCGTCCGCGAAACACGGTCTGAGAGTCTGCGCAGTGGAGTGCTGTAGTTGGAGCGAGCCAGGCATCGTTGAAAACCGTACTGCCGTATATATTTTTTGCATCCCTCTTATGGGCGAGTGATTTTTGCAATTCCACTGATGCGCGCTGTACGGGGTGGATTTGAAAAACAAAATAATTAAAAAAAAAACCCTCACTAAAGGTAATCGTAAGAAAGAAAAAAAATGACAGCTTATATTGAGGAATTTTTAGATCATGTGTTGAATAACACTTGGGTGCTAATTTTGATTTCGATTTTGAAAATGATAAATACTATTTAAAAACAATACATAAACAGGGTTCTCATGAACTTAAAATTTAAGTTACTTTACTGAAATAGCCACTATCACTTTTGACACACTTGTCGGCGTCCGTGGCGCGTCGTGGGTTACGGCTACGGATGTCTCGGGTTCAATTCCCGGTGCGGACAGTTTTCATAAATTGATATTTCAATCGATTTATGGATTCCTGTTCGCAGTCTGAGTGTATGTGTTGTCTAAAACTCCTTTATCATCCCCCCCCCATCCAATCCTCACGGGGAGTAGCGAGAGCGATTAGGTAACCACTAGTCCTCTCCATGCACTATCCTTATATCCCTACTCTCTTCGATAAAGAGAGGTTGAGCGACTGAGTAACAAACAGTTCTCATAGAAAAATTCTGTTGAGATACCTCCATTACGAGACCATATGCTCCATGTTGGGACCGGCCATGGAAAAAAAAGCTTTCTAACGAAAGGTACATTTCAAGACAAGGTTCCACAGATAATGCCACTTTTTTACATGTATAGAGTACGCGTCATATAACTTTGGATTTTTACTACACAGAGCGTGTAAGTGTATTAGTATGTATGGATCCCGTGTATGTATCAGTATCAGTATCCTAGAGTCGTGTATGGATCCCGTGATCCTAAATCCTAGAGCCGGAGTGCAAAGTTATACGGCGTATACTCTACCTCAGGGTTTCCCAAAAAAAACTCTAAAATTTTAACGGAACACCTTGTTTATTTTGTTGGTTATTGCAGTTGCAGTAGCATATAAAACTATTCCAAACATTCACAGACTTCTCGTTCAGCGAAATACCAGTGTTCCGCGGCACTTAGTTTGGGAAGTCCTGCTCTACCTTATGTGCAAACGAATTTGTGATAGCCCTGTGGCATTTACAAGCGTCTAGCTGCGATCAAAACATGACAGATGTCGATATATATTTAAAAAATCCATCTATCGGTTAACATGTCGAGATAAGTTGAGAGTTTTGATTTGGATATCTCAATACCTCAGTTCCATAGTGTAATAAGTCAAAACAAGTATAAGGAGATGCTTCGAATATCGATATCTACCAGTCCCAAAATGTAACAAATGGTAATCTGTGGTTATTTTAGATTGACAGGGGTTATAGTACTTTGGATTCAAACTGTTACAACTACGAAAATCATGTGAAAACTTCTGAAAAAAAATAAAATTACGTTTATAATATCATAAATATATTTTTAGGTAATCCTAGAATTTCATTAAAATCTACAAAAATAGACGTAGGTAAAATAAAAGATTAACCCTGCGCAAAATCTTGTTTCATTATTATCTCAGAACTATGCTTTCTGAGTCGTTACACTGTGGAACTGAGGTATCGATTTGAACGCTTGACCGCGCAAACTGTGGGATGCAACTTGAATAGCGATGTAAGCTTTGTTTCCTAAAATATAACATTTAGCTTAGCATTGTTTTCCAAGAACATTTACATTATAATAAACGTTTAATATGTTTTAATTCTGCGAAATGGGGTGACTGCGGTTAACCACCCCTAAATTTATCGCACTTACGACTAATTTCAGGTATGCCGTTAGCGGGAAAAATACAATAGAACCTACCTTGTTTTTCGTGGCAGGTGCACACCCATATGAATTAAATTATCATTGAAACAAATTTACAGAACGAATGAATAGTTTCTCCAAAGAGTGTGAGGTTGAGTGACTGACTTGCAAACCGTTCCTGATTAATCAACTTAATTATTCAATTAAAATTATCCATTATCGTCCCATATACCACTATATTACAACTGAAACATATCGAGGGTATACTTACGGAAGGCATCAAGTGATAAAAACAAGCTCTGAGATCACTTTTGAGGTGTTAACTGTCAATTCTTGGCGGAAAAGCATTATATTTTTAAAATAAAACACAATTTCAAATTTGAATTATTGAGATTTTGTACACTTCCATGTATTTTGTCACTTACAACTTTCACTCGAATTGACCCGAAACCCGAGTCGTTAGTGACAAAATACACGGAAGTGTACAAAATCTCAATAATTCAAATTTGATATTGAAATTCCATCAAGCACCCTCAGTCGATGTGTTAAATTAAAACACAATTTGTTTGTTCTGCTTCCACAAGTTTATAATGATCAAGACTGGTTTTACTCATCACGAGCATTATCAACTGATGCTTGATTCTTTATAAACATGTGGAAGTAGTACAAACAAGTTGTGTTATTTAAAAAATTGATAATTGCATTAAAAGCATTTTTTTCAAATTACTCTCTCTAGCCAATTGCAATTATTGTTGGTTATTTTAAAATATTTTTTGTACATTATAAAGAATAATCTTTTTTCGAGTTATGTCATGCTATTTGCCAGAATAAAAAAGGAGAAATATTACATACTAAGTACTGTTTTTTCAAAGCCATTATATCCTATGACTTCACGCGTTTTGTCACTAACGACCCGGGTTTTCATCTACAGTCATTGAAGTAATTCGTATTTTTTTACAATGAATTTTTCGGTACACGGAACAGTCGACTATCTAAAATGAATAGAAAGCAGACACTGAATTTCACACTTTATTCATTTATGAACTATTTAAAATTACTATCGGTGATGATTAAATGAACAAAGCATTGTTTCACGGATCAATAACAATTTTATGAGCTTGGTTTCAAGTTACCAAAATATAAAATGATGTCTCCATACTTATCAAATAAAAGACTCTATTGCGTCCAATACTATTCGAAACGTAATAAATTATTTTATTAATTGCCTTATAGTCCGAAATATTTTTCTGAAGAACAAATCCCTTACCCGGGCCCGTGCAGACCTCTAGTGTGTAGCCTCTGTTTCACGGCCACCTTTCATAAGGCAACAACGACCAAGAAATGAAACGAATTTACTTCTCATATCCTTGGCCCGATGCAGAGCTCCACCAATATTTTAACCATGCACTATTGTGCATAAGAAAATAAACAATAGAGCGGAAAAAATGTGACATTAGTTTGAGTGATATTAAGTATCTTATGTATCCGTATACTGAGAATCCGCTGTAGCGTTAGAGTTTACTCTAAGGAGAAATCCAGGATAGATTCCTACACGTTTAATCTAAGAATTAATCAAGAAAAGTCGAATCCACATATTATGATGTTGCAAATATAATATCGAATGTCTCAAAGTTGACCTTGATAATTTAATTTATCTTTGTATGTAACAAATCACGACATGCTGGATCCTCTGGGAATTATAATACTGATTCTATTGAAGTTTGGCGACTACTAGAGATTGCTATCAAAAATTACTAAAATCTGTAAAATTAATGTTTGTTTGTCCTCTATGCATCCCTTTACAATTCATCCGATTTCATTCAAACTTTGGCGAGTCGTTGTGTGCACACCTGTGAAGGTTTCTGAAGAAAAAAATATCTAAAAAAGAATCGAAATACGTACAACTAGCGACATCTCTGAACCAGACGAAAAACAAATTTAATATAAATATTTCGTACTGTTCGGGTGGGTCATCATCAGGAAATATGGAAACAATAACACATATTGTTTGAAAAGTGTAAATGAATTACTATATTTAAAAAATCTGGGCGTTGGGTTCGGGTAACAAGTGTGATATTGAGAGTCGGACTCGGGCTCGGGCCGGCCCAGAAGACGTCGGGCTAATTTTATGAAATTTCAGCACGTGCAGAGAATTAAAACACAAACCATTTCTATCTTTGAGTGGCATTGCAACGCATGCCGGGTACTCACTAGTATACAATAAAAACGCAATTAATATTTGACAAGCTTCTTTAATAAAAGCGACGTGTAAAAACGAATACAATAATATTCATACAAATAAAATCATCACCGATCTGCAAATTCGGTTTCACATTCCAATGAAATATTTTCCGGTTGACTCTTCCTATAGTTGACTGTCGAAGAGTTGATCTGGTCGTCATCACCGGCGTCTTTGAGCATCAGTTCAGCTTGTGCGAGTGCAAATTGGAGAATGCTGTGATTTGCTGGATCTACCTGAGGAGAGGAAACAAACAATGTTATAATAAGTATTTAGTATTAGACACAGATTTGCTTCTTTCAACTATTATGACTAACAAAGTGGCGTGGATGTCAAATTGATTGCTAGGTTCTCAATTTGTAGCAATCACAACAAAACGGATGACCATTGGGTACAATAGCGATAAGAACTTTTAACCATTCTTAATGATCTTATCAGATTGCTGATGATTTTTATGCATAATTTATATCAATAGTTAAATAACAATAAATGTACTCACTTCCGATGTAGCTAGATTCGTAGGGAAGTGTTTTCTGAATGCCTCTTCAAGTTTTTCATGACTCGGACGGGGATCAATAACTGTAACCAAAAAAACAACAAATTATACAAAGCTATAAACGACATCTTCATAATGAAAAGTATCAAAATGCTATAAAGAAACAATAGAAAACATTGAAAATGGCTTGCTTTAAACTCAATGCAAATCTAATGACTAATCTTGATCCAGCGTATGATTGAAAACTCGTTAAGTTGAAATTATCTATAGCGAACCTTACACGATTAATTAGATTGACAATCTTGTTTATGAGTGACATTCATATTGATAGTGTACCCTAGTGATTGAAGGAATGATGCCCGTGATTCTATACCACGCTCAGGACTGACATTCCGATTCATCGTGTAAGGTTCGCTTTAGGACTTCCGATCCCGGGATCCTGAGCAATAAGCCAATCCCGTAATCCCGGGATTTACTCAATACCAATAACGGGATTTGCAAGAAGTTGACTTATGACCCCAACATAGCCGATTTTTTTCTGAAAATTGAATTCCTTACCCGGCCCGCGTGTGACGGACGCGTGAACGCCCGGTTGTCGCGAGAGCAGATTTTTCGACAATTTCAACATGAAAACCTGGCTTTTGTTCAATCCCGGGATTCAGATTTTTTTTTCAGAAAAGGGTTCTGGGATTGGTTGCCATAGTTCGCTTATAAGATCAAGATGTTTGAATTACCTTCTGGGATAACTACAGCCGGACGCTCCTCGCTGACTTCATCAATGACTGAAAGAGGACGATAGATTGGTTCCAGGTTCTGGAAGTCCCACTCGCGTTCGATCAGATACCAGGCTTCTGATGCAGCAAACTGGAATAAAGAAAAGCTGCGTCTGACGGCTTCCATCTCGACTTCCTGTAACAACAACACAGACGTTTTTATAAAAATATCTATTTAATTAAACGACGGGAGATTAGCATTTATGATATTCTTTCGTAACTTTAGTAATAGATTACTAATGCATGGAGAAATACTCAAGGAAATATTATTTAATTAGAAACCCAACGGTTACTTATAAATAAAATGACATAGTTTTCGACATTAAATCATGCTTACATTTTACATCGGTTGAATAAAATAGCAACAAAAAATAGTAAATTGTCGCATGGCAATAATATTCTTAATTCAAAAGTGACAGCTAATAATAAACAAAAAATATAACTTACGGTAAGCATGGTGGTTTGCAACGTCACAGATAAATACGAATTTAAATTTACAAGAATACTTGTCAAACTCTCTTTAATTATTTACTTCGTTGTATCAATAAATACAACAATACGATGTATTTAAAATTGTCTTAATTATTGTTAAAATGTTGCCCAAATTTACACAATCGACTGTATTTATAAAATCGTCCAAAATTGCACTCGTCACTTGTTTTGGTTTGATACTCGCAGATCGGTTATCAAAGCTGAACTGCTTTGAAAGATTTCTGGACTCCTTATATTAAGTGTTGTAATATTTAATTACTTATTTGAAAGCTTGCCCCCACTTCTGTCGTAAGAAATGCAGTCCATAATGTAACAAAAATAAATCAAAATGATTGTTTAGTAATTAAATTGGGCCAATGCTTACAAATTAATGGGTCGTAAATCTTCACGGAATAAACTGCTAATGATTCTAATTAACAAGTAATAAATTACTCAGGATATATTAAAATTTTCTTCAAAGCCGTTGGAGTTTCATAACATTCGTATTTTAATATAGTTTAATGTAAAAAGCGTCCTTTATTTATTAAGGCATATTGAATTTATTGTAACTCAAAGAAAATAATGCTTTAAATGCGATTATCTCAGGATTTGTTTTTATGACCTAATGCGTTCTGTCAGTATACGCTAATTATTATACAGATACCAAGACATTCAATTTTATTTTATTTTGAAGCTAATATCATCATGGGTGGATCAAACGCACGGTACTTGACCATTAAGAGCGAATATCAACATAAACGAAAATTTCTCATGGTTTCCAAAAATCAATATATTCAGAATGTAATGTAATATAATAGCATTGTAAGTCGTCGAAATATTTAGACATATCGCTTTTAACACATTGAGTCCCGGAGCCGTACTTTCACGTGATACAAAAACCATCGGTTGAGTCCCGGAAACGTGTTTTCACGTGATACACCAGCCTATCAAAAACAGTCGTTATTATGGTGACACCGAGTCCACTCAGACAGGTTGTCGAGGGATATGTCTAAGCACATATTGATACCGATACCATCAACAGAAAAAAAATAAGCCCTGCAGAACATGCAAGGTGTGCAAAGCACATAAGAGTAAAACTCGGTACATGTGTAGACATTGTCGTGTGGCTCTTCACAAAGGGAAATGTTGGCAATTTTACAATACAAAAATTAAAAACTAATATGTTTTAAACATTTTCAATATGTTTCATTTGATTTCTTTTACTAATTCCATAGTTATAACACTTTTAGTAAACGCTTAAGAAAAATGGCCGGGCACAGGGGTTGTATTACCTGATTTTGGCCGGAGCTGATAGTATTAATCTGTTAACTGTCAACTACTTTTGGAAATGAATTATATTTTAAAAATAAAAAAAACAATTTGTTTTGGTTCAAGAACTATGACAAGAATTTACATAAATATATAATTGTTTGATATAATTTGTAATTATTAACCGTCAATTTCATATATATAATGGTCTTGATGAGATTTATATTTTATCAATTTGTGTTTTGTTTTTAAAATATTTAAAAATTATTATTCAATCCATCATAATGACAACTAGACGTACATTATTATAATTTAAATCCTTTTGAAAGTAAATTCTATATTAATTATTATTTATTCAATTAATTAATATATTTACCTCAAATATCCTAGTTATGAATATATATAATATATGTAAATATTTATAAAATAAATAGTATATTTCAAATGTGACAATCGATGAATTAGGAGCAAACATAATAATACAAGAGTTTTATTTGCCTTTGTTTGCGCAGCTATCAATACTGTTAATCGATTATTAATGAATTTCCTGCCGGATAGCGTTCTCATATACGTCATTATTTTAACATTTCCTGTTGCATTAATTATCTTACCAGACAAAAGTTATTAAATTATTAATAGTAATATTTAGCAATCGTAAGAATACTGCTCTTACACTTTGAAAACAAACATATAGTTTCTCGAGATGTCTCATAATAGTCATTTTATTATGTCAATGACTATTAATCTAAATAATGATATCAACGGTTTTTTAGCCAATTGATTGTAAATCAAAAGAAATTTAAAATTTTGAGATATAGCCTTTCAATGTTTTGGCTCATCTAAACTGACTCGTAAAAAGTGATGGCTTATTATTCATTCATTTTATATCACCAAATAAGTGGTTTATAGTTTTAGGATTAAAGGTTGTTTCTTTATGGAACGTCACGATTCACGAAAACATATTTCTATAATACGATATTTCGATATGTATGTATATAGAACTGAGAAATTATTTAATTTTGCTGATTTCCATATGTAAATATTTGCCTTTTGAGGGGACATCGAAATATATATATGTGTAAAAAGTACTTAGCGTTTTTTAAAATATAATATTGCCATCACTTATTAAGATGCCCCTTTAGCGTGCGGTCTACCGTTACATATCATCCGGTCTTCCTTATTTACTCGTTAAAAGCTAACAAAATATACCTGTCGATAAAACTATATTCAAATGAATTTATTAAGATATTTGCAGAGTTGACGTAGAAACATATCAATGTGTTTTCATATACTTTATGACTTCAAATCATAAAATCCTGTTCGAAATGTGCTATTGTTGAAGAATTATTTAATTGAAGAAGAGTAATTTTTACCCAATTGAGAAAAAACAAAACTGTTGACTTCAAAAATCCCTGATCTGACATTTTTTTAGAATGCCATTCCATATTCGACAGATTAAGGGTTTTAGTATCAAAATTCATAATCTCCAGCATATGGAAAAAAATGTGTTATGAATTTAGAATTATTTAGAATTTAGAATTATTCGTCACGCCTACTATTAAATTATAGAATATCTTTTTAAACTTACAAACTACCATCTAAAATTAATGGTAAATTTTCAAAACTCATTCTCAAATGCCCTACAATTTTCTAAACTAATAATCTCCATTCCAGCCAATGAGAGTGCAGCACTGTAATGCCATGGCCACCAGTACTTGTGTTAGGTGTAAGCGTCTAGTCCAGTTCATTTGCATTGGAATATATGCTTACACCAGATTTTCTTGACTTGCCACCAACAAGCTTTGACGGAGATTCTGAGTTATGATACTAAACACGTTGTATATCCTAATATTTATATGATTGACACATTGAAATGAGCAGTCAATATACTCCACATTATCAACGGATATTAATAAAAACATAAAAAATTTCATTTAAAAAATAATTTATTTAACGAATTATGGTACAATATTACTTGGTATTTCATAACTTAAAATTAGACAACAATTCTTAACTAATATATTGGCTACGTCGAATACATGCTAAGCATTAAAATTATTTGGTTTGGACGCTATCTTCACTTGGAGGCGATTCACTCGATTCATCTTTCTTCTTCATTTCCGCTTCATCAGCTTCTTTGAGCAGCAGTTCTGCATAATCCAGAGCGAATTGAAGAATACTGTAGTAGATGGGAGCGGTCTGAAAAGAAAAAGAAACAATCATTAGTTATTTGTCATAATATATAACGATTGCTCTGCGCTGTTGGTAATGCACGGCAGTATTGATCTTTAGGTCGATAATAACTTACCGTCGGTGTGTCGAAACCCTCTGAGAAATGTTTTTCGAAGCTAGCATGCAGCTGTTCATGACTAGGGCGCGGATCATACACTGAAACAAAAGAAGACAAATAAGCATACAAAGTAACGCAAAATATCGAATCATTGAATTAACAATGAATTAGTAAGTAAGTAATAATATAAGAAATTCTCTAATACTTATAAGCTTAGCCACAATAAGAAATAGGATAGATTGACAGTGATATTGTTGGAGTGCCTACTACATACTACGAAAAATTCTAAAACGTACCTTCTGGTTTCTCAATCGGGTTCTCGTCCTCCTCAACAATAGTTTCAAGACGACGGTATATCGGCTCCAGGTTATAAAAGTCCCATTCTCTCTCGATCAAATGCCTAGCCTCGTAGGCGGCCAGCTGCACCAATTCATTGCCACGCAAGAGTTTCATTTGTTCAGGCTGTAAAGAAGGAAATACAAATTGCCACTGATTATTGATTACTATATATAATACAAGAAGATAAAGCAACTTCATCGATAAATAATTTAAAACTCACTGATAGAAAGAATATAGATACTTACAGTATACATTTTATGGATTTGACTGCCGCACGCGAACTGGTTAAAGATATTTTTAAATGTTTGAGGGACTTTTCGCACTTTTTAAGTTTAAATATTGAATTGTTTAATATATTCTAAAAGTCAAAGTTACTTTGAAATATTTATTTCGGTTCAATAGATGCTTGCTCATCCGTTTTCGAATTTATACTGATTTAGTTGTGCATAATGTCCTGCAATTTAAAGCGACGGTTAGGGTAATTAGGATAATTATTGGAAAATAGCCACTCCACCTTCCACCCTTTCTTGATAATTAAGACGTTACGCGTGCGGTTCGATTATGATTTATCATTACAATATTACTGATTTTATAAATATATGAAATATACATATTTAATTAAGATTGTTAAATTGAATAAATAAGAAGTTAAATAATGGAATTCTTTTTTTAAAATCGATTAAACTTGATCAGATCCAAGTGTAATAAAGTATAAAAAATATTAGTAAAATCCTTACTTGTTTGTATGTAGAATATAAATGTAAGATGTCTACCAATTATAGCTCAGTCGCTTTACCTATAGCTTATAAGATGAATAGTATGAGATGAGTTTAGATATCTTCTTTGTTGTTTTCAGTATCAGATATGGTAGGTGAATTGAATCGCTAAACAAGCTCCTGGCGATCTTTCACAAAACAACTTATGTGGATAGGATTGATAGGTCTATCAATTTTTTCAATTACAAATCTAAAATGTCTTCTTATTTCGCCCCCTGTTCGAAAATCAAATTTTCGTTACACACTGGAAGACACAAAATAATTTGAATTTCACTTAAAACTATCATAATGCCTATAACAGTTTTTCGTGACTTATTCGAAACTCGAATACCCTTCGGAAGCGTGTTTCGTGACTCAGCGTCTCAATTTATGGTAATATTGCATTTGGATTTTTTTTGGATCAGTTGATAATGCTCGTGATGAGCGAAACCGGTCCTGATCATTATAAATATGTGGAAGTAGTACAAATGAATTGTGTTTTATTTTTTTAAATATAATGTCTTTCCACCAAGAATTGACAGTTAACACCTTAAAAGTGAGCAGATATCTATGCTTATGAATATAAATCTCTTTAAAAATTATTGTCAATTCGTATATTCGAGCTTGTGATTGCAAAACACGAGTCTATATCGTCATTGTTCTGGAAGAAGACACTAACGACAAAGACAATTTAGGGTCGAGTTGCGACAAGTATTTTCATTTCATTGCAGCTTCGTGCAACTATCGACTTCAAAGTGTGAGTATTTATACCCGGGTTTCGCCTTTCGGCATCTTCAGGCATTCGAACACACACATGGACTGCAGTATCGTGCAACTATCGACTTCAAAGTGTGAAATCTCAAAAATTCAAATTTGATATTGAAATTCCATCAAGCACCCTCAGTCGATGTCTTAAATCATTTTGGACCATACATTCATGCGCAATACATAATAATTTATTCTACATGTGTATTGTTGAAAATATGGAAACAACATAATCTATTTTTTTAAGGTATGGCGTCATCATAAAAAAAGTTTCGGACACTTTAAGCTGAGACGCACATAATTTTTGTAGGAGATGATTAAAGCTAAATCTGAAACAATGCTCTCTTCATTTACGAATGACCAATAGGTGACAAATATTCATTGATACATAAATAAATCTGCGTGCCACTAATTTTACATGGTTGACAGTTCGCAAATTAATTGTTGATTGATAAAAATGATGTTTTTAAATTGGTTTCAACATTATTGTAAAATGAAAAAGAGTCGGGCAGAGAAAAAAATGGAATTCGGGTCGGGTAAAAAGTGAGATATTAAGACTCAATTAATAATAATAAGTAATTTTATCAAATTTCGGCCGTTGTAGATCTCTAACGTATAGTGAATAATCGGCAAAAATATTTTACACTCACGTAGCGCAGACTACTCAAAAAAATATGTTAGATGGCTCATCTGGAATTATTGAAACCCTAAGTATTGCTTGAATTATAGCAGTGCCCTGCAACCGTTGTGCTACGAGACGATGCTAGGTGTGCCGCGGTGCAATGCGTCCGAAAGACGAAAATAAAATCAACACTCACTTACATACAATCTACAAAATATGAACAAAGAAATAAGCAATGCCACATAATATTGCTTAAATAAGCAAAAGCCGATAAGCTCAGGTGACGTTTATAATTTTTTTTTATATTGTCTTGTTTGGTTGATTTTTTAGCTACAGCTCCTAACAATCAATTTTTTTTAATCTGTTATTTTACAAGATACTTACACCTGACTAGGTTTAAAATGGTTTAATTGGCTATAACTTAAAAAAATGCCGACTGTTTTAAATTGATGAAATAAAGAAACTCTAAATATAAATTTTGTTTATGAAAATGACATATTTGTTCTTGCGGCGTGCCGCGAAATTCTACGCAGTGCTTAGGTGTGCCGAGGGGGAGAAAAGGTTGCGGATCACTGAATTATATGATACAACTATATCATGTATGTGGTGTATGAATTCCTTCTTGTTCACCCCCAACTGAACCCTTCAACGGGGTGCTAAGAGTGAAGTAGGCTTACATCTAGTAACTTAACAAAATTAATTGGAAGAATTCATCATATACCTTGTTATTGAAGTAAAAATGATCTTTAATCATTTCACTATTACGATTATATCCATAACCAAACGTGATTTAAGTACCTAAACTTTTACAACCAAAAAACATTTAAATAAAAGTAATGTGTACTATTTATATGATATTTTGAAAAGCTGGTAGATTAGCTATTGAAGGGTATTTTCCAATTCTATGAAACCGATAAACAGGCCCTAGGGTATTATATGGGTCATAACTTATATGGATTCTCATTATATACCCTATCAGGAAACGTCACATTTGGAGTTGGTATGCTCAATAGTCAATCTTAAGCCGATGTAATTAAAGAATTACGATAAAAATTGCAACGATTTAACACTTAAGTCATTACTGTATTACATAATGCTATAAATGGGTGATACATGAAAACCGGGTCGTCAAATTATTGTTAAAAATTTCTATGATACAAAGTTGATATTAAATGTCATCGGTAAATCAATAAAATCAAAATTATAAGTTAAATCGTATATATCGATGGCATAGTTCCATTATGATACAAGTAGATATTGATAGTTTTGAGATATAGCCGATCAATGTTTTGACCTTATTATTCATTCATTTTATATCACCAAATAAGTGGTTTATAGTTTTAGGATTAAAGGTTGTTTCTTTATGGAACGCCACGATTCACGAAAACATATTTCTATAATACGATATTTCGATATGTATGTATATAGAACTGAGAAATTATTTAATTTTGCTGATTTCCATATGTAAATATTTGCCTTTTGAGGGGACATCGAAATATATATATGTGTAAAAAGTACTTAGCGTTTTTTAAAATATAATATTGCCATCACTTATTAAGATGCCCCTTTAGCGTGCGGTCTACCGTTACATATCATCCGGTCTTCCTTATTTACTCGTTAAAAGCTAACAAAATATACCTGTCGATAAAACTATATTCAAATGAATTTATTAAGATATTTGCAGAGTTGACGTAGAAACATATCAATGTGTTTTCATATACTTTATGACTTCAAATCATAAAATCCTGTTCGAAATGTGCTATTGTTGAAGAATTATTTAATTGAAGAAGAGTAATTTTTACCCAATTGAGAAAAAACAAAACTGTTGACTTCAAAAATCCCTGATCTGACATTTTTTTAGAATGCCATTCCATATTCGACAGATTAAGGGTTTTAGTATCAAAATTCATAATCTCCAGCATATGGAAAAAAATGTGTTATGAATTTAGAATTATTTAGAATTTAGAATTATTCGTCACGCCTACTATTAAATTATAGAATATCTTTTAAACTTACAAACTACCATCTAAAATTAATGGTAAATTTTCAAAACTCATTCTCAAATGCCCTACAATTTTCTAAACTAATAATCTCCATTCCAGCCAATGAGAGTGCAGCACTGTAATGCCATGGCCACCAGTACTTGTGTTAGGTGTAAGCGTCTAGTCCAGTTCATTTGCATTGGAATATATGCTTACACCAGATTTTCTTGACTTGCCACCAACAAGCTTTGACGGAGATTCTGAGTTATGATACTAAACACGTTGTATATCCTAATATTTATATGATTGACACATTGAAATGAGCAGTCAATATACTCCACATTATCAACGGATATTAATAAAAACATAAAAAATTTCATTTAAAAAATAATTTATTTAACGAATTATGGTACAATATTACTTGGTATTTCATAACTTAAAATTAGACAACAATTCTTAACTAATATATTGGCTACGTCGAATACATGCTAAGCATTAAAATTATTTGGTTTGGACGCTATCTTCACTTGGAGGCGATTCACTCGATTCATCTTTCTTCTTCATTTCCGCTTCATCAGCTTCTTTGAGCAGCAGTTCTGCATAATCCAGAGCGAATTGAAGAATACTGTAGTAGATGGGAGCGGTCTGAAAAGAAAAAGAAACAATCATTAGTTATTTGTCATAATATATAACGATTGCTCTGCGCTGTTGGTAATGCACGGCAGTATTGATCTTTAGGTCGATAATAACTTACCGTCGGTGTGTCGAAACCCTCTGAGAAATGTTTTTCGAAGCTAGCATGCAGCTGTTCATGACTAGGGCGCGGATCATACACTGAAACAAAAGAAGACAAATAAGCATACAAAGTAACGCAAAATATCGAATCATTGAATTAACAATGAATTAGTAAGTAAGTAATAATATAAGAAATTCTCTAATACTTATAAGCTTAGCCACAATAAGAAATAGGATAGATTGACAGTGATATTGTTGGAGTGCCTACTACATACTACGAAAAATTCTAAAACGTACCTTCTGGTTTCTCAATCGGGTTCTCGTCCTCCTCAACAATAGTTTCAAGACGACGGTATATCGGCTCCAGGTTATAAAAGTCCCATTCTCTCTCGATCAAATGCCTAGCCTCGTAGGCGGCCAGCTGCACCAATTCATTGCCACGCAAGAGTTTCATTTGTTCAGGCTGTAAAGAAGGAAATACAAATTGCCACTGATTATTGATTACTATATATAATACAAGAAGATAAAGCAACTTCATCGATAAATAATTTAAAACTCACTGATAGAAAGAATATAGATACTTACAGTATACATTTTATGGATTTGACTGCCGCACGCGAACTGGTTAAAGATATTTTTAAATGTTTGAGGGACTTTTCGCACTTTTTAAGTTTAAATATTGAATTGTTTAATATATTCTAAAAGTCAAAGTTACTTTGAAATATTTATTTCGGTTCAATAGATGCTTGCTCATCCGTTTTCGAATTTATACTGATTTAGTTGTGCATAATGTCCTGCAATTTAAAGCGACGGTTAGGGTAATTAGGATAATTATTGGAAAATAGCCACTCCACCTTCCACCCTTTCTTGATAATTAAGACGTTACGCGTGCGGTTCGATTATGATTTATCATTACAATATTACTGATTTTATAAATATATGAAATATACATATTTAATTAAGATTGTTAAATTGAATAAATAAGAAGTTAAATAATGGAATTCTTTTTTTAAAATCGATTAAACTTGATCAGATCCAAGTGTAATAAAGTATAAAAAATATTAGAAAAGTCCTTACTTGTTTGTATGTAAAATATAAATTATTAAAATGATTTACGATAATCTTCATCCCGGGAGTCGCAAATTGCAACAGAAGCCTACCCATTCGGTCACAACAATGGTCTTTTGTTTGAATATATTATATAAATATAAAACAGACCTTAAATTTTAAATGTAAGATGTCTACCAATTATAGCTCAGTCGCTTTACCTATAGCTTATAAGATGAATAGTATGAGATGAGTTTAGATATCTTCTTTGTTGTTTTCAGTATCGGATATGGTAGGTAAATTGAATCGCTAAACAAGCTCCTGGCGATTTTTCACAAAACAACTTATGTGGATAGGATTGATAGGTCTATCAATTTTTTCAATTACAATTCTAAAATGTCTTCTTATTTCGTCCCCTGTTCGAAATTGAATTTTCGTTACACACCGGAAGACACAAAATAACTTAAAACTACCATACTGCCCATAAACGAGAGTGCTTAGCGACTTAGCGTCTCAATTTATGATAATATTGCAGATATCTGTGCTTATGAATACAAATTTCCTAAAAAATAGTATTGATTCGGATGTTCGAGCTTGTGACTGCACAGCCTGAATCTAAATCGTCGTTATTCTGGAAGAATACACAAACTGGAAAATATTAGTTTTGAGTAATTAGACTTTGAAGTTCGTCAAATGTTTGAAAAATAAAACATAATTCATTTGTACTACTTCCACACATTTAAATATGTGGAAGTAGTACAAATGAATTGTGTTTTATTTTTTAAAATATAATGTCTTTCCACCAAGAATTGACAGAATTGACCACCTTAAAAGTGAAATGTTTGAAATGTTATACCTTTTTAATTTTGTTTGTTTGTACATAGCTTTTTTAAGTAAGAGTGTAATTTATAAAAATAGGTGTGTTCTTTCATACAGTAGGGTTTGAAATAAGTAACATTTCGGTATAATTAACTCAATATGTATTTTTTTCGGTTTAATGTTTTCTTCCGGAACAGCGATGATATGTTATGTTATTTTAATAGATCTAATCTTGCGTTTATATTGTATTGTATAACTTTTAAACAACTTTATTATGAAGACAGTATATTGTAGTTTGCAATAGTGATTTGACTGCTTGTTTTACTAAAGCGAGCAATCTCTTTCACCTGCAGTGCAGCTCTTGTTAAACTTTTGACGTAATACTATTTCACAGATGAATCTGAAATACAGCTGAATTTTAGAAATGCATTCTACCCTGCCTAAGGCACTTTTGAATATTTCAAATGCAATCACGTAAACGCTTTGTAAGACGAAAACTTTGAGAACGAGGCGGTCTGCTAAATTTGATTTCTGTACATATTTGGTTGACAATGTCTTCCTCGGTGATTCAGCAAGACTTTTTACTAAGGTATTGTCAGAATTCTTCTGAAGGAAAGTTTTCTCGGAAATACGTCTCACTTGAAGCATTTTAGAATGTTAATACGTCCTATATATTTCAAACGCATCCGCGGTACTCTAGAATTCATTTTCAATATAAATATACCCGATTTGAACAAGGAATTTTCATTTTGTACTTTTCGAGTACATGTCTTTATTTGCTGCTACAACAATTTAGGTCAGATCCATGCATTATATCGATGGTGTTTTGGCCAATTGTTGTAACCAACAAACAATACGAAAATGAGTTAATGATTGGATCTCATTTTAAAGCCGACAGAACAGGTCTACGTCAAATGATGTAAATTAGAAAAATAAATTGACCACTTTTTGGAACAGAAAGATTCTTACCCGGCCACTTGATGTAAGCCATTATTATATCGAAACTCCCTACGAATACTCTCTATCTGCAAGCATGAGAATTTACAGGAGTGCATTTCAAAGATTCATAACGCAACTCACCATATAATGTTTTTGATAAAAACAGTTTTTACTCTCTCCTGAACAATTTCAATTTTTAGGGTTAAATCGATTGACCAAAACACGTTCGGTATTATATTTATGTAGTTTGTTAGAAAAATATAATAATTAGTCTTTCAATTGACAGATATATATGGTTTGTATGCAAAAAGCGTTGTTGTTTTGTAACAAATGGGCCGCTAATGGAGCTTATCTCAAAAGATTTTTTGCATAAGAATTTCTTGTCAATCAGTCACTTAACCTCTCTTTTCTGAGATCGGAGAAAGATATTAATAGGATATGATTAATGGTTAGCTAATTGTTCTCGCTACACCTCATTTTTAGTATCGGATACTAATGTGATAATAAAAACGCAAAAAATTTAGACGTCGTAGACATCAATTGAAAAATAAATTTATGAAAATACGGCGCTGTACCGAACGTACGGGTAGTTCAGGCAAAATCATTATCAAACGTTGAGTTTTCAAATTTAATCTAGAGTGAAATTGCTTTAAATTAGTTGATTCATTGAAATCTACTTGATTGGAGAATAGTTTGTAAACAGAATAAAAAGGAATGCGTTGGCATTCAGTATAAAGTGATGACCCAAATAAATATGGATTATAAACATTTTTATAAAATCAGGTAAGCTGATAAAATTATAATATCTAGGTATAATTCTAATCACGATATGGCTAATAAGAGAAATCTTTAGCATGTATAATTTAAAATCTTTATTGATAAATAAAAAAAACAGTAATAATAAATACATTTTGATATTCACTAAATATTATGTATTAAAATGACCAAATTTAATCTTTTATCGAATACTTTATATTATGATTCATAATATTTTGTTCCATATAATAAAAAACAAATATAAAAATAATTTCATATACTCATTAATCTCGATAGACTAAAAGTTGTTTTTCTGTATTATTTACAGAATCGTACATTGACAATATTATATTCACAGAAGTAAAAGATAAAAGTATTTCTTAGAAAATATCACGATCCATTAAATAAAGTCATTAAGAATATTAATCTATTATTTATGTCCAAATTAAGGATATTCGTCTCTCTCATTTAAACAAAAATTACAGTTTGATGAGCAGGAAACAGGAATATTAATTATCTATTTAATAACCTTATAATTTACGCATATAGTTAGGTAGGTAATTGTTTTGCTTTATCTTAATTCAATTGGAATTTCAACAAAAGCTATGAAAGTGCATTGAAATCTTAAAGTTCTTTAAATCACGATCGTCTTGCTTATGAGTTTATAAAATATTTTTGATTATTTCAAAAGACTCATCGATTATTGAAAATTCTTATTTTTATCACATGTATACAGATATACATTACAAAAATACAAGATGCTACTTTTACTGATTCCGCTTTTCAACGGCAATCTTCCAAGTGATTTACTTCAGGCTCATTTCACGCGGCACTTTTAAATAAGTGCTAAAGACAATATTTATTCTCGGCAGGTATTTAAAAACTCATCTGTTTTAAATTCAAATATGGAATTCGAAAGGTCGTTTATTTCGTTCCCTAACGACAGGAAAGAAAATATCTGATGACGTTTTGACGTTTTAAAGCTGATAATAATGTCATATATTTATGTTTTGTTTTAACTTCCAACTGTCCATTTCCGAATTATTTTTTTGATACTTTAAGTCAACTAAATAAACATTAAATTTATAAATTTTCTACCGATAGCTTCCAAATACTAACATCCATTGTATAGATAACACATAGCAACACAATAATTATTCGACATCAAGAACGGTCCATAATTACGTAGTACAGTTTTGGTGATGCATTATTTATTTATTTGTAAATGAAAACAAAATAAATCTCAAAAAAAATTTCACGGCAAACATGTATTTTTGTATTTACAATATTTCAATAAAAAAGCTTTCTCCAAACTGTAATAAAATTTCCTTGTTATCCGTGGTTTTGAGTGTGCAAATAAAACTTCTTTACACCCCAAACAAAGCACGTAGGGTGAAAAAGGACGAAAAAACAACATTCGTCACCGCACTAAGGCAGTAAAATATTCACACAGTTGGTCAACAGTTTGTTTCGAGAAGATAAATAATATGAACATATTTGTCTCTCGGTACAATTTGCTACCCGGCCAATGTGCGTTCCACTCGCTATTGTACATTGTCACAACAGGGATGTAATTTTTCCCAGAGGGCAAAAAGTGAAATTGAAGCTACAAAAAATGTACTCTAAAGACTTCATTCTTTATTTAACTTAAGTAATACGCACATCTTAAATATGCCAATGCTTTTAGGCTTCCATCCTAATTGGTTAAGCAACAAAGCGTTCGAATACTTGAATTGAATCCTTCACACCTGTTCTATTGATTTATCGATAGGATCCAAAGAGTCATCTAATTTAAAAAAAATAAACACAATTCATTTGTACTACTTCCACATATTTAAAATGATCAGAACCGGTTTCGTTCATCAACTGAAGTTGATAAAGCTCGTGATGAACGAAACCGGTCCTGATCATTTAAAATATGTGAAAGTAGTACAAATAAATTGTGTTTTATTTTTTTTAATAGAAAGTCTTTCCACGAAGAATTGACAGTTAACACCTTAACCAAGTCATCTAATTTTGTAACGTCTGTCTCACTCCCAAAATCAATCGTTTATACCATATCGGTCCTACTGGTTTCAGCCCTGGAATAGAAACATTCACACTCTTTTATGTAAGTTTGTATTTTAGTCAACCCTTTATCGTCTTTAAAATCATAAAAGGGATGTAAAGCAAGATATTTTTTATAACCATTATATAACCATTATATCACCTTCTTTTAACCATGTCCGCTTTTAACGTTGAACATATGGCTTCTTAATCTCAACAGAAGTCTTCTTGCTACTGTTTGTTGCTATCAGTTGCTCAATGTCTATTTTTTGAATAAAGTAGAGAAGGATAAGGTTAGGACAGAACTAGTGGTAAACTATACGCGTCATTTTTAGAAACGTATAGGCGGGATGGAATGTTAGACATCACAATCATCCATGCCTTCGAACAGAAGTCCATAAATCGATTATAAAATCAATTTATGAAATTGTCCGTACTGGGATTCGAGCCCATGACATCCGTAACCAAAGCCCACGGCATTGACTACTGCACCATGAACCTGGCGAATACACTAGCTCTTGTTAAACAAAGTTTGTAGATATGTTCCATTGGGAGTGAATATGATTCACATTTTGTTCATTGTAAAGAAAACCTAAAAAAATTATATACAAATCACTAATAATATATCATGATCTAAGATGAATCAACGTTGCTAAGTAGAAACACAATGGGTTACAGCGGTACTATCAAGGGCTTGAATCCTTGATGGTTAGGAAGCTTCGGAGCGTGATTGGGACAATTTTCGAGTAACCAATCGTTTTTAAAAACGTTCCTGCTCGATAATTTTTTCCCCGCAATCAGAATTAATTTTTTCTTAACTTTTGGTTGTAACATGTCCTAAGGCAGTGATCGCCAAACGGTAGCTCGCGGTGACATTTTCGGTAGCTCGCGTAAGATATTTTATCATGTATCGTAGAAAATTTTCAAGAAGATGACCCTTCGTCAGAAATGGAACTGATAGAGTTTCAATGTGATTTGTCGCTTAAGATTGTTGCATCAATTGTAGAAACTGTATAGCTTTTCGTCCAAGCAGAAAAGTATCCAATTTTAGTTCAAATTGCTATAAAAATGAAGGCATTGTTTTGTTCTACCTACTTACGTGAATCAACTTTTTCCACTATGAAAGTCGTTAAAAGTAAATATAGAAACAGACTCATAGATCATAGATGCAGATCTTGATAATTGCATCCAGATGGGAGTAACAAGGTACTCACCGAGAATTGAAAAAGTTGCGAAGGAAAGTGAATGTCACTCTTTTCATTAATAATTTTTACTTTTATTAACACTTATTTCAAGATATTATTATTTTGTTTATTAATAAATAATTAAAGTACTCATTTCATGTTTTGTTGGAAGTCCGATGTTCTAATTTATTTTAGGTAATATGATGATATTATGTATGGTACAATAAAGGACGACGATAAAAAATTATTAAGAAGGAAAATGTATAAGTAGCGCACCAGACAATTTCAATTTCTGAAAGTAACTCACATCCTTATTGAGATTGGCGACCACTGTCCTAAGGCTTCAAAATAATTCATTAAAAAACATGTGAAATTGTTACATTAAATGATTCAAAACTATATTCTATCAAAAATAACTTTCAAGGACAGTTTTTCGTCGGAAAATTATTACTTTAATTGCGATTGCGCAATTTGCGACACCCTTGAGCTTTGCCGCCTGATTCATCGTGTTGCCCAGAGTTCGTGCTCAAATATGTTCATACAGCAAACAAAACCCTCGCAAATTAAATACACAGAATACTAAACATAACTATCATTAAGAAGTGGAAGTGAGGGTTTCAAATTTTTGTAATTAAATGGACAAAACATCAAATCAACTGCATCATAAAATTTAAAGCGGTTAAATCGAAAATGGCAATGTATTTCAATCTACAAGGTTTCGCTTGTTATTGACATATTTATTTTAATTAATAATCAAGAAGTAAATATGTTTATTGTAATACTATCCGCTTAAATTTATTGGTAGATACATAATGTCAAAATATTAATTTGAAAGAACTTTTCGATGGATTCGGCGATAACTTCATTTTTGACTAGTATAACCGTACCCGTCATAGATGACGGTATTGAAATTGAAATACTGAATGTCTAAAGTAGCTAGTACGTCAGAACTGTGTGTGAATTGTATTGAATACACAGCGAACGGTCATGAGAAAATTTCATACCTACATGTGATATACGATAATAATAATCTACAGAACGGTCTGCGCCATTATTATACCATTTTCATCAGGCGTCGATCCACTGCTGGATGAAGGCCTCCCCCAGCTCCCTCCAATCTTTTCGGTTCTTAGCTTTACGCTGGCACGTACTTCCACCGAACTAGACAAGTTCGGTGGAAATATAAGATATATAATTAAAGTTGATAACTTTTTTATTCCACTGGCTTTGTTACTAAATGTGCTTTTTAAAGAAGCACCATCAGATTAACTGTATCGCGAGGTTATTTATTTCTAAAAAAAGGCAGACCGGGTTTGTTACCTTCTACTGGACGTGGCGAGGGGGTGTAAGCCAGGGTTGCCAGATTTCCAAAATCACAGATCGGGCCATTCACTATTTCGAGCGATTAAAAAAAAGAAATTTAAGAACTAGGGAAGAAATCAAAAAAAAAAATACATAATTTTGATTAAATTATAATATATGTAAATAAGTACATTTGTGTACAGAAGAGAACAAAATTATAAAAAATAGTAATCACAGTTAATAAAATATGTTGACTAGATACAATTATAGGAATAACGTTTTGATTTAAATGATAAAATTTGTACGATCGTAACAGTTTTTTTTCGAGTCTTTTAGCCTGTTTCAAAATACATTCGCCATCTTTGCTAAATACAAATTAAGTGAGCCTTTTTAACTATATACGTACACTTTTGTACATACACAAAATTTGTTAAGTCGGGAAACATAACAGCTATGGATGATTTGCGGTGGGATAAAAAAAAACGTAAATCGATTTCAATGAATGCATTCTAATTCGAACCCATAAATTCGCCAACGAACGAAACCTATAAAGCAGTACCACTCTGCCACGGTGAATATGTATTAATATTAATCGACTAAGCTGTTAAACTAATTTGTTTGGCGCTAATCAATAATTAATGCAAAAAACATTAGTCCAAATTATACAGGAAGCGTTTATTCCGTTTTAAGGATTTTAGAAGTGAGTATTTGTCAATATGCCAATCGATCAAGTTTCCTTCCACATTTAAGATAGGTTTGACTTTTCGATCTAAGCTGAAGGTTAAGCCCAGTATGTTTTGTAATATAATTGAAAAACCGTACATCGGAAAACATATTACCTGCCGTATATAATTATATATATATAGACATTATACCCAGAATTTCAGGTTCTAACTTTACTAACATTGTAACGCATGCATGTGCTGATGATAGAATATTCCCTTTATAACAGTTGCTGAGCGTTAATTAAAAATAACTGAAAGTGATTCATGAAAACATGTCGTAACTGAAAGTATTTTAACACGCCTCTTTGACAATGTAATATCTGTCGTGTTAAGTAAAATCGGTGGATTAACCAAAACGTTATGTTACAGTCTTTGGCTTCGGTCACAGATCTCACAGTTTTGAATCGCAGTACGGAAAGTTTCATAAATTAATTTTTACAATCGATTTATATTCGAAGGAATGATTATTCGAAAAATACAAAATTCCCTCCCACCCATCCAATTCCAAAAATGGGACGTTGCAAGAGCGACTACCTCTAATTATGTCCTAACCCCATCCTTCTATTCCTACTATCTTCGAAAAAAAAGATGTAGCAACTAAGTAACAAGAAGCTCTCGTAGGAAAAGTTCTGTTAAGCTACATTGGGAACGAACATGGTTTCACGAAAGAAGCATTTTAAAATTACTTTATCTATTTTCTATGAACTAGTATAATCGTACCCGTCATAGAGGACGGTGAAATTGACATACTGAATGTCTAAAGTAGCTAGTACGTCGGAGCAGTGTCCATTGCATAACATTTTATTTTATACACACCACCAACGCTTAGGTCATGAGAAAATGTCATGCCTACATGTGATATATGATAATAATAAAAAGCGCTTACAGAGTTACCTGGGGAATTATAAATAAAATGATTATAAAATACGCAATAATACTTTCCAAGTGAAGATCTTTTCATTTTAATCTCGATATTACTAAAACGTTTAATTCCCTCTATGTAAAAAATGCTGTCTGTATTTTAGAGGTCCAGTTGTATTAAGGGTAACAATAGGTATTCATGATAATCCAGCTTCATGAATTATTAGTCATATTATTATGTATATTTTCCGCAGGTTTGAAATACTTATTTAGGTGAAAATAAGAGATAAATCTTGACCATTTGTTATTGATTTGGATTAAGCTCGCATCCTTGGTAACGATAGGTGAAAGATGGGCTATGCCTCGTTCATATGTTATTTTCTCGCTGAAAAAGCTTTTGAAAATAAGTGACTAGACAACAAATCGTTCTTTTGCTTTATCTGAAGAAAAAACTGCTATTTTTGAAAACCGCTGCGACTAAATCTGTAATGGGTAAACCAATCTGGTATAAAGAAAAACAAATATTTTATGTATAGCTATAAACTTCTCACTGAGTTTTTGTAAAATATTGCTTTCACTACCGTATTCAGATTATGTTTATTTGTCATTTATGATCTCGTGTTAAATTATTATGAACGGCTATTTATTTTCACGAGTTTCGCTGCTTAAAAAGAGAGCGGAGCTTTAAAATGACATCATACGCTACGCCAAGAAACACCTGTCGTGTAGAACCAGAGAGCTTTCGTATGAAAAAGCTCCACGAAGTGATGTAGTGATGTCACGATGTGTAGCAGGTCGTAGCAGAGCTACATTGTACACGTAGAGACAATGATGTATGAAAGCTTTTAGCTGTGACATAAAAATGGGTATATATAATTGGTCTGTTCTTATTCTGTGACTGTCTAACACTTTTTTCGTATTTTAAATGAGATTAAATTGTCAGTAATATAGCAAAATTGTTATTTAATATTATAGTATATATCGACTGTGTTTTAGACAATAGGTGAGTTGCGTTACAAATATTTGAAATGCGCATCTGCAAATTCTTATGTTTGCAAATACGGGATAATCGTAGAAAGTGTCGATATAATGATTTACATCAAGCGGCCTGGATAGGATTTTTAAATCTAAAACCAATGTGAAATGATATTTCCCTTCCAATAAGTGGTAAATTTATTTTTCTAATTTACATCATTTGGAGTAGACCTGCTCTGTCGTCTTTAAAATGAGATCCTATCATTAGCTCATTTTCGTTTTAATTAAGGGTTACATCAATTGGCCAAAACACCATCGATATAATACATGCATCTAACCTAAATTGTTGTAACAGCAAATAAATAATACCCAAAAAGTACAAAAAGAAAATTCTTTATTCAAATGGAGTATATTGAAAATGAATTCCATAATATCGCGGATTCATTTCAAATATGAATGGTGTACTAGTACAAAATGCTTCAAGTGAGACGTATTTCCGAGAAAACTTTCCTTCAGAAAAATTTTGACTATACCTTTGTGAAAAGTCTTCCTGAATGTAAAATGATGTTTCCATTCCAAACAGACGTAAATTTATTTTTCTAACTTACATAATTTGGCCAAGACCTGCTCTGTCATCTTTAAAATGAGATCCAATCAATAACGCATTTTTGTATTTTTTAGGGTTACATTAATTGGCCAAAACATGTCGATATTTACCTTTTTATCGGAGTCGTACATTATAAACGTTTAATATATTTTCAATTTATATTGCTTTAAATGATATTCTTCCGGTTCATAATTACTATATTACACAAATTATCATATTATACCAAGCTTTACTTTGGTATGATTTAATAGATAAATTCTGTTTATCTACTAATTGACTTTAGGCGATTTCTTAACAGTTATTATATCTTTGGTTAATATCAATGATAATTATATATACTCCTTAATGACTGTAGTCATTAACAGCATATGGGAATTTTATAATATGCCTATGATAATAACATTTCAAATCAATATTTTATGTAAATATGATATTAATAGTAAAGTAAATGGTGTGCACCAATTCAATATTTATAATATAATAGTGAGCTATAAATACAATTATTGTCCCGTAGCCGAGTGGTCAGCGTTAGATTTTGTCCACTTTGTTACGAAGTCACGATCTGAAAAACCGTAATAGAGATTTTAATACATAGGTTTTTTAATCAATATAGGGTTTTGTACCTTAAGCTTGGAGCTTGAATGTCTGATTGTTTCCTTTCCTCACAACTACACTTACTCTACCCGATACTGAAAATGGGAGGTAGCAACAGTGACTAGCAGAATACTAGCCTTTTCCTAAATCTATTCTTGTTCACTTTTAAGATGTTAACACATTCGCAACGGGGGAAAAATATGACCAAAATACGCGCTGCAGCGAGGCTGATTCACAGGAAATTGACAATAGGTCATGGAAAGAATACCATGAATCTGACCAATCGACAATTACGCGAAAAAAAGTAGGATGTTCTCCTAAAGGTGTTTCGTAACAACCTGATGATTCTTTCAATAATACTATGAATCAAACATGAATTATTAGCTATGAGCGATTAATGTCGTCTATATCGAGTGACGCGTTCCCCGCCGAAATACAAAAAACTTTGCGATCCGGAAAACACGTCCCCTGGAGCGAACATGTTAACTGTCAATTCTTGGTGGAAAGGCATTATATCTTTAAAAATAAACCACAATTTGTTTGCACTACTTCCACATGTTTATAATGATCACAACCGGTTTCGTTCATCACGAGTCTTATCAACTGATCATATTCATCAGTTGATAATGCTCGTGACGAGCAAAACCAGTCCTGATGATAATAAACATGTGGAAGTAGTACAAACAAAATTGTGTTTTAATATTTTTGATCATTACCTTGATGGAATGATGTCTTAATATATATTGAAAAAATATGTATAATGAAAATATTCCACGTGTTATTCAATCATCAAGACCAGCCTCAGTCAAGTAAAAAGAATCGGAGTGTAATCTAAAGTTTACTTCCGCAAGTAAAGTAAGCCATGATACGTTAAAAAAATAAGAATTAAAAAAAAACAAGTTTATAAAGTAATCATATTGTTCGGCTAACGACGTTTCTCGATAAAACAAACACTTGTCACTCCAGTGGAATTATATAATTATAAATTTATTACCTAAATAATTTATATTTTTAGCGAATGTGACAAAAAATACAAAATAATTGTGTGAAATTTGACTATCAGGTTCTCCCAAAACGGTATATCGCCGAGATATGCCAAGCTGATTCTGATGGTGAAATATTTATTTTTGGAATAGTTTTACTGTTTTCTTGTTGAACTACAATATATATTATTGTATCTATATAATATAATTATTGCTATTTTCGTAATTGCTAACAGTTTTTACAAACATTAATGAATTTCTGTATCTGTATCAGTCAAATATTATGTCGTATTAGTTTCATTAAACATTCACGTCACGTGTAAAAGGGTCAATCATGAGATGACACGTTTAGTCAGCGAGAGTACTTGGGCTGCCGCTCCTTTGTGGCTAGGTTAAAACTCGTGTAGCAAACGGTGGCACGCGTGCCCACGTTTTATCAAATCAACTAACGCTAAACAGTTTTGTATTTTATTCGATTTTAATTACAAAACTGTTGTGCGAAATGGTTAAGTGACTTTTTATACTAGAATTCAATATTCATATTGACAGGTAGTCACTTTTAATGTGTTAACTGTTAATTCTTGGTGGAAAGGTATTATATTTATAAAAAAGAAAATATGATTACATTTTTTTTCCATGTCCGCTCCCAATGTGGAGCATATGGTCTCCTAAAGGAGGTATCTTAACAGAAATTTTGTAAGAGAACTCCTTGTTACTCAGTTGCTCAACCTCTCTTTTTTTTTCGAAGAGAGTAGGGATAGAAGGATAGGGCTATGACAGGACTAGTGGTATGCTAATCGCTCTCGCTACGCCCCGTGAGGATGGGATGGGTGGGAGGGGGACTCAGACTGCGAATAGAAATCCATAAATCGATTGACAGATCAATATATGAAAACCACCCGCACCGGGAATTGAACCCGAGAGGTCCGTAGCCGTAGCTAGCGACGCTACCAACTGCGCCACGGACGCCGACAGACTCTACTCGACTCGATATAGTTACATACTCTGTTTTAATATATTTTCCATCAGCTCAAAATACTTGATTAAGCGATACCAGTCTTAATTATTTCAGAAACTTGTGAAAACAATATTATAAATATATTTTTAAACCAGTATTTACTTTTATGTCATTGGTTTTGGTTACGTATTTCACGGGCTAAAATTCCAGTAAGGACAGTTTCATAAATTGATATTTCAATCAATTTATGGATTTCTGTTCGTACGTTCTGGATATTTTCATTCCTTTTTACCCACATCATCCATCACCGTAAAATGGGATGAAAGAGGGCCAGTTATTATGTATTTCCACCACATCATTTCGGTGACTTTGGGTATAACCCGATTATTGCTTTTTTGGTAATTTTGTGATAAGAGTAAAAATTGGGTCACTAGAGTATTTCATTTGGAAATGCTCAAAACGCAATACTTAATATAATGATATGTAAATGTATTATATATTCATAAAACTGTTGAAAAATGAATGTATCAAATGTCCATTCTTGAACTTAAAGCCGCCATTATGAAACTGTTTTAGTATAGAAGTTGTTAAGCGTTACGATTAGACCACGTCGATTGGCAATTGAAAAATATAATGTTGTAAATTATCACTTTCCTGCAGCCAAACTGTAGTAAGTGAAATGTAGCAGTATTGGGATAATTTGGTTCAAAAATTCTAGTGATAAAGATGATTTTAACTATCAGTTTGTATATTGAATAATGATTTCCAAAATGAATTAAACAATCACATACTGTAATAGTTAGTTTATTTTTTTTATTAAAAATTAATAAAAGTGTAACTTTTGTTTTTGGTACCGCCAAAGACTTTATTTTACAGGAGAGCCGAAGTCAATTGTTAAGTTCTTTCTGTCAATACATGTTCTGCAACGATAATTTTTGTTTTTATAAGTAAGAGGAAAATGTTTCCCACGAAGATTACATTACACTTAGCAGGCCACGATGTTTTAACATAGTAACTACATTAATTTATTGGGGCTTTGAGAGAAAGAAAAATTAAATACTAAATTCTCTTTTTGTGTGACAATTTAACAATAGTTTTAGATGCAAAGTTATTACGCTAAGAGATGTATTACATGTGACGTCAAATTCAGGTTAAGTGAATATGTATTTTTTATTAGAATTTCTCGTGAATTTATGTTCCAGTAGTTACTTACATTAAGTAAAATGAAATAATTATGTATTTTCGATGAAGTCAGCGGTAACTTTGTGGATATTTCTTTTTGATATAAAATTTAAATTGACAACTTGTTGTGTTACACGTCTTTCGTCTGACAAGGTTATTTATTTCAAGGTAAAACAATGATTCAGATTCATAGCTTAAATTTAGGTGTGGGGTGGGATTATTTCTTTCTGCTTCACATGGGGAGGGGGTTAGACACAAACGGTAATAATACTAATTACGAAATTAATTAATAGTATTTGGAGGTGAAAATTCAAAGAGCAATAAATGTAATAGTTGTGAAACAGCTGTTCTATTTCAAATTTTATGTACTAATAATTTAGAACTGTTAATGCTTTTATTACTTTTTTATAAAACACTCAACTATTCATTTCGATTCCTTTATTATTTACTCGATGGAGTATCTTTCCATAATTGTTTTGGTTAAAATTATGAATTAATAAGACAAGCAGTGGAATAAAAAGTTATCAATTTAAATTTTATAGAAGAAATGATTATGATTTACCAATGAAAAAAATGATAATAGGTATGTTGCATAAGATATCAAATGTTTAATAATCTAATACACTTAACGTAATATATCGATGGGGTTTTGGCAAATTGATGTAACCCCCAAAATTGAAATTGTTCAGGAGAGAGTAAAAACTGTTTTTATCGGAAACATTTTATGGTGAATCTTTGAAATGCACTCATGTAAATTCTCATGTTTGCAGATACGGGATTATACGTAGGGAGTGTCGGTATAATAGTGGCTTAAATCAAGTGGAGGGGTCAGAATTTTAAACATAAACCAATGTAAAATGATGTTTCCTTTCCAAGAAGTGGTGAAAATATTTTTCTAATTTACATAATTTCGCCGAGACCTGCTCTGTCGTCTTTAAAATCAAATGAAATCATTTACTAATTTGCCAAATTGGCCAAAACACAGTCGATATTATCTTGAATGATTTTTGTATGTTATTTAATTTAAAAATGGTTAAAATTGTCTGTCAGATTGATATAAAATATACTTCAAAATAATCCTGCCACAGGTTTTTAATTGTTAAATTATATACATTTTGATTTATATTTGATTTTCTTTTTGTTTCGGTTATAAAGGAATATTATTTCGTCATGAATATCATTATAACCATAAAAACATGCATTATAAATAGCTTTTAACAAATAACGCACATGGTCTGTGATCTCTGACTTAAATGGAATTTTATTATGACTACAACATGCTGCACCCTTTCCAGGCTATTATATTTATCCAAATGAAAATAATAAGCCATAATGATTTCGTTGTATGATGTTGACATAAATTAACACTCATTTTATTAGAAAACAATGTAATCGTGTTAGTAATTAGCAAATCCAGTACATAAATATTTGATTGGACTTAACCTTGACCTCTCCGTGTAATACAAAACTGCTTTCATTCTAAATGTGGTTATTATCAAGTCATATTCGATGGAGTAGTTCAACTTTTATTTATGTTTACCATGTTCAGTCCAAAAGTGAAGGTATGGAAGATCTAAGTTGAGATGACCATAATATTCAAAATTAAAACCAGGACATCAAAAATAGCTCAGCCAGCATGTGTGTAGAAGAAAAAAACTACACCCAATCGGCAACTTTATGGAAATTAATTTTTAATATAAAATTAAAATTCATAACTTTATTATTTCACATATGGTAAATTCGACACGTGATTCGCTTCTTTAAGAAGCGTCTTCAGTCTAACTGTTTTTTTCCCATGTCCGCTCCCAACGTGGATCACATGGTCGCCCAATGGAGGTATCTCAACAGAAGTTTTAAAAATACAAAAATAGGTTTCACATAATATTACGACGTGGTTTATATTTAAACAAATTTTATCAAGTAAAAAAAATGTGCCGTAATCTAAAATTTGCCTGATAAACTGCATCCCGTTTTGGAGTAGTTAGTGAACAGTATAAAATGTTATACAATAATACAGAAGATAATATAGTTTCACATAACAAGGCATGAGTTATTTCCGTGAAAAAATGTCTGTTTAGGTTAAGGTGACCATTGCCACTAATTTAATCAACTGGATTTTTTGACGTTGGTCTGGTTAACAACCAGTGCAATTTTTTTACCATGTCTTTTCCCAACGTGGAGCATATATATGGTCTCCTAATGGAGGTAACTCAACAGAAGTTTTTTTATGAGAACTGCTTGTTACTCAGTTGTTCAACCTCTCTCTTTTTTGAAGAGAGTAGGGATAGAAGGATAGGGCTAGAACAGGACTAGTGGTTAGCTAATCGCTCTCGCTACGCCCCGTTTGGATCGGATGAGTGGATGGGAGAAGTCTACTGTGAGATTAATTTATGGAACTCTCCGCACCGGAAATTGAACCCGAGACATCGGTAGCATGAAAATACTTTTGTGAATTGAACTGACCAACTCAGTTCAATCGATCGGCACCGGTATACGGACTATTGGTTGGGTAACTCTATCCAATATTTTACAAAAAAAGGTGGGCGGAGTATTTTGAAATTGAAAAATCATTTATAGATCATCTCAAGAAGAAATGTTATCACACACAACTCTGTCCAAGATCTCAAATTTAAATTTGTTGTTCATCTTGCCGGCACTTGAACCCAGACCTCCCGATCGTTTGGGTAAACGTTTACCACTAGACCACAGATGCTGACTATCTACTTCTTGCATTAAATAATGCCGTAAAACCAATAATCAACAGTACCTGATAGAAATTCCACAATAGATAATCGTTCCAAATTCAAAACTGAAATAGTATTGCCTTGACTTAAAAAAATGTTTTCCTTTTTTCAGGTGACGGTGGAAGACACCCGTGAGACGTTCGTGTGACCTACATAAAACATATACACAATATTTTTTAATAATACATAAAACGCATGTTTGTTGGTAAAAGGATATAAATGGAAAAAATAAAAACATTTTTACCAGGTATTCACGAGAGTCCTAAATAAATAAAGCGTAAAGAATTTATTCATGCGATTATGTTTAAGTATTTGTTCGATACAAATAATTTTCACTATAAGTCTTATACGAAAAATAATAAATTTTAATAGGATAATCTAACTGTCTGTTATCAAAAGTTGGCTGTAAATGGCTTAGGGCAGGAGCGAGAAACCTTAAAGTGCGGACTTTTTACTGAATTTTCATTCGTAATTTTTAAATATATTTAATTGAAGTATGTTTGAATGCACAAAATGTCATATAAAAGAATGCGTTTTCTTGACCTAAAAAGGTTCCCCACCCATTATTTAAGGAATTCGCATCTTAATAGATACTATTAAATTATATTTAAAAACCAAACAGTGAAATGTGCAATACAATATGAAAAAATTTAATCATAAAGACTAACTCTTACAGTATGAAAATATGAATTTCATAAATTAATTTCTCAATCGATATATGTGTATATGTTCAAAGGCTTGGATGTCTAATTTTTCTATCACCCAATTTGATCCTGATGCGATTAGCTAACCACTATTTCTGCATAGTTTAATCCTTGTTTCCATACTATCTTTGAAAAAAGGTACGCTGAGCAACTGAGTAAAAACAGTTGTTGTAGAACAACTTATAATGAGATAAGCTCCATTAGATGTCTATATACTTGACATTGGAAGCGGACATGGTTAAAAATCCATAAAAATAACAATCGTCATGGAATTATACTAATTTATAATATTCTAAATGTTGATCATACTGTTTTATTTCTGTCCGTAATATCATTCTCAAAACGAAACAAAATACACGAATATAAAACCTTATTTGTTTAAATATTATTATAGCATAAAATAAATTGTATTTTTACTATTGCATAAACGAAACGGCGATAAACATTTTCATCGTTTTTCTTGCTTATTTGTACAAAATGATAATCTATATCTTATGTACTGGGAAAGCAATAATATGTAAACACTGCACGTCGCTGAAAATAAATCAAAACAAGTCGTTAATGTCATAAACCTTGAATGGTGTTTTCCTCCATAGCATAGGGTGTTTAATATATTGCACTCGTAGAGCAACACCACCACACACCGAAAAATGCCGGTCTTTAGCTGTGAATGCCAAATCAACTGCCTGGTCAATATTTATGATAATGTAAGACTGCCACATCTCTAAATAATACGAAGTATACGAATTATTCCTGTATTGAAATCTTGAATGTTTTTAAAATATCAGAAACAACACTGCTATAGTTAAAATCTGGCTATTTACTACAAGGAAATATTTTATTTGTATATAAAATTTGAATTATTGAGATTTAGTGAATTTCCATGTATTTTGTCACAAACGACACGTTTCGGGTATACGAACGCCTGCCGAAAAGCGAAACCTAGGTCATTTGTGACAAAATACATGGAAATGTACAAACTCTCAATAATTCAAATTTGATATTGAAATTCCATCAAGCACCCTCAATCGAGGTCTTGAATTATACGTATGTCTTAAACAAAATGCAGCACGGCCACATTTTACTATATGGCCGTGCTTCTTTTTAAAAAGTACATGGATATCATAGTAGAATTACAAAGCTATACCGCCACAGTTTGTTTTATGGCAGTGTATGTCGCATGTCGCTCAGACCACGGGATAGAATACCTCTGTAACACCGCCACGTTTCAAGATGCGGCGGTGTTCCAGGGGCTGGTTAGGACCTAAAATGCTACAACTCAAACATATTTAAAAATGACGAATAATTTTGCAAATCTATGAGATAAAGAAAGTTGAAAATTCCAAATGCGATTTACTCAAAACATAACATTTGGCATTGTGACGGTGTTGTTATAGGGGTCCTATATATATCGACCATGTTTAGACAAAAGGAAGTAACCCTCACAGAGAAAATTTTACAGAATGCACGAAAAACGTTTTTTTACGATTTTGATCTTAAAGTCAAAATAATTTTACATTAACTTAAACTGCATGATGACCAGTAAATTGGTATATTATTTTTGTGATCTGATAATAAATAAACAAGTTACTAAAGAAAAGTCAATAAAATTGAGGTTTAATGCTTCTTTCTTACCAATTGTCAACACAATAGTTTTGAGATATTACATTCTAAATAAAATAATATTTACGAAAGTTTGGAACATCCTTATATTATATAATTATTGTATTCGTAAGCAATACGAATAAAAATATTAAAAAAAATAATCTCGCTGATATTATTTACGATAAAGCGTAATTTCTTCTAGATTATTATTTATTCACAATGACAACAGCGTTGGTATAGTGACAGAAAGTGTTAAGTCGAAAAATCTCGTTTTGAGATAATTTACTTTTAAGAAAATAATGAATATTAAGCATTTCTAAATAGAATGTAAATACATAGCTTTACCAATATTTTTTCAACTGACCACTTAATAATATTTGTTAATCATTTACGAATTCGATTCAAGTATTAGTAATGTTAACTACAGTTTTTGCCACTAACTGTGAACGAAATTGACATAATTCGTATAAAATTAAAATTGTTAACTTTATTACTCCACTGGCTTAGTCACTAACGTGATGCGTTTCATCTCTTTAAGAAGCATCTTCTGAATAACTATATCGCAAGGTTATTAAGTAAAAAAAATGATTTAATTGATTTATATTTCTTCAAATTACGTAAAAAATACATGAAATATTTCTGAGGTTGATTATTTTCATGATGGGGTGAAGCCAAAATAGCTATCAACAAACTAGATAAAATTCTTGTAAGACTGAATAATTTGTTTTTTATAGGTAAAGCTCTGTTGAAAATTGTGTCGTACTAATAATAATTACATCCAAATGTTTAACTAAAAGAAGTGTGACGTAAAAAAAAGTGAAACTTGTTTTAATGCACTCTAGAGGCACGTAATGCCACGGCATAGCATCAGAGATGCATCGCACAGAAAAAGCATTTTTGCGTGTCAAAAACATTGCTCTAAAATGCTGCATATTCTTCCTGGTATCACTCGCCGGTATACCAGTACACACAAGCCCATCGCAGGCGCTGAATGTGCCAAGACACGAGCGCCCTTCAGCGTTCTACGGCGGCGACTTCATCATCGGAGCCTTGTATTCCGTGCACCATCAGCCGCGACAGAAGAAATCGGGGAACGCTCAATTTTTAGAGTGCGGAGAGATCCGAGAAGTGTACGGGATACAGAGAACAGAGGTTACGTTCCAGATTCTGGACATGATCAACAACGATCCTACTCTTCTACCGAATATAACTCTTGGTGCTGAGATCAGGGACTCTTGCTGGTATGCTCCCGTTGCTCTGCAGCAGACCATCGAGCTGATACGTGACTCCATAACTCCAGTAACGCATACAGCTCCAACGTGTCCAGGGAATGAAATGAAACAGGTAAGAATCGTCATTAAATTAACTACTACTTATATTTTTGATGTATTAATTCGCTATCCATATTCGTAAGGGGTTTTTAAATTTTTTCAACATTCACAGCAGTCATCTGAATAAATTTTTAGAAAGGCAGTTCATAGCTGGAAGACATGCGCAAAAGAGATACAAGGATTTATTCTTATCAATGGAATAACTAAATTTTAGAATTCAGTTTGATCGCATTACTCTTTTTTTTTAAGCACAATAAAGCGTGGTCAGAAGGTCGGTCTCGTGCAGCTCTGTGTCGGGCCAATAAACTTAGCCATAAATTCGTTTCATTCCTTGATCGTCAATGCGTTTCCATAACGCAATGAATTATGTGGTTCCTAGACTCTAGATAATATTTTTTCCTTGTCTTTTACATAATCGATATAAACTATTTACTAACTGTCAGTTCATCCGAGTATTTGAATACCCGAAGATGTCGAAAGGCTAGTCTCTGGTCGTTAGTGACAAAAAGTATGTGAATGTACAAAATATTATGTTATTAAATAATTGTATTTGAAAAACTCATTATTTCCTTGAATACATATGCGTATATATTAGGTGCGTGCCGTGGTTTTCTCTCTTTCTCGCTCAATCACATGGAAAGTGAAGGACGCGAACGAGATACAAGATAATGCGGACGCATGCGTTTGTGTCCGATGGTATATACTTAGACCCGTGTACTGTGAATGTAATCTATTCTCCCAACAATATTAAAATATTTATATTTTGTCTGACAACTGACTTAAAACTCCATATAGTAAACCAAATTGCTTTTTATCATATACATTATATCGACGGTGTTTTGGCCGATTGATTTAACCTCAAAATTATAAATTTTCAGGAGATACTAAAACTGTTTATATCATTATATGATGAGTTGCGCTATCAATCTTTGAAATGTACTCATGTAAATGTTCATGTCTGCAGATTCAGGGTTACTCGTAGGTAGTGTCGATACGATAGTGGCTTACATCAAGTGGCCGAGTCAGAATGATGAACCTCCAAAAAGAGGTCAATTTATTTTTCTTATTTACATCATTTGTCGAGACGTGTTCTGTCGTCTTTAAAATGAGATCCAATCATTAAACCACTATCGTAATGCTTAAGGGTTACATCAATTGTCCAAAACACCATCGAATAAACTATGTGCTAACTGTCAGTTCGAGTTCATCCGTATATTCGAATGCCTGAAAATGAGTTCCGGGTCGTTAGTGACGAAACGTATGGAAATGTACAAAGAACTGACGATTCAAATTTGATGTTGAAATTACATCAAGCACCCTTAGTCGACATTTTAAATTATTAAATAATTGTCCGTGACAAACTCATTTAATCAATATATGTTTATTCTTTTATGTTCTTTTATATTATGTCGGCGTCCGTAGTGCAGTTGGTAGCGTCGTGGGCTACGGCTACGGATGTCTCGGGTTCAATTCCCGGTGCGGACAGTTTTCACAAAAATTGATATTTCAATCGATTTATGGATTTCTGTTCGTAGTCTGAGTGTCTGTGTTGTCTACAAAAACTCTCTCCTGACCCACCCATACAATTTTCACAGGGCGTAGCCAGAGCGATTAGCTAACCACTAGTCCTGTCCTAGCCCTATCCTTCTATCCCTACTGTCTTCAATAAAGAGAGGTTGAGCAACTGAATAACGAACAGTTCTCATAGAAAATTCTGTTATGATACCTTCATTCGGATGCCATATACTCCACGTTGGGAGCGGAGGTATATAATGTAGGCGAGTGCTCCTAAAGGCAACCGTCGCCAGTGGTCGGCCTTTTGTGCTTAAAACTAAAATAATTGTGGATACATAAAAAAAAAAAACAGATTAATTTATATGATGCAATACGCAATTAAAAAAACCACATTTTTGCTTCGTAAGTTTCGACAAATTCATGTTGTATGGGGATCGCTGGCAAAATAAACTTTATATTGTCATGCTTTGCATCATTATGTTTTTTATTGTTCTGTATACTCTCATTAAATTCGTTCGCAATATTGATGAAGTTTCATAGTGATGGCCGACCACTGGTAGCATTGGCATTTTTTTGTATACTTTTACTATTTTATGCTTGGTACAATATAAACTATTTTATTTTTAGTTGGTTACATTACTTAATCCCTGTTTAATGGTGTAACAGCGAAAAAAATATGTATTTATCATTCATTGACTCAAAAATCCTTTTGAAAATACACCTGTCTGTTAACCCTAGGCTATGTTCAATTTAAATAAATTATAAAAAGTGGAAATGACGTTGTTGAAACCAATATGCAGTTTTGCCAGAAAATGGCGGTAAAATGAGAGCAGGTATATACCTCGACGTCGTGTTGGTAAATCTGCGGTTTTTTCATTTCTGTGGAGACTTTCCATTTAAATTTCAGTCGATTCCCAAACGCGGTTACACTGTTGACATAAAAAGTATTAAGAAAAGATCTTTCACTTTATTCTTCTCCTTGTCGAACTCAATTTCGTTTTTCTCGGATGTAATCAATATTGTCTTTACAGTGGTTTTCATTTGATATCTGTCCAGAGATTCCAAATATTTGTTGATAGCAAATATTCGAAAATCGAATATTAAAACCTCACAGTGTTCGAATAAGTATGAATACTGTACGGGTTCGTGGGGCAGTGATCAAGGTCGTTGACTACGGTTATGTTTGTCACGGGCTCAAGTCCCGATACGGACAGCTTCATAAATAGATTTTTGAATCCATAATCATTAAGCCACATTAAAAAACAGTAATTACATGAGAAACATATTAATGGAGGTATCTCAACAGAATTTTTATATGAGAACTGTGTGTTACTCAGTTACTCAACCTCTCTTTATCGAAGAGAGTAGGGATAGAAGGACAGGGCTAGGATAGGACTAGTGGTTAGCTAATTGCTCTCGCTACACCCCGTGAGAATCGGATGGGTGGGAGGGAGTTTTAGACATCACATACACTCAGACTACGAACAGAAATTCATAAATCGATTGAAAGATCAATCTATGAAAACCGTCCACACCAGAAATTGATCCCGAGACATCCGTAACCGTAGCCAACGACGCTACCAACTGCGCCACGGACACCGACGTGTTTAAAAGTAATTCTTAAATATTCATATGGGAAAATTTTACAATTATATTGCGAATAGGATTTCCAACTATTCGTCATTATCGACTATTTGAATATCGAATAGTAAAACTGAAACTATTCGAATATATTCGAATATTTGAATAGCTTCTGAAGTATAAAACTGTTTTTGAATATTCGATTTGAAGAATTAATAACATAAAATTATATAAATACACATTCCAATACCGTTCCATTGTATTATAATATTTGAAATTTGCAGCTGCTTTGGATTATTACAACGGTATTTCTTTAATTACTGAAATTACGGTATGTGTAGATGGTTTTTTAGCCCCGAGTCATTTGTCAAACTCAAGTAAATAATAGAATATTGAAAGCGCCCAAGTTGGGTTAAGGCAAAAATAACCACAATGTGGGGTATTCGTTATTGTTTTTGAAATCTGGAATTTTGTAAAATATTTCATTAAAAATTATGACGAATACTATTCGAATAGTTGTCCAAATATTCGAATATCGAATAGTTATAAAATGGCCGAATGTGCTCCGATATCGAGTATTCAATATTCGAGATGAAATCCTTAATTGCGAACCACTTAAATAATTTAATAATACTGAATGAAACATTAAGGACGGTTGTTAAGATTTACATTTTATTTATTTGTAAATTAAAATACTCCAATACACCATGCTTTTACACAATAATAATGACAACAACAATAATGATTTTTAAGGTGTTAACTGTCAATTCTTGGTGGAAAGATATTACATTTTAAAAATTAAGCACAATTCATTTGTACTACTTCCATATGTTTATAATGATCAAGACGAGGACCAAGACCAAATTATACATAAATCAAATAAAATAGTCTTCAATTTAAATGTTATGGACCTCTTACAAATTAATAAATACTAATCTGAAATCACAAATATAGCTACATTAAAAGTTCATTAGCTGAACAATTTTTTTAATGACATTACTGATGTATTAACCAAATAGTGGATTGGGAAAATTATAACAAAAAATTAGTGAACCATTGAAAAACAATCAAATAATAAGTATTTAATTAATATAAAACAATTAACAGCCATCTTAAGTGGAGAAGGCAGAGCAGCTATGAGCACTCACCAAATTTTTATATCTGAAATTCAGATATAAAAATTTGGTGGATCCTCGTGATGATGCTTATATCATTATAAACATGTGGAAGTAATACAAATGAATTGTGTTTTATTTAAAAAAAAAACAAACAATAATGATAATACAAACATTTTTAAAATTTTAAAATAGAAAGAGAACAAGACCTATTATTAAGATACAAGAAAAAAATATTAAGCAAACAATACTCAGAGTTTTATATGCTGACAATATCCAACTCACTCGTTTTTATCACCTGATAATGCTCGTGTTGAGCGAAACATGTCCCTATCATTGGAAAAATGTGGAAGTAGTACAAAAGAAATTGTGTTTTATTTTAAAAATATATGTATTGTTCTATTGCACCTTTTTGAAAGCCCATCGCACACCACTCGGTCTTGTTTGAAGATTGAAAACCGTCTAATACAGCCCGGCCGATATTTGTTACTCTCAACTCCGGATGTAAAATACACAAAGCTCCCTCTTCCGATTCTCGTATTGTTGCTTGATATTTGGGTTTACAATCTGGGTTTACAATGCTTTTGTTGCCGCGAATGACAGCCTTCATACTGTTCTCTTTGTCCTGTCTCAAATTGTTTTCAACAGACAATTAGATACAAAAGTGTTGCGATATCAGATTTTTATTCTGCTCAAAACGCAACATGTGGGTTCGCAGGAAAATCCACAGTGATTTCGTTTGTAAGTATTCTAAAACAGAATTATGATAAGACCAGACAAGATAATTTAATATATGAAATAAGTAACCCGATGAACGAGCTGGACATGTTTACATGTCCAAGACTTTATCTAGTATTCTCGGCCAAAACTAGAAGGAAACACTTGTGGATATACGCTTTAAAAATAGTTCAAACCTTTAGGTAGAGAAATTAGGCAGCATATCATGAAAATGTCAAATAGAACACAAGGAAATATATTTTGAGCTCTCGATATTCAGTCTTTCGAACTTCACCTTTGAACTGCCGATATGCAGCATTAATCGTCAGCGCATATGTATTACACATACTTATGTTGTTACGTGCTTGTTTTTGTACGTGTTGGCGGTGTATATGAAGACTGGCCGCAGCCATTTTGCTTGCAAAGTCGTAGATTAAAATTTTCGAGCTTGATTTAATTCGATTTATTTTAGCTAGAATGCGACGAGTTTAGTCTACTTCTTGATGTATTTGGGATAACTAATATATATTTCATACAATTCGTGTTGAAATTAATCTATTTTTAGCCATTGTGAGCGTTTTAACAGAGCTTGTGCTGTACGAGTTAGATGGACAACTTAAATCAACGATTGCCAAAAGAGCAATTTTTTCAATAAATCGAATTTTCTTAAAATAAATTAGAATGATTACTAATGCAATCTTTTTAAGCCATATCCGCTCCCAATGTGGAACATAAATATATCCTGATGGAGCTTATTTCAACAAAAGTTTTCTACCTGATTTGCTTGTTACTGAGTTGCTTAGGTTCTAGGTAAGTTCACAGCCACGCAATTCGTCGAAAGGATAATTCACCGATTCCACAATTGCCCAAGATTAAATTATTAAAAATCAAGAAACTTTTTTAATCAAAAATTATTTCATAAAAAGTAAGCGCCGCCTACATTCGAAAAAAATGAAACTTTAAGGTCTTATAACTTTTTTGTGAACGCTTTAGACTAATATTTTATCAAACTTGACTTGTTAAGTAAGTAATCTGTGGGTAAAATATGAACCATGCTTTTACGGACGCTGTTTAATATTTTATATTGTAAACAGAAATCATAATTATAAAATCGGTAAATTATCCTTTCAACGAATTGCGGCACGATGAACTTTTCAGTCGGTGAATTGCATTCGGTGAACTTTCCGGATACCAATTGCTTAACCTACCTTTTTCTATTCTTAAAAAGGAAAGCGAGAACAATTATCCCACCCCTAACACGTTCAATCCATATTCTTCTTTCCCTACTCTCTTCGGAAAAAAGAGAGGTTCAGCAACTGAGTAGCAAGCAGTTGTCGTAGAAAAACTTCTGCTGAGATACCACCACTAAGAGGCTATTGACATTGAGAGCGGACATGGTGGAAAAAAAATGAAAATGTGTGACGATGAATATTCAATATCGATTTACCCAGAGCTAGTACCTCCTAACCATCGAAGAAATTTAACACGTCTGTATTTCACTTAGTTGTCAATTTATCAACTAACATTATACAAACAAAAACTATACATAATTTTACTGTATGTGATATTTTTTTCCGCTAGTACAAATACCATATATCTCATTTTAATTGAGAAATAAAATGGCTATCAATCAAAGTCGCATTTAAGTATATTTTCACTTGATACTAAACAGAAAAAAAGTCTTTATAAAGCTGGCGCAAGTATAGAATAAAAATAACCCTGGAAAGGGAATGATACAACAAATCCGCGGATAAATATTTTTTGCTTCCACGTTTTCCTCTTTAGATAAAGAGATTTTATTTCAGTAGAAGCGATTGAAATACTAACAAAATCTCTACTGTATAAATCAATTATTCTGTATGTCTGTCGGTCACAAGAACTTCGCCCAAACGGTGTACAGTAGCGACGTCAAATTCTGCACATGTCATTCTGACTACCATTTCTAAGCCAACTGCGCTATTTTCGACATTCAAATTTTAACATTATTTTAACTGATGAATGGTCCATGGTAATATTTTAAACATTAGCTAGTACCAAAATAGCCACCTTCTATTTCGAGCAACGCCGTTCGTATTCGAATAGTTGCTCAAATATTCGAATGTCGAATAGTTAAAAAAGGGCCGAATATATCCGGATATTGAATATTCGAGTTGGAATTTAGTATAGTTACTCTGTCAATGTTGCTGCTGGGCCGAGGAGTTTCAGCAGCTTACTCGTCTGATGTAAATGAGGCTTAAAGCTCTTCTTCCCTATAGCTTGTCTCGCCTGAAGTCTGTAACGGAAACTGCAAATAAGGAAACGATCGACTTATTACGTTCTGCCTTGCATTCGACGCTGTTTACTGTTATTGTAAGAACGGAAACATTTTAAATCAAGTCACGGCTGACTTAGCGCCTTCTTTTTAAAAAGGAAATTTTATTTAATATAGAAACATCGTAAGGGACTTAGATTGACTTAATTTTGTTTTCAATCTTGTAGGCAAAGCTACTATTTTGCATTTTTTTAGTTTAGTTTTATAGGTTAAATTCATTAGAGATTGGAAAATTTTTTATTTTATGTCTCACATTTGTGTTCTCTAGTATAAAAAGTGTTCAAATCTATTTTAAAAGAAAATGAGATAAATAGGAAAAACTTTTTACAAATCCATACATGTTTTAAGAGAAATTTGTTTACGTATTTTTAAACATTTTAAGTAAAGCAACTATTATTTACACGTAAAATGAATTAATATTAAGTAGCATTGTACATTTTTTATTGAATAATGTTGGATTTGTTTGGACAAATTTGTTCAATCATTTCTGTAAATGGTATACCAGAGTTTCACGCTACGTCTTCAGTTGAAAAATAGCTTAAAATGGATTTGACCAATTATTTTCATTATTTTCGTTTTTTTTATAGGCCCAATATTAAATGGCACAACTTATATAGACATAGAGAGCAGTGCAAAAGAACCATGTAAAAAATGAATGAATAAATAGAGAAATGATAGACAGGTTCCATTAAATTGTACCGTAAGTACAAGGTGTCGGCGTCCATGGCGCAGTTGGTAGCGTCATTGGCTACGGTTAGTGATGTCTCGGGTTCAATTCCCGGTACGGACAGTTTCATAAATTGATCTTTCAATCGATTTATGGATTTCTGTTCGTAGTCATGAATGTTTGTGATATCTAAAACTCCTCCTTCCCACCCATCCGATCTCCGAAAAACGGAGCGTAGTGAGAGCGATCAGCTCACCCTATTATCCTCCTTATCCTTCTATTCCTACTCTCTTCGAAAAAAAGAAGTTGAGAAACTGAGTAACAACCAGTTGTCGTATTCGTGTTGTGATACCTCCATTAGAAGGCCGTATGCTCTACGTTGAGAGAAGAAATGATAAAAAAACAATGTACTATTAAATATGATGGTCTAACGAGGTAACTATGAAACTATTTTTCTACGGTACTTATACTAGAAAACATCTTATCTGTCGACGTCTTTTGTCATGAACAAGTGACTGACATTTCTATCCAAGATGACCGACATTTTTTTTCACATTAAAAATTACATTCCAAACCTTTGGCTGAGTTGTCAACGTCGTACGGTTTCGGTTACAGTGCGAACAGTTTCATAAATTGATTTTTCAATTTATTTATCGATTTGTGTTCAAAAATATGGATGCTGTGATGCCTGAAATTCCCTTCCACCTATCCGATCCTAAAAGTGCGGGGTAGCAAGAGCGAATAGCTAACCGCTAGTCCAGCCCTAGCTCTTTCCTTCTACACTTAGTCTTTTTTTGAGAAAGGGAGATTGAGTAACTAAGTAACAAGCAGATCAAATAGTAAGAAGACATGATGAAGACACGGAGAAAGGCACATGGTTAAAAAAAATCTTAATTGGGAATATATTCGCATAAATAATTACAAAATCATCATCATTCATTATAATATAACCTTAATTCATTTGTTTTATCAACGGAAAAATGGAATATATTTGAATATTCAATATATAAACAAAAGTGTACGAAACAATAATTCGAACGCATCATTAGAAATAGTCCATACAATTTGTAATTCTGTTAACAAACCTACGAAAGGAGTCAAAGTAAAACACCTTTATTTACAGCTGGGCGATTTTTTTACCTTGCCTTTTCTCTTAACATCTTTTTAGAATTCTAACCTTGGTCTGAAAAACCGATGGCTTACGAGCCAATCGTGGCTTTAAAAAATATAAATTCGACATTTTATTCCCCTTAATGTTTCATATATGATATACACACGTGATGAGTGAAACCGACTCTGATCATTATAGAAATATGGAAGTAGTAGAAAACAAATTGTGGTTTATTTTTATAATATAGAATACATTTAAAGCTTGTCCGGTCCTTATGTGGAGCGAATGCCTTTCTAATGGAACATCTCGTTCTAAGTTTTTCTACGTGAGGTGGATGTCATTCAGTAGCTTAACCTCGGTTTTTCGGACGTAGATATTGTAGTAAGGTAGAACTATTAATTCGCTAATCATAGCCATACATACCTCTGAAAACGTACATCGATGAAAATATCCATTTATGAAAGTATTGCGGATTGATATTTGAATCCGTGGACACCGCAACCGAAGAAGATAAAAGCCTAATAGTATGAACTTGCTTACAGCACCGAAAAAGTACAATTATTCATGAAAAAGTGAATTGGAATAATTTTGGAAAAGAGTAAAAATTAACGTCAAAAATGTTGCGAACCACTTTATTAGCTCTTCAAAAAAAACAAGCCCAAATCTAAAATAAAAAGGTCCATTACCTTGCAGAATCTTTCGAGTGAATTCTATTCCATTTGTGTAGCAAGAAATAAGAACATCCATAAAGATAAACTACCCTTGACGTTGGAGGAAGTCCTTAAACCAGAAAATTCTATGCGGGCACTAAAGCCACGATTAGATTTTCTCTTCCCCTAATCCAGCCAAAGCCAATATTAGCTTAGACCTTTCAAGCAGGCTTATACTCGACGCTGTGGTTCACATCCTGGCAGAGTAGGATCTAGGAAGTACTGGTCGGCCTTAAGGCTACAAATCGCTGATAAGACATAAATCTAACAGACATTACCTTTGTCATACGGATTGCTTAGTATCGAACAGAAAATTTCAATTTTATTATAAGTAAGTAGTAAATATTTTAATGTACAATTATGCAGTCATTTTGTAAGCGATAATTGATTGAATTGGCGTTTACCTCTTATTAATCATAAGATAAAGAAATACTGGATCCGTGGTGCAGTTTTCAACGTCGTAAGCTTCGTTCAAGGATCTCACTGGTTGAATCTAAGTACGGACAGTTTCACAAATTGATTTTTCAATCCTAAAAAATGAAGCATAGCGAAGAGAGGTTAAGCAACTAAGTAACGAGCTGTTTTTATAGAAAATTATATGTTGAGATACCTCCATTAAGAATTAGAATCATTTTTTACCTTAGACATAAATAATATAGTAGCGATATAGTTACTCTGAATATGCTGCTTAAAGAAGCAAAACACGATCCACGTTTCACATAGGTTATATTGTTCTAGAAGAAGAAACCAACTGAAAAATACTAGTGTTGAGTAATAAGACATTGATGTTTGTCCAATTGCTATACCATTTTCATTTTATGTGTTTTTACAAAACCATTTTTAAGTAAAACTATAATTTATAAAAATAAGTGTGTTCTTTCATACGATAGAGTTTGAAATGAGGAAAATTTTGGTATAACTAACTCAATATGTAATTTTTTCGATTTAGTGTTTTCGTCCAGAACAGCGAAGATATTAACATATTGCTGTAACCGAAACATAATAGTTTTTTTATCTATGTCCGCTCCCAGCGTGGAAACAACACAAACACTCTACCTACTGAACCCGAGACATCCGTAGCCGTAACCCACGACGCTACCAACTGCGCCATGGACGCCGACATATAGACATAGATTTATAGAAATCCAATAATTGATTCAAATGTACCAGCTTAGTGGCCATTTTAACAATTACAGCTACATTATTGCCATTTCCTGAATACATTACTGATCTTATCTTCCGCTATGAAGATTTTTTGAAATGAGAATAAATAAATAGTCCGCAGAAAGAATAGATAGATTTAAATGTAATTTATTTTGAGGAAGACAAATCTACCACAAAGTAACCTTATATTATGCCCGGAACAAAATAATTACCCAATTATTAATGTATTACCTATTATGATCCTAATTGAGTATTCTATTGTGGTATATAAAGAGACACACATTTTAATGAATAAACATTTCCTGCAACTTTATAATGCGAATAATAAATATGGACCAAATTAAATGTAATAATTCATTATGTTAATTGAAAATAATCAGCATTATTTCGTAAATATATTGGTCTTATTTGGAAAATGATAAACGTCTTAAATTTTCATAATTATTTATTGTAAGAAGTATGAACTCTGTAAATATACGAGATAAAACAGTTAAATATAATAACGCAAATGGTGCTTAACCGCCATTTATCGGTGGAAAGATATTATATGAATTAAATATATTTTAAAGTACTTATTCTAAGATTTTATATTATGATTAGTGGGAATTTTACTAATGAAATAATTCCCGTCATAAGATTTTTCATAGAAATTACTTTTTCAATGTCTAATCAGCAGGTTTAATATATATCGATACCAGAGTTCTGTGTAACAAAAGCGAAAAGCGTAGTTCTGGGATAATTAGAAAACAAGGTTTTGGTGAGATTTAATCTTCTACAGTACATCTAATTTTCATAGGTTTAAATGAAATTCAAGGATTGTCTAAAACAGTGCTCAGCAACCGGTGTGCCGCGAGACAATCCCAGGAGTGTGTTTATATGTACCAGAAAAAAATTAAAACACTCGGTTGCTAAAAACTCCGTTTAAATTATTCTCGTTTTTATTTACAATATATTTATATCTATTTATATACTGTACATAAATAATTTCGTGTTTCTACATTGATGTTAAATATAAAATTTGTCAGGATTGTGAAAATATAGTACATATTTTTCAAGAAATTATATTTATACATAAAAATTTTCTGCCTGCAGCGCAATCTTTTCCCTCGTCGTGGCTACACCAAATTATTATAAAATATATTAGCCATCAGTTCAAATTCATCAAATAAAAACAAATTAATGAATTATTGGTTTTGTTTATGAAATTTACATATTTTGGCTTGTAGTGTGCCGCGAAATATTTATGAATACTTTGGTGTGCCGTGGGTGAGAAAAGGTTGCGCAGCAATTATCTAAAACATATCGCACTCCGAGTGTAAAACTACTTAGTATGTGCGAATTTCTAAATTTTGATTTTATTACTGATTAGCAATAGTATTTTTATGATGTACACTAGCTTAAAACAGCAGTATCTGTATTCTGATTATCTCAGTCTTATAATACACTTCGAAATATTTCGCATTGTCACTGTAAAACGGTACTATTGGCAAAACGTTGGATTTTCATTATTAATAACGTCTACATCTTTAGTGCAATACTGACAGTATCTCCGTTGCTGTCCTTTTAAAATAATAATCTTCTATGGTTTTGGTACAAAATGAGCAAATAATATACTTTGTTTGCTACACTAAAGTCTGCTTATCGCAAAACAATGAAATTTTCAGATAGTACTATTTTACAATACATATAAATATTAATGATATAATAAATATAATTATGAAATCTAAAAAATGAATCAAATACGTACGAACAGCGATATCTCCGAAAAACCTTCTGATTTTTCAGCCAGCCATAGGGCAGTGGTATTCTTAACTTAAATAATTTATTTCACATGTGCTATGAATATCGTTGAAAATATGGAATCAACATATATTGTTTGAAAAGTATAAATGAATTACTATATTTAAAAAAAAATCGAGCTTTTTTCAGGCTGAGAAAAATCAATCTGGACTTCGGCTCGGGTTCGGGTAACAAGAGTGATATTGAGACTCGGGCCCGGCCTGAAGATGATGGGCTCTGACCGGGTAATTTAATGAAATTTCAGCCCGTGCAGAACTCTAATCCAACAGTACTTCAATAAACAAAATTAAAACACAAACCATTTCTTTCTTTGAGTAGCATTGCTACGCATGCCGAGTACTCACTAGTTTATTATAAAAAAACTATATACATAAACAAACCGAGGTTTAATTTGATAAATAAATTATTTTTATCATAAATGTGAATCGGGGAATCGCTGGATTAATATTTAGACAATTCCGGGATTGAATAATTATTCGGGATCCCGGGATTGGAAGCTCTAATATTGAGCATAACGGCAATTGCTCTTTTTGCTTTCCCTAGTTCGATCTTTCTGTGTCGAGGTAACCCGCAAAATTATTTGACTAAAAAGTGGAAATTAAATAAAAGTAAATTAATAAACGTCAAAATAGACAGACGTTTTTGATAAATGTCTTCGCTTATAACAGTAATGATTTATTATAAATTACATTTTGAGAGGTTAAAAAAAATGTGGAGATACCCGCTTCGCCGGATGCGAGAGTCAAGGGTGAAGAGTAAACATCTACCGTTGCGCAACGCGATCTCCCTATATCCCAGAGCTTTTCGAGGAGAGGCTTACTTGACTCGGCCTCATGGTATTATATACAGTGCGCATGTATAAGTATATATTATATTACATCCAAACAATGGTTTTCAAACTATTATAATATCGTCATTATTCTGAAAAAATAAAACACGCAAATATCCGATTCGGTAAATGGATGTGTAATATTTATCACACAAAATTAATCAATGTATCCATTAAATATTATTAAATATGCTTGGTTTTAAGAATTAAAATAAACATCCGATTCTATTTTTGCGCGGTGTATAATTTCCAGTAAATATTTACTAAAAGAAAGTATTCATTCTAAAATGAGTGATTCCTAAGAATAAAATTATCTATTATAAAATTGTCAGCCGGGTCCGTGGTGCAGTGGTCAACGTCGTTGGCTTCGGTTACGGATGTCTCAGGTTGAATTACTGGTACAGACAGTTTCATAAATTGATTATTCAATCGATTTATAGATTTTTTCGTAGTCATGGATGTTTGTGATGTCTAAAACTCTCTCCTACACATCAATCCAATCATAAAAACGAGGCATAGCAAGAGTGATTAGCTAACCACTATTGCAATCCTAAACCTATCATTATATCCCTACTCTCTTCAGAAAAGAGAGGTTAAGCAACTGAGTAACACACCGTTATCGTAGGAAAACTTCTGTTAAGATATCTCTATTAGGAGGCCATATGATGTACATCGGAACTGGTTAAATAAAATTAACTTTGTTTTTATTTATGTATAAATTTTTTGTATTGAAATGACATAATAAATTTACATTTTATCATAATTTCAATAGATTACTACATATTTATCGACGGTGTTTATGGCCAATTGATGTAACCCTCAAAATTGAAATTGTTCAGGGGAGGGTAATAACTGTTTTTATCGAAAACATCATAAGTGAGTTGCGTTACGAATCTTTGAAATGCACTTCTGTAAATTATCATGTTGGCAGGTACAGGATTGTACGTAGGAATAGTAATGGCTTACATCAAGTGGCCGGTTCAGAATTATAGACCAAACACCTAAAATCTAAAATGATGTATTCCTTCCAAAAGTGGTCAATTTATATTTCTAATTTACTTCAGTTGGCCGAGACCTGCACTGTCGTCTTAAAATGAGATAAAATCATTTTCGTATTTTTTGATGGTTACATCAATTGGCCAAAATACCTTCTACATTATGTTTTAAATTAATATAATAATAAATCTGCAGTTTTATGACAAGCCATGTGGTTAGCCTTTTCAAACAAAGCAATCAATTTTAAAAAGATAATTACTCCGTTTTCGTTGATGGTGTTTTTCCCTATTCAAGCGAAAAGAAAATTATGTGTTTTTATTTCTATATTAAGTTTACTGCCCCTGTTGTGCAAATATCCACTACCCGACGGTTAAAAGGGTAAGCAAGTAAAGTTGATAGAATGCAAGTGGTTTTAACCGAGCACCGCAGAGCTGCATGTATCAATTAGAACTTGTTTTTCAACACAACTTTAACTATCTTTCGAAAACGGTAAGGATAAAAATATAGGGATAGTAATACGATAATAGTTATTGCTATTGTTATTCTACGTTTCTATAATTATATGGATGGAAGAGAATATAGTATTACAGATATCTAAGATAGCATATTTTCTATGGATTCTGCTGTAACTAATAGAAATTCACTTTAATGTAAAATTAAAATCGGTAACTTGTCTATTCCACTGGTTTTGTTAATACCGTGACGCCTTTCGCCTCTTTAACAAGCATCTTCAGACTAACTATATCGCAAGGTTATTTATTAAGCAATGATTCTAATTCTTAAATTAAAAATGAAGGGTAAGGAGGATTTTCTTCCTTTCTACTGGACGTGGGAAGCGGGGTAAGACATAAACACTGATAGTACTAATATAAAACTAAAATTTATAACTTAGTTATTTCACTTCGTTTATCATTAACGTGACGTTTTTCGCCTTTTTAAGAAGCATCTTCAAACGTTAGTGATAAACCAAGTGAAATAACTAAGTTATCAATTTTAATTTTATATTAAAAATGAACTTCCACAAAGTTACCGCCGAATCCATAGAAAAAAACTGATAGTATTAATAACCATAGTACTAATTACAAATTTATTACTAGTGTTTGGAGGTAAAAATCCCAAGGGAAATAAATTTAATACTGGTGAGCCACACGTACTATTTAAAATGTTATTTACTAACGCTCGATTACTGTTAATGGTTTTATTAATTTCTAAAAACTCTATGCTATTCATTTTAATATAATTTTTATTTACTCGATTGAGTATTTCTACGTTCTTGTTTTTATTAAAAGTATTATCATTTTCCATTAAATGATTCGTAAACTCTGAAAAATTATTAATTGTGAACAATAAAGATCGAATAGAATCATTGTCACAATGTGGCATATACCGACTCTCTTGTGAAGACTGCCAAGCTTCTTATATAGGACACACAGGTTTATTTTAGAATTTCAGAGTTTGCGAATCATTTAATTGAATATTATCATTTTAATAATTCATAAATCGATTATATACTTAATGTATGAAAGAGGAAGTCGTTTACCACTCTGCCGCAGGCCATGTTAATATATGTATACGTAATTTTACTGACACTGGACAGATGAAAGATTCTGGTAATGAAATAATACGAATTAACGCGTATTTACATACGCGTTAATCGATTCTTCACAACGCTTACTGTATGTTAGTATTTTAAGTGTTTTGACGCTATTCTGTAACATTTCAAAGAATCTGTCATGGCGAGGTGCGAGCACAGCATACACCAGCGGTAGATAGTAAACAACTGGGTTAATTTAAAAATGAGTTGTATACAAGCAAAGACCCTTCTGTCTTTCAAAGTCATATCGTGAGAAATCAAATAAAGCCGATACTGCAGTAATTCTTATACTTTATACGAACAGATGAGTTTTGAGTGATTTGATATAAAAAATATCAATATAATCCAAGTAACTTGATATTGTGATTTTGTAATAGACAGTGGTAAGTTTGCATGTTCACGCAATTTATAAATTCATTTTTCGCGGTTTTCTGGGGAATATATCGTATGTGATCTGTTAAGCTGTAGTACATACTAGAGATCTGTAGGTACAGGTCCGGTAACAAGCAGTTCTCGTATAAACTTTTCTATTGAGATGCCTCCATTTATTTTCAGCCGAGGTCGATCCACTGCAGAATGAAGGCCTCCTCCACCTTCCTCCACTCTTCTCGGTTCCTAGCTTTACGCTGCAACGTACTTCCACCGATCCTGACAAGTTCGTCAAACCAGCGGGTTTTGGGACGCCCCTGAGCCCGCTTAGTGCCCTTCGGCTATCACTGAATGACTGCATTTGTCCGTTCGCCGTGCGACATGTCCGGTCACTGCCATTTCATCAATTTTCTGACCTCTATCACATCTCTCACTCTTGTTTGCTTCCTTATCCATTGGCTTCTTCTACGGTCCTAACGCGTTATGCCCAACATGCACCTCTCCATGCCACGTTGCGCCACTCTTAGTTTTTAGAACTCTCATGTACTGAGAGTCCATGTTTCGCAAGCATACATTAACACTTTACGCTTCAGGCATAATGAAAGGTATGCTCCGCACAAAGGTCCATTAGAGACCATAATTGAGAGCGGATATGCTTAGAAAAAAAAGGTAGAAAATGTCATTAGGAAAGGAGCAGATGCTGACCTATTGAATTTTTACGTCACATTTGTATATATAAAGTCTGGTCCTGTAGCCGAGCATGCATCGCACTTTGACGACCGCATAAATCGTTTGCGGCATTCACCTTTCCCCACTAACAAATATTCTAGCCAGTGATCACAGAAACGGTTACGGCGATGGGCAATAATTTTATCCTCTAAAGTATAGGGTTACATTTCATTTTAATCAAGAGTGTAATAATTGTTGCTATTTAGTGGGCGAGTATCAAACTCGCAAGTCTTTTCGCCAGTCGTGTACGAATTGCGATCGCATCGCACCGGGTAAAATGCTAATGAAGTTCACATAATACATACATTTCGTCAAAAAACATACGCGCGATTTCTGAAAAAATTCGTCAGTTTTTCAGAAGCACTGGCTTAAAAATAACAAATATATACAACGCGCAACGAACGTTTTTATGAAACTAACAAAGCAGTTTTACTAAAAACCACGGGAAATTTTCATTATTAGAAATGTGTCACTGTTTGAGAATCAATAATTTTATCTACCACAAATAAATTTGATAAACGTATATTTGAATAAAACAGAAGGATTAATATCGGCGTCCGTGGCGCAGTTGGCAGTGTCGCTGACTACGGTTACGGATGTCTCGGGTTTAATTCCCGGTGAGGACGGTTTTCATAGATTGATTTTTCAATCGATCTATGGATTTCTGTTCGTAGTCCCTCCCACCCATGCAATCCTCACGGGGCGTCGCGAGAGCGATTAGCTAACCACTAGTCCTTTCCTAACCCTATCCTTCTATCCCTACTCTCTTCGAAAAAAGAGAGGTTGAGTAACTGAGTAACAAGCAGTTCTCATCGAAAAATTCTGTTAAGATACCTCCATTACTAGACCATATGCTCCACATTGGGAGCGGATATGGAAAGAAAGTATTAAAGAAGACGAGGTCAAGTAAAAATGGCTTAAATTTTCGGTTAACAAATTCAAATTAATTAAAGAACTAGAAATTACGAGATTTTCGTGATTAAAATCGCGAAATATCAAAAAAAAAAAAACATTTAATAATTTACTCTACGCTACATATTTTTGAATCACTCGGGATCAACTCGAGGAGAAAATACATCAATTAAGTAAGAACACCCATGTCCAAGCTATTGAATGTTAACATTTTATATAAAATAACCCAGACAGCTCTGTAGACGTTTTATTATTATCGCATTGTTGGTATGAAATTTTCTCATGACGTAAGGATTCGCGGTGAAACAATGCACACACAGTTCTGACGTACCAGCCACTTTAGATATTCAGTATATCAATTTCAATACTGTCATCTATGACGGGTACGGTTATATTAGTATTAAATAGAAATTAACCTGACCAGAACTTGAGCTTCGAAACGTCTGACCGCTAAGGTAAAGCTCTTTCTCACTTTTATGATGTTAAATATTAATTCTTTGTGGGAAAAAAATATATTGCTTATGAAAATAGGGCATATAGTTTTATTAAGTAATTTATTCAAAACATTTTTTTAATAAATATAAAATACCTCCTTAAGTCCAATATACATAAAAAATATCACAATTCATTTTTATCAGTTATAAGATAAAAATTGGTATCCATGTCAATCGTTATCCATAAATAAAACCTTACTATGCCATAACACGTGTCACAATTTGTAACACAGCCAGTGAAATAACAAAGCAATCAATATTAATTTTATATCTAACTAGTATTTACTACCCAACGTCGTCCTGGATAAAGCGCGGTATCTTTTAAGAGTTCGCGTTATTTTGGTACAAGTTAATGTTCAATGATGAAGCTATCTCCGTGGACCGTACCTGATGTAATACCTACAAAATATAGTCAACCAATTAATAATAATCCTAAAAGTTGAAAATAGCATAAATAATGGCATCGGCAAATTCCACGTCACTACTGTTTACCGTTTGGGAGGAGTTCTTGTGTCAGACAGACAGATTGATACATGTAACTTCTGCTATATAGTATAACTATTATATAAAACGTTTACCTCTACGCTACTACTTACAGTAGCCGGTGAAGTGTGCCGCTGAGCGAAACCATTGCTGAAAATATTTGAAAGAAACCTGGAACAAGATTAACACGTGCTTTATTTTTAATAAAATGTGACTTTAAATGAAAATCCCGATAGAAAGAAGAAAAAAGTACTTAACGCACGTGCCAAACTCGCGTTGAATAAAAAGCATACTTTGGAATTTTTAATAGGACCACGTATACAAAACGCGAACAAATTGCGGAAATTGTAAAAAATACAACTCATTCAAGACTGTCGGCATAGTAGCAGAAGACGATAAGTCGAAAATTGGCTATTTTGAGCTATGTATAAAGTACGATAGATTTTAAGACTCTATATCAGTGTACAACAAACTTTTTTACCTCACGGCACATTGGGGAAGGACGATTTGTTTCGCGGAACACCAAATAAAATGACTTATAAATGTAGTGCACTTTATTAATACATACGAATAAAGAAAATCTGAGTGTAGGTAGCAATACACAATATTGTTTTAGAAAATTTGTAAGTAGGTATACAAAGGTGGTAAATTTCTAATCTGAGAATGATGCAATTGGTTTTCAGAAAGAATTATCTCAAAACGTTTCTCTAAATTTGATAAAACAAACACGTAACTTCTCAACTACCATCTTTGGCCGCACTCGTTTTTTTTTCATTTCATTTCCAAAAACCTTTCTGAAAAACCAAAGCGTCTAAGCTGTTGGTTTTTAACTTGCCTTGTCCACAATTCTAATTTGTCGCTGCACACAGTTTGGCAGACACTGCTGTATATCGTCTAAAAAAACATGCTCAGCCATGTTTCATGTATTTTTCACATAATTTGAAGAAATCAAAATGAATTAAGTCAATTTCCTTCACAGTTATTAATGGTAACAAAATATAATTAACATTACTATAAAAAAGAATTACGGATACTTAAATCTAGTACGCAAATGAATAACGAATCTCATGAAGTGATTAGTTTAATAAATAATGTTTAAGGTATGTAAATAGAAAGGCTTAAATTTCATGATTTTCTTAAGCGACGATTATCTTAAAAATGGTTTTTTGACTTAACAATTTCTGGCACTATAACAACGATATTATAAATATTATGAGAAATTTTAAGAAAGGCAGCTATTATACACGTCGTATTTGATATATTGATGGGTCTCTATTAGTTTCACATTCAATTATGATTTTAAAATATTGAATAATCTTACTTTTCGGCAGCTGAATGGTCGACTTTCTTGGTCATTTGTCCTATTCGGTTGTGGCTCTAATCACCGTACGGTCATATTCATAAATCGATTTTTAAACTCGTGTTCAAAGACTGTATCTTTTACAATCGCTGCCAACCATCCGTTAATTCTATAGGTGTTGTCATATTAAAGACTTAGCTATTCAATGATTTTCTGCATATTTGACCAATGCGTAATCATCAGAAAGTTCCGATATCAAGGTCTGGCTTTTGCTTTAAGTGTGTGGCTTTTGTAATGTAAAACACGTTAAAAAAAAGCAAACATTGGAAATTGGCAAGGAAGTCAAACTAGTAAGTTCAGATAATATTTACTTTAATAACAATAAACAAAATAGCGCTCGTTTGAACTTACTCAAGTCTACGTCGAATATATGTCGACATCCGAAGCAATACCGTTGAACTCTTTCCGTAGCATTCACATTGTTCTTTGGTTCTGCACTTTCGAAGAACAAGCAGTTAACGTCCACGATTCCTCAAACTATAAACATACAGCTTGACTTGAAACGAGTATCATAGTGAAATATACTGACCGGGAAAGAAGCGTACTTCATTTAAACGAAACAAATGTAAAAATATATTAATATTTTTCAATGTAACCGGCCATGGAAAGTTCAACGGTAAATTATTTGCGTGGGGAAAATTGGTTGAAAGGCCGGATTGCACTTGTGGACACAACCATCAGGACGCCAATCACTTTCTACAGGACTGCTCCGAGGTGAATAACGAACAAGCATAGCTGCTTACTGTCGTACATCGTCATACGGACCAAATAGGCAACGCTGACTTGATCTCGGACAAGGCCAACTTATTACGGGAATCGGAATACTCTTGATTCCTCTTTAGATTCAACGCGCAGTAGATTAAACTCAACCCCCAAGGCGCTTTAATATCACTTAAATTACGTGACTGAGCAAGTCACATTTTCTTTTTTCTCTTTTTATCTTTTCTTTTTTTCAGCACAATAGTACATGATTAAAAGATAGACTCCGTGAAGCTTTGCGTCAGACCAAACGATGAGGAGTATATTCGTTTCTTTTCTTGGTCGTTATTGCTTTACGGAATGCGGTCGTTAAACAGCTGCTGCATACACATAACGGGTGGATATAGGGCAACCAGCTTGTAGTTGCTGAGATATCTAGGTATATTTATTCTTTATACAAGCTTTCTCCTTTTTTCCTATCGCGTATTTTTTTCGTTTAAATTGGTTCTAAGTGCTTGTCTTCAATCTTTGTAAATCGATGAAAATAAAATGTAAATGGTTCCACGTGAAGTGAGAAAAGAGAGGAAAAACGGATATGTGCGTAACTTTTCACGGTTCCATTACGACGTTAGGGGTATAATGGTTATATAGACCCTAAAAAACAGATAGGGTCCACATTTTCAAATAAATATTAATTTATAATCATAAAACATAATTTATTACAATTGCATTTGATATTTTTAGCAATATATTTAATTCAAATTTATTTTATGCTTGACGTTATTTAACAGTAGGTATGATTTGTGGCAATTATGAGAGATTGCTGCAGTTCCGGGCGTTACGACTGCGTCTGACTATCCAGTTCAACGGGCGATGACAGAATGAATCCGACTCTTTCTTCTTTGTTCATATACACTGTAGGGATAAATGACGCCGCGGAATTGCCAAATGTGAGATCTGAGAATGTCTTCGGTCAGCAAAAATTATAATTATGTGTAAAGAAAAAAGTTTCATGACCATTTCAAAAAAAATACACTTTTATCAAGTCAACATTTCACTCAACAGCAGTTGCGAAATTTCATATTACTGAGCGCAAAGATAAATAAGTACGTGCTTGAATACACATATTCATAAAATACTGTCGCTGGCTGTATGTGCTCTGCTTCAGTCATCATGATAACCAGCCATCCGTCTCTCTTCGATTCGGGTCTTCTCACATTATGATGTTTAAATACGTGAAATGAAATGATATTGACTATCTCTTCTAAACAGTGTATATAGCTAAGCAAAAATAAGTTTTACTATAGTTCTGACGATGGCGTAAAGCCGAAATAACTATCAACATCCTGATAAAAATTTGGTAGAACTAAATAATTTGTTATTTTATCCTATAATTTTTATAGTGTTTCAGTTTAAATGTATGCATTATAGGAGAATTGCTGCATTTATTTACGAAAGTGTCAAGCAATAATAAATATTAAATTTGGATTATTGAGATTTTGTACACTTCCATGTATTTTGTCACTAACGACCCGGGTTTCGCCTTTCGGCATGCCGAAAGGCGAAACCCGGGTCGTTAGTGACAAAATACATGGAAGTGTACAAAATCTCAATAATCCAAATTTAATATTGAAATTCCATCAAGCGCTCTCAGTCGATGTCTTAAATTATAAATAATAAATATATTTAGAAAAGAAATCATTCTGCAAATGTGGTGACCCTACTAAAGAGCAACCCTTATATTTCATGAGAGATTGTGAAGTCCTCGGCGTATGCTACAGGGCCTCTAAGATTCCCAATTCATCTTACCCAAATGCTTTCTATTTATTGGGAAAGCACATTTTAGTTTTATACAGTGTGATGAAAACACAAATTCCGATGCACAATTTATCACTGGAGGACAAGGATGGTTTCGATTAGCGAATGACCTTATCCATCTGATGGTAATAAATACTCTATTTACAATAAATATATATATAAATTATATATACTACTTGTGTGGTATTGCGTCACGCAGGAACAGATGTGGCCTGGCTTGAGAGAAAATTATTATCAGAAATATCCTTCTTATTACGCAAACACGTAAATAAATAAAATCCCATGGTATTAAACAGGTTTGGGAAAACTATTGCCCGCGGGTCGCATGCAGCTCGACACGTATTTTTGTGAAATAATTTTTAGTCATTCACAAAATTGAAAAAAAAATTACTTACCAACGCGAAAACTGTACGTTTTTTTATCGAATTACATTGTATGTTAATACATGGGTTTGTGGCCCAAATGATCAAAGTTAAATTTTTTTTTCAATATACTAATATGTCGCGTTCCACATGGCATGGAAATAAAAAAATGCGTCAAATGTTTGTGTAACTTCAGATTTTTAACACATTCGCAACGGGGGAATATGACCAAAATACGCGCTGCGGCTGGGTTGATTCGCAGGAAATTGACAAAAGGTCATGGAAAGAATAGCATGAAACTGACCAATCGACAATTACGCGAAAACAAGTTTGGATGTTCTTCTAAAGGTGTTTCGTAATAAACTGATCAAATTCTTTCAATAATAATATTATGAATCAAACATGAATTATTAGTTATGAGCGGTTAATGTCGCCTTTATCGAATGACGCGAAAAACGCGTTCCCCGCCGCAATACAAAAAACTTTGCGACACGGAAAACACGTCCCCCGAAGCTAACGTGTTAATGTAAACAAAACATTAATATTTCAAAAAAATTAATTATGTAGTTATTGATGGCAAAATAAAAGAAATAAATATAAAAGAGACTAAATTTTAAGAAATGTAGAACCCTCAAAACACTATTAGGGAGATTTTTGTTGTTGGATGCTAGATGCTAAATGTTTTATATCGAGTTCATAATTGGTAACTTTTAATAGAATACAAGAAGTACTGCTTTCGTCTGTTAGTCTCTTCTAATGTTTAATTTAATCATTGAAGAAAATAATGATTCATAGGAATTTAAGACAAAAAAACTTTCAATGTCTTCAATTTCTTCATTTTCCTCATTGTTTTTGAATATTATATACATCTCTAAATTTTTTTTGTATTTTCTTGTATACTATTTCTAAAACTTTTTTGATTTTTTTGTATAATCACTTTTATTTTTTTCTCTTTATAATAAAACATTCGCGTGCCATAGGTTCGCCATCCTGGCATAGAATAATGGCCGTCAATCCTCCAATCGCCTCCGTACACTAAAAATCTGATCGTCATTCTTGACAAGATTGTCATTCTGATTGATCGTGTAAGGTTTGCTATAGCCCTTACATATTTTGCTGTATGAATTTACAAAATTTTAGATGCAAATCAAGGAATATACTTAAAAAAACGAAATCTCCCACATTGCACGAGACAACGTAAAATTTATCTGATTTCTAGGCAGGCTTATTTCGCTACTGACGGTAAAAATTTTACTTGAATATTGAGGATGAATTCGTAAAATTCAATCTTCACTTCTCAATAATGTGTGGATCAATTTTCAATTTAGTGACGTTTAGTGAGTGATCCAACGGTAGATGAGTTATAAATGATGACGTGGAATCATTCTTAATAATATATGAAAGAAGTTGAATATGTCTTATTTTATCGGCAATTGAATAGGCACTGAGTTCCAAAATAAGCTAAATCAAGATGAAGACACAGCTTTAAAGTTTCAATTTTATAAACGATGTCTTAAATGATTTGTTGAAAATTTACGTAAACATAAAATGCTAGTAATTGCGATACAAATCACGTTGCCGTCAGCCATTTTGTTACTCAACACGAATTTTGCAAATATCTCCTTTCATACAAAAATAAAAACACAATTTTTACTTAAATCTCGTCAGCTTTTATTATAATTATTTTAGCCACAAGAAGCTTTGTGGCATATTGGACTTTTTAAGGGTACTTTCTATGGAACATTTTTACTTATCTAGCTATATTTTGTTTTAGTTATTTTATATATTGAAAAATTAAAGTGCGGCACAAACGGGGGTTTTATACGTTTACGGACATTAACACGACCAGTGATATAAACAAATTATCGATTTTTTTATAATTTAAGACATCGACTGAGGGTGCTTGATGGAATTTCATTGCTATTGCTAGTACAGCAAGATTGACTGAACTCTACAGTAAATTAGTGTTAAAATCGTCTTAATTCGAGTCTATTCGTGCGCTCGAATACCTCGGGTCGTTAGTGACAAAATACAACATGCTATCGAATTTTATTTTATCTTAATAGATTTCGACTGTGTTTTGGTCAATTGATGTAAACCTCAAAATTAATAATTTCATCTCATTTGAAAGACAACAGGGCAGGTCTCGGGCTAAATGATGTAAATTAGAAAAATAAATTGACCACTTTTTGACAGGGAAACATCATTTTAAATTATTTAAGTTTGATTATCAAAAATTCTGAGCCGGCCACTTGATTTAATCCACTATTATATTGAAAATCCCTTCGCATAATCCCGTATCTACAAACATGACAATTTACAGGAGTGCATTTCAAAGATTCATAACGCAACTCATCATAATATAATGTTTTCGATAAAAACAGTTTTTACTCTCTCCTGAACAGTTTCAATTTTGAAGGTTACATCAATTGGCCAAAACACCATCGATATATTAATTTAATCATTTTTTAGGTGTTAACTGCCAATTCTTATTGGAAAGGCAGTATATTTTCCAAATAAAACACAATTTGTTTTTTACTAGTTCCACATTTTTATAACGATCAACTGCCATTATGCATTTGAGCGAAACTGCTTTTGATCATTATAAAAACATTTTAATTTGTTTATGAAAAATCAGGTGATTTGAAATACACATATATTTATTTCCAATGAATGTTTTGCCAGACGGTGGGATATATAAAATGGAATACTTTAGAATAAATAATTCCACCGTTTCCAAAACGGCAACGATATGTTTGAGAGGCCTTTCGATATATTAGTAGTAACTGAAACAATTTTCAATGACAAATGATCATCCTTAAAAAAACACTTTTGCTCAGATCGATCCCTCAAGACTCTGTCCCTCTTTTCAATGACCATTTTTTCCTCTTTCGGGATATTCTTTCGATAATATGTTCAACTCATGTTCGCTTTCCCCGCGTTCTGATAATATTTAGAAGGGATGATAGTTATTATAACGAAAAAAACTATTTCTTGTATGTGCTACCATTTTTTCTAAATATTCTAACAATCACTTCAGTAGGATTGATAGATTCGACGATAGATATAGATAAAATATATCGACTGTGGAAAGGCGAAAGGACGTAACGCACACGCAAAAAATATTGTGTGTAGCCCACACAAACGTGTATTAAATTGCATTCATTGAGATTATTGAAAAAAATATAAAAAGACAGAGGGATACGTCTTTTTGCCTTTCTACAGTCGATATATATTATATATATATATATATGTGCAAATATCGTGTATTAACATGTTTTGTGTAAGCTATACACAATATTTTATACATGGGTAACGTCCTTTTGCTTTTCCATAGTAGATATATATATTAACCATTTCCGCTCAACAATCACAGCATATGACCATCATACGGTTCCTCCAAGATTCTCTGTCCCACTGCCAGTATTCTTACTTCCTCCCAGGTCATCCCAGCGTCCCTTAGTCCCGCCGAGTACATCTTATGGATGGTCATTAGTGGTCTTCCAGGGCAACGGAATCTATCCGGTCGGTAGAAAAGACAGGCAGGATTCAGGCTCCCCTGTGGCATCCGCAGCACATGTCCGAGCAAGGTCCATTGTCGCTTTTTTTTTATTTTGGATGTAATAAGATGCTGGTCCGTTCTTTCTTACCTCCGAGATCCTAACAAAGTCATACCACCGTACCCTTAGTATTCGCCGCAAGCGACTTTTCATCTGTGCATCGAAACACGGTTAACCTGTGCCTTGATGAGGTTCCATGACTCGCAAATATAAAGCTGAACCGTCAGAATGCATGCAAGATAAAATATAATATGAATAAATATGATCAACGTCTTTGGCTTCTGTCACGGCGCCCACGGCTCAAATCCCGGTACGAACAGTTTCATAAATAGATTCTTCAATCGATTTATGAATTGGTGTTCGAGGGCATGGATGCCTGTAATATCCAAATTTCACTCCAACCCACTCGATCTTAAAAACGGGTAGTGCGGCAGCGATAATCTAACCACTACTCCTGCACAAGCCCTATCCTTATACTCTTACTATCTTCGAAAAAAGAGAGGTTGAGCAAGTGAGTATGAAACAGTTCTATCTAATATGACCTTTTACTAATTCCTATGCTCCACATTGAGACTGGACACGGTAATCGACCTGTATAAATCATTTTGTTAAACATAGTACAGTTGTTTATTTTACTTATTTTTTACCATGTAGGTATCTTAACAAAAATTTTCAACGAGAACTGCCAGTTACTCAGTTGCCCAACCTCCCTTTTTCGAAGATAACAGAGATAGAGGAATAGGGATTAGCTAATCGTTCTCGCTACGCCCAGTTTTTAGGATCGGATGGGTGGGACGGAATTTTGGACATAAATATACATGTCTACGAGCAGAATTCCGTAAATCGATTGAAAAATCAATTTCTGAGACTGTCCGTACCGGAACATGAACCCGAGTCGTCCGTTGCCGTAGCCAACGACGTTGACCACTGCACCATGGACCCGAAAAAGTTGTTGAGTATTTTTTATAATTTAATTATACTCTCATCTATATCGAGGGCTTAAGAGTAAGTTATACAACGTTTACCACAACTTTCTAATACAAAACATCATTATTTTCTTCTAACTCAATGATTTCGAATTGTATTGAAACCTCTACAAATTTCCTTTTTTATCATTTCCCATTTTCCGCTCTATTATTTAACCGAATTTCCCAATGTTGAGATCGACCGCCAGGTTGCACGTGCAAAAAAACAGTTTCCCCCCATAACTGGCAACGATACAAATTGTTTTATAAAAAGGCCTCTCCGCAACGAAATATTTATTTACTTCGGGGGGTGAAAGGTGGTGCGGAGGTCTCAGGGGGGCCATTGGCAGCTACAGACCAGGCTCAGTTACAAATAGACTTAGCCCCCCCATTTCGGACGTGCCCCACTTTAATGAAGCCTCTACAATGAACGTATTAGTCGGCTCTTAAGTGTTTCAATATTAAGGGGAGATTAAACATTTTTTTAAGAACACAATAGCGTAATAAAGAGGCTCGTTATTATGGTTAAATAGCAGCAATAGGATATCACCGTGAAATACTGAATTAAATAATAAATTGAGGATATACTGAGAAAACTTATTAAGTTAGCTTTTGATGATTTTGTGTTTTAAATGGCATTGTGTTTTCAATTTAACGCCCTATGTACTGGTAGAACTCATAAAGTCAAATGACATAATGGCTTTGAAAAAAAACAATATTAAATAATATTATTATTTTTTATTCTGGCAGAAAGTATGATTATAGCCAAAGCCCCCTATAATTACAAGCCATGCTGTACGGCCCGTCAGCCGGTATTTTTGGAGATGAGTGGTCCGTTACATTCACTACGAAGTCATGAACACGATATTTTTGACTAATTACGATGAATTCTAGCATATTTTAATAATGTGAAATAGTGGGTAATTAAATGCAGTATCTTTAATTTTAATAGGAATAAAGACAATTTGGATGGGTTCGGCGGAAACTTTGGTGTTTTAATATTAAATTAAGGTTGATAACGCTATTACACTGGCTGTGTTCACTAAATGTAACGCGTTTCGTTTCTTTAAGAAGCATCTTAATTAAAAATTAAGAGTAGAGTGGGTTTGTTTTCTTCTACTGGACGTGGGGAGGGGGTAAAACCCAAACAATGATAGTACTAATTATAAAATTAGCTACTAGTGTTTGGAGGTGATATAGTTAGTTATGGTTCGATATAGTTAGTCTGAAGATGCTTCTTAAAGAAGCGAAACACTTTACATCTAGTTACACAGCCAGTGGAATAACTAAGTTAACAATTTTAATTTCAAATTAGCAATAAAGTTGTTTACTTACTTTGAAAAAGTATAATTATAAAGCCTAGTCGTCATCAATGATTGTTATTTATAGACAATTCAAAGTGTGTATTTTGCGATAAATTACGATTCTTATAAATCTACCCTGCCACACATCGCATTTCGTGCCATTCACTACATATATCATGACGACTGTACGATATAATTTATTGGGACGATTTAATTATTACTTATCATCTATGTTGGTTTTCGATGAATTGTAAATTATATAATGATTATAGTAAAGAAACACTGAATAAACTCACAAGAAATCTTTTCAAATATGTTATATTCGACGAAAAACGGAGTTGAGAGACGATCTTCGTACAACCGCCATACAATTTGTTCGCAGAGACTGAGACCCCTAGGATTACTTGTAAATTGAAAATTTTCTTATAGCATTGCTTGTAACTTAAGGTTGCTTTGTTATAGCTCATCAATAACAAACGTTATGATTTGTATGCCAAAAAGATTATTCTTCATAATGTACAACATATCTTTTAAAATTATAAATAATTTTACTTGGGAGAGAGATTACTTTGAAAAAAAAATAATACTTTAAATGCAATGCAAGCATTTGGGTTACAATGTGTTGCTCTATTTCAATTCCACCAATAATTAATCGATAGTTAACAAAATTCTAGTGATTTAACAGTATGAATTTCGTTTTTTTTTTAGGAACTAACAACTGAGATGGGAACACTGGCAAAATCACCACGCGGCACCCTCATTGGAGTTGTCGGTCCCGGATCTAGTTCTGTCGCGATGCAGGTCAGTATTATCTAGTCAACTTTTAGTTGTCTCTATATATCTTTGACAAAGCTGAATATCTTCAAATTTGGATTATTGAGATTTTGTACACTTCCATGTATTTTGTCACTAACGACCCGGATTTCGCCTTTCGGCATCTTCAGGCATTCGAGCGCACGAATGGACTCGAACTGACAGACAGTAAACAGTGACTAACGTTTATATAGAAGATGATTTTACAATTATAATAGCATTGTGGATTTCGACGAGATGCAATTCCACGAAATCGTAAATATATACAATCATTCCACATATAGTGAATGTGGAATGATTGTATATATTTACAGTGTGGTGTTTCAACGTATAGGATACAGTAACGGAGAATTAGGGAGGTTCAGCTACTCGTTCAGGATTGGCAAGGAATTTAACTGGGCTCTATTGATTTCCAAAATTTCTTGATAAAATAATTTATGATCCCCCATGTTTTGATGCAACAGTTTAACCCCATCCACTTTAAAAACAAATCTGGTATTTATAAATTACAATGCAGTGATTGCTAACATTTCTATGTGGGTAAAACCACACGTACACTAGATATAAGGGTATCAGAACATTTAGCTGCCTTAGATTAAAAAAAGAAACTTCGATATTCGAAAATCACTTGCTAATGGAGAACCATACGTTTAATGCGGATGATGGGGTTAAACTGTTGCATCAAAACATGGGGGACCATAAATTGTTTTATCGAGAAATTTTGGAAATCAATGGAGAATTGGAAATCTTCATCGAATAATATATTCGATAGATTCGTCCTTAACTTTATGGATATTCATTTTTAATATAAAATTAAAATTGATAATTTAATTATTCCACTGACTGTGTTACTTATGTAACGCGTTCCTCTTCTTTAACATATTGAGTCCAGGTGCACATATACATGTCATTGGTGTTTAACACCGAGTTTTAACTTCATGCATAAAAACAGGAGCGTTTCCGTAAATATTTTGTCTTGGCTTCAAGTATATATAGATGTCATATGTACGTCATCCGACATTGAATAAAGTTTGTTATTTCCATCCATACTTTCTCTATGCTGCCATCTATTTCAGCAAACTTATAACTTGACCATAACCTAAATTTGGGGAGACAACGTGTGCGTTCGTCAAAAATGCAACGCTTTGAAAATAAGTGTTACCGAATGACAAAAATGATTTACAGTTATCATAAATATTAAAGTTGTTTCCAGTTTTTTTCCTAATTTTCTCAGGCGACTTTATTTCCCGGGTAAAAACCCAGTTTTTTCCCGGCTTCAAATTACTAGCTGCAAGCGCATATGTCAAATTTATCAATAAAATTGTTCAGTACAGGCGATTGTGTATTTCTCAACAACAATATATATATATATATATATATATTATATGAGAAGACCCCGGATCGAAGAGAGGCGAGCGGCTGGTTATCCGGAGTCCTGGAAGGGCTGTGATCTCAGACAAACACCATTTCAAATCCGGTTCAAAACTTATTTATTTTCCATCCAAGATGCAGTGGTTTACATTACACAAATATATAAATCCTAACACATAAAACTGATTCTACATTTACATTTACTTAGCAACTGAATTTACTTTAAGTTGTAATACAAATGACACAACGAATTTAAATTAAGTCCAATGCAAATCAAAAAAAAAACAAACAATTCACATCGTCACGTCACCTCCGCCACGAGAGCGCAGCTCGTCCCGCTCGGCAGATCGTAATTGACTGTGTACAAATACAATTAAAAAACTCCCTGCACCGTCAGAGCTACCCCTTTCCGTAAAAATGAACTCGTCCAGCGGCCGTAGCCGGCGGCTATTGAACGCTTGGTAACAAGAAAGAGCCAATTCTGCGAAACCAGGGTGTGTCATATAGTATCTGTCACATTACTGTTACCAAATACTGCAGTAAGGTTTTTTTGCTTGAGCTGCCCAAGTGAACATAGAGTACTAGTCAATCCCAACATCTGAATCGCTTATACATCAACGTAGGTTTTTCTTGGTGTAAAATATGCCGACACACTATTTTGACGTACACTATAGATTTTCTATTATTTCATTCACTTTAAATCAATTGAAATAGGGATTTCTACCATTAAAAGTATTAAAATCACTGTAGTTGATGTAGTCTGATACGTAAGTCAAAATGGTCAAAATCTGACATAAACATATCTAGCAATAGGAATACTTTTAATTTTGTCAGTTGTGTTATTCTGCATGCACTAAATCAGTGCTCCACAACCAATGTGCAGCGGCACACTGATGCGCCGCGAGATAGTCTTAGGTGTAGCGCGATGCAATGCGTCCAAAATGAGAAAAAAGAGAGAAATGTAATGTTAGAAAAAAAAATGAAGCCATCTGGTTGCTAAGATATAACTGAAATCGGCAAAAGCTCAAGCAACAAATATAAATTGTTTATTTATATTTACATATGTTGTTAATTTTTATTAAAGGTATGTTTTCATTAGCTGTGCTTTTCAAATATATGTATATCTGTATTAATAGTTTTATTCTTATCTATTTAAAAATTCAAATAAAAAGTGTTGCATTACTTAAAAGTAGTTAAGAAACACTTCAATTGGTTAGTGTTAAAAAGCATGTTACATAGATGCTATTTTTAATTCATAATTAAAATGAACTTTGATCGTGAAATTTGCTTGTGGTGTGCCAAGTAATTCTAATGAGTACATGGGTGTCCCGTGGATGAGAAAAGGTTGCGGAGCTCTGCAATAAATGACGATTTTTACAGTATTAGTAATAAAAAAGTCGAAAACGAATGTTCAGATAAACAATTTTGTAATGGAAACGATGACAATATGATAGTGTAATGGGAAAAACAGTTTGTCTATGGTTAAAAAAATATGATAGTACTATCAACGACTTCATGACAAAACAGCAAGATAAAATAAATTGAATTTATTATCTATTGTATATTTATTTATAACTTTAACCTATGTGTATTTTATTTATAAATATATACTACGCAATTATTATCTGTTTTATTTTTGCACATGTTATGAATAATTGTAATAGTTCTGTTGTATAATTATCATCTTCGCATGGCTATTTATAGTGATTCTGACAGTTCTTTCCAAGATGGCCGCACACTTTTTCTCCGTTGACTGTCAATAATAATTGTCACATAGAAATATGAAAAAATGCAAAACGATGTGTCATGTTAAACAAAATGATAATTAATGTCACACTTTACATTCACTTTAATATTGTTCATAACTTCTGTAAATCATAAGAGACCATTACTTGACATCACATTTATTTCTTTAACCATATTCGCTCTCATTGTGGAGTTCATAACAATATAAGTTTTTGTAAAATAACTGCTTGTTGCTCAGTTGTTTAACCTTTCTTTTTTCAAGTAGAGTTATTTCAAGGATAGAAATATACGACTAGGGCAGGACCAGTATCTTAGCTAATCGCTACCGCTACATTACGCTTTTAGAGAGAATTTTAATCATCAAAGTAATCCATTTTAAAAGATAAATCGTTCAAATTTTATACATTTCCACATGATTTGTCACTAACGACCAGGGTTTCGTGTTTCGGCATCTTACCTCATTTGAGTACATGGATGAACATGACAAACGTGTGGAAATGTACAAAATTTGAACGATTCAAATTTGATATTGAAATTCCAAACACAAATTCATTCAGCGACTGTGCGTACTGTGCATTCAAGTCCGTATGCACCGTTACCGAACTAAACGAATTTGATCACTCGGCTATATGCCCGGCCACATACTTCATATTCCATATTCTAAATTCTTTATTGTCAAAAGCAAACTAAAAATTGTTTCAATCTTTCCTTTGATCGATTGTCTCTTAATTAAAAAAATATGTATTCTAATATATATATTTATATTGCATAGATCAATACTCCTATTTTTTTTCATGTCCGCTCCGAATGTGGAGCATATGGTCTCCTGATGGAGGTTTCTTAACAGAATTTGTTCTACGAGAACTGCTTGTTACTCAGTTGCTCAACCTCTCTTTTTTCGAAGAGGGTAGGAATAGACGGATAGGGCAAGGACAGAACTAGTGGTTAGCTAATCGCTCTCGCTACGCCCTGTGAGGATGGGATGGGTGGAAGAGAGGACTCAGACTACGAACAGAAATCCATAAATTGATTGAAAGATCAATAATCTATGAAAACCGTCCGCACCGGGAATTGAACCCGAGACATCCGTAACCGTAGCCAGCGACGCTACCAACTGCGCCACGGACGCCGACTTCTATAGATGTACCAATTTAACTTGGCCGCTAGTGAGGGTGCCACCTTCGGGTTAAGAATGTTACAATACCCAAACAGAACTGAAATTTCAATAAATTCCAAAACTGATATTTTAGCGACGGCTATTAAAAGTAGACAAGATATTTATTTTGCATAAAATGGCAATTGGAGAGATTTATTCTAGCCTGACAATTCTAGTTCCAAATTCGGCGGCGGCCAAGTAATGTTGGTAATATTATAGCATTATTCATTGCACTTATTTTTCAAACTATAATATTACTGTAACTTAATCCTTTGTCGGCTCCATGGTGCAGTGGTTAACGTCTAAAACTCCCACCCACCCATCCGATCTTATAAACGGGGCATAGCGAGAGAGATCAGCTTATCCCTACTCTCTTTGAAAAATAGAAGTTGAGCAACTGAATAGCAAGCCGTTTTCGAAGAAAAAATCTTTTAAGATACTTCCATTTGGAGGAGCGGATATGGTAAAAAAATGATAAAAATGACATGTAATGATTTGAACAAACCAAATTGATAATTTTCACTAATCTTCCATGCGCCGTTTCGGTTTTCCAAATTCGATATATTTCATAAATTAAGACAAAAGTAAAAATGTAATCATCTCGAGTCTACTTAAATAATAATAAGTCTTCGACAAAATATCCATAATCTCCATTAATAAAAAATGAATACTTTTTCATCGCGTTTCTTTTTGAAAATTCATCTTTGATTAATTTTTTAATTTAAATATGGAATACGGAAAAATAATTCCTTTTGTAAAATACGCACGCCTCGTAATATTAAATAAAAGGTCCTTATTACACACGACAAGATTAAGAATTATTATAATATACATCAACTGAAAAAATCTACAGTAAGCCCTTCAGCAAGGAAAAATTTAAATACAGAATGTTACAAAAAAATGTATCCACAATTTTAAATCCCAAATTTTGGCTGCATTGTTTTTGCAACATCCTATGGAAAAAAAGTGTAAGTTTTAACTAAATTATTAATGTAAATCTCTTCCGATTATATGAATTAATATACAGTACGCATTCAAGATACGATCCTCAATTTCTCAGAATACTTTTATAAATTTTATCGTCTCTGCAATAATGGAGTCGAAACATTTCCTATAATATATAGACATTTATGTAATCGTAAACACGTAAATCTACCCATCAAAAATACGTAATACAGTCAAATTTTCAAATATGCGTAAAGCAAAATATTATTTAATATAATTGGCTGCGGAAAATTGTCCATACGGAAAACTCACCGTACAGACAACTGATCGCAATGCAATTCGTCGCTTGGACGACTGATAGCCAGATTATTTTGAACTTATACTATCGATATTTATTTAATCTACAATGAGTGTGGAAAATTACCGGTTCTAAATTACATACGATCAGTTTTCCACTAACCCCAAATAATATATGAAAAGTACATGGGATAAAGAGGGAATGCCGGTTCAATCAAATTGTTTACAACAACGTTTCTTAAACTGGGGTACGCGAATATTATCGTCATAATTTAAATAGAAATTTTCGTAACTTTCATTTTTTCCTGATGGGAAAACTTTGCCTCGAACGTACTTTTTACACCAAATGTCTCTATCTACCAATGGATTTCAAGTAATGGGTGACCGTCATAAATACAAAATCATTTGTTTCTGTTTTACCAACTGCGCCACAGGTCTTTTAAAAACACATAAAATAACACATAATGGAGAAAAGCAATTTAAATACGAGCAATGTGATTATAAATATGTGCAACCAGCTATCATAAGAATACATTAAATATCACATACTGGTAAAAATCTTTGTAAATGTGATTTTAAATCTGCGCGTAAAAGAGGATTAAAAAAAGCTCACAAAATATTTCATTCTGAAGAAAAACCACTAAATGTGACAAATACGATTTTAAAACTGCTTTTTCACGTTACTTAAAGAGACTTAAAATTTCACATACTGGCAAAAATCACTCACTTTATAAAATTCGTATTCTACCTGTAACCGTTTTTTTTTTGTGATATTTTGAATCCGGGTTCTATTAAACTCCATAGCGAGAGTTGAATTATTTGTACAATAATTGTTGTGTGTATGTTTATGAAATAGCGAACGAAAATAAATTAATATTATTTGTAAATCTAAATACATGCTTTGCAATTTATGTTTTTATCATTTAGTATTATAATTTGTAACTTTTAAAATTGTTTTTACTACATACTGTTTTTATTCGTTTATGTTTTTATTCCATGTATTCCAATAAAATTGTTTACTAAATGCACAAGACTACTTATGTATTAAAATTACCAGCGATACATTTTTACCAATATTTATTATAACACCCTTATGCTTATACCCTATTTTACTAGAAACTGAGTCTCAAAAACGATATAAAATGCCTAGAGCTGGGAAGGGGTTTCCAAAAAAATTTGGTTCAAGAGGGGGTCCGCGGACTACATAAGTTTAAGAACCTCTGCGCTAGACTATACAGAGGCTGACTTACAAATAGACATACAAATATCGATGGCCTAGTTACATAGAACGATATGTATATGCTAATAAAATTGTTTAGCAAATGCACAAGACTACTTATGTATTAAAATAACCAGTGAAATATTTTTACTAATATTTATTATAACCTATTGAACTAGAAATTAAGTCCCAAAAACAATACAAAATGCCTAGAGTTGGGATGGGATCCGCAAAAAAAAATTGGTTCAAGAAGGGGTCGTCGGACTACAAAAGTTTAAGAACCTCTGAAAAACTAAAGCTAAATTTTTCCTTTCCTTTTTCATTAACTCAATTTTTTTAGATATAATATAATAATAACACATTTGAATTACTTTTCACAAAAAATAATAAAAATAAAGCTAACTTACTTTTAAAATTTCCCAATTTGCTATTTTGATTAATGAATATTTATCAATTATTTAAAATTCATTATATTTTGCTTAGATAATGTATTTTTAATGTGGATTGATTTTTGATTTTCGATAAGTATTTTTTGATTTGTAAGAAGCCCTTAAAATTTTTATTGTAGTCTATTTAATATTTTCCATATATACTGTTTTATATATCATGTTAACATTCAATTTTATATAAATAGCCCTGTTATGATTTTATCTTTATCAGTTGACAATGCTCGTGATGAACGAAACCGACTCTGACGATTATAAACATGTGGAAGTAATACATACAAATTTCCAAATTTGAATTATTGAGATTTTGTACATTTCCACGCTTGAAGATGCCGAAAGGCGAAACCTGGGTCGTTAGTGGCAAAATTCATGGAAATGTACGAAATCTCAATAATTCAAATTTGACATTGAAATTTCATCAAGCACCCTCAGTCGATGTCTTAAATTACATACAAATTGTGTTTTATTTTTAAAATATAATGCCTTTCCACCAAGAATTGACAGTTAGCACCATAAAAGTGATTAGTAAAATATATTCCCCCTTCTTATCCTGTATAGGAAAATTGTAAAGTGAAATATCTCGTGACCTATGTCATTAATGCTACTAACACTTTGTCGGCGTCCGTGGCGCAGTTGGTTTCGTCGCTGGCTACGGTTACGGATGTCTCGGGTTCAATTCCCGGTGCGGACGGTATTCATAGATTGATCTTTCAATCGATTTATGGATTTCTGTTCGTAGTCTGAGTTCTCCCTCCCACCTATCCCCATCCTCACGGGGCGTAACGAGAGCGATTAGCTAACCACTAGTCCTGTCATAGCCCTATCCTTCCGTCCCTACTCTCTTCGAAAAAGAAAAGAGAGGTTGAGCAACTGAGTGACAATCAGTTCTCGTAGAAAAAATTCTGTCAAGATACCTCCATTAGGAGACCATATGCTCCACATTGGGAGCGGACATGAAAAAAAAAAAAAAAAACACTTTTGGCATAATAAAATAAGCAAAATGCCATTCAAATACAAATTTCTCAACATTCATGACATCTCACTTTCTTCCACCTGTAGTTTTCTCGCACCTACCTAAACCTAGTTACGGTAATTGTTCTTAACACAGGTTTTGCTGTCTTCTAGTATGAATACACTGACATATTAATGCAACATTATTATTATCCACAGGTCCAAAATCTGCTACAACTTTTCGGCATCCCCCAAGTGGCCTACTCGGCGACCTCCCGCGATCTCTCCGACAAGGCCCGCTTCAGCTCGTTCCTGAGGGTCGTCCCTTCGGACTACTACCAGGCCCAAGTCCTGGTGGACATAGTCAGGAGTTTCAACTGGACCTATGTATCCGCTGTCAACACCGATGGTAAGTCAATTGATTATTCACGATGAGGGTTTAACCCATACAGCGCGAACCGTTTTCGCATGAATTCATGTTCAGTCAATCGATCTGTATTGCCTAAAATAGTTTATTTTCAAAAGTAAAAAAATGAATAATTATGTGAAATATATATTAGTTATCCTAAATACATCAAGAAGTAAACTAAGCTCGTCGCATTCTTGCTAAAATAAATCGAAGAAAATGAAGTAGTTCAAAAATATATAATCTACGACTTTGCAAGCAAAATGGCTGCGGCCAGTCTTCATATACACCGCCAACACGCACACAAACAAGCGCGTAGCAGCATAAGTATGTGTAATACATAGGGTTGTCGATTAATTCAAAAGACTCAATATCGCGAGCTCTTTTCAAAAATATATTTCTCGTGTTTACTTAACATTTTCATGATCTGTTGCCTAATTTCTATACCGAAAGATTTGAACTATTTTTTAAAGAGTATATCCACAAGTGTTTCCTTCTGATTTTGCCGGAAATACAAGATAAAGTCTTGGACATGTAAACATGTCCAGCGCGTTCATCAGCTTAAATAAGCGTTACCGATCTGCCTGCCAGACGAAGTCAAACATAGCCGAACACAGCCGACCCGTTCCGCGAATATTGTTTGTTTCCGGACTTCATTAGGCAAAGTAATTTTCTGTGGCCACTTTATACTTTAAAAATACGTTATACATTAATGTTCGGGGTATATAATATAAATAATACTCATCCACCACGCATTCGGGACATCCGCGTCACGACCGCTGTCCGCGATTAAAAGTATCTGCTAATTAAGAGGCGCTCATGTTTTTAACCATGAATTTAAAACGTGTGGGGCAATTCACGAGTGGTGACCAAAACAAACATTAATATAAAATTTCCGCTCCCAATATGGAGCATATGTACTCTTAATGGAGGTATTTTAAAAAAAGTTTTCTAAGAGAACTCTTTGTTACTCAGTTGTTCAACCTACTCAATATAAATTGTTGATCCATGTTCAAAATGGGTTTTTGTGATGTCTCTTCACGTCGAGTTGATCTAGAATGATTGTCCAATTTCAAAATATTTGGCACTTTGTCTATTTATTAAAACATTTTTAACTGTAGGCATTCAATACATTATAATCTTAACTTATTTTACATATTAAACAGAAAATAAGAGAGGTATGACCGATAATTATCCTATCTTTCTATATCTCACTTTTCGGGAGAGGACAATGTTTGACGAATCCACAGACATCGATGAGTTGATATATCCATTTGGACGCTCAGTAGATTGATTGCGAAACCGTTTAAGATGGATGTCTTATAGAAGAAATATTTTAAATCATATTTCCTATGTGACAAAGCTAATTCACATTCAATGATCCAAATGTATTGTTGCATTGTTTAGGAGTTAACAAAAATCGTTCATTTCCATTCGATATGTAAAAAAATATCGTACAGCTACATGATGATAAAAATATAGGTGGGCTGGATCGTTGTTTTTGTAAAAAATGTGACGTTACTTTGACGAACAAAATAGTCACCAAAAGACAGTTGTAAGCAAAGTAAATTAATGTTAAATCAACGCACTATGACATCAACAAAGACGAAAATGGCGACTGACATTCTTTATCCAGCTCGCTTATACTGCCCTGCCATGTAACAACACAGTAATTACAGAAAATGTCAAAATTAAAGTAAATTAAGTGGAGAATATGGAATAATATATTACGCAAGAAAAATCACAATAAAATTTATATTTTGTAAAAACAAAATCCTTTTTGTGAAAACATTGTGTTTTTACTTGCAATATTATATACATAAAACCTTTGTACATAATCCCAAAAAATCACTATCCAGATATGAATATTAGTATACTAAATGGTAAATTAGAATAGGAGGACTGGTTCTGTCAAATAGTTGTACATGTAATTACTTTATTTTTACTTAGCAGGGCAGTATACTTCTTGCACCGTGCAGCGACCCATAATATTGTCTTGCAAAAGATTCACAATCGATGAATCAAATTCGCCAAGCATTTTTTAGTAAGAATGGCTTAATTGTATTTGATTGCGTATTTGGACTTTTGTCACATTCTGCAGACCTTCGAAAACACACGGTCCTCGCAAATTATTAATCCAAACATAATTTATATGGAGAATTCAGATTAGTTTGTTTTTGGAAACTCATAATACAAAATTTTACCGCTCATTTACCAAAGATATCAACGTGGAAGGCCTTTAAAAGGTATGGAACGAAAAATTACCCTCGGATAAAGCGGAAGGCCTCGCACGACCCTTCTTTTATGCCTAATGACGTCATTAAATGACCTTTGTTTAATTTTCAAGGTCAGAATATTTCATTTTTAGGCTATTCGTTGCACGGTCCTTTGAAAGTTTTGTGTCCCATAACAATTAAGATTTTATTCAATTATAAATACCATCTTAAAGTAGTTATGATTTTTTATTGTATTAAAACCTTTCTCTGCAATGACATAAGCGTTTCAAATTAAGAAAAGGAGTTACGCTGAAGCTTTAATCTATCAATAAACAATATTTAAATTTATACAAATACTAGTGAGTACCCGGCATGCGTTGCAATGCCACTCGAAGAAAGAAAGTGTTTGTGTTTTAATTTTGTTTATTGAAGTGCTTTTGGACACATATTATTTTTTGTTATCCTGCCTGGTGCGTACACGAATAAATCAGAAGGCTTTCCGAGATGTCGCTATTCGTACGAATTTGATTCTTTATTTTAGATGTTAGATATACAAGTTGGTTGCCCCACCTCCACCCGTTATGTGTATGCAGCCGCTGTTTCACGGCCGCCTTCCATAACGCAATAACAATCAAGAAAAGAAACGAATTTACTCCTCTTATTCTTGGCCCGATGAAGAGCTGCACGGAACCGATCATTTAACCACGCGCTATTATGCTTAAAAAAAGAAAACATAGAAAGAAAAAAAAAGAAAATGTGACTTGGTCAGCCGCTTAGTTTAAGCGATATTAAGTATCCTGAGAATCCGCCGTAGCGTTAGAGATTAATCTACTCCGCGTTGAATCTAAAGAGGAATCGAGAATATCCCGCCCCCCATATGATGTTGCAAATTTATCGAATGCCTCAAAGTTAGCCTGTGGTTGAGATCAAGTCAGCGTGGCCTACTGGGCCCGTATGAGGATGGACCACAGCAAACAGCTCTGCTCGTTCAGCATTCATCTCGAGGCAATCCCACAGAACGTGATTAGCGTCCTGATGGCTGTATCCACAAGTGCAATCCGGCCAAGTTTTAGCGGAATTGGATGAACGGTATGGCAGTGAATAAGATAAGAACAAACCCACATTGATTTTTATATATTAGATTACTGTAATTGATACAATACAGCTTCAATCTGGCTACTACTGTCTACTACTTCCAGTATGTCTTATGAGAGGGAAAACAATACATGAGATACAAATTAATATTAAGCTTTCTTAGCTTCGAAATAAACTGTTTTTGTTAAGACGACATAGTTTGATGAATAGCCAAAGGTAGATGTGCAACTGTTACCCAATACTTAAAATCTTTCATAAACGTTTAAGTCAAATATTAATTATCTTCATTTTTCCCTTTCCTTACAATTAATACCAACATGATTAACCTAGCATGAATTTTAATAAAAGCTGTTCACATATCATAGTTAAGTTATCAAAGTCGTTTCTATTGAATAGAACGTTATGCCTCGGCTTTCGCCGAGTGATCAATGTCGTTGTCTTCGGTCACGGTAAAATATTAATTATCTAAATTTTGTCCTCTCCATACAATACCAAGGTCATTAAGCAAAAATAAATATTCTTAAAAGCCGATTTCTGATTTATAGGTCAACGCCGTTGGCTTAGTTTGCGGAGCCCACGGGCTTGAATTCCATGGACACTTAAATTTAATAAATTTATTTATTGTTTGTAAAAAATTTTCTTCCCTCCATACAATCCTAAAAACAGAACGTAGCAACACTGATTAGATTACCGCAAGTTCTGCCTTAACTATGTCCTTCTATTCTTACTCTTTTCGCAAAAAAAGAAATTGAATTACTGATAATAAACAGTTCTCATAGAAAAAAAACGTTAAGATAAAATCCATGGGGCATGGTTAAAAAAGAACTTTATTTGACATCTTTTACTTCACATGTTTGTATACCTATTTGTATTTAACAGCTTTCGAGTCCAAGTTGCAGACTTAAATTACGTATCAAGCGCCAATTTATTAGCTGGACCTTCATTACGCATCTCAGCATTGTATATTTCCGTTAAAAACACTTTTTTCCTTACACATACGTTTGAGTCAGACATCAATTATCTTCATTTGGCCCTCTCCTCACAAAACGGGTGATTAATGTACTAAAAAACCTTTTTTCAAGCGGAAATGAGCCCTATGTCAACCTACGCAAGCACCATGATTCACGGCCAACTTTATATACGATTGAATGCGGGCGAAACGGAAGACGGTGGTTTATTTTAGCATCGGATTAATCTCACACTCTTATGTGTGGCGGCATACACACGCACAAGAAGCGTGCAGTTGGAATGTTATATGTTATTATTAATCAACTCGAATTTGGATTAATTGGTGTAGGTGTATGAATAGAAGCCATTAATCTTTTTTAGTGTGTTTACTAATGTCATGTTGTTTTTTTATTAAGTAACTAGGAATTCGAATATACTATTAATTTGATCTTTTTATATACAGCGAAGCTCTGTAATGAGCAAAAATCTTCTAATTTAAGCATAGCTGGGTGTTAATGGTGTAGGTGTAGGGCATGGGAAAAGAAATCTTATTATTTTGGCAGGCCGAATTAATTTATCTATGTATAAAAAAATGAAGATTTGTTTGTTTGTCTGTCTTCTATGCATTCCTTTACCATTCATCAGATTTCGATCAAACTTTGGTGAGTTGTTGTGAGGGTACCCATGAAGATTTCTGAAGAAAAAATCTGAAATCTAAAAAAAATAATCAAATACGTATGACCAGTGACATCTGTGAACAAGACTGAAAAACAAAAAATATTTTATACCCAAAATTGAGCTCTACACGGGCCTGGGCTAGGCCTGCGGACCTTTATGCGGCCTGGCCCGTAGGTCGGGCTCGAGCTGGTAAAGACAAGTCAGATTTGGGCTCGGGCCGGGGCCTGGTAATGTATTCAAATTTAAGAATAATATTTCGTACTATGTTCGGGACATGAATTAGTCATAAGGCATTAGTTTTCATAACTTACAGTGACATCTCTGAAAGCCTTCTGATTATTCGTGTACGCACCAGACGGAAACATAAAATATTGTGTATCCAAAAGCACTTCAATAAGCAGAATTAAAACACTAACACTTTCTTTCTTTGAGTGGCATTGGAACGCATGCCAGATCTGTAATGAAAAAGGCGACATTTAAAAAACTTTAATTATACATACGGTCGATCTGGGTAACCAATTCTGAGGGTTTTTTGTGGTGTGGTATTGTTCTACATAGAAATGTCTTAAGATTAAATTTAATTGACATAAATAGATTTACTGTTATAATTGATATTTAAATATAGATAAAACAGGGTGGGCCAAAGTTTGCATCCTAATCGGGTAACTTGCGATACAAATAATCATTGTACTATAAATTCAGTGATTTTAAAGTCTTGGCAATTTTTCTTAAGCTTTTATAAATTCTATACATAACTGAGACGGGAAAAAATATACAGCTTTTCGTTCACAATTAGTAATGGCTAATCCAATTTATTTCAAGATAAGTTTTTAAATTGTGTTTTATCATTCCAAGCTGACAGCTTACTAAACAACAATAGAACAAATTATATGTTGCACATTAATTCATATTTGTAACACCAGAGGCTACTCAATACTTTTGTTTCTAAACAACATTCATATGGCATTAATATTATCATGGTATTACAACAGCATAATGTCAAACCTTTTTTCCATATAGTGGGACAATCTTAGACCGATAGGCAAACTTATCTAAATTGATGATATTTCAAAAATGAAGTGTATTATTTTGAGAATGCATGACAAATTGGAATTCAATCAAAATGTCGCACTTAATGGTATAAAAGACCGCGTTTGCCATCCTTCGAGTATTTGTCTTAATCTTCAGTTGAATCTTCACACAATTTAGTACCTACGTTGTGACACACCCTGGTTTCTGTTAAGTATAAGTGTCATTAGTGTCCTGAACTGAAATCAGCCAGCGGCAACAGCAATATTTCGCAGAATAGGCTCTTTCTTGTTGCCAGGCGTTCAAATAGCCCCCGGTTACGTCCGCTGGACAAGTCCATTTTTACGGAAAAGGGTAGCTCCAACTTTGCAGGGAGTTTTTTTTAATTTTCGTAGACAGTCGATTACGATCTGCCGAGGCCGACGAGCGAGGTCTCGTCGCGGCGAAGGTGACGTGACGATGTGAACTGTTTGTTTTTTTTTTTTGATTTGCATTGGACTTTATTTAAATTCGTTGTGTCATTTGTATCATAACTTAAAGTAAATTCAGTTGCTAAGTAAATGTAAATGTAGAATCAATTTTATGTGTTAAGATTTATATATTTGTGTAATGTTAAACCACTGCATCTTGAATGGAAAATAAATAAGTTTTGAACCGGATTTGAAATGGTGTTTGTCTGAGATCAGCCCTTCCAGGACTCCGGATAACCAGCCGCTCGCCTCTCTTCGATCCGGGGTCTTCTCAGTTGATATTCCAATATTTTTTGTCAAGAGATATGGATATTCTCATCTCATCCCACCTACACTGTGTCATTCTGAAAATGAGGTGTAAGTATAGGTTACCACTTACAAAACGTTGCCATTCGGCGGCAACGATCGGCTAAGTTTTACTTTAGTATAATTTATGTTGAATCTCAATATAAAGGGAATAGGGAATAGTCGTGGCGGTGACCGTTAGTGAGAAAATTGCAAAATATGTATTTTTTAAACATACGTAAAAAGATTTTTTGGTTATGTCGGGTCCGTGCGCAGTGGTAATCGTCGTTGGCATCGGCTACCAATACGCACAGTTTCGTTAATTGATTTTTCAATCGATTTATGGATTTCTGCTCGAAGATGTGAATGTGTGTGTTGCTTAAATTATGAGAGCTTTTAACAAACCACTAGTCACTAGTACTTTCCTAGGTCAATCCTTATATTCCTACTCTCTTCGGAAAAGAAAAGTTAAAAAACTAAGTAATAAACAGTTCTCGCAGAAAAACTTCTGCTAGATACCTCCATTAAGAGGCCACATGCCCCACCACATTGGGATCCAACATGGTTTAAAGAAATGTTTTAGTTATGATCTTCGTGATGTATTAATTTTTACTATTTCTAAGGTTTCTCATCAAAATAAAAATCTATACACACCGTACACATTATTATATTTTCTCTATAAGAAATGGCTTAAAATAAGTGATTACTGGGAAAGAATTCAAAAAACTTTCACATATTTTGTTTATAAGAACATCAAATATTTATAAAATACATTTACTGTTTTAAAGTATCGTCACTAATTTTTGCAATGAAACTTACCGATATATAATATATTTTTATTGACATGTCTCGAGTTTCTTTGTTTAAACATTTTACTGTTACGTTTTATTTTAAATTATTTTTATATGAATTAGTTTTTATTTTGACAGACTACCCGTCAGATAAATTATTCCGCCGCCATTTTTGAGCGCGGTGATGAACTCGTAAAGTGTTATGTTTTAAAACAGACGAAATAATTACAGTTGAGTTGATGTGAAATAGGCAAAAACATGTCGGCAGCAGAATGAATTTGTTTGCATATTTAAAAAGTAACATTTCATTGAATTAAAACCATCATCCGTAAATATGTTGTGTTGTCATAACAATTAAAGCATAATGGGCCTTGTGTTCAACGCGTTCTTCCACTTCAGTTGTATTGTAGAAAAAAACACCAAAAACACCAAAATCATCCAAAACACCATCCATCTCTTCTAATCCAGTATATTTATATAGATTAACCTATGCGGTCGAGTGGTAAGAGCTTTACCCAAGCGATCAAGTGGGCCTGGTTTCAAGTCTCGCCAAGGTCAATGTCAAATTTGTTTTTGTTTCAATTCAATCAAAAATAAGATCGTGGACATGGGTGTTCTTTATGGCTATTCTCTTTACAAAAATTCTAATTTGAGTTTGATCTGATGTTCTGTTTGAGTTGATCTGATGATCTGTTGGACTCCGAACTGACAGTTCGAGCTCATTCGTGTGCTCGAATGCCTGAAGATGCCGAAAGGCGAAACCCGGGTCGTTAGTGACAAAATACATGGAAGTGTACAAAATCTCAATAATCCAAATTTGATATTGAAATTCCATCAAGCACCCTCAGTCGATGTCTTAAATTGATCTGATGTGTTTTAAAAATATCTGGTGCCATGGCTGTTATCTGTAATGACGTAAAAAAATATTTATTATATTAAAAAAAAACAGTTTAAAAAAAAGTTCTCACTAGTGAATCTGACATAGCTATCAAATAATTTTTATAATACTTCTAGAACTCTTTGATATTTTGACCTTATTATATTGAAGTTCTTCCAAGTAAATACCAATTAAATCAATGACATTTCATTTCAACATTAAAGTAAATAAACATTTAATAGAAATAAACATGTTGCTGTATTTAATATATTCGCAACATATTTATTAAGCTATCGTTGGCTTCTAAATATTGTCACAACCCGCGTAAAAGGAATTGTGGTTGAAACTATGAATTAGTATCATCTATACAAAACATGTTCGCCACACGGGTGTCTATTTGCAAAAAGCGCGCCCAAAATCCCGTGTAGGCTAAGCGTCGTTACGCATCCGCTTCCGGCGTCAAAAAAGCCTCCCTTTTCATGGTCCGTTTGTCATCTGAAATGGCCCGCCGAAATTCACTAAGCCTTTTCACAGACTACGCCGAAATGGCGACGTAATTATTACTTTCGCTCCGTCATAACAGCCCGAGTCCTCTTTAAAGACGCGAGGTATTATAAGTTTAAATTTATTTTCCCGTTATACTATCAAAATATAACAGAATTAGTCACTGCCATTTGATAATGATGGTTATACAATTGCAAATATACTGTTGGTAATACTGGACAAAGGAAATACGTGATCAAGTCTACGCGAGAGTGACATCTATGGACAGACCTGACGCTGCAGATTACGAAATGTAAATATTCATACTCGCCAGTACCGACACATTATGCCTATCAGTTTCATTAAGGTTATTGACTAAGCATTATTAATTATTAAAAATAATATTTAGCCAATATTCGATATTCACCAATCGTCAACATTATCATCAGCATCCGTCCTACTGTCTCAATCAGTGGCGGACTGGCCATACAAGCCAGGTTGCCCGATGGCAAGTGGGCCCCGCTGTACGTAAGGGGCCCTCAGTAAAATCAAATAACTTTGTAATTATTTAATTTCTATTTAAAAAAAAATATCAGTTGATAATGCTCGTGGTAAGCGAAACCGGTCCTGATCATTATAAATATGTGGAAGTAGTACAAATGAATTGTGCTTTATTTTTTAAAATATAATGTCTTTCCACCAAGAATTGACAGTTAACACCTTAAAAGTATTTAATTTCTTTTTTTTCTCATGTCCGCTCCCAACGTGGAGCATATGGCTTCCTAATGGAGGTATCTCAACAGAATTTTTCTATGAGAACTGCTTGTAGCTCAGTTGCTCAACATCTCTCTTTTTTTAAGAGAGTAGGGATAAATGTATAGGGCTAGGACTGGACTAGTGGTTAGCTAATCGCTCTCGCTACGTCTTGTTTTTAATTATCTGATGGGTGGGAGGGAGTTTTTTCATATATCACAAACACTCAGACCACGCACAGAAATTCATAAATCAATTGAATGATCAATTTATGAAACTGTCCGCACTGGGAATTGAACCCGACACATCCGTAGTCGTAGTCAACGACATTACCAACTGCGCCACGGAGCCGACAGTTATTTCATTTCCCTTGCTTATTTGGGTATTTCATCGATACAAATAAACATGTTTTCTTACGATATACACGATGAACTAATACTTCATCATAATTACATATTTATTCTCTATGTCTGTTTTAGGTGTTTGCAGCATATGAATTTTTGTAATTATCAAATAATTATTAGTAAATTACATAGTAATTAGTAAATAGGGTAGGGGCCCCCTATCATTCTTGGATGGGCCCTCATTGACCCCAGGTAACCGACATTTTTAGAGTCAGTCCGCCACTGGTATCAACACGTCAAGCAAGAGCATTGGAAATATATTCTTTAACATCTATCGATGAGAATTTTTTAAACATATTTTTTAAAACATTCAAGCTTTTATGATTATTCCAAGCCTCTAGCCATGTCCTCAACGTTGTTGGCTTAGTCTGCAGAGTTTATAGATTAGAATCCAAATATCATAAATTGATTTATGTACGAAGGCGCGGATATTTGTGATGTCTGAAATTCTCTCCCACGTTCCCGACCTCAAATAGCGGAGTGTAACGAAAGAGATTACCTTACCAATAATCCTGCCCTATCCTTATCCTTCTATTCGTACTCTTCGAAAAAAAGAGAAAGAACGACTGAGTAACTAGCAATTCTCTAAAAAAAACTTCTGTTAATAAGCTCCGTAAGGAGTTCATTGGCAAGCTAACGTCGCTGACTTCGTTGCGGTGCTCATGGGCTCGAACCCAGTATACAGTTTCAATAATAGATTTTTGTAATTAGTGACATTCAATTTTATATAAATATCCCTGTTTAGATTTATTTTTAATCACTTGATAATGCTCCATATCTTTATAAAATATGGCAAAGTAGTACAAAACAAACTGGTTTTTTTAATTGATTTAAATAATATATGTGTAGAAATATAAACTATTGAGACAATAGTTGAGACATAGTCCATTATATATGTATTAATTGGACGAGTTTTTTTCTTCTTCAAGTTAAAATATTGCGTAGATTCTCCTAGCAAAAAGAGTCTAGGTTTAAGTACGTATGGTGAGGCTCAAATTGCGCCAATTACAGTATACGTGTAAATTCAGCTGAGCAAACACTTTATTTTATATCCAACGATCAATTCAAATGTCGAAATGCGTTAAAATAATAGGATTTTCTTTCCGAGTGAAGTTATGTGTATTATTTTTAAAACTTTGCAACAAAGGTATTCACAATGCCTGATGGAAAGGTATTTACAACGCCTGATGGAATTTCAATATAAAATTTGTACGCGGATGAACTCGAACTGACAGTTAATTCTGAAGGAACAACTTAACTCCCCCTTATTGTATCCTTTACGTGAAATGAGATCGTAAAATAACCATAAATTACTCCAGCAATCAAAATAATTCAATACGTCATCTGATAATTTCCCTAAAAAACACCAATTTAAAATCAGTCGGTATCTCTATGTCCTATTTTACACCAAGAATATTAATATAAATTAAAATTGATAACTTTGTTATTCTACTGATTCTTCTACTCTAACTGTGAGACGTGTTTCGCTTCCTTAAGAAGCATCTTCAGACTAACTATACCGCAAGGTTATTTATTTCTGAAACTGTTATATTGTTTTTATAAATTGTTTCTTCCATCAAATATTCCATTTTTATCTTGACTTTTTTTAGGATTGTTACATTATAATGAATATGAACGAATCTTAAATGAAATTATATAAAACAAAAGCTATTGATTTTCATTTAGAAGAATTCTTGCAGAATAAATCACAGATATTTTATTTCTTATTTACCAATTCTGAATGAGCAGCTGAACCTTCCTAATTCTCCGTTATTATATCCTATACGTTGAAACACCTAACAGATGTCACTAAACGTAGAATGATTGTGTATATTTACCCTTTCGTCGAATTGCATCCCGTCGAAACCCACAATGCTATCATAATTGTAAAATCACTGGTAATTCCATAAGAAGTTGGAAAGCGGCAATTCGCCACTCTGTAAATGTGGTGCTCGATTTGTGTGCTCGAATGCCTGAAGATGTCGAAAGGCGAAACCCGGGTCGTTAGTGACAAAATACATGGAAGTGTACAAAATCTCAATAATCCAAATTTGATACAAATCTATATTTTCTAGAGCAGAGGTCTCCAACATATCGGACCTCACGGACCACTAAATTGCTTTAAAAATAACTACACAAACATAATGATATAAAATAAGGATCACTAACGCTTGTTTAACCAAAACAAAATATTTTGTGTGATATTTGCGAATGCATATTGGAAATATGTTTATGGATTTGTAGTTTCAACGATATTAGTGCAACAGCTCGGCCATCCAAAAAAATTTTTCGCAAACCACCGGTTGGCGACCGCTATGCTGGAGAATTTTTCTTTATTAAGATGGATGTTTTGCATAAAATATCAATGCCAATTTTAAACCTTTAATTTAACCAATGTTATTCTAAAAAAACTGTATATTTAAATAGCAAATAAATATGCTCTTTTTCTTTATTGTACTTGTATTTAAATGTATTTTAATCTTCACTTTTTAAAAATTATTGAATTATTCGAATATGTTTAGATATTCGAATATTCAAATTCAATAGGATGAAATAACAAAGTATTTAGGGTGACTGCTATAGTAATTGGACAACGATAGTTATTGAACACTTCAACATTAAACGTCCAAAATAAGAGTAGCTAAACATTCTTGTTGATGTGAAGGAGACAAATATATCTCATCTCTCTATCTCTATGTAACTGCAGCTTTAATTGTCCACTACTGGATGACAATACTGAGAAAACTTCATTCGTAAGTGATGTCGGGTCAAAATCGTGAAAAAACGTGTCTGTGCTAGCAGACCATTTAAGAAACAGTGATATTTTAGTGACATTTACTTTATAAAAGTGTCGTGAATTTTGTAACGAAACGTCTCAAGAAAGCGTGAGAGACTTCAAGCTGTCAATATTCATTGAGATTTAAATAGTGGTACAACTAACCTAAAAAGTAAATGTGTCCAATTACTATGTTTTTCCATATTTTTCAGTCTAATGCAAATATCTAAAATAACATTTTGTTGTTATTACTGTTGTGTTCATTTCCTTGAAGCTCATTAAATTTCTCATCTCTAAATATCTTACATGTTTCCTACATACTTATTTTTTTTGACTTATACACTGTTATAGGAAAGTACTTCCTTAAGTATCCAATTACTATAGCAGTCACCCTAGTTCTACAAAATTCTTATTCTATTATAATGGAGTTCTACCAAGTAAATGCCAATTCAATCAATAAATTCAATATTGAAATAATTTATTTAACGAATATTTGGAATCCCTAATAGCAATCGACAAAAATCTTTATTTTGCATTAGGTTTTGCAAAAAAACGGCATTTACTCCCATGCTCAATATGATTCTCTCACAGAGCTTCTTCGTTCTGTGAACCTAAATTCTCAAATGTTACAGAGGTCAAGGGTTCCGATTGTGAATTCCGTGGTATTGTACTCCAATCAATAGAGCTGAGCCATAAAATTAGCAGCCTCATTGTTCTTGGTAAGTAATTGGCCATAAGAAAGTCGTTAACGGACAATAGGGTACATCGCCAAAATACTTTTCTTCATTAGACCGGGGTGCGCGTCAGGTAAAACCGGCGATGTTGTTTCTCGAATCTCGACACATAAATAAACACCACGACATTAATTTCAATCACACTGACACATCTATCGTTTTAATTAAACACATTCATGGTGGGCGTGTAACTTTGAAATATTCTTTTACAGTTTTAAAAATTTATTCTCTACACAGGTACATCTCACTTTTTTTGCAATCGAGCACAACTGAATAATCCGATAAATGGTAAATGAAAATATATAGAGATCGAAACAACAAGTGGTAAAAATAACTGTTTAAAAAGAGTCATTTGTCTTGATCAAATGATTTTGAAATTTTTTCAGATTGAACTTTAATTTAATTCCAATTTGAATTGTTGAGATTTTGTATATTTCCATGTATTTCGTGACTGACGTTCATTCGTGTGCTCGAAGACCTGAAGAAGCCGAAAGGCGAAACCCGGGTTGTAAGTGACGAAATACATGGAAATGTACAAAATTTCAAGAATTCAAATTTGATATAGAAATTCCTTCAAGCACCCTCAATCGATATCTTACATTAATTGTAGAATTCATGTACTATCCCAGTGCTCCGCAACCTTTTCTCACCAACGGCACACCAAAGCACTCATTAATATTTATATTATAGGCGAACTACGGAAGCTGCAAAATTCCAGCGTGCCGCTAACGTGGAAACTCATCGAAGAGATGAAGAAGCTTGAAGATTCGGTATTTCAATTTCAATACCGTCATCTATGATTAGCGTCCCACTGTTCTGAAATATAAATGTACTTTTTATTGTTGTATCCGAGTCTTCAACGTGTTAAGGTGTAACGAAAAGTTACAACAGGCAGTGTGAACTATTTCAGGTGTTCTATCAAAGTTAAAACTGATGATAATAACTTCTCGAAAACTTTTTTGCTACTATAGGATACATAAGCTTTAGCGCTTAACTATATCAGTGACCTTCATACTAAGCTTCAAGCCGAAATCTTTACTTTGAATGAAAATGGCTTTTGAAATACTTTTTATGTATATTTTGCGCTATATCTTCAACAGTGAAAATATAACCCAAACCAAATGAGAGGGAGTAGGCGCATAAGGGCACCCGCCGTGGACCTTAATTTTCGACAATGAAGTTAAAATAAGAAAAAAATAACAACTAGTCCTCTCCTAGGTTATTTGAATAATTTTAGTTTTACTATTAGATATCTGAATAGTTAGTAATGATGAATAGTTGGAATCCCTAATCCAGACTGATTTTGTATTTAAACCAAAATTTATAAACTTCAAATGGCTTTCGTACAAAATGACAAATTCTGGCTTACGACTGTATTTTATTGGAGGTGTGGTGTGTTTAAATATATTATCATGTATGACTCAGTGCTCCGCAACCTTTTGTTTTTCGGCACACCAAAATTTTCAAAGTTTCCGCGGCTCACCGAAGGTAAAAAAATATATGGAAAGTGTAGCTACACCACTTATATACACAAAATTATGTTATTCATTTGATAAATACACACTATGATAAAAGAATTATATGCCTAGGCATAGTATTGGTTAAGAGACAAATTATTTTGCAATGCAACAATGCGCCACGGCACACCTTGCATCACCTCACGACGCACTAGTGCTCCGATACCTTCCCTCTTACACAGCACACCAAAATTTTCCTTGTTTTCTGTGGCACACCAAATATTTTAAAAAATGTATAAAAAGGGTATCTTTACCTACAATACACAATATGATAAAAGAATTATATGATTAGGCAAAGTATTGGATATAAGCTATAATAATTTTTTGATTTTTGCCGTCACGCCACACCTAGTATCACCTCACGGCACAGCGGTTGCAGAGCACTGCTCTAGCATATATGCGAAACGTGGGTAATTCATTGTAGTCTATATAACCAGGCGAATTAACAGCTAAATCCATTTTTCATTCCTCGTTTTGAATGTAAAATTAGATGTCAGTTGTGTCAGTTAACACGAATCGTCGCTCGCGCTCATTTATTTCATTTTATTACTTCAAACGTAACACGAGTGAAAAAGATTGATCACAATTAATCAAATGTTATATCACAGATAAATTAGATTTTCACTATAAACATCGAGTTGGACTTTAAGGTTATAAAAAGGAAATTGTATTGTTAACACTAGTACACCCGATTCTCTTTTTGCAATGGGGAAACGTTCCAGAGACTACTAGGTTCCATTACTTATATAATTCATTTTTTTATAATATCTATGCATAAATTGATTTTTAAAATACTGCACTAAGCCGTACACAATTCCTATAATATCAAGAAAAACAATATTGGCGAGAAATTAATTGATTAAATTCGGTAAACAGACATTAAAAAATAAAAACCAAAAAGGAATAAAATCGAAACATAGAAGAGCAACATAAATGTGTCAAAACACTAACAGTTCACGCATGAATCATGATCACCTGCCTCTTAACATTCGCCAAATATTGGCAAAGATGAGGATTCCTATACTATTCCTATTCCTATATTCACAAAGTGCCGAAGTGTTTTTAAATATATACTGTGAGTATTTAATAATACTGAGATTTTGAAACCGTATAAAAGCAAAAACATTATTGCTCTGCTTTCTTAGATCGTGTAAAAAGATAATCGGGTGTGTTACAATTGTTAACTGTGAAAATTCTTAGTTATTTCACTGGTTATGTTACTTAATGTGACACGTGTTTCGCCTATTTAAGAATTATCTTCAGACTAACTATATCGCAAGAATATTTATTTATAACGTAAACAATGGTTTTAATTCTTAACATAAAAATTAAGTTTGAGTTGGAATTATTTTCATCTACTGGACGTGGGGAGGGGATAAGACACAAACGATAATGGTACTAATTACGGAATTAATTACTAGTGTTTGCAACTGAAAAACCCAAGGGAAATAAATTTAATATTAGTAAGCCATATGTACTATTTCGAATCTTATTTACTAATATTATTTTATAAGAACTCTTAACTATCCATTTTAATTCCCTTATTATTTGCTCGATAAAGTATTCCTGTTAATTTACTCAATTTGCTCAATGCACCAAAATGTCTGTGATCGTGTGAGAGAGAGAGTGCGTTTGTGTTGCGAATATAATATATTTTAGATGTCTTGCTATTTTTACATTGCGATATCTCTAGTACGGGGAATCGAACCTGAAGACTCCGCAACCAGGATAAGCGCCCAAGAACGTTAACAATACGGCTACATGTTTGTACCTTTCATCTCATCTCGTTCTAGGAAGAATTAACAATAAACAAATAAAATAATAAAAAGATATAATATGACTTTGAAAACTATTCTTTCAATATCACGATCCTAATCGCTTCCATATTCAAAACTAAAGAATAACTTTGTATAATGTCTGTAAGGTTGGCAGAATTTTATAATATTTTATGGCAAACTTGCTCATAGATAAAGCATCAGTGGACGGCAGTATAAAATTCCGCTTGTTTAGCCAAAAAGTGACAAAAGAAAAACTGCCTTGCTTTAAGGATACTGGATACTGTATTCAACAATATTATTTATGGTTCCGATACGGCAACCTTTCACAGATACCGCTTTACAACTCTTTTTTCTTCACACATTCTCTATGGTTAATAAAACAACTTCGTTTCAGTTATCACAGAGATTAAGCGAAGTATTTCGCTGTAAATTTTTATGATATATAAAGAATAATAGATGCCATAAAAACTTACATGTTTAGGTACTGACATAAAGTTTGGAAATTATCGCTAATGCGAAGGAATATTACTGATATCGCATATTTTTATGTTTTCATAGAAGATAAAAAAGCAACAAAGATTCTCACATATCAAATTATAGTCATATCAACTCACTCATATATCGATCTTCTACTACAAAAAATGAAATTTGAGTTTAATATGCAGTTTCTAAGTAAAACTTTACGATATATCTGATGCTGTAATTAGATAATTACATAGTGTCACCAAAAATACTAAGGCTAAAATACTAAATAAATTAAACAACATTATAGATATTTCTGGGTCAGTAAAAAGATATTTCAAAGGGTGGTCAATGGTTGTCAAAGGGTGGTCAAAGGGTGGTCAATGGTTGGTGGATCCCATGTGAGCACATCGATGTCAGTGGATGTGCACATAGTAAATGATGGGAAATGTTCAACCCAGCAAGTCCATCTGCTGGCCTCCCCGCGGCGACCATCGGGCAATGCAGCTTTGGCTGTAGCTAATAGCAGTGGGCAAAAGGCGAACCTTCCGGCGCCTTAAAACCGGTCTTCTGGCTAAGGGAAGGAAATCCCTGACAGAAAAACCGGGTTGAGCCAACCTATAGAGCCCTTGTGACTCAGGCCTCGGAAGCGCAGGGCTAATCACCCGGTCTTCTTAAATGAATAGATTACGACACCATCAATGCGAAAGCCTCGGACGCTTAGGCCTGCTAATGGACGACCCAGCAACGAAAAGGACATGATACTCTCCAACAACTACTCTATGAACATAGGCGCATACAATGTGCGTACTATGCGTACCCCAGGAAAGGACCTACACGCCACTCGCATCATGCAAACCTATAAGCTTGATGTTTTAGGGCTGAGCGAGGTGCGTTGGAAAGGCGCCGGGAAAAAGTTGTTGGAGGGCGGATTCACAGTTTTATACTCAGGTCAGGAGCAATACCATCGCCAAGGGGTGGCAGTATTGATGTCGGGGAGGGCAGCCCGCTGCCTTGTCAAATGGGAACCCATCTCAGAACGACTAATACGAGCCACCTTCAGGACGACTAATAGCTCGGTAACTGTCCTTCAGTGCTATGCGCCTACCGAGGAAGCCGACACACAGGCAAAGGATACTTTCTATGACTCTCTCCACGCGGCCGTCTCCACAATCCCCCGTAGAGACCGCGTGATAGTAATGGGGGACCTCAATGCGAGAGTGGGAACGGATCCTTTGCTTGGCCCCACGGTGATGGGAAGGCATGGCCTCGGTGAAGCCAACGACAACGGTGAGAGACTCATCGAGTTTGCAACTATGAATGAGCTCGCCGTTGGCGGTACAATCTTCCCCCACAGAGACATCCACAAATACACGTGGACTTCTCCTGATGGTTGCACAAAAGCACAAATTGACCACTTTCTCTACAGCGCGACTCACCGAAGGGAACTTCTCGATGTTCGAACCTATAGGGGTGCCGACATATACAGCGATCATGAGCTGCTTGTCGGCAAAATCCGTCTCAGACTCAGACGTACAGTACGGCCCCCGACTCGAAAGAGGATCGACATCGAGAGACTGCAATTTCCTCGAACTCGGCTGAATTTCGACATCGCTGTGAGAAAGAACGTCACCAACTGTGTGCATGACGGGGAAAACCCCCGACGCGACACCATTGAATCGGAATGGTCCAGCATCAAAGATGCAGTTGCGTTAGCCGCTCATGAGGTGCTAGGAGTCAGAAGGAGTGGGCAGCCAAAGTGGATGTCCGACGACACGTGGGGGAAAATTGAAGAAAGAGCGAGGTTTAAAGCACTGAGGGACAGTGAGACAGACCCAGACCGGATCGAGGACCGCCGGATAGACTATCGGTACCAAGATAAGATAGTAAAAAATCTGTGCGACTCGATAAACGCCGATTCATGGACAACCAGATTGAAGCAGCAGAGACGGCAGCGCGCAGAAATGATACAAGAAAACTATTTAGAATCACGCGCGAAATTTGCGGTAGACGACCACCGACCCCCGGGCCCATCCGTAGTCCCAGCGGGGCAATAGAGTCAAGCGCGGAGCGTGTTAGAAAGATTTGGAGAGATCATTTCTGCGGGTTGCTAAACCGTTCTCCTCCCTCGAACCCCTTTGACATACCCAGCGAAGCCACACTTGTAGATATCCCCCGAGCGCCAAACATTCCCGACCATGCACCGACGCACGCTGAGATCACCTCAGCTGTGCAGCGGTTAAAGAATGGGAAGGCGCCGGGCGTGGACGGTATACACCCAGAGTTTCTCAAGTACGGCCTGGAGGCACTCTTGCAACCCTTGCACCTACTTCTCAGTAAGGTGTGGGAGCAGGAGCGTTGTCCGAGGGACTGGGTAAACGGTGAGGTCATCACCATTCACAAAAAAGGTGACCCACTCTGCTGCGACAATTACCGGGGCATAACGCTGCTCAGCGTGCCTGGCAAGGTTTTGGCGCAGATAGTCTTGGCGAGAATAAGGATTCCAATAATGTGTATCCTCAGGGAAAACCAGGCCGGTTTCTTACCTGGCCGATCCTGTGCGGACCAGATTCATAATCTCAGATGCCTTCTCCAGCAAAGCAACGAATTCAACAGCTCGCTGGCATGTTGCTTCGTTGATTACGAGAAGGCCTTTGATAGTCCGCACCGGCCTTCCCTATGGGACATATTAAAACTGTACGGAATCCCAACCAAGATTGTCGCCATCATCAAATGCATGCACGAGGGCAGTGAATTCTGTGTCAGAATCGGCGACGTAACGACAGAATGGTTTGGGGTCTCAACCGGTGTCAGACAGGGCTGTGTTCTGGCGCCGTTCCTCTTTATAATAATCTTCGACTTCATCCTGAGGAAGTCAATTCCACCCGACCGAGGTTTAACCGTTGCCTCCAATCTGAGGCTATGCGACCTCGAGTATGCTGACGACGCTGTAATATTTGATAAATCTGTCGAGGGTATTCAGGAAACAATGGACAGGCTGCAGAGCAACTCGTATCGCATTGGTCTCAAAGTCAATGCGAGTAAAACCAATGTGCTCTGCAACAGTTTCTGTCCAGACCCAGACTACCCTCTGACGAGCGCGGGGCAAGACATCGAGAGAGTCGACGGCTTTAGGTACTTGGGGGTACACATCACGGGAGATGGCAATCCGCGTAAAGAGCTCGCAATCCGATTAGGGATAGCTGGAGCAACTTTTAACTCAATGCGGAAAGTCTGGGACTCACGGTTGTACTCGGTCAGAACTAAGTGCCACTTATTCAACGCATGCATCCTGACAGTGTTGCTTTACGGTTGCGAGTCATGGCACCTCACCAAGGCACAGGGTAACCGTATACTGTGCTTTGAAAACAGATGTTTGCGGCGAATACTAGGGGTACGGTGGTTTGATTTTGTCAGGAACTCGGAGGTAAGAGAGCGGACGGACCAGCCTCTTATTACGTCCAAAATAAAAAAGCGACGATGGACCTGGCTAGGACACGTGCTGCGGATGCCCCAGGGGAGCCTGAATCCTGCCAGTCTCTTCTACCAACCAGGTGGATTCCGTCGCCCTGGAAGGCCGCTGATGACCATCCATAGGATGTATTCGGCGGAGCTACGGGACGCTGGGATGACCTGGGAGGAGGCGAGGAGGCTGGCGGGAGAGAGAGTAGCTTGGAGGAACCGCGTGATGGCCATATGCTCCGAATAGGGAGCGGATATGGTTAAAAAAAAAAAAAAAAAAAAAGATATTTCTGAATATTTTTCTACTGACTATACTCGGAAATACCGTAATTGTTAAACACCAGTTTGTAAAATGTATAAAACTCTGCACAAATTAATAATATTTGATTTTTATGAATTATTGAGATTTTGTACACTTCCATGTATTTTGTCACTAATGACCCGGGTTTCGCCTTTCGGCATCTTCAAGCATTCGAGCGCACGAATGGACTCGAACTGACGATGTCTTAAATTAAATAATATTTGATTTTAGATGACCAATTAAATACTACTTTTCCCGTTATCTCAAAATGTGTTATTTGAAGACGTGTGAGGAATTAATTGGACGATCGATATATATGTATACACATCAGCTGTCCTATTTGCAAATTTATTACGTCCTAAGCAATACTGTTGAACAATGTTAAAGCTCTTCCCAGTGGCATCACCATAGGCAGCCTAGTTCTACACTTTGGAGGAACAAACAATTCATGTCCACGATTTCTCAAATAGTAATCAGGAATATAAAGCTTAACATTCTCAATAATGGCGGAATTGCCATTTTGGATTCGTATAAGTTGAAATAAATATGAGTACATTTCTCTTCGAGCGTTCAAACTTCAAACTATTAAACTTGAGAATGTGTTAAAGAAAGTTAGTTTTCAATGTTATAAACCGTCTTCTGCTTCATACTTTCATTCCCTGTACCAGCCATACTACAATCCTATAATCGGACTATAGGTAAAGCTATTAGCCATTAACTATTTCTATTCTAGCACCGTTATTATATTCATATCCCCACCTCCGAAAATGGGAGGTTGAGCGGCTGAATAACAACCAGAACTCCATTCCAGTCCATTTGATTCACATTGCAAGAAGATGTGGTTAAAAAGAATAAAGAAAATAATGTTCATCTTTGGATAAAATATGCTGAAAGTACAACAAGCTATTCATATTTTAAAAATTGAATTGTAAAAATTTTATCCCAGTCGATATTAAATTTAAAAGAGAAACTCTAGCAAGGCAAACTTCTGTTACAAATCTAAATAAAAAAAATATATTATTATCAATCGGTAATTTATTTGTTCTATATACTACTTCCATCCATTAGGCATGGAAACAAACTAAAAATTATTTTCAAAAATGGAATCATATTTTTGTTTTAAATTAAAGAGACAATTTGTGTCACAATCATCTTTTATTATTATAGGCGTCGTCCATTTTGGCCGAAATTAGTCCTACATATTTTATTTTGAATATTGTGTGACACAGTCTAGAATTTCGGCATCCGTATTCATGACGCAAAATAATTATTACGAGCTGCCCTAATTTGCTTTTTGTAAAAGTTGACTTTTTAACCCGCCTGACGCGGTGTTTTGTTTCGTATTATTTTCAGGAAGGAAATCAGAGCTCACTATATTTCATGCATGGAATAATGAATCCATTATTCATCATGGCAAATATAGATTTATATTTTTAGTCACCTAGTTTGAAAGTTAATCTACTTGATTGAGTGATATTGTAATAATTAGCATAATTAAATAATGATTGTTTTCGATTAAATGTTCGTCAATCACTGAAAAATTATTACTATTGAGACATCGTATACCCTTGGACCTCGTAAAACACGGTTTTGATATAAAACGGTTGATGAATGTTTTTGTATAACACGGTTTCAGCATTTTTTTATATAGAAAACGATCCTATAATGAAAATAAGTCTTAAGTTCAAGAGGGAATTACAACAGATCTTGGCCACTTATCTCAAAATACATAAAGATTTATACGCTAAAAGCAAAATATACTAAAAATAACAGTTCTCTGATAGTGAAAACGAGTCAAATACATAGAATTGTAAGCGATGATGAATGAATGATAAGTTATTATTTTTTTTTTCAATAAATACGTAGGGTCATTTCGCCAGTTTTGAGATTTTGAGTCAATAAATGATAAATACATATTTTTTTCGCTGTTATTCCATTAAAAGGGGATTATAATGTAACCAACTAAAAATAACACAGTAAGTGTGAATAATTCTGCATTTCTAACTCATTTTTCGTATATGCTGGAGAATATGAGTTACGATACTGGACCCCTCAAATATGAATCATACAAATGCAATTAATTAACCTGCAATTAAGCAGTTTCTATGTATACGTATGATTCCAATATTGTTTGACGTCAGGTATGGAACTTGTCTATTATTCATGAATAGTAGACAGGTTCTATACAATTCAACTCGATAGTTTCCCTTCCATGTTTTCAAGTTGAAATGCCAATTATTAGCTCTATTCATAGCTTTTGTATTGGAATCAATATGCAACATGAATATGGAACACACTGTTTCTGAAAACAAAAAAGTGCACATCTCCGTGAAGTATACTTTAAGCATGTTTCTGAAAACCTGGGACCCGAACCGTTATTTTTCTCGTTCCGGTTCGCTAAATAAAAATCGGTTCAGTTCCGGTTTTCGGTTCAGCTCGTATTTAAATTACTTTTAAAGTCAACTGATAAAAATACTACGTACTAATTAAGTAGCAACAATTAGATACAATTTATTAATTAAATCTGGCTTTTGTCAGCGAAAATTTTTCTGACAAATCGAAAAAACAACAGAACTAAACATTGGTTCGGTTCCGGTTTTCGGTTCCCTGCTCAAAGCACCCTGTAAATCAAATGAACCTTTTGATTGAATTTCCATCCATTACTTTTACTAATGGATTTTATGAGCTGGAGCGTCGAGTAGTTTTGACTCGTTTGAACAAGAAATAGTACAATATAGACCCACAATCGACCCAAAATACCTTCACGATCGACGCACTGAACTTCCCTGAGATAGACAGACAATTTATAGATGCATTTTTTGATAAGTTAACTGTTAAATAAACTTAATATTTCAATTCATTTATAAAATGTTTGATTGTAATATCGAATAAAAAGGACTAAATATGGCGTACTGTATCCTTTTTCCATACGATCGGTCGTTCTCTTTGACTGCATCGTTATACGAATAAAGGTGGTGAGTGGACTTGAGTTTTATCCTTACTATCTATGAATCTGGTGTTCAATCCTGAGATAGGTCAAAGATTACAAGTTGCTAGTTTTCAGCGATTGTCAAACTCTTTTCAAATTAACTGTTAAATAATAAATTACGAAATATAATTTAAAAAAATACATTCGGCAGGTCTGTGATTGATTCAGCCGGTACATGTGAGGCATATAATAACAAAAACATTCAATTTGAATATTTCCATATGTTTTGTCACTATCGATCCGGGTTTCAGCTTTCGGCATCTTCGAACATTCGAGTACACTGGTGAACCCGAACTGAAAGCTAGTAAATAGTTTATATCGCTTATATATAAGATAAATCAAGAACAAATATTATGACTAAGTCTAGGAGCTACATTGATATCTGAATTAATTATTTTTGAACATTTTTAATCGTTTATTCATCGTTAATAATTAGGAAAATCGTCATATAAACAATTACAAACTTTAGCAGCTTTTAAATTAAAAAAAGATACATTGATAATTTCCAACCATTTACTGTCAGAGAATAACTCTTTCAACATGGATGTAGGTACTAGAGTCTAAATTCTTACACGATAAAACTTTTACTCTTTATAGGTTTAAAAAATACACTTATAGATTTTATCATGATCACTAACAATTTTAGTTTGAGGATGTAGACGTTTTTATATCCTAATATGTTTTTATTTTAAAAAATAAGACATAATATGTTTTGTAATACTTCCACATTTTTATATCGATCAGGACCGGCTTCTATCATCGCGAGCATTATCAACTGATAAAACATATTGAAATTGAGTGTTCATAATTACAAGGTATATCAAACAATCGCTTCAAAAACTCTGATTAAAATTTAGGATAATAAAACAAATGACATATTTATTATAGAATTTAAATCGTCTACAATTAAAATGTTGACAACGTCTTACAAATCAATAACTACTGATCTAAAGTCAAAACTTAAACCACATTAAACATCAATTATGAGTTGAAAAATAATTCAAAAATATTCATTACATATCGGAAATGGCAAATTGAAAAATTTTACAGTAAAGTTAATAACAATTAGTGAAATATGAAATAGGTAATTAGCAGTGACACTAAACAGCACATGGTAATTTGAGAACGCCAGTGGCTGAGTGGGCCATACTTTTGAAATTTTGGTATACTCAGTTGTATAGTTAAGTATATATTCAAATCTCCAAATGGGAAATTTCATTAATTGTTTTTTGACCGATTTGTGGATTTATACCAATGTAGTTATAAGCTTACTTTTCTTTCGTAAGCTCATAATTATTGTATCATAACTATCTCCGGAAACAGAGGTTCAGTTACTAAATTACGATCGCTAAATAACTTTCGTAGAGATGCTTCATCGGATATCATTATCTCCACACTGCGAGTGGACGTGGATAAATAAGTGTTTTTTTCTAGCATTATATCAAAGCTAGAAAGTATGTCGACGTCCGTGGCACAGTTTGTAGCGTCGTTGGTTACGGATGTCTCGGGTTCAATTCCCGGTGCGAACGGTTTCGATAAATTGATCATTCAATTGAGTGTTTGTGATGTCTAAAACTCCCTCTCATCCATCCAATCCTCACGGGGCGTAGCGAGAGCGATTAGCTAAACACTAGTCCTGTCCTAGCCCTATCCTTCCATCCATACACTCTTCGATAAAAGAGAGGTTGAGCAACTGAGTAAAAAAAGATTCTGTTGAAATACCTCCATTAGGATACCATATGCTCCACGTTGGGAGCGTATGTAACTCTTACTTCGTAGTATATTCGGTTAAAAATCGTTTGACAATCTTTTGTCCGTATCGTTGAAAAGTCCTCGCTGAAAGAATTCAACTAACAAGGTTCACGATCATACCCCTTTGACAGGACAGGGAGCGTAGGACCTCATGAAAAGTGATGGCACCGCGGTCATAACGGGCGGGGATCGTCTTGATGTGGATTGAACCTTATTTCGAAGTACGGTCAGGAAATATTTTGTGAAACATCAACTTTGCTCAGCATCCTCTGGGAAATGTCGGCGGGGCCAATCTCGAAGGGGACGAGACGTTTCGATCGATTCGTCTGTAACACATTCCCGTCCAGATAAAGTATAAACTTAAATACACACAACAGACACCTGGTTATACGTGCATGCATTAAATTAAAAAAAAATCGCTCGCTTTCATGTTTACCCGTATTATGTCCTACAAGTGCACTTGTTCCTGAAAACAAACCAAAATTACAGATTTTCTTAATAAATAATGATTATTAAATATGTTACAATAATTCTCAGCTTTATAAATGTATAAAATGAAGTATTTTAAACAGAAAAAACTCTAATTCGGATTATAACTGTTTTTCGTTTATCCGTACCGTCTCTCCATGTCATTAGCCCGAAAAATCGGGAGTCTACTGTATGACCTTGACAGATTTAAATTTCAGATTTAAAAAAAAAAAAAAAATCGTTTTTCATACATTTTAGAGCACCGTTTTTCGTCATTCGTCAGATTTAATATTCAGATGATTTACGGAAGTAAATCATGGCACCTGGTATACTGAAATTCGAGAATAGATGCTTTCTTCAGAAATTGGGAAATTGTTTATTATCGCTTAGGGGGACGGATATTAATTATCTTCTTGGACCATATTCACTCCCTGTGTGGAGCATATGACTCCCACGCGGTGCCTCCATGATTGTCACACGCTAATTGCTTTCTATCTTTCCATGACATGCCAGCGTCCTTTAGTTCCGCCGAGTACATACTATGGACAGCCGTTCAGGACGCAGGAGTCCCATCGGTTGGAAGAAAAAGCAAGTAAAGGTGAGGCTCTCCGGAGGCATCTGCATCATCTAGCCCATGACCACTGACGTAACAGGGCGCTGTCTTCTACATTCCCTAATCTTCGAGTTTCTCAACTTCGAATTTTTGAAAGTTTGTACATTTCCATGTATTTCGTCACACACACACGAATGCCTGTAGATGCCCAAATTTAAACCCAAGTCGTTAGTGACGAAATACATGGAAATGTACAAACTTTCAAAAATTCAAATTTGATATTGAAATTCCATCAAGCACCCTCAGTCGATATCTTAAATTATACAAATTTAATCATTGAATTACCACATCGATTTACTCAAAACTACAGCAGTGTTTTTCGAAATAATATTTTTTCACCGACAATATCGATCGCAAAATTCGTCGGGCTCGTTTGCAGTGTGTTAAACAGAATCGAAAGCCTGGCAAACGATTTGATTTTTAGACGCAGACTATTTTTACATCAAAAACTTCTCTGTAAGGAGATAGAATAAAAATATAGTTTGAGGTGCTTCTTATTTCATAGCAACTTCAAATAATGACTATTCATACGTGATTCTTATCATAATAGCCATACTTTAATTCCAGTGGTCTTCATTTTGCCGGTCCCGTAACCGAATAGTAATACTCTAGAGACACACTTAACTCATAAGAGGGAATTGCTACTGAAAATAACTATGTTGGTTTACCTTAAAGAATACTACTTTAAGAAGAGGTTATATCAATGAAATATTTTGCGACGTGGTGTGGTTTTAAAAAACATTTATGGAAAAGATTTATATCACGTATGCTAACTTTTCATTGTTTTTTACATTGTTAATACTCTGTTTTATATTTGGATGTGTATTTTACTTCTTCGTCATATATGTATTCTTAATTAGCGTCTAACAAGTGTCGGCTCAGTATTGCAGTGGTTCAGTTTCATACATAGATTTTTCAATCGATTTATGAAGTTAATGTTTGTAGGCATGAATGTTTGTGATGTCTAAAAACGGAGCGTAGCGAGAGCGATTAGCTAACCACTAGTCCTATCCTAACCCTATCGTTCTATCCCTAATCTCTTCGAAAAAGAAGGGTTGAGCAACAAGTAACCAGCAGTTCTCTTAGAAAACTTCCTTTAAGATACCTCCATTAGGAGGCCATACGCTCCACGTTAGGAGCGGACATGGTAAAAAAAATGAAAAATCGAGTTATAATCTGACATATTTAAAACAACTACGAAATAAATAAATTAAAAAGGTCTAAATAAATATAAAGCGTATTAAAATGAATAGCTTAGAGTTCTTGGGAATCAATAAAACTATTAAATGTAATCAATTATTAGTAAATAACATTTTGACTAGGACAGGTGGCACATCCATATTAAATTTATTTCGCTTGGGATTTTCACCTCCAAACATTAGTAATTAATTTGTTATTAGTAGCGTTATAGTAATTAGTACTATCATTTTTTATGTCTTACCCCCTACTCACGTCCAGTACAAGGAAACAAACCCATCCTACTCTTTATTATTGAATTAAAATCATTGTTTACCTTAGAAATAAATAATCTTGCTAAATAGTTAGTCTGAAGATAGATCTCAAAGAAGCGAAACGAGTTACGTTGGTAACAAAGCCAGTAGAATAAGTAAGTTACCAATTTTAATTCTATATTAAAAATAATTTCCGCAAAGTTACCGCCGAATTCATAGAAAGTATCAAACGGTATAATAAAAACTTAAGTACAAAATAATGAGTTACTTATTTTTAACGCTTGGCTTAAAATCTTTATCCGCAGTATTATGTTGCGATGAGCAAAACTTTGAATATTCTTAACTACGGGCTATTTCGAGGATTTTGCGAGAAAAGGGAAAAGATGGTTTTTAACGTTGTTTTTAATGCAAAAAGGTTAACCAATTGTACGGTAAAAATTTCGAAAAGTAAGGTAGGGTTATGTCACGTAAACAGCAAGTCGTTGTAGATTGTATGTTAGGATTATTCGTATTTCTGTAGTGTAGTTTGTATAGAAAGTCTTGTTAAATGGTTAAGGGTGTATTTGATAGAAAAATAAAATTTTAATAAACAATGTTATATATCGATAGTCCAGTTCATTAGTCAGACAACTACAAATTTAATTTAAATATACAGTTGTTTGTTAAATGTTGCGCTCTATCTGATTCAGTACTAAGATAACTTTAAAATACCACTAAAAATGTGCTAAGGCAAATAACCTTATAAAGAAATAAACAAATTGTTGATATTTCTAAATATCCTTCTATTGACTATACTCGGAAAGTACCTAATTGTTAAACACCTGTTTTTAAAATGTATAAAACTCAGGTATAAATCAATAATATTAGATTTATGGTGACCATTTGAATATTGCTTTTCCTTTTATCTCAATATGGGTTATCTGTAGATGACCCATTAATATATGTTTATTGATTAGCCATGTTTGCCACCAATGTCACGCATATGGACTCCTAATAGAGCTTATGTCAAAAGAAGTTTTTTTACGAGAACGGCTTGTTACTCAATTGCTCAACCTCTGTTTTTTCGAAGCTTGTAAGTATATAAGGATAGAGCTAGGACAGGATTAATCGTTAGCCAATGACTGCCGCTCCCGGGAGTAAATTTTAAACATCACTGACATCTATCGAACAGAAATCCATAAATCGATTAAAAAATCAATGTATGTGAACTGTCCGTACTGGAATTCGAGTTCTTGATCACCACAACCGAAGCTAACGATGTTGATCACTAGGCTAAACGTCTGGCAATATTACACACTAATAAATAAATATTAAAATATGAAAACTGATTTTTATTTAGCTATTGATCTTTTACCCAATAGTTCTCACAAATAATTACGCTACGAATTTGTTTTTGAATTATTGAGGTTTTTTACATCTCCGTATATATCGTCACTAACGACCCGAATTTTGCCTTTCGGCATCTTCAGCTATTCAAGCGCACGAATTAACTTGAAATGACAAATATCTCAATAATTCAAATATGCTCCAAGAAGATAATTAATACCCGTCCGCCTAAACGATAACAAACATTTTTTTTTTTCATTAAAACAAGTTTTTTTTATATATTTATTACCCGATCGTAGAATATGGTAATCTCAGATCCTTTTATATATTTTGTTTACTTTGTCACGTCACATATTCTCTGATGATTCCCCCCTTCATCACAAATCATCAAATTATATCAGACCCCTCCCTCCTACAGAGCGTGACGTCATACATGGACCCCCCTAAGCAAAAAAAAATTGATCAAATTTGAATTTTCGAATGTTTGTATATTTCCATGTACTTCGTTACACACATATGAATGCCTGAAATGCCCAAAATCGAAACCCGGGTCGTTAGTGACGAAATACATGGAAATGTACAAACTTTCAAAAATTCAAAAATTCAAATTCCATCAAACACTATCATCAGTCAATATCTTAAACTAAGTTACTATCGATCCCGGTCCAGTTTGAATAGAAAAATCTTAGGGATAATTGGAATTGGAATATTTACAGTTTTATTAAAACTTTTTTTTTTTTTAAATATTTCTCGACTGATTTAACTATTCGTAATTTTAATACTGTTTTGAGAGAGTTGGCGTGGAGCATTGTGTTGATTTAAAAATTCTATGACTTAATGTTAATTTTCCAAATCAACCGCTTCACGAATTCCTCAAGCACTTTCACTTGACAACTAAATTTCCTTTGCGTTTTCCGCCAGTCCTCCTGAAGAGCCTTCACCCTCTGAGTGTCGTCTGCCGACCATGACGAAACAGTGGTGTTCATTTGACTTCCAATGTAATTTCTGAAAACGATTGAAACATTCTTCTTATTGCTATTTTGCTCATGCTTGAAACTAAATCCGCCAGGCCTGAAGCCTAAAGCCAACGAATTTGGCTTTAGCTGCTGTGTACACGGGTTCGAATATCATCATATTTTTATTTGTAAACGCATATTTACAGATAACTAAAAATTACTGTCAGTACCGGTAGCCAACGACGTTACCAACTGCACCACGGAGCCAACTGCGTTACGGATCTCTCGGGTTCAATTCCCGGTGCGAACAGTTTTCATAAATTGAATCTATTTATAGGTTTCTATTCGTAATCTGAGTGTTTTTGATCTCAAAAATTTCCTCCCACTAATCCGGGGCGTAACGAGAGCGATTAGCTATCCACTAGTCCAGTCCTAGCCTTAACCTTATATCCCTACTCTCTTCGAAAAAGAGAGGTTAAGCAACTGAGTAACAAGCAGTTCTCGTAGAAAAATTTCTGTTAAGATACCTCCATTAGGAAGCCATATACTCCACGTTGGGAGCGGACATGGAAAAAAAATACTGTAATATGTTTAAAACATAAACATTTACTTATGAAATAAAAAGTAAAATTTTGAAAAATAAAATTTGCATGAACAATTATTAGCAAAGTTACATAACTGCAAAAATTATTTCATATTGACTTAAAAGCAAAATTAACTATTCACAAATATTCGAATCTGCGAATCTAAGATATCTTATTGCAAAAATGTATATTATAAGAAAAATAAAATAATTCATTCATTGTATTTCAAGATATTTTTTGCTCTGCGACCAATGTCAAGCCGACAATATATATTGGACGCCACTGTCAATAATTATTTTGCCTTCTGCAATTCGTTTTAATTAAGTTTCGCTATTGTAAGTAAATAAAACAGAAAGATAGACTCTTCTTATTTTAACCGAATTGTATTTTTTTAACATTCCAAATAAAACAAACTCAAAGATTTTACGATAGCTCGTTATATCAAATTTAATGATAACTCAGAATATCTAATATAATCTCTATTTCTAATAAGTCTCTGTATTTCCACGATACTCATAATTGTACCCACCACCGCACATTACGGAATAACGACGTTTCTTGGCGTATATCGTAACACAGACGCTAAATCAAATAGCAGTCGCTTTATTACATCGTTGAGAGGCCCCCTTAAAGCGAGGCCAAAGATATCTGCCCCATTGTTTGGACCTGGATATCGATATTGGATTTGAATAATCATTGCTTTTTGGGTCCGTGGTGCAGTGGACAGCGTCGTTGGCTAGGGTTACGTATGTCTCGGGTTTATGTCCCGGTACGGACAGTTTGATAAATTGATTTTTTAATCGATTTATGTTAGTATGTTAGGATGTCTAAAATTTCCTCTCACTCATCTGATCCTAAAAACGGGGCGTAGCGAGAGCGATTAGCTGAGCACTAGTCCTGTCCTAGCTCTATCTTTCCCACTCTCTTCGAAAAAAAGTTTGAGCAACTGAGTAACAAACCAGTTCACATAGAAAAACTTCTTTTGAGATGAACTTCTTCGATTAGGAGCCATATGCTCCACATTAGAAGCGGACATGGTAAAACCTTCTATATTACGTCTTCGGCGTGTGTGGTATAGTGGCTACTGCTTTACCCTAGCGATCGGATGGGTAAAATATACATTATTTCAACCAAATATTTGAAACCTCTGGCATGGATATTTGTGATGTATTTTCTCCACATGACAGTCTCACTTATCTTAAAAGGTCCTGGCGAGAACGATTGGCTAACCACTATTCCTGTCTTAGCCTTATCCTCCTATCCTTACTCTCTTCGAAAAAAAGAGTTTGAGCAACTGAGTAACAAACAGGTCTCGAAGAAAACTTCTGTTGAGATACCATCGTTAGGAATCCAAACTAGATATTGGAAGCGGACATTTAAAAAAAAATCATGGCATTTAATAGTAACAAAATTTATTGCTACTACGTTTGAGTAAGAGTTGACAAAAAAGTCATTTTGCAAATTTTCTATGGCAATAAATTACAGTATTATTAGCTCTTCAGAAGGTTGTTAAAATATAAACACTTTATTCCTCACAATAAGAGAGATGATGTTATTACAGTGTCATTACAACTGTACGATGAGTGGCATTTTGCGGTAGATACAGATGAAAAATAATTAATTTCATAATAACTTATGTTTGCAGAAAACTACGGCCAATCCGGGATCCAAGCCTTTCGAGAATTGGCTGAACGCGCCAACGTATGTATAGCCAAAGAAGATTCCGTCCTCAGCAACGCCGCTGACGAAGACTTCGAAGAGGTCGTCAAGAACCTTCGCCAAGATAAGAGCGCCAAGGTGGTGGTCTGCTTCTGTGAGGGTATGACTGTACGTGGACTCCTTGCTGCCGAGGAGAGGCTCAATCATACTGATAGACTGCTCATCGTTGGCAGGTAACTAGTTGTGATTTTCAGCATATTAAAATGTATTTATTTACTCCTCATATAAAGCTATAATCGTACCAGTAGTTAGTTGACCGCTTAAAAGAAAATTCAACAAAAATAACGATTAACGTTTAGCATTAGACCGAATGATGACAAAGCAAGTGTATTTACTAAATGTCTTAATTAATATGATAAGACAAAAATTAGGAAAGGGTCTGTTACAAAATAACTGTGGTCAATTTTTAACAACAATGTTTCAGTAGTTGACCATCTAAAAAATTGAAACTTCCTGTAGTTGATCACTTTTTTTCAAGTAGTTCTGATTCTGGGTTTCGTGACAACCTTTCATCACGGTTGCGTCAGAGCTTCCTGTAAAACCACTCTCGGTTGAATCAAGTAGCACATGCTTACATTCACTGATATCCTTAACAATTCTGGTGTTCTATAGTGTTGTTTTCAAATGGCCGCTATGACACTCCAATGACATATATGGTGATGTGTTAGTTCCTCAATCCGATAAAGGATGGTTCACTTATCTTAACTCTACAATTTACAGGAATCCCGCGTCTACATTTCTTATTTTGAGCCCTTTTATTGAAAAAAGGCCAACTACCTGTACAATTATTTACCTTACTGTAAATTTGCAATTGCCGAGTCATCGCTAATGTAAAACTATATACAAATAGGAAATATCTATGTAAATGATCTTCTTGTCGCTGAAGTTGATAGATTAAATCGGTCCCAGACTAAATGTGTTAAAAGATCTAGATAAAGTACATTGTAGTAAGTAGAGAGTGTAGAGACTACAATACCGGTATTAACATAACAAGGATACCGGTATTTCGATTTTCAGATTTTGAGAATTTGGCCCCAGTTCTTGTTTAAAACATTTTCTGTCGAGATGCTCCAATGGAAAACAGCATTTTCCATAGGCCTGCATATATTGGGTCAGAAACTATTTTAATTTTTCTTCAATAAATTTTATAAATTGTCAGTAATTAATCAAAATGGTCATTAAGTATTATAAATGGTCAGTATACACCTGATCAGTTAGTAAAAATAAAAGGTCAATAATTTATATAAAAGCGACGATGGACCTGGCTTGGACATGTGCTGCAGATGCCCCAGGGGAGCCTGAATCTTACCTGTCTCTTCTACTAAACAGATGAATTCCGTCACCCTGGAAGGCCGCTGATGACCATCTATAGCAAGGATGCCCAACCAGTCGGATCCCGAATTTCGTGAATTTTGAAAAAAAATATTATTTTATATAAATACGACTGTCTGTCGCCAAATTTCATTTTCTGTTCATTGGGTTTTGAGACGTTCGGTCCCAGGGGACGTTCTGCTTTGAGGACGGTGGCGGAAATTGGTCGAACGATGACGGACAGGACGGGTGAGTGCCACTCAAGTGAATACCTTAGACAGTGAATAAGCATAGAAATCTAACGAGGGAATGCAGTCGCCGTTATGGGTACGCTCTAGGTATCCAGGGGGATGGAGGAAATTTTTTTTTATTCTGGGCGACAAATTTGTTTAAATGTTTAAAAAAATAAATAAAAAATGTTTGTAAAGATTTTTATATAAATGAAATATATGTTATATATGTATATATTATATACAATAAAAATAATAATAAATACTATGTTAAAAATATACGAAAATACTAAATTTGAATTATTTTGTAAGCAGATGCAGATCTAATTATATGTTGCATTTAGAGTAAACATTTTCATGTTTAAAGAAGGAAAAAAACATTAAATAAAAATTCATGTAAGAATCATATTAGAAGTCGATCCCAAGGCAAAAAAGGTTGGGCACCCCTGATCTATAAGATGTACTCGGAGGAGCTATGGGACTCTGGAATAACCTGGGAGGAAGTAAAAAGACTAGTGGGAGACAGAGAATCTTTGGAGGAACTGTGTTATGGCTAAAAATTATATATATCATGGTCAGTTAAAATTAAACGGTCAGATAATTATATTAAACGACAATTTGGCAATTATTTACTGACCAAACCTAATAACTAACTAACCATTTACTATTCTTGACTGCCCATTTATCGAATTAATTACCGACCATTTATGTAATTAATAACTGACCAAATAATTAGTTTCTTTTCCATATTGATTAAAAAAGTTATCAAGAATATAAGATTATTCAAGAATGATAAATTGAATTATCAAAATTATACGCATTTGAAAACTTCATAAAACTATTTATTATATTTAAGCTCTGCCGGGATATACGAATTGTTTCGGTCTATCAAATAACGCAATCCCTTTGATTGGCAACACAAAAACAACTACAGCCTACAGGGCTTTGTTTGCTCGGTTCATATCCGCCTATAGTGTTTGTTTGTTTGTTTTAATCTCGCGGCGGGCCCACGAAGCGGGCGCCGATGTAATTATTTTCGTTCGAATAACCTGAGAATTGATATAAACAATCGCCAGGTGATCGGTCTTAATTAATTATTTACCTGTCGCACGCAAAATCGAAAATAGCTTCGCCAACACCGAATTGAAATGCGGATGGTAAATGTTTATTCATAAACATAATGTTTCATTTTGATTTATATTGAGTTTTTAATATTATCAAAACCCCTTTAATACGAAATTGAAGCAGTTTTTTTCTGTCATATTTTCCAACTGAAATCGTGCGAAACGTTTTTCAGTTTCCTAGCTATTTAATTACTGTTGCGATTGAAAAATCAATTAATGAAACTGTGCGTATTCGAGACATCCATAACTGAAGCCAACGAAGTTGACCACTGCACCATGGACCCGACTACCATGTCTCACTACCAAGGATTAACAGTCAAAATATCAAGTTACTTTGCCTGCCAAACGAAATGGTTAATGTAAGGTTAATTAATAAATTCAAATAACAAAATGGCGATAATTTTGTAAGCTGAGCACGGAAACGAGTAATTTGCTTAAGACAAAGATATTTTGTTATCTGATTATTTGTCTACTTGAGCTGTCTCCAAGGAAACATTTTACATGTGAGGCGCTTAAAAGCAAAACCGAGTCCACATTTATGTCAAAATTCAAAAAAAAATTCTTGCATTTTAAGATAACGGTTAAGTGAAATTTTAATACCAAATATAAATCGTTCAAATTTGAATTATAGAGATTTTGTACACTTACATGTATTTTGTCACTAACGACCCGGGTTTCGCCTTTCGACATCTTCAGGTATTCGACCAGACGAGTGGACTAGTAAGTTTGAGTCCACTCGTGTGCTTGAATACCTGAAGATGCCGAAAGGCGAAACCCAGGTCGTTAGTGACAAAATACATGGAAATGTACAAAATCTCAATAATTCAAATTTGATATTGAAATTCCATCAAGCACCCTCAGTCGATGTCTTAAATTATAAATCGTTCAATTAACGTCCCGTGTTTCGCCCTCTAGCATCTTCAGGCATTCAAAAAATACGACTATCGACTTGATGAAATTTGACGAGATATCGACATGACGAGATTTTAATATCAAATATGAATCGTTCAGCTAGCGAGCCGGGTTTCACCTTATGGCATCTTCAGGCATTCATAAAATACAACTATCGACTTCATGAAATTTTAATATCAAATATAAATCGTTCAATTCACGACCCAGGTTTCACCTTTTGGGATCATCAGGTATTCAAAAAATACTGCTATTTAACTTGATGAAATTTGACGAGAATAAATAAAATTTGACTAAATATCGACTTATCGATCTAATTTTTGTATCAAATATATGAATTGTTCAATTAATGACTTGGATACGAATATGCACGTCGTTTAATAATAGCATTTCAATGTAGACATATCGGTGTTTGCTTTTAGACGTCTCATGTAACTTGAACATTACGGCAAATTCAGAAAATCATGACTAAATTTGTGTACGACCATGAAAACAAAAAATATTCGAGAAAATAATCATTATGGAGACACGTCTTATAAATCTACATAAAGATAGGTCGTGACACAGCTAAAGATAAAAGTCAAATGTGGCTTATTTTTGGTGGAAAGATTACATCGGCACCCTTAAATGAAAGCTAACCTCACTTCGTGTTCAGAAAAAAATAATTGAAAAATTCATGATCGTTTTATGTCAGTACACTATCATCCATCAAACTTGAATATTACTCTCACATTATGACATAACCATCGTATAAACAAGTGATATCCAACCAGTAACCCGCGGTGCGTGGAAGAGTGCAAAATGGTATCATTTTTTTGTTACAATGTCCGCACTTAATGTTGATTAGAATGGAGATATCTCAACAAAATTTTTCTACGAAAACTTCTCAGAAAAAAAATCAGTCGCTCAACACCTTTTTTATTGAGCACAGTAGACACTTAGTAGAAGGTGTTAACTGTCAATTCTTGGTGGGAAGGCATATGATTTTAAAAAAATAAAACAAAATTTGTTCGTATTACTTCCACATGTTAATAATGATCAGGACCGATTTTTCTCATCACGACCATTATCAACTGATAAAAATACAAACATAACAGAGCTATTTATATAAAATTTAATGTTAAAAGTTAAAATGTATATCAAACAGTTGCTTCATGAACTAAGACAAGAATTTACTGATCATCAAACAAATTATACATATACCAAATAAAATAGTCTACAATTAAAATGTTAATGATGTTTTACAAATCAATAAATACTAATCTGAAATCAAAAATAAAGCTACATTAAAAGTCCATTAAGTAACTTAATTTAGAATATAGTCGAATAAAAGAGAGGAATAGGACAAGACTATTGGTTAATTGATTTCTCTTGCTATAGCGTTTTTAATAACGTATAGGCTGGAGGAATTTCAGATATCACATACATCCATGCCTTCGAACATAAATCTATAAATGGATTTTAAAAACCAATTGATGAAACTATCCGTACTTGGATTAGAGCTCGTGAACACCGCGATCGAATCCACCGATAATTAACATTGATTCATTGTGTTTCTATCGTATATATCGACGGTGTGTTGGCCAATTGATATAACCATTGAGAAGGTCCGATCGAAGAGGGGCGAATGTTTGGTTATCACCGTCTGGGAGGTCTGGGATCTCTAGCAAACACCATTTCAATCCGGTTCATCTCTTATTTAATTAATGAAGATGCAGTGTTTTAATACACAAAAATTACCAGTAGCACATAAAATTCAGTCTACATTTACAATTACTTAACACATTAATTTACCTTTAAGTTATAATGCAATTGACACAACAAACGATTTTTAATTTAAATGAAGTCCAATTTCAAAACAAACAAAAACAATTTATAATGACTTGTGATGCCGGCCGGCTCCCTTTATCCGAAGGCCTCCGAAAGCCGACTGTCTGCCAAAATAAAAATTAAACTTCAACCACTGTAGGTTCCTCCCCTTTTTGTCAATAATAGACTCGTCCGCTGGACGCTTTCTAATTTTTAGCTATAACCCTAAGCCAACCGATTGCTTTTAACGAAAATAACTCGGTTCGACTACCAAAAATCATTGCCATTAAAGCTGTGCGCTGCCAGTTATGAACCCTAATAAAACTTAAATTACGGGATTATACGTATATAAGTTTCTTCTACAAACAATAATAAGATAATAATAAACAAATATTTTTTTTTCCTAGATTCTACATATATAAATGTTTCCTTAATTTATTAACAACAAAAGCTGGAAATTTTTGAAAAAATAAATTATTTGTTCCCAAATTTCGTCATTCACAAAATATTAGTAGACATTCTTAATTTTATCACTTGTTTATAAAGATAAGAGCTACATTCATGTTTTTTTTTATCAAATTGCTTTTATTTTTACTAAATTGAATGCCTTTCTATTTATCGGAGTGGGTTTTACCCCCCTTACATGCAGCGAATGATATTAAAAAATGACTTATTGTATTGAAATCGTATCAGAAAATTTTAATAGTAAACATTTTGTCCTTAAACCATTTGTCTGTAAGCCATTTGTCGGATAAACATTTTGTCGTGCACATTTTGTCTTTAGACCATGTTTTTAGACAATTTGTCGTGTAATCATGAACTACATTAGGAAAGGTTACATAGGAAAAAAAACGTATAGGTAAAGTAGCAGGCTTATTAAAAGGTTAGGCATCACAGTGACACACAGTGTCTACCGCTAATAGTATTATACAATAAATCTTATTCACCCTGCAATTCCAACTACAGCGAACATATTTCCATTGGACTTTGAACGACATATTCCACGTTTTGACATACATTGCAAACATTGTAATCGTAGATTTTAATTGCCATATGGTTTCAAGTGACTTTAGCTACACTAATTATTAATTACGAGATTGTTCCGCGCTATTCTAACTTTTTAAATTGTCAATACGAACTACAATATTTATCATAATCGTAAGGAGTATTTCGTAGTATATGTACGTCACGCATGATTTCTATTATTTTCTCTGTAATCCATAGACCATTTTAAATGTTTTTATTTATAATTGATCGATTGTTTTCGGCTCCATATTTTGAGTCGAGTAACTTTATTATAACTTCAGAAATGCTTACCAAATTTACGATTGTATTATTATTAACGTTTTCATAATAACTTTTAAAGTGTTAACTGTCAATTCTTGGTGAGAAGGCATTATATTTTCAAAATAAAACACAATTGTTTGTACTACTTCCACATGTCTAATGATCAGGACCCGTTTCGTTCATCACGAGTATTATCAATTGTTTTTATAATTGTTTATTTCGGCTTGATACTATAACAACCGACCAGAGTACGACTTCAAAATAATAAACGTCGCTTTAAAATAACATCAAAGTTTTCGGATAATGTAACTTGGCTATGGTTAGTTGATATTTAATATTGATGTCCCGTGACCTCGTAGGGAGCAGTACCGAGCAGCTGGTATTATAAATTATGTTTACAATATACATTGATTACTCGGCTTCGCCCGGGATAGATTCAAACTCATTCTTTATTAATTAAGAGTATATACTACGCTCACCTCCAACCAAATCACAAATATGTAAATACGGCAGTTTAAATAATTATTATACTACGTTTCTATAGATATAGCGTATGTATTATATAAATAGATCAGGTAGGTGTACAGTCTGTCCTTCGCCATGGTTGTATTGAACTTCTAAAAGTAGACACCGGAAATATACATATTTTCCTCTTTTTTATTGTGATCTTATTTTGGTGGTGTCACTGGTAACTAATGTTGAAAGTTAAAAATCTAAGATTTTAAATACAGTTTTGGACGGTACCCATAAAACATAGTCAACTAAAAATAACATTAATATTAGAACATTGAAAATAGCTCAATTGTCCTATAAATGGCAGCCAGAATGACACGTCGTTACTGTTTACCATTTGTTAGGGGCTTTTGTGTTAAACAGACACACCTTTTTTATATGAGATAGATCAGGGGTAACGAACCTGTGACCTTATAGGGTTTTGAGTGGAGCCTTTTGACTGAAATAAACAAATACATAAATAGATAAATTTCATTGTTTTCCTCCATTTACAAAATAATGTACACACCATCGGCGTGCGGTGGACTTATCACTATCTCTATCGCACAACCTGATTCGGGTATGAGCAAGAAGGATACAAGAGCATGCGCTGCATGTCCTTGTACCTAAGCACATTCGACAGGTCTTGCTTTAAATGTAATACATACAGTAATTGTTTATGTATTATTTATATTCACCCAACCGTGTATATAACACGAAGGTTTTTAAAACAACAACAAAAAAGGGAAAAAATCATCACGTTGTATTTGAATCAATAAGGTAAATAAAATAATTACATCAATATCCGAAGCTGATAATACATATCTTTCAGCTATTCATTCGTGTTAGTTCCCTCTGCGTGGTGTATATTATACAAACGATGTCTTTTCTTGCACAAAGGAGTCTATTTAAGTGTCAGGTCTACAATAGAATCACACAATACAGCTGAGCAATATTGTATCTTATTTATTCGCATTGTAAGCGCCTAGGCTTACTGCACCAGCGCATATTAAAAGTTAAATAGCAACTGGTGGGCTACAACAGGTTAAAATTATTTTTTGTAACATAACACTGAAAATATATTATATGAATAACTGTTGGCAATATATTACTTTAGGTAGACAGATAACACTCAATTCTTGATGGAATGTCATAATATTTATAAAAATATACCACAAGTTTTCATAATGATCATGAGCAGTTCTGTTCATCACGTGAATTGTCATTATTTTGTTTTTATTTAACCATATCCGTGCCTAATGTGGAGCATATGACTCTTGACGAGTTTATCTCATCAGAAGATATCTTGATATTCAGACGTTCAAGCACTTTTAGGATAGAATAGAGATAAAAGGATAGAGTTAGTAGTTAACTTAGGGTTATAAATAATTGCACTTTGTGTTAGATAGTATTCACTTGGTACACTTGAACTTTTGTTTCGATAGTTTGCACTTTGTATAAGATAGTATTAACTTAGTACACTCAAACTTTGATTTTAATAGTTTTCACTTCGAAACGGATTCTTTTAACAAAGTACCACAGACTAATTTTGATAGCTTGACTTTGAAACGGATTATTTTAATTTTGTATGTTATGGACATTGAAATAAATTATATTAACATATTGCATGTCCACTTAGAACCCTGCTTCTTCATAAATACCACTCCTATAATATACTAGTGAATACATTCTAATGCGTGTAGTAAAGACGATACAGGCGGCCTAATATAGAGTTACGACAAGTAAACTAGTCTATGGTGGAAAATCCTATGTTGCAAGTAGTAAAGAATAAGTGACATATCATTACAGCGTTGTGAAACTATCGATTTCAAAGTGTGAGTATTTATATTGAGTGAAAACTATTTTGTCTATGTGATAATATTTTTTCGTAAGTGCAACATATTTCTTCAATGTTTAAATATATTTTTTTATGTGGCATCACTTTATTTTTAGTGAAATAATTTGTTTTTTGTCGAATGTATTTGTTATAAGTGAAAACTATCTTTGCGAAAGTGAATATCATGTAAAAAAAGAGCATTTAGTTGTAAGCCGTTAACTTATCGCTCTCGCTGCATAAATTCATAAATCTATTGAAAAATCAATTTATCCATTCTGGGACTCGAACCCATGAGATCTGTAACCGATGGCAAAGACGATTCCCACTCCAAGATGATCTGTCCCCCGCCAGTCTTCTTGCTTCCTCCAAGGTAATCCCAGCGTCCCTTAGCTCTGCCGAGTGCATCCTATGGATGGTCATCAGCGGCCTTACCATGCGACGGAATCTATCCGGTTGGTATAAGAGACAGGCAGAATGTAGCCTCCCCTGAAGCATCTGCAGCGCGTGCCCAAGCCAGGTCAATCGTCGCTTTTTTTATTTTGTACGTAATAAGGGGGTGGTCCGTCCGGTGTCTTACCTCCGAGTTTTTGACAAAGTCAAACCACTGTACCCCTTGTATTTGACGCAAGCACCTGTTTTTACTGTTACAAAAGTCAAGTAAGCAAAATTTCTGGCATCAGGAAGAATTACAACCACTTCTTTACGAATCAGACGTTGATGCATTAGTATTTCAAAAACAAGATCAAATATCCCATTAATTAATATCGATGGTGTTTTAAAGACGACAGAGCAGGTCTCGGCCAGATAAATTGACCACTTTTTGGAAGGGAAATATCATTTTACATTAGTCTTAGGTTTACAAAATCTGACCCGGCCACTTGACGTAAGCCACTATCATATCGACACTTCCTCCGTAGAATCCCGTATCTACAAACATGAGAATTTACAGGACTGCATTTCAAAGATGCATAATGCAACTCTCTCCTGAACAATTTCAATTTTGAAGTTTACATCAATTGGCCAACACACCGTCGATATATACGATAGAAACACAATAAAGCAATGGTATAGTTAAAATATTCCGAGCATGTAGCCGGGTGGTAAGCATCGTTGGATTCGATTGCGGTTTCACGATTACGGACAGTTTCATCAATTGTTTTTTTTAATCTATTTATATATTTATGTTCGAAGGCATGGATGTATATAATATCTGAAATTCTTTTAATTTTGAGGGTTACATCAATTGGCAAAAACACTGTCGAGATAATGTCGCCCTCCTTTTCTTATTTAATAATAAAATTACGAATTGAATTTTTGAACGAATTAAACAATTTATATATAACCCAAAACATTTAGTCGGCAATCAACGTGGCACAAAAGGTTGGATACCCATGGATCAGATCTATCTTATAACAATAAATTCTGATAGTCAATTCGTTGTCAAACTGTCGAAGTTCTAATTATGTAATTTCACACATCCGTTCGAGTACAAATAGGAAAGACAATAATAGAAAGGATTGGCTTAAATGAAATGGGGTGGTTGGTTGTGATTGGTTGAGGACAGCGGAAATGCTTCGATCTGAAACACTTAGCCACATAGAAAATTAGTGCTGAAAAAGAAAATCAAACAAAGTAATATCTCTTGTATACTAGTATAGCGTGCTCCAGTATGAAAAATACTTGAGATAATATCATGACATTAATTTATGTCTCTCTATTTACATACCTTAACAATTTCGTTAATTATTTACGAATTCGATTTAAGTATTAGTTTCTTTTTTATAGTTTTTTATCATTAATGCTGTGAACGAAATTGACTGAATTCATATTGACATCTTAATTACGTAAAACTAACATGGAATATGGCTGAGCTTGTTTTTTCAGACGGTAGACTGACCGTCCTAACTCAAAATTGCTGACTTTCGACTTAAGAAATTTAACTATATGTCGAACGTCGATTACAAGTACTAAATAAAACTATATCTGAAAAATTACTCTTCTACTTAACAAATTTCAATCACGGAATATATCTACGGAATTTATTATCTATACTCTATACAACCTGCACTTATTACCTATTTAAAATATTTCCTCTAAAGCGAGAGATTTTCTGCGCGGAAAGCTCAAAGGCTGATCAGACCAAATCAACAAATTCATTTGATTTGTTATACAAATTATTGTTTTTTCGTGTGACTTTACAAATTTAAAATTGTAATTATTTATTCACTTACACTATTAGGTATATAATTAATATTTTTAATTTAATTAATTATTTATTTAAACTTCATCAATTTTGAATTTAAGTGCGCGTCAATTCAAAGTGAGTAGTACGCTGGAGCTCAAAAACTGCTGCGTGGACTAGCATCTTAGAGGAAAAATGCCTTCCTTCATTTTTTTTATTACAAATCTAATTCATAAATATAGATACGTCAAAAATATTTTGTATTTTTTTCCCCCGATTCTGAACTGTCGTAATTATATTTTGTCACTGTTCAGCTCTGTTTCTTCATTTTCTGTTTTACCATGTTCTGTTTTATCCGGTTTCCACAAAGATGGAGATGATAAAAAAACGCAACAAACTGATTTCTATTCTATTAAAAATAATGACTTATTCATAAAGATATCGTGGTGACAAAATATCCACTGATATTAACTTTCCTTTGACAACATAATACACAAAGCTATTTTTTACTTAGTTGTGAATTGTGTTGTCAATATTCTTTTATTATTTTCTACACATTCTGTACACCCAGTACAGAGCGAAGAAAATCCGTAGATATAAAAGAAATCCCCATACAACAATGATAGGACCTTTATTAAAATCTTTATTGTACTCTTAATTTCAGCCGTTTGCGGTTTCTTCGGAAATTGTCGTGCCACATTGTTCACAATTACTGGAATAATTACACACGTAATTTAATTTCCAGATGTTTTATATTACGATAGACTTCTACAGTTATCAAAATATTTTCGAAGTTTTCAACCATTTTTTAATTAAATATAATTACAGTTACATAAACTTCTATCCATCTTCGTCTGCTCCGTGGTGCAGTTGTCAACGTCGTTGTCTACGGTTACGGATGTCTCGGGTTCAAGTCCCGGTGCAGACAATTTCATAAATTGTTTTTTCAATCATTTATGGATTTCTGTTCGTAGGCATGAATGTTTGTGATCTCTAAAATTCCCTCTCACTCATCCGGGGAATAGCGAGAGTGATTAGCTAACCACTAATCCTGTCCAAGCCCTATCCTTCTATCCGTTCTCTCTTCAAAAAAGAGAGGCCGAGCAACTGATTAACAAGCAGTTTCCGTAGAAAACTTTTGTTGAGATACCTCCATTAGTGGACATGGTAAAAAACTTCGATATTATTTTCTTGGCGTGTGTGGTCTATTGACTATAGCTTTACCCAAGCGATAGGATGGTTCACGGCTTAATTCCCGACAAGTAATATAAAATATAGACTTTTTTAACCAAATATTCAAAATCTCTGGCAATGATATTTTTTATGTATTTTCTACACATGTTGATCTCAAGTTTTTTAAAAATTCTCAACGAGTTAATCATGTGTGATTTAAAAATTTCTTAATGTCTGGTGCCATGGCTATTATTAGCTGTAATGACATAATTAATAAATATGTTTAGCTTTTTTATAACAATGGTTTTACAACTATGTGTGACACAATAATATACAATTGTACATCAGTTTTATATACCTTCATTTCTTCACTCAATTTTATATAAATACGCCTGTTATGTTTGTATTTTTATCAGTTGATAATGCTCGTGATGAGCGAAACCGGTCCTGATCATTATAAATATGTGGAAGTAGTACAAACAAATTGTGTTTTATTTTTTAAAATATACAATTGTATTGAAAAAAAGAAACTTCTTTTCGAAATTTAGCGGCTGCATATTTTCATGAGGCAAGAAGTAGGACAACACATGCAGATTCTTCCATTCTTCCATTAGAAAAATATGTCATTGAATTTAAATTTTTTTTAACCTTTAAGCAAGATTTTGTCGGCAGCAATGCGTTTTTATGTGATTATGCGAATGTTGATCTCCTTAAAAAAGGGTTCTGTAACGAAATTTTCTTGGGAAACGCTGTTTTATTTTAACTCTAAAGTATTTTCCATGCGTACCATCCGTACGGTGCAATTTGCACTAATCAGTGAGCTCTGAAGCAAATTAAACGTGTCTGCTTGACGATTGTTTGGGGGGTTAAAGCTGTTTAATTATCGGAGAATCGTTGTTAATTCTCTTCTCTTTTTGAAAACATAACTGTGCAGAGTTGAATTCATCCTTTTAGGATCAAATAAACGTATCTCAACTGACAACGATTTCGATTTAAGTATGGTACTTGTTTTGTCGAATACGTTGTTGCAGTAGTCAACCTTATATCCGTACGCTTTTCAAAAAAGAGAAGTTGAGCAACTGAGTAACTAGCCGTTCTCTTAGAAAAAAATCTGTTTTAAGATTCCTCCATTAGGAAGTCAAATGCTCCATATTTTGAGTGGACATAGTTTTAAGAAAATGGTAATGGATGAAAAGTATAATGTTTTGTTCCCATACCATGTCCGCTCCCAATATGAAGCGTATAAACTCTAATTGGATCTCATCTCTATAGAATTTGCTTTACAGGAACTGATTATTACTCAGCTGTATACTCTTGTTCGTATAGAGTAAGGATATAAATATGGGACTAATATCAGACTAATGGCTAGATAATCGCTTTCGCTACGTCTAGAATTGGATGGCTGATAGAGAATTACAACATCGTAGACATCCATGCCTTGGAACACAAATGTATAAATCTTATTATTATGTTTAAAATCATTTTTCTAAATGTTATCGTTTAACATTTTAATATGCATCAACTGTTACAAGAAGCTAACTCGACGTAAAAGCAATCTTTTTTATGAAATACGTTTTATGAGGACGGTAAATTGTTAATCAAAACTTTTCATTTTGGCAAAAAAACTTTGTTACGGAATTCATTTACGACTTGTAAAATATGTTTACACGATACTATGAAGGTGTTCAAATAAAATTTATAAAGGTAAAATAAAATTTAATCGTGACGATATTACGCAGCAAAGCGGCTCGTTATAAATTTCTTTCGAAAAAATATAAATTATTTAGTTCAAAGCAAGAACGGCTCGTCTTTCGGTGCCACAAGGGCCGGCCTCACCAATAATTTAAATGAGGTATTCGAAATAATTTAGATTGAAAAACTTTAAATATACAATTGTAAGTATGCAATTTTGAAATTTACAGTCGTTTGAACTTCAAAGTATGTTTTACTTTCAATTTTGTTTGTGCTTAATTCTCGATGCGATGATACAATAAGATATACATATATATATTTTCTTGTTAACATCCAGGTCCGCCGTCGAGTCGTTTACGTAACTTGCTTCTATTACGGAACTCACGTGTTCGATTCTCAGTATTTACTCGATTTGGGGATTTCTGTTCGAAGTCTCGACTTTTTCAAATTCCCGAGATTCGAGACACAAATTTTCCCAGACATTATGCGACGTATGGATTATATTAATATACTAGTATAACTGTATAGATGACTGTATAAATACTGAATGTCTAAAGTAGCTAGTACTTCGGAACTGTGTGTGCATTGTTTCACCACAAACGCTTACGTCATGAGAAAAATTCATACCTACATGTGATATGTGATAATAATAAAGCGTCTACAGAGTGGTATGGGCTATTATATATAAGATCCTATAAAAATTCACTCACATGTTCGTATATGGTGTAAAAATTACCGAGGAATCGGTTTTATTTGATTTCTCACGATATGACTTTTAAGGACATAGGCGTTTTTGTTTTTATACAACTCAATTATGCGTATTCAAAAATAATTATTTTTTATTCATTTTCAATTCGTAATCCAGCTGTTATCCAGACCTGCATTATTTAGATATTAAACATATTATTATACAACAACTTATACTTCCACAATTCAAACATAAAACCGCGTTCTTCTATACTTGGTTCACTGATTTTACTAATTATTCCAGATTCTAAAGAGCTCTGGTTAAAAGCCTCGCCCCCATCTTTTGTGGCGCGACGGCCTGTGGTTGGTTTCGTATATTTTTTTACAGGCAACACTGCCGCCGAAATGAAATTATCTCGTTAACACGGATTAGCATTTAGAACGATTCCCTACAATTATGAGAAAATCAACGCTTTGTTTTAATTTTTATGTCGTCCGTCTTTTCACTCTTTATGGTTTTTTTTTCTCTGTGGTGGCTACACCGAAGTCTAATTTTCAAACGTCTCCGTGTTCGAATTTTGAATTCAAAATTGTGTTACTTAAAATTAAAATTATATCTTAACGTTATTAACGATACTTCAAAACGCTTTCAGTTATATAGATATAATCTTTGCGTTAATAAAGTTAATTAATAATATATTATATACGAAGTCAAATCCCTTTTTATAGAAAATGAAATAAACAAAAAAAGTTTTATAAATTAATACAAGTTTTAGTTGTGTAGTTTTCAATATTTTATATAAATCAACCAATATTTACAAGTAAACTGAATTAACATTAAGTACTTTTTGTATTATAAATGATTTAATTTTGGATTTGCCAATTTTTTATATTAAATTGAGGATTTGACCACTTTTGAAACAAACCATGAGGATTTGTTCACCTTTTATACAAAATTTTTACTCGCTTACTACACTCGTCAGCCATTACCGTCGATCACTATGAACTAAGCCTAAGTCATGTGACAATATTGGTGAATGTGGTTTTCCGATTCAAATTCGACTAGATTTGATATGAAAAAAATGTGTGTTTAACTTGAATTCTTCATTGAATAATATTGGATTTGTTAAGGTATACCAAAATTTCACACTACATACACTGTAACAAAAAAGCTAAATATGGATTTAACCAATTATAATCCTAGTCGACACATATCTAGTTCTTTTTATAGATTAATCCTAATATTGTATTCTAATTAAAATATTTTAAAAATAAAACCAACGTCGCATACACATCAGATGATAGTGAAATATAATTTCAGGTTATGTTTGAACTGGTGCTACATGAGCACTAATTAATTAAAAAAAGATATAATAAACTACTAAGTCCAGTAGATGATTTAAATTTTACGCCAGGGAAATACTATAAATGGAAAAATTAGTATTTATTTTGAATGTTTCCGACTAAAACTGAGTTTAATAGTGTACTCAAAATAAAACGGGAGTGCATAAAGCACACGTAAAGAGCCGCAAACGTCAATTTCGTGGAAATTATTTCGGTAGCACTTTTTACTTATTTTCAAGTAAATAAAAATAGTGTTTTCTTACTTTATTTCCTAGATAACTATATTTCTATTATATATTGGCCGCATTAAAACTACATTAAAGTATATAACGATATTTCGTTATCTTTTTAACTACGCATATTATCAATTATTCTAGCCGCCATTTTAAATTTTCGAATTCCATTTGACACATCATTTAAATAAGGTTTGCCATCATTAAAATGGAACATTACCCCAATAATAGTTATTATAAGGGTTACCACAAGATATGCATTTAATTGTAACATTTTTTGTTCACTTACATTATAATATTCAAATTTAAACTTTTTACATTGTGTTCCAAAGTGTAAAAAGTGAAAAATTTGCAGTTTTGAGTAGTATGAGAAATAAAGTATGAGAAAATGTTCTGAATACCGAGAATTACCAGTTGGTAATCTGTTGTTATTTTAGAATGACAGAGCTATTATTAATTTAGATCCAAACTGTGACAACTACGAAAATTCTATGAAAAATTCTGAAAACTCGTGTTATTAATATTATAAAAAAATAAAATTACGTTAATGATATTATTATTTTTTAGATATTACACCGACACCAAAAAAATTTCAAATATTTAAATGTAATATGAGGGATTTTCAGATATATAATAAATGAATGTACAAACAGTTCTCTTGAACATTTTACTTTTTCTAACTTCACTTTATCCTTTAACGGCGATAAATACACAATACTTGTATCATTGATGTCGTAAACTAATAAATAATAAGTCATAAAAAGTTTTAGGTTTTCTATGTCTTAAGATCGTAAAAAACTAAGTTGGAATTGTTTTAAAATACGTCTCAGTTGAATAATTATTAACGTGGCATCAGACGAATTGAAAAAATCTAAAATCGTAAAACTTTTACAGCTTGAAATAAAACCCGCAAAAAAGTTTCAGAACACTTGATTCAATAAAAGAGTTTAAGTGTGCATGTAAGATTTTTGCTCTTCTTAAATACAGTGTGGTTGTAAGCTGTAAGCAAATGCTGTTTTCCGTGCATTTTGTGGCGACGCGTTTGTTGTCTCGTTGGGCGGCTTTTTAATAATGAAAACAGTAATATTATTTTGAATAAAATGACACCTTGAAGAATTATATCGTTTTTCACAAAATATTCAAACAAAACGCTCTATAGACATTATTCTAGAAGTTTTTAAAACTGTAGAACAAATATCGCATTACATAAAATTGAAATTCGTATTATACGTATTTAGTGAATCTGTTTAAAACCTGTAAGTATTACTTGAGTAACTAACTCCAGACGTGATAACACGTTAATAACTCTATCTACATAAGAGATCTTTATATTAAATATTATGAAGTCACGTCTTATTAGGGAGGGAGTTTTAAATAATGAGATGATTTATGAAGAAGGTGATTGGAGTGGAACTCGTATAAAATACGACGTCACAAAACCTTAATAAATTTTACATTTCACTGAGAATAAAAAATTTCATGAAAACGTTACTTACACAATAGATTAGTTCAATATTCAAGGAGACAACTCTTTTGGGTGTTCCTTATATTCGGTTGCCGTGTCCATGGGCTCGAATATCAGCATGGACCGTTTCATAAATTTGAACTATATAGCACAAAATACATGTAGAAATCTGTACCTTTGTATGTCTGTCGGTCACAACAACTCCTCCCAAACGGAGTACGTTAGCGACGTGAAATTTTCATACGTCAATCTAACTGCAATTGTTAGTTCAACTGTGCTATTTTCAAATTTCAACTCTCAAATTTAACTTTTAACCTAAAACTGAAAACGTGATATTTTTGTCGTTTACAATGAGGAATAATAAAATCAACAAAAGCCGAGAAATATTGCCTGGGGTTGCTAGTTCAAACCAAATATTCCGTGATTGTCATCATCATAGCGTTGTGTTGCTTTTTTTTCCATGTCCGCTCCCAATGTGGAGCATATGGTCTCCTAATGGAGGTATCTTAACAGACTTTTTCTACGAGAACTGCTTGTTACTCAGTTGCTCAACCTCTCTTTTTTTCCAAAGAGAGTAGGGATAGAAGGATAGAGCTATGAGAGAACTAGTGGTTAGCTAATCTCTCTCACTACGCCCCGTGAGGATGGGATGGGTGGGAGGGAGGGAGAACTCAAACTACGAACAGAAATCCATAAATCGATTGAAAGATTAATCTATGAAAACCATCCGCACCGGGAATCGAACCCGAGACATCCGTGACCGTAGCCAGCGACGCTACCAACTGCGCCACGGACGCCGACTGTGTTGATTAGTAACTATAGATGTGTTAATAAACGTCTCAAACAATAATTGTTGATGCTTGAATCATAAAATTGGGAAGAGATTGAGCCGAAAATTATCCATCATTTTTTAAATTAAAACAGTGACATCCTCATTTCGTGTCATTAACGCACCGGTGTAGAAGTTGACATCATTGATAGAAATAAAATTAAAATTCGTGATAGTGTCTTGCCAATGCGTAGACTTGAACAACCGTTTGCTGAACTAAAGGCAATTTTGCATCAATATTTGGTGGACATGTTTACCAAAATTTGGACGGAGCGATTACTATTTTTCAAAAATGAATCGAAAGAAGTTGCGTGGCGATGAATATATTAATTTGAAAGATGCGATTGTAAATGATGTCGATACAGCTCATCATGGAAAATTGGTAATTTTACGCTCAACCGATAAAGTCAAAATGTAATCTGATAATGTCAGTATTGGTAATCGGTGGATCGTTACTTGCAATCTTTTGCTTCCGAAGTTGTTTAGTTCCCACATCAATGTTTAATGCTGTGTCTACACTGTGCATTTTAGAAGCATTAATTGTTATTACCTACAAATGTTGTCGCACAGTTAAAGATGCAACGAGTTTCAAAGATCTCCGATCCGTCGATGTACTTGAATGTGACACGTATCGTGAAGCGTGCCTGGCATTAGGACTATTCAACAATGACAATCAATAGAGAAAATCTGCACGGTGGGATTCACCATTTAAAAAATTAATACTCTTTCCAGTAATCCCCTCATTTTGTGAACGTTCTTATCCAAAAACGCTATGGGAGAAAAATAAGCGACTGCATGTCTGAAGATATATTATTTTGAATATCTTGTGTCAAGAAAATCTATACCGATGCCATTTACAATGATGCACTCATTCAGAGTGAAGGTGGGGAAATTTTTATCTTTTATTATTGTTATTTTCAACTTTTAACATTATTATTAATTGATGGACTATATTTTGTGGGTACAGTCCGCGGTGATATTTTCAACTTTCAACTAAATTTTGACATTAGCTATCCAATTTCTAAATGATCTTATATAAGCGTCCTCTATTTTGGGCGGAGCCGGGTAAAAAATACTAGTATATATTTATATATATATTCACCATATCCGCTCCCTATTCGGAGTATATGACCATCACACGGTTCCTCCAAGATACTCTGTCCCCCGCCAGTCTTCTTGCTTCCTCCGAGGTAATCCCAGCGTCCCGTAGCTCCACCGAGTACATCCTATGGTTGGTCATCAGCGGCCTTCCAGAGCGGCGGGATCCATCTGGTTGGTAGAAGAGACAGGCAGGATCGTCGTTTTTTTCTTTGGACGTAATACGGGGCTGGTCCGTCCTCTCACTTACCTACGAATTCCTGACAAAGTCAAACCAATCGTACCCCTAAACACAGTATACTGTTACTCTTCGCTTTAGTGATGTACCATGACTCGCAACCGTAAATCAGAATTGTCAGAATGCATGCGTTGAATAGGTGGCACTTGGTTTTGACCGAGTCCCAGATTTCTGAATTGAATCGAAGGTTGCTTCAGTTATCCCTAGTCGGATTTCAAGCTTTTTTCTCCAGACTCCAAATATTCCAGCTTGATTTCGTCGTTTTAATAAACCCAGCACTACTTTCCGCATGTGCTTAACCGATCTGTACAATAAAATCTTAAGTTGATATATTTACACAAACATCATTTCATAATCACCCTGCATTCTATTAACTAATATTTTCTTGTCTTGTCTGTATCGTCACGGGTAATAAACTCTCTTTCTTAATTGTGGGTTTTGGATGTTGAAAGAATTAGGATCTGGCGGGGAGTGGGGTAGAGAATGAATAATTTATGACGATCTATGATAGCGAAAATATCTGGTAAATTATATTAACGGGGGGTGCCATTTCGCTCTTTTCACCGCGTTTACATTTATGCTTTTACTATCTGATTTGCAATAGAAAGTGTATTTTTTGCTTTACTGCTAACCCTGTAGAAATACTTATATTTTATTTTTTTACCATGTTCACTCCCAATGTGAAGCCCATGAAGTTACGAGAACTGCTTGTTACTCAGTTGCTCAAATTATCTTTTTCGAAGAGTGTAAAGATTGAAGGATAGAGCTAGGACAGGAATAGTGGTCAGCTAATTGCTCTTGCTGCGCACCGTTTTTAGGATCGGATGGGCGAGATGGGTTTTTTCCATATCCGCTACCAGTGTGAAGCAAATGGCTCCCTAATGGAGGTTTATCGACAGACCTTTTTTACGAGAATTGCTTGTTACTCAGTTGCTCAAATTATCTTTTTGAAAGAGTTTAGGGATATAATTATAGGGCTAGGACAAGAATAGTGTTTATTTAATCGCTCTCGCTGCCCGATTTAAGGATCGGATCGGTGGGAATGAATTTTGGACATCACAAACATACTTGCTTACGAACGGAAATCTATAGACCGATTGGAAACTTCTCACTTTTAGTTTTAGATGTTAACTGTCAATTCTTTGGTGAAAAGTCATTATATTTTAAAAATAAAACACAATTTGTTTGTACTACTTCCACATGTGTATAAAAATCACTGCCGATTTCGCTCAAACCAGTTGATAATGCTCGTGATGAGCGAAACCGGTCATGGTCGTTATGAACATGTGGTGGAACAAACTTCTTTTGAGTTACCTAAATTAGGAGGCTTTATGCTCCACATTAGGAGTGGACATGGTTACAAATGCTGTGTTAATTTTGCCTTGTGCACAGTTGTCATGGAATCAATTTAGTTTTATTATTTAAACACAAAGTGGTTTAAAACTCATAACATAATACCTTAATTCTTTACAACCATATCAGGTCTGGGTATTTACACATCATCCCTCCAAGGCCTTCATCCAGCAGAAGAAGAAGCGTATTGAATAATACACTTTAATAATATAATATTAATCTTTGACCAGATCCAATTCAAACTGGACGAGGGTTAACCCCCATTAAACATTAACCTCATTTATACGGGTTAAAATTTAATATTTATTTGGCACAGGACTAATCAGCTTCTGTACTAAACGCTTATTCGATAAGAAGGGAAATGGCCCCACTAAATTATTTCTAACATGGAAGCATCCCAAACTTTAATATGTATTGGAGTTCACGAAGTCATCGACAGAGGACGGTGTTTGGGAGCCATTAAAGAGATCATTTTCTATTATCCAATTGATAATTTCTATTATCCGTTTAATGATCTTCACGAATAGTGATAAGAAACCATTTCTGTTGACAACTAATCATTTGGCCAGTAACTGATTCCATAAATGGTCAGTAAGAAATAATAAATGGTCAATTAATAATTATGTTTGTTCAGTGAATTATGAATTTCAATATCAAATTCGAATTGTTGAGATTTTCAGAAATTTTTACTGTCTGTCAGTTTGAGTTCATTCGTGTGCTTGATCGCCTGAAGATGCCGAAAGGCGAAACCCCGGGAGTAAGTGATGAAATACATGAGAATGTACAAAATCTCAACAATTCAAAATTAGTAAATAATTGTCAAATAAATGAAGGTATAATAAAAAAACTGACCGTTTTATATAAATTATTGATAGTTTATTTTATTAACTGACCATGTGTATACTGAAAAAATTTGAAATAGTTACTGACCCAATAAATGCAGACCTAAATAAACTTACTCCGGGCGGTTAGTGACAAAACGTATTGAAATATACAAAAGTTTAACGAATCGAATTGAATATTATTGAAATTCCAACAAGCGCTCTCAGTCGATAACTTAAATTGTTCATTTCGTCAAATTGTATTATCTGAAATAACACGCAAATTAATTGTAAATCAATCGTTCAACCTCTCTTTTCGAATAGCGTAGAGATATAAGGAAGGGGTTCGTAAATGACTGATAAACTAAACACTTGTAACTTAAATAAGCTAAACACTTTGTCTTACCCTTTGGATATAAATCAATCCTGAAATAAATTAATCTACAAATTTGTTAATTTGCGTCGCTAACCGCATAATTAGGGCTTCCAGTCCCGGAATCCTGGTCAATTATGGAATCCAGGATTGTTTTAATATAAATCCCGGAATTTTAAGATTCACTATAAATGTTAAAAAGTTTTTTTTTTTTAAACACAACTTGTTTGTACTACTTCCGCCTGTTTAAAATGATCAGGACCGATTTCACTCATCACGAGCATTATCAACTGATGAATACTCGTGATGAGTGAATCCGATCTTTATCATTATAAACATGTGGAAGTAGTACAAACAAATTGTGTTTTATTTTTAAAATATAATCCTTTACCACCAAGAATTGACAGTTTACACCTTGAAAGTGAAAATTCATTGATATTTAAAATAAAATATTTCCTGATTAACAATAACGTGTACCTCGGTTTGATCATATACATAATTTTTTATAATACCTAATATATCGTCGTTTTTTCTGGAAGAAGACACTAACTGAAAAATACTAGTTTTGAGTAATTGAACTTTGAAGTTTGTCAAATGTTTGAAATCCTATAGCTTTTCCATTTTGTTTGTTTGTACAAATCTGTTTTAAAGTGAAATTAGAAATTATAAAAATATGTTTGTTCTTTCATGCGGTAGAGTTTGAAATAAGGAACATTTTGGTAAAACTAATTTAATTTGTATTTTTTTCGATTTAGCGTTTTCTTCCAGAACAACGAAGATATATAATAATATATAATTTATATTAATTTATTGTGAAATATGGGAAGCCTCCTTCCCATTTTTCGTAACAGCCGTTTTTAACCAATTTAAAATGGAGGACCGCTTGTTAAATGGATGTAGGACAATATTTTAATGTCGAATTGAAGATCATGTACCTCTTTTAAGATAATATTTTTTTTAATAACGCAAAAAAAACACTATTTTGATCATTATGTATAATATTTTCATTTTTTCTCTTTTTGTAAATGATTCTCAATATATTAAAAAAAAACATTCAAATGCCCAAAAAAATACGATATCATATATAAATTCCAATTGAAGCAATAATAGACCCAAATTTAATTTTAAATTTACACTTTGAATCGTGAAAAGTGTCTGAGATTGGATGCCGTGCGCACAATCGAGTAGAACGAAACACTATAGCGCTACAATTCGGTTATGGGACCGATTATGATGTGTATTAGAATAAAATAGAGCGCTGGTGTTAACATTTCGCTTGAAGACTAATCCTGGAATCTCGGAATTGAAACATTGTGAATCCCGGGATTGGATGCCCTACTGTGCACAAATAATTTTGAATAAAACTTCACGCATGGTCATAAGTTCGATTTGTTTTCTTTTCAAAAATGAAATGAAGTGTTTAGATAACTAAGCGAAAAATGTAAGTCCAATTAAACAAGTACTTATTATTTATAACCCATGAAAGTTTTCGACAAAACTTGTTCACGATAATGTAGTCGAGAGCACTTGTGTAAAAGTTGTTTGTATATTTGAAAAACATAATTCCGTAAGCAATTTTATTGCGCAACGTTTTATTTAAAAATGAAAATATATTTCTCTCTTCTGAAAAGTTTGCCGAGGAAGGTAAACATTATCGAGCAACAAACGTCCCTCTTGAGAATTTTCAAGAACCTCTCTCAAATGGCCGACATACCTTTGCATGTTCGCAGACCGGCCATTTGTGTGGCGACCACAGTATTTACAATCGCGTATTTTTCGTCATTTCGTATATTTTCTTTTAACGACATCCGATTCGAATGTGGTGCACAAGGACTTCTAATGGTGATTATCTCAACAGAAATTTCTCTACGACAGCTGCTTGTTACTTAGTTATTCGACAGAGACGTCATTTGTCCCTTTGGCACTTGCACTGGCTATTGACGGATTAAGAAAAAAATAAGATTTGCTCCTACAGGAAAGGAGCTGAAATGGCGTCCCTTTTGTTCAGCCTCTCTTTTTCGAAGACGATGGGGATGGAGTTAATTAGTGGAAGTAAGGACAGTACGGACAATACGGACAGTTTCATCAATTAATTTGTCAATCGATTTATAGATTTGTATTCGAAGGTATGTCTGTCATGTCTGATCCTCCCACCAACACAGTCCTAAGAACGAAGCGTTGCAAGAGCGATTAGACAATCACTAGTCCTCTCTTAACACAATCTTTCTATCCCTACTCTCTTCAAAAAAACATCTTGAGCAACTGAGTTACAAGCAGGTATCCTAGAAAAACTTGTGTTTGAGATAAACTCCATTAAGAATCCATATGCATCAAATTGGGGGTGGAAATGGTCACAAAAAAGAAATCATTTAACTGATGGATTCACCGTAAAAATACAAAATTAAAATCACCTCTATTGGGATAATTCAATAAAAATGGAATCCCACTGTGCTTGCCAAAGTTTTACAACTCTACTATTCGTAAAAAGCAGGTTGTTTTTAATAATTCTCTCTACGAAACATGGTTACCACCGGCATATTCAAACCCAAAATAGTTACTATCTGATATGCCGAGAATTTAGTAGATTCCTGTTTGAAAAGGGGACCGCTTAGATCCTATCAAATATTTCTATATCCACGGATGTTGCCAGTAAAATAAAATACAATATCTTTCGAGAAATCGCTTACAGCGTATGTAACATGTCACAATGTCAGTCTGGCAACAAAGACACTTATCAAAAAATCACTTAGCAACGTTTATAAAAATAACCGTTAAGTCCCGCTTAGTGATATTATATTCCATTAGATTACCTTATTACCATATCCGCTGCCAAAATGGACCGTATGGCTCCTAGTTCTTTGTATTGTAATTAGTAACTTTGTTATTCCACGGGCATTGTCACTAACTTGACTAATTTCGCCTAATTAAGAAGCATCTTCAGACTAACTAAATCGTAAGGTTATTTATTTATAAGCTAAACAATGATTCTAATTCTTAAATTAAAAATAAAGGGTAAGGTGGGTTAGTTTAGACATAAACATTGATATAACTAATTACCATAACACTACTAATTAGAAATTAATTTAAGACATCGACTGAGGGTGCTTGATGGAATTTCAATATCAAATTTGGATTATTAAGATTTTGTACACTTCCATGTATTTTGTCACTAACGACCCGGGTTTCGCCTTTCGGCATATTCAGGCATTCGAGCACACGAATGGACTCGAACTGACAGACAGTAAACAGTGTCTAACGTTTATATAGAAGATACAAATACGACAAATATTATTTACGAGGTAAGATATTATACGTCTGAGAGCCATAATATCTTACATCGTAAATAATATTTGTCGTATTTGTATCGTCTATATAAACGTTAGACACTGTTTACTGTATGTCAGTTCGAGTCCATTCGTGTGCTCGAATGCCTGAAGATGCCGAAAGGCGAAACCCGGGTCGTTAGTGACAAAATACATGGAAGTGTACAAAATCTCAATAATCCAAATTTAATTACAAATTAATTACTAGTGTTTGGTGATGAAAATCCCAAGGGAAATAAATTTAATAGCGGTGAGCCACCTGACTTATTCAAAATGTTATGTAAAATTTTGCGTTCTATCTGAGTAAAATACTGAGGAAGATAAGCTTCTAAAGAATTTAACATACAATTTCAAGTAGTTTTAAATATACAGTTTCGAACATGAAATTACGTTTAATGGCCCAGGATTGGATGTCCTAGTGGCTACTATGTCAGCATAGCCAACCTAAAAATTATCTAAAAAGTATATATACGCTTAGGGGTGCTGAAAGCTTTTCGTTTTGCGATCAAAAGTTTTCGATTTTGACATATTATGATGGCAAGGTGAGATCGAAAGTATGAGAGTATGCGACGTCGTTTTTACTTTCTCATTTTTTCCCCATCATAAATACATAGTGATTGATTCTCAAACAGTCTATGAAAAAATACGCATAATTGTTGTTTTTTTTCTTATTTCACAGTGACGGTTGGGCTGACAGAGACGATGTCGTGCACGGTTACGAGCCGCAAGCCCACGGCAGCATCAGCATCAGGATCCACTCTCCGTACGTGAAGAGTTTCGACGACTACTACTTGGGACTGAAACCGATCAACAATACAAGGAATCCGTGGTTCAAGGAGTTCTGGCAGTCCAGATTTGCCTGTAAGATGTACGAGGAAGAAATGCTTAAGTTCGGTGTTAAGAGTCTACAAAACTGCACAGGTACTGCTTATATTTTAAATTATACTTACTATGTTTAATGGCCTGCATTTATTCGGTCAGCAACTAATTTTAACTGTTTAAATTTTGTATATTATCATCTATTTCGTCAATAACGACCCAGATTTCGCTTTTCGGCATCTTTAGGCATTCAGGGGCGAGTAACTGTTTAAATCTTTGATTATTTTTTATTCAAAATGGTCAGTAACTATTTTGATAAATGGTAAGAATACACTTGGTCAGTTAATTAAATATACAGTTAGTAATTTATATATAAAACGGTCAGTTATCAAATTAAACGCTCAAATATTTATTAAGCGGTTAGATAATCGCTCTCGTTACGCCTCAATTTTAAGATCCGGTGGGTGGGAGGAAATTCTAGACACCACAAACATTCACACCTACAAACAAAAATCCAGAAACATCAATTTACGAAACTGGATTTGAACCCGAAACATCCGTAACTGAAGCCAACAACGTTGATCACCGCACCACGGAACCGACACATATATTCAGTGACGGAGTGGCCATACAAGCCAGCTTGCCCGATGACAAATAGGCCCCGTTGTATGTTAGAGGCCCTCAGTAAAATCAAATAACTTCTTAACCATTTCATTTTACGCGTTTAAAAATATAAAGGACTAGTGAGTACCCGGCATGCGTTGCAATGCCACTCAAAGAAAGAAAGGGTTTGTGTTTTAATTCTGTTTATTGAACTGCTTTTGGATTAGAGGTCTGCACAGGCCGAAATTTCATAGACTTACCCGGTTCGAGCCCATCATCTTCAGGTCTGGCCCGACCCGAACCCGAGTTTCAATATCACACTTGTTATAACACAATATTTTGTTTTTAGTCTGGTGCGTACACGAATAAATCAGAAGGATTTTCCTAGATGTCGCTGTATGTACATATTTGATTCTTTTTTTCAATTTTAGATTTTCAATTTTTTTTTTCTTCAGAACCCTTCACGGGTGTGTACACAACAACTCACCGAAGTTTCATCGAAATCGTATGAATGGTAAAGGAACGCGTAAAGGACAAACAAACATTTATTTTATATAATATTTTCCGGCATGATCACAATAAGTCCTTCCTGAAAGTTTCGTCGCGATCGGTTGAGTAGTTTAGGAGCCTATAAGATCCGGACAAACCAACAAACCAACAAACCAACAAACCAACAAACAGACATTCATTTATATATATATATAGATAGATAAAGAAAGCACTTTGGGTATTTCATGAATACAAATAACCATGTTTTCTTACGATATACACAATTAACTAATACCTCACCATGATTACATATTTATTCTCTATGTCTGTTTTAACTGTTTGTATCATGTGAATTTTTATATATATATCAATTAATTATTATATAGGATAGGGGCCCCCTCCCATTTTTGGATGGGCTCCAGCTGGGTGGGTCCATATTGACTGCTGGCAACTAATATTTTTAGAACCAGTCCGCCACTGCATATATTATATAGTACACATATATTATATTATCACTCTGTTCTATTTGTTTGCTAAATAAATGATTATTTCATTTATTTTGCAATCTAAAATAGAAACACAATGATTAAATTAAACCATATACACATTACTTAAAACTTAAACTGAATCATGCGTGTATGGTAAAATCTTTCACTAGAAAATGTAAATTGAAATTCGGTCACTTACATAAAACTTTCTAGAAGCTTTTCTCCCATTCTTTAAATCATCGCCTTATATTTAATTCATGATGTGCCTGAATAAATCTTTAATGTGACATAATTCTGTTTTCATAAATTTACTCTGACAATGCGTTTCCATTGTAAAGTTTCAACAAATAGCTTGTGAAAGCTTCTTTAATGTAACGACTTATTTTGTTTGTGAGTGATTTATCAAGTATATTTTTTGATAACGGATGGCAACTAAAATAATAACTCAACAGCAATATTTTAATATTTAAGGTAATCAAGATTAAATGCTAATTATGTGAGAAAAACATAATTGTCGGTGTTTTGGCCGATTGATTTAACCCTCAAAATTGAAATTGTTCACGAGAGAATAAAAACAGTTTTTATCGAAAACATTATATGGAAAGTTTCGTTATGAATCTTTTAAATGCACTACTGTAAATTCTCATGTTCAATAGTGGCTTACATCAAGTGGTAGGGTCTGAATTTTTAAAACTAAAAGTTTCCTTTCCAAAAAGTGGTAAATTTATTTTTCTAATCTACATCATTCAGACCTGCCCTGTTGTCTTTAAAATGAGATCCAATCATTAATTGATTTCTGTATTTTTTGAGGGTTACATCAAATGGCCAAAACACTTTTCGATACTCGTATAAAGGAAATGGGAACTTTTTACAATAAAGTTGCGAACCACTGCTATTTAAAATCGTATATCATTATCAGCTGACAATGCTTGCGTGCCCGAAACTGGCCTTGATCATTGTAAAATGTGGAAGTAGTGTAAAACGAATTGTGTTTTATTTTTAAAATAGAATTATAACCAATCGTCTTCTTTACATTTTTTTTATCACTTGATAACTCTCGTGATGAGAGAAACCGGTCCACATCATTATAAACATGTGAAAGTAGTACAAATGAATTGTGTTTTATTTTTTAAAATATAAAGTCTTTCCACCATGAATTGACAGTTAACACCTTGAAAGTCTTCTTTACAGTTAAAAATTCTGAAACACGCGTCACATCTAGTTGCACAATAAGTAGAATAACAAAATTATTAATTTTAAATTGAACATGATGGTCACAGATATTATTTTTTTACTGATATTCAAAATTTTCATTCGTTTTTCATTGTTTGATGAACGAGTTAAAATGGTTCATAAATTTAATATTCACAGAAACGATTATTTTTTAAATATAAAGCCTGCCCACCAGTTCACACCTTAAAAGTGAGTAAAATGTGTACTTGAGGGTGTATTAACTCAATATATATATTCGTTTTTCTTATAATTTTATCTTTCCATCGTTACAAATCTTTTTAATCAGCTACGTCATCGTGTTAGGTCTTCCCGAAAATGGCTATCAGCAAACAATAATAAATTTATTATGACGGGCACTTCCACAACTTGGGAAGTATTGTGAGGAAGATAAAGCGTAGCAAATGAGTCTCTCTGCAACAAAGAGTGCGTCGCTAAACGTCTCGCGTAATAACGGTACCCAGTAAGCTTAAAGCTCCTTGCTACGACGCTACGACTGCGACGATGGCATAATATGCTGTGTCATACTTTGTTCACTATTAAGCAGAAGTGGCTTACTCGAAATGTATTGTCCATAACGGAATCTTTTGGTAGAATATTGCTATTGTTCCTTTCATTCAACGTCTGTCGTCTTCACCGGTTTTCGAGATAATCACTCTGATCCTCCATCGTAAACATAGTCACCGTTTTGCCCCTTTCAAGTTTCATTAGGTGTTTCCTCTAGACCAGCGCTGCACAAACTGAATTCAGCGGTCCCCTAGGGAACCGTGAAGCGGTTTAGGTGGGACCGCGAAAATTATCGCATATTTTCAGTATTTATATTACATTTTTATATTTATAGCATGTAAAACTTCTTAGAATATATTTTACTATCGATAAAAAAAGATCTTTGTCGACATTTATTCCGGTAAATAACCTGATGTTTCCGTAGCAGAAAAGTACATCAAGAGAATGTGTAATAAATAACTTGTGACAAATTATCAAAGTACCAACAACTTTAATAAACGAGATAACTCGTTTAATAGTTATTTTACCAATGTAGATTTATAAAAAGTAATTCCATATCCAGCACTTCGCACATGAATAATTTTTTTATAAATGACTAATTTATTTTGGATTTATTTGGATGCAAAACTCGTTTCCCGTGAAAATTTTTGTATTCATTTTTGTATTACAATGGCACAGTCCTATCCTGATGTTTAAAAAATGGCTCTAAGGGTGCTGATTCCGTTTGCAACCACCTATGAATGTGAGACGGCTTTTTTAACATTACTTACTCTCAAAGCAAAATTTCGAAACAAATTAGACGCGATAAATGACATGAGAGTTTAACTAGCCAAAAAAAGCTAAACATCGAAGAACAGGTTCAGGGAAAGCAGATGCATCCATCTCATTAAAATTTTAACTTAAAAAAAAATATAATATTTTATAAATAAATAATTGTTTTTCAAAAAACGTTTTATTTCTATGTACATATCTGTCACCCTTGTTCAAATTATTTGGCGCCCCATAGTTTAAGAAATAATGTTGATTTTGAATTTTTAATGAAAGGGTCCGCGACCCATCGAATAATTTTTAAAGGGACCGCCAGGCAAGAAATTCCATAAAGTTTGCGCACCGCTGCTCTAGACTCTAAAGCATCCAATCCCGGACCCTTTTTACGATCCTGGGATTTTGAGATTCAGAATTTCTCAATCCCAGGATTTGTCATTAAGTGTAATTTCATGTGATAAAATGAACATTGAAATTTAATTTGTGTTCATCATTGCTTCAATTGAAATGTGTATATTATTGAATATTTTTTTGAGCATTGAAATGGTTTTTTTGTTCATTTAAAATCAAACAACCATTTACAAAGAAAGAGAAAAATACTTTAAAAAAAAAACATTGTTGTTAGATTTTATTAAATGGTATCCAAAAACAGGACATTTCCTTTAATTTAATTTTAAAATATTGTCTTCCATTTATTTGAGGAGTGGTCCTAATTTGTCCTCCATTCCAAATTGGATAAACTGAGGTACAAGTTATAGTTAATCAGGAAATTTTAATTTGATATATGAGTTATTTTTTTTTATTTACAGTGAATCCCGAAATTCTGGGATAACGGGATTGAATAATTGGAAGCCCTAGTTTTCACTAATACGTGACAATCATAATCAGAATTAAGAAATACGCAGATTACCGGGTATGGTCTGCCTCCTTTTCTTCGATTGCAGTGTCCACGGATTTGAATCTCGGCAACATCGCTTTCATTATTCAATTGATTTATGGAATTTGTTCGAAGACGTGGGTGTATGAGATTTCTAAAAAACTATTTGGACATCATCAGACTTCCCAGATGTCCCTATTTAGGCGGGACTGTTCCGTACTAAACAAACAAATCCCGAGTTCCGCATTGCTTCTGAAAATCCCGACTTAACAAAATTTGCGTGTGTACAAAAATTTACGTTTATAGTTAAAGAAGCTCGCTTCATTTTTATCGAGGAAAGATGGCGAATATATTTTGAAACAGACTAAAATCTCGTAAAAATAATTTCAATAAAACTGTTATGATTGTATATTTTTTTGCATTTAAATCAAAATGTTATTCCTGTAGTTGTATCAAATCAAAATATTTTAATAACTGGGATTATTGTGGATTATTATGTGACTATTTTTGAAATGTTCTCTCTTGCATACATATGTAGGTATTTACATATATTATAATTTAATTAAAATCATGTATTTTTTCTTGATTTCTTCCATAGTAAACCCTTAAACATCTTTTTTTTTAATCGTTGGTAATAGTGAATGTCCCGATCTGTGATTTTGGAAATCTGGCAACCCTGGACATCACAGACATTTGTGGCTTTGGACAGAAATCCATAAATAAAATTTGAAATAAAATTGTCAAGTTCTTGTACTTTAAATATTATCATCAAAGTTTTATGTATAGTTTCGCATAAAACTTCTTGCCAAATTTATTCAACATAATATTACTTTTTATATAGATGGATGTTTTGCTGAGTAAAATTAAACTATTCAAAAGTGGAAATTGTTGAGCAAAGCATAAAGATAAGAAAATGAACATAGTAGCATTTTTATATAGAGCAGTGATTGACAACCCGGGTCCAGCACAGGCCGACAAAGTATACCGACTGTGGAAATGGAAAAGGACGTAACCCACACACAAAAATATTGAGTATAGCCCAAACAAAACGTGTATAAATTGTACACTTTATGATTATCGAAAAAAAATATTTGGAAAAGACTGAGGGATAAATCCTTTTGCCTTTATTCAGTCGATATATTATATGTGTCACTTAGAATAGTGATGGTGTAACTCCAGTTTTGAAGTTTTGAGAAAATCAAGGTTTTGTAAAATGTTCTTAGGATCAAATAACAACCATTAATAACTGTTTGTCAATCAACTGAAGAACCTAAACGTTAGTGTAGTAGTGAAGTCTGTTCGGACACTTCACTCTTATTCTGATATTGCAAGTACTTCACTATTATTCTGAAAAATGTCATTAAAATGTGAATATGAAAACTAAAAACAGTTTTTTAAAGAAATTATGTATATATATGGAAGTGCATCGTTATTCAAGTAATAAAATAACATCTTTTAAAGCGTGTTTGACGTATAAACTCATTTTTCGTAATTTTGGAGTTACACCATTACTATTCTAAGTGACACATATATAAATATCGTGTATTAGCAAATTTTGTGTGAGCTATACACAATATTTTTTGATGTGGGTTACGTTCTTTTCCTTTTCCCCGGTCGATATTTAATGTGCTCCGAAATTACATAAGCTTTTTCATATTTTGGAAACGCGTGACAAATACTGTACTATTGTGAGAAATCTCCAGTGAACAGTCGAGGCAGACGATGATTTATTTTTTTCTATTTCTCCAATCAAGTGGTATAGCTGTTCTGTCCAAGCAGAGCAACCAATGAATGAGTTGAACACTCGTGACTCATGGAATGCATGAGTGCATTTCGCATGACATTGAACTATAATCCGATTACGATTAACTAACTGATAATCTGCCACAATATCACAATAATGTATTTTTAAGTACTGGTGTTTGAGAATAGTCGATTGAAATGAGGTAATAAATTGATTTAAATGTGATTTGATTTTACGTTAAGATCTTAACGCCGTCATTGAGCGATATTAAAATTTAGTTACTTTTGTAATAAGGAGCCATTCGCGGTGCTCTTTTTTTAAAATGATTCCCGAACAATGTTGGAGACTTTACAATGCAGAGCAACCTACCAATGTTCGGCAACCTACTACCCGCGGGCAATTGAATTACCCACTACAAGACTTTGAGTTACCCGTCGATAATATTTTTTTTATAAAATTATTTATTTATTGAAAATACCAAAAATTCAAAAAAATCACCATGCTGGGGATCATAGCTACAAAAGTTTTAATGCTTAAAAAAATTGCATTTGCTCTATTTTGGATGAAGAATATTTTGTGACCAACACGAGAAAATCTTGATACCTGTGTTCAACTTACGTCAACTAAATATTCGACAAATATTAAAAACCTTTCAAAAAAAATCAAAACCAAAGAAGCCACTAATAAAAATATTATATTATTTGTATGTTTTTATAAAATAAATAGGCATTTCATTTTATTTTATGAAAATTAAATTGTTTTTTAAAAAAATAGCTTTAACCCTCTCTTTTTCAAAATTTAATTTTTTTACTCAGTCTCTCAAAAGGTTACCGACCACTGACTTTTTAAAAAAATTAGTATCTTTTTTGCAGCAGTTTTGCTAAACAGATAAAAACATGGTATTTATTTTTACCGTATTAGTGGATTTAACCGTATTTGAAAGAAATGCAAACTTTCTATGCTTCTTCAACAATAAAGAAACCGTTTTTAACTCCTGAATAGTTTATTGATTGCGCTTATATATATTTTTGCGATATCGAAAATATTTAAAGCAAACCCAAACGTAATTCGAGTTGTTATAATCTTAATTATATATTGTAATACAAATTTACACCGTTGTAGAATAATATTGTTACATACGTGAAGTTTTTATATAATACATCGAGGATATACTGACAAAGTACATTGAGTTAGTTTTTGTTGATTTTCCGTTTTAAATGTTAAAATGTATGCAATTTAACACTTCACGTATTGATAGAGCGCATGAAGTCGTAAAATATTCTTCTTTATTCTAAGAAATTGATTCTTCTATCTTTTTTCCTTGAAAAAAGGTCTTTCACGTTTTCGTTAAATTTTTCATTGTTCATTATCATTTCTTTTCAATTGATAGCATAGACAAAGCCGTCAATCTTTCCTGAACCATTGTGTTTCTTACATATGTCTAAATACTTTTTATTGGCGAAAAACACCGTTCTGGCGCAGCGGTAGTTATTGAAGTTGTGAGCAGAATTTGAATAAGTTTTGTTTCCTCAAGAACTTTGCATAAATTGCTTGCAGAGATAATTTTAATACAATTAGAGCTATTATTATGTCCCTAAAATAGGGGCAAATATCGTTTTTATTTAGACGGCTGTCCGACAGTGCAGAACGCTACACCCGCACGCAGAACACTGTCAGAGAGGCAGTACCAAATCAAGCTTTTAGTGCGAGCCTCCCTCCCCGCTCCTCATCTTCACCGACTCGAAATATTCCATCGAAAACCGTACTGCATTTACTACATGTAAGATTCATAAAAATGCGTCACTTTCTGATATCAGTTCCACGGTGTGTGATAATTATTGGATATATCAGTGTGCAGGCGAGCTTAATACGCGTTTAAATAATATTGATATTTTCATATAATATACAAAAACTGATGTATATTATAATACTACATATTTCTCAACATGCTTGGGGGTGCTGCAGTTCCACAGTGCGTATGGACGAGCCAAACCTGGATCTTATGATTTGTATACCAAAAAGATTATTCTTTATAGTGTACAAAAAATCTTTTTAAAAAACAAGCAATTGTACTATAGAGAGAGAGTACTTTATAAATTAAACAATACTTTAAATGCGGTTATCTACTATCATCTATCGATTATCTACGGCATATCAAATAGTACTTTTCCTAATAATAGTTTTGATTTTGGTTCCCCAAACGCCTCCGCTTTTAAAAATGAACCATTCATTTGAAACTTCGTTCAAGTAATTTTAAAATTTTGTATACACATTTTTCCAAGACTTTAATGTTTAACCAGTGGTCTTATAATATAATACAACGAGGAAGAGTGTACGGCACTACTGACGTCTCGTCAGAATTTCATAACTTTATTATGTATTCAATTGGTCCCTGAAAATGTGTATGAAAATAGAGGCATGTAAAAAAAGATTAAAGACATTTTTTAAACTGTTATTCATCAATGGAATCACAATTATATTAAAAGTTAAAAATATGTACTAGTACTCAGTTGACGTCCGTGGCGCAGTTGGTAGCGTCGTGGACTACGGCTATAGATGTCTCGGGTTCAATTCCCGGTGCGGGCAGTTTTCATAAATTGATATTTCAATCGATTTATGGATTTTTGTTCGTAGTCTGAGTGTTGGTGATATGCATAATATCATATATTAGTAAAATAAAATGTTATGCATTGAACTCACAGTTCTGACGGACTAGCTACTTTAAACATTCAATATTTCAATTTCAATATCGTCATCTATGATGGGTATGGTTATACTAGTATGAACATAATAACACATATTTAGAAAAAAAATTTTGCAAATTCCATCGAGAAGCAATGAGACAGAGGTGCATTGAGGTATTCGGACGTGTCACGAAATTTTTGGGCGTGTTAACTTGTTTAATAGCATTATATGGAGTATGTTCTTATTTCAATAACATTGTTTTGTTGATAATATTTCGCAACCCACCATATATGACAATCGACCCGATTCCGGGTCGCAACCCATAGATTAAGAACCACTGTCTTATTTGCATAATTTATGGAAATGCTTTTAATCGCATCACATTTGACTCAATTATGTGTAGTGTGTTATTATTTCAAGAATATTGTTTTATTGAGAATATTCCGCTACCACACGATACATGAAAATCGACTCAATTTTGAGTCGCGACCCATCGATTAAGAGCCACTATCTTATTCACATTATTAATAAAAAAACCTTTTTATCGAATCACATTCGATTTTAGCGGTGTTTTCAATTTTTATGAAACAGTCACTCTTGTAATAATTGTATACCTTCGTTTTGTAGGCGGCGAAAGTCTTAGCGACCGGTACCGGCAGGACTCTAAGATGAGCTTCGTGATGAAGGCTCTCTACACGATGGCACATGGCCTTCACGATATGGCGAGTGCTTTGTGCGGAACTCGAGGATCCTGTCCTGCACTCCATCCGTTTAATAGAACTCTATTCAAAGTATGTACTCCTGATTCTATTTTAATACGATTTTATCAAAGATTATCAAAGCTTAGAATTGTTTTGTACAAAATTCTTTATAGAATGACGTTCAGAACTTTTTTTTTGATCAAATATGTAGACACGCAGTTTGCTATTTAAGACGACGATATGTAATATTATAGTATATTTGGAAAACACCGTGTTGTGATTGGTTATGATCTCCCAACGTTTCAAAACCGTTACAGCTTTCATCGCCAACGGTCAGGGGTTTGCTGTATTTGACTTTTTAATATCAAATTCTCATGTTTATAAAATAGCATATCTTGCAACTCCGCATTTAAATGAATCCTGCTAGTAAAATAAAGTTATTTATTGTTTCATTTTCTATTTTATGTAGAGCTACTTGATGAACGTCTCCTTTACGACAGCAGAAGGAGAGCTGGTGGAGTTCGACAAACATGGTGATCCTCCTGGAAGGTCGGTGGGTATTGTGCATGCATTTGCGCAAACAGCGCAATTATGTCTTCTTTTGCCAGAGCTTAAATGCCAGAGCTATAATATATTTATATTACAATAACAGTACAGTGAAACTCTGATTCTTCATTTTTCAAGGGTGAAAACAAAAGAAAATTCGGAGTGTCTCGAATAATTATTTTAGTATCTAGAGTCCTAAATTTTTTCATATGGGTTATTTAAGTTGCAAGTGAGAATAATTAGCGATGCGAAATGCCAGGCAAAAATGAATACTGACCGACTCGGCGAGTCGACTGAATAGTCTGTACATAAGTAGGTGCTCAGTAAGCGAATCATTAGTGGAAAAATTATGGATAGCATCATAACAATAAGACGACGCATACAATTTGCGGTTCTGGTCTTTTTTTACGATAGTTGTTGAATGTGATCGCACGACTGGGATGACAAATGTTCGACAAAAACAATATTTCGGGATAAAGTGTGTCACGAAACAGCACTTGTGACTAAATTGACACTCCCTACGTAAATATATAATCACGTAAGTGCAAAATATGAATAAATAGTTCTATGGGTAGGCATCAAACAACAGGAAAATTAATTTAAAAGTAGTAGCACTGTCCCAATTTTGAAGAAGATACATGTAGTCGTTATTTTGCAATTGTTTTGTGAATCTTTGAAATTCTCAATTGTAAAATATAATGTTTGCAGATACGGGATTATACGTAGGGAGTGGCGAAATGATGTCGTGGGTACATCTGAGGGGTATGATAAATGTTTCGTTGATATTGCAAAACCTTGTTTGTCTTAACGAAGAATAACTAAATACAATTGTTTTATGTACAAATATTTTAAACTGTGTTTAATAAAACTACCGATCTTATAAAACACGTAGTTCCCATCGTAAATTTAAAATGGCCTCAGGAGAAACGGCGGACAGCATTATTTATAGTGTGTCAATTAATATTAAGTTCGTCACTCTAATATTAATTAAAATAATATATTAAAACTTCTCCTCACTTATCGCCATCAATTATTTATTCAAAGAGGAGTCGTCGAGTTTTACTGCGGGAAATATAAACTTTTTGACGACACTATTTCGAATTCCTAGCGTTTTACAGAATTCCCAGCGGCTAACGATCGTGCCCGGTACCCTTGTCCATTCGCACAGCCTACGTTTAATTAATTTCACCTGCCCACGGCCTGCGAAGCCTTAATTGCATTCAAATAACACAAGAATTATTCACTTTAATATAATATGACCGCAGCGGCCACATTTCTAAATCGCTTAATCCGTTGGATAAAGTATAGAGTGGTCATAAGTAATGATGCGAGGCCGGGAATAAACTCGCATGGGAAAATTGGGAAAAAACAATTATAATATTAACGATAATTGTATATCATTTTTAGCATTTGGCAACACTTATACTTACAACGAGGCATTTTTTACATATGTCAACATTGTGTCCGCAAATTTGAGGTTATTATTAGTTCGATGATATAGATGGAAGTAATAAACTTATTCAATATCTGAACACCTGTAACATCTATATTCTCTTGAACCCAACACAAAACATTTATGGAAACGTTTCTGTTTTTTTCTCTATGAACTTAAACTCGGCGACATGCACAAATTTATATATCCACATGAACTCAACATGTCGAAAAAAATGAAAAATATCATAATTAACACGTAATTCGCAATTTACCATGTTTTTTCCCACCATTTCAAAATTTCCGGGTTTTTTGCAACATTAGTCAATAATAAAATTGTCATCGTTGAAAACACTTTCAATAAATATTTTTTAGAAATATTTCACGGATAGACTTACTTCAAAGTATGTGCACTAAAATATGTAATTATTGACAATTATTTTTAGCATTTTGTTAAAAGATGCCAAAATAAGACATGAATGTAAAATTAGTTTAAAAGTTTTTAAGAAATGTTAAAATATAAAACACCATAGCACATAATTATTATAATGAATGTTGATCAACAGAGTCTCAATACATAGAAGGGTATGATAAGTCATTAAACAACTCTACTAATGTAAAAAGTGGATACAATGCAAGTATTAATGGACAAAAAAATAATTTTTAAGAGTTTGATTGTGCTGCTATCAAATCAATTTGGTGTCCGGTGAATAGTGTTGATTTTGAAAGAATCTTCACCAAATAAAAGTTAATTATAACCGATCGTCGCAATGATTTAAAAGAATTATATCTTGAAACATTAATGCTTAATTTTTTGTTTTTTTATTAGTTGTCATTTACAATTTCATGCTTATATTTTTGAATTTTATTTATTAAATTTGTTCTGTTGTTTTTAGTGAGATATTTTAATTCTTAAAGTTCAGAAATTTTAATTGAGAAAGCGTTTTCGTGTCTCAAGCATCACATTTCCTCTTGGAGGCCCTGAATATAAAACTAAGTTGTTATTTCAGGAATACCCTGTATGTTGCTTAACTATTATTAATTACTAAAGATAAACGTTTACATAGAAATGATTTAATTGAAATTGTAGAATTTTAAGCACCATTAACTTGTACTGCTAACCTTAATACGTTTCTTTTAAATTTCCATTCGCCATGACGGGTTACATTTTGCGTAACGCCATTCAAGGTGACCCCTGAACCGCCATTTCGGTAATCTTGCAGCCCGGGGGACTCAAAAACATTATTTTTTAAGCGTGCAATCGTCGTTCATTTGAAAACTCCCTTGAATAAAGAAAGCTTGTTTGATAAACATCACGGATTAAAAGATTATTCGTCAACGTAGATAATCTAGCAAATAAAATTATATTTCAGTACTCGTTGCATCTAAGTCCGTGATAATTTCTCAAAAATAAAATGCTATTGGTAGCGTAACTCGCAGAGTCTGAAACAGCAGTTATAATGGAAGTTATTATTAAGTTATTTGGCTCCGGGGAAATATCTTGGCGGCTTCAATCAATCTACTCCACATAGATGTCACTAAGCAAGACAATAGGTATATGTCACTGATTCACACAGCAACGCATTATCATACGCTCCATGCGAATTCGGAGTAGAGGAAAAGTCACATAACGCCATAATAACAGTTTTCAGGAATATTTTGACGTATACAAAAATAAAATATAGAAAACAGGCATTAGCATTTTTTTCATGAATTGTATTTCGTCGGTGTTCTGGAAGAAAACACTCAATCGAAAAAATTACACATTGAGTTACTTATACCAAAGAGTTTGTTATTTTGAACTCTATCGTATGAAAGAACACACTAGTTTTTATAAATTATACTCTTACTTAAAAGCAGTTTCGTAAAAATAAACTTAATGAAAAATGTAAACTTTGAAATGCTATACAAAAGGCCAATTACTCAAATCTTTCCAAAACAACGACGATTGAAATCTTAAGCATCTGCGAACTTAACTTATTTTCGGAGTTTTGTTGACAAATACTTCTTATCCTGCTTGCCACGGAATTAACAAAATCGTTAGAATAGAAACTATTTATTACTAAATAACATTTTTTTCGTTCTGCGTGATTTACTGCTTTATTCGTTGGGGGTGTTGAAATAGAACTTTAACTATTTCACTGTCACATACAAAGCGTAGCAGGGAGGGTTCTCTTTTCCAAACCGATTTGCAAAAAATTCAATACCCTGTATCAATTTTTCTCTTTGACATTTCGATATCTTCGGCACAATTGGTCGCGTTGTCATTTTGTGATTTTGTTTAAATACTCATTTAGTTATCTAGAGTGATATTAAATTGCAGACCTCAGTGGTCTTGTGGTAAAAGCTTTACCCTAACGATCAGTTGTGTATGAGTTCAACTCTCGACTAAATTTGAGATCTAGGATAAGTAAGTGTTTGTGATATAATTTCTTCTGGAGTTGATCTCAAGTTAATCTCTCAAGGAACTCATCTCGTGTGACTCATTTTGAATTGGCAATATCAAAAAAAACAAATATCAAGAGCAGGGTTGACGAGTCTGCTGCCCTTTGGGGTTTCAAGTGCTGCTTTTTGACTGAATCCAAATTTTCTAAATTTGAAAAATTGTAAATAAACTTTATTGTTTTCCTTCATTTACAAAATAATGTACATAAATTTTTATGAATTTATCTTGAAATGCGGCCTTATTTGACTTCATATAAATGAATGCAGGATACCGACAGGGAAAGATTCGCCAACTCTGATCTAGAGCGTCGGATACCTATTGGCTGTTATATCAAATAATCAATATTTTTTTATTTGAAACGCTATCTTTAAAAAAATTAAATATGTTTTTTTAGGTATGACATAATGAACTATCAGCTGATGGAAAATGGCAGTTACCAATATGTCCACGTAGGCGATTGGCGGAATGGAACTTTAAGCTTCCGAGCTCCTCTGCAATATGGAGGACCGACGGAGCCTCCAACTTCCGTGTGCTCGATGCCGTGCCTTCCAGGATTCTATAAGGTATACTATTTGCCGATTGAATTAGCATTCATTTGATAGATCTCCGTCATACAGAAAGTTCATGACTTTCGTATTTAATTGATTCCTGCGTACGAATGTACAAAAGCGGAGGAATGTATGAATAAGACGGAAAAGAGGGTGACGGTCATTGGTTTATTCAATTTTTTTAGCTCAACTTTTAAGCATACCCTTGCAAAAAAGATTTTGAAAGGGCAACTACCATGGGTCTAACGTATGAAGGGCCTTGTATTTCAAACATTTTACACGATACACTCATTGAAGATACTTCAATTTTAATTATGTTTGTTAGCATAACAGGAGAAAGATATTTTTAGTATAAATACTAAGAAGGGTCAAAAACTTTTAACGATCACAATGCATCAAGAGCGACTAAATGAACTTGTGACACATAATAATTTTCTGGATCGCTCATACTTCAGATCAGAGGTCTCTAAACATTTAAGCCTAAGGGCCACACTGACTCCTTTACTAAGTCCCAAGAGCCAAGACCCTAGCTCATCATATCATCACACTGTAGTTTTGAATTTTTCGGTTGGTACTTACGGGAAAGTATCAAGGACATTTCATTGCAGAGGAGATATCCGATAGCGGACAAGGAGAAACCCAGCTTCTGCCTGATTTATATACTCATATTAAGTCCTTTCGACAAAAAATTTGGTTGATCAGTTGCATAAGTTTGCTTGTGGTTTTTTTCTGCTTTCGGCACTACTTTCCTGTGTGAAAAAACTACGGCGGGCCGGATTTGTGGCGCTAGTTTGGAGTCCCTCTGCTTTAGATTACACTGAACTTACAAGCAAATTTTTACTTATGCTAAAGCACGAAAAATTTGTTCAATATTTTCTGGTATTTCTATTATTTATAATATTTTTGATATTTTCTTCTTTATAGTTCATAAATTTTAAATTGACGACTTATCTTTTCTCTAAGAACACAAAGTGCAATTATTTGAAACCCGTACATTTCTTGGGTGTTTTGGTTCAGAAGTTTGTCTATGTGTGTTTCAGAATTTCCAAACTGGGGGGCAGGAAAAACGGTGCTGTTGGGCGTGCGTGCGCTGTGAAAAACACGAAGTCCTCTTCAACGAGACCACATGCCTGCCTTGTCAGTACGGATTCTATCCAAATCAAAACAAAACCGGTAACTAACTTCACCAAACAGCTTCATCTTAATAATGTGAATGGGTAAACTTTACTTTAAATTCCGAAGTTTGACCCTAAAATTATTTCCAAAGTTAAACTGACCCTTGGCTGTGGATATACAACTTGAACATTTACGTAAGCTTAAGAAAGCTTTTCTTCGCGAATTTAATACAGGTTAAAAAAGCATTAATTTAGTTTACTATTAATGTATATAGTACTACCAACATCACTTGGCCGCGGCGGAATTTGGAACTAGAATTGTCAGTCTTAAATAAATCTTCTCATTTGTAATTGAATCTAATTGCGAACTGTGTAACTTGTAAAACTTTTTACCAAGCCTAAGCTTTGTCAATAAAGTAAATACGATCTTAGAGACTTTGAGTTTCCATTGTTCTGGGTCGGAAGTGTCTGACCTGTAGCCGAGGGTCGCTGTGTGTGTGTTAGAGAGGAAGTAAAGAGTTGCTTGCCTCTCTGGAGAACTTCTGTGCGGCGTCGCGTATGTGTGAGTGGCGGCCGGCAGCGTGAGGCATCGTAGTATCGTTGCCTCTACGGGAACCTCTGCATGTTTTTATATTATTATATTAGACTTTTTTTCTTCTAAGTATTAAATGGATAGTATGTTTTTTTTTCATGTTCGCTCCCAATGTGGAGCATATGGTCTCCTAATGGAGATATCTCAATAGAATTTTTTCCATGAAAACTGTTTGTTACTCTGTTGCTCAACCTCTCTTCTTCGAAAGGAGTAAAGGTAGAAGGATAGGGCTAGGACAGGACTAGTGGTTATCTAATTGCTCTCACTACGCCCCGTGAAGATGGGGTGGGTGGGTGAGGAGTAAGTTTTAGATAACACAAACACTCCAAATTACGATCAGAAATGTTATATATAATAAGAAAGTGTTTATATATGTATATGTCATTCGTCTCACAACTACAAAAGATTGCGTATCTCAAATATTTAAACAAGTCAAAATTATTCTTCCAGAATGCGCTGTAGTAACAGAAGAGAGAGTTCAGTGGTCTGACAGCCAAGCGGTAGTTGCTATGTGCTTCGCGTGTCTCGGGTTCTGCGCCACTGCCACCACGGCCGCCATATTCGTTCGCCATAACAACACTCCAGTCGTAAAATCTTCCACGAGAGAGCTCAGCTATCTCATCCTTGCCGGAATGACGCTCAGTCACGCTGCCACATTCCCGATCCTGGCTAGACCGGGCCCTGCCACCTGCGCCTTGAGCAGGACCTTGCCAGGAGTCAGCTTCGCCATGATCTACGCCTCGCTCCTGACGAAGACGAACAGAATCGCGAGGATATTGGCTGGGTCTAAGAAGCGATTTCCGACCAGAAAGCCTAGATTTATGTCCGGGACAGCTCAGGTAATAAATTACATTACCTATTCTTACAAATATTTGTGCACGAAAAGTTGACACGACCTCGTTATGTTCGAACAAAAATATACCCTGAAAGCCTATTGAGCTTATTAGTTCACGAAGAACAGTTTCACTTTCATCTCGATGTTACCTAACAGTGCGACACTACGTTTCCTTTTGTAGTAACACGCTAGCTACCGTCTGCCCATAGCCATCGAAGACTCATTGTCCAATAATTTTCTCACTGTAATAATCTCGTTGGATGTGGGACAGACCGTTGCAGGGTAACTAAGTATGATTGAAGATCGAGGGCAACATGTTTTTTATTAATATTTATTACGCTTCTAGCATTGTTATAAATCATTTTTGATTCAGATATTGTATGAAACCTTCCTTGAATTCGACCGCCTGAGTGCTGTGTACTCTTAATCACCTCTACTCTACTCGTATTTTCAGATAATAATCAGCTGTCTTCTGATCGGCATTGAGGTGGCAATATCAGTGTTCATGTTGGTCGTCGAGCCGGCTGACGCAGCGCATCTTTATCCAACTCGAGACAGAGCAATTCTTGCCTGCGACACAACACCACTCGGAGTAGTTGCCCCGCTCGCTTTCGATTTCCTGCTGATTGCGCTCTGCACGCTATATGCCGTGAAGACAAGAAACGTCCCCGAGAACTTCAATGAGGCCAAGTTCATCGGCTTTGCCATGTATACTACGTGTGTCATATGGGTGGCATTTGTCCCTATTTACTTTGGCAGTGAATCTAAGGTGAGGATATTATATGATATTATTTGTAGCATCTTCAGCTATTTCACATTACTTTTACCATGTCTGATGTCTGCTCCCAGTGTGGACATACGGAGTACTAATGGAGACATCTAAACTCGGTAACCGGACTAAACAGAACATGACAAAACAGAACAATCTGAGGAAAATATTTTTGCCGTACCTATTATTTATTGAACATATATGATTATAGGCATGAGTGACTTCTCATCGAGTTTATCTCGTATGATTTTCCGATTTTCAAAATTTTTGGCGAATCAGATATTTTTTCCGAACAAATTTTAAAACATTAAAAAATGTGTCTTGTTTTAAATAAAATAAACAGTATGATCATTTGCAAATATTTGTGTTCAATATTTACAATAAACACATTCTAATTGCATAAGACTTCATTATATGTTTTTGTTTTTATAACTTACTAAATAACCAAATATTATATAATTTACATAATACATCTATTATGTATTTCTGGTATGTTCGATAAATAATAGATACGACAAAAACGTTTTTTCCTGTTCTGTTTAGTCATGGAACCTCTCAACTCATCTCTACAATATCTGTTTGGCATTCATTCATTCAACTTGCATGCTATTTCACATAATCGATGGTGTTTTGGCCAATTGATGTAACCTTCAAAAAATACGAAAATATGTTAATGATTAGATCTCACTTTAAAGACGACAGAGCAGGTCTAAAGTAGGTCTAAGCATAACGAATGATGTAAATTAGAAAAATAAATTTACCACTTTTTGGACGGGAAACATCGTTTTACATTGGTGTTAGGTTTAAAAATTCTGACCCGGCCACTTGACGTAAGCTACTGCTATATCGACACTCCCTGCGTATAATTCCGCATCTGCAAACATGGGAATTTACATGAGTGCATTTCAAAGACTCACCATATAATGTTTTCGATAAAAATAGTTTTTATTCTCTCCTAAACAATTTCAATTTTGAGGGTTGCATCAATTGACCAAAACACCGTCGATATCAATGGACCATTTTTGAAGATTTCTTCAATAAGCATCGTGCAAGCCATTATAATTTGTGCACAAAAATAGTCATGTTTTGATAAAAACATTACGATCCTACTCATGTCTCCCAAACCCAAAGGCCCGCATGCATAAACCGAATTGGACGCAAAAATAAAACAAAATAAAAGGGATCACATGATGTCTCCGTCCATTCTGTTTCAGATAATCACCATGTGTATGTGTGTGACTCTAAGCGCGATGGTGACGCTGATCTTCCTCTTCATGCCAAAGCTGTACATCATTGTATTCAGACCAGAGAGAAACAACAGAGCACTCTTCACCACTTCGAAATCCATCAGATGTCATATTGGATCACGCGTAGCATCAGCTCTTTCTGACGAAGGAGGAAGCGGGGGATATTCCGGAATGAAGAAACGACCAGATCAGAAGTCGACATTAGGCAAATGGAAAGAAGGTTATTAAATATCATTTGATAATGGCTACTCTCACATTCTTTATAATATTTTGTTTTTTTCTTAATATATTTATATCTTAGAATCAGAGCTGTGGAGTCATCCAACAAAAACGAGACTCCAACTCCAGCATTGACTTTGATTGCGACTGCAACTCTCAATTCTAATTCAAAATTCTAATTTTGTCAAGTTTTTTCCTACCTTACCTATTTATGTGTAATTAGTCTTCAAATTAAACACCAACCAACCAATCCGATAAACAGCCAAATTTTTCATATTATACATATAATATATATCAGGCGCGTGCCGTGTTATTCTCTCTTTCTCGCTCAATCACATGTAAACGGAAGGGTCCGAGTGAGATACAACGGTATGCGGGCGTGTGCTCTTGTATCCTACTTGCTCATATACAAGTGAGGTTGTGCGATAGAGATAGCTCCACCGCACGCCGCTGATATATATGTATATTGCAGGACAAAAAATGGTTACAGGCATAAATAAAAATGATACATGTACACTGCATACACGCAGAATTCGTGCGCTCGAATGCCTGAAGATGCCGAAAGGCGAAACCCGGGTCGTTTGTGACAAAATACATGGAAGTGTACAAGATCTCAATAATCCAAATTTGATATTGAAATTCCATCAAGCACCCTCTTAAATTTAAATTATACTTAAAACTATCATACTGCCCATGACAGTTATTCGTGATGTATTCAAAACTCTAAAAACCTTCGCTAGCGTGATTAGCGACTCAACGACTCATATTTTATTGTATGCTTTAATTTTTTATATGCTTATTCCCATTCTAAGTCTATTTCCAACAAGAAAATCGAAAAAATGACACTCCAAATCATAACACAAATACACATAAACACAACTCTGTCAACTTAAATAATAATTTTATATTTCAATAATATGTCAGAAGAGGCTAACTTGACTGTTCAGTATGAATCAAAATATAGTATTTCTATTTGTGTATTTCATTGCTTCTTCATTTGAATAACCGTATTCAATTTATTCTTTCTGGTATAAATAATATTTATTCAAATTATTACAGATGATGATTATCAACTAAAGAAAATAAAACCAGAACAAAGAACTCTGTCCTGTCAAACAAGTAATGATTTATTGCAGTACATTATACAGGGCCAACCGGTGAGTATGTCCCTGAAGTCCTGTCTCGCAGCAGAACTAGCAACGTGGGAAGAGTTGAGTCCAAAAGCCCTTCTCGATTCCCAGAATTCAAAATCTAAGAGTTCCAGTCCCAATTCAAACGTTAAACACTGTGGAACATTTTCAAGTAACGGCACAACCAAATTCAACACCTTCGGTTCAGATGAGGTTAAAGTAAAAAGTGAAAATGATATGAGATCAATTCTCAAAAGACCATGCCCCGGTGTAATAAGTAATCCAAATAAAAAATGCAGTCCCACGTCAAGCGACAACTGCTGCAGCGGTGACAAAAATTGTAGTCCTACGCTGAGCAACAAGTGCTCCGGCAATTCAAAAAGAAACAATCGTAAAATGAGCAATACCAGCTTCACTAACATTAAAGTGGCTAGCCCCAATGGAAAGTGTAAAAACAATCAAAATTGTAAAGTTCCTGATAATTGTGACAGTTGTAACACAACTGGTATTGCTAAAAATTCTAGTACGGCTTCACCTAATGCAGTATTGTTAAGAACAAGGCATTTGAGTACACCTCCTCTGCAGTCAAGAGCGAGGATCAGGGAAGAAAGTGTTTCTGAATGTTCGCTTAGTGATGAAGACATGACGCAAATCAGAAGTATAACAATAACTCTTGGGCAGACAGATCAGAGTGGCAGAATTATTCGAGGAAACGGAGTGTGTACTACTGACAATGGAAACCAACTTAGAACAATTATTCCAGAATCTTTAAATATAATGGATAGAAGTTATGAATAAAAAATCTTTGAAGTAGCTTAACTTAATAGCTATGCAGTTTTACAAACAATATTTCTTGAAATTTTTAATATTGTATTGATTAATATTTCATAATAATACATTAACTAGAACTAAATCTACAGATTAGTATGTAGTGGGATTCAGCCAGTTCAATACATTTCATTAAAACTAGTTCCTAAAATGCTCTGAGCCCTCTACACCAATATTAATTCATATCATCACAGTCATTCGATATACATAAAACTTAATCTAAGGAGACATGAGCAGCGAATTTAGATTTTTACTTAATTTATTCATTGGTTCAGAACATTATGTTGATATGAATGAATAATAATATAGTAATGTAATATACGTATCAGCTATAAAAGAAACTAATAAGACGGAAAAAAATTGAAATTTGCCCTCTTTGTCAATTTGTGGTGCAAACAAACTATAAGATAATAAATATTATATAGTATAATGAAAATTTACTTATAACAAAACCAAATTAATTTTGAAAGTAAGCATTTTTAGCTGATTCTGATTTGAAATATCTCCTATAAGAGTGGAACTGATCCAGATGTGGAATGACCCAACTTATATCATCGTTCATATTTACGCAGATGAGCAATTTTAACATAAAACATAATTATACGCCATTCTTTTTGAATACTTCAATGTATTTACTATTTACCTTCTAGCATATCTAACAAAAAACATTACATATTGCCATAACATCTAATATTTGAGAAATTAAATATATATTATACAAAATAAAAATCAGTTTACAAGGGAACCCAAAAAAGGATGGCTATTGAAGATTGAAATACTTATTCACACTTCTCTGGTTTATTTACTTAAAATTTTTTGTCAAAATAAATATTATTATGATGTGATTTTATTGATACTGTGATTCAAAATTATCAATTAATTATAATTCTTGATTAAATATTATAAATGGAAGCTGATTCCGCTTAGATTACAACACAGTTGTGGCATTATTGTGATTCCTACAATGGTATACATTTAAGATAAAAAAATTATTAAATACGACATGTCATCTTTCTTATTAGATTAATAATGTAATTGATTTCAAATTAAATAAATATTTAAATTGGCGATTGATACATTCATAAACTTAAATATAATTGGGATTCGAAATCCATTATTACCTAGTCATATAGGATTATGAATAACCTAGTTAATTGTAATGCAACTGCCATTCTTGTATAATTTAAGTGTCTAGAAACGAAGTTTTATCAAAGTAATATTATTATATTGCCAAACGCAACAATTTGTCAAATTATCGTTAGTTAATTATCGTGTAATAAAACAATAATTCTGTTCTATATTAAATACTGTAAACTAGTCTATGATTTATCATATCCATTCCATATTGCAATGTCATCTTATTTCTCAATTCAATGATTATCAATTAGCATGTCGTGAAACTCACCTTGCAAATTTAAAGAAAGTTTTGGTGCCACTTGTATTTAAAATACAAAATCTACACTCACAGCAAATAAAGAAGAAGCTTACTGTTGTTCATTTTGAAGGAGGGAATTGTGGTTGTTGAAATATTGAAATAATAAACATGTTTTTCTTCGATATATTAAATATATATTTTTAAGGATACATTGCAAAGAGGGTCAAATGTTACTTGCGTATTAAAAGTACAGAAAAAGATTGGGAGCTTATGGCATAAAACCTAACTATATCAATGGAATTTATGGAAATGTCATTTTAGAATGACTTGTTAGAATATAATATTAATTAATTCTCATAACTTGTAGTACCTTAAAATGTCATGTAAATATTATATTTTTCAATTTATGCCCTACCAGTATCAGATGACAAAATTATATTCGCTAAAATAATGTATATATTTGGAAATGGACCAACTTTTATTAAGGAAAATGGATATTTTTCAAAAAAACATTCATTTGATGCAATAATACTGTCAGCATTTGTAATACTTTTGTTAATATCATTAAAAAAAGATTATTTTGTAGAGCTATATAGTCACTTTTCAACATAAGGTGGGTGAAAAGGGTTCAATTATGAGGCAGTGACATCTATGAATAAGAAAAATCATTTAAAGATTTTTCTACAAACAAAACATCTCAGTTGATTGAAGCATTTCTAATAACAATATTCCTAAAACTTGTTACTGTATAAGATAGATAGTCAGTGGTAAGCTTAAGTAACCTATTATTTTTTAAACAAAGCACTTCATCTCAACTAAATGACGAATTTAATTTTGAAAAATATGATAAGCATTCGAAAAGAAATCATGAAGAATATCACCACAAATTTAATTTAATACTTTTTCTCATTCATAGATGTCACTGTCTTATAATCTAGACCCTTTCAATGACCCCTAAAAGACTCTACATTATACTATTTCCAAGTTTTTCTTCAGAAACACTTATCGCATAACTTTGGAGTATTACTGTATTACATTATCTATATTTTTTGGAAAATTCACAGTCTCGCGAATGTTCAATTCACCATAATTATTATCGTGCTAAGTAAATATTTTTATCAATGTTAAAAAATATATATAAAAGCTTTAGTGTTAATGAAATATAATTCAAAATATTGACCAAAGATTTCAGATTTTATTGTTATGTCACAGAAGTATGTAGAAAGATATTCAATGCAATATATTCAGAAGTCTTCCTTTATTCATTAAAAAAGTCTTTGCAATTATTCTGTTGTTTTTTTGCTATTTCAAAGATTTTTTTCCAGATTACGGACATGAAGAAATCATTGAATCGTAACCAATGTTCTCTCTATGACGAGAGATTCTCTGTGCAGAAAATTCATAGGGTGAGCACGTCAAGCTATCAAATGCACGGGGTAATTTTAATCTTTTGAAAGCAACAACACATCATATTTTTTATGGTGTGTTCTGATCAATTAGAGAGCAATTAATTAACCACTAGTCCTGGCCTAACCATATCTTTTTACCCCTGTTTTCAAAAAAGATAGGTTGAGCCACAAGCAGTTCTCTTAAGAAAAAACTTCTGTGGAGATAGTTCTTTTGGAAGTCCATATGTTCCATATTGGGAGAAGATATGATAATAAATGAATGTTTCTTCAAAAATTCAATTCAAATAGTTTGTATTGGAGTGCACGGGGGTTCTAAACTGCTGCACGACGTCACGTGCACACTGATCATATTATCGTTTGTGTCTTACCCCTTTCCCACGTCCAGTAGAAGGAAATAAGCCCACCACACTCTTCATTTTGTAGTTGAGAATTAAAAGCATTTTTTTGACTATAAATAAGTAGCTGTATTTTGACAAGTATTTATTTTCCGTACATTTATTAAAATAGAAGAAATATTAATGTAGCAACATTAAAACAAAAACGAGCGAGCCTTGACCAATCAGACGTCATTGTAACAAAACAGAATTCAACCAATAGTATGGTGAGTAATCAAGGAAGCGGAACCGAATTTAATACTACCTACTTGATCAATATCGATCGGCACTTTTACGTCGGACCAGCAAACGAGTAGGTAATCTTCTGAGGGACTTTTACGGCAGACGCGGCAAAAGGTGGACGTCTTCCCATTGACTTTTAAGTCGGCGCTGCAATGAAGAGGTCATCTGCGAGACGGTACGAGGGAAGCGCAATATGCGGACTGTAAGTCATTTGATACCAGAGTTACACGGACATCATGGATACGGCCAGAATCTTCGAAAATTAAAACTGGTACGTCTTATTATTATTTCTTCATGCGTAAATATGTTTCAACGTAATTTAATTAACTGTGGTCATCTGATCATAGGTATACCTAATCCCGTTGGCAAGGTTTATTTTTAGTTTCAACATTGCACTTCAATCTAAAGAACCCATGATTCATGAACCTATTTTTTCCGTTGTGTTTTATTATCCCCCATGTAAAATGAAAATTGAGTGTGATTTCAAATATTTAAAAATTGATGTTGATAGTAAAAAGACTCCTAGACTTCTGTTTAGTATAAATAGGGAAAAATATGATCGGGATTTCAATGATAAATATGCGGCTATTGTTTTTTACCTGTATCTCTATCACATAAAAGGTTTCGCTCGACTTACGACCTGAACTTTGATTGTAAGTAAAATTTCATACGAAATCACAATCCATTTGCCAGACATTATTGGCATACTTCAGAAATTAAATGTATGGATTAATCATCATGCAAATTCATTACTGTCCTGTGATACTATATTATTGGTGGAGACGGAAAATGACCGGCTGGAATTAAATAGATGTAGAATCAGATCAAACATTTTTTTTTGGCTGAAAAATTAAAGATTTGAAACAGAAATATGAGTCTTCTTATGTAAAATGTTTATGGTGCAAACCATGGTGGAAGGAGAGAACTACTGTAGTTTTATCCTTCCACCATGCGTCCAAACAATAAAATGTCTATGACGTAAACAGACGCTACAGTGTACGACAAACGCAAAATAGCCGGAATAAACTTTTCAAAATACTCGTTCGTCGTTAGTTTTAATATTGATTTGACATCTCGTAAAACACCAAATCTGTTTTACGAAATGTCAAGTCAAATGTGTTTTACGAGGTGTGATGGCAATGGAAATCGTGAGTTATTTACTGTCCTATTATAACAATACAGGGTGCACGTTCGTTATAGAAACAATTATATTTATACTTTTATGTCGGAAGAATATTCCATCTATTTCCACAGCCACTAAAATTCAGATACCGGTACTTGGTATGGCCACAGGCCAGTGGACCTAGTGTAAAAATGCTTGATGCACAATGTGCTTATTGTTGAAGAGTTTACACAAAGCATTTTGAAGATAGATGTAGCTTGCATTTTTAGGCCGGTGTATCCTATATTTATCCAAAATACTCTTATGTGTAAGACTTGGATAAATGTGGCCACTTCTGGTGAACTCCGTCATTCCACCGAGTAGAAATGTGATCACTGCACAATTGCAACATATATACCTTATCATAAATGGTTGATGTGACTAATCACTAAATATGCTTCAACTATTTATAGAATGAAAAATGTTAATTCATTTCAACATAGCCTGGGACAGGTTTTAATACTTGAAGACCTTCATTACATCCATGTCTTTGACCTCCTCTCGCCTGTGTAAGTTATATTCTATTACCACTATTTGGCCAATTTTATTATTGTGATGTGTGATTTATTTCAGCAAGATTAATAACTCGTAAGAATTTATTATTAATTTTTTGTATTTATAGATTCACAGTTCGTGTTGTGTTATAATGAGTAGATTTTTCACTGAAATGGATTAACTTCTTATAGTTGTTTCATTATTCCAGATATCCCGTCATGTCTGCTGCTGCTGAGAGAACTTTCAGGGGCCTGCAGTGTGTTTCCAGTCAACCCACTTAAAACCATTTTAACCTACTGTTAATACTACAGTCAGATGTGGACAACTTTTAATCATTGCTCAGTTATTCATTCTTTTGTTTAATCAACACTACTAACTTCCTTAGCAATGGATGGAAACTGATTGAAATTTCCAAGAAAATCGTCACTGACGACATGGAGCTCATAAAAAGTGTGGATGTTTTTAATGCTGTCTTCTAAAGCAACTTATGTCAGGAGAAATAATATTTAAAATTCTCGATTGAATTGAAAACCCCTGGACACTATTGTGAAGATTTCTGGAACTTAAGTTTTTTTGTTGTATTTTTAGTCATTTATTATGAATTTCTTCATATTGCATATAAATATTTATTATTTCGTTGAATTTTTACAGTTTTTTCAATATTGGATTTTGGTTTCATTTCTGTATTTTCCAATCAACCAACTGGATAACTTCCCTCAAATTGTTTAACCATGCCTGCTACCAATGTGGATCACATTGACTGCTAATGGACGTGTCTCATAAAAAAAATAACTTCTTGTTACTCAATTGCTCAAACTCTTTGGCTGTGAACGAATCTAGTTCTCCGAAATCTCTGATAGGTTCGCTTTTAATTTCAGAACAACAAACCATATTAACCAAATCCTCTTCACCCATCTCTTACAGATTTTAATTGGTATTTTGGTATGTATCCGCCAAAAATTACGGGGCCTGTAGCCGAGCATTAAGTGTCATTGACTTCGGTCACAATGCTCACAGGCTTACAATTAATAAATATCTGCTCCATATTGTTATAACACACACAATGGTTGTATTTTTGCAAATAGACGGCTAATAAATAATACTTTTTCTTTTTTTGTTTCAGATAAGAAAAATAAAAGCATATTGGCTAGTGGGTCTGACACACGTCCATCTACTCTCACCAAGGCAAGGATACTCCATGGGACATGAACAAAGCTTCAGAAGAATATTCTCGCCAGCATGTCCATAGAACTTGGCTCAAATATCCATCCGCGAATACTTAAGTTACTTTTCATAGCAGTAATCAAATTGTTAACCGCCATATAATTTCTTGGCTTGAATATAAATGAAATAGGCTGTCGAGTGTTCCTGGAACTATGCCTACTTATTTTCTCTGGGGAAGGGAAGTGTATATATAAACTGTAATTTATAATCGACGTAAGCATTTGGATTATACTGAATTGACCGAATATCTTTCAATACAGTATCACCCACCTTCTTAACAGGCCGAATGCACCTGAAGATTGCATTGAGCTATATTTTTTTAATTCTGCGTAACTAATGTACATACTCAACATTATACGGCTCAGGATTCTTTCTAGCAGATCGAAATATTACAATATATTCTACCTGGGACATGTATTTCTCTTCTTCAAATGCTTTTCAATCGTCGAGTGCATGGACTCAACTCCCATTTAGATGAGCACCTTCTCTAAAAACTTTTGTCCGATTCCAATATTGTTCAGCATTGCAAGATTTTGTAAGGAACTCGACATAATAATAATAGAAGAAAGTAAACAAATTTGCCACCCCTCCTCGATAATTCAACACCATTTCGTTCCCTTTCTTTTTCATCAGCAATAACTGTACGATCAATAGATATTCTTTTATTTGTCCAACTTAGCTTCCAGAATTTGGCAGTTTACTTTCCCAGCGATATCTATATTTTCTGAGAATTTGCTCCAGTCTTGTTTTAAGAGTAGAAGACTGCTCATCAATAAATATAATGTTTTCAAAGAATGATAGTGACATAGCAGCATATTTAAATATTTCTGAACGCCCAATAAATAATTTTTATTGACATCTTCAACATTAGTGGAGATCTCAACGATTATTTTGAAAATTTCTGTGTTTTTGTAACCAAAATTTGTGATACATCCAACAAATCGCTACCAAATTTAATTGTTATGCCTATAAAATCGTATTTTTTGATTCTCCAGCAATATGATTAAAAATTGTCTTTCATCAATGGAAGAAAGATTCCATAAATAATTATCTATTTCTAATCTTCAGCATTCAACTGCCTGTAATAAGGGAACAGCGATGTGTGGACTTCATTTTATACAAAGGAACATTGGACGACTTGGTATTTCAACGCATTTACCTTAAGAAATATTTTTTACTCAACGCATTAATTTGTCTTTCTTTTAAGTGATTAACTGGCTAAATACAGTGTTTTTTCGCGATAATTAATGTTATATAATTAAGCCATTATTATCATACTACAGTGTATTTCTAATAATATTTCTATGTAGAAAATTTTCACTTATTTGTTCAAATACTTACATTTAACCAATTTAATTCATGTTACAAAGGCTAAATTATTTATGTCTCTTCCGCGAAACAAACAAATGGGAGATATTGTTGGAGAATTATGCCGAAATAACGTTCTTTAATGTCTGATCACATCGACAAGTATAAATGTTTATTTTTCTTACAGGAATACGCCATGTCGGTGCCTTTGGCTAATTTGTGTTCAGTATTTACGCACTTTCGTGATTAGCAAGGTCATTATTTTAGCCATTTCTAGAGCTAGAAGCACTTCTGTGCTTTATCATAATGGGATTTCGTCAATTTTTAGCCTGGCCGTGCACTTCGAATTAGAATCAAAAAGACACATTCTTCCATTGAAACGATATTGTTTATTTATGTCTTACATGTATTCAAAATTTACCTTTTACTTTTATGACTACTTTTTTAGCTTTATTTAGATTTATTGAACTTACTGTAAAACAAACCATAACCTTATTTACATAACGGAAGTAAACAAATAGATGTTACATATTCAATTATTTAAACTGATATCTTTGTGTCTGTATTTTATTGTCATGTGAGAATTTTTCGTCAATAAAATATATTGTGTTTCAACAACTGTCATTTTTCTTTCCTAAAAATCGATCTACCTTTTTCGAGCCATTTTTTTGAATAAAAAACATAATACCTATATCCTGCTCCAATTAGAAGTTAGCGACAATTCCAACCAAACTCTGAACAACTTCATAATATAGATGCTGCTTCTATAATAGTATATTACTCAATGGTATTAATTATCCAAATTTGAAAATGCCAAATTAACTGAAAAATGAGGTTGTATATGCTCACCTGAATGTAAAAGTATAGTAGTCTATGCCTGAATGTAACCGACAGACTTCAAGTACCGTCAACTGGGATTTATTCGCCTACCAAGTATAATGCTGCCTAATAAAAAATATTTTATTTATATGGCTAACTTATTTTAACACCCGGGTAGCCAAGATATTTGTTCATAACTTTATTCAAAATCATTAGTTGATCACACTGAACCTTTTAAACATCTAGAATTTCTCTAAGTTATTGTAAAATAATATTTTTGTAATTGGTGTGTAAGGCGCGTGTCGTGTTGTTTTTTCTCGCTCAATCACATGTAAAGAGAAGGGTGCGAGTGAGATACAAGGGCATGCTCTTGTATCCTACTTGCTCATATATAAGTGAGGTAGTGCGATAGAGATAGAGATAACTACTTCGATGGAATTGTGTGCATATGCACACAAAAGTGAAGTTTTACGAAAAATTCTAGATGCTGAAAAGTTCAGTGTGATCAACTGACTATTGAAAATAATGTCATAAACAAATATTTTGACTACCCAAGTGTAAAAATAAGTTATAGCTAAAAAATATATATATTAGGCGGCATTATACTTGATAGGCGAAATAACCCCAGTTGGTGTTGCAATATCTATTTTTCATATTATTAAATCAGCTATAGACAATGGTGCTCATGATTAAATAATTTAAAAAATAATGTTTGCTTCTGTGAAATGTCATAAGCCGATCCATCGTAAATCAAGACTAACTGAATGAACCAGAAGGATAAATGCCAGCTTGCGGCCCTCATTTAACCCTTTGAAGAACAAGCTTTTTTTGAAGGATTAGCCAAAATAACTAAGCAGTTTTGATAGTTTTTTTATGTATTGTAAAAATAATTACAGAATTTAAGGTTTTTATTTCTATTTTTTTTGTCTACATTTGTTACATAATACCTTACCTACAAGTCTTTAGAATTTTAAAAAAATAGCGGGAACGACCTTAAACAACCAAAAGATATTGACTGAGGGTGCTTGATGGAATTTCAATATCAAATTTGAATTAGAATTTTTTGATTTTGTACATTTCCATGTATTTCGTTACTTACGACCCGGGTTTCGCCTTTCGGCATCTTAAGTCATTCGAGCGTGCCAGGTGGAGTTCATTCGTGTGCTCAAATGACTGAAGATGCCGAAAGGCGAAACCCGGGTCGTAAGTGACGAAATACATGGAAATGTACAAAATCTAAACAATTCAAAATTTGTATTTTTTCAACTATAAATTTGATTTTTGAGATAAAAAAGAGATGTGACTAGCCTGTTTTTAATTAGTAATTGAAATCGCATTTCTATCATCAGAATCATCAGATTATGGAAAAGCGAAACGTGGAGGAATAGGCAATACTAATACTAAGGAAATAATAATAAATTTAAAGTAATATAAAGTAAAATCATTTCAATGTTTTACACACAAATAGCAATGTTACAGGATGTTTGAAGTATGTAACAGTAAAAGTAAAAAAATATATTTTTGCATAAGTGTAGTTAGGCCAATACCAAAATATTCTAATTCCTTCTAAATATGTTTGGAAACACTGGTTTGTGTCATTTTTCGGGTTGTGATTCCAGTTATAGGTCAAAAAGTCTTCTCATATTTATAAAAACAATACGGGTTCGATTACTTTCGCAGAAGCACCACCATCCGGTGATTTTTCATCCCTTGGTTGTAAAAGGGAAAACATGCGATTAACACATTCTTCACATTAATTACCGCATGCTAATTATAATACGCATAAATTGATGCTTAGCTAAGAAATTCTGATATCTCAAAAGTACTTAAATGTGTAAAATAATTTATAAGCCGCTCATCAAATTCAGTTCGATATAATGTGCTGGCGTTGTTTTTGTGAATTCCCAATAACGGCCAAATATTCAACAGTTGCAGGTATGCTACACTAACTACGATTTAAATGCAGATTGGTATTTCTCCATGAATCTTCACAAAAAGAGCTTAGAGAATATAATAATTTCAATCTGTATTTGCGACCAACAACAATCTTTATGCCTACTGATCTAACGCAACAAAGAAAAAAAGAAACACATGAATGGTTTGCAATCTCTTTTATTACATTTTATGTATCAAATCAAGCCAAAAAAAATGGCCAGGATGTCAAAAAGAAAAAGACAGCAAAGTAAATTTACGAGTTAGCGTTAGGTCCACGACGTCTTCCGAACATCTGTACGAAGTTCACGAACCTGGAATAAAAAAAAAAAATATTAGCACCAAGCCTCCAAGCCAGATCACAGTGAAAACACTTCAAAAGGTACTGAGCAATATTTTCTATGGATTAGGCGGTATCTTTGTGTAAGTTCATTTTTAATATTAAATTAAAAATTGATAACTTAGTTATTCCACTTTGATTACCACTAACGTGAGGCATTTCGCCTCTTTAAGAAGCATCTTCAGACTAACCGGTTAGTCTGAGGACGCTTCTTGAAGAGGTGATACGCATCACGTTAGTAATAAACCAAGTGAAACAACGAAGTTATCAATTTTTAATTTAATTTTATATTAGGTACTGAGCAATTTCATATTCAAATTTGGATTATTGAGATTTTGTACACTTCCATGTATTTTGTCACTAACGACCCGGGTTTCGCCTTTCGGCATCTTCAGGCATTCGAGCACACGAATGGACTCGAACTGAGAGACAGTAAACAGTGTCTAACTATTATATAGAAGATACAAATGCGACAAATATTATTTACGAGGTAAGATATTATACGTCTGAGAGCCACACTTATACCTGCGTTAAAATTTCGGGAATCTCCCTAATCCTTATTTTGTAAACACCATATTAACAGAGTGGCGAATTGCAGCTTTTCAACTTCTTTTAGAAATACCAGTGATTTTACAATTATAATAGTATTGTGGGTTTTGACGGGATGTAATTCGACGAATGGGTAAATATATACAATCATTCCACATTTAGTGACATCTGTTAAGTGTTTCAACGTATTGGATATAATAGCGGAGAATTAGGAAGGTTCAGCTGCTCATTCAAAATTGGCAAGAAATTTAACTGGGCTCTATTAATTGCCAAAATTTCTTGATAAAATAATTTATGATCCCCCATGTTTTTATGCAACAGTTTATCAGAACAGAGTCCATTCGTGTGCTCGAATGCCTGAAGATGCCGAAAGGCGAAACCCGGGTCGTTAGTGACAAAATACATGGAAGTGTACAAAATCTCAATAATCCAAATTTGATATTGAAATTCCATCAAGCACCCTCAGTCGATGTCTTAAATTAAATTATATAAAATTTCATATTCCTTTCCTTTACAAACACTGAACTCATGCCTTCCATTAAATTTAAAAAATGCAAATAAAACAAATCATTTATAATGTAGATTATTCAACAAATTGCTTCCGTATTAGTATAGATACATCAAAGTATGTGGGTACAAAAGGGTCCAACACCCAACAAATCGGTATCAAATTATTTATTGCTATTTCTTTAAACTTTCATAATAATGAAAATGTGTCACAGATTTTTTTTATATTAAGCCTTTCACAAACCCTCGAGGTTGTCAATGCACCCGCAAATTATTTTTAATTTGCCAGACCCTCTCAACGGTCACATGGACCCCTGGGTTCCATAGGAACCACTTTGGAAATCACTGATTTAAATTGTCAATTTAGATGACTTTAGATTAAGAACTTAGGCCTACCATTAGTTATCTACCTTCAGTTAACATAAAAAGAAGAGGTTATTTTTAAATTGTCATCTATACACCTAATTTATAGGGTCAGGTAGGCAGGAAGTTACAAAAACGTCACAACATCCATGACTATACAAATTCACAAATCAATTGAAGAATCGGTGAATGTCAAACGCCCAAACCGAGTAGCATGACTTCTTCGCTTCACAGTTGAGGGTTCAATCTTCAGAAATATTTTTAATATAAATAGTAATTTGACAATGCATAGAATATCTCACCTCCTGTTGTATTGGATACGCCTCTTTGCACGGCCGGTCTTCTTCTTTTTCTTTTGTTGTTTTTCTACTTTTGGGGTCTGGCCCTTTACTTTACCTGTAATCGAGAACAAAATGAAATAAATCAACGCACAAAATTCGATACTTGAGCCAATAACGTAAGATCAGGATCACTCGGAAAATTTTAGGAAAGAAAATAAATGTGCAAATCAAACTTAATGCAGACAGATAAGACTGACAACACCTCAAACAATGTTCACTAATTAATATAAGCAACAATCTAGGAAGTCATTTCAAAATATATTATTGTAATGACAGCTGGTTAGTTGCTATGAGAATACAATATTTCATGTATTAACTTTAATTACGTTGGACCGGCATAATGCTTGTAAAAATAAATACGGCTTCACACATACACTTATTTTTATATGCAACTGTGAATTTCACAAACAGTGTCGGCAATGAACTTGCATACAGCACTACGAAACTCGAATGACTGTTCAAACACGAAGTACAGTGCCAGACAGTGGGGTTATCCACTTGGCCCAGAAAATGGTTTCTATTCACTTATTCGGTCATTTCACTCGTTGTATACTAGGCTAAGTACTTTCCTTTGCGTTCAGATTGTTTAATACTCAGCCGAGTTATCTCTCGGCAGTGCACTCGTATGGTGTAAAGGAGGCATAAGCCTAACAAGAGTTTTACTTGTTTGAAAAGCCAGCCTTAAGTTAAATGCATCAAAAATAAGACTTAGAGAAGAATGTTTTAGTTGCAAAGTTATTATTTTAAGTGGATAGCTTTAGTAAAAATGAGTATACCTAAACTCCCTTATAGTTCAACAGCTTATTTTCAGGTTCCACAGCTGAAAACCCAATTTCCTAGAAACTATTGTATCCACAGTAGTGATTTTATTAATTTCATTACTGTGTGAATATTAAGTCATTCCTCAATTTACATATTCATTTTTGAAAAAATTAACATTAGATGTCATTAGGTTATTTGAAAATTATGCTGTCAATGAAATCTGGAAAAATGTGCTAGAAATCATTTCACAAATGTCACTCTTACTCCTAAGCGTATTGAAAAAGAGTTAATACTTTCAATACACAGCCACAAGTTAAAATCCTATTCGTAGTACTGTCTCATATAAATATTTAAATAAATCAACCTACACTAATTAGTCCAGATTGAACTGATCTGATTATGTACCCAAAACAATTCATCGGAAATACATGGTTGAAAATTTAAGAAGTGAAGGAATCTTACCAGCACGGGCGAGAGAACCGTGAACTTTTCCTCCCAAAAGTGCGACGGTCAAGTCTAATTCGATGGATCCCAAAGCTGAGACGAGGACATCATCAGCGAGGGGTGCTCCCAGACATGAGAGGCACAGATCTGTTGATGATGCTTCAGCTAAGGCTGCTACGCGCTCCTGAAAAAATAGACAAAATTTTGAATACTATTTGTCAGTAAAATTCATGTACGCTGCCAATAGTCACAAAGCGGCACTACCTACAAATGCATTTATCTCTTTCCTAGCAGTAACAGCTCCACTTCACTCCGAATGGGTCAAGTCATAGCATGGTTTATGTCAAATATTTATTTAATGAAGTTATGAGCTTTTGGATGTGGGATTTATTTTTCCTTTAATTTATTTCAAGTGATAAAATTATATAAAAATATATCTAGCGATTGTACATTAAATTGTAAACCAAATACATTTCACATCCAAAATGAATATTATCTTTTTATTAAACCTAATACAATTCTCATGAGATGAAGTATGGAACTTTTTATAACATTTATAAGTATATCTCCAAGTGGAAATTTTGCAAGAAGGAAATAAATGTGCAAATCAAACATAATGCAGACAGATAAGACTGACAACACCTCAAACAATGTTCGCTAAATAATATAAGCAACAATCTAGGAAGTCATTTCAAAATATATTATTGTAATGACAGCTGGTTAGTTGCTATAACACACTATTTCAAATATCTTTCAATCCTAATAATAAGTAGATTTAATGTTTTCAGCTCTTACTCGGTGAAAATTCAGCTACAATAAAATTAAAACCTTTGTTAGTTACATGTGTTGGGTTACTTGACATCGTAAAAATTACTTCAGGCCATTCATGAAGATGACAGTCATATCATAATGGATTGATACTATGCCAGTAACACTGCAGGGTGTCTTTCGAGTGTCAACATTTCAAGGTCATATTATGATTTCAAAACAAGAATTACATGTGAAATCACCCGATACGATAGGATAGGATAGGTTTGGTTTGTTCTACCCTAAAACATTTCATACAGGCCACATCCGTTAAAATGAATAATTACCATGATTCGTTATGATTGACAACTCTGCACAGTTAAAGCCAAAGTTATGCTGTTTCCGAGTCCAAATCTTACTTCGTAAGCCATCAAAATGAATTCGAAGCCCATGCATGTGTATTATGTATCGCCAGTTGCACCAGTGCGTGTCACAAAAAAAACATAACATGTGTGGATCGAATTTCTGAAATCCACTCCGATTTAAATAGAAATCGGTATTTATAGTGAAAAAATTATTTATTTATAAAAATCTTGCTGTGAATGTGTGATAATTGTAATATACTTATGAAACCTTAAATTATTCGTTGAAAAAATTCAGTAGTAGGCAGTTGCATATGGTAAGTATGCATTCCAAATTTCATTTAAAAATAACCGGAAGATAGAGCGATTACTATAAAATTTGATTTTTTTTCATTTGCCGCTGATTTTCGCCTGCTGCACGTACCTGTGACTTATTAGCAAAGTCCGCTCATAGTGTGTTAGTAGCTGCATCATTATAGATTCAAGCTCAACAAATGTGGACTATGTAAGAAATTGAGCACCCCAGATATACAACAAGTTCATTTGGTAAATGTCTATTAGAAGGGATAAGGCCTAAAAATGATATTTTTCTCCAAAAACGACACAGAATGAAATGTTTTAGGCTAGAATAATCTTTTACGTACCTAAATATATGGAAAATATTCGTGAATCACGTAAGGAAACGTTGGAATATAGATTTAACAATGGCATGTCGCATATTTGTCTGCAAACATCAAAATCATGGCGATTTTCATATTGAACAGGAGAACCAACCTGACAAAAATATTTTGTTTTTTTTCAAAAGTATAAGGGAATAGCAGCAAATCCTACAATTTCAGTTATCTTTACTTTACGTGACGTGTTTTACTCGGGTCTACAGTAAAGATAAACCCGCCGGTGGGCTTATAGCGTGTGGGGCCCGACTAAAACATGGCGCGTGAAGATAATTGAAATTGTAGGATTCGCCATTATTCCCTTATGCTTATGAAAAAAACAAAATATTTTTGTTTAAGTCAGTTTGGTTCAGGTTTCTTTTATTCAATATGAAAATGTCCGAAGATTCTGACCTCTGTGGACGAGTATGCGACATGTCATCGTTAAACCTATATTCCAACATTTCCTTTCGTGATGCACGAATATTTTCCATATATTTAGGTACATAAAAGATTATCCTACCTTAAAACATATCATTTTGTGTATTTTTCTGAGAAAAATATCATTTTTAGGCCCTGTTAATGGACATTCGTCCCTGCTAATAGACATTTACCGTTCATTTTGCATATCTTCCAAGGAAATGCTCCATATTAGAAGTTAGCAATTATGGTATTGATAAAAAGGAAGCCTCTTCAAATATCCTTCCTATGCAATAGCTGTTATTATCATTAACCCATAGATCAATTACTGATATCTGATTATCTTTATAGCAACAATAGACAAGTGACTGTTGCGACTTAGCTAATCAACAATATTATAGCGATATGACAGCCCACTTTGAATATGAAGCTTTTTCAATTCGTTGTTATTAATTGAACACATTTAAATGTTTCGCAACGCATAAATACACGAAAAAATATCTCCGCAACAATTTAACTGATTCCGAAACTATAGCGATACATCGTCACCACATAAAACGAAAATATTTCTACGCTAATAAAAATATGCAGGCGAATAGCTCTTACTTTGATTTGAGCGATAGTCTCATCCTCCCGGGCTTCGACGACATGGGTCGACTGACCGCGAATGTGCAACTGCATTGTGAAACCTAAAACACATGCGATAAGTCAGTTGACAGCATGGCTAAACAAGTTTGTAACATTATTTTCGTGAACACCCAACGGTGATTTCACGACATGAAAGATATATGTAAATGAAACACCGATCAATCTAATGAAAAGCACAATCCATGTGCACATACTTTCACTGGACCCAGAGATAAATAGAAAAATAAATTGCAATATTCGATGGCTGTCACTAACCTCTACGTACACGATACGCCAAAGAAAGGAAGCGGATATCAAATTTGCTATTTTGGGCAGCGATCATAGACGTTATTTAGTCTTTTAATTGTCTATGGTGTTAATGTAGAATAGGAATAGATGATCTACAAAAATATTTTTAATTCATTATATTACAGTGATCACTAATTTTATTTTTCAGCACATATAAATATATGTCTTTTACTTTCATAACGCATTTCAAATTATATTGTTCAATGACTGGAATTATATTTTAATTCTTATAATAGCGCACTGACATGTTTTCCCGCCCTTGTCAATGCACCTCATCTGCGTCGACCAAGCCCGATCGTCATTCCATGTTACATAGTGAAAATTATCAATTATTCATGAGTCCACTGTCATTGAGATATATATCAACGGCAGACCGCACGCCATCATATCGGCAAAATACTTTTTCTCTCTGCTGCTCAAGCTTAGAAACTCATTCATCCTAGTCAGTGACTTAAATACGCTGTAATGTATGGAATTTCTTTAGTGCCAATACCCGAAGCAGCTCTCTACTCAAGCTTTCGGAAAAGTCACTTTTCGATTCTCCCTATTGACGAACTGACCTGCAGAGGTATATATGCTTATTGACGGACATCCCACAGACCTTCCCGACATCGGCAAACCGAGAATTTCAGATGGTATCAAAATCGCTGAACTGGTCTATGATATGCCACACAAATTTACACAGCTTGCCTCTTACGTGGCTAGTAACGTGAAAATAGCTCAAGTCACCAAGTTCCCCTAAACCAGTGGTCGGCATACTTATTCGCCAAAGCGCCAAATATGAACATTACAACGATTAAAAAAAATATTGGGAGCCAAATCTGTCCATTAATTTAGAAAAACCTTTAATATAATTTTAGAGCTTCATTTAATTACGGGTACACTGAATAAAACTCGATTTCATACTTAATAAATATTTTTTTTATAGATAAAAAATAATATGAAAGTAAGGTCAAATCAGGTAAGGTTTAAATCATGAATTATCATGATTAAAATTTATGGTTACATTATGGAATCATTAGACTAACAAACACTTAATGCGAACAATGTCCTTACATCTCCTTGGAAAGTTTGAGTATGTCAGGTTTGTTGTTTTTAATTTTAGGCACAATTCCAGGTTCTTTTCTTCAGGACGACTTTTCAGTTTACTCTTGATAAAATTCATGCTTGAAAAAGATTGTTCACATGAATATGTAGAACCGAAAAAGGAAATAACAGCAAACGTGAGTTTTTTCAGCTGATCATAGGAGTCAGGAATACTATTCCAGGCGTTGAATATAATCATGTCTTCCTTCTCCAGGTCTTTCGCAGCAGACCACTTGTGCTGTAAACTAAGTTCACATTTGTTCTTCTCCAGTATTTCCAAATCTACACAAAGACGTTTAAATATTGAGCTCCATATTTCCTTGTTTTTTAAATCCAGCAATTGTATTTCAAATTTACCAATGTCAATGAGAAAAGGAGAAAATTTTAAATCTGTTATCATAGCATTAAAGGGTTTTTGACGAATGCTAAAGTCGCTTTGCTGTTTTTAAATTCCTGAAACCTGATGAGAAATGCTTCCTTCATATTTAAAATGCTTGTTTTGAAATAGCGTTTGTCAATAGAGAAATTATTTTCTTGGCGATGCTTCAGCAGGCTCGGAAAGTGAAACAATGTTTACCTTTCAAAATCTTGAGCAAAAAGGGATAATTTGTTTTCGAATAAAATAACTTCTTCTAACATCGAAAAAATTGTGTTTCCTTTCCCTTGTAGTCTACCATGAAATAAAAGTTTTGTATCCACTAATCGTCAGTTAGTTCTGGATAGTGAACACCCTTTTCAAGGAGAAATGCTTTGATTTCTGGTAATATTGATGCGAAACGTTTTAAAACGTTCTCTCTTGATAACCAACGTACCTTGTTATAAAACAAAAGATCAGTGTACTCATTTTCCATTTCAACTAAAAAAATCTTTGAATTGGCGATGATTAAGAGCTTTAGCTAAAATGGAATTGATAATCGTAATCACCAACTCCATATCTTTACAAATTTATTCTGGAAATGTCTGCGCACAAAGCGCTTCTTGGTGAATGATGCAATGGTAAGTAAGTATCTCGTAATTTATTTTTCTTTCAAAATAGCATCGAACCCTTTTCTTACCCCAGTCATACTTTTGGCCTCGTCTGTTGAAATCGACACAATTTTATCGAGAGGAATATGATCCATACACTCAATCACAGCATCTGCGATATTCTCTCCGCGCATCTAACCTTTAAGTGGCAATAATCCTAAAAGTTCTTCTTTAGGACCTGTATGAGAAATAAATCTTACAAAAAGCGAAACTTGTGCTGTATCATTTATGTCACAAGACTTGTCATCTGCTATTGATAAAGCCGAAACCAATTTCAGATCTTCGATTTGCTGGATGGTTATATCCGAAGACATTTTGATTGTTTTGGCAGACAATAGTAACTCCTTAAATTTTTTTTTGAATATCTGCTTTATTCTTAAAACCCCGAAATAGCTCTTCGGATGCGTTTATAAAACAACTTCAACAAAATATCTTTACTATTTATTTTATTTTTTATGTCACAGCCGCACTTTGCCGACCCCTACCCTAAATCAAGAATGAAACTTATTATACTGCCTGTTTCAGTAATTCTCAAACGCTTTCTCTTTATCCACAATCTCATTCTTCCTGAGTCTCTTCAGGTAGAGTCTTCCAACCCCTCTGTAACTATTTCGTATCGTCAGACAAATCACCGAGAACTTTTACAAAAGGCAGAACTTCTAGAATGGTCATCCTTCATCCGAAAAAGTCATTCGATACGGTTTGGTTCAACGGCCTTATTCACAAACTCGTTGTGACACATTTAATACATTTTACAATATTTTAAAAACCTTTTTTCAACCATAGTTCAATATTTATAAATAATAAATGCCTAAAAGAAAAATGGTTCGATAAGAAAATTTTCATTTTGTTTCAAACATTTTAATAAATTCGATTTCTTTAACAAAAACATAGATACTTTGGCTTTGCACTCTTCATGGGCACTCACGGGGAGGCTGTCCAATAGGTCTGGACCACCCTTTGGATCATTTCCCCTCGCGAAACATAATCAGAAGGGCGTCGTATAGATAAAATTTTAATTGCTGTGATTTTGTACATTTCCATGTATTTCGTCACTATCAACCCGGGTTTCGCCTTTTGGCATCTTCAGACATTCGAGTACAAAAGGTGAAACCCGTGTTGTTGGTTACGAAAACATGGAAATGTACAAAATCTCAACAATTCTAATTTGATATTGAAATTCCATCAAGCACCCTCAGCCGATGTATTAAATTCGTATATGTACTTGTTTTATGACTTCTTGGAGTGAAACGGTCACCGTTCTATTGTTTAAGCTTTTCCTAACATTGTCAAAATATTGTGGTTTTTTCAAAAGGTTTCATTTATTTTTGGTAGGTACTAAAATCGTAGGTGATTCGTTTCCGCAAATACTGCTTATTTGACAATGTTACAAAACTCCTCTAGGCCCTCTGCCGCAAATTTTTGTAGGTTCCCAAACCTAGAGTTACTACCCCAAACCTTTCTGTGAACAGCGAAGGGTTTTATGAGTGCAGTAAACTTGATTTTTTTTACTATTTTTTATTTATAGTTCGTATCTTATCATAAGCTTAACTTATGATGAGAAATATAAAAGAAGTTTTAATGTAGATAGATGTGAGATTATGTAAAAGAGGTCGCGATTTTTTCGATTCATTAAAAATTTTTTTGGCGCAATTTATCTTTATTTTCCCATAAATTACAATTCCAAAAACATTATTTAAAATTTCAGCCTACCTATCTCAGGCGTCTACTTGAAGGTTTTTGTCATTTAATATATATTGACTGACTTGAAGTGTATGCATATATCACCGTAACTAAAGAACAGTTCTGGCAACATCGCTGCCACCACCTAGCTCGTGATTGGCGCTGCGAGACTCTCAAAACGTGTGACAGCTCTGTGTCAAGAAGGTCCTTCGGGCCGTTCGCCGCAGTTAAATGTTTTTCTTGACATGCAGGACACTATTATGTTTCATGTAAAGCATAAATCCGGACAAAATGCTGTCCAAGCTTATCCGCACATTTCTGTGGCTTCTAGTACATATTTCATATACAATTATAGAGATTTTGAGTGTCCTGTGGGAATACGTCAATTTGAAAATCGCAGAATTCAAGCGGTGTAAAGATACAAAAGACAATATTGAATACGTTTATCGTAGCACGAAATGTGTATTAAAAGTGCCCCAACATCTAGCGTTAATATTGGACGAAGATGACGCTTCCTACACCGACTTGGCAAGAATTCTAATTTGGAGTTTGGCTGCCGGAATTTCGTACTTTAGTTTTTATGATAAGACAGGTGAGTCTAAATGCGATACTCGGACGGAAGTTGTTTGTTTCTTCGCGGAAATCATTCAGCTGTATCCCTTATAATAATGTCGGCTTTATACGTTCGCCATATATATATATACAAGTGTTTTTCATTTAATAACTGTAAACAAAAATATTGCACAAGGTTTACCAAATTTACATAAATATGACTTGCACTTCAATTAAAAGAGAAGCAATTAGGACTTACCGTTCTCGTGAATCACCGCCTAACTAACTATGAAATGAACATTATTATTGGTAAATAAAATAAACATTATTATTAATCTACTGTAATTAAAAGCATTTCCAAGGTTTTCCCTTTATTCCTATAAAAATCACACTCCACAGATTTGAATTTTGTTGCCTCTTGAATTATTAGCGATATATTGCTAGAATTTTACAAAAAATTGTGCCCGTCTTTTGAAGGAAGTTAACCCTTCCTGTACAGCTGTCGCATATGTTATACCCGAAACTTTCTGTTTTGTTTATTTATAAAATATAGTTGAGAAACTATATGTCATAACTTTCATTTTCTTCGACATAATATGTCGGACCTCTGTGGTCTAGTGGTAAGATCTTTACCCTAGTGGTCAGGTGGGTCCGGGTACAAGTCCTGGTAAGGTCAATGTAAAATTTGGATTATCTAAATTTGAGATCTTGAATATGGATGTTTACATTGTCTTGTCTCCTCGAGTTGATTTGAAAGTATAATGAGTAGTTTTACTCTTTAAAAGTTGGCAAAATGTACGATCAGGTACAATGAAAGACTCAAATCATATGAACATAACAATCAATTCTAAAATGAAGTTTTTCCTATAAAACAACAAAACATGTTTATTTATATATATTTTTTTTAACCATATCTTCTCCCAATGTGTAGTTTTATTAGAGCTTATCTCAACAGAAGTTTTTATACGGGAACTGCTCGGTACTCTGTTGCTCAACCTCTTTTTTTCGAAGTGAGTAGTGATAGGGTGATAGGACTAGTGTTTAGCGAATCGCTCTCGCTATGCCTCGTTTTTAGGATTGTATGGGTGGGATGAAAATTAGACATCACAGACGTCCATACCTTTAAACACAGATCCATAATCACTTTTATGCATATTTCTTAAATGCGAACATATTTGATTTTAAGATAAATGGATGCGGCGTTCCGACAGGAAAAGGTTCGCCGACCCTGCCTATGTATTACTAGAACGCATGATGTCAAAGGATTCAATGGCTTTGAAGAAAAAACCATTATTAAGTCATATTTTGCATGATCTAACTATAACTCATCGATACCAAATCTTATGATTTGTATGCCAGAAAGATTATTCTTTATGATGTACAAAAAATCTTTTTAAAAAACAAACTGTACTTTAAAAAAAAAAAATCTTTAAATGAGACTATCTCAGAACTTGTTTCTACAACTTAAATGCTTTCTGTCAGTTTACCCTCAGTATTGTAAAAAAGTTAATTAATTAATAAACATAGAAAACTTATTATTATTTTTCATGTAATAAATCAAAGTTTCCGCTGATAGATCGCCTCTGTGAGGCTTTTCAGCTCATTCTAGTTGTGCTGATAGATCAGCCCTCTGAGACTAAAAGGAATAATATTCTTTTTAATATATTCTGGACTTTAAATTTTTTCTTATCATCGTTTCAGATAGATACCCTATTTATATTATTATCATATCATTTTTTTCAAGACTTGCTTATTAACACATTCTAACTTCTCTGAGATAAGATTACAGGCATTATCTAATATGCAGTTGTTAATATATTTGAACCTGTTTAATCATTTTCATGATTTTTATAAACCTTACATCATAAACATTACGATCGTCCCATTCCGTATCATGAATGATATTTTGAGAAGGTTATGCAATAATAATAAAATTGATTCATGGATATCCTGTCATAGGCATGGATGTTCGTGATGTCTAGAATTCCCTCCCACCCATCGGATCCTATAAACGGGGCATAGCTAGAGCGATTAGCTAACCACTAGGGCTAGGACAGGACCCTATCCTTCTATCCCTACTCTCTTGAAAAAAGATATGTTGAGCAACTGATTAAGCATTTCTCATAAAAAAAACTTCTGTTGTGATATCTCCATATGCTCCACAATGGGAGCGGACATGGTTAAAAAAATGCGTTCATAGCTAAATTATATTATACAATCAAGTCTACTGAGTAAATTCTGACAAAATATACAAAGTATTCTTGTGAGCAAGCATTTTCTCAAATGAAATGTGTCAAGAATAGACTAAACACCAGAAAATCTTGATTCCTGTGTTCGACTTCATATTTGCCAAATATTGAAAAACTTTCAAAAAAAAAATCAAAACCAAGGAAGCCATTAATAATTAAATTAAATGTATATTTTTAAAAAATAGTAAAAATTTGTTTTAAACCCACTAACCAAATAATTTTTTTATCCAGTCTTTCAAAAGGTTGCCGACCACTGCGATAGATCATGGTTTCACTATAGCTATTAATGAATGTATTTTTTCTTTGATTTCAGGTTCATTAAATAGAAATGAAGACAAATTATTTGCAGCCGTGGAAAAACTGAAATCAAACGTTCCAGGTCACATAAAATGGACGAATTTTCCCGACTTAAATGGCTATAAAAATGGTACTAAACATAATATAACCGTAAATCTTGTAACTAACGACGACGGTAAAGAAAAAATAATTTCCCTCATAAAGAATATGTGTGCGGAAGCGAAGAAAGGTATGCTAAATCAAATCGTAGACGTAGAGTACCTGGACCGGAGACTGAGGGATGTCTGCGCATCCGTTCCTGAACCAAATTTAGCCATTGTGTGCGGCAAAGTGTGCCGCACTAATGGATTTTTACCTTGGCATATAAGATTAACGGAATTCCTTAGTGTAAGCTCGCATCGTAATATTAGTGTAGAAAAATTTGTACATATTTTGCAATGCTATGGCAAATGCGAACAGAGGTGCGGTAAATAGTATTTGTTAAAGATTTGAATTTTGTTTTGTATGCTGTTTTTCATTCGCAGAAGTATGGTTTGACTGGCTTATTTTAAACAAATGTTTGTCCTTAGTAATTTATTAATTATTTTTAAACATTCTGGTGAGAGAAGTTTGACAAACATAGATACATTCCTGGCCCCCTCTAGCTTGCTCATTCAGGCTGAAGCTGAAATTTAAGTTTTTTTTGAACTGATTGCATTTGATCTATTATTATGATATCATCTCCGAAAAAGTGCTTTAGAAGGATTAATAGTACCTCTGAAAGATAGATAGAAAAAGTAAAAACAGCTGTTACTTTGAAAATTCATTTAAAATTGATAACTCATTCAACTTATGTGCTTCGCCTCTTTGAGAACCATATTTATTTTTGTGTCTGGATAACAAGTCTTCATCAATACAGATGTTGAAAGTGTATCTGTATAATATATTTGTCTGCTGTTACACACAGCATAGCACACACTTCTCATTGAACCGATGTTTGCAATTGGTATTGCCAACTGGTAATTTATTGAGGTCTAACAGCTTCACATTGACAGGTCTTTGAATAAAAATTAATGAAAATATTAATTCAAAATTTAATCAGGATTCAGTAGGTTCTGAATTCAAAGGTTGCATTTATAAAAATCAGCATTCTTAAATTTGATGTCAAAATCGGGCATACTGCGTATTGTTAGTTGGAATTACACTTTAAAAATTTGGACTTATGGCAACTCTTCCTGTGTATAAACATCGTACTTCAGTTGCCAGTCAAATCATATATCATTGCTGCAAAATTGTGTTGTGTAAATAATGAAATATTACAAATATAAACACCTAAAGTATTTTTTCCACTGTAAATATCAGTTTTGTTTGGATTTCTGTGAAATCTTTCCTTAGAATAAGTATAATTAAATGGCCTGCTGGAATGTTTATAAATTGAAAAAAAAATTAAAGTTCATGAACTAAATTTTGTGTTTGATTTTAATGCCTTTATATGGCAACTATTTTTTATTGTTCGATTGGTATGGAACATAGATTTAAATGGTTAAAACCATTGGTTCAACGCTTGCATTCATTTTCTGGTGAATACTTAGAAAAACTGTATACCAAGAAGTGTCGAGAATAGATGCTTGCGTCGGATACTGGGGTGAGGTATTTTGATTTCGTGAGGAATCCAGAGATTAGGGAATGGACCGGACTGCGCTCTGTTATGCCAGAAGTCTATTCTTGAAAATACGTTGGAACTGGCTGGGCCACATGCTGCAGATGCCTCCGGAGAACCTAGACTCCGCTGCCTCTTTTTCCAACATCCTGGATGGATTGGATTTACAGCGGAGGAAGTAATGCGATTGACAAGGAATCCTGGAGGCCATATGTGCCACACAGGGACCAGATGTAGTCGAAGGAAAATGAATTGATAATCATCTTGTGGGCAATTGGAGACTTATTTGCCGTTTTACTTTTGCTTGTGTAAAAACAGCAGGAATGTAGTTTTACAAAATTGTAGAGTAATTTATTACCTGCAATAATATTATAAATCTATAACTGCAATCTCTCAGTCTGGGGATTCATATGTCCATTCCTAGTGGGAAATAAATAAATTTATATCATTGATTAAAACATATCGGTTATTTCAAAAGCGTTTAATAATAAAAAGTTTAACACTTACAAATTGTCTACTTTATTTTTAACAATAGAAAAACATTTATGAAAAGGTGCCACATGTGATTATTTACATTATACTATCAATAAATTATTATAATCAAAAATAAGATAGAGACTAATGCTTTGGAAGTTCGAATCGAATCAATACGGTAAACTATCTTCATTCGACTAACCAAAACCACTTATTCTTTTGCCTTCAGAGTTGGAGTTGAGCTGAATGAGTCAGAAGTTAGGTTAAAAAAGTTGGGCACAGAGTAATGGAAGCTGTATATATAAATTTACTTTTTACTATATAAAAAAATACTCCAGATAACCATGCAATGCTCTCGGTGCTTAGTAATACGAAGATACCAACTATTGGAGACGTTCAATTATACCATTAGTTCCTAAATATTAATCTATTATTTGTTATGTGTATGATGGTTGTTTTGTTTTCCAAGAATTTTATTCAATATTTAATGCAGTGAGGCCGTAATGATATGCAATGACATTTACTGTAAGTAAAATTCATTGCATTTTTACACCAAGAATGACAGTAAATTTCCAGTATTCTCACCATGTTGAATGATTTTTGTAATCCTGTTTTGTTTTAGTACGTATCAAACCCAATATAAAATTTTATCTAAAATCACACTGAAAACGCTCAAAACATGCATTTTCCCCAGTAATTTTCTGATGCAGAAATTAAGCCAACAGCAATGCACTCGTTGCTTTTGTCACCCATTCTGCATTACGCCTTGCTTTCAATTTAAATCATTTCATTAAAAAAAAGACGTAAATTAGAAAAATTTGGGATTGCACAAATAATTTTCATTCTCCTTTTATTTATCAGTAGACGTTATATACAAATAATAAATCTTTAGCGAAATAATTAAACCAAATAACAAAAGTAGTAGGTAGAATGACAAATTGGTAGATTCAAATATTACATGAGAAATAAGTGAAAGCAGTCACCAAGCCTGATTGTCTATCATCATTCTGAAATGCTCTACGATCCAATGACAATAGATTAAATGGTTATATTAAAATATTTTACTTATTATTGTTAATGTCTTTGAATAAAGAAAAATTGTCTATCACCAGCCTGCATCAATATTATACTTTAATAATGAACCGTACATTTGAGTCAACGATACCAATAGTGGTCAATGTTACAAAAAGAATTTGTTACACATTAACATACGCGCCGTGTTCAGTATATTATCAATATTTACTATCTGTACAAGTGGGTCATGAGAAAATCATTCTAGAGTAAAGTTCAATAAAACAGATTCTGACATACAAAACTATTGATATCAGACTCATTGCATCTAGTGAAAAAATGTACACATAGTCGTAAATGTTTCACTGGACTAGATGCCAGATTTAATTAAGTAAAACAGATGAAAACAAGATGATGGCCTTTTCTGCTGCCATACTTCTTTCTATTGACACCCAGCCGTCAAACACAATTATAGTAGAAATTAAATTATTCATACTTCCGATGGATCTGCTCGTTACTTTATGGGAATTCTTTTTTAATATGAAATTGATTACTTATAGATACGTCAAATAACAGCATTATCAATTTAAATCTTGTATTGTCCAATTAACGTGTAATTGAGTCAGGATTTACTTAGAACAATGTTCGCCAGCCAGCGGTATACGGAGTTGTTGCAGTGCCAAGAATCTATAAACTTGTTTCAAAAATACAGCAACAAATGTCACACTAATTAATTTGCAATAACAAGACGTGTAAATAAGATTTTTATAAAAAACTTGACACCTTCCATTATCATTATTAAAAATCTTATAAAAGGACTGCGGTATTCAAAATTGTAAGTTTCGTGGTCCGTGAGGTTCGAAAGGTCGGCAATGGCTGACTTAGAGGGTAGAGTTTCATCATATAAGGAGTGTTTTAAAATCATAGACTTAAGAACTAAATATAACACTCAAATACCGGAACAAAGAAATTGAATGATTATTTGAATGTTATTCACAATTAACTGAGACAAATTTGTCGTAAATGTCTTAATCTTCCCGTGTTCTTTTATAATCCACCTTACTGCCTTTATTCATACACTCTTGTCATATTTTTCACACTTATTTATTTAATATATTATTATAATTATCTTCCTCGCAAAATAATATCTGAATAAAACAAACCTTCAAATACTTGGGAAATTTCTAGTACAAGGAACAGCTGCACAAATATATTGTTTGTTCTTTAGTTAGTACTAGAAATGATGGAAGAACAGTTCAGTAAAAGACTTGCAGGATGTAGATTTTTCAAGAGAATTATAAAGGAAATGTAAAGCCACCAGTTGTCTCTGGAGTAAATAAAAAACAAACTTTAACTATTAGAAATTAATTACATCAATTATTCTCTTTTCATTTTGTCTATGATTTATCATTCATACAAACTCTTCAGCCATGTTTATTCTTTTTAAAACAAAGGAATAAATAGTAGCTGTCAAATCGATGAAATAAGTTTGAAATTGGAAAATGACAAAAAAAGTAGTTTTGAAAAAAGTAAATTGATGAATAATATACAAATGTCCAAATATTATTGGAGGTGATATATTCGAATACAAGATTGTTTCCAAAATGTGAGAAACTCATGCTAATCTCTAAGACCTTTGGAAATTTTAGCCATGTGTCAGTTAAAAAGAAAATATATTTTGAATACGAAACACGGTTGGATAATTCTAAAGGGACAACATAATGTCATGTAAGTCTATGTCATTGTTTGGCATATAACAAAAAATTAATTCTGCTGAAGAAAAAGTTGATATTTTTAAAATTAGTGAATGAAATACAAGTTGCATACAAAAACGTTGATTAAAACAACTACCCACCATTCTATGAATGTACATTTGCAGAAAAACAGAATATCGGTAATGCTTTATTGCATGCCAAACGACGATATATTATTCACTATTTAGATGTCTTCAAAATAGTTTTGAAAAAGAAGAAAATTTAATAACTATTTGGATTATTGAGATTTTGTACACTTCCATGTATTTTGTCACTAACGACCCGGGTTTCGCCTTTCGGCATCTTCAGGCATTCGAGCACACGAATGGACTCGAACTGACAGACAGTAAACAGTGTCTAACGTTTATATAGAAGATACAAATACGACAAATATTATTTACGAGGTAAGATATTATACGTCTGAGAGCCACACTGATACCTGAGTTAAAATTTCGAGAATCGCCATAATCCTTATTTTGTAAACACCACATTTAAAGAGTGGCGAATTGCCGCTTTCCAACTTCTTATGGAATTACCAGCGATTTAACAATTATAATAGCATTGTGGGTTTCGACGGGATGCAATTCCACGAAAGGGTAAATATATACAATCATTCCACGTTTAGTGACATCTAAGTGACATTCGTGTGCTTAGTGACATTTGTGTGATCGAATGCCTGAAGATGCCGAAAGGCGAAACCTGGGTCGTTAGTGACAAAATACATGGAAGTGTACAAAATCTCAATAATCCAAATTTGATATTGAAATTCCATCAAGCACCCTTAGTCGATGTCTTAAATTATATTAATAACTATGGATAACAATCATCCATTATTAATAGGGTAAAACAAAGTATTTAGTTCTATAAGAATTTCATCAGTCGGTCAATGGCTATTTCGGCTTTACGCCATCGTAAGAATTATCCATCATCGGTTCTGGTGATTGTGTGAATTTCAATTAGCTATCAACCAACTGATAAAATTCTTGTGTAAATTAATACTTTGTAATTTTTACCTTATTATAATGAAGTTCTACCAAATAAAAGTCAATTCAATCAATAAATCCATTATAAAGTTCTTAAATTCTACAGAATAGAAAAAAGTTACTAGATTTATGGATGAATCAATGATCAAACTTATCAGTATCTGTGACACAAACTGATCCAACTCCATTTGAGGTGTACAAGAGAAATATGGACTATGAGAGTAAGAATAAGCGATGTTTATAGTAAATTTCTGTTGCAGGTATTAATATTTTCAGAATAAACAAACCGGGGAACGTTCTTAGCACATATTCATGAATGTGCCAATAGCGGAAGATGGGTTAATATTAATTTATGCTATACCATCGTCTATAGATTACACAAACTAGATAAATTGATAAAATTACAATGTTATATCGTATATTGAAATGTTGCAAAATGTAGACTGACATTATCATCACCTTTGACTTTTAATCTTTAGCGAAATCAACATCTGATTAAGCAAACAGAAACAGTTATCAAATGTTTACCAAACTTAAGTCTATGTTGTTAAAATAATAGTAACACAAATGCAAAAACCACAATTAAAACATATCGACGATGTTTTGGCCAATTAATGTAACTCTCAAAATTGAAATTGTTCAGGAGAGAGTTAAAACTGCTTTTATGGAAAACAGTATATGGTGAGTTGCGTTATGAATCTTTGAAATGCACTCCTGTAAATTCTCATGTTTACCGATACGGAATTATACGAAGGGAGTGTCAATACAATAGTGGCTTACATCAAGTGGCCGGGTCAGAATTTTTAAACCTAAAACCAATGTGAAACGATGTTTACCTTTCAAAAAGGGGTAAATTTATTTTTCTAATTTACATCATTTGGCCGATACCTGCTCTGTCACCTTTAAAATGAGATCCAATCATTAACTCATTTTCGTATTTTTTGAGGGTTGGCCAAAATACCATCAAATTATAATGATTGAAGAATAACATTACAAAATTACACATTACCATGTCTTGATAGAATCTGATTGGTATGATTTTCATGTAGCCAATTGGGCAATGCTTTGAGGTGCACGATTGATGTTTTAATTGCCTTACAGATTTGTGTGCAAAGGCGCATGAATGTCTGTGATGTTTACATTCTCATCCATCCATCGAATGCGGTTTGAGCGACTAAATAACAACCAATTCTTGTAAAAACAATCTCTGTCAAGATGCTAAAGCCATATTATATTGACTGCTTAATCTACAAGCCGGCTCTCCACTTTTCAGAGAAATTTCAGGACATGTGGAAAAGTGCCAAAAATACACTTCTTACATGTTTTTTTTTACCATGTTCACTCTCAATGTGGAGTATATGGACTACTAATGGAGTTATGAGAACTGCTCATTACTCAGTTGCTCAAGCTCTCTTTTTCGAAGACAGTAGGGATAGAAGAATAGGGCTAGAACAGGATTCATGGTTAGATAATCGCTCTTGCTACGTCCCTTTTTTAGGATCGAATGAGTGGGAGGAAATTGTACCTTTTTACTTATAAATATAAGCCAGTTTGCAGATTAAGCAGTCAATATGCTTCACATTTGCAGAGAACATGAATGCAACAGAAAGAAAAAAATATAATTAAGCCGGGTTCGGTTTAGGTGCTAACGATTTCATGAATTGATTTTTCAATAGATTTATGGATCTCTGTTTAAAGGTGATGTCTAAAATTCTCTCCCACCCTTCCGTTCCTAAAAACAACCCTCTTCGAAAAAAGAGATTGAGTAACAAGCAGATCTCTTAGAAAAAATTCGGTCAGGACGAGCTCTATTAGGAGTCCATATGCTTCAAATTGGGAGCAGACATGGTTGAAATGAGCAGTTTGGAATTTTTATAAGAGTGACTATATCAAAATCTTAAACTAAGTACATTTTAGAATATTATTCTTCAATAAGGAAGCCATGTTAAATAATTAATATTGCTTTCAAAGATTGATCAAAACTACAAAAATGTCAAGATCAAAAAGTCACAAGAAGAAAAACAGACATGCAGATGGATTAGTTCAAGCTGCATAAAAAATTTAAGCTAGTAATTAGTTAGATGCTTGGTTATTGCGTTATTATAATAGACACATGAAATAAAGACGCTACACAAAGTAGTAATGTTATAATATGAATACTAGTTAAATAGTTAAGAAATTATTATCGTGGATATGTTAAAAGCAAGGATTAAGTCTTTCATCTAAGCAAGTGGTCGGCAATCCTTTTCATTAGACGGATAATCGAATAGCTTTCTTATGACAAAGAGTGCTATCTCAAGCCTCCAAATAAAATTGAATCACTACTCAAAAAAATCGATATTTCAGTAGAGCCAAAAAACTAATTTGATAATTGTAAAATAACATTTTTTTTATGTTTTCACATGTTTTGTATAATTTATTATATTAGGGTTTGTTGTGAAATATTTTACATATACATACGATGTCTTAACAAAGAGTATTCCATTCAAATTGTCTTGCTGCAATAGCGTCACAATGAAATCAAGAGGCTAAAAAATAATAGTAAAGCTAAAATTATGAAAATTTTTTTGTGATTATTTCTCTATACTCAAGTTAAAAATCATGTTTTTTGACTTCTGACTCTATTTTATTGGTAGTGCGATATCATAATTTTGCTGGATGAGGGATTTGGTACGTTTATGTAAAATCAAAACACTCTTATTTAATTGAAATGCGTTCAAATCAAGTGGGAGTGCAGCTAAACACTGCCATGAATCACAAGTGACTAATGCACCCATTGGACACTGTTTTCTATCAGGACAACGATACAGCTTGACTTGTGAAAAAGAGAAAAGCGACATGACTGTCCACCTTGATCTATATATAACAATTCATTCAATATTTGTCAAAATGCTTGAAATATTGGTACAATTAAAATGGACGTACTGCAGATCCGAAATATTAACTGTCTACCCTTTTCAACCAAGCAGTATAATTAAAAAACGACATTCATTTCCTGATAGCTTTAATATGTCGAAATATAAAATTAAAACAAATAATATAAAAACAATTATTGCTGATTGTTGATTTTGTAAAAACTTATTTTGATACTGAAATAAAATGTAACGATATAACCATTGTTGAAAAGGAGATTTTGAAAATCCTTTAGCAGATAGAAGCATCAATTTACAATGTTTTTTTTTAATGAGAAAAAAACACTTTCAGTATCAATGATGAATGAGCTGAGCACACAATAGAATCATTTGAGACTAATATCTCTTTTTGTAGGGTTAGCTTTCAATATTCATGAAATAGGTTTATTGAATGTCATATTTTTTGCTAGGAATTGTATAATATTTGACAGCTAGGAGCAAATACGTAATATTAGTGCAAAGAAGAGGTTATTTACACATAAAGTAAAATTAAATACGAAGGTACTTGTAGCCTAATCGACTGACAAAGTTTTGCTTAATTATTTTAATAGGAAAATAGCTCTATATGACAGTACGATTGTTTATAAATCCTATGGTAATTATTACATAACCAAAATAAATAAAGGTGCATGTGTTTGTTTTGAATATGTAAAAATCGCTTACGAAATACTCTATATTCAAATAATGTTTGTTCCATACGTTTCAGTATTGCCGTTGCGGAAAAATAACCAAACAATGTCTCAATGTTTCGATTCAAAAATTGTCATAAAATATTATTTCACAATTTGTTAATACTATCGGCGGATGAATTTTAATAAAATTGAAGGAGTAAATAGGGCAGCAGATTTCGTATAGCACATTACTATTCATGAACCGTTCGTTGCATACCCAACCATCCGAATTTACGAATGTTTCAACTAATTTAATAAGATAGTTGCAACATATAAAAAAATACTGTGTCTCTATGTTACCAAACTGTTACAGGGCTTTTTGTAACATCCACATATAGTTTTCTTCCCTTTCAATTTTAAATTACTTTCATTTGCCGAATAATCCAAGTTAAGACACTGACATGATCACAAAAGCGTATCAAATAGGGGGTCAAAATTGCTTCTAACGATTGTGTTTCTATATTAAGTTCGAGTCTAAGTTACGCTTAATTGCAAAAAATACATTAAAAGATTATCACATCGTCAATACAACTGTGATTATAACTATGTATATTAACCGATTTGGAAGTTGGCGGAAATAGAACAGCCACCGTTAAGTGGCAAACGAAATATCACCCTTTGCTATCGTGGGTACGGATAAAGATCAATAGCGATACGAACGGCCTTCCCTCCGACCCCCGTCCCTATTCCTGGACCTCCCCCGCCTGTCCCTGGAGTCGCCCCTCCGATCTCTAGATCTATCCCTGTATTCTCTCGACCTGGCTCTGCCTTCCCGCGATCTATCTCTAGACCTCTCTTCGGTTCTGTAACTGGAATATTTTCTATTCTCGTACCGACTGTTCGTCCTATCTAAGCTTCTCGATCGAGACCTTTCATTGTACTTCGATTTAACGGTAACTTTTCTATCAGGAGTACGTGCATAAGAGTCCCTACTGCTAAACTGACTTTCGCGCAGTGATCGTTCACTTTTATGTTCATAATAATCCCTAGGTCTCTTGCTGGAGGACTGCGTTGTGTCTTCGTCCAGATCGAATTTAGAATATACCTTATCAGAGTTCTTGGAGCTTTTCGCTTTCTTTCCGTTGTTGCTCTTTAATTTGCGTGAATCTTTTCTATCTCTCTTGGAACTTTCATCGCTGGAAGTCCGTTTTTTCTTTTTCTTAGAACCTTTTTTGGGAGGAGGACTACTCGACGATCGGGAACTCGAGGAACTGGAAGATTCGGTGCTGACGGAAGCGACTGAATTGCTTTCCTTACTCTTGCTATCGTCAGATTTGTTATTGGCGGATTCCGATTCACTGGATTCGCTCGAATCGGATGAACTGCTGCTGGAATTGCTTTTATCTCTTTCGTCGCGTCTCTTTTTATCCCTACTTGACGACTTCTCGTTCTTTTTGACATCGCGTTTACTACTCTGTTTTACTGATGAATTCACCCTGGAGGCGTCATTTTTATCTTTTTTCTCAGTGCTGTGTCGGATTTTGGATTCGGGATTTCTTCTCTTGCTTTTATCGTGGTGCTCCACGGGCGGTGTCCTATCATGTGGGTCTCCTGCAAAACCAATCATAAAATTTATCTTTTTTCACAACCATTCAACCCACAACACCACTAATCAAACCATACTTACAAAAATATATCAAATGCCACGATTCATTATATTTACAACTGAAACTTGATTACTGACATGATTAATCTTATACACCATGGAGGCTGAATCAAGATATCAAATTATATTTCTTTGCAGAATTATAAACATGAATGAATCTATTATGCAGCGTTTTCAAACATAGGAACTACAAAAATAATCAACAGAAAAACTATAATAATTGAATAACTAGAAACACGTCATAGAGCAGAAATTTGTACAGTGGAACCCTGATTCTTCGCTTTTCATGGGACCCTGAAAAAAATGATAAATGCAGGAAAGCGATGAAAACGGGATAAACTTTTAAGTCTCTCTAGAGCAGTGGTTCAAATGTAAAATTTTACTGTGGCCGCATTGTCACTATCAGCGGCCACTATAGGATTTTTTTGCGGCCACGGACGGTTCCATAGTCTTAAATATTGATAAATCAAAATATTTCAGGCTTTTATAAATTAAGTCAGCAAGAAAAATACGAGAAATGTTTAGAAAACGCTGCAGTGTAGCCAAATAAATGGAATATCCTCAAACTAATGATATTGTTCATAGACAACATTTGAAAATGATCAACAGAACCATCTTCAAGCTGTAACGGCAGACTAAACATAAATAGACTCACATTTATAGAAATATGGACACAATATCTAACTGTCGTGCAACCTGATCAGCGATTTGTTTCTGAGAAGGTTTACCGAACTACACAGACACATACAACATACCCCCGGTCTATGCACAACATAATGCCGTCCGGATATCTTAAAACGGCAGCAGTGATTCCATCAGATGTCAACATGGGATATACAACTGTAACTTACTTTGCGTGGCGACACTTGGCTCATTCCTATTCTCAGATGGGGTATCCTCACCGTCAGATCCTGAACTATCACCGTCACCGTGCGTCGGCACGGAGTTTCCGACCTTCAGTCTGCCGATCGACGATTTCCTCAGCAGAGCCTCCTCCTCGGCGGCCAAAAGAGCTTCTCTCTCGCGCGACGTCTTCTCGAATTCTGACTTTCGCCGTCTGATGTTTTCCTAAATATTGTTACAATCATTAGTTTTGTTGTGATACATGACGCTGCAGATTTACGAAATATTACGCTCGTCATTATGGTTACAACTGATGCTGCCGGTTTCGAAATATGAATACTCGCCGGCACCGAAACATTACGCTTATTAGTAAGCATTATTATTTGGCAAATAATAATGCTTACTAATAAATAATATACCTGTGACAAGACACGGCGTTGCCGATTTTGGTACAATTGCAATAATATTTGACCGACATCCGTATTCCTGCTGACACCGCACGAGAGGGGGTGTCGAAACTGGATTACGAACACAGTATAAATAAACAAGCAAAAGACAACTGAGGGAATTCTGTATCAACCGCCGTCCGCGACACAACAACCGTCCCATCGTGACACCTGTCGTCATCCCGCCGACTGAACACTGGACAGCATCAATCGTCCTCATCCCCAGCATCCGTCTCCACCGCTTAATCAAGTCAAGAAACAGCTTTGGAATCGTATTCCTACATCATTATTCGTCAGCAATATTGACAAGGCTATTTGGCAAATAATATTTTATTTCTTAACGCACTTGAAAATGCAGTCAGAGAAATCAAACGGTGACTGATATACTTAACGGATTCTGCACACATTGCGATAAAGGCGAACGCTCTGAAAAGACAAAAGTAGGACACAGACAGTCGACGACAGTATATATGAACAAACAAGAAAGGACCGCATTCATTCTGTAATCGCTCACCGACTGGATTCTGTCGCCACCCGTCGAACTGGACACATCTCCACCATCATCGCCGTTCCATACCTACGGTCAAGCATAAAACGATTGGAAATATATGCCTTAACTTTCAAAACAATCTAGAGAATCTACTGCATTCAGTATTCATATGCAGAGATTTGATATTGTCCACAATCTCAATTAAGATATAGAACGGTTTGTCATTATTTTACCTGCAGTTGTCCATCCGTAACGTCGTGGCTGCTGCTCCGCTTCTTACCGCCCGGCGTACTCCTCCCGGTCGAATCGGACTCCGAATCGCTGTCCCCGCTGCTGTCTCCATAAATCCCCAACCCTGTTAACATACACAACATGTATTCAAGAACCGCGCTTGCAGAAAACAGCTAGATTACCTGACAGATTATTTACACAAGTGTTCGAGTGATGAAATTTGGATTATGACAGATACAAGACTAGTCCAACAAAAATAATCCACTTGTGTTGTGTAACAAAAAATTTAACTATAAATGAAACAGTTCCGCATTAGCACAATATGTTTAAATAAACATTGTCTATACAGGTGTTTTGGAAGCTCTTTCTTATGTATAAAAAAAGGTATTTAAACAATTTGCTGTTTGAGAATATTGCAAGCTGTATTTACCTGAATCTAATATGATAATAAGCTAAAAATATGTCTTCTTGTATAAAGCTATCATGAAAGCACACTTATTTTTACCTAAATATTACAATTGTTTATAATATTTTCCTAAATAATAAATTGTAAGTTTATCTATTGTCCATCTCATCTAATTTAATATACATTAAAACCTTAATAGAATGGACCAATGTGGGTGAGGGGGTGTCTGTTAAAGCTGAAAGTTCGTTATATAAAAATCCAGTTCTGGAAAAAAACCGTTGGTGATCATTTTAAACGTGTGGAATTTTTATAAACAAATTGTGTTTTATTTTTAAAATAGAATTAAATATTCCTCTGGATGTTTTACTTAGTGCAACACATCGATACATCTGTTCCATAGCGTAACAAGTCAAAAAAAAAAAACAGTTTTGAGTTAAGTATGAGGAAATGCTTAGAGTACCAATATCTACCAGTCCCAAACTGTAACAGCAAACTGTAATCTGTGGTTATTTTAGATTAACAGGGGTTATAGTACTTTGGATTCAAACTGTTACAACTACGAAAAGCATGTGAAAACTTCTGAAAAAAAATAAAATCATATTTATATCATAAACATAAATATATTTTTAGGTAATCCTAGAATTTCATTAAAATCTACAATAATAGATGTAGTTAAAATAAAAGATTAAGCGTGCCCAAAATCGTGTTTCCTTATTTTCTATGAACTATGCTCTTTGAGTTGTTACACTATGGAACTGAGGTATCGACATGTTTCACCTCATTAAGAATCATCTTCAGACTAAACGAAATTAACTTCATGTTATAAATGGGAGAATTTCAGAATTCTCTAATATTTTTTATAGCTCTTTCAGAATCAAGCCATCTTCTTGTGGAACTAAATACCAAAACTATGTTGTTTATTTGAATATGTGTTGTCAGCAACACAAAAAAGACACACTGCTTTGATTCAAGATTTATGTGATTTGGGCATCTTAAATAAAAATAAAATAAAACAGAAAACATGAAAACCATAGACAAGATTAAAATATTCCTTCATATTAGATTCAAATAAATACAGCATTATAATATTCGTAAGGTGCACATCAACCATAAAAAAGTGATCTGTTCAAAAATGTCTCTAAATAATCAAAAAAATTGAAACTCATTTATGAACAGCCAGACTGCTTCTGTAGAAAAATGGCAAATAATTATTATAATCAGATAGGTGCATTTAAATAATATGGAACAAAGAAAAAAAGAGGATGACTTACCGAGTTGTCCACCAATGGCAGACAAGGCCTGCGACTTGCCAGCCAATGATGCGCCACGCGATGCTTTTCATATAAATACAAACTTTTAGTGAACAAAAATACATTTTTCAATACAAAGCACTGGCGAATTTTCCTGAAACCAGAACATCTACGGCACAAATAAGTGAGTGAATTTAATAATAAAAAAAATATTTTATTTCTAAAATGACAGCAATATCATATTTAATCAGAATCCGAGACATTAATTATGCAAAAAAATCATTTGATATGGCTATTGATCAATCTAAATATACAGTTACCTATCTTCAATATTGCGAATGGATGTAATGTATAATATTATTTTCTCACCAAATCTTGTCGGTTTTTTAAATAAGAATAATACTCATTACCAAAACTTTTTAGCATACTTTGATCTTTTTGGCAATATTGAAAATAACCGAAAATAGATATTTTGTATTTAGATACATTAAATAAAAACAACATAGATCAGTACAAATCATTCTTGATAAATACTAGTTTAACCTCAGCCATATCATGAATGATTTTTTCACAGAATAATATCGGACGCCATTAATTTAAAGAAATAAATATGTATTGCCAACTGTAAAAAACAATCATATTTATTGGATGATAACTAAACCAATAACAACATATTTTTTTTTCAAAAGACAAGAAGCTTTTTAATGTTCTTTGTTTAAAAAAATTAATTCTATCATTTTTACAATATAAATAAATATCACAGATAATTCTTTATGAAATATTTCATGGATTGTCATCACTTTGATCTGTTGCGATCAGTCATTTGAATGAAGGGTCCATCAGTTTTCACATCAGTATCGCCAGATATCAAAATTTACACAAAAAAAAAATTACAGAATGGACACACATGGTAGTGAGCAAGTCAAGATATCGCAACGGATGGGTGATTATTTTCCCCAGGTTGACTGTTTGTAATATTACTGTCCGCTGAGCACACTGTCTTTAATCGGTGGAAGCGTTCCGCATTCACGTGGTACCGGTCGATCAATGCATTTGGTTTAACAACAATGATACCTTGGGTTTGCGACCTGATCCTCGCTACTTCCTCTTGGCAAATAGATAATATCTGCTCTGTCGTCACGTCGAGCAATATCTCAGTTAGGGTGCGCCTAACACACAGCATCTGTAGGTAGAGAATTTTTCATTAGTAACCCACTGTTTGTCAAATATTTTAATGTAAACTTGGTATATATTTGTCAAAGTTATGTATGTTCCCAATAAAGAGCATACAGACGCATCTCAAAAGAACTGTTCCGAGTCTCTGCCATGATCCTTTCCCTGGATCAGATAAATGGTACAAATTTACCTCCGGATACATGAGAAGTCTAGTATCATAACTTATAATCTCAAGCGTATGCAAAAAATTAGTCATTGTTCTTCGTGTTTACACCTACCATTTAAATTGTAAAATATATTTCTAAATTGAATGAATTGGCATTTACTTGGTAGAACTCTATTAAAATAGGATAAAATATCAAAGTAGTTGATAGCTATTTTGGCTTAACACCATTGTCAGAACTACTTCTGTTCTGTTGTAACTAGTTCTGACAATGGCGTTAAGCCGAAATAGCTATCAACTACCTAATAAAGTTTTGTAGTACTAAATGCTTTGATATTTTATCCAATTATCTTTCTAAGCTTACAAACTCCCACCTAAAATGAATGTGAAAATTTTGTTCATTTTCAAAACTCATATTCTCTAATGCCCTATAATTTTCTAAACTAATGAACTCCATTCCAGCTGATAAGAGTCCAGCATTATACTGTCATGGCCACAGTGTTTGTTTACATATCATTGTGTACGCGTCTGTTCTGTGCATTTGTAACTGTAGCATGAAAACGGTTTTTTTGGGTTTGCCAAAAACAAGCATTGATGGAGATTCTGGAGATTATGGCGTTATGATACTAGAGCTCTCACATACCAATAAATCAATTGAAAGACCAAGGTAACCCTGCAACCACGAGGACGAAATCCCAACAGCATTGTTTACATGGCAAGAGACTAAAAAAAAGCTATCATCAGTTACTTCAATGAATGTTTCCTTGAATTTCGGAGAATGATGTTCCATGTGGCAGCCCTTGCCACACTGACATTTTAATTTCAATATATAGTTCACAATTTTGCCAGAATTTGATTGGCAATATTTTTTTTAAAAATTTTGCATGCCGGTATATGCTTGAGAAAATTACTAAAACTCACAACGTCCTGCATAATTTCTTCATCAGAGCGTTTCAGCAAAGGAGGCGGAGCAAGTACTTCCTTTGTCTCCCTGTCGTCTTTTTCAATCTTCACCTTTACTTCTGTCTCCGAGTCATCACTGTCAGAATCCTGAAACAACACATGCTATAATATTGAGCAGTCTGTAACGCAGCCAAAGGAATCATTCAATAAAATCAGAAGAGGGTATAATAAAATAAATTTTTTGATGCCACACATTCGGCTGAGAATTTTGGTTGTCAAGAATCAATTAATTGTATATATCGACAGTGTTTTGGTTTGGCCAATTGATGTAACCTTCAAAATTGAAATTGTTCAGGAGAGTAAAAACTATTTTTATTGAAAACATTATATGGTGAGTTGCGTTATGAATCTTCGAAATGCACTCCTGTAAATTCTCATGTTTGCAGATACGGGATGATACTTAAAGACTGCTGATATAATAGTGGCTTACATTGATCATGTCATGTTTAATATTGAGAAAGAAGCCCGCAATGGTTTTGAAACTCTGTAAGCCTACTAACTTATATACAGTGGAACACCGAACTCTGAAAGTCTTTCAGCTAGAGTACTTCCTAACTCTCTTAGAAGGGGCATATTAGTTGCAAAATAATTCACAGTGCGAATTATGAGGCAAAAATGTACATTGAACTGACTGTCTATTAAGCACCTATGTATTGACTGAACAATCTACATAGGTACTCAGAAGGAATGTCATCAGTGAAAATATAATAGCAATCTGTGACGAAACTGCAATAGTGACTGAATGAAGTCATGTGTACTTGTGAACGAGGTGACAACAAACTATCAATCAGAGTAATATTTGTGATGGTATCATCGATCAGGAAACGATAAATGGTGGATTATTTAACATTGATCTTATAGGCGTTTGGTGAGTAATATAGAAAATGATCGGGGTACCACTGAAATCTGTAGTTATTAGGATTGCCTTAGACAAGGAAGGAAATATATTACAAATTTGCTTTTAGCAGGTGGTCTTGGTATCCCGTCATCAGGTTGAGCGTTTTTGAGTGACTTTTCATCTTCTATCTTCTTCAGCCGCAGGTATTCATCTCGCTCTTTCTTCTCTCGCTCCCTGTCCATTTGTTTCTGTTTCTCGCGCTCCATTTTCTCCAAGCCTGTAAAATTTTTTAAAATGTAAATAATATATGACTAGCTGCCCAGTATCGTATCAACAAATTTGTATCCAAATACATGGACGTTTGTAAAGTATTCATAGCTTCCACATCCACCTCATATCCTGAAAAATGTAGACAGAGCAAAAAGCTAACAACTATTCTATTCCTGACCGCATTCTTCTTTCCATAACCTCTCTATTATCTATTAAGGATGAGCAATCAAGTTAGATCGACCATAAAGATTCAATTAATTATTAAAGCTAAGGGTTAAGGACTATAATAACCTTCCCGAATCCACGCAGGAAGCTGCCGCCTCTTGGCTGCGTCGATGGTCTGCGTAGTGTCGGGCGCCTCGACAAGTTCCTGCTGAGGGTGGGCGAGCAGCGGCGGTCGTTGGTTTCTGCGCGGCACCTGCTGATGTCTCGACGAAGGCGGGGGAGGATGGGGAGGTCTGACACTTCTGTTTCCGCCGTCCAGTCCTCTGTCACCGCTCCAGTAACCCGAACTGCCGTAAGTACCGCTTGACTGCCCACCTCCACTGTAGCTTTTGGGAAATATAACAAACACTTGAGAACTATTGCCAATGTTTTGATGATACACACACCTGTCGCACCAGAATATAATTTGACAAAAAAAAAATTGTATTGAACCTTTCTTATCGGTAGCGATTATAAATGATATTTATATAAATCTTCACTTAAGGGTAAGAGCCATACTGAAGCTTCAAGATAGCAACATATATTGATAAGAAAAATTTACATGAATATTAGTGTAAATGAATCACAGTTCACTAGAGGGTTAAAAATGCCTGGAATGTCTAGTAAAGAGGTCAACAAACTTTGGCATGCAGGCCAGATTCGGCCTCTTTTTGTAAGGTCAAGAAGCTGAGATTTTAAACTGGATGCTGTAACAGAACGGCCTTCATAAGAATACATCCAAAGCGATCAATCAAACTGACTAAAAAATATAATCACCCAGAGAAGTTGCTTTCTCCCGTGGAGTATCCTGAATAAGTTGGTTCCGGTAAAAGCGGCTGCTTGGTGACAGGTTCAGAATTCTGCTGCCAACCCCAGTTTCCTAAAAACAAAATCAAATTTTATTAGCGTACGTAAAATATATCCCAACTCTTTACATATTTCCATACTTTCCTGAAAGAAAGGTTGAACTAGTTCCTGTAAAAACATGTTTTGTTAAGAAGCTAAATAACTAAGGCTACGCCAGTACCTAGGTTGCTCTATATCGACAATTTCCCGAAATATAACATCTTTTCTGCTAATTTACTTTGTTTCTTTTTAGATAAAAGAATACCTATAAGAGACGCCGCATAGCCGTTGTTAATGACAATTTGTTTAATAATGCTTAGTTCGATTTTAAAATTAAATTTAATTAGAGGTATATTGAGTAATCTGAATCTCTTAAGGAAAGTCTGCCGATTTAGAAGAGAAAGGATACATAGGATTTTTATGTATAATGGCATCTTTTTATGTATATATGCGATGTAAACTGTTTACTGTCTGTCTGTTCGAGTTCATTCGTGGGAACGAATGCCTGAAAATGCCGAAAGGCGAAAGCCAGGTCGATAGTGATGAAATACATGGAAATGTACAAAATCTCAACAATTCAAATTTCATATTTTTCTGTTGAGAGCAGTTTTTCTTAAGTATTACTAATGAGAACAACTTTCATGACACTCTGCTGGCGGCCAAGTTACAATGGTAGATCAATAACTGCATTTATTTATAATACAAATTGGTCCATTTGTAGGTTTATAGATTGTTAAATAGCATGTGTCTTTCAAAAAGAAAGCCCTCTGGAAGTGGGTGTCGATCCATTTACTCTAAAATATGACTAATTCTATATATATGCTCCAGTTAGGGAAAAGACAGTTGGAATAATAACAGCATTTGATAGACTATCATGAATATGATACATACCCCATGAATCCCAAGATTGATTGTCCCAATTACCCGTAGGAGGATTGGATGAAGCATTAGTCCACTGCTGTTGCGAGACAGACGGAGCAGGCGGCGCTTCCATCTCGCCTTCCATTTCCATCGGAGCTTCGCCACCCTCTATTCCTGCTGTGCCTTGTGCAGGAGCAAAGATATTCAAATATTTGACTGTAAAATTTAACCTCAACTATAAAATATAAAATACGGGTTTATTCCAATCACACAAAACCCGTTGAACAGTAAACCCTGGTGTCATGAAATTTAGACGTTTTTTAGTGAAATTTTATAGTTTATTATGCTTGAAAAATTCCGATAAATCTGACTCAAAAGAAAATGTAAAGTCAATGATTTCATAAATACAATCTCTCTTGACTCAAGGATTTAATTTTTTACTACTCGAGGGACTATTTGAGATGGTACACTTGTTTACGATTAACGGTTTCTTTCAAAACGGTTCTTGGTTTGAAATATCAAAAACCACCATAACAGTGCATTGCATTTTTCAGTTCAAGAATATAATGTTTATGAATTCGATAAATTACATAAAATATAACTATAAAACATTTTTTATTACTTGGTAAAGCGGCAATGGGCGGAGGGGGTGGCGGCGCAGGCGGAACCGGCTGCGCGGGACACGCTTCTTTCATGTGAATCCATTGCTGAGCCATCGCCCCCCAGTCCACCTGATCGTTGGACATATTCTGGTAAGCGCTCGGATTCAGCGCCCATTGTGTAGGATAATCTATAGTGTCATTTCCAGAAAACATGGCGATGCATTTGACGCTTCTGGAAATATAATAAGGACACACAACTACAGTAGTTAAAATACATTTGATGAAATTGTAGATCCTTAAATTACTGACATATTGAAAAAAAGTAAAGCAGGAATCTACTAATGTGTTATTGTACAGGGGTCAAATTACCAAGTTTTTATATGAATCTATTGTAATCATGTTACATTACTTCTTTCCTCTCCTGTATTATGTAATTATTAATTTTAATACTATTTGATGACATATGCCTGCCCTGGTCAGTGTCATCCTCTTCGGGGCTTGAATCGCTGTTGTATTAATTGTTTTTTTAATCATTTCTCAATAACTAACTTTATCGTAAGATTCACATTTGCAACGTAGACATTGATTCTAATTCTTAGCTCTCTACAATGAGAAGTGACGAGTGGAACTCTTTTTCCTACCAGGCATAGGGAAAGGTTAGACACAATGACAGTACTAATTATTTGTATTTGGAGAGGAAAATCCCATCGGAAATAAAATAACTAGCGTTTATTTAAAACTAGTATAACCGTACCCGATGATATTGAAATACTGAATATCTAAAGCAGCTTGTATGTCGGAACTTTGTGTGCATTGCATTGCATAACATTTAATTTTATTATAGACCGCGTAAGTTTAGTTCATGAGAAAATTTCAGACCTACATGTGATATGTGATAATAATAAAACGTCTACAGAGCGGTCTGGGCTATTATATATAAGATGTGTAGGGACAGCATTTTGCCTTGTCAGTGAAACATGATATCCCAGCGATAAAAACCGAGCGCATAATTGCTGTGTCACCCATATGGATGTGCCATTTCCCACATTGGCTGGGAAACGTGAGATCGTCTAGGATTCGAGCTGACATCCCGTCTGCAAGGGAATGTGGGAACTTTGGAGGATTAAAAAGCAACAGGAAAAAAGATCAAGAAGGGGTCCGTAATCTACAACCATCCTTGGACTAGAACGGACCACTTCCTACACAGTCTACAATCAACATTCAAGCAGAACGGACCGCTTCCTCCGCCGTCATCATCAGCCGTCCGTCAGAATCACATCGACCGAATACAAACTAGGAAGCGACACGATTATTCCTAAAGATGTTTTTTACTCGATGGAATATTTCTACATTTATAATTTTATTAAATTCGTGTTTATAATGACAAAGTGATCAATTTAATTTTTTTATTAAGATTGAATTTCCACAAAGCTATCGCCAAATTCATCATGTTTTTCTCTGATTAATTTTGTCAATTAGATTGGATTAACCATGAAATCAATCAACTCTGCCCTATTCCCATCTATCCTAATGAAATGGGAGTCTAGTGTATTGATAAAGCTTTATAAGATAATATATTTGACACTGCATAATGTGATAAATGCACCATGGATAAAAGTACTATTCACTGTTAAAACTATTTCTACTTCCAAACAAGTCGAGTAATACAAAATAAGGTATATTTAAGACTGGTTATTTAGATTCAATCGCTTAATCTATTATTATCAGCCAGTTACTGATTCAATGCAGTACTCCGTCAAAATCAAATAGACCGAATTCTGTCACTAGTTACATTTTTTTATATTTTAGTAAACAAACATTCATTACGTATTCTACAACATAATTATTACACAGCTATACAATTGAATTGCTATGAATCCATATAAGCCAAGCTAGTCTCACTTATACAATTAAAATAAACATTCTAAGCAGAAAGTAGGCTAAAAATTTTATTATTACTATTTCAAGTCAGTATGGTAAAGGAATAATATAATAATCCATAAGGCGTTATAATTAATCATTGAAACGTAAACAAAGATCGGTTCACTTTAAATAGAGTTGGCACAACTCAGGCTCGTCAATTAAAAACTAATAATATATCGCAATAAAATTATAGTTCGACGTTGGCTTCAACTATGAAAATAAGCTGGCATTTTTTCTATTTATTTATAGACACTAGGCTCACAGCTTCTTGGGAAAGATAGTGGAAAACATTTTATACGGATGCTACTTGAATTTTCAATATTTTTAATACAAACCTCAGTTGTTAATTTGAGATAATTGAAAATTTATTAACCCCACGCAACCCATAAATCGGTCAGCCGCAAAATTTGACAAACATCGTGCCGCAATCAGATGTTGCTATTATCAATATATAGCTAGAGTATACCAATATAAAATGTTTATGACCTACCTATTATTTATTGTGAGGTTTATAAATATTAAAATAATAATTATATGTACGGAATACGTTTTTTTAGTCAACATATAAAATCCTAAATGTCATATTGTGTTTTAAATAATTTTCCATCATCTTTTATAGGTAGGTATGTGCTATCAATTGAACATCGTTTTATTTTTATAGCGATTAACCTTAAGTAGCCATAGAAATAAAAAAGAATAAATATTTTTAAATGTCACAATATTTTTGATATCATACGTCAATTAGATTAGCTACGAACTTTCTAATTATTATCACATTTATATTCTACGAAAATATCAAAAAATGACAACAAGAATTTTGAGTAAATTATCTCAGGGACCGTACATAATTTGCGAAAGGTCAGTATTTTTGTTATATTCAATAAAATATAACTAAGATTTTAACATTGCCGTATTTATCATACCGCTTACGCGAAAACACACGAAATTAAATGTTTTAGGGTAAAATAAACCAAACCAGACCAAACCTAACCCATTTTAACAGATCGTGTTGTGCAGTTTTCGGCGAAACATATTATTTTTAGGCCATGTTCCGACTCCGATATTTACCGCTTATTTTTATTAGAAAGTCAACCGCTTATTGCAATAAATATAAGCAAAATAAAATTGGACATATCGCCATGAATTTATCAGTTTATGTGTGTGTTCTCGGTAACATGCGGAAGAACTTACACATTTTTTTCTTATGCTTTTGTCGGATTTCGTAAGTTATATATCATTAGACAATTATGTGAAATGACTTGTAATAAGTATGTGTGTGTATTTTTTGTTAGATTTTGGCAAAATATGGACTTGCTTTTGGACACCTCAATTTTTATTATTATATTACGAATTTAAAATCAATGTTGCGAAATGGGGATTCTAATTGTGTAATATCTTTTTTGTTTCAGAAGACAGGTCCCTCTCTTTAATAATATATGTCGAATCACTGATAAATACAGAAATTTATCTACTGGTGGCGCTTTTCAAAATAAAACGAATGATGCCAAAGCAGAATCTCCAGTTCATGGTGAACACAAAGGAACTGTGGACATTAAAGAAATTGAACTTCATTCTGGCCTGTCCGGTGATTGGTGGTGTAAACATGGAACAATGAAAGCTTTGCACTCACTAAATGATTTAAGGTAAATCAATTAGATAACCACTTGTATTATAGTACTATCGGTGGGATTCCGGCTTCCTGTATCCGGTGGAACTGAAGGATGCTGACATGTCATAGGAGGAAGCAAAACAATTGGCGGGTGACGGAATCATAGAGGCGCTGCGTTTTGGACATATGCTCCACACAGGGAGCGAATATTAACAAAGAATGAATGATTATGAAAACAGTGATTACTGTCTGGTATTTTAGTTGAAAATGGTGGGACTAATTTTCCGTTTTACCTTTGAATGTGTAAAGACAGCTGTAGTCTACTTTCACAGTTCTTAACATCATTTTTCTATCTCCACTCTTTCTGGAAACAAAGTTGAGGAGCTGATTTTCAACAGATTCCCATTAAAGAACTGTATTCGAGATGGGCCATTAGGAGTCCTTATTATGTTACTTTTTGAAAGCAAACATGATAAAGAAAAACACCGGAGAGAAAAATGTTCGCTAGTTTTAGATTCTGAACATAAAATGTATAAATATTGATTTTTAGAGTCCCATTCATCAGAGATGGCCTGTTAGAGAAGTGCACTCACATCACAGATCAGAAAAACACACCTACTCCATTACGGGGTGCAAAGATACTTGAAGTCGGTTGCGGTGGTGGAATCCTTTCAGAAGTAAATAATTCACATTAAAACATCTGTAATTTTGTGAAAAAAAATATTGTTCATTTTCCGTATTTATTATTTTCATTATATCTCATAATGTGTGTCCACCAAGAACGAACAGTAAACAATATTTAATTTATTAATACTTATTGTAAGTTAACTATTCATTTCCTTTACAGCCTCTTTCCAGACTTGGAGCGTCGGTAACTGGCCTTGACGCTAGCGAGCATCTAATTACTTTAGCTCGTGAACACTCCGGAGCCCAAACACCGATGAAAAAAGACCTCAATTATGTGCACGATACTATTGAAGTAAGTTTGCAATGTTTTTGAAGCGGTGACTGAATGGCAACACTTCTCTGTTATCATTCTGGGATTCAAATCCTTTTAAAAATAATGCAAAAACTATGCATTGGACATTTTCATTGTTAAATAAATCCATTTCAATCTTCTAAATGAATCCATTTTGCAGAAAGCATCCTTTTATAAATAACTAGTATTTATTACACAGCTTTTCCTGGGATACAACCTACTTGGCAGCCAGAATGATATGTGCAAATTTTACATCACTACTATTCATCGTTCGGGAGGAGTTCTTGTGACAGACAGACAGATGTATACATGCATTTTCTGCTATATAGTATAAATATGTTTTTTTCATGTTTGATTAATTTTTGTCCAACTTTTGAAGTGACTTAACTTATGTTCATTTCGAATTACATTGTATAGAGTTTTCTTGAAAGCATAACATATAAAAGACTCTTCTCCCCTGCATTTACATCGATTTATCCTATTCTAAGAAACGTTGAACAATTTAACGCCTTTAATTCAATATATTAATTTACGGTGTTTGATGGAATTTCAATATGAAATTTGAATCGTTGAAATTTTGTACAATTCCAAAAGCTATGTGACACCCAAATATTCACCTTATGGTTTGTTCAGCTCAAGTTCACTTGAATGCCTGAAGATGCCGAAAGACTCAAATTTTAAATTAAGCGTGAGACATATATATTTTATCATAAAGAGAAACACTTCAAGTAACCATGATAATCTTCAGAATTTTAGTGAACTGCACAGTGAAGAATATGATGCAATAGTGGCGTCTGAAGTCATCGAGCATGTGGAGAACAAAGAACTTTTCTTGGAGTCCTGCACTAAGGCGCTAAAACCAAACGGTTCATTCTTTCTGACAACCATAAATCAAACCAACCTGGCGTGGCTCGGAGGGATCGTAATAGCCGAAGGAGTCTTAAAAATTGTTCCAGTTGGCACTCATCATTGGGAGAAGTTTATTTCACCAAGAGATTTGATCAAGATGTTGAATAAATGTGAGTCGAATATAAAACATTTTCCCGTTGAAAATATCACCGTGGACCGTACATCTCATGTGACACCAATAAAATGTAGTCCAATTAATAATAATGTGAAAATGCCCGGTCGAAGAGGGGCGAATATGCTTGGTTATCACCATCCAGTAAGTATAGGATCTCAATCAAAACACCATACCAGTCCGGTTAATCTCTTAATTTTTGAAGATGCAGTGGTTTAATACACAAAAATTACCAGTACAACATAAAATTGAGTCTACATTTACACTTAACACATGAATTTACTATAATTTAAGACATCGACTGAGGGTGCTTGATGGAATTTCAAAAATTTGGATTATTGAGATTTTGTACACTTCCATGTATTTTGTCACTAACGACCCGGGTTTCGCCTTTCGGCATCTTCAGGCATTCGAGCTCACGAATTCAGTTCGAGTCCATTCGTGACAAAATACATGGAAGTGTACAAAATCTCAATAATCCAAATTTGACATGAATTTACATTTAAATTTGAACACAATTGACACAAACAATTGATTTTCAATTTAAATTAAATCCAATTTCAAAACAAACCAAAACAATTTTTAATAACACTGATGCGGCCGACGCCTCGGCCAGCTCAACCACTGGCCAAGGCCTCTCAAAACAGACTGCCTGCAGAATTCAAAATTAAAACTTCAAATTGCAGGCCACTCCCTTTTGTCAATAGCTACCACTGTTGTCAGGCAGATAAGGCAATTAACCGGTCGGACACTGGCCACTTTCTCTTTAACGGCCCTAAATCGGTCAGGCCAGGTATTGTTATTTAGAAATGATTCTGAGAATTGCGATATTAAGTGTTTGGATGCCGTTCTGGATCATTTCAACCTTCCAAGAAACAAATGTTCGCAAAAATATCAGGGCGTGTTAAATTTTAAAAGTTTTAACAAACACAGTTGTCCTAGAAATGACAGCCAGAATGACATGTGCAAATTTCACATCGCTTACTGTTCACAGTTTGGGAGGAGTTCCTGTGACGGACAGACAGACAGATTGCAACATGTATATTCTGCTATATAGTATCGACAGTTGATATCTATTTCATCTTCATGGCGTGCAGTCAAAACAGCTATCAGCTATCTCTTACGATTCTTGTGGAACTAAATACCTATCCTTGTTAATAAATGTGTGATCCTTTTCATATTATAATAACATTGTTTTTCTTTTGTTTTAGATGAATGCAAAACAAAAATGGTGCACGGCATGTTGTATTTGTTTTTAAACAACTCGTGGTATTGGTGTTCTGATACCTCCATTAACTATGCCATCCACGCTGTGAAAAGGAGTCACAATTGAAATTTTTAATTACTTCTGTCGTATTTGTTGACTAGGTATTATTTAATTCAAAATACAGTATTTTTATTTATGGTTGTGTATTATAATTAACAATTATGTAAATAAATGTTTTCGAGAAATTTGTGGTCCATCAAAATGTATTGAGAGGGAAGCATCATTCGTATTCTAATAAGTAATGTGGACATTATCAATTTTTAGACATTCTTTTTGTAATTACAATATAGTTTAGGACCTTGGGATCAAACTTGCCTAAATCCAGTTTTGAGGAACAATAAGATATCACTGTAATATTAAAGGACAAATTCAAAAGAACTGAATTGCTTTTTCAATGTCGCTCAAATCCTCATAGCTTTCATGCAATTTAATGTCAAAATATGACCATAGTATCGAAACTGCCCAAATCCAGTAGTTTTTTTTATCATAATTGACCAAATCCTAAATCAACCAATAGTATGCTTGCATTTGTCGGCCATGACTGTTCAATCAGCTATCACTGAGCCTACCCAAGTGAAGTATTGCACTGTTAATGTGTGGTTTTAAGTGTTTTTTTTTTTAAATATCGCTAAAAATACTGCATATTTAGATCCTTCTTCAATGACGAATGAATAAATAAAAAGAAATACATCAAATTAAACAGTAACATGAATAGTTTGTGAAGAGGATAAGTTTGGATTATTGAGATTGTGTACAAAATCTCAATAATCCAAATTTGGTATTGAAATTCCATCAAGCACCTTCAGTCGATGTCTTAAAAGAGGATAAGTTTTTATAGTTCAAGTCTTCAACAGAGATCTGTTGAGGAGAAAGTGGATGTAGTCATTTTTGATCCCAAGCTCCTCATATATCTTTATCTATTTGCTCGTCTATAATTTAGCACGCACACACAATGTGTCGGCACATTCGGCCATCTGATAATTTCTAGTTTTTTTTAATATTTACTCCCTTATATAAAAAAGCACAAACTTTTAGTGAAGGCTTAACAGCGTCAATCGGCGCAAACTTAACTATATTGTTTGAAAGTCAGTGACATAAACATCACATATTAAAGTAAAACTATACAACACAGAAAGTGGTTAGGGCTGGGCCGCCACACTTATCCTCAAACAGAAAGTTTTAGCCAAATTTCATTCTGAATATCACAAAACCTCCTCAGGAAAGTGGACTGGGCATGTCTTTCACTTCAAAGACCTTCACAGCAAGCGTTAATCTGACCTAATCGCACATAAACTTTTCTTTTCGCATATTTCTTTTCTTTAGTTTAGTAAAATTATGTCTGTTTCAATTTATCACCACTCTATTTCATATTGTAAATTTTTTTTACCACAGCAAATTGTCATAGCAATATAGTGTAGCTATAGTTTGTCTGTGTTGTCACAATCATAAAAATTATTTCAGCTACTAACCATTCCGTGGAAGTATGATGGTTCAGGTGGACCCTCCACTGCTGATACATAACAATAAAACGGATTAAAATTTAACTGTTTATTTGAATTACAGATGGCAATCGTTTAAATTAATCACAATAATATACATTACATAAATTTTTCAAATATAAGCAGTATCATATTATAAATATTGATTTTTGTCTTAATTAACAGAATTATTTTTGATCACTCGCATATAGGAAGATTTGATTTTTCAAAGGATAGTTTCGCAGCGGCTAGATAACCTTTAAATAAAAACTTTTTGTTTGAAGAATAACAGAATGAATTGTTGATATAAATATTGTGATAAACAGAAACCTCAATTTGATAATAATTGTTTGCATAATCTATAATTAATCTATAATATATTGTCCCAGTTCTGACAAAAAAAATTAGGAGGAAAACATGTTTTGGGTTATTTATATCAAAATGTTCCCCCGTTTGTCAAGCCCTATCTGGCAAAACACATAAATTCATTGATATTGAAATTCTCTTTAAAAACATTGCATTTTTAAATAAAATTAAATCTAAAAAATTCTACACTTATAGCTTGATTCACAACTTTTTTAGCCCCAGGATGTGGATCAGCACTGACATTCGGCTTCAATGACCCACAGTCTACCTATCGGTGAAAACCTTTGTATGTAAAAAAACAAAATTAATTTATATTGTAAACATCACAAATCTATTATGTCAAATTTGGATTATTGAGATTTTCTACACTTCCGTGTATTAAATACATGGAAGTGTACAAAATCTCAATAATCCAAATTTGATATTGAAATTCCATCAAGCACCCTCAGTCGATGTCTTAAATTATAAAAAAAAAATCTATTATAAGTTATTGTTTTCATTTGGTATAATTAGGTATCGAAGTTTGTATGGATAAATCGGTTCTGTAAGGCTTTTAAGCTAGTTCTGTAAGGCTCTTATTGCTATGGGAATAAATATGGTTAATGTTTCATTTTAAGATATATTCCTGAAAGCTTTCGTTTCACTAGGTATATATTTTTCGTATACATAGTTATTATCAAAATAGGTTTAGATTTACAAAATTCAAGCTTTAGTTAAGAAAGCCTGCATTATGATTGTATGCTAATGCTAAAATGTATTGCTTAAAGAACTGACTGTTAACAATTGTGGACATCAGTTATCTAGACACTGCTAAATCCTTCCATAAAGTGTTTATTTATGTACAGAAACTAATTTCAATATTTATTAATCTTACAGTATTAGCAAAATAGGGATCCATTTCAAACGAACATTTCATCAAGAAAATAGTAATAAAAGAATTCATGTAACACTGGAATATTGAACACACAACACTATATAAATAATTAAAGATGTAACCCAACATTGTATCACCATTTTTTACATCTCGAATACATTACCTCAACACTTACCTTGTTGGGTGTAATCAGGATGTGATAATTTGAGTATGGAACTATGTAGGTCACAGGTGGCCAAAGTATTTAAAATTTATTCTAAAAAGTTTATTGCGATCAAATTTTGATGGACGTTGAGAAAAAATCATTCTTTTGATCTCGATCCATGGTGTAAGTATAGGTGAGCTGTATCGTTGTTTTTTTTGTAAAATATGTGATGTCACTTTCATAAACAAAAATTTTACAAAAATTCCCCAGCAACATGAGAATGTAAAATATAAATTATATTCAATACTCCAGAGAACATAATTGGGCATATATGCTTTACAACATGCTGATCTTTAATATCTCGACAGCTTACTAAATGCCGCAAAAAACCATGCAATTCTCTAGGAAATATAATTACGAATAGGATAATACCAAACATTTCAATCAATAAAACCGATAATTTCAAATAATTACCAAATTATTGTTACAAAAATGTCGCTGTATTTCAAATTTACTCTGTGGGTTATTTTAAGAACGAAGCATTTGACATACGATGACTTTTTCATACTAATATTACATATATATTTTGTGAAAATTATCAGTTTTCCTGATTCCCATGTATGATTGAAGTTCTACAGAGCTGCCTTATTATTAGCGGCATTTAATATATTTTCAAAACAAAGGGTATCATGTTGTAAAGCATATTTACCCAAATTAATTGTTTTACAAAACAAAACACACGTTTCTTTAAATACAACGAGAATAAAATAAAGTAGCTTAAAAGTAATAATGATTAACACAAGAAAAATATTTTGTTACAATTACATTAGTGCTAAAATCTCAGAAAAGGGAAGTCTTAATTATCAGGTACAGTAAAAACAGAGTATTCAAATAATTACATTATAATACAAATCCAAAGCAGTGTTTCCTTTTATATTATGTTAAAGTTTAAGTTGAGCAAGACGAGAGGCATTAACTTCTCAGATATCTATGGTAAAAAAACATTTTACAGAAAAGAAAATAATCAAGGTTGATGAGAAATGATTAGGAAAGTATCTATATAATACCATTGTTTACAAAATAAAACAAGTATAGACCTATCAAACAAATGAACAATTTTTGTTGATTATCTTCTTGTTAATCGCAAGAGTTATAACAACTGACGATCGAAATTGTAATACTGCCTTCGTAAGAAAAATTTATTCTAAATTCAAATTGTTTTCAATATATTTTTCTCTATGAAAAGTAGATGTCTCTAGTTTATGACATGTTTCAAGGTCATATTGACTAAGCAATTACCTGCCAAAAACGGATCACTCCTTGTAAATGCAGCTTAGGTTAAACTTATAAACAATTTTAAAGTAAAGTTCTTATCCACTTAATTAACCCTTGTATGTTTTAGCCTCAATAATAGATTTAAACACTTTTAAGGTATTAACTGTCAATTCTTGGTGGAAAGTCATTATATTTAAAAAAATAAAATACAATTCATTTGTACTACTTTCACATATTTATAATGATCAGGACCGGTTTCGCTCTAAACCGGTCCTGATCATTATAAATATGTGGAAGTAGTACAAATGAATTGTGTTTTATTTTTTAAAATAGATTTAAAACTTTCAATATTAGTAATTCATCAAATAATAGTCATCCATTTTATATCTTAAAAGCATGTACTGATTACGTTTCACAGTTTATTTATGCTGAATAGATTTAGGTTCAATAGCTTTAATTCATCTCTTCACAAAAAAATTTGGACACTTCTAATAAATGATATACCGTATTTCCTCAATTATAACACACATTTTTTTACATATTTGAATATGGAGTGCATCATATAATCGATGACGTCTTACAATGGCTGTCAAAAATGCAAAAGATGTTTTCTGGGAAGACAGAAAATAATGATTCAGATAAATCAGACACTTATCCGATGATTGTAAGAAAATACATATCAAATATACCTACTTTAAATGCTTAATATTGTCATTACATGAAAGTATTTATTATTGGTATTGAAAAATAAGGGTGCATCTTATAGCCATGGAAATATGGTACATTGAATGTCATATGAGTTAAGATTCAACCAGTAAAATACACTGAGGTTTTTTTTTATATATAATATTCAATTCTTGGGAAACACTGCTTCAAAGAAAAGACAAAATTAAATTCTGTACCCAGGGGTATAGGACATCATATACACAACTTTAAAGGAGAGCATAAAAACGATTTATTTGTAAATTTTATGTTTGTGAAATAAAATACATTTCTTTAACTTCTTATTTTGTTTATTCGTTCAATAGTCATTTCTGTGTCATTTTTAGCATGATGTCTTATGCCTCTGGGGTTCAGAATTAATTTCTTTTAAATTCTAGTTATAATATAAAAAATCTAAGACTGTCGCTTAACATTATCAACAGATGGTGCACATACATCAAGAACGGTCAACAAATTAATAGCATTTTTAGTATAATTATAAATAGAACATTTATAATACTAAATCTGTCATCCCTTTGCAAAGATCAAAACCAGTTCGGTTCGAGGAAGCGTTGCCTTATACTAATAGAAAAAATTTTGCAACATCAAACATTGAAATATGATGTAAATGGCACGCAACTTTTCCATATTATATCTTCTATATAAAATCTAAAGCTTAAAACTTAAACTCGCTTGATAAATTACTTTACAGATCAATTTTATATCACCTTATACAATTTGTTTTTGACAGAGATCGATAATAATTATATTTTGTAATATTGAATGGCTTCTTCACATCACTAATAATTATTATAATATATACTTCATAATACAACAAATATGAGCCCATACTGAAGGTTGTTACTCACTTGAATGGTGTGAACTGTCAACTGTTGATGGCAAGTCATCCCCCAATAGTCAAATAAGCATGATTTAGAGTTTAGTGCACAAAAAATTCTTTATCTGCTAAAAAATATTCATAATTTCCCTTCGTTGTTTTACCTTCAAGTAAGTAGCATTGTGGCTATGTTACACAGACAATTTGAATGGAATAAATTATATATGTTCTTAGGCTGCCACGGTTATTATTAAATGTGTGACTCTTAACTTGGGAAGACACCCTGTTGTGGTTTGTGGTAATCACCGGCATGTGACCCAGCCATTTCTAATGTCTCCAAAACAGTGGAAGTAACAGAGCGTTGCCTGGTCTGTTTTCTTAACTCTGAATTCATTACAAGGAAAAGCAGCACTTGTAGGATGCAAGTATTAAACAAATGGAGGATGATTTTAATGTGAATTAGTGCTACACGTTTTAGCATGAGTATTTAAATTGCTTGATTTTTTCGTACTTCCAATTCAACAAAATTCTATCCATTTGCCAAGTTAGTTCACCAAAATAAAGAAGGCGATTGAATTGACAATCGGTGAGTTTGTTTTTTAATAACAAAAACGCATTTGTCAATATTATTAATAATTAGTGATGTGAATAAACAGACATATTCATAAGCAGTTCACATTGAATGCGGGACATGTCACAGAACAGGACAATTAACAATTTTCATACAAATGGCACAATAGGCGAAGGCAGTTATCGAACATTGAATTTCATTATAGTTATAATTAAATAATGGCAATTTTTTTTTTCGTCACAATAGAAGCATAATTCAATTATTTCCACAGAAGCTAAGCGTAATTTAAGAATAATCTTCAACATTGCATTTGAGCCAAATTGGTGCGTGATACATATCATGGCCAGAATCAAATCAAACAAATCATTTCCGAAATTGAAATGTTTTGTTAAAAGCAGAATAAACTAATGAAAACCTGGTAAACGTAATAATTTTCGGCAGTCATTTTGGCTTTAATACATATTGTACATAGTATTGCAAAAAACACGGAATATTGGGAATAAACTGTTAAATATGATATTTTTTATCGTTTTTCAACATACCGAGTCCAGGTGCACATATAAATACATACGTGTTTAACATACATACAGAAAAACGTGAGTATTTCTGTAAATATTTTGTATTGGTTCAAGTATATATAGATGTCATACGTGATCCGATATTGAATAAAGTTTCTAACTTCCATAAATCACCAAACTACTAACTCACTAAAACCTTAAATTTGGGGATACAATGTGTGCATATGTAAAAAATGCCACGCTTTTAAAATAAGCGTTAACGAATGCTAAAAATGATAAACAGTTATCAATAATATTAAAATTGTTTTTTTACCATTTTTTCCCAATATTCTCATGCGAGTTTATTCCCGGGTTTAAGCCCAAGTTTTTACCCAGGTAAAAATTCAGTTTTTTCCTGGCCTCACATCACTAATTGTACCGGTCGACAAATTTTTGCTGCAAGTAAATGAAATCATTCAGTTACATGACTTTTAACAATATTGATATGAAAATTTTCATTTCAAACCTTGTCTAGAAGTGAGTGACATGAATGTGCATATTTATGACGTTATGTGGCTGTAGCTGTTGATGCAATTAAAAGTTCTAATTTAAATAATAAATACATAGACAAGGATATAAATATCGTTGCGTGTATGAAGCAGCACAGATTGCTGAAAATCGGACAATTAGTGCTGCCAGTACTCTAATTGGTAATATTGGTAATTTTTAAGCATGTCAAGTCATAGACAACAGATACAATTTAGATTATTTTTTTTCTTTATTATTAAATTGAAAATCCACCTTTTGAGAAAGAGTTGAAAGTGCCAAAAACAAAAATTTTCAGTGCAAGCTAATTAAGAACTAACTAAGCCTAAGCATATTGAGTTGGGACTGTCTATGAAATAAAATATTTTCTTTGACACTTCCAGTGTTTACCACTTAAAACTTTGAAATAATTGGCAAGTTCACCCATTTCCATTGTGGGTCTTCAATTTGGTGTTACTCTCGTTAAAAAAAATCCAAAATAATGTTAACATAGTTCCTTATTATGCAATGAATATTGAATCTTTCAAAAAACATCTGGGAAGCAATAGTTACGTTAACTATTCTATTTTTACACAAACTATCATTTAACATCTATGCTAAAATTTGTTTTTGACATTTATAAGGCATATATTTATTATGTACACAGGCGACACTAATCAATAATTATTAAGATCTATTTGAAATTCCTTAAATTTTGTATAAAAATTCGATGTGCATTTATGGCATCGACGTTGAATAAATTACAGAAAATTTTGAGCATATTTATTGTATGTAAGTCTTGCACGGATCGAATCTTGACTGTTTTATTATCAGTTGATGTTTCTCAAATATCTTTGCACTTAACAATATTATAATATTACAAATTTTTCCAAGTATACTCTGTTTTATGAATCGCTTAAAAATGTGTAAAATTAATTTTAAAATGCAAAGCTGGAAGGACGTTTCTTTGGACAAAAAATCATGAATGATGGTATTGGAGGAGATCATAGCTGATGCATGATGATAAGACCAAGACATCAAATGGTTTGCTGCTTATAATTCGAGGGCGTGAAATCAAACGTTATTTACAAAAATGGGTTTGTTTTTTGATCAAACAACGTTATGTCAATCATGTCTAGTATATTCTTGAATCGTCAGTAAAGTTTAATGTTAACTACATAAAGTTGCCAAAATTTAATAAAAAAAGATTGTACAAGCGTTCTTGTTACAAGAAAAATGAAATGTACATTACACAATAAATTGTAAAAAATGATTATAAGGTTTTAAATAAACATCTATTTTGCTGACTTACGAGAAACTAAAAAACGTTTTTTGGCTCTCCTGTAAAGTTAAACTTTAGTAGATAGTGTTGTTTGACATTAAACCCTTGAATTTACTTTTGATTTTAAATGAATTTATCAGAATAAAATTAAAGAAAGGTTGAATTTAATTACATATTAAATAGACTGCTACTTTCAAAATGCATTGGAAATGAAATTATGCTGGATAGCAGATCAAAAAATAACCTGATAAAAACTTGGTGGTGAACTGACCTATCTTCTGAATACGTTTGAAAAGAGATCCATGCAGCTTAAACCTGCTCAACTTCATTCAATTATTGTAGTAAGTGCTGTTCACTTTATTGTGAGTTGTGAAAAGTTTATGGAATATCGCGGAGAAGTTATCATTAAAAACACCTGTATAAAGTGAGACTTAAGATTTTAAACTGCCCGTATTTATATTTCAGTAATTTACAAATGTGGAATAGGTTAGTTCAACACTAAGGCAACGAGATATTCGTATCATAAAGTCAAATCTACAAGCGCAAGAATTAATAAGCAAATAAGTTAAAAAATAGCAAAATATTTAGTTACACAAGATTTCTGTAACTATTTGAGCATCACATCAATATCAGTACTGACAATGACAATGGTGTTATGCTGAAATAGTTATCAACTATATTATACAATTTGTATGAAACTAAATACTTTGTTACTTTTTACCTTATTATAGTGCAGGTCTATTGAGTAAAAGCCAATTCAATTGATAATAATTAAATGCATTTTACAATACACAAAACAATTCAGCATTATTATTTTATTGATTATGCTCAGGGGATGGCCCACGAGGCCCACGAGAGAATTGTTATAGTAGCTAATCTAAGAGTAATCCCAGAGGTACCATCCACACAATATTATGCATGTAATAGTTTCAAACGACAGTTGTTAACAAGGAACAGCGCGCCGATTGTATTAAATATGGCTGTATCCGCCATCACAGGGAAGACTTATTCATTTCTGATTTATAAATTAATTAAAAAATAAAACTATTAATACATTTCATCAAGCGTGCAGGCTGCACAATAATTCATTACACATTAAAAATACAACTTTAGAGATAGCTACACACAGTGACGGTAGAGCATTTGCTGTTTTTATAAGTATTGCCATTACAAAAAATATTTAGACTAATTATACCTTTATATGCATAATTTAAATTTAATATTTTACGAATTGACACCATACTACTAAGGCCGGTTCAATGATTTAAGCTTTAAATAAAATAGATACTTAACGAAACATATTAAAAAAATATATGACAGGATTCCAATGTCTACAACAGGGTAGGAGAACTTTACTGGGTGTGACTGAAAATTATTAGCAAAACAAAATGACATCCAAAAAGATGTGAAAACCGTCTTCTTTCTGACATTTTCTTATTTTTAGTCTATTTATCTCATGGATTGCTTGCAATACGCTTATAATACATTCCAAATAACACCAAATTCGTCGCCACCTTTTGTTACACTTCTTGGTTGGACACATGTTTTGCATTTGACGTGTTTTGGTATTGTAAAGTTGAAGCTCAATCTATTATACCTTATTGTATCGGTTTCCTATATATCAGCAGTCCTAAATTAATTAATTGATCATTGCACAATTTAATATGCAATGAGATTGATGAATAAGGAAGATAGATAAAGGATCTATTTATTACAAAGTATTAAACTAAGAACTGGTACAAGGTGTAAATTCATTTTGACCGTTTACTTTTTACTTATCACACAAATACAAAAAATCAAGATTTCTCAAAATTAAATAGTCAAGCCTCGTGTTAAGGCTACTAACTTAGTCAGACAGTCAATGAAAATACTAAAATAAACGCAAATAAAGTAATTACATAATATCTATCATCACTTAAATTGTAATTACTATAATAATACTCGAAATATTCCGATGTTTTATAAAACAATAAATAATTATGACTATCACGATAGATTCTTTCAGGCGGTCACAATGTTCACAAACGGCAAGAATTTATTTACAAAATTAACCTAAACATCAGATCAACAAAAGCCTCTATAAAAGCGTTCACTTAAACACGCGTTTCCGCTTTGTGCTCCGAATCTAAGATATCGGAGTGCGATTCACTTATACAACTGTCACTCTCGCAGTGTCTCAGACCGTTATCGCCGCGACTTCTGGCATTGTAAGCACCGTGATGGGTTTGATGCCGGTGAGACAGGCGATCTCTGCTGGTGATCTGTTTATATAGCTCGTCGATTTCGCTAACCAGCGAAACGGGACTATCGTTATCGCCTCTGTTCACGTCAGGACAACTGGCGGCAGGACTGTGATAAAATCTAGAGTTAGAACCGTGCAATCCTTCTTTTACCCTACGCCACGCGGGATTGTAATTCACGTATTGATTTTCGTAGCAATCGTCGTCTTGCTGCGTACGGGATAACTCTCCGTTGCTAAACGTGAGATCTAAATCGTTGGCGCATATCGCCGGAGGCGGCGGGGCGTACAGCCCGTGACTTCTAATACTTACTTCGGACATTTGATAGTTTGGGAAATAAATATCGCTCTCGTTTTCGAAATTAGTCTCTCCTGCAGCGTTTACGGTGCTATTATTTGGTACCGGGTTACGTTTATCGTGGCTGTTATCTTCGTAATATCGATTCTTCGCATTGGATTTTGAAGAATTCTTCTGTACATTGTTCTTCACGGTATCGTCGAGTACCAGATTGTCCGATTCGCAAGCGTCTGATTTTTCATTGATCGATTGCGATTCTCGCTGAGGAATAGGCGTTGAAGTATCGTAATTATTCAACTCTTCATTACTTCTGGAGTTGATTTCTTGTAAGGATCGATTTAACGCCTTACTCGACGTAGGGTCGCATTTAAACTTTTTATTTTCCAATTTCGAACAACTCGTGTGCTGTTTGGAGTTCTCTATCCCCTTTTTCGATGCATTTTTATAATCGGTATATTTCGCAAAGCTGAGGGCTTCCTCTGTGTCACTCATATCGTGGGCGGAACAAAGTGCGCTGTGAGTTTCTTGTAGAGAAGTCAATTCCGAGTGCGTATTGAGTGTTTTATCTGAACCCAATTGATTTAGGGGAGTGGCTACCTCAGAAGTAGAACTGTATTCCAGACTGCACTGCTGCGATACGGTTCGCATCGTAGGCATTTCAGAATTCATACAATCGGCCAACGTATTCGACGACTGTCCCAAATGCATTTCGTGATCTTTATCATCCGGTTTCATATTGACGGATGAAACTATCTGATGCTGCGGCACTCGAGTCTCCGGCACGTTTGTATATATATTCATAACGATAGGACACTGGTTGAAAGACTTCATATCTTGCATTTTGTCACGCTTATTCGGTATGCCTTCTTTTTCCAAAACGAACCGTTTCAACTGCGGCTTTTCGCAATTATTTTCATCGAGCTCTGATAATATATTCGGGTTCATCTGATGGCGGGATTCTTTCATGCCGTTATCGGACACTTGCCCTCTTTCGATATGTATATTAGTGTTGTTAACTTTAGAGCCAGAGGTGAAAATGCTGGAAACGCCGTCCATATTTTCAACCGGCGGCAAATGAGGAGTGGAAATTTGTGAATCGGAATCGTAATTTCGTCGTCTAGGGATATCGAGACAGTTGTGCCGCACGTGCTTCCTCTGCTTCTTGAAGAACTTTCTCGCGACGTTGCTCTGATTTGCATTGTAAAATATTTCAGCTCCATCGGGACCGATTTCAGGATAAGTCGTAACGGAGTTATTCGAACGGTACTGCTGTCTATGTAAAACCATCAGATTCATATTTGATATTTTATTACCATTCGGAAGGGAGTCATTTAAAGTGTGACCGTTCAGCTCTGCCGCGGCTTTTAATATATTGCTGTTGTTGGATTTGCTGTTTGTCCTGTTGGAGTTTTGACTGTTAGATCTAGATCTGGCTTGCGCTGCGGCCACGTTTGAAATAGGCGCCAGAGCTTGATGGTTCTGAGCGTTGGCGTCGAACACGCTTCTAGTTCTGCAGCACTGTTTCCTCTTCTTCAAATAACAGTGCATCAGCAACCATTGTGATCTGACATCGCTTCTAGCGATACCGTAAAAGAACAAGATAAACGTTCCTAAAACGGTAGCGCACAAAGCATACAAAATACTGAAGATGTCTTCCTGATATGGCAAAATAGAGAACGGATGGTAGATTGCCATTGTACCGCAACTCCACACGGAAAGGTATACGCATAAAACTATGACATGCGCTCGCAACTGGACAATCGGTGTGTGTTCGGTGTCTTCCATTTCGCTTTCAGTTGCACTTCTGACGCTCTGGGCGTCTGCAGTGTTATTATTGACGAGCAATCCCGGTTCCCACATTTCCAAATCGACGTTCTCTGTGGCCTGAGTGCCTTCCGATAGCTGACCGTTAACATTTCTCACCGTACACCTTATCAATAGAAACAGGATAGATATAAAAACTATAATGATTCCGGCGGGAACAAACACAGCACTCAGAGCCGGCGCCGTGCTGAGAAAACAATGCGAATAAGACGCGTACTCTCTCATATTCACAGCCCCCGATATTCCGCATATAATCAAAGCGATTCCCCAACCGACGAGATAGATACCCAATATCGGCTTCTGGACGGGAACTTCCGGAGGTAACTCGTCTTCGGGCGTGTGCAACGGCTGGTTGTGGCTCTTAGAAAGAAATTTGTACAATTGACTCACCGACACCGTCATCCACAGCAAAGAAGACAGCGTCAAGTAGTGTAAGAGTAAACCTATCGCTTGGCACAGCTGCACGTCTTCCGTTTGGTATATCCCCAGCGTGTACATGAAGCAGAGCAGGCTGAGAGCGAGCCACGTGTTTACCGAAGAGTGTTTGGCTCTGGCGCTCATGTGGATAGCGGAGTAGCACAGAGTGTATGATAAAATGGCCACCAGGAGGCAGACGAGAAGTATAATACTGCCCACGTAGATCGCCGGATGGGAGAATTTGAATCTCGCTCCTCCGCTTCTGTAATATTGACCAAACAATCAACTGCGAATTATGGATTGTCATTTTTTTCATGTTTATCTACAATTTAGTCTTGTAAAAGTTAATATTATTTTATACTGTCAAATTGTTCTAATACTTCAAAGCAATGTTTTGTCAAACGAAAAAATTATAGTCAAATAAATTATGATCTCGGCATTGTGAGGATAGGGATATAAAAATATTTTTTTTTTTTCCATGTCCGCTCCCAAATGTGGAGCATATGGTCTCCTAATGGAGGTATCTTGACAGAATTTTTTTTCTACGAGAACTGCTTGTCACTCAGTTGCTCAACCTCTCTTTTCTTTTTTCGAAGAGAGTAGGGATAGAAGGATAGGGCTATGACAGGACTAGTGGTTAGCTAATCGCTCTCGTTACGCCCCGTGAGGATGGGATTGATGGGAGGGAGGACTCAGACTACGAACAGAAATCCATAAATTGATTGAAAGATCAATCTATGAAGACCGTCCGCACCGGGAATTGAACCCGAGACATCCGTAACCGTAGCCAGCGACGAAACCAACTGCGCCACGGACGCCGACAAAAATATTTACAGATATCAAACCAAGGTAAAATGAGTTTCTATTAATTATAAACTCATTGAATCAAAACTTTCAAACGGTATTCTTTCATTTTTTTTAAATAAAACAATAATACTTCCACATGTTTACATAATGATCAGGACCGGTTTCGCTCATCACGAGCATTATCAACTGATAAAAATACAGTCATAATAAGGCTATTTATATAAAATTGAATTTTAATAATTACAAGGTATATATAACAGTTGGTTCATGAACCATGACAAGACTTTTCTCTTGGTATTCATTCAATCAAAAATATAAAACTAAAAAACAAACCTGCCACCATAGATTCCAGTTTCTATATTCTGAAGAAGTCCCACGTAGCCCAGCTTGTAGCATTGAATCACCACCATGTTTGATATTTTTGTGTGCACACTGCAACCTGTTACATTTGAAAGTAAAGTTTTGGTTAAAAATATTGTAAGTAGCAATAAGTTTCTGTCATAAAACAGCAATTCGGTCAATACTACTTTCAGAGCCTTTATTGGAAAAGCAAGCACTTTATTCATGAAAGGAGTACCAAATTTTTTGTTATAAATGCCCAATACATGTTATGAGGTTAGTCAAGCGTAAAGCATTGAGAGGAAGGAGTAGGTTTTTCTGTCATTTCACGAAAATCGTTAATCGTTTTCCGTCGCCTGAAAGATATGAAACATATTTTTCATAAATCATCAAGCAGACGACAGACACCAACTTAACCACAATGGAACGTAATAAAAACATATCCTCGGAAAATGATTACTCTTATTAATTTTTTTGAGTTTTTCTTTATTAAAAGACGTATATAATAGAATTTCTGATTGCTCTATTTTTTTAAAAAAATATATTCAGTATAATTCTACTTTAAATATCAGTCAGAAAAAGTGCGAGAAAATGAACTCTTTGGTACATTTCAAAAAATTTTATAGAATCGTTATATTCAATAAATTGCAAATTCCCTTCGCATCACTTTCTTAAATATATTTTGTTCTACGATTTTGTCTCAGGCATCAAATCTCGATAACCTACAATAAGCCCTAATCTAGTCACGGCGTAAAGCAAATAAAAGTATTTATGAAAAACAGGTGTCAACTCTTTGCTAGACAGGCTTGAAAACACTATTATTTCCATTTAAATAAAAGTACTATAGTGTAAATAAATACTTTGAGAGTGCAATTATTAAAAGAAAAGAAAATTATTTCGACGTTTCATATCTTTCAGGCGACGGAAAACGAGAATAAAACCTACTTAATTGCCTTAATGTGAAACTATTGACAAAATACTGATAACACTTTACTGTTTGCTTGGCATTATGAGCAATATAATTCAAAAACATATTTTTAAAAATGCAAACTGGTACATCAACATTAGCAACATATCAATATCCGTTTCTGCAAATAGTGGGTATATACGGGACGGGTATCTTTACCGTTTATGTTGTGTGCTTGTTATTGTCAGGTAAATTTTAGTTTAATATTTCGGTCAGAAATAATGTTAAAGTCTTTGGAAAAAATTAGGTACAATATTTAATTCTTACCCAGTTTGAATATCAGTGATATTTTGAAATAGTTTCATGGTCATAATTTATTCTCATTTGTTTCAATTCCTTTTTTTTTTTGTTTAATGGCTACGGAGTGATCTTAGCCCATTTGAATCAATTGTCACCTCATTAACATCACCATAAATTGTTTTCCAGGAATTCAATTTTAATAAATATATATCGGTGGTGATATACAGTGAGTAACGAACATAGAAATATATAAACATAACTTAAGCCCCAGCTACCTAGGCGTAACGTGTTGAACAATTTTAAAAGTTGTGTTATGAGTATTTTATACTAAATTGTTTCTATTTCGAAGCGCTATCTGGTAAGACGCACAAATTCATTGAATTCTTTGATTCCCTGGCCAGGAGGATCATAATATCTTTCAGTAATTACCATCAGGAGAGTCGGACCATATCTTATTTTCTTCATCCCACAACACTGCTCGTCCACCAACGCCAGACGTGAGTCCGGAATCCCGGACAATTATATAGACAGGCTCTGCCAAAGGATCTGCAAGGCTGACGTTTACTGTAAAAAGAAAACAACAGTATACTTCAATACAACAAAAAGGATGTTTAAGGCTACATATAAGAGAGTTTGTCGTTTACTGTAAAATTGTAGATATGCGTTACGTTTGCTAAGCCACTGGATACTGCCGTATACAATTAACAGATAGGAAAGCAGTGGCGGGTGGAGGAGGGCAAGTATAATGTATGTGATGATTTTAATATTTCCCCCTATTCTATTCAACTTTATATATTACTCAGAAAATATGTTGTAGAGGTTGGACAACTGACTGAATTAATAGTCTCTCTCAATTCTTTACCAAGTTTCACTCCCACCACAGGTGTAGTGATAGCCAACACGCCACCGGGATTTTGAATCCTGGCTCCGTAGAAATCCCACATCCTATTCGAAGAGCCCGATCTGTTGGAGGCTTTCGGAGGCGGCAAACGCGGAAACAAAGCCGCACTCTCGTACATGGAAACTATGAGGCTGTACGTTTGATGGACGCCACCTGCTCCCATTGTGAGCGATTGATGATCCATCCTGTACAGCAGTGTCGCAGGTAGCTGAAAAATAAATTATTATATTATTATCAATATCTTCACATATTGACATCGCATGAACGTGAGAATTTTATAAGTTGATAAATTAGAGACTGTCAATGTTGATCAAAAAATTGTAATAATACTGATTAATATTTTTTTTAACAATATGGAACATATGGCTTCTCAATAACCATCTCAACAGTGGTTTTACGACAACCAATTATTATTTAGTCAATCAAACCTCTTTTTCGGAGAGGATAAGGATCGTAGGACGGTGCTAGGAATGGGCTAGTAGTTACCGCTACGCCCCATTTTCAGGATCAGATGGGTGGCGGTAAATGTAAACACCACGGATATCCATGACTTTGAACACATATCTAGAAATCAAATTACGAAAGTATCTATACTAGGGATTCAAAACTGTCGGCGTTCGTCTACGTTGTTATGCCACATTGCGAATACAATGAGCCGAAATCGATTGAATTGGCAGAACTCGATTGGATAGCTATTTCAGCTTTACGTCATAATCAGAACTGTGTTTAAATGGATTTTGGTTTATATATTTCGAATGTGGAAAGGAAAAAGGATGTAACCCACACATAACAAATTTTACAGGAGCCACAAAAAACATTTTTTTAATGATTTACGGCCAAAATCAAAATATTAAATAAACACAACTTTGAGTTGCATGAATAATAATAATCTGGCGTTTTATTTACCCAATCTGATATTAATTTCATATGTTATTTAAGAAAACCATTAAAATTGATGGTTACGTCTTTTTTGCCCGAAAATAATTATCAACACCAATGTAGTTAAGAGTAAATGAATTAATCTTAGACTTTCAATGGGGAGTGAGTTTTTTTTTTCATCTAAATTGCATTATTTTTTTCATAACTATATGAGTCGTGTTAACAAAAAAGATTAAAAAATATTAAAAAAAAAACTTATGATTTAACGACTTTATCATAAAAAAACTGTTCAGTTAATCCAGGAGTTACAACTCATTGGCTGTCACGAAAACATACGAAAAATTTATTTAATAACTGTTGTTTTCACAGCACTTTGTTTAAATACACAAATGTCGTACGGACTTACCATAGACGATTATGACATTTTTCAATAAACAAGCAAAATTATGTTGGTCCCCTTTATAGCATTGAACTTAAAATATATATTTATTTCTAACTTAAAAAAAAAGAAAAATACTCATATTATTACAGATGATAAAATGCTTTTTTTCAATTAAGCAAGGAAATGTGTAAAATAAACATTTGTTAAGCCTAAAAAAATATGTTTGAATATTTTAATTTATCGAGATAGGGTATTGTTTGAAAATTACGGTAGGTACTTTCAGACTCTACAAGGGTAAGGGTCTCTACCCTGGATCTCGAAATAAACAGGATCTTAAAACTAAATTCATCTGATGGTAGACACAATAATAAATATTATTTATTACATAATATAACAATAATTTTATGTTGTTCGTGCTTCATATTATTTAGTTGCTCCGTGTTTGTAAACTTTGTAATGTAAATATGTGGAAATAAGAAGATAAAATAAAATGTTCTATAACTGAATACTTCAATATTTTATCCAATTATAATGGAGTTCCACCAGGTAAATGCCAATTCAATCAATAATTATATGGAACCGGTCAATATTGAAGTAAAGCGCCAAAAGATCATCAGATGCCTGTAACTGTACGTCTTTGATAAGTGAGTATTTTTTATGAAATTTGTTTTTTTTATATAATAACAAAGCTGGGCGACCAAAATCCATTCAATGCAATTATTGGCCATATAACCGCATTCTCATTCTCATACACGAGAAAAGTATGATATTACGGGCACTAGAAAATTCATATTGTTTTGCAAATTACAAGTCACAAAACACAAAAAATCAAATATTGAAACAAAAAACAATATAATAACTCAGATCACCATATAAAACCATTTAACTCATAAAAACTTTGATAAACCGCGATAAAAGTAAGGTATTGCGTTCGCTCGAAAATCCATTGTTCGTGTGACGTCATAGAAGTATCACTTGACTTATGAAAAAGTTAAATATCGTTGAATATGAAGTCATTAACTGTTTTTAAATATTTTATAAAGGTCAAAAAGGTACTTACAAATAGCCATAGATTGAATTGCAATACATTTTCAAGCCTATAAACACAGAAACGTACACGGACGAACATTGATGTCCACACTCCTCCACGGAAATTTCTTGCAGACAATCTATATCGTCCATACTCTCTTATAGGTTAAGCAGCTTACAACCTTTTTCCTCACCAATTTAAAATGACTTTTTGAATAAACGTATAGAATTATGGCAGCTAGTACACTTCTGCATATAATATGCATATATTTAAAATAGCTTTCTTAGGACTGCATCATAATTAATTAACTGGGAATTTGATTACTATATATAATAAATCACATAGAGTATGCAGCATAACAAAAATATTAGTTATAATCATATCAATACAAGCCTAACAGCACGCTGCAACATTTTTTTTAAAACAATGCATGATAGCTATTACTATTCTACTATTTATTTACTGCAAGACAAGTTAAGACAAACTTTATCATACATTATGCGTGAAAAAATAGACGAGAGACTATATCAGTATGTCATATTTATTCCATTTTACGAGCAGTGTAATCTGAACTGTTCTATGACTAATTTACCAGATAATCAAATATTATGCACCATATCATATTAGAACTGTATATAAAGCAGTAAATACGAACAATATTCGTCTATTAAAATGATTTCAATCGTAAATATAAGCATATTTATAATAATTTCAGGTAAATAGATTGATACGACACATAATCTAAAAACCGCACGGTGATGTTTTTAGTAAATATAGCAAAAAGTGTGTTAACTTCCTCGTCTAATATGAACAAGAGATCATTGATCTATGATTTAAGATATGGTATTGTTGTAACAGGGTTGTTTTATAACAATATAATTGTAATTTACGATTACGAAAATCTTACCTGAGCGACTAATAATATTATTGATGTGGTGTAAGTCATTTTTCCTCGCCACAAATTTCAAAGTCCCTTTTTTTTCAAACTTAAAATCCAAATTTTGATATTAATTAGACATTTAGAGCTTACATCCTTTTGAGTTAGCGTGTATAATTTGCATACATTGTGATTATCGAAAAAAAAGCATTGTGAAAAAGCTGAGGGTTACGTACTTTTTCCTTTCCACAGTCGATATATATTGACTGTGTTTTGGCCAACCCCCTTTGTAACCCATAAAGAATACGAAAATGAGTTAATGATTGGATCTCATTTCAAACATGACAGAGCGCAGGTCTCAGTGAAATGATGTAAATTAGAAAAATAAATTGAACACTTTTTGAAGGGTAAACATCGTTTCACATTGGTTTTTGGTTTAAAAATTCTGGCCCAGCCACTAGATGTAAGCCACTATTATATCGACACTCCCTACGTACAATCCTGTATCTGCAAGCATGATAATTAACAGGAGTGCATTTCAAAGATTCATAACGCAACTCACCATGTAATGTTTTCGATAAAAACAATTTTTGCTCTCTCCTGAACAATTTCAATTTTTAGAGTTACATTAATTGTCCAAAACACTGTCGATATATTTATCTTACATACTCTAACAACTGAATTTGTATTACAATATGAATTATTTAATTTGATAACTTTGTTTTAAGCTGTCTATTTTTAATTAATTTTAAAACTGATGATATATTATAATAGATTTAGGTTTACTTGTATGCTGGCCTGTATGAGCTTGTCCCTGTCCGTCAAAAGTGGTGTAATGGTCCGGTTAGTAGTTGAACAGTGCAGCATTCGGCCATCACCGATTCCGGTGTCGGCAGCGATTCCAGGAGTGGAGTACCACACGCAGGTCATTCCCGTGAAACTCTCCCTCTTTATCGAAAACCTTTCAACGGCCAGGTTAGTCTATGATAAAACAAAAACAAAATGTTATTCGTAATGTTCAATATCAATCCATTGTCGAATGTCATCATAAACCCATAATGATACAAATTTGCTGGGAGAATTGGTTCACAAATTGTTTAATAAAAGCAACTAATATTTATATGCAAATTTTTTCATTAACCATTTGCTTGTTGGCATTCATCAAATAAAAAATTTTGTGGTATGAATTAAGTGTTTCATATATCTAATCAACATTACAAATATTCTTACACTCAATGTTTTTAATTGCTTTACAGTGATGTATTAAAATGCTTTCAAATATGATTTTTTTTAATAAACCTTGTGTCCTTGTATGTTAGAAGCATACTGTGAAATTGTTTCAATGGCACCCACAACATTGGAACAAGAGTGGTACAAGTTTTCTGCTGCTCGAAGAACAGACAGAGGAAGGGTCATCATGATGTTCACCACGTCGAGAAGTACTGAACCTACAATGGAAAATCAGGTTAGAATATCACATGTAATGAACAGATATTGTCATATCCACCTCCTCAAAAATAGAAATCGATAAACTGATCAGGCACAAATGATGTGCACTGTTATATAATTAGTTTATGTAAGAGATGTGCTATATTTTTACCTAGCTGTGTATGCAATTATTTTTTTATTTTACCATTTAAAGTGGTTTTTATTATAATATAGAATTAAATTTCTGTACATTTTTACCTTACATAACATTTTAAGAAATAAAACTCATTCAGGATGGCAGCAATATTTGCAAATAACCAAATATGATACATTTAACATGACTTTCTCAATATTGGCTTCAGTGATTATTCACTAGTTGAATAATAAAACTCAAGCCTAAAGAATTTCAAAACAGTCGTTTGAATGATTGCAAAACAATTATTTTTTGTATATATGTGTCATATAGGGAAAATGGTGCAGCATATCAATTTTTGTTTCTAGTAAGTGTAAACAATTAAACATCTCTCAAATACTTTTTATATTCGGTTGTTCATTCTCTGGTAATAGAAAAATTAAAATAACATCTCATGTGCTTGAATGCATAACATTGCTTTATCAAAATCAACATCATACAGGTATGTAAATAATTGTTGGTGATACGAAGAGGTTTCGCACAGTTAACAAAAACTAAATTGTAACTAACCTAGATCTTTCTCAGTCTCGATAAACTTCATGTAATTGTCTATGGCCAGGGCGATGAAATTGATTTCATCGGGGTCTTGCAGGGACATGGCCGGGGGTGCATTCTGAAGTAGCAGAGTGTGAAGCTTCTGACATGCCGCCATCACGCTTCCTTTGAACACTGTCAGATTCACAAACGCGAACCGCTCCAGCATCTATGAACAAAAAAATTTATATTAGATATGGTATCAAAGTGAGCAGCAACAGAAGTGTGTCAAATGAAATAAAAGAAAATATGTGCAATGTCAATTTTCGTCTGAACATTTAAAATTAAATCAGTTTTTAATTATTACTGCAATACGGGATTTGTTAAAATATAAATCGCTATTTTATTCCTAGTCAACATTAAACTGCCAGTTCTTCAAACTTTGATATATGAGAAAGATATTATAGTGATAAGGCAAAAGTATCGAAGTATTTATGTCTACAAGAATTATTATAGCAAGTAATTGATGGCTATTTTGAATTCACGCCATCGTCAGAACTGTTTAAACAGATTTTGGTTTATCTATATATATATATACTAACTTAGAAGAGATAGACACTATACCATCTTACTTACTCAAATATCTTCAATTTTAATTAAAAATAAATAATCATTCAATGTGATATTAGTTAACTAGCCCCAACACCAAATCCACCAAGAAATTCAAAAGCCTTTATATGGCGTCATACAAATACAAGTGGCATCAAAATCATACCTTTGTAGTTTCGCTGGCGTAAGGGCACGCCGACGTATTCAAGTATGACCAGTTTCCATCATCACCGCAGTTATAGAAGGCCAGTGCACCGTCTTTGTTATAACACGGCTGTGTTACAGCATGCCCCCTTATACTGCCAGGCCACGTGTACATGCCTTTGTTATTTGAAGTCACTAAAACAAACAATGAGAAGTTATAACATTAACTGCCTGTTAACTGTGTTTCCCTGAAAATAAGACTTAACCGATGTATAAGACTTTCTGGGTGCTTACAATATAAGCCCTACTTCAAATATAACTCTTAGTTAAGATCGTGTGAAAAATAAATAGAGTGGAGTATGTAATAATAATAAAAGGAGTCTATATACTTCACATTGGGAGAGGACGTTTTCAAAAAAAAAATGTTCATCTTTGTAGATGAAAAATAAGACTAACCTGTGATGGGACAATACCGAGTCAAATTAGAAATGACGACCACGTCAATGTATTCCGTGAGATCCGTCGAATTGTCTTTGGAGTAAGTGCATTTGTATTTGCCAGTGTGATTGCTCGTTATTTTTGAAATTGATAGAACGGTCTCCGCCTGACCTTTTTCCAAAATATCTACACTATTTATTCTGAAAAAAATAAGGATATAAAAATATATATGAATAAAAGTATCTGCCTGAAGATGCTTCTTAGATAAGCGAAACACTTGTCACAATTATTAGTAACATGACCAGAGGAATAACAAAGGTATCAATTTTAATTTTATATTAAAAACAAATTTCAACAGAGTTACCGCTGAATTTATTGAAAATATGGAATATAAGTGAACTATTAATAAACAATAGCCAATTCCCTGGGCATTTTTTGTTTTTCCAATTATTTGTAATAAACTTATGGAAGAAAATTTTATCTCATATTAAGTTTAATTTTTGAATTGGTTCAGACAGGTTCTATTCTGCCAGTGATTTTCACCTCTCTGATTGTTAAGCAGAAGCAGCACACTATAGTTTTATAGTATTCTTACACAATAAACCTGTAATGGAAAGAAAAGGTTGTTAAACCTAAAATCAGCACTTTTCAAGAGAGCCAAAACATGATTCGCTATTGAGAACTTCTTAAAAATGTGATGTTTCAAGGTGAAATTTAGTGATTTCTGTGTTAGATGGTATTAACTTGGTACACTTTTATTTTGATAGTTTGCACTTTGTGTTAGATAATATTCACTTGTGTGAGAAAAAAAAAATATATATGGGGTAGAAAAATATGTGACATTTCATTACAGCTTCATACAACTATCGATTACAAAGTGTGAGTATTTATAATGAGTGAAAACTATTTTATCTATGTGAAAATATTTATTCGCAAGTGTAATATATTTCTTCAATGTTAAAATATATTTTATTTTCATCACTTTATTTTTAGTGAAAGAATTTGGTTTTTTTGGAGTGTATTTGTTATAAATGAAAACTATTTTTATGAAAGTGAATATGATCTAAACAAAAGTTAATTGTAAGCCATAGATAAATATATCTCTGGTGTGACACCAAGAATGCCGTGTTACAAAAATTTTCAGATGAAATTTTAACAATCTGTGATGAATACACTTGGTTTCAAAATTGACATCTTTGGAATTTCAACATCTCTCATCATTTATTCTTAATTTTCTTTACATACCGAAAGTTGTCATCAGGTAATATACCAGGCGAAGTCCATGTTAGGTTGTAAATGGTTTTGATCGCTGAAAATGGAGCCTTGCATGTCAATATTAGCGAGTCCCCCTCAAAGACAACCTGTTAAAGAAATGATTTTACTGTTTTATTTTACATCTTGCCAAGAGATGATTATAGGTAATGTGTAATATTTTATATCACACCATATTTTATAAAATTTATCAGTGAGGTTGAGCTCTTTTTATAATTTATACAAATCCTGGTTATAGAAAATAATCATGTGTTGAGTTAAGCACATATCAATTTTAATATAGTAATAAGCACATTTCCTTAAAAGTATAACAAAATAATATTATCACCTGTCCATTTTGTGGCCTCAGCACGAGAGCGGCCTCGATGGGGTTGGCGATCAAGCTGCATTTTTCAATCCTCAATTTCTTGATACTCTGATCGCTGAGACTCTCCGGTTGAGCACATTTCGGGTTACCAATCAATTTCACGTTTACGCTGCGGGACCAGTTACCGATCCACAGAAGATCACAATCACAGATCAAAGGATTTCCGGATATATCGCTGAAAATAATAGCATATATAAAGTTTTCTTTGTCTTGAAAATCCCCATTAGAGGAGATATTGATTATTTTATTAGTGAAGCATGGACTGCAACAGTTAAAAAGTCACCGATTAGGTAGAGATTAATAATTTACTGTCTATAACGATGATCCGTCATTTCAACTCACAAAAGTCCAGTGTTATTGTATTCTGAGCTTCAAAACCAGATGCACGCGACAAATACTGATGGTAGAGTGGTTTGGATTATTGAGATTTTGTACACTTCCATGTATTTTGTCACTAACGACCCGGGTTTCGCCTTTCGGCATCTTCAGGCATTCGTGTGCTCGAATGCCTGAAGATGCCGAAAGGCGAAACCCCGGTCGTTAGTGACAAAATACATGGAAGTGTACAAAATCACAATAATCCAAATTTGATATTGAAATTCCATCAAGCACCCTCAGTCGATGTCTTAAATTAAGTAGAGTGGTTTGATTTTGTTAGTGATTCTAAGATATAATGGAAGGCTAGCAGTCCCTTACAAAGTATAAAATTAAAATTGGCATGTGTTGCAAATACTCCAGGGGAGTCTGAATCTCGCTTTAGTCTTATTCCAACTAGATGGCTATTTACCATTCACAGATTTCTTTTTAGCTTTGGCCATTTCCTTCATTTAGCTCTAAATAGGACATGGCCAAAGAGAAAAGTATAAGATAGCTACTCACATTTGTTTGAGCCCAAGAAGATAATAAAATGTGTCGGAAGACAAAATAGATATTTGGTTTTGACTGAGAATAACACGTTCCAGATTCACCAATCCTTTGAATATCTCTTTGTAGATAGATTGAATAGCATTGTTAGATAGATCCAATCTCTGCAGGCCACTCAGATTGTAGAAGGCATCCGATTCTATGAGTGATATTTGGTTGTAACTCAGGTCCCTGAAATGTAAAACAGATAAATTAGTAAGTGACAAACGCATTGGCGATCTTTACTCACTAACAATAGGGCCACCAAGACGATGGATTAAATGAAGCGGACTTGTATGCTGCATAAATAAGATTTTCTGTCCACCTAGCAAGACTTTTCAATAGTATTTTTTTTTTTTTCAATAGTTTAATATATTTTAAGTGTTATCATTTTGAATTCATCTATGCATTTGAATGCCTCAGGATGCCAAAACTTTAAAAATTCAAAAATTTTAAAGATTCAAATACACATAATATTACAGTTTTACTTACAGTTTTTCAAGTGCAGGCAGATTCAAATCACGAGATAATGTGGAAATGCTATTCCCAGATAAGTTTCTGAAACAATAAAATCGTGTTTTTCAATCAGTAAATAGTAGTATAAAGACAGGGCATCAAATCTCAAATAAGTACTAACTAATGATAGATTTTTTATAAAATATTACAGGCATAAAAGCACTATTACAAAGAATATAGCTTTAACATAATAAATTGTCAACAGTCAGCGCCATGTTGTGTCTAACACCATCGTCTTCCTATTTAGTTGATTTAAAATAGAAACAATTTCTGCAGAACTTCTTTTCTGGTGCTTCAGTCCGGGGGGCATGAACCTTGTCTCCTCCAATCCACTCGGTCTTCCACCTTACTATGTCAATTGCTGACCCCCAGTACTCATAAGTCTTTCGACACCCTATCCATACAGGGATGTTGTGGTGTCTAATGGTCTGTCTTCTCAAAAGAGTAGAAGATTTGAGGCGTTTTGGAGGCTTCAACACATCCATGCATGATATATGTTCATCCCAGCGTAGGCGTTGAGTTTTAACAAATCTCAAAATGTCTAGCTCACCGTAGAGGTTATTAATAAGCTCATGGTTGTTTTCGTTTTTTTTTCATTTCTGCATAGCTCATATAGGGTAATTGTTCGTTTTGCCGGATGTGGCTTAAAAATTTCTATTTTTACAAGGAAAACTATCCAAAATGATGTCTTAGGTTGTCTTAGGTTAGGTTTGTTATACTCTAAAACATTTTATTTCGCGTAAGTTTTGGTGTAAAAATAGCATTTTTAGCTCATATAGTATTTAAAGGCCAGATCCTTTTAATTCGGGTTCTAAACAAATTTTCAAACCCTAATAAATTTACCACTGATACACAAATTATTTCAATCGTCTTAGGCTGGTCAGAAACCAATAAATGTCTTTCTTTGTCAAGAATAATTTCTCACAAAGTGGACCGATGGTTATTCGTTTTTCTTTATACCACATAAATATTGGATTCATGCAAGGATAATCGCAATGTACATCATATAGGTTTCCCCAATCTCATAATAGATAATAAATGTAAAATATAGGAATGTAATCAAATCAATGACTTACAAGTTCACCACCAGCTGTGAGACCCTAGATAGATCGATTTCCTTCAGCTCCGTTATCGGATTATCAGAACTGCCACATTTCAGCTTAATCCAATCCGTCCCTTCTTCGGAACTTAAAATATCGGCCGTCTTCGTACTCTTGCATTGACAGAGAGAAGGACAATAAGTTTCACCCAATACTTGTTTACAGGTGAAAACGAATAACATAACTAAAACACCAGATTTGAATTTCGACATCATTTTAGATGTGAATATTACTTCCTGGAACCATTATCTTCAAGCCATTCCCTTAATGGACATTATTCAATATAAACAAAGCTTTCATTCGAGATGCTGGAAATTCATTACGCTTATACAAAGTAATTACATACGTAATATATCACATTTTAGAAAATACTACTACGTTTAAAAGTTATACTGAATAAACTAAATGTTTATGTAAACATTTTAACAGAAATAATTCAACATTCAACGCTCAAAATAGACATCGAATTATATGAACCAAAACATGTATAACAAACATGACTGACGGATCGAATTTTTTTGAATGACAACACCCAAACATAAATTTCAAATATGATCACCCTTAAGCCTGTTACAAAACGTTCGAGCCATAAAATACGTTAGAGCAGATTCGCCTGGTATATTACTTTATGGATTCGCCTATCGTTGAGATCGAATGAATGAACACAATACCTGCCATTTGTATAATATGTAAGTAATAAATGACGGTCATTGTGATTAATATTAATGAAATGGTTTACATATTCATTACGATGAAAATTTAATAACGATTATAAATTACAGTATTTTTCTGGTGGTCAATGGTTGGTGGATCCCATGTGAGCACATCGATGTCAGTGGATGTGCACATAGTAAATAATGGGAAATGTTCAACCCAGCAAGTCCATCTGCTGGCCTCCCCGCGGCGACCATCGGGCAATGCAGCTTTGGCTGTAGCTAATAGCAGTGGGCAAAAGGCGAACCTTCCGGCGCCTTAAAACCGGTCTTCTGGCTAAGGGAAGGAAATCCCTGACAGAAAAACCGGGTTGAGCCAACCTATAGAGCCCTTGTGACTCAGGCCTCGGAAGCGCAGGGCTAATCACCCGGTCTTCTTAAATGAATAGATTATGACACCATCAACGCAAAAGCCTCGGACGCTTAGGCCTGCTAATGGACGACCCAGCAACGAAAAGGACATGATACTCTTCAACAACTACTCTATGAATATAGGCGCATACAATGTGCGTACTATGCGTACCCCAGGAAAGGGTCTACACGGCACTTGCATCATGCAAACCTATAAGCTTGATGTTTTAGGGCTGAGCGAGGTGCATTGGAAAGGCGCCGGGGAAAAGTTGTTGGAGGGTGGATTCACAATTTTATATTCAGGTCAGGAACAATACCATCGCCAAGGGGTGGCAGTATTGATGTCGGGGAGGGCAGCCCACTGCCTTGTCAAATGGGAACCCATCCCAGAACGATTAATACGAGCCACCTTCAGGACGACTGATAGCTCGGTAACTGTCCTTCAGTGCTATGCGCCTACCGAGGAAGCCAACACACAGGCAAAGGATACTTTCTATGACTCTCTCCACGCGGCCATCTCCACAATCCTCCGTAGAGACCGCATGATCTTAATGGGGGACCTCAATGCGAGAGTGGGAACGGATCCTTTGCTTGGTCCCACAGTGATGGGAAGGCATGGCCTCGGTGAAGCCAACGACAACGGTGATAGACTCATCGAGTTTGCAATTATGAATGAGCTCACCGTTGGCGGTACAATCTTCCCCCACAGAGACATCCACAAATAACACGTAGACTTCTCCTTATGGTTGCACAAAAGCACAAATTGACCACTTTCTCTACAGTGCGACTCACCGAAGGGAACTTCTCGATGTTCGAACCTATAGGGGGGCCGACATATACAGCGATCATGAGCTGCTTGTCAGCAAAATCTGTCTAGACGTACAGTACGGCCCCCGACTCGAAAGAGGATCGACGTCGAGAGACTGCAATTTCGCTGTGAGAAAGAACGTCACCAACTGTGTGCATGACTGACAAAACCCCTGACGCGACACCATCGAATCGGAATGGTCCAGCATCAAAGATGCAGTTGCGTTAGCCACTCATGAGGTGCTAGGAGTCAGGAGTGGACAGCCAAAGTGGATGTCCGACGACATGTGGGGGAAAATTGAAGAACAAGCGAGGCTGAAAGCACTGAGGGACAGTGAGACAGACCCAGACCGGATCGAGGACCGCTGGACAGACTATCGGTACCAAGATAAGATAGTAAAAAAATCTGTGCGACTCGATAAACGCCGATTCATGGACAACCAGATTGAAGCAGCAGAGGCGGCAGCCCGCAGAAATGATACAAGAAAACTATTTAGAATCACGCGCGAAATTTGCGGTAGACGACCACCGACCCCCGGGCCCATCCTTAGTCCCAGCGGGGCAATAGAGTCAAGCGCGGAGCGTGTTAGAGAGATTTGGAGAGATCATTTCTGCGGGTTGCTAAACCGTTCTCCTCCCTCGAACCCCTTTGACATACCCAGCGAAGCCACACTTGTAGATATCCCCCGATCGCCAAACATTCCCGACCATGCACCGACGCACGCTGAGATCACCTCTGCTGTGCAGCGGTTAAAGAATGGGAAGGCGCCGGGCGTGGACGGTATGCAACCGGAGTTTCTCAAGTACGGCCTGGAGGCACTCTTGCAGCCCTTGCACCTACTTCTCAGTAAGGTGTGGGAGCAGGAGCGCTGTCCGAGGGACTGGGTAAATGGTGAGGTCATCACCATTCACAAAAAAGGTGACCCACTCTGCTGCGACAATTACCGGAGCATAACGCTGCTCAGCGTGCCTGGCAAGGTTTTGGCGCAGATAGTCTTGGCGAGAATAAGGATTCCAGTAATGTGTATCCTCAGGGAAAACCAGGCCAGTTTCTTACCTGGCCGATCCTGTGCGGACCAAATTCATAATCTCCAGCAAAGCAACGAATCCAACAGCTTGCTGGCGTGTTGCTTCGTTAATTACGAGAAGGCCTTTGATAGTCCGCACCGGCCTTCCCTATGGGACATATTAAAACTGCACGGAATCCCAACCAAGATTATCGCCATCATCAAATGCATGCACGAGGGCAATGAATGCTGTGTCCGAATCGGCGACGTAACGACAGAATGGTTTGGGGTCTCAACCGGGGTCAGACAGGGCTGTGTTCTGGCTCCGTTCCTCTTCATAATAATCTTCGACTTCATCCTGAGGAAGTCAATTCCACCCGACCGAGGTTTAACCGTTGCCCCCAATCTGAGGCTATGTGACCTCGAATATGCTGACGACGCTGTAATATTTGACAAATCTGTCGAGGGTATTCAGGAAACAATGGACAGGCTGCAGAGCAACTCGTATCGCATTGGTCTCAAAGTCAATGCGAATAAAACCAATTTGCTCTGCAACAGTTTCTGTCCAGACCCAGACTACCCTCTGACGAGCGCGGGGCAAGACATCGAGAGAGTCGACGGCTTTAGGTACTTGGGGGTACACATCACGGGAGATGGCAATCCGCGTAAAGAGCTCGCAATCCAATTAGGGATAGCTGAAGCAACTTTTAACTCAATGCGGAAAGTCTGGGACTCACGGTTGTACTCGCTCAGAACCAACTGCCATTTATTAAACGCATGCATCCTGACAGTGTTGCTTTATGGTTGCGAGTCATGGCACCTCACCAAGGCACAGGGTAACCGTATACTGTGCTTTGAAAACAGATGTTTGCGGCGAATACTAGGAGTACGGTGGTTTGATTATGTCAGGAACTCGGAGGTAAGAGAGTGGACGGACCAGCCTCTTATTACGTCCAAAATAAAGAAGCGACGATGAACCTGGCTTGGACACGTGCTGCAGATGCCCCAGGAGAGCCTGAATCCTGCCTGTCTCTTCTACCAACCAGGTGGATTCCATCACCCTGGAAGGCCGCTGAAGACCATCCATATGATGATTTCGGCGGAGCTACGGGACGCTGGGATGACCTGGGAGGAGGCGAGGAGGCTGGCGGGAGACAGAGAAGCTTGGAGGAACCGCGTGATGGCCATATGCTCCGAATAGGGAGCGGATATGGTTAAAAAAAATTTAGGCTTAATTTTTTGCGTCATTATTGTATTTTTATAGCACTATGTTTACTAGCAGAATACCAATTATAACAAATTAACCACATTGTCATAATCAGTGGTGTTTTGTTAACGTTCCTCACCTGATTAAACATAAGGTGAATCGAGTAAAGATAATAAAAGAGTGAATTATTTTTGGTTAGGTATAAGCAAATGAGAATATTCAATTAATGTAGATAAGTACAATTGTTTTCATGTATATTTTCAGAGTTTAATGTGACACCTTAATAAAAAAGTAGGCATCTATTTCTAATTATTTTTCTTATGAAGCAAATTTTGTGAAAAATAATAGGTACCTACCTAGTTTAAGTTGGAATAATTTACTTTAGTTTAAAAATATCTATGCTTTATTTGTCGATGGCGATTATAATAGTAAATTATGGTAGCTTATTACTCCATAGAGAACTATTCTTTTTATTACTCTATGACGAAAATACATGATCGTGGTTTTGACGTTTCTATTCGTTCGCCAAATATATCAAAATCCATGATAAACAAGGCGTTCCAAGTGTGTGAATTTTAAAAATCACAGAAATGGCTGCAACGTCCCGCACAGCCGTTTCCCAAATTCTTCGTAACAAAGATGACACTGGAGAAGAACACACTGATGAGGAACCTAAGAAAAAATCTCGCGAAGATTGGCGCAAAGCAAAGGAATTAGAAGAAGCTCGGAAAGCTGGTACAGCTCCTGCAGCTGTTGACGAAGAAGGTAATTTATGACTCCATAAATTTAACGTATGTCAATTGTGAATATTAGTTCTCATTTGTTGTTTTCAGTCATATTTAATTCGTATAAGAACCTGCAGGTTTCAAAAAGCTTTTAGTTTATTATAATCGTTTATAAAACATTTCTATAGTCACGATTGTGCAATAACACCATCAATATGCTCCACATTCATAATTACATTTCCTAGAGAACTGCATCGTTATAAGCGTTCAGTAGATTTTCCGGGAAAAAAGGATTAGCATATTTACTATACTTTCTTATGTGAAAATTCATATCCGTTTTATTTCTATTTCAGGAAAAGATATCAACCCCCATATCCCTCAGTATATATCGTCAGCACCATGGTACTATGGCACCGCTGGCCCCACCCTTAAGCATCAAAGACCACAAGACGAGAAAGAAAGAGGCTATTCACATTTGGATGAGTTTTACAAAAAGGGAGTAGACACAGTGAGTGTTAAATTTCATCATATTTTATTTAATGTCCGATTTCCACTGGAAGTTCCAGGTGTAGTGAAATAATGTTTTATTTTCCAGAGTTCTGTTGCAGTCAAGTTTCGTAAAGGAGCATGTGAAAATTGTGGCGCCATTACACACAAGAAAAAAGATTGTTTAGAGCGTCCAAGAAAGGTTAGTTAATCTTCACAACAAGCTTTTCATCTATGCCAATAGTTTCTCCGTTTTATCTTTATACTAAAACAATTAAAAATAAAAATGCGGTTTACAGACTGGAGCCAAATTCACCAATGCGAAGATAGCTCCTGATGAATTCGTCCAGCCCAAACTCACCTTAGGATTTGATGGTAAAAGAGATCGGTGGAATGGCTACGATCCATCAGAACATAAAGCTATTATCGAAGAATATCAAAAAATAGAAGATGCTAAACGTGAAATGAGGGCGCAGAAACTAGAACAAGGTATAAACTACCACTAATAATTGTTAGGAAGTATTAAGTAAGAAAATTATATTGAGAGTTAATTCATTATGAATATTATTTCAGATCCTTCAGCAATTGATGATGCTAATGAAGAAGAAGACGCCGAAGAAGATGAAGACAAATATGTAGACGGGGTCGACATGCCGGGTACTAAAGGTAAAAACAATTATTTACAACAACAATCAATGCAATTGAAATACTGAAAGACCTAAAGAAATTTAACAAACACTTCGAGAAAATGATCTATCAAAGATCGGTAAACTCACTCGATTCGAAGAGTTAAGCATATTACCAGAAAAAAATAGATGAGAATCCCATTCGATTGTTTAATGATACTCATTTGTTTGTTTCGTTTATAGGTTGATTCCAAACAACGTATTACCGTACGTAATCTGCGTATACGAGAAGACACTGCGAAATATTTAAGAAATCTGGATCCCAATTCGGCTTACTATGACCCCAAAACTAGATCTATGAGAGACAATCCCAACCACAAAGAAAGAGAGTGAGTTTTATATATTTTGTGTCAAATCTGCTACTGAACATCAGATATGATGTCGGCAATGCTTTCCCTGTCTGGTGCAACCCGGGAATGGACTGTAAAGTGTGAAACACCAAAACTACCACATTCTACTTCTCAGGAATAAGCATTATGGTTCATAATTTTGTGCAGACAGGAACTAAAAAAGTGAGACTTCTACTATTACGTTCAACACATGGTCAAATTGAAGATGTTCCGAGTTCCAAGTCTTGGTCACAAAATTCAAGCTTGGCTAAAATCAATTACGGTGAAATAATACCATTCATTTCCAATTATTAAATGTCCTAGAAGTTGATTCTATTTCAATATTTTTCACAAAATTAATTATAGTGGTAAATTTGAATTATTGAGATTTTGTACACTTCCATTTATTTTGTCACTAACAACCCGGGTTTCGCCTTTCGGCATCTTCAGGCGTTTGAGCGCATAAATTGACTCGAATTGACAGACAGTAAACAGTGCCTAACGTTTATATACAAGATACAAACACGACAAACATTTACGAGATAAAATATTAAGAGTCTAGGATCCACACTGATACCTGAGTTAAAATGTCGAGAATCGCCTCAATCCATGTTGTGTAAACAAACACATTAACAGAGTGGCGAATTACCGCTTTCCAACTAACATTAGAATTACCAATGATGTTACAATTGTATTAGCATTGTGAGTTTCAACGGGATGCAATTCGACGAAAGGATAAATACATACAATCATTCCACATTTAGTGGGTTTTGTTAGTTGACCATGAGATGAATTTATTAATATGGGAATATCAATATATATATATATATCAGTGGCTTGCGGTGACTTTTCATACAAGGTATGCTGTGAAGGTGGAAAATAAACAACATTCATCTAGTTTTGGAAAATCAATTTTATTCGACGCTCTTTCTTACTAAAATCATCAATAACCGTATCGTTTAACATTATTTCCTCTTTCAAATTTTCCAAAAGTTTTTTTCCAATAGATATTATGGTAAGAGCAGAAAGTCTTTCCTCGCTTTAACTATTTTTAGCGAATGTTTTTATTCTCTTCATAGTAGAAAATGATCTCTCTACAGAAGCACTGGTGGAGGGTATTGTAAAAATTAATTTGATTAAATTGAATGTTTCTACTAAAATATCTTTTAATTCATTTTTAATAATGACTTTTTTAATACAATTTATGGTCTTTAAACGAAATTCAGGTGATGAATAGATGTAAATCGGTTCACTCTTAAGTCTCATAAAGTCAAAATAGTTTCCATACGTCTGTCGAAGTGCCATACATTTTAAATATTTGATATCTTTAAATCGGCCAGTAGTATTCAGGGAATATTCGTGCCTCTTACGCACCTGACTTAAATTGTTTAATTGTACATCCATATTTATTCCTTATTTTCACGTCTTGTGAAAATAACAAACATGGCCGACAAGTTAATTTTGAGTAATGAGTACATCCACAAATACACGTAATTTTTTCATACACTTCACCATTTAAATATCTATTGTATTTTTTTGTTTTAGACTGAATATTCAATCGAGTAGTGGATTTTGGGTTTTTAATAATCATTCTTTTCAATAAATGGAAGCAAACCGAATCCTCTTTTCAGCAAAGATTCTATTAAGCAATTGCAGTTATTAATTTCCATATTATTAAATTCACTTTCATTTCTTAGCGGCTTGTCCATATTGAAGGTAGCGACAAATCAAACGCGATTTATCTGGCAATCCGAGTAGCTAACGAAAAAATAACGTCAGAAATCAAAGAGCATGCAGTGTCATAGTCAACTGTCACGGAACGTCGTGCGCGCTTTATGCTTCAAATTTGGTTGAACTCATTACGCATGCCCGATTTATCGCAAATCTGAGAAAGCATCTATTATACAAGAGAGCTTCGAACGAATATCGCTAGACACCGCATTTTATACTAGCGCACTCGGCATATCGGCATAATATTACAAAGAATACGTCTGTCAGAATGCGCAAACTGTTTGAATTTAGTGTACAAATGCAGATTTTTGAAGCAGTTTTGTTTCATCTTTATTTGAAATTTTAATTTAATAACTTTACACACATAATAAAAAGCCATTTTGCTTCAAAATTGTAAGGCACGGCACGCCACTGATATAAATATATATAGTGACAAAATATATGGAAGTGTACAAAATCTCAATAATTCAAATTTGATATTGAAATTCCATCAAGCACCCTCAGTCAATGTCTTAAATTATAGTGGTGTTTCCCAACCCTTTTCCACCTGCGGACTGGTAAGACACTGATGAACCCGCACCGTGAACCATAGGTTGGGAAAAACTTAACGAAAGCATTCGAAGACAGATTCTAATGCATACAGATAAATGATGAAATGTTCACTATATTCTTAACTCCATTTAATGTGAAGATGGAATCAGCGCCTTCATATTGACAAATTGAGCTATGGTCAAATGAAATGAATGCGAGTTTTATCAGAAATATACTATCAAAGATAAATTTACAAAATAAAAACAACTGGCAATGAGCATTAGAGCTGCATTTGGGAACACATATCATCGGCAAGTCATATTCATGTTGCAATGTCCGACTTAGGAAGACCAGCAATATTTTATTTGGCTCACCAAATGATTTCAGTCAGACGCCGCTATGCTAAATGCTAGGATAAAATATTTGAGGATATGTAAATAATAAAAAAGAATTTACCTGCCGTTAAGCAGAAATTGACATTAACTTACTTTCTTCACAGCTTCTATAAATCTAACAATTTATTTCAGAAGTGACTACGCGGGGGAAAATTTCATTAGGTTTTCCGGTGACACTCAGAAACATGCTGTAGCGCAACTCTTCGCCTGGGAGGCTCACGAGAAAGGCGTGGATGTTCACTTACTCGCTGAACCAACGAAGCTCGAAGTATTGCAGAAGGAATATGACAAGAAAAAGGAACAGTTTAAAAGTCAGGTATGGATTTATAAGTTCTTTATAAATTATTGATTATTTAATCATTGACTGTATGTAACCTTTTAGACTCAAAGGGCATAGAGCGTCGTTAGATTGGAAATGTAAGTCGCTTTAGCTCAATATCAGCATGCTGATAGATTGGCTAATCTGAGGCAAAAAGAGTTTAGGCTTTTTTTAATGTTGGACAAATCAATATTTTTTAAGACAACTAATTATTTGGTCAGTTTCTAATTCAATTAATGGTCAGTAAATATTAAATATGCGATTAGTAAATATTTTAGGTTAAGTGAGGTTATTCTATTCCATTTTATGTGTTCATTTTTCTGACCGTTTATTTTATTAACTGACCACGTGATTACTGACCATTTTCATTAATTACTGACCCAATGAATACAGGCCGTTTTTAATATTTTTTATTGTTCTGTCTATTTTGAAATCAATTTGATAGTTAACATAATATTCCTATCCTATGAATTAAATCGACTCTCCTAACAAACAAATCAAGAACTCACTTTTTACACAAACATTGTCACAATTGCAGAGTGAAAAAATGTTATTCGGAAATAATTGTTTCTTATAAGGCTTTATAAGGCTTGTATTAATTTCTTTAAATTCTCAGTTATTCATTTTTAATCGATAATTGTCCAAGATTTTATTGTGTTGTCCTCGAAAAATTCTAAACGTAGGTTACCACTTGATTTATGGATTGTTGAAAAACTAATTTCGCAATAGCTGCAGTTCATTCATGGCGCACTTTTGAAAGGTTTCGATTGGTCAATTTTGCTTTAATATTATAGTATGTAAAAGAAGCCCTGAATGAATTTTATTATGAATTTGTTTGCAATAATTATATGTATTGTCTTAATATTCAATTAGGTCAAAGAATCCGTACTCGATCGGTACGGTGGAGCTGAACATCTTCAAGTCCCGCCTAAGGCTCTTCTCCTCGCTCAAACAGAAGTATTCATGCAGTACAACAGAGATGGTACCCTCATTCAAGGACAAGAAAAACAAGTAGCAAGGTTAAATTTCGTTTTGTCCAATGAAATTCTCATTTATAAATCTGATTATTCCACATAAAATAACCAATTTTCTAATGAATGCTCGTTATTAATATAATATTCTTTTTTGTAATTCGCAGAAGTAAATATGAAGAAGATGTCTTAATTAATAACCACACATGTGTTTGGGGATCATATTGGAAAGCTGGGAAATGGGCCTACAAATGCTGTTATTCCTTCATCAAAGTGTGTTAATGTTTTCTTTCTAAACTTTATAAATTAATCTATAATTTCGATTTTGTACACTTCCATGTATTTCCATGAAGTGCATCTAAAATGTTCTGTTTCGGCTTATGTGACTGCATAATATATTGATGCGTGTTTAACAAATAGTAATTTTTTCTCTTTTTTCCGCAATTTGCATCTATTCTGTTGTATTTTGATTCTTTCTTAATGTTTGAATAATTTTCACCATGACAAAAAAAAATTATATATTTCGTATTAATTGAATAAAGTGACATTTCTTTTTATATTTACATTTATCCAATGTATTGATAATCTAAATTTATAATGGACATTGAATTACTTTCAGATGTCATATTGTGTTGGTGAAGCAGGTAAATCTGTTGTAATGGAAACTGATTACACTCCAACTCCCGGATCGAGTAATCAAGGCGTGTCAAGAGCTCCCGTCTCGGAGACTGCTCTAAAAGAAACTGTGAAGAGCGAATCGGAAAGTGATAGCACTGATTCAGACACCAATGAAGTAGTTGATATTCGTTCCAAGACCGAAAGGACAAGCAGTAAAAAGAAGAAAAAGAAAGATAAGAAGAGTAAAAGGGGGAAGGATAAAAAGACGAAGAAAGATTCCAACGAAAAAGATAAATTGGCAATTGTAAGTAGAAACATAAAAATATATTATGTAAGTCAGTTTTGGTGATTCTTTCACACACAAATACTCCACACACGAATTTTGTAATACTCAAAATTGTTGTAACAGTCGTTGTAGAAAAGAAATCCAACAAAAAAGTTATCAGTTTAAATGAGGGTTGTTTACTTTTAAAAAGAAAGTCTAATCATGATAGGTGATGCTAAAACTATAGCCTTACTATAAACTAAACCTGGGAATAAAACAGTGGAGATTTTTTTAGCTTAAACTGGTAACCATTATTTTTTCATTTACCATTTTGAATTATGCCCTAACAATATGGGATAAATCGAATCATACTGCTTGAGAACTGAATGGCATTCAGTAGTTCAATCTCACATTTCAGAGTTCAAGAAAGAATGCTTCAGGAAGTTACTTACGTTATTGCTTTCTTGTGCCTATTTTTTATAATGAAATTGATTACACGGATAGGGATAAACACAACACTATTAATCCTCAGTGGAATTACATTTTATGAAATTACGAAAACGCTTTATTGTGCATTTTAGTAGAATTTACTTGAAGTTAAAAAAATATCCACTTTTGTCGAATGCTTTACAGATTAGATTATAAAGTGTTTTATTTTTATAATCAGTTGATAATGCTCGTGATGAGAGAATATAGATTCTGCATTATTTACGAATTTCTCAAAATTTGTTTCAGGCTCTGAAGGCAGAAGAAAGATCTCAAAGGAAAGCTGATATGTTGCTGAGCACAGATGAAAGGAAACGCCCCTACAACAGCATGATTGAGATAGCAAAGCCCACTGACGAAGAAGTCGAAGCGTATTACATGAAACGGAGAAGAGATGAAGATCCAATGAGTCAATTTAATTAGATGTACTGTAGTTTCAGAACTTTCAGTGTATAATAGTGGTTTTGCAGTATGAATTCAATGAATAAGAATAATTATTAAATATATTATGGTTAATTGTGTGTATATTAAAATGTCTATAATTCAACAGTCTGTAGAAGTCGGAATTATATTAAAGTACCTACTATCAAATTTTGATAGTAAGGATGCCTAAAAAATAATTGTTTAATTTATAATTATGTTTACCGAATGATTAGAATTAGCCCATTTAATTGTCACAGGCCTGCAAAGCTCTTGACCCACATAGCAAAATGCTTCTAAAAGTCCATAGCATTAAAAATAGCATCATTAATAATGTTAACTAAGTTTTCCAATAAAAATAATAATTAACCTTTACTAAAATTCAAGCATTTCCTTCTATTCTTCTTTAATTCCTTGGAAACAGCCAAGCAGTTTTGTAATTTCCCCTGAAATCTGAAGCTGTGAACCATCTTCGGAAATAATTATATGTAATATTATTTCTTAAAAACGGAGTTCAACCAAGGCCTCAAGCCACGCAAATCACATGACATGTAAATCAAGGGATAGTTATATAGGTAAGTATATTGTCGCCGTAGGTGTCAAGGGAGTCGGGCCACAACGAGTTGAGTGCAGATGAGCTTTTTAAAACCATCAAAGATGCAGTGGTCCATGGCTTTGATCCACAATAAGCCTTATTTGAGTATTTTGTAAATCGCCAAACTTAGCACACACACATTAAAGTAGTTATGACGACAAGCTGCCTAAGTTTTTTGACTTCCGAATATTTTCTTGATATATTACATAACACTGTTGACCACTCAAACTTTCCGCGTAACATCACAGATTGAATGGTGAAACTTTGAACATGGATTCAAAGTTTCACCGCTCAATCTGTAAAAAAAAAGAAGTTCAAACAAAAAATGTTTTTTTTTTGTCACAAAATCTTGGCATGTCGATTTTTTAGCTCGACCCCTTGGCATCTACGGCGACAATAAAATTATAAGAAAATAAAAACACTCGGTTAACTGTCTTATTTATTTTATTCATGTTTATAACAAACATATCGCATTTTCCATTATAATAATTAGAACCACATCCAAAATTCACATTTTCCCCCATCAAACAATTAGTGTCAGGTGTCTTCCTTTACACCCAAATTCATACATCCTATTTTTCAAAAGTTGCTTAGATCAGAAGCTAAAGTGATTTCATAAAACTGAAATGTGTTTATTGAAAAAAATCAAACATTCACACCGTAACATTGCCATCTTTTGACTAAAAATGTCGCTACGTTTTTTTTCTCTATTCCGTCCGAACATTTCACATTTACAATTTAGTTCTGCAATAAATAGTGAAACATTAATCTCTCGGCTGACAGAAAAAAAGAATAACACGCATTCCGGCGTTGAGGTTATAAAAGAAAACTATGTACAAGTTAACAATACATTTTTATCTTTACTATATAAAAATTAAACTTTGGCTTAAATACGATTCTCACAAGCTGTTTTTAATGAGGAAAATATACCAAACTTTTCGCTTACAAAATAATAACAAAAAACAATCCTATCATACATCAACAAATGTAATTGAATATAATCATTTTATTCCACTGCGACGGTGCATAATATGCACAATTAAATACATAATGTAAAATTTTATCTTAAAAATACTGAACTGTATTAGAAAACGGAGAGTTATTAACTTAAATTTTAATATTTCCTGATGGAATTATGTAATATTGTCTAGTTTCTGAATTGAAGGCATCATTGCTCCTCGCTTCCGTGACAGTTTCAATTCAGCAAATATTTTCAACTATAATATAAAACAAATTTAATATATAGTATTATTTTACAAAATAAAATTGTGGTGGCGTATCTTTAAAGGATTAAGTATAAGGAAAAGCACATATATCCAAAACAAGGGGCTTTTTTTATAAGCAAACCCTTCATAATAATCACATGACATTTCTGTTAAATGGAAATGCGAAATGCTTAGCAAATGGAGGACTCCTGACTTAAAGGAGGGACTTATTTATATGAAGGCGACACGCTTCTAAAAAAATATTTGTTAATTTGATTATATGCGAGACAGCTGACACTCCTGTTTTCAAATTTGAATAGAAATTGACAAAATTCATTTTTTTGAATCCGATTTGGCAAAATTACCATTTTTATCTACCCTTGACTTAAGTGTTTTCATTCTGCCAATCAACGATCATTAAGATCATCAAGTTGTTATGTTAAAGAGGGGCCGAACACAATGATGTGATCATATTCCCACGTTGAAAACGCATAGATACCTCAGAAGTGTATCAAATAGTTAGTTATATAAATGCCATCAGTTTCGCATCAATTGCGGGCAGATGAATAACTGTAAGACGAAGCTCTGCATACATTTAGCCCACACTTCAGAGATACCAGAGGAAAAAATTGTTGAACTGCAATCACTATTGATAATTTAAAATATTGTTGCAAAAGACTATGCTGTCTTTATATTTGACGATAAAAAATGTTTAAGAGAAACGGAAATTTTCCTCCATTAGCAGCCTGGAATGTTTAAATAATAGATTATCCATTTTGGTTTTCCATTTACAATCAAACGTTGATTGAGTTTAATGTGTATTAATAAATGAACATTTTAATCACCAAGTATGTGGCTGCCATGTATCATGAAGAATATCTCAGATTACATATTATGATATTTATCTATTAAAAAAATAATGCGCAGAAACCCAATAATTTACGTTGAAAAAACTAAAAACACTGTTTTAAACTATACATTCAATTGACAAATCCTTTCTATAATTCGGACAGTATATTTAAAAAAAATTATAAAATCTACACTATTATAATTAATATGTAAAAAGTAATGCTACAGTCGAATCAATTCAGTATGAGCATCGGTGGGATTTACTGTGTTATTGATTGAATTAGCATTTACTCGGTAGAACTCCATTACAATATGGTAAAAATTGCCAAGTATGTACTTTCCCAAGAATTACATCACATTGTCTTTCACAGGTGCGAGACAGTGTGAAGCCCAAATCGCTATCAAGTCATTTTTACAATTCTTGTTGATCTAAATATATTGCTACTACCTTCTGTGTACCATGTTTATCGCCATTTAGAAAAACATTTCAAAGCAATAAATAAGTTTTAGAGTTATATTCCAATAAACAGATAATATTACAAGACATTGTCATTGTTTTGGTGAAAAATGTGAAGTCTGAAGAAAGAGTATTGAATATTTGTGTGCGCAATCACAAACAAACATTGTAAAGTAAAATACTGTCAAACAATGGATGAATGCGAATCTTTTTCTTTTTCACTTAATTACATGTTTAGTGAACACAATGAGCAAGATATAGGGGCAATCTGGTATTTGATCTTCTATCCTACTTGCCCATATGCAAGTGAGGATGTGTGATCGAAAAAACATCAGCGGTATACTGATGGTCTGCATCTCTTTAGACATTTATAATTTAATAATTTGAATGTCCATTTTACCATGCAATAGAGCTTGAAAAAAGGATCAATTTGATATACCTCAAAACATAACACGACAGTTTTCCAGAATCGTTTATTTTTATAATAAAAAAAACTATGTATCATGTTCAGAAGATGCCTTCCTGTGTTCGTAAAAATAGTAAGCAAAAACTGGAAGTTATTTCATGGGCTCTGGGTTGTACTGGACAATTTCATTCAACATATTTTAGTAATGAGCAAAAAAAATAATCGAGTGACAATTCATAGTCACGTTAACTGTTTTGCGATATAATTGTAGCATCAAATACGAAAGTGTGTATATAATTGAACACAAATTAAAAAATGCAAAAATATTATATCGTGTGAGTACACGAGTTACTCCAGCAAAACTAATCAATTGCGATGGCTAAGACAAACCAGAAACTTAATAATGGACAATATTACATTCAGGTGTAATATGTGACAGTATTTTTATTTTATACTTTTAAAAGATAAAACTATAGATAACGATGTAACTGTCATACTCTGAGTCTTCAGTGCAGCAGCAATTTCAAATACAATACAAAGAAATTTCACCAAACATGTGACGCTTTGAAGATTCTAATATAATCGAGAGATTTGGAAAACAGACATTAACGGTCATACAAATTGAGTGATGATAATGAAAAGATCTATATATCAATGGCTGCCAATGCATTCAGTTAAAATGTATTGTTTTCGCACAATCATCAAAAAAATAAAAACAATTATACTACTATGCTCAATAGAAATTGTATGTCTTAATTTTGTTCCACTACTTCTCCCGAATGTATTATAGATACCTTATTATTTTTAATATAATATATCGATGGCCTAGTTCCATAGTGATACAACTAGAAATTGATAGTTTTGATATATGGCCGACCAAAGTTTTGACTCATCTAAACTGACCCGTAAAAAGTGATTGACTTATTATTTGTATAATTATTTTATTCAAATAGGTGGCCAATAGTTTCTAGTTTTAGGATTAAAGGTTGTTTATTTATGAAATGCCATGATTCACAAAAATATATTTCCACAATACGATATTTCGATATGTATGAATATGGAATTATTTAATTTCGCTGATTTTCATATGCAAATGTCTGCCTGAGAGAAAACCCATACATTTTACAAGCTGCAGTTTTGTGGAACTGTAGAAGAGCGGTGTTCGAATATAATGGTTAACTTAACTCAAAACATCAAATTTTTGACTTATCGTAATATGGAACTGGGTCGTCGATATAAATGTAATATTCTTTACAGCCGGATCGATCGTAGGTGAAAAAATATAATGCAAAACTCTTATACGTGAAATATGCTATAAGTCAACTTTAGAAAGCATGATATTTGGTAAAATCACAGCATCCATGTAAGAAAGTATAATTTCATCTGATTGCGCTATTTAATGCCACCTTTGGCAAGTCCCTGTTTTAGAATCTGTGTAAATATTAGTTACAAGTCTCGATACTTTTCAGGCAAATGGAAAACTCCGTAGCTGTCTCCATTTAAACGGGCCGCAAAAGAAAAAAAACAAATAGCAGAATACATTAATTCATATGTTAAACATTTGTACAAAAACCATTTAGAATTCTCGATATATTACTGAATATTGAAATCGTTGCTACGGTGGTGGCGAGCGGTGTATGCATTTTCATTGGTAGTTTGAAATAATTGTTATTGAAACCTTGTACAGCTAGTTATATAAAACATAATTAAACTTCAAAAGATATATGTGCTCATCCATCTTTGCTTAATTCTAAATCTATACACTATCGACCGTCGGAATAATGAATATTTTTTTTTTGTTTCGTAAATTACAATAATAAATCTTACATAATGTACGACAACGGAACAACATATATAAGCCACTTATGATTTATGAATATTACCAACTCTGTTAAATCATCCGAACCTAATATATATATTTTTAAGTGATATAGCATGCATCTTTTAATGCAGTCAGTGTGCAATATGGAATTCGACAAACCTTTTCTTTTTGTAACAAACCCGCTAAATGGTTTTGAAAGGAATTTCAAACGAATTAAAATAAAATCTTTTTCATCGTAAAAGATCCCATGTAGTAAAATTGCTATTTCAATAAAATAAAATATAGAAAGACGAAAGATATCAACTCGATCTAAAACGAATTTGATAAGAGATTCATAAAAATACATAGAAATAGTATGACCCATTTTAATGAGATTGTGTATATTTGAATTGAATACTTTATTCGAAGAGTGTAAAACGGTAGAAAGTATGAAAAATTAGGTTGTCATTTATCTGGACAGCAACACTGACATGCTCTTTTCGTATTTAATAAAAGAATAATTAGAAAAAGCACATTAAATATTTCTCAACAGTCCTGAATTTTTATTCGAGGCATATTATACATTTAAACAGTTACACTCAACGTGTAGAGACATGTATGGGTGAATCGTAAATAGCTATAACGCTGATTGAATGAATTCTAGCCTCGCTTGTCTAAGAAGGAATACAACTTCGATCCGTGGTTCGGTGTAAATGTATAACTACAATTAACAATAATTGTTACATCATTGTTATCGATTTAAATTTAAATGACAAAATTCAGTAAAAGAACACAGGAGATTTTAGCGTTTTAATGTTGCACTTGAGTATTAATGACTGAAAGAATGTGCTTGATTTTATGATTGAATCTCATCGATTTAATTAGTCATAATAGCAAAACACCTCTTCCATCACTAATATTTTATTCCTGACACTGGTTACCTTATTAACACAAATACACGAGGAAAGCAAAGTCACAATAATATTCCCTTTTCATCATAGCAAGCGAGGAGGAACATAATTAATCAGTGTCGATTCCTTTTATCTGTGATGCACCTTTTCGGAGGTTGCTGCGACATTCCACTCGGGATCGTTTGGATCTTCTTCGGGTGGAATGGAGCACGAGTCTTCTTCGTCGCTAGAATTATTGGTTTCCATCAACTGGGTGACAGATTCGGAAATCGGCCGAGGTATGGCGGAGAATGCGTGGCCGCTGTTGCTTTCGCTGTCGGATGCGTGAGTTCCGGTTCCCGAATGCGAATGAGTGTTGGAGTGGGCGGGAGAGTGATGCCGGCGGGCGTCCGTGTCCGCGAGAGACAGCGGATGGTCCTCGGGCATCTCCGTCAGCATTCGGTTGTACACTTCATCGTTGAGAGGGAACATGCGAGGTGAGAACGGCGCAACAATCTGCAAACAAAAAAATACATTATAAATAAATTAACTGATTAATTAATTGAAATAAATTAATTGATTGATGAATGCCCTTCTGTTCTGTCATTTCACTTCTAACATTGTTCAGTTTTCAGTGTGAAGTATAAGTGTGAAAACTGCATGGTAAAAAATAAGCAAACTTCCAAGACATTAGTTGGAACTCTAAATGCAATTTTGAACTGGTTAACTCAGAAGTTATTAAAACATTTCACACCCGCGGACCGGTGGAATAAGATAAATGCATCTGCATAAATTGTTTAGTTTTGAACACTGGTAAAAAAAAATACAGTCAAAAATTGAGCCAATGATTTAATTTTATATTTGATCTCGAGGGGTTAAAATTGTTACCAAACAATGACACACAAAATATCCTACTTTCAAGAATAACACAAGTCATTATAATCAAACAATAACCAAGGTTGCAGCAAATCTAAGAACTTTATGAACTATGTGCTTATTGGTCTTGTTGTAATTACAGATATTTTAACATTTTGCAATTGATTCACCGCCAACCGTTGAATCGGTCAACGACTTGTGAGAAATTATTGTTGCCCTTATCAGAAGAGTTAGGCGGAGCGACTTCGATGACGTTCGATCGCGTTCTGTTGTATCGCTCACTTCCATCTATGGTATCCGCATAATGTTCAATGTTGTTAGCTCGTCGGTGTTGACTACTGTATTTTTTCATTTTCCAACAGGGTCGTGCATACAAATGTATACACACATGCTACCCTTTCTCACCACCCACAACAGGATCATGTGTTACATTGGTTGAGCATAACAACTTTTTTGCACACCAACGGTTGAGCCATAGACAAAAAGACATATATAAATGTTTTAATATCTTCAAATTAATTATTTGGATTTTTTATTAACCCATTGTCACCATTACTACGAATAATTCGTTTTTAATTCGAATGATTTAAAATAAATGAAGAACAAAGATCATGGCAGATACCTCGAATATGTCATCGGTGGCGCGTCGTTTACTGGCGGGAACAGAACTGAGAAGCGGAGGCAGAGCAGCGGGAGTCTCTTCTACAATACTTGGAGTAATGGAGGCAACCGCACTCATGACAGTCGCAATAGAGTTAACACAAGAAGCAATCGGTAACGAAGGGGTGAAAGTAGTACTGATGATAGCGGGTGCATCGACAACAGTGCCGGTTGCGAAAGGGCCAGATTGGCCGACAGGAGACCGCGGAGAGAGAGGAGACGACAGCGGCGCAAGGGGTGGAAGAGAAGCCGTCGGTGACTGTTGTGCGGACGATTGGGGAAGAGCAACAGGCTGGGGAGAAAGGGGAAAAACGGGAGTCTGATGAGGTCCTCCGCTTTCGCTGTTCATTGATGTTTCATCCATCTGGAAAATATTAAAATGAATTTTAGATTTGAGATAACAATATTACATTGTGATAGACTATGAATGCATGCAATAAATCCCAATTGTATTCAGACACTCTGATATCAAGCGTCTAGTTTCAAAACCCGCTAAAATAATTTGCAGTTTAGACTCAAATGCATATGAGAGATGTTTCTGCCTTCTTTATAATAGTCAAACTTTTAGTAGTTGAAAAACCCATATGCAGTAAGGTAACTACTTGTCTTTACCTAGCCCTATCCTTCTCCGAAAGACTTTACTGGTTGAGTGACTGAATATCAATTTGAGATTTAGACGTGGGGGGGAGCAGGCGTGATTAAAAAAAAACTATTTACCATTGCAGCTGGAGTGTGAGGTGGCGTATGCGAGGGTGTAAAGGTGGTGGTCGATCTGGAATGTTGTCTGCGAGAATTCTTTCTCTTCTTCAAGTACTTTCCCTTCTCGTGGGCTTCGCAACGATCATGCCTCATTATCACACTCGTTTCACTTATATCTTCCACCTGTAAAACGGAAACAATTACATGTTGTGAACATTCTTCAAAAACCTCACTTAAACTAATACCCATCTGAGGCATAGTGACAGCAATTGGCTAACCATTAGTCCTGTCCTGTCCTATCCTTCTATTCTTCTCTGATTGAAAAAGAGTGGTTGAGAATTGAGTAACGATCAGGGCAACAAAAAACTGAGTTATGAATACTTTATAATTATAAACATAAGATATTAAACTAATAATATATTAACATATTCAGCTGACATTTTTTTAAAAAGAATTCATTAAAGAGTTTGTCATTAATGTTTTACAAACTAAGACATAGACAAACAAATCTTGTATATAATATCGCGTTCATGGTGTTAACAATGCATAAACAGTTCCTACGTACTAGCTACTTTAGACATTCAGTATTTCAATACTGTCATCCATGACGGGTACGGTTAATGTTGTTTTTTAGACCATATCCGCTCCCTATTCGAAGCAAATGGCCATCACACAGTTCCACCAAGCTTCTCTGTCCCCCGCCAGTCTCCTCGCTTCCTCCCAAGGCCCCGTAGCTCCGCCGAATACATCCTATGGATGGTCATCAGCGGCCTTCCAGGGCGACGGAATCCATCTGGTTGGTGGAAGAGACAGGCAGGATTCAGGCTCCCCTGGGGCATCCGCAGCACGTGTCCAAGCAAGGTCCATCATCGCTTTTTAATTTTGGACGTAATAAGAGGCTGGTTCGTCCACTTTCTTACCTCCGAGTTCCTGACACAATCAAACCACCGTACCCCTAGTATTCGCCGAAAGCATCTGTTTTCATAGCACAGTATACGCATTGAGTTAAACGTTGCTCCAGCTATCCCTAATCGGATTGCTAGCTCTTTACGCGGATTGCCATCTCCCGTGATGTGTACCCCAAGTACCTGAAGCCGTCGACTCTCTCGATGTCTTGCCCCGCGCTCGCCAGAGGGTTGTCTGGAACTGGACAGAAACTGTTGCAGAGCACATTGGTTTTACTCGCATTGACTTTGAAGCCAATGCGATACGAGTTGCTCTGCAGTCTGTCCATTGTTTCCTGAATACCCTCGACAGATGTGTCAAATATGACAGCGTCGTTAGTATACTCGAGGTCGCATAGCCTCAGATTGGGGGCAACGGCTACACCTCGGTCGGGTGGAATTGACTTCCTCAGGATGAAGTCGAAGATTATTATGAAGAGGAGCGGAGCCAGAACACAGTCCTGTCTGACACTGGCTGCGACCCCAAACCGTTCTGTCGTTACGTCGCCGATTCTAACACAGCATTCACTGTCCTCGTGCATGCATTTGATGATGGCGATAATCTTGGTTGGGATTCCGCACGGTTTTAATATGTCCCATATGGAAGGCCGGTGCGGACTATCAAAGGCCTTCTCGTAATCAACGAAGCAACACGCCAGCAAGCTGTTGGATTCGTTGCTTTGCTGGAGATTATGAATTTGGTCCGAACAGGATCGGCCAGGTAAGAAACTGGCCTGGTTTTCCCTGAGAATACACTATGTTATACTAGTTTCAAATTCATAAGCAATAGAAATCTTCATTCCTTGATAACTGAAATAAATAAAAGTAATAATGAGCGTTATCAAAAGAGAAAAACATTTACATCACTCACATCACTCTCCTTGTCTTTCATAACTTCATCTATCTGTACAGGGTATTTTTTCACTATTCCATTATTAGGTGTAGTTTCTTTTGTCTCCACAGTTCTCCATCTAAAATAAAATATTTACTTATCATTGTTTAAATCCATAACTTATTCAGTAAAGGAATGAAATATGTTTACAATACTTATTTACTAAAAATGTAAATTTATTAGGGTGAGATTGTCTTTATTACTAAAACCTTTGATGAATCAAATGCAAAAATTCCTCATTTATACGCCTCACATCTATACAATGGCGCAAGTTAGGGGTTTTGCCACTCGAAATGAAACAAAACACGATAGATGTAATATAAAAACAGCATGTTCTCACTTTGGTGTTAGTATCTCTTTGTACTGCAATATCTCAACTTTAGTGTTGGACGCCATGCTATGGGGTATCACAATGTTGTCAATGTCATATGCAGAGTTTAACCTCATTCTTTCTCTCACTCGATATCTGAAACAAAACAAACTGTTTTTATATTCCGAATCAAAACATAGGCAGACTATGGCGGTTAATTTTCCGTGGAACGGTACTAAAATTTGTCATGAAGTGCTACTTTTATATTTTTTCAATTAAAAACTAGTAGTTTCTGGTAAGATGATGCCTTATCAGAATGGATTCATTAACATAATTACGAATGCATCAAAAATATGTAAGTAATTATTGTGATATTTTTATAATTTAAATTCATATATCATCACTGTACTGACTGAAGTTGTTAAGCAACAAAATTGACAAAAATTAGTCAAGTATACAATGAGATTCTCGGACAATAACGCAGTAGAGTATTCAATATAGCAGTTTGGCAAAAAAAACCGATTTACAGACAGATAATTGCCCTTGTCGATTTTATTTGTGTCTGATCAGCATAAGTCGATCTGTATTTTGATATTATAATTATATATATATATCAGTTAGATTTTTATCCAAAAAGCTAAAATTTTCATTTACTGTTTACTCCAAACAGGCTATTTTATGTAATCTACCAACTTCTGCCAGTATGGCGATGATAAAAGAATGATAATTACGTTATAAATATTGACAACAAAATTTTTACATTTTTTCATTGATAAAGACAATAAGATGTGATTGATGAAAAACTGACAGATAGTAGATTAGGGCAGGAAAAGATAACACAAATATTAACACTACTCGTGAAAAGAATACTGATTAACGTTTTCTTTGCATATTCACTATAATAATTGTCTCTGCACCTGTGATGGTCAGAAGGAGAAGGCACAGGACTACTTCCACCGCTGGGCGTGGGAAGTTGGGAGTGATGGAGATCATCACCGATTCCTTCCTCTAACAAAGAAGATCTTCTGCGAGCGGCCCGAGCCATGTCTGCCGCTATCGACGATGAAGCAGACGGTCGCCCTCTCTTCAATCCTTTATGAAGCAATCACATTCAGATATAAGAAATATTTCGTTAAATACAATTTTTTGTTTGAAAGGGCTTCTGATTGACATTAAAGATTAATATAAAATGAAAGAAATCTAGTTCACGACAGCTTGCATTGGTAATAATTATTACACAACATAGCTGTAATTTCTATAATGCACATTTTGTGAGCTATCGAAACACAAATAGGTTTTTATTAATGTGTAGCCAAATATGATCACAATTTATAGGTGACATTATGTAACAATCCGGTGGCACATTAGTGAATCAATTCAATAGTAAAATTGGCGCAAAAATTTAAATCATAAATCAATTATTGACAATTCGATAAAACAACACCTGTACTTCATTAATTGGCCTTAATTACAATCATCGAGTTGATGAAGTCACAAGCTTTATATTCTGGGGTGATATGTAATTTTATGAGACTTGAATTCCCAGTATGAAGTAGCAAAAAATTGACAAAAATAAGAATATTTCCTTATATTTTTGCTGGCGATAAAACAACATAAAGAGCTATCCTTATAAAAAATAAAAACATGACATAAGGTTAAAAATTGGATTGGATCATATTATATGGTATCAGCATCAAAATTTCTCAGTAAAAAGAATCAACACTTGAGCATGTCTCTAGTACAGGGACGGCTCTTGTAAAGGAGCAAAGGGTGCACTGCACTCCAATAAGTCCCATCAAAATATTCCATTAATAAACGATATTCAAATATAATAATTATACCAATTCACTAATTTTAAATTTTCCTCGTGTTTCCCATAGGAAAATATTGGAGGAAACGATGATCAATAAACACGACTAGCAAACGTATTCTGCGTCGATTCAGAATACGCATGAAAGTCGGTCGATGACGCGGTAAGTCGGTCGATGACGCGGTAGGAGCATAAATTCTTTTGCACTCCTTAGACGTCTGAAATGTTCCATGTATTTTGACATATTTGTGACGTTGCAACAGTATGAACTACGCGAAGGGGGATTTTGTATGGACTGTTTCTGAGCATTGATCCCCCTGGCGGAAATTCCCGAACGTAACCGAAGCGATTTGACGTTTGCGTTTACAAGCCTGTAACAGTCATTTGTATGAATGAAAAAGAGCAGTGGAACAAGCGTAGTAAGCTCATTTAATTTCAATATGATTCTTTAACTATACGCTCTTCAATAAGAATAATATTTACCTACCATTATAACTTTTGGAGTGATGAATACAATTTATAAAATTATAACTATGATCGTGTATAATACCGTGTAGATATTATTGAATATTTAAAATAGAATAGTTTCGAGTTTTCTACCTGGCTGGCCTTACCTATTCCATAATATTCAACTGTGTATCTGGTTTAGTTTCGTAATACACCTTCCTCTAATATTTTTATATTCTTCTATATTGAATTCTACAAATTACTTTCCCAAAAATACTTATGCGAAAAATTTCCGGCTTAATACAGAATTATTCCAATTGCAGACATTAATACGGTAACCTTAACATATGATTTCACCGAGGAATTTAAACTTAAATTGAACTAACCGTCTTATACAGCAGAGAAGATTTTTACGATGTCGTTGGAGCCCTGTCTATACTTCAACTCTTCACGAATAAAAAATACACGTAGTATTTAGCTAAACCGTTAAGCCATTACAAATAATTTATACAATATCGATGACTTCCGTCGAAAGTGAGTGTTACTTCTAAAATTTAAAAAGGATCAATTCATTTTGAGAAATACCACGACTAAAGACAGACAAAGTTTCCCAAACTATCATCCGCGACAACCTGGAATGGTTGTATATGCTGCTAGGGCTGCAACAAATTTAGACGTACTCAAATTCTTATTGATATTACCTACCCAAAAAAAAGAAAAAAGGTGGTCCGTCGAAATTAATCCGCAGGAAAGGTTTGGGAAACCCTGGTGAAGAGAAACAGTTGATATCGCCAATATCAGACTTATATTTTCGTATATGTCTGATAGTACTTTCAAAATCCAATATGTGGAGGATGGATTTCTTGCATAAATATGTGAATCTTTTTTTGCACTCCCTAATATTCCTGTAACCGGCCGCCACTGCTCTAGTATATTGTGGAAAGTCAGAAAATGATTACAGGATATTAATGATCATAAAACCAAGTTATGTGATACTAAAAAAAAAGCTATTATTTTCAATTTGTATTTTTTTTATTAACACTTCATAAGCTGGAAAGGTTGAAAACGTTATTGACACCAGACTGTAATATGCATTGTCTTATTGTATACAAACAGCAAGTGTCGACTTACACCGTTCTAGAGTAATAGTATATGTTTTCATGAATTATCAAATATTCACATTTGTGGCATTACTCAGATCTGACCGCAAAAAACAAATTAAAAATAGCATCTCATACTCACTCCTGTGTTTTTTCTTTTTAGGTTGTAGTTTAGGTACAGGTAAAATCTTGGCGGGCATGGTTTGCTTGATGGAGAGACCCTTCCACGACTTCAAAGACCCTCGGGAACATTTCTGCTGCCAGTTCGGATCCTTCATCATCGAAAGGTAATGCACTGACGGTGAAACATCTAAGTACGAAAACATTGATATAAATTAACACGGCAATCATCAGTAGTCCTTGGCACGGTAATTTTATTTAATTTTACTGTTAACAAGTTCGGTGTTGAAAACTGGCCGAGTGCCTTATCTACTACGTACGCTGGGTACCCCGTATCACACCAGGAGCATAATCTCGCCTGTTGCAATTACATGAGTATCGTGCCCCTCTATCACTGAACTATTTATCGTCATGACCAGTTATTGAGTGCATTTAAGTGCAACATCAATGTATCAGTTCAATTAGCAGTGAGCATGTCCGTCATATTTATCATTTCTTAAAACTAAGCTATTTAGCATCCAAAGCAAAATATATTCTGCGCCAAACAGCTAAGCCACCCACATCATGTTACAAGACATCTTCTCATGAAATAAGACTTATTACTTTTGAATACTAATCAGTTAGAAAAAACATACTCTCTGAATATTTCCTGGTCAACTAGATAGCGGGATATATACAGTTCTATGCAGATATCTAATAGATTAAAGAATCTGTTAAAATCAAGTAGATTGACCTAGACAAAATTTAATACTGATCACCCAATATAATACATCAATAAATAATAACCCTTGATGGTAGAGAGCACAGGATGGAAGGTAGGGTCGACCAGGGCGATTCTCTCCTTCTTTGAAAGGGTTGAGTTGGCAGGTAACGGATGCATAGGCATCGCTCTCCCCGTGCACACCGCACATCCAGCCACAGGCCATTGACAAATACACCTGTACATAAAAATTGATATTTCAATATTGGCCAGTTACCGTAAAAAATGGCACAAAGTATTTGAATGTGACAAACAAATAAAAAATTGTTATAACAGGGGGTAGAGAAAGTTTGATGTTTTCAACAGTACATTATGTGTATCAGAACAAATATATATACAATACCAATATGCCTGGCCCTGAATATAATGTGATGATTTTAACGTCCGAGTGGTGAACATTCTAAAAATGTTTATCATATTATGGAAAAGAATGCATCAACCAAAATTCAAATCAAAAAATACATCACAATATGATATGATATTCAAAGAAACGCTTTTGGTGGGAGAACTAATCCTGGAAGAAATCATTTTATGCTTGCTGGAGCCAGTGGATTTGGAAAAAAAACCACCTAATTATTCGTAATCAAATATTCTCCCACATAATTTTTTTCCTTTCAAAATACTTACGTTAAAATAGTAAATGTTTCGATGGAGCCAAAGGCGAATTTGTGTGAACTCATTTTCAATATAAAATTGTTTTGGCATTTTTTGGTAAAACTCCATTATAATGAGGTAAACAAATGAGAATAGGACAACATACAAGCACAACAAGAATTATGCTGTAAAGTTGAGAGTTATTTCGCGTTAAAACCATTATCAATACAATAGATCTATTTTTATATTTCCGATGGATTCGGCAGTAACTTTGTAGAAATTCATTTTTAATACGAATTTAAGATTGATAACTTAGTTATTCCACTGGCTGTGTTACTAAATGTATCGCGTTCCGTTTCTTTAGGAAGCATTAACTTCAGAGTCAGTCTGAAGATGATTCTTAACTGCTTAAATTAAATAAGATGTTAATATGAATTTTATATTAAGATCTATTTTTATTTAATTAAAACTGATAACTTCATTATTTGACTTGTAGGAAAGGCAATGCTACATAATTATAAAAATTATTCCATTTACATTACAAAAATATTCATTCAATATAATATTAAATGTATAAAAGAAAATCACTTACTTAGTTCTTAAATATATTTCTGAAGAAGTTATTTTACAATTTTCCATTCAACAGTCAAATTCAAAACAGGCAATTCAAATACCAGCTACCCTAAAGAAGCCATAGTCCATAAATGTAAGAGTTCAGGGTTCATGACACAACACATTGGTTGCCAAAAATAGACTAAGTTATCAAGTCATATATTATATTTCATGCATAGTTTGATCGGATTCTTTTAGAATTATTTTTAATGAAATATACAGTAAATGTAGTGCTGTTTATTAATAATGGTCTTCAATACAAAATCATATAAGGTATTAATAGTATTTTAGGTTCAGTCATGGCACTTAAAAGTCAGCGGATTAAGACTTTTTATTTTTCATTAATTGATATAGACAGAATGCTACATATCGTCGGTAACGTGGCAGAAGGCGTCAAGTAAAAAAAAAACCTTGTTTTCGCAGAGTTGACTATCTCAAATCATGAAATTTCAGCATGTCTATTTATATACACGAACAAGTATTACAAAGTGGTTAGTTATTTATACTTTTTTGTCACAAATAATGTGCATAATACTTCTCCAAATTACATGGAATATGGCTAAGCTTGTATTTGGAGGTGATAGGGTGTTAAATTCTATCTATCTACATTCATAACACCAAACAGTCGGTGAATCAAAGGTCTACAATGCGTTAAAAATTGCCAATGTTTAGCAGTGATTTGTGAAATTATAATTATATGTATTTATCAGGCGGTAAGATTATGTATAGGAAAAAATTCAACGCTAGTTAAAATCGAGTAAAAGAGTTTTTTCGGCAAATAACAAAGTATGATATAAAAAGAAATTACTAAGTATAATATACATTTTGTTTTTTATTTGAGAATATTTGAATGGTTAATTACTTTCTTTAAAATTAACCATAAGCCTACTCTAAAATATGAATTTACCTGACGTCTGAAGGTCTCGCCACTTTCTCCGTGGCCGTATGCAGATTGTACATCTGCTTCATCGGCAAAACTTTAAAACCGGTTTGCCTTTTGAAGGGCCTGACCCTCGCGCACACAGCATTGACATCATCGTCGTGATTTGTCTGGTTTCCAGGCAGTGTCCCACTGTAGCCACTGGGTTCAGGTTGGAGGAGAAAAGAGGAGGACTTCTTCGATGCTCTCATTTGCCGCTGGAGGTCGGTGAGGGCGCGGATTTTGTACTCCAATACTTGGATCTGACCCTGCAACCACGTCCAGCGCGAGGCTATGGATGCTCGCTCTTGTGTCCACCTCCATAACGCTCGTTTTGACCTGAAATTATTAAAATTTAAAAGTCATATAACTGAATAATAAAAATGGTTATGTTGAATTAAGATTATGGTAACTGCAGGCAGAAGAATAAATATTTTAATGTATTTCTATCTACAATGGAGTTGTATTTTATTTAGTGATAAATAGATAAGAAGGACATACCAAAATGAGCATCATCAAAAATTGATTTGATAAGGATAAGCTAACGGGAAGTCATTCTAGTCTTTTTATTCTTACCCTCTCTGAAAAGGAAGGTTGAGTAACTGACTATCAACTTGTTATTGAAAGTCTATATATATATATATATATATTATATGACCGTAGAAGCGGATGAAGTTAAACAAAAAAGCAAAGTATAAAGGTAAGAGAGATCAACCATTCTTTTAATAACATAATTTATTTAAAAATTGTTTATGCAAACCCTTTCCAGAATAATCAAGTTCAAAATAAAAGCTATGTTTTTCCAAATTTAGTGTCTTTTTCATGATTGCATTAAATTACAAATACCAGTAGATAATTAATCTAGAAATTTTTCAATGCATCAAAAACGATTCTTATCGATTTTTATTCATTAGTGCATTCATTTTCAAGATATTGTATCAATAACTTATGTGTATTAGTGACGCATTTACTTATTCACATTCTTTAAAAGCCATGTAGAGTTTACAGACATTTAATGAAAAAAATTAAAATAACTTGTTTTTACGATAACTGGTTATTAGTCCCTCAAACTCTCCCTATCTTCGAAACGGGTAAGGCAAGGACTAAGTGCGCATTTTGTGCATCAGTTGTATAAAGGCTACTGTTGCTGTGAAAGAGGTAATTATTGCTTACATACCTTTAAGCGACAAAATAAAATGTTCTATTAAAGCCGGCGGTGCGGACAACCTGTAAATAGGTCACGGGTCAAATTCGCATGACACAAAAAGCGCACTAATAGCTACTCGCTCTCTCAATGCCTCCGATTACAGGATCGGATAAAGGGTGGGTGGGGAGGACTTAAACATCATGAACGTTCATGCAAGCGGATCAAATCTACTGGCCTGTCAAATACTGAGATCAAATACATTGTTCAGTTATGACATCATAATGTTGAAATAGCTCTCGATCAAAAATGTATCAAAGAAATAATACTCTTGACGAATTCCGAAAATACTTTATTAAAATGCATTTTCGATATAAAAATGTACTCTAATGAATATAGCAAATTATACTTGTTTAATAGTGTGACATAAGTGGAATTACAAAGTTTTTACTTTTAAATAATTATGTTTCAAATAATTCGCATTATTAGAGAATAGATTATTTTTTAAGATAATACAATCAGCAAGTACCAAAACATAATATGGCGGAAATGAAATTATAGTCACTATAAACAGCAGATTTTTCAGATCAGACATAAATAAATTTGCTTGAAACCATTTGCAGTATTATTGAAATACAGGATTAAATCTAGCTTCCTGGAAATATGTATGAATCGTGAAATATTTAATCTTGTGCTTGGCTTGTGGTACCATCGGGGTGGGGTTACACACTGGTGAATCGCTATTATGTTTTAACTTGGAGTAAGCCTGGAAGTCCATTAGTGGCCAATATACGCCACTTTGTGAATGGATATGGTGAAAAATATTTTTTTGATAATCTGGATACCAATAATCGTACAACAGTTAGTCACCATTCATGGTTCAATTGCGTCATTCAGTGCTTCTCAATGATTTCAAATCGAGTTTATGAATAATTAAGATCGCCCAACTTTGCTATACATCCACTTGCAATAACATGGTTGATAATTGAATTAAAAGTAAAAACTTTTTTTTGGAAACTGCAAGTCATAGTACCCACCCCTCTTTCATTTTTCCAAGTTCGTTATCTTTGGTAGGGATCCATTTTGCATGGTGATCCCTGAAACGAATTTCCCTTGCAAGAAGAGAACCAGGTGTAGTCATATAAACAGTCAGTACCTACTTAGTGTACCAATAGTGATAAAAATAATATTTTGAGAGTTAATTGAGACAGTCAGAATCAAACAGAAGGTGTCAATGGATCATATAATTTCTCTTTCATTTAACCAATACTTAGATTTCAAAATAACTGATGACCGTTTGGCAAATTCAACTGCTATCGCTTAATGATGCCATTGTGAACCGATTTGGCTGGGTTTGCATTACCATGGTTCTCTAATTTTTTCTGTTCTTTTGGAAACCTAAATTCAAAAACTAATTCAGACTCGTTTAGTAAAGTATGTTTTCGTTTTGAAATATAAATGTTTGTTTTAAACCAAAAATACAAAACATACATTAAGAACTTACTGCCTAAAACATTTTTTTATTATCTATGGAACTCAGTGTTGTACCCAACATCACCCGTCATCCTGACTAAGCAATTTCGATAATATACGCCTGAGGTGGGAAACCTTTTAATACTTGAGGGCCAAATTAAGTTGGCTGACACTTGATTAGGCTTATATAACAAAGTAGACAAATATGGTTATTCAAATATGTACATATGATTTAAGCAATCAAATAAAGAAAAGAAAGGCCGTAGGTTACCCACCACTGATATACACAACTTGAACTGCCACTAACCCTCGCTTGACTAAGCATGCCACCTCAATTTTATCGAAAGCAAATCTTGCAATCGTAATATTACTTTATAGAGGGGTGATTCATAATAAACTATACTTCTATACAAAAAAGTGGGTCACGAATATTTTCTCAGTCAATAAGAAAACACAAATGACTTCGCTAAATATTTTAGAAATAGGCGCTTACCAAGAAAGCTGTAGTGATATGCTGTTTTTCGAAATTGTAGGTTTTAAACACATATATTTTGACTATATCATTCATTAATTAAACGCCTGTTTTTGTGTATTTTTATAGGTCATAGATACTTAAACACAACACTCGGCTAAGTAAGTGATAGTAGCTACTGCATAAACAATCAATCATGTAAGAGTATGTACATAAAAACATTCCAAATGGAAGAACAGTATACGTAGCAGACACCCTACACAAAGTAACTTGTAATTATTATTATTTTCTGGTCCAAATAGTATAAGTTTTCTCATAAAATAAATATTTTCATAGCCCTAGTAGTACAGTCCATTAATTCTTGTTTTAACGACATTTCGATATGTATCTAAACACTGATGATGAGAATGAGAGAGAGGAGTACAATCATTATCGCCGAAAAATGTCTTTGAATTTATCTTTGTTTTTGCTCTCCCGAAAAATCCATCTTTTTGGACTTATGCTCGTAAGTAGGCCCATCATTGAAGTAATCCAGTTATTTTAATCGCTTGTAACATTTTTTATCACGGTAAGTTATGTGAAAAAATGCTAAGCCGTGCAAAATATAACTTTTTAAAACGATACCTAACCTACCTGAGCATAATAGATTCTGTCTACTCTCACAAATTTGCAGGAGCCGCGCATGCCCACGATTGACGATTACTAAATTCCCTAAAATGTTGCGCAATTCGCTGATAAAGGTATATATATAGGTATATGCTGTACTACAAAACAAAGCAAAAAGGCCCACAAATGAATAAAAAATCTCGATTGAATTACCGATTACATTTGCGGGTGTAATTATTTCATTTAGGCTTTGTTAATAAGTTAAACTACAGTTAAATATTCTTAACAGTTTACTATCATTTTATCAAAGAGATAAAAATCGTGTCAATAATGTAGGTAAAGATAAACAAGTATGTATGAATACACGAGGCACGGCCGCGTGCGTATGTTATGCATGACCGGCCCAGCCTGCCCCGCTGACGAAATAGTACGAAATTTCTGTTCTAGCGACATTGGAGAACTGCGCATGCAATATTATGTAGTTACAATAATAAAAAAAAAACGAATTCAATGAAAAAAAAAAATACAAAGTTTCGCAACGAAAAAATTCGACTATTTACGTAAAGTAATGTTATCACTGTTGAAAACATTAAGCAAAGTTCGTAAAAATAATAAGCGCAATATTTAATTCTACAATAATATTATAAACAAAACATTAGTAGGGTAGAATTGCGTCGCCTATATTTATTTTAAATACGAACGATAGTGAAACACGATTATTATTTAGAAGCGCATACCAAGCGTCGTGTAATCAAAAATCTTTTATTCCTACTACCACTGTAAAAAATATATCATTAGTAATTAAATATCAGTCGAAATCCATTTGCGATTTAGCGGATATCACCGATTTAGCTATAAATTCGAATTCAACAAAAAATATAATACCAATTAAGTAAGTGCTTTTATAGATAATCAGCACTTTCTTTCTTTCGTTACAGTAGGTTTATTACTAATATATTTTCATTCACCTACCCTTGGCACATGATGGGCGGAATGGGCGGAATGTGCGTTGACCGATCTGACAGTGATCGGGTGATATATTTTTTAATCAATAATAAGAAAAATCGTTAAGCATTAAAAAAATAATACCATCAGAGATTTTTTTATACTCCAGCAATTTACTGGCCCGATTTGCTGTTACGAAGGGTGTACCGACAAATGGTCTAAAGACAAAATGTTTACGAAAAAAGTCTACGCGACAAATGGTTTACCGACAAAATTTTTACTATTAAAATTTTCTGATAGTGTTTATAATGTCCGGGAAAAATCGGAAACCTGAAATATGTAAATTTAAGACAAATATAAAATTACGTCGTCTCCGGGTCACAGATGACTTGTTAAAAAAAAATGTTAAGTATTACTTTTGAAAATATCCCCAAAAAAAGTTTTAATATATGAAAAGTTTATTATTAGAAGACGTGTTTCTGCGAAGTCATAATTAAATTTACATATTTCAGGTTTCCGATTTTTCCCGGACATTACAGACAATATCAGAAAATTTTAATAGTAAAAAATTTTGTGGCGTTAATATTTTGTCTGTAAGTCATTTGTCGCGTAAGCATTTTGTCTGTAAAAAATTTGCCGCGTAGACATTTTTTCGTGCACATTTTGTCTTTAGAACATTTGTCGTGGAAACGTTACGAAGAATGATAGAACTGCGCTGTAATAAATATTAATAATACGGATATCACTTTTGGGAAGTAAAACGAAAAGATCGTCTTATTAAAATTAGCTATTACGACGCCACCGGCGTATAAAAAACAATAATTTATTGTTGATTAGTCGCATATAAGAGCGCCAGTTCACATGGCTAACAAAGGCATCCCTGCTTGGCAAGCAATAACAAATCGATCGCGACACTTACAGCAAAATTATTACATCGACTGTGTTTTGGCAAATTAAGGTAACCCTCAAAAAAATACGAAAATGGGTTAATGATTGGATCTCATTTTAAAGACGACAGAGCAGGTCTCAGCCAAATGATGTAAATTAGAAAGATAAATTTTCCACTTTTTGGAAGGGAAACATCATTTGACATTGGTTTTAGGCTTAAAAATTCTGAACCGGCCACTTGATGACTATTATTTCGACACTCGATTCGTATAATCCCGTATCTGCAAACATGAGACTTTACAGGAGTGCATTTCAAAGATTCATAACGCAACTCACTATATCGATGGCCTAGTTCCATAGTGATAGAACTAGAAATTGATAGTTTTGAGATATGGCCAATCAAAGTTTTGATTCATCTAAACTGACTCATAAAAAATGATGGCTCATTATTTTTACTACTTTTTTATTCAAATCGGTGGTCAATATTCTATAGTTTTAGGATTAAAAGTCGTTTCTTTATGGACCGCCACGATACACAAAAATATATTTCCACAATACGATATTTCGATATGTATGTATATGGAACTGAGAAATTATTTAATTTCGCTGATGTTCATATGCAAATGTATACCTTTTGAGAGAAAACCTATACATTTTACAGCTATACTTTTGTGGAACTGTAGAAGAGAGGTGTTCGAAAATAATGGCTAACTTAACTCAAATCATCAAATTTGTGACTTATCGTCCTATGGAACTGGGCCATCGATATAATGTTTTCAATAAAAACAGTTTTCACTCTCTCCTGAATAATTTCAATTTCGAGGGTTGCATCAATTGGCCAAAACAACGTCGATATTTTAAACGCAGAAACAGATTTTTCTATTTTATTTAGAATTTTTCATTCATTATATACGTATATTTTCCAAGGTAAATAATACAGAAATTCAAAGCAAAATAATCATAATTCCTATGATAATAAAAAATCAATTAAGTATCAAAAATTCAGTGTATTTGCGTTAAGAGAAGTTTAATTCAATAGTTAATTAGTCAAATATGTTCCTCTTAATAGACCATCGAATATTATATCGGCGATATGCTATCGCGTACATTTGCGTCACAGCTCAAAAAATAAAGGGGCGTGCTTACGATATCAAGAGTAGGAAAATTCTATCAGCACAGAACACTGTTAAACTAGCAATAACATAGAAAGATAGCCCTCACAACGGTTGATGGTCCAACTAACGGCTATTAATAAAATTGTATCATTGCTGCTGCGCTTGCAAGATGAGTTTTAAATGATTTGTGCCTAACGTAACCGGTGGCTGATGAACCAAGGCTGACGACGATTAATTGAACGCCGCATTTTTTCAAGTGGACTATCATAGCAAAGAAATGAATAAACACTTCATATTACGTATCAAATTTATAAATTAAAGAAATTGCGCCATATTAGTAACTTTGTGTATATATTTCAATTATTATGCAATTTAAATTAGTTTCGGAGTAACGCCAAAAGCGCACTACATTCATTATTGGACACTGGATATTTTTGCATAGGTATTATTCGAAACAATGTTATAATGAGATACCAAATCACACAATTTTTTGCATTTAATGAGTTATTGTATACTGTAATTCGACACGGTGTGTATTTTTTGTTGTTTGGTCAATGTTAAATAGATTTCTGTTTACTTTTTGAAATGCATAACGCAACAACCGAGGTCACTCGAAATAAGATTTGATTTACCTTAATATGTTCAAAAAGGTGAAACGAAAATCGACAAATAAGTCATTAAAGGACAAAATTTTGCAATCGTCGACTACCTACTAACTTTAATAACAGCTAATGGAAAATATGCAAATTATGCAGGGATAGTTATCGTTCTAAAGAATAAGAATCAATGTACATATAATTTATAGGTAGGTACTATAGTGACGATAAAAATATCCTTGTGAAGGTGCCAAAACACGCGTCCTACCTGGTTACACAACCAGTAGAATGACAAAGTTACCGTGGTATATAATTATCGGAATATAAATAAATCTGAGGAAAATAGTTGGTGTATACCTATTCAATATAATAATTACGAAAAAATAGGGCGAGTGTTCCTAAAGTCAGCCGTCGTCAGTGGTCGGCCTTTTGAGCTCAAAACTTAAATAACATTTAAAAAAAAAAACGGGTTTTTTATAACTCGTGTAGGTAGTCTTGTCACTTGCCAATGTATATCTGCACTATACTGACCTATATGATGCAATACACAATTAAAATAAGCACATTTTTACTTCGCAAGTTTCGAAAAATTCATCTTGTATGGGGGGATCGCTAACAAAATATACTTAGTATTTTTTTTAAATGTCCTAGGATACTCAACGTTGTACCCACCACCACCCACTATGGCTTCACACTCTTACAGAGTGTATTCCGCAGCGTAACAACGTTATGCGTGTTTCATATGTTTGCCAGGAATGTCCGAGGAGAAATTCCTCAAGACTTGGTACAGGAGGGTACGTTTTAAATAAGTGTTAAAAAACAGAAAAACAAGGGGGTTAATGTCTTCAGGAATTGCGTTCCAATCGCTTTCCATAGGACGCCGTAAACTCTTTAAATGCCTTGTAATTTGTCAGAGATGCAACCAAGTCGGCATGACCAACGGGGCCGACAGATCCGACTGATAGTCATTATCGTCTTGAGCAATTTTTCCCGTTCGTTGTTCATGTCTGGACATTTCCAAAGGATGTGATCAGCATCCTATACTTAGTATTGTCATGCTTTGCATCATTATGTTTTTATTGTTGTGTCTACTATCAGTAAATTATTTCGCGATATTCATGAAGTTTCATAGTGATGGCCGAAAACTGGGCAACGAAAGGCCGACCATTGGATTTTGGGGGCCGACCACTAGGAGAATTGTCATTTTTTTGTTAACTCCTATTATTTTATGCTTGGTGCAATACTATTTTATTTTTATTTGGTTACATCACTTAATCCCTGTTTAATGGAATAACAGCGAAAAAATATGTATTTATCATTCATTGACTCAAAATCCCTTTTGAAAGTACACCTGTCGCTTAAATGGCCGACCACTGGCGAAATGACCCTATCATAATATTTTATATATAATACTTGGCAAAAATAAAAGTTTCCATTCAAGGACCTTTGGATTACGTCAAAAAAAATAACGATACGTAACGATAAATATCAAAATAAAAGTAAATTGTACGTGTTAATGTTTTCTCTTTTATTGGTGTAATTAAGAAGTATATCAAGCTCAGTTTTCATCCAAGAGCAGATAGATAACACGGAATATTCATAAGACAAGTATCGACCAGCCAAAGAAATTAAGCGGAGCAAAAGAAAAAGCCAAAGCTGATGAAATAGTTTGAAAAAGACTGATGACATGATAATACAAGATCGTAATAAGAACTTTGGAAAAGTTGGCTATTAATCTGTAGTTTCCAAGCGAATCAAGTACAATATATAAGCATCGGCTTCCGCGAATAAAAAAAAATAATGTTATACAACGAACAAAAAAAAACCAAGACTGGCAAAGCAGAGATAGTGATCTTTGAAACGAAATAAAAAGAAGAGGGGATTGGATAATGAAAGGAGGGGTGGGGGGCAATAGCATCGCAAGAAATGAATTCATCAGCGTTTTGAATTGCGCTACATTCGGTCAGCTGGCGGAATGAGTTTTTTTTCTCTCTCTAACGTTGCAATACACGTGCGCGCGGATTATTACTATGCACCAAATAACTATTGCAGGCCACGAATATTAATGTTGAAAAAGAGACAGATCAATGTAACTAGCATTCATTGCGTCGGAGAGATTCGATCGTTTGTTTTTATAGTAGTAAGTAGATTATAGTACTACGTATTTGTGAAAATAAAATATGGCAAATTAAATAAAAATAAAATAAGCCAGAAAAAACTACGAAATATTTTCGATGGATTATTTATACCTATTGAGATTAATAAATTTTTTATGACATACCTACCTTTTTTAATATCTCTTCAAAATCACTGTAATATAATGTAAATAAGATGATTCGGATAGATTTTTATTTTTCTAAAATTTATTTATTCCAAGCAACAGTGTCCATATTTTACAAATTTCTTCCCAGCCCTTGTATATGATCGGACCAACAGGAATGTGATTTAAACGCGATTATGTAAAAAGAATAAACGGTTCATTTTCAATGCAGGATTTGCTACTATTTCGAATTTTTATTGGGAAAATTAATCGATATACTTATTCTTCTGTAAATGTGAACTTTTGGGCACTCTTATCAGCGACACGTTTTAGGTTCGATTATGTTACAAATTTAGATAATAAATAACGCTGAAAACTATAGTATTGTCAATGCAAAGTTGCAGCCGAGTGAAAATACGCATACCATTTCCTAGTTTCGTATGGTGAAATATTTTTAGAAATCAAATAGTGAAGTGTGAAATTTTCGTGTGCGACACCGAAAAATCGATGCAGGCGGCCGGTGAATGGTATTTACGAAAACAATGACAGCACCGCAACTGTGTGGAAAACATGACGTGGCCCGTGAGGAGGGGTACCGACAGGCCGAAGACTGATACGTCGAGCGCCCCGCCGAGCGCAGCCTCGTGACCCGAAAGCCCGAGTTCACCGTACTATCAACGAGGAAAAGAAATTATCGTTACGTATTCGAAAATCTGCGCGCAAATAGTGCCATGTCGAGATTTGGGTATTATTTAGTCGCTCGTCTCGTTGGCGAGGATTCTTGAATCATATCGCACGCATCAGCTGTGCAAACACTGTTGAGCCAGACGCAACGCATAACAATAATTTTTATCGCTATCTAATGATATGGTTCGGAGTGCGAAGCTACATAATATTTTCATGCTGGCGCTTCAATAATCGATTATCAGGACGAGATAACTGCCGAGTTACTTTCTTTGCGTTTTTTGTATAAAACATTAAATATACCTATTCGCATATGAAAAAGTAGACATGTGTTTTTCAAAAATACATAGTCGAGTTCAGTATAGAGTGCTTGTTCCCAAAGTCAGCCGTCGCCAGTAGTCGGCCCTTTGAGCTTAAAACTTCAATAATAGCGGATATATTTAAAAAAAGATTTTTTTTAATTCGTGTAGGTAGTCTTGCCACTTGCCAATGTATATCTACACTATACTGACTTATATGATGCAATACGCAATGAAAAAAAAGTACATTTTTACTTCGCAAGTTTCGACAAATTCATATTGTATGGAGATCGCTAACAAAAAAATAGCCGCTGTGGTCAACCTGAAAAGGCATGTTTGATCGAACATTTCTTGAATTCTGCATGTTAAGTGCTTTTGTTATCCATAATATAGTATTTTATTGAGATAAAAATATGGAATAACCTCAATATTTAATTAGATATTAGACGGCCGACTACTGGCATTATGAAATCCACTAAGTGTCATGTATTCAGCTCCTCGGCTGAGCATTTTTAAATTATCTGATCGACAGTATGTCTAAGTATATATAAGATGTTCGCTCTCGACATGCGTTCTACGAGAACTGAATTGGTCTACCTATTTATTAACAGGTTCTTTTTAACTGATATATTTTTTTAAAGTTATTCGACCATTTTTATTTTCGAATAAGCAGAGATAAATCGTCAGTTGGATGCAGAACTATGTTAACTATTTGTTTCGAAAGATGGTTTTTTGGCCTATTTTTAAGTGTAAAAAGCGTTTCATTATAATCTTAATGTTTCGATTGATTTTCACTATTGAAACGAAGTATTTCTGATAAGGAGATATAGAAAAATTATGTCTTGAAATATCTTTCCGGCATAATTTACGAAAAAGTCTTTTTTACAGATTTTATCCTCTAAACAATTATTAAAGCATTTTGTTTTATTAGTTGGAATTTCAACGGAGAATGCTTCCCACTACAAACTTTAATCCATTTTATAAGACAATTTTCTATTTTTAAACGCTTTTTGTGTTTTACACGAGGAACTCGAGTTATAGATTCAAACGACCCAATGGATACTCGGTCCCTTGTTGATTTTTCATTTTTAATTGCTCGATTGGTAGCTTCATTTAAATAACATTACTTCGAAAGACTTTCCTTGAAATCGTTTATTTTCGTTGGTAATCATGGTTTTAAATACATATTAAATAATGATGACTGATAAAAAATAAGTGTTGATAAAATGTTTGCACATTGTATCGATAATACGAGTTAAAAAAAAGCTTTTAAAAATATGTACATAAATTGGTTTTCGATTCGGCCCTGTTTGAAAGCATGCGAAGTGACACAACCTTACGTATGAAAAGGAGAACCGATAACTTCTAATATTTTCTCTCTTTTGCTCACATCAAAGCAGAACGAGAAAGAGAAAAATCCATGATATCCGTTACCACAATATTCCTGATGATGGCTGGACATTGGCAACATAAGGTGCCGAGGAATAGACTTAGAGGGCCGAGAGACTGGGACAGTTGGCATTTTTTTGTAAACTTCTATTATTTTATGCTTGGTACAATATTAACTATTTTATTTTAATTTGGTTACATTGCTTAATCCCTGGTTAATGGAATAAATAGGTACGATAACAATATTGTTCTATTTCTCCCCTGTGATGTTTTGCTGCTGTTCTGATTTCGGGTGTGCTGATTTTTCATTGTGTTGTTTTACACCTGTTCTGTTTTGTCCGATTACAATATAATCAATGTTCAATGAAACAAATTTGTATCAATATGAGACATTACGTGAAGCATTCAAATCCATCTGTAGCGGGTTTAAAAAGTAGCATTGATAAAAGAAACCATTTTGGTACTAAAGGATGTGTCATTATTTGCGTCATTCACATATCGAAATAAATATTAGGGTATGAGGAGTTTTTTGAACAACTTTTAACTAATGTAAAAAGTAGATTAAAACCGGATACATTGCAATTATTAATGGCTAAAAAATTAAATATGGAGAGCTGCTACGAAATCAATTTGGTGTCCAGTTATGTTAAAAGAATTATAATTGAATCTGTCGAACATGTTCCATGTCAACATTTAAAACTCTACAAAACACTAAAATTTTAAATCAAAATGCTAAAATTGATAAAAATAAATGCTTAAAATTCATGTCCCTGACCATATCCTATCACTGCCGTTATATTATTATTATAGCTTGTTTGTTTATACGACACAGATCGCTGCAATCTCGACAGAACTCAATCCACCAGATACAATAAAGTGATATTATGAATGTGCGAAACGAGAATGAAAAACACACAGAGTGAATCATTCATCTAATTTGTTAAACAGAAACATCAAATTCGGACTTCGGTCGAGCAAAAAAAATCAACGGGAGTAAGTATAAGATTACTCGTTGTTAATTTTTGATAGTGATTTACAACAGAAAAAATATACACACATAACAGCCACTTTAGACATCCAGTATTTCAATTTTAATACTGCCATCTATGATGGGTAAGGTTATATTTAGCAACACAATAAATGAGTTATTGTGTAGATACGCGGATCGAGCGCGATAAGCCAATCGTTTCTGAGCTTTGATACAGCGGTACAATCATTGAATATACACGATATCATTTAACACCGCAGCTTCACTGGTGATTATAAACACGAATCAAAGGTCTCGGTGCAACGTGTACAAAAAATAACTAAGGAATTAGTGACCTTTTCAATGTTTGAATTATATACACCTGTGATCGAGGAAAATTACTGAATACAGATTCGTGGCCGCAACATCTCGAAAGGAGCTAGGTATAAAGAAATGTGCAGTCTGAGTGTGACGTATGAATCAGCTGAGTCAGCACGTTAGTATTCAATTTATATTGGTGAAAAATATTATTCATTACACTTCGCCAAGATTTACATATTTGTATAGGTACGAGACCGGTTTCAAATGTAACAACCACAGATAGGTATGATGATTGTCTCAAGAATTAATCCATCGATGGTTGAAGTCTGTAAGATTTCCAGTAAGTTTTCCTTATAACCAGCCTCATTTAGCGACGATGTTAAATAGTTTATCTTATAGTAATTGGAGAAAAGTTATTTTAAATCGCACGTCACCGGTACTTCAGAGAAAAACATTCATAGTGCAGGAATCGTATCCGACTATTTTAGACTATCGGAGTTTTCCTATTAAATTACACACAACTACTAGTTCAGTAATCTTATGTATCGACTGTGGAAAGGAAAAAGGACGTAACCCACACCAAAGATATTGTGTATAACTCACAAAACACGTCCTAATACACTATATGTATAGATAAATATATAATACATCGACTGTAGAAAGGCAAGAAGACTTATCCCTCCCGTCTTTTCGTAATATTTTTTTCGATAGTGTATACAATTTAATACACGTTTTGTTTGGGCTATACACAATATTTGTTGTGTGTGTGTTACGTCTTTTCCTTTCCACGGTCGATATAATAGCCCAAACCGCTCTGTAGACGCTTTATTATTATCACATATCACATGTAGGTATGAAATTTTCTCATGGCGTAAGCGTTCGCAGTATATATTAAATAAAATGTTATGCAATCAATGCACACCCACAGTTCCGACGTATAGCTACTTTAGACATTCAGTATTTCAATTTCAATGCCGTCATCTATGACGGGTAAAGTTATACTTGTAATTAATGAAAATTATAAAAACTGCAAAGACATAGCTAAAGTAGTTGAGATCATAACGCAGTGTTAATAGAAGTACAAAATTGTATAGTAGGCGTGTCCGCGGGAAAATCATTATTAATTTTTTACCATGTCCGCTCCCGATGTGGAACATATGGCCTCCTAATGGAGATATCTCAACAGAAGTTTTCTACGAGAACTGCTTGTTACTCAGTTGCAACAAGTTTTGGGCCGATTCTGCGAATTATTGCTGTTGCCGCTGGGTGATTTCAGTTCTGGACACTAATGACATTTATATTTAACAAAAACCAGGGTGTGTCACATTCTTAAAAGTAATCACACTCTTCCATGCAAAAAAGGCACCAAATGAATTTCGTCACGATGTGTAATTCAGGTGGCTAGGCTATTTACTATAATAATAGGCCACGCACCTAATAACCTGAAGGGGGCCGTATTTTTTTTTTTTTTGTGAAATGACACAATAACGTTGCTACGAGTTACGGCGATGTAAAAATAAGCACTCGTTATCTTCTAGCATAAACATTCTTTTTAACTGGATAATACCGAATACTTTATCTCGATATCTATAAGTAACGGTTATAACAATCTCCGGTATTTTGAAAAGACTAATTGCCATTCCGAATCCATATATAATAATTATGATATAACATCATACAGTAAAATCAATGAAACATCATGTAAACAAAAAACACCACAAATAATATCACCGATACTATCATTTCATGACCAATGACATTTCATAAAAACAGTTTATTCTAAATACAAAATTGGATAATCATACGAGATGAACTCGATGTGAATCTTTTAAGTCACCCATGTCCAAGACGACAAATTTAAAATGACTAATTTGATATTGACCCTGCTTGGAGTTGAACCAAGACCCACCTGGTCGCTAGGCTAAAGTTCTTACCACTAGAGCACAGAGGTCGATATTCGCCCATGATTAAGCAACACCTCAAATACCACACGACACAAACTTTACAGGAGACGAAAAAACCTCTAGTCACTATTATTGCATCTAATTCAGTATTTTATTTTTATTTACTCATAAAAAAATTCTACAATTAACCAAACCTAATATTCAATTGAGCGTTGTTTATGAGGGATACAAATATTGTATCTATCACAGTAAAAAAAATCGGTGGATTACGAATAACTGCTTTTATTCGAAAACACGAAAACAAGTGAATAAAATCAATTTTGTTAGGTCGCGTGTTTTTCCACCGAGAAGTTGAATATATCAAAAAGGCATCCATGTCAAAGTTGTGGGATGCTAGGTATTATTTTATCATGAGCGATGGAAGGACATTTGTATCTTTTTCACCTAAAACTTTTCGAAACTTAAGATAGATTATTTTGCGAAATAAACCACAACTAATTTAATTGCAGTTTGGTGAGACAACTGTTTATCATTAAGGATAATAACCTTTTACTAATTTAAGATATAATTTAAGACATCGACTGAGGGTGCTTGATGGAATTTCAATATCAAATTTGGATTATTGAGATTTTGTACACTTCCATGTATTTTGTCACTAACGACCCGGGTTTCGCCTTTCGGCATCTTCAGGCATTCGAGCACACGAATGGACTCGAACTGACAGTTAGTTCGAGTCCATTCGTGTGCTCGAATGCCTGAAGATGCCGAAAGGCGAAACCCGGGCCGTTAGTGACAAAATACATGGAAGTGTACAATATCTCAATAATCCAAACTTGTACTAATTGTCCAATAAGGTTCCCCATTTCAGGGAAAATTAAATTAAAAAATACCGAACCTGAGATATTTTTACGGCGGTATCATTCTATACAATGCAAATAATTTGAATAATGAATCTACGACCAGCTGACGTTTTGTTTAAATTGCTAATACATACACAAGTAACACACTTATGGAGAGCTCATGGGACGAATAATAGTTTAATCAGCATATATTTTAGTGGATCACCAATAGAAGAAATTTTTACCTTTTCTTAACCATGACTGCTTCTTAAGTAGTTATGGGTAAAAAATGATCATATGAGCTAATAAGAGGCAACTAGACAGAACTGCTTGTCATTCAGTCGCACAATCACTCCCTTTTTCGGAAGTAAGGGGTTGAAGGTCGGGGCTTGAGTAAGGTTAATAGTTAGCGAACACTCTCGCTAAGTTTTATAGGATCTGATTGGTAGGAGGGCATTTTAGACAACTATACCTTCGAGCACAAATCAATAAATCGATTGATCAAAATTATTTCTATGAAAGTGTCCGTACTGGGATTTGAGCGTATACAAAAAAAAAACAAATCAGAATAAACAGTTACTAGAAAAAACGTATCGTAATTTATCTCGACTGCCATATATATATTAGAATGAATTGCCATTTTTTTCTTGATTTGACACGATTCCAGTGTACAAAAAGGTCAGTTTTCCATATTGTATGAAGTTTACTCCAATGAACTGAGCAAGTAAGAACGCGCGTGAAAACGGCAAAGGGTGAAATGTTCGCTGCGTATGTACAGGCAGGCAGGTGCACAGCATCCGCCTCTATAATCGAACGGACGTAGACATTTTTTTATTATAACGCAGACAACAAAATGTTAAGTTATGTGAAAAATGTCCATGACTCTTTTAAATAAATGGCGTATTGTAATTAATTAAATCATTGGTCATTATTAACAATACCCAAGCTATACAACGTGAATGCCGCATGTGCCCATTTATTTATTACATGAAATGAACGTTTGCTGAAAGTTTTTCGCTTAACATGGACCGAGGTTAAAGGCAGAGATGGAAGAACACACATTCGTTCCTTGCTGCACTGGATTGCAGATATTATAGAAGAAACAAAAAGATTTACAAGCTAGCAATTTCTGCCCCCAAAAACCCCTGAAAAAACTGAATTATTTTCCCGGATAAAGGAATCAGGATATTTTCTTTGAGCCGATAGTTTCTACGTAAAAGAAAAGAATTTTCAGGGTGAATAAATTGATAAAAAAATATGCATCGGATAGTATAGAAACGTTGCTCAAATGTAATGTCGAGCTTCTACTCGCATAACGGGCAAACAGATTGAAAATGACGAAACGTTGAAAATACACTCCCGCGGAGAAGTGTAGAGGTAAATGGAAACAAACTCGAATGACACGCATAGAGATAAGAGACATTTGGAAATGTCATGTGGCACACTAGAACAGTAAGTTCTCACTGTAGCCGATTTACATAAAACAAAAAACATATCTCGTCGAATATTCAAAAACAGCGAACACATTTTTTTAAATGGGACATTATCCTATCATTTGTGACATAAAAAATTATAATATTAGAATATGTCAACCTTACCCAAATGCAAAAACATTGATGAGTGGATCGAGGTAAGTTGTCATATACAACTCCTCATCGTAAATAAAATAAGTTATTTTTCTCCACTGCTCTGCCTCTAAGAAGTAGTATGGGTAGGGTTGCCGATGAATGCAATATACTGCTCGGCTATAACAGTTTATTGAACTTAAAACTTCTTCCATTAATTTTAGAATACCACGTCTACAGTACATAAATATATAGTGAAAGCTCTATATAGCATTACAGAATACGGAAATAAAAATGGTATCAATCTTCCCTCGATAACCGAAAACATCTAATGCGTCCCCGTTCGGTCCGAAGCACACGAGTCGGGACAGCGTTAGTTAGAAGCGGCCAACGAAGTCGTTACACCAGACACCAGTCATTATTGGCATGGGGGTGTGGTCCTACAAGTAGATCTCTAGCGGACATACTAATCCAACGAGTGACCTTGATTACATATCACTATTCGTGACGACAGTAAGTAGCGGACCAATAGCAGCACCCGGCTAAATAAAAACAGGTATCGTAAGAAATAGATTTGCATCGCGATGTGTTGATTATTGAGACAAAGAAAATTTGAATACACGCGGCCACTACCGATATTGTGAAAACAACATCCATTCGTCGCATAGTAAAAATTTATAACCGAAATAAACTCAGGCAAGGTTTGACGAAAATAGCACAAAGTGCCTATCGTACAAAAAACAGAATATCTTTAAACTTGTTTTGAACGTAATTGACTGAAGAGTCTCGAAAATAACTTCTAAGCGACAACATCCGATGAAATACCTAATCGGTCGTGGACAATATAGTTGGAATAATAAAATTTAAAATGTTAATGAAAAAATATTGCCAAAATAAATGTATACAGTAAGGCAAAGGATGCCCAGCCGGTCGATCGATCCCAAAGCAAAATTTGGTCGACCCTGAAAACTTTTTTCGTGACTTGATCCGTGCTTATCTCCTAATTTAGGGGATTTTCGAATGGTCAACGTAAGACCGTGGTCAGGGCATTCTTTGACTACGGTTTCCAGTTTTTTTTTTTTTTTTGTAAACATCTCGATAATACACTTTCTTAGAGTAGGGTCATTTCGCCAGTGGTCGGCCAGTTAAGCGACAGGTGTACTTTCAAAACGGATTTTGAGTCAATGAATGATAAATACATATTTTTAGCTGTTATTCCATTAATCGGGGATTAAGTAATGTAACCAATTAAAAATAAAATAATTAATATTATACCATGCCAAACATAATAGAAGTTTACAAAAAAATGCCAATTCTCCCAGTAGTCGGCCTTTCGTTGCTCAGTGTTCAGTCATCACTATGAAACTTTATGAATATCGCGAAATAATTTATTGATAGTAGACGGCACACTAAAAAATATAATATGCAAAGCATGACAATACTAAGTATATTTTGTTAGCGATCCCCATACAAGATGAATTTGCCGAAACTTGCGAAGTAAAAATGTGTATTTTAATTGCGTATTGCATCGTATAGGTCAGTATAGTGCAGATATACATTGGCAAGTGGCAAGACTACGTACACGAATTTTAAAAAAAATCTGTTTTTTTAATGTATTCACTATTATTTAAGTTTTAAGCTCCGGCCGACTACTGGCGACGGCTGACTTTAGGAACACTCGCCCTATTTAACGTCAGCTTTTATTAGCAAAGGACTTTTCTTCAAATTTTTTTATAAGATTCATATTAGAAGTCGATCCCGAGAAAACTTTAGATTGAAAAGTAACTCCCAAGGCAAAAAATTTGCCTTGCAGTAAGGCGTCCCACTAAAGTGAATGTATTTAGCACCTTGAGCAGTATAACGAGATGGATTCTCTTCAGAAAAAATACTTTGGCGTGTATAAGTCATTATAATCGATAACCCATTTTCATTGAGTACAATCAAAATATGTACAAATTTGCTGTTGGTTTCAGTGTTACTATATTTTTTTTATAAATGAGATCTTTCGAGTCCCTGAGTCCTGATGATCCGTATCTTATTTTTTTCCACGAATAATTGAGAGTTTACGCCAATGATGTGTCTCGATAACAAATAAGTCATGAACAGCGGAATGGAGACCGAGCTCGATTATTTCATCGGTCAGCTGCTTCGCATAAACATTGGACCTTGGGTCATTTCGTGCGTCTCGACTAGGCGCTCTGTGAATTTGTACTGCAATTTATTGTATACTTTAAATGTACAAAATGAAATCTGACCATGCCGAAAAAAGAAATAGTGAAACGGCAACAAAGAGTCCATTTATCAAATGAGCGGTTGAAATTTCTCGCGTCAAAATTACATACCGCCTTCACAAGAAGCAGTTCACATCGGAAATAGATATTATTTATGGACGCACGGACGGATATAAGGAATTTTGGATCGATGTGAATATTGAGAGCCGCGAAATTCAACTGCATGAATAAAGTCCACAGTAATGGTTAACATAATACTTACAACTAGAATAAACAGAGCACTGTTTTAAAGTCGTGCCGCAACAATTGTTTATGTACATTTACGTTAGAATCTCGGCTTTGTTTATAGAAAATTATTATATTAAAATGATTATTTTTAATCGCAGTAAAATATGTCAGTTTAAATAAAAAAGCACATTAGGATTTTTCAAAATATCGTTTTTTTCACAATTGATGTATTTTGATAACTGTATAATAATTGGGTAGTTTAATGGCAAAAAGGCCCATCCGCATATTAATTTAATATGCAGATAATCCTTTTTTCCACCTGACTAACCAATTAAATAAAGTTACCTCTGATATTCGCGGTCCGTGAAGCGTGCAAGCTGTCCAATATAACGAATGGTGCAAACCAAGTACATATCGACTCTGGAAAGGAAAAAGGACGTAACCCACGCATGACAAATTATACAGGAGCCAAGAAAAACGTATTTTTAATGATTTTCGACCAAAATCAAAATATTAAATATACACAACCTTGAGTTGCATGGAGACTAATAATCTGGCGTTTTATTTGACCAATCTGATATTAAATTTGAATTTGGATTATTGAGATTTTGTACACTTCCATGTATTTTGTCACTAACGAGTTTTTTGTCAGTTCGAGTCCATTCGTGCGCTCGAATGCCTGAAGATGCCGAAAGGCGAAACCCGGGTCGTTAGTGACAAAATATATGGAAGTGTACAAAATCTCAATAATCCAAATTTGATATTGAAATTCCATCAAGCACCCTCATTCGATGTCTTAAATTAAATCTGATATTAATTCAATAAGTTATTTTTCCCCGACAATAATTATCAACACCAATGTGGTTAATCAGCTTACAGCTTTTTTCCTTACCAATTTAAAATGACTTTTTGAATAAACGTATACAACTATGGCAGCTAGTACACTTCTACATATATTTAAAATAGCTTTCTTAGGAATGCAGCATAATTAATTAACGGGGAATTTGATCACTATATATTATAATAAATCACATAGTGTATGTAGCATAGCAAAAATGTTAGTTATAAGTATATCAATACAAGCCTAACAGCACGCTGCAACATTTTTTTTAAAAACAATGCATGATATTACCTATTACTATTCTACTATCTATTTACTGCAAGTTAAATTAAGACATAGTTTATCATACATTATGCATGAAAAAATTGACGAGGGACTATATCAGTAAGTCATATTTATTCCATTTTACGAGCAGTGTAATCTGAACTGTTCTGATGACTAATTTACAAGATAATCGAATATTATGCATCGTATAATATTAGAACTGTACAACAAAGCAGTAAATACTAATAATATTCGTCTATTAAAAGATTTCAATCTTAAAAAGCGTATTTATAATAATTTCAGGTAAATATATTGACACGACACATAACCTAAAAACAGCACGGTGATGTTTAGTAAATATAGCAAAAATTGTGTTAACTTCCTCGTCTAATATGAACAAGAGATCATTGATCTATGATTTAAGATATAATATTGTTGGAACAGGGTTGTTTTATAACAATATAATTGTAATTTACGATTACGAAAATCTTACCTGAGCGACTAATAATACTATTGGGTGAACGGATGAAACCGAACAGGAAAAAAGCGGACGGAATTATTCTCTTCCTCCTCCTTCCGAATTATGGATTGTTGATAACAAACATACCTCTTTCCTATCCTACCACTTCATGACACATGTCTTACCGCGTACTAATAATATTATATATAAATGTCTCGATACAATTTATCAACAACTCAACGCTTTCAAACATAGATAGAACGCAACAAATGAATCTTTCGTCATCGGACAGTCTGAGTTTCTGAAAATTATTATTTGACGTTATTGAAAATTAAAAATCTGATTTTAACATTTTTTTTGTAACTTGAAAAACTCATGAAACGATGGGGAGTATTTTAAATGTGAAACTTTTTCTACTCTGTGTCAGCTTTTTTCCTGTTCGGTTTTTTCCTTTTCGCTTTTTTCCTATAACCATACTATTGATGTGGTGTGAGTCCTTTTTCCTCGTCGCAAATTTGTAAGTCTCTCTTTTTTTCAAACTTAAAATCAAAATTTTGATACTAATTAGGCATTTACAGCGTACATCCTTTTGATATAACGTGTATTAAGTTGCATACATAGTGATTATCGAAAAGAAGTTATTTTGAAAACTGAGTGTTACGTCCTTTTTCCTTTCCACGATCGATATAATTAATATCCAAGAAAATAAAAACCATGTAGGTATTTTATCAATGCGTATACACTAAGGGTCGAAATTTCCGAATCGATAATAAACGAAACGAAATGATAGAAAAAAGTATTATCGTTTGACAATTAAAGTAACCGATCACTGAAAACCTTTTTGTATTTTTTAAATATACCTTTGATACCATCATACAGCCAATATGTTTTTGGTAATACAGTACATGGAATATGCAATTTCACGGATTCGGTGTAACATATATAACATTCATTTATAATAATCCATCTTTTACCTAACAAATATTCTCAGGAAAGTATTGTCAGTAAGCGGTCAACGTAACATTTTTAGCACTTTTTTGCATTATTTTTCTTCTCAACTATCAATATATTTCTAAAATGTATGGATTTCTCATTTGTTTCATGGCAAATAATGTATAGTATTATCAACATTACTTGGCCGCCGCCGAATTTCGGCAGTCTAGAATAAATTTCCCCAATTGCCATCAATTTCGAAAATCCATTTCTACTTTTAATAACCGTCGCTAAAATATCAGTTTTGGATTTTATTAAAATTTCAGTTCTGCTTGAGTATGGCAACATTCCAAACGCAACGGTTACGCCCTCACTAGCGGCCAGGTTAAATCAGTACATCTATAGTAAATATCACTAAAAAACATTTGGTTATATTGGCCAATTTTGCAAATGATGCGATATTTATTAATTAACAAACTATAATTATCGTTTGATGTCGATTACTATCGTTGGGGATCGATAATCGAAAATTTATTATCGATTATCATTCGATAACGATAGTGAAAATTTATCGTTATCGTTCATTATCGTTTCTCAATCGATAAGAAACGAAAATTTCGACCCTTAGTATACACTACTAAGGGGTCAACAAATTTAACCAACTTAAAAATGTACATTATCACGGATATTTTTAAATGTTTAGTGAAATTTGGTCGCATTTGGTTCGGATAAAGTAGGTTTTGTTTAATTACAATCTTATGGAATAAGAAAACAGATGAATTCGGACGATAAATTGTACAAATTTAGGGTCAAGTCAGCGACGTATTTAATTCCAACATGACTAAAAATTCAATAGTTTTGTCGGTTATTAAATGATAACAAAACTATAGCATGCCGATATAGTTCACGTTCTGTGCTTCCGGCTTTCGACCAAGGGATTGAATTCTCCGTACAAGTATTGATTTTTTCAATCGAAAAATGAGTCAGAATCCAAAGGTACGATACTAAAATGTTGCAAGTGAATTTGATCAAGTCGCTTTACAAACTAGCAATAAAAGAGCCAATACGAAGAGGGAGGGGGAATTGGAAACCATACATTTTCATTCATAAAAGCAGTGCAAAGCTCGCAGCTTCCAAAACAATACCGAGCATTGTAATATATTGAGTGCCAGTTGAAAGGGAACATTTCGTTACTTATGCAGATAATATAATGTATAGGTACATATTTTAAAAAAATATTTTCGTACGAAGAATTGGCGAAAAGAAATGTTGATTTCTCAATAACGCTCAATGGTTATTGTGAAAAAGTGTTCAGCATAAATATTATGACCACATACTTAATTCTAATACTACACATACGGTGTGTAACTTTAAACTATGTACCTATGCAAAACGCGTTATGTTTATTGTATTCAAGCATAGAAGTTACAAGCGAATTATTCAGTCAATGATACTTCTATAATTGCACAAAATATGCAAGTGCCCGATTCTACAATTGAACACACTTCATATGAATAATATAATATGGAAAAATATACGTATTGCGACAAAGTCGTTAAAGAATGTTAAATCATTCTGAACGGCAGTCAGAGTGTTGCACAACATTCACAAGAGACAAAAACATGATATTGTCTCTATTGGCAAAAAGTTACTGGTGAAACTATGGTGAAATCTTCTAATCGGGAAGAGGACGACAGTATAAAAATACATACATCTAAAATCTAAACGTACAAATTATGTTGTCACGCCTTACGTCGAAGTTACAATCATGAATTATTACAGAAACTTATGTATCATTAAATAGAGATATAAGTCTTATTTTATATTTGATGGCGTCGATATCTATTACATATAGGGTTCCGAGACGGAAAACATCACGAAACACCATATATTTTTCGGCAATAATTCCAAGTATGTATTCATAATTAACGAACCGCAAAGAAAATTTGATTATTCAAGGCGAAACGGCCGCGCCGCTCCAGTGCGTTTCGGACAAATTCGAATCCTAAATAATGTACGTCAGGATGAAATTTTAAATTCATTTTATAAATACATTTAACGTTTTAAATTTAAGATTTTGGGAACGTTGTTAACACATGTTTAAATAATTCTAGTATTTTAGGGAGAACTTTAAATACACCATTATTTTAGAAAATCCGGTTTATAAGGCATTATTGACAGCATGAATGTGACTGCATAGCATTATTTAAACATTTCAAGAAGAAAGCATTTTCTTTCGGACTGAATAATGTCGTTGGGCCGAAATGGTGGTGGCGCGATAAACCGGTTAGGCAGGAACCGCGCTTTTCGGTTGTATCCCATCGATTTATATAAGACCTTGCCAAATTATTAAATAAATTTAATAACCGCGACTGCCGGTAGAAAGAATGTCTATCAAAAATATTTATTTCCTGAAGAAGTATGTCGCAATCTTATAAACACACACCATAGGCGGAGACGGAAACCGGTATTTAGGTATATTCATGTAATTAATTTGACATGAATGTTTTTACGGATTATCATCACAATTCTTAAAGGAGAAAATACTTAACAGCAGTAAAGCTACAAGTTCAACTGAGAATCACGAAAAACATACGGTAGCTAGTTTTTAAAATTTGATACACTAGGTCAGTAGTCGGCAACCTAATACTTTGCGAAACAAGCTAAAACCAGAAAATCTTGATTCCTGTGTTCGATTAAAGTCAACTACATAAATATTTTCAAGATGTTGAAAAACTTAAAAATATTTATAACCAAATAAACCACTAATAAAAATATTATATCTGTATGTTTTTTTATAAAATAATGTTGTATTTACACATGCAAATATATGTATTATAGAATATTAAGAAATAGTAAAAATTTGTTTTAGGCATTTGCCCACTAACCAAATATTTTTTCAAAATCGATTTTTTTACCCAGTCTCTCAAAAGGTTTCCGACCACTTCACTAGGTACATGTGCCTATCTTTTAAAAATCAAAATTCACGAAGCTTTCAGCACTTTCGTATTTGTGTGAATTTTCTTATTTTTAAGACAAGAATATGTACACCTGTATTTCTCAACGTGGGGCGGGAACATCGGGAACGGGTTGGATGTTTTGGTAAGCAATGAGCAAATCATTAATATTTGATACATTTCCTTTTGGTTGAAATTAACGATTAATATTGACCAAATAAGTAGCTCACACAAAAACTATTTGCAGCACAAAAGATTCGCACTAAGATTGCATGTTATTTTCTTCCGAGGTGTAGGTAGTGTCCAACCGCTCCATCTAGACTTCACGTCATAGCGCTGCGAACGCCGAGATTATTACGTCAAATGCTTTTTTCGCTTCGCCTGTGTTGCCAGCGTTCTATCCCAAAAATAATATATTTTAAATAATACTTTAAAATAATTATAGTAATAAATATAATAACATCATAAATAATACTTTTAAATAAAACATTCCTAAACAATAGCATTTAAAAAAATGATTCTTTTTCTTAACCATATTCGCTCAATATGTGAAGTATATGGCCACCATTTATTTATTTGCTTGTTGTGGTATGGTGCATTGTCCATAACAACTATGGAGTTCCTCGGTAAATTCGGTATCAGCTGCGTCTGCATACATTTCGTAAAATTAACCGAATTCATATCATCAAATCGAAAAGTAAATCAGGGGATGATTTACTTTTCGATTTGAAAATTAGCAAGCCATTTTGAACGAACCTGCTTTCTACGCCAGATGAACAATGGTAAATCTTTGGCCTATGGAATCAGAAGTCATTACGCCTTTGACGTCTTTTCCGTCTTGCCAGTATTTTTTCATAACATATGAAGGATGAATGAATGTTTCATCAAAATATATAACAGGACGTTTTTCATTGTCTCCGTTATTTTTCATTAAGTTAAGGAATGTATTTCGCCATGCTATGATATCATATCATTCCATTAAATAAGTCCTTTTTAAGCGTGATTTTTTAAACTTAAAGCCTATCGTATGTCAGACTTTTCTTAAATGCTCTCTCTCCTTGATAATCTATATCGGATTTTAAGGTCAGTAAAGTGGTATTGAGTGTACCGGGATTTCTTTTTTCGTCTCGTAAAAACCCTCCACTTTCTGTCGTATGGCACACACATCAAAAGAATCTAATATATTTTTTTTCGGCCTATTTTTTGTTTTCTTGGGCGAATGAACCTTCCCATCACCAGTATTTATTTTTACACAAATACGTTGAATGGTGCTTAGTGATACATCTGTAACTAAAAATAAATAAAAACTAAGAACTAATAGAAAGTTAAATATTGTTGATCCCCAAATAAGTTTTTTTTCAAACTCATTTTTTCTTATTTTTCATTGATAAACACTTTACAACCTTACTTTAAAATGTCGTAAGTACACATAGTAATAAGGTATTAACAAGAAAAAGGGCAAGATTCAAAAATTAGTAAAATTATTGGATATTTATAACATAATAAAGAATATGATTTCGAAAATAATTTACCGAAGATAATTAACTTAAGAACTACTGATTGAATACACTATTTTCCGTTGAATAGCATGCGATAATATTTCCCCTAAAACTGGGAAAATTTTGCAACTCTGGTCACACTGTTAAATTCCTTCGTTTCTTACTTGTCATAGCAAATACTTTATCTCTGGCACTATTGAGTGGAATTAAAAGCTTTCCTTTCTGTTCCTCAACCTCACAATACTTCAATAAGTTAGAAATAATGCCCTTCGTCTGATTCCGTAAAGGTTTAGGCATTTTAATGTAAAAGAAACCGCACCGATAATGAGAACGGAATGATTGACAAGGCGCGGGGAATGTAGTAGCGGGGCGAGTAGATGCGAGGGGTGGGCGTTACTTCCAGGAACGACCGTGATGACGTGTATGTCTTGCTATGGTGGTGGCACTGTACGTGCAACAACATACATATAGGTACTAATGAAAGGCTAATTGGAAACACTTTTGCTGACAATATGCATTGTGCATTTTTATTTGAAGCAGCACCAATTTTTTCAGAATTTATAAACATAAGATTATGAAAGGGGGCCTGGAGATTTTTTAAGGGTTAAAGTGAGGCACGACACAAATAAGGTTGAGTTTACACAATTTGAAAAAGACTACCTTTTAAATAACACAAAGATATACAGACTGAGGTGGTTCCATATTACAAATACGAACTTCAATAATATATTAAAATAGTTAGATAATTAATTGAGCAAAAATATGCCCGAAGTGAGCAATGTTATAGGTATTATAAAAATGAAAACCAGGTACAAACCAGTGTTTATTTTTTGAATATCAGCGATTTCAAATATACATCGCGGTGATTTCGCACAAACATGTTGTATTATTGTAAAAACTATTAAACATTTTGAATTCAACTCTTAGTGATGAAAATGAATCATTTTTAATACTAAAATACTACTGCCGAGACCGAGAAATACGAAATCAAATTCTGTGAAATATGTAAATAAACCGCCAGCTGATATGAAATTGAGTTTGCACACACACAGAAGTGACAAGTCTTCATACATATTGTATAAATTCATCCAATTTTAGTAACAAAACAAACATCCGAGAATACGGACTCAACTCGATATCTGTGGTTTCAAAAATAGGCGTCTTTGTTGTCGACAACATTTTACGCACAAAAAAAGGCGCCAAAACATTCCAATAATAATGCATTGATAATAGAATACGCAAGGTGTGGTGTTGAAATATAAAAATAAAGAAGCGACCGGAGAAATTTGCCAGATTTCGCGTTCCATATTTGAACACCCTATTTGTGACGTAATTGAAATATTTATTACAAATTCTCAAGATGACCGTTCTCTGCAACACGGTTGATTATTATCTGTATACAGTGGCCGCGTAATATTTACATCACCTGACTGATGATGAGTCACAATAAATATTATTAGGTAATGAATGGTAGCATATGTGTTGTCAGTGTGCACGTGTACCACGAATGAGACAAAGCCTAAATTACTAGCTAATTTCGGAGATATGTACAACTTACTTAATTGAGTCGTAGAACAAGGAAATGTGTACATTGGTATTTAAATATCTATAATTAATAGGGTAAATGAAAAATGAATCAAGTATTCCTTCAGAAATGAAAACGTTTAAAATTTTTTTACTTTGTCATAATGTAGGTAGTACCAAGTAAAAGCAAATTCGATTCAAATAACTAAATAATTGATATTTGAATAATTTTTAAACGAATTCATATTTTCGGCATGTGCTAAATATTATTAGAGCACAATGAAGTTAATAATTATAATCAACATACTTTAACAAAATTCAGAAGAATCCCGCTTTTTTTAATTTGCATAAATTTTTGAAGAAGCCTATCAGAGATACAATAACTTGAATGGTTTTGAGCATACGAAGTTTTCTGGAAGCAGTTGATTCAAAATAATCGCGACTTTCCTGTGATGGGTTGACAACTCAAACCAACAGGGGCAGACGGAAAATTGTATATAAAAGGATTACGTAAATTGGACCTTCGGTCTATTTGTCTGTTATATTCATAAGGAATTGGGGCAAGGGGAGTAAAACAGAGTTAACTGAACACAGTACCATTCTTAGTGTCAATTTAATGTAGTAGGTATATTAATATAATATTTTATAAACGGAAATTTCAATTATACTTCGAATAGATATATACCAACTTAAATTTAACTCGCATGATGACGATGACTATACTTACAGACAAAAAAGGGTCGCATTTTTAAAACCAGGTAGCTGTAAAACAGGTTTCATTGGCATTAGAAAGAATATTTGACATTGCAAATATTGCCAATACGCCAAATACTAGTTTTAAATTATTTTCCAAGGAAAATACATGCTTGAAAACTCACCAGAGGCATCACAGTATGATAAAAATATGTGCCATTGGTTAATTAAAAAATAAGTAATGTTTCAACCAGCTGGGTGATCAAAGGTACAGAAATATTGTGAAAATTTAACTTACAATGGCATGGTTTCCTGAGTAGGATTGTTGTAGGGCACAGTTTCATCGGCACTCTCAGCTCCCGAGGAAGAGATCGTGGCGTCAGAGTCAAGTTGACGTTCAACGATCGCCAGCTGCGTTCGCAACGCACCGGCCGCCGACGTCAACCCGCCGGGAATTTTCAACGAACCATTGGCCGCACCCTCGCCCTCCTGACTTAAGGGTGCACTCACTTTCTTAGGCGACACGGACGCGCCTTCTAGTCTTTTCACGAACGATTTCATTGAACTGCGCGAGAGGCCTTTCGGCTTCTCCGGCTTCACGTCGACTGATGACAATTCCGATGGATTTCCTCGCTTGCAAGCGCGATAGACTTGCTCGAAGAGACCGGCCACCTCCTCGCCGACGTGCTTGCCCATTCCGCGGGCCTGCTGGATGCGAAGCCTTCTGCGCATGAACTGACAGCGTCTATCGAGCTTGGACTGTAGATCTTTAATGCGCTCTTTGGCGGCAGCCTCCTTCGCAGCGGCCCCGGCTCCGTTGTCGTCGGAGCACATATTCATCATGTCCACGTCGGAGAGGAAATCTCTCTCGAAGGTGGCCAGAGGAAACATGGCATCTGCTTCTCCTCCAGAGTCGCAGGAGGGCATTAGCGAAGCATCCATCGCCAGCCCGCCTCCCGCCCCCTCCATGGTTTTGATCACCTGCAAGATGTCGACCTCGCCGCCCCCGCCCAGCTCTCCTAGAATCTGGTCCATCTCCTGCGAGTCCTTCAGGAAGTTGTCTGCGTTCTGGAGACCCATATTGTGGTCCTCCATATGTGGGGTTATGTCGTCTGTGGCTCTGCGAAAGGTTCCCTTTCCTCTACGGGACGAACCCCCGTCAGCGTAACTAGGTTTTCTGTTGGGCTCCGAGAGGGCCGGTGCCATGACAGGCCTCGCCGGCCGGCTATTCGGACGCACTCATCGCCACCGGCGTCCGCGGCGACAGCGCGCGGCGCATTCTCGCCGGTGGCGGCGACCCCGAGCGCTCGGACCGCTGATCGATCGTCAATTATGTCACGGAATACCGCGAAATTGCACAATCTAAGCTTTCCCTGAGGACAGAAGGACGGAGGTCGAAAAACGACGTCAGTCTCCCGCCGGTTCCATGGCGTGAGAACCGATAGATTACCCCGATGTCCTGAAACTGTAAATGCGATTAATCGTACACGGTTATATAGAAAACACACGATAGCGACGAAAATGCTACATTATGGGCAAATTACAACGGACCCACATAATCGGAGCGACCTAAAACGACGCCCGGTATAAAAACATACTATCGAATTATTAACCCACGTGATAATAGAAGGAACTGCACCCGTCGAACACAAGCGACTCTGATGTCGAATAACAAAAAACACGTTCGCCACGATCGTTTGAATACCTTACGCGAAACCACCGACGCGTACAGTATTTCAAAACGTACGATGCACTTCAAATCGATCCACTCACGAGTTTTGTACAATTTACATCCAGTAATGGCGGAATAGATGTTAGTAAAACACTTGCGCCAAAGTAACGAATAACTTCAGGGCTACAGACGCGGACACTTCCTCCGACGACTCTAGGCGAACGACTGAGACAGAAATATATTGCCAATACGTATTTTGTAGGATCAAAGTAAACACTTATAAAATCACTGTGCTTAAATGTATTTTATGTTTTTTTTTTTAATAATGTACATAATCTTAATTTTAAAAATCATTTTATTTGGTAAACACTTTAAAGAACTCACCGTTACGATTTAAAATATGTTTGATTTATTGGGAAGGAATTTGTTTTGCTTCCTGCTTACTTAATAAATTTGTAAATTGAACAAAAGAAAATTATATAAAATTTACAAACAACATTTAGTTTCAAGTCCAAAAATTGTTATTTATTAAAAGAATTCATTATCTTCGAAGTCTGCATAGCAAACGTAAATTCGCGCTATTATTTTTCAAAACAGTATCTTATTTGACACGAAGTTAACGCTGCATGCGAAGGTACGCGGCCCTGGCAACGGATAATATTTGAAATCTACACCCAATATTATTAACATAAAAACTTTATTTGAACGTTATAAAAGACAGTTTCAGTATGATTCGTACATCAAACACAACACGTTTTTATATTCGATATATAAATATATCTATCCATGGATAAAGAGTCAGTTTTTAACTCAAGGAAAACAACACGGATTATAAAATTGGGGCGTGGTATCGGCAATATGAACAGTAGATTCAATATGGACGCTTACGTCACAACAGCCGATTCGACTGCGCATGCGGACTTTCAATATGGTAAACTGCGCCAAATATGAAAACCGGCATATCAAAATAATACAAATTTTAATACATAACCATGTCGGTAAATAAACAATCAACGTGAACGCGCATATTCATGAAACAATAATTATGCCCCATTTAGTAATGGAATATATGTTTATTTGCTCAATGATGGACTACTAAAGGAAACTAAAAATTTCTGGTCAAAGTTTTCGAAAACGAAAAATTCTATGACAAAAAAAGATTTATAGAAAGCAAAACTCTTGACTTTGATGGTACTATATTGATAAATCTGTCAACATTTCTGAAAAATAATTAAGCATTATTAGAACTCCATTTTTTCCATTTGTACATTTGATGTGTATAATAATTTAGTATTATGATTGAATGACTTGTTAAATACTATACTTGTTCGATTCAAATATATCTATTGTGCTAAAATATAATCATACAAATGCTTAAGTCTTGTGACAACCCTACAGGCTTACACTAATTAAACTAGGGTTCAATTCCTCAAATGGTTATTTGCACATAATTACATCTTCCAATCAATATGCAAATTCGTATTGAAAAACATGGTTGCTAATAATGTTTTGTTTGATTGAACATGGTCTATTTTAAAGAAGATTTAACATTACAGAACAAATCGCACACATACGTGATCCAGGATTCTAATTCATTTACAATTGAATCAAATATTGCAAAAATGACAATAAGTGGCAGATTTTGGTTGATGAGTTATAATCGGCGAAATAATTCATAGATCATAAACCAACATCAAAAGCAGGGTCTGCTGCCGAGTGTCAACATTTGGCTACAGTCGCAAAGTTCACAGGTTAAAATCCCAAAATGGACAGCTTTATAAATTGATTTCTCAATCAATTTATGGATTTGTGATTGATGGCATCGATGTCTGGGGTGTTTAAATTTCCTGCAACACATCCTGTAGTAAAAATTCGATTAACTAACCACTATCCCTGTCCAAGCCGTTTCTTTCTATCACTACTCTCTTTGGAAAAGAGGGGTTGAATAATTGAATAACTAACAATTCTTGTAGAGAAGCTTTTGTTGAAATAAACTCCATAAGGAATCCATATACTCCACATGTGGAGCAGACATTGTAAAAAGCAAAGAGTTGGACTGGTTAAAAAATTGTGATTCTTTTTTTAGATATTAATGAGTATATTTCATTCTAGCACGCAAATGAATATCAAATACCCTATTACAGATAGTGACAAAGATCTCGCTATTTGCTTAGGAATAGCTGGAGCTACATTTAACTCAATGTATACCCAAATTTGATATTGAAATTCCATCAAGCACCCTCAGTAGATGTCTTAAATTATATCAATGTATACCGTTAAAACCAAATGCCATTTGTTCAACACTTGCACTATACTTGTGCTGCTTTACGGAAGAAAATCATGGCACCTGGTAAAGACTCCATACACTGCTTCGTGAATAGATGCTTGCGTCATATATTAGGGTTGAGATGATTTGATTTTATGAGGGATTTGGAGGTTGAGGAATGTACCAGGCAACCTTTTAATTTCAGTAGTCATAGAGAGACATAGCTGGCTGGGCCGCATGCTGCGAATGCCTCCAGAGCCTCAACCCTCTTCTCCTGACCAGTGGGATTCTAGTGTCCTGAACGACTAGCAGGTACTATCCATAGAATGTACTCAGCGGAACTGATAGATGCCGGCATGTCATAGAAGAAGCAAAGCAATTGGCGGGTCACAGGGAATCATGGTGGCGCCGCGTGGTGATCATATGCTCCACATATGGTGGGAATACGATCCATGAAAGTAGAAGATTACAATGTTAACACACTTAGAATATGGTTATAAGATTGTAGTGACAAATTTGTCAATTTTTATCAGAATTATTTGACTGTTGATTGATATTATAAATGTGATGTAAATTATCAAAACTAACTGATATGATAGCAAATTTGATACACAGTTTTGATCAACAATACACAATGGATGACTCATTAATCCTACATATTGTCAAGAACATAAACTAGAAACACTATTTTAGCATATTCATAAATTGTGATAGAATGGAAAACACAAGGATGGTTGATTAAACTAAATTATTCTATTGCAAGTCAAATATTATAATTTGAGAGAGAAAATACAACAGTTGTCACACGAGATAACGAAATTAACGAAATGATAAGAGAACGGTCCAGAAAAGCTTACAGTATCTCATCAGTTTAAGAAAGTAGACTAGATGTTTATTACCTTAATCACTGTGTGACACTGAATGCCAAACAAAATTAAAGTTTCTAGTGGTGGTGAGGTCGAGATCTGCGAGTGTTCATATAGAATTGTGATTTTGATCTGTGAGATCACAAGAAAGAAGAGATTCTATATACCCTAACTCATATTGCATAACAAAATTGTAAGCCATCACAATACAGTAACAGAGAATCAGGCCTGTTATGTTACTGTATTAAACTCTTCTGCATAAAAAAATCTACACTATACTCTTGAGCTGATGAGGAAACAATGGACGCAACAGTTCAAAATACCTCTTCCATGATGGGCTCGAAAAGATTGCTAGCATAGTATTAAATTCTGACAGGATGTCAATTCAATTGATGAGTGTTCACTCAATGAATAAGAAATTTGAAAATAGGTTTCCGTTTGCTGAACAGAAAATTTCTAACCTGCTTATCGTTGTAATCCAATCCTTTTCTTTCAGAGATGTAACAATAGGGCAATAAAGGCGCAACTATATAACATCCCCTAATCATTTTTGCTTTATATTTAGTTTCAGAATACAAAGCAGCGAATTGCCATTGCAATGATTGAGAAGGTGGATTAATCTGTCCAAGTCTTCTCTCAATGTGGAGCATATGGACTATTAATAGAGAATCTCAATTGCAAGTCGCAGAAACATATTATTTGCCGTAATATCTAAAAAAAGATTATGGTTCATCTAGAAGTTATTTAGTGAACAGAGCTTGAGAAACATGCTATGACATGTATTAATGATTGAAGTGTTAATAGAAATCAAATTTTTATGACCTATTAGTCTTTTTACATACATTAGTTTGATAAAAAAAAACTTAAATGATGAAACGAATTTTATTTTTGTCTTTAAAATAATAGTTAATAAATTGTTATAGATGTTACAAAAATTTCACATAAGTGCATTGATAAAATTGAACATGGCGTTGTTGGTAAAAAGTGTTATTATTTTAATAAATGAGAACAAAAACTATAGATATTGTAATTATTATTATGTAAGAAACTGAAATTAATTATTACAATAATTAAAATTTTGAATACATTATAATAGTTTCTAATAGTGAATACACTTTATAGTATCATAGTACACACCAATTTGTTTACTAAGAAAATGACATATCCAATGCCAAAAATTGACAAAAGAAATACAATCAATTAATATCGAATTTTTTGACTTATGACTTTCGATTTCAATAAAAATAACCTATGAATTTATTAGAATTGACTGATGTTGGTATTTTTAGACTTTCATTTTCAAAGCACTGACTTGTGTATTTATATCAAAGATAAAACATTTTAATCGTCACTATACATATATCTTCCTAAATGCTATATTTCACACTTGGTCGAATGGCAAATATAATTAAATGGCATTAATAAATGAGTAGGGATTTGTATTTTTCTATTTATCTATCTAGAATTCAATTGTGTAAGTAGATAGGTAATATGTACGTGATATCCCACGCTATTACCCATAAATGTAATATTTTGTTATAATAGACTAAACTTGAAAGATATTATAAAATATAGAAATATATTTGTATTCGAAATTGATGGTTATCGTATATTTATAGGAACCTTCCTAGGTGATCTTTTGACAGTAACATGACATTTTAATAAAAGTTATCATTTGAATTATACAGTTATTTAAAAAAAAGTATTTATTTACCTGTAACATAAATGAGGATGTTGATATTCATTCCGGACAAACTTTTTATTACCCCATAGTCCCACTGACATCTACTCCCAGGCCTTGCAAATCTCATATCTGTAAATTGCAAAAGTCAACTGTAGTAAAATTTACGTGTTTAGTGTATAAAACATTAGAAGTGACATTAAACTAAACGTTTATTAGAATACAGTCTCATGCAGATTCGCATTATTTCAATAATTAAAATTAAACACTACCAAAATATATTACTTTTTTTAAATGTATATCAAACGCTGCAGCAGTGACAACACGAAGATTTGGTCAACTTTGATACTTCGACTGACAGTTTCCATTTTCCAAAATAGAAAAAGTAATATTATATAGCAGCACAAATTTTGTAAAATTAAAAATATATTATTCTGTTTTCAACATCAAAAAGTAATTCAAAAGGTTTTACCTCCACAGCTCATACCACGGATACCTCGTCGTAAATGACACAATTGCGAAAACATTTTAGGGATTCTAAAGATAATTTTTAATTAACTTATTTATGCAGCAGCATTTATTTATCAATAAATTTGTTTGAAAATTTAAACTAATAATAAGAAATCAATTCGTATCAATGAAGTTGAAAAGACGATTTCCGTTTTGAAATAGGTATGCTTTACATCTATCAACTATGAATAGCTTTAAAACCAATGCAAATTTGATGAATTTTCACCAATTCTACATTGTAGATTTACTAATATTTAAAAATATATTATTAAGAAAAAGTGGAAATAACCACACACCGTGTCTTTTACAAAAATAATGCACACCTATTTTTTTGATTGACTTTATGTAGGTCCCTACTGACATCATATCACAATGAAGCTTGTTTTACGTGAGACCATGAAAGTCGCTTATTGCCAAATTCTTCAAATGATCATTCAAAATAGTTATTAACTATTCAGTAATATTTAAAAACTATACATTACTGTACTCAACATAAATCAGTTTGATAAAATTTATTTTAAATGTCCCTTGCCTGGATTAATATATACAAAGCTGGTAACTTTAGTATAGAAATAGATAAATAAAATATTTTACCTCACTTTAAATAATAAAATATTATTTTGTTCAACAATAGTATTTTTTGACAATTAATAGTTTTAAATATTGAATTAGCCAGATTGAGACTAATCAAATTCCCATATACTTGACTTATGGTAAAGGCAGATATGGACTAACTTTAGATTAGACTCCGTACGGCAACGGGCTCTGGACCAGGCCAGGCTAATAAAAATTTTTCAAAACATGGATGATGTTGGAGTACCAGCTACATTTTCTTCGCGTAAGTACTATACGAGCCTAAAGTAGGCTATAAGTCATCAATAAGTTAGCTCACTGGTGAGGAGTATAAAAATATGTAAAGGAAAAGTCAATTATCGAACAATTGAGGTTTGTATTATTATAATTTACAGAATTAGCACTTACATTGATCGGTGGCCTTATTTGGCGTTTAAATAATAATAATAAAAGGAGTTTTTATTTGCGGCCCTTTGCAGGTCCCACCTTTTATATTTTATCATTTAAAATCAACCAAATAATACAAAATTGATATGCCTAATGTAGGTACCTAATAAAGTTAAAATACACCTTAATATTAAGTAGGTATATTTCCAATTTTGAAATCATTTAACTGACAACACTTAAATTTCTAGCTGCCCGTTGCCGGCAAGTAAACTGATGATGGATTAAATATTAGCTAAACTTTAAATAAAATGGCACTAAATAGTTCTCTGCGCCGATTACAATTTGAGGCTGATTCTCCAAAGTCTCTTAATAATTCATACCGTGGCCTGACTGCTCCAGCCAATCGAGATTTCGATTTATCCTTAACTTTTCAACAAAACGAGCTCTCGACAATTTCACATTTCAAAACTTGCAATGACACAAGTTTGCGCCACGCTTTGGATGAGACGGTGATCGGGGGACCCGATATAAAATCCAGGATTACAGAAGAACTCACTGAAGTGTTCTACGAAGTATCCCAAACGACTAATCCGGCAGACGTGTTGGATACGATCGGTCGATTCATTCAAGCATGTTGCGATTCGTTAGAGAAAATTAATCCGTGGGATAGATTTATCCCGCAGAATAACTGGTTAGCTGAAGAAGCGAACACATGGAGACTATTATACTGTCTTTATTTGAATAACGTTCAAGAAAAGGCTACTCCGGAAGTTTTGAAGGAACATGAAGCTCTATCCCAGAAAAAGTTGGTCAGTGTTTACTTTAGGACTGACCCTGACATAAGATTGATGCAGTTGATTGTAGACTGGCTAGAAAATTGTGCTTCGTACACTGATAGTGCCATACCAGCTGCCAGTCGCGCTGGCAGTACACTACATTGGGAAAATACTCTCCATCACCTCGAGAACGGGATGAGTTTGTTTGACACTAAAGGAAGCTCGTCTCTTGTAACCGCATTGGATCCGGATGCTCCTAGAAGACAGAAGAAAAATATTCATTCGCTAGATCAGCAAGATGATATTAACTTATGCCAAAGGCTTTTCAAAGAATTGAGATGCGGACGCTTCGAGGATGCAGTTTCTCTTTGTGTCAATTCTGGTCAAATGTGGAGAGGTTTGATACTTCAAGGGCAAAGATTATTACACTACCCTGAAGAACCGCAGGCAGATTCGAAATTTGCAATTGAAGGTAACCCATCTAGAGATTTATGGAAGTTATGCTCTATGGGTTTGCTCACGAAAACTGAAGAAAACGCCCATTTTAAAGCTACCATTGGTGTATTGTGTGGGCATCTTCCGTCAGTGTTACCACTCTGCAGTGACACTTGGGAAGATTTACTCTGGGCGCATTTGAGAATTCAAATTGAACTGCGAGTCGATCAGTATTTGAAAGAACATCATTCAGCTGCCTTGGCTTCGACGGCCGATGATAAAGTTCAAGATCTTTTAGAACAATATGAACAGTCTTCAGAATATTCGCTTCATGAAGTATTTGGTTGCGTTAATGCTCTCCACAAAAATAAATCAGAAACACGTTATCAGGAAGCCCAGCGTCATCTTATTCTTGAGCAGATAGATTCAATGTTATATCAGGCATCCATTTGGATTGAGACAGCCAATTTTGATTTGACCCGTTTCTTGGCACATCTCGTACTTATACTCCGTCAAATGGGTAGAGACAATTTACGCAATGTCGGCGATGACATTATAAAGACGTATGTGGGAAAGTTGATCGAGCAATTAGACGGCTCGACTATATCACCTGAACTAATCGCGCACTATACTTCAACTCTGCCAACAAAATATCAAATTGAGAAATATTCTCAACTTATGTGGTTGGTTGAAGCGAAAGATGATAGAAGCCGAGTAATGGAAGCAGGAACACAGGCTGGACTTGATGTTCAGGCTGCGGCACGAGAGACTGTCAAAAATGCTATTAAATTACTACGAGAACAACAACCTATAATGTCCAACAGTAATATGTCAATGATGCGAGAAATGAATGACAACAGTCAAATGATAATTCAACGTGTCTCCGGCAGTCTTGAATGGTTTTCATTTTTCCCTACGCAAATTCCTGAAGCAGTCACCATGAGCAATTCAATTATAAGAAACCTCATCTTCAAAGGTGATGTCGATTCAGCAACCGGAGTCTTGAGTCGTCTTACTCAATTTTGCCCATCTGGAATGATCTCTCAAAAGCTACCGCCCACATCTGATGCTCTTAGAGAGCATTTATGTCTGAAAGCATATCTTGAAGCTATCAATGGATATGCTACATGGTATAGGCAACATATTGGCGGAAGACCAAGAAGTCCGGAGCCGCTGCCTGTGAATTTTTCGTTTACTGATAAAGTCCATTATGAACAACTCAAAGCTCAGTCGACACTGCAACAAGAGAGATGGAATGCTGCCAGTCTTCATCAAGCCAGACACACGAAACAGTTACTGTACAACGTGTTACTATTCCCAAGCGGTTGGTTGGTTGACGATGTTGTCTCTAGTGACAAAGAAAACACCAATGACAAAGAGGAGTCCATGGACAGAGAGAAGCAGTTACTGGCTCTGAGAAAACTTTGTATACCAGAAATTGTACTCTTACTAGTTAAGGTTCTTCAAAGTGGAGACATCAGTGCTCATGTTGAGGCCATTAGGTTGTCAGAAATATTAGCCTCAGAATTACACCAACTGTATAAATTATTTTCTAAGCACAAACTTAGGGAGGTTTTGCATAAAATTGGTGAATCATCACTTGTAGTATTAGAAAATAATCGAGACCCCTGGGGTTTTGAAACATCCAATGAATGATTACTTTGTCAAATTAATCTACTTATGTTAGTTCGTATTTTTTAATTTCAATAAATAAAATTGTCATATTTTCAACTATGGATTTTATTTTTATGTTCAATGTCCAATCACTGAGCAGAGCTTGTAGAAAATTATTTTATTAAGGATTATTCTTTGAGGATTTGACATTTTTGCAACTTTTCCAGGTAGGTTATGAGACCAAAAAAATACTGAAATAAACAGTAATTGATTAGATTCTATGAGTAAAAAGAAAACAAAATTTTAGTACCTATATTTAAAATCTTATTTGTTAAATCCTGTTTTACGAACGAACTGATAGTTTTCCAATTTTTGACTAATATTGAATTAATTTTGGTTCTATACCTTATGAATTATTAATGGTTAAGATGCCGAGTTCGTGGTCGAGTGGTGAACGTCGTTGGCTACGGTGTTCACGGGTTTGAATCCTAGAATAGACAGTTTCATATATTGATTTTTCAGTTTATGGATTTCTGTTCAAAGGCATGGATGTCTGATGACTAAAAATTCTCTACCACCCATCTGATTCTAAAAATGGGCAGTAGCGAGAGTGATTAGTTAATCACTGACCCTGTCCTGACTATTTCTAACCTATTCGAAAAAGAGAGGTTGAACAATTAAATAACAAGCAGCTCTCGTAGAAAAGCTTCTGTTAAAATGAACGCCATAAAGATTCCATATGCTCCACATTGAGAGCGAACAAGGTAAATAGGAAAGAATTGATCTAGTTAAAAAATTGTGACTATTTTGTAAATATTAATGGGAAAATTTAAAGCGCCCTATAATTACAAGCCATGGTGAAGGCCCGTCAGCAGGTATTTTTGCGGACGAGTGGTCGGTTACATGAAATCGATATTTTGGACTAGTCATGATGAATTCTAGCATATTTTAATAATGTGAAATAGTGGGTAATTATATGTCATATCTTTAATGTTAATAGAAATAAATATAATTTCAATGGGTTCGCCGGTAACTATAGTGTTTTAATGTAAAATTAAAATTGATAACTTACTTATTCCAATTGCTGTTACTACATGTAACGCATTTCGCTTCTGTAAGAAGCATCTTAAGACTTACTATATTGCAAGGGTTATCTATTTCTAAGGTAAACAATGATTCTGCTACTTAAATTAAAAATGAAGAGTAGGGTGGGATTGTTTCCTTCTATTAGATGTTGGAGAGGGTAGGACCCAAATGATGGTAGTAAAATTACATAATTAATTACTAGTGTTTGGAGGTGAAAATCTCAAGGGAAATAGATTTAATAGTGGTGAGCTACATGTCCCATTTAATGTTATTTACTAACAATTGATTAGTGTTAATGGTTTTATTGGTTTCCAAAAACTTCTATTTAAAACTATTCATTTAAATACCGTGTTTTGCGATATAGTTAGTCGGAAGATGCTTCTTAAAGAAGCTAAACGCTTTATACTTAGTAACACAGCCAGTGGAATAACTAAGTTATCAATTTTAATTTTATATTAGGAATAAAGTTGTTTGTTTACTTTGAAAGGGTATAATTATAAAGCCTAGTCGTTATCAATGATTGTTATTAATCGACAATTCAAAATGCATATTTTGCGATACGATTCTAATAAATCTACCCTGCCACACGTTGCATTTCGTGCCATTCACTACATATATTATGACAACTGTACAATATAAATTATTGCAACGATTAAATTTTTTTGCCATGTAACGCGATGGAACGGCGTTCCGGCAGCTTTTTTCATGGTATTTTTAATGCAAGAAATTAGTCGAAACAATTCTCCCGCTTACGTATAATTCGTCGTCAAAATTAACATTACATTTCTAAAAAAAATGTTTATTTTTTTATGTGCTTCGTGTCATAAGAAAAGCTGCCTTAAATTTTATTTGACTATAATTTTCTTCAGTAAAAAGCTTGACAAGAAATGGGTTACGGCACCTTTTTTTTCTAAAAAGCCCTGCTTAACATACATATAAGTTGCTATTCGATGAATCTTAAATTATATAATTATAGTAAAGAAACACTGAATAAACTCACTGTCGGCGTCCGTGGCGCAGTTGGTAGCGCCGTGGGCTACGGCTACGGATGTCTTGGGTTCAATTCCCCGTGCGGACAGTTTTCATAAATTGATATTTCAATTTATGGATTTCTGTTCGTAGTCTGAGTGTTTGTGTTGTCAAAAACTCCCTCCTCACCCACCCATCCCATCCTCACGGGGCGTAGCGAGAAGCGATTAGCCAACCAATAGTCCTGTCCTAGCCCTATTTTTCTATCCCTACTCTCTTCGATAAAGAGAAGAAGAAGAAGGTAAAGAGAAGACTGAGTAACAAACAGTTCTCAAAGAAAAAATTCTGTTGAGATACCTCCATTAGGAAACCATATGCTACCCGTTGGGAGCGGACATGGAAAAAAAATAAACTCACAAGAAATCTTTTCAAATATATTTTATATTCGACGAAAATCGGAGTTGACCTACGATCTTCGGACAACCGCCATACAATTTGTTCGTAAAGACTGGGACTCCCAGGACTACTCGTAAATTGCAAATTTTCTTATAGCACTGCTTGTAACTTAAGGTTGCTTAATTTCTTTCTAGGACTTGAATGAATATCAAATTTCGTTACCGTCAACTGGGGCTATTTCGCCTTCCTTTTTCTTAACCGTATCCGCTCCATATTCAGAGCATATGGCTATTACGCGGTTCCTCCAAGCTTCTCTGTCCCCCGCTAGTCTCGTCGCTTCCTCCCAGGTCATCCCAGCGTCCCCTAGCTCCTCCGAATACATCCTATGGATGGTCATCAGTTGCATTCCAAGGCGACGGAATCCATCTGGTAGGTAGAAGAGACAGGCAGGATTCAGACTCCCCTGGGGCATCCGCAGCACGTGTCCTAGCCAGGTCCATCGTCGCATTTTTATTTTCGACGTAATAAGAGGCTGGTCTGTCCGCTCTCTTACCTCTGAGTTCCTGACAAAATCAAACCACTGCACCCCTAGTATTCGCCGCAAGCATCTGTTTTCAAAGCACAGTATACGCATTGAGTTAAACGTTGCTCCAGCTATCCCTAATCAGATTTCGAGCTCTTTATGCGGATTGCCATCTCCCGTGATGTGTACCCCAAGTACCTGAAGCCGTCGACTCTCTCGATGTCTTGCCCCGCGCTCGTCAGAGGGTAGTCTGGGTCTGGACAGAAACTGTTGCAGGGCACATTGGTTTTATTCGCATTGACTTTGAGACCAATGCGATACGAGTTGCTCTGCAGTCTGTCCATTGTTTCCTGAATACCCTCGACAGATTTGTCAAATATAACAGCGTCGTCAGCATACTCGAGGTCGCATAGCCTCAGATTGGGGACAACGGCTACACCTCGGTCGGGTGGAATTGACTTCCTCAGGATGAAGTCGAAGATTATTATGAAGAGCAGCGGAGCCAGAACACAGTCCTGTCTGACACTGGCTGCGACCCCAAACCGTTCTGTCGTTACGTCGCCGATTCTAACACAGCATTCACTGTCCTCGTGCATGCATTTGATGATGGCGATAATCTTGGTTGGGATTCCGTACGGTTTTAATATGTCCCATATGGAAGGCCGGTGCGGGCTATCAAAGGCCTTCTCGTAATTAACGAAGCAACACGCCAGCAAGCTGTTGGATTCGTTGCTTTGCTGTAGAAGGCAACTGAGATTATGAATTTGGTCCGCATAGGATCGGTCAGGTAAGAAACCGGCCTGGTTTTCCCTGAGGATACACATTACTGGAATGCTTATTCTAGCCAAGACTATCTGCGCCAAGACCTTGCCAGGCACGCTGAGCAGCGTTATGCCCCGGTAATTGTCGCAGCAGAGTGGGTCACCTTTTTTGTGAATTGTGATAACCTCACCGTTGACCCAGTCCCTCGGACAGCGCTCCTGCTCCCACACCTTACTGAGAAGTAGGTGCAAGGGTTGCAAGAGCGCCTCCAGGCCGTACTTGAGAAACTCCGGTTGCATACCGTCCACGCCCGGCGCCTTCCCATTCTTTAACCGCTGCACAGCAGAGGTGATCTCAGCGTGCGTCGGTGCATGGTCGGGAATGTTTGGCGATCGGGGGATATCTACAAGTGTGGCTTCGCTGGGTATGTCAAAGGGGTTCGAGGGAGGAGAACGGTTTAGCAACCCGCAGAAATGATCTCTCCAAATCTCTCTAACACGCTCCGCGCTTGACTCTATTGCCCTGCTGGGACTAAGGATGGGCCCGGGGGTCGGTGGTCGTCTACCGCAAATTTCGCGCGTGATTCTAAATAGTTTTCTTGTATCATTTCTGCGCGCTGCCGCCTCTGCTGCTTCAATCTGGTTGTCCATGAATCGGCGTTTATCGAGTCGCACAGATTTTTTTACTATCTTATCTTGGTACCGATAGTCTGTCCAGCGGTCCTCGATCCGGTCTGGGTCTGTCTCACTGTCCCTCAGTGCTTTCAGCCTCGCTTGTTTTTCAATTTTTCCCCACATGTCGTCGGACATCCACTTTGGCTGTCCACTCCTGACTCCTAGCACCTCATGAGTGGCTAACGCAACTGCATCTTTGATGCTGGACCATTCCGATTCGATGGTGTCGCGTCAGGGGTTTTGTCAGTCATGCACACAGTTGGTGACGTTCTTTCTCACAGCGAAATTGCAGTCTCTCGACGTCGATCCTCTTTCGAGTCGGGGGCCGTACTGTACGTCTAGACAGATTTTGCTGACAAGCAGCTCATGATCGCTGTATATGTCGGCCCCCCTATAGGTTCGAACATCGAGAAGTTCCCTTCGGTGAGTCGCACTGTAGAGAAAGTGGTCAATTTGTGCTTTTGTGCAACCATAAGGAGAAGTCTACGTGTTATTTGTGGATGTCTCTGTGAGGGAAGATTGTACCGCCAACGGTGAGCTCATTCATAATTGCAAACTCGATGAGTCTATCACCGTTGTCGTTGGCTTCACCGAGGCCATGCCTTCCCATCACTGTGGGACCAAGCAAAGGATCCGTTCCCACTCTCGCATTGAGGTCCCCCATTAAGATCACGCGGTCTCTACGGGGGATTGTGGAGATGGCCGCGTGGAGAGTCATAGAAAGCATCCTTTGTCTGTGTGTCGGCTTCCTTGGTAGGCGCATGGCACTGAAGGACAGTTACCGAGCTATCAGTCGTTCTGAAGGTGGCTCGTATTAGTCGTTCTGAGATGGGTTCCCATTTGACAAGGCAGCGGGCTGCCCTCCCCGACATCAATACTGCCACTCCTTGACGATGGTATTGCTCCTGACCTGAATATAAAATTGTAAATCCGCCCTCCAACAACTTTTTCCCGGCCCCTTTCGAATGAACCTCGCTCAGCCCTAAAACATCAAGCTTATAGGTTTGCATGATGCAAGTGGCGTGTAGGTCCTTTCCTGGGGTACGCATAGTACGCACATTGTATGCGCATTGTTTAAGAAGACCGGGTGATTAGCCGTGCGCTTCCAAGGCCTGAGTCACAAGGGCTCTACAAGTTGGCTCAAGCCGGTTTTTCTGTCAGGGATTTCCTTCCATTAGCCAGAAGACCGGTTTTAAGGCGCCGGAAGGTACGAACCTAATGATGATTAGGAATTACTCGGATTATTTAAAAAATAGGCCGGACAACCCCTAGCTAGTGTTATTTCGCGTACGTGTTTATATCAATGAAATCAATATTTTGGAATGTAAATCGACAATATTTCGTCGATGTACTTGCAAGTAAGTGTATACCTGTAACAGTAAAACCACATAAAAATAAATGCATAATACAAAAAAATGTAAAAAAAAACCAGGCGGAATATGTTAGCATAATTTTCTATACAATTGATGAAATCGAGCCTACATTGAATTTTAAAAGCTAAATCAAATAATTTATTGAAATCGGTGTAAAGTTGTATTGTTTCAATACAATCTTGCAGCTATTATGCAATACATTGTGAATTTATCAGAGACTTAGCATTGTTATATTGATACCTAGTGTAATATAAGATGAATGTACCTACCCAGGTAATAATGCTTGCAGTTTCAGCAATTGTATCCTTTTCCTTGCAAGACGTAGGTAGGTACCTACGATCAAAAGAAATTTTGTTTATGGTTACGCTTGTCTTTGGCAACTACGCCATTTGCATTCTGTAAGCATGTAGGAAATTTTGTCAAGTCGACGGAATGAAAATTTGGCATGAAAAATGCTCAACATTGTTATGTAGAGACATTATAAAAGTGCATTTTTCATATATTAAGTAAACGTATATAATTAACCATGGATATGACCGAGGTGAAGGCGTTCAACGCAGAGGTAAGGACCTTGCCTCGACCTCTCAAATGTCGATAATATTTCCTCTTGTGTTTCTAAATATTTTTTCTTTAACTTTGCAGCTATCTGCGTTGTACGACAACAAGCCGCCAATCTCGAAAGCTAAGATGAGCGCAATCACAAGAGGCGCGATCAAAGCCATCAAATTTTACAAGCACGTCGTTCACAGCGTAGAAAAGTTTATATTAAAATGCAAACCAGAGTATAAAATTCCTGGACTTTACGTCATTGACTCGATTGTGCGGCAGTCGAGGCATCAATTCGGCGCCGATAAAGACTTCTTTGCTCCAAGGTTCGCAAAGAACATGCAGCAAACTTTCATTAATCTTTTGCGGTGTCCGCCAGAAGATAAAGTGAGCATAATTTTTCTAACCTATAACTAGTGCCCCGGAAAATAGAATATTAATTGAAGGGAAATTTTATTTCTGAAAATGAAAAAGATATCGGGTATCGTCAATGCTCAAAGTTTTTTAAAAAATGTGTTTGTTTTGAAGTGTTTTGAAGATGATATGTTGTCAGTTTCAAATGTGTTGAAAAGCCTAGTGTACGAAATGAGATTGTTCTTGAGAGACATGAGTGAACTCTTGATTTACAATCGTCTCCCGCTTAAACCAACGTCGGCTTAAACTGAAGTTTCAAAACTTAAAACATTACTTATCAGGTTGACAGTATTCTCTCTTAATATACAATTCTGAGAAATTATGAATATTTGCTTAATTTGTTAAGTAACTCATAAATTTTTTGGTCCAAGCGTCACGGAATACCGTCATGTCTAATTCGCTTGTTTTGTACAGGGCTGTGTATTTATTTTTTCGTATATCTTTTCCTTATTCAGTTCCATCTTCAAAAGTTTGAGTTTTCCCCCATGTGGGCATTTGCCAACATTGATTTATGAATTCGCCCAATCCTGCAAACTAGGCAGACAGAGTGATTGGTAAACAACCAGTCTTCTCCTTACCTTATCCTAGCAAAATGGAGTTTGGAAGAATGACTGAAATATTCTCGCTAAATACAATACACAAAATATTTGATTTCTTTTCCATTAATGATGAATACTAGCGATGTTAAATAAGTAACTAGCCTAACCGCACAAGGCATCTACTATTTTATGTACTGGTGTCCTCATTACTCGAGCATAATTGGTACTGAAAAATATCTCTAAGCCAGAGGCTCCCAACCAGTGGGGTATCACTAGGGGAGAAATTTTACAGTTTTCCATTGTGGGATTTGCTGCCGTTTATTAAAGATTTTTAATATTACATATATGCATATTTGGAATGCACATTTGAGCTGGAGTTATACTGTCATGAGAAGGGGAATTATATTTTGAACATTGGTGAAAAGAGGAATGGAGCAAAACAAGTTGTGAACACCAGCTCTAAGCAAATCCACTTTAAATGGGGACCATAACGAAGGGCTGATAACATAAAAGCCATGCGCATTTAAAGTGACATTTGATGGGTTTTGTTTTGCAGCTTTGTTACTATGGTGAGTTGGGTAATGAATGCTCAAATAGCAAAGAATCCCTGAGCATATGGATGTCACAATTGCAATTTTTTCAATTTTCGAGATTTATTATGTAACAGAAAATGTATGTAAGTCGTGTGGAACTGAATTTGTTATCATATAACATGGCCCACCAGAGGTAATGAAACAAAATTGAAAAAAGCACTAGTAGAAATTAAACTATTGTTATTGAAAGCATTGAATAGTCATCTGTCTGTATATGTTTTGCTGAATAAAAATAATGATATATTAGACTTCCATTGGCTTCTGCAGATGGTACGAGTGCATCAATCATTGTCAAAACTGGATTCATAACTTTTAATTGTAATCCTGTGAAGTATTTTTTTAATCATTTCGCATTGCATTTGAAAAACTTATTTTCTTTTCTAATCTTTCAGAGAAATGTCATTCGAGTATTGAATTTATGGCAAAAGAATAGCGTCTTTACTCCTGAAGTGATACAGCCACTGTTCGATATGGTGGACCCGAATCATCCAATACACCAAGAACTTCTAGCTCAGCAACCAAACCACCCTAATGGTAAGTAATATGAGATAGTAGCCATTTCTTTTTTTATCTAAAGACACTCGTGTTCACAACTTGTTACTGTAATATGTAGCTGAAGGTGTATAACACAGCAACACATGGTACTATTGCTGCATGTTTTGTCATATATTACCAATACTCGCACGGTAGCATGATTTGATGATATTTTGAATATCAAACGCAATATACTATATTTTCCTTATAAAGTTCGATGGCATAATTCTACAAATTGCAACTGTGGAGTGAAATCTTTCATGTTATAAGAATGTGGCTGTGAATAATTACCATTATTATTACAGGATCGATGGCGTCCGGTAACAATGCTGATCCGAAGAATTCGCCCGCATTGGCGTCACAGCACACACCCACCGTTACTCCCAACCCTGATCAGGTAATCAATCTCCAGAAGATTCCTGATATATTCTTTATATGATTTATTTATTCTACTATTTGATAATACAAAAAAAATGTTGGAAAATAGTCACCTTATTATAATTTACAACACTTTTTATTAAAAAGCACTGATTTATTATGTGCAGTTTGATTCAGTAACTGATTGAATTTTATTTTGTTTTCAGAGTGGCAAATTAGATGCGGGAATCATTGCTCAGATTCGTCAGATCCAAAGTCTATTCAGAGAGGTGGAACCTGCTGCGGCGGGCGGCGGAGGACCTGCCTCGGGACCCCAGCCCGTAGCCCAACCTGTCAATTTCAACCGTAGACTTCTGAATCTGGATTTCGAGTATGACAGCGAAGAGGATGGTGGCGCAGCAGACAGCAGTCCCCCGCAGCAAGTGCATCATATGCCACACCAGCACCAGCAGGCCATGCAGCCCTCTTACATGCATCCTCAGGACACTCTCGGAAGGTTAATTTTCTTATGCAAATTAAGTTTCTTTGGCATATGGAGATTTTTTTCAAACAGCCATTATCTGTAGAAAACCTCTTAGGTTTATTTCCTTTTCGGTTGAGAGGTGAAACAGTCTTTTCACTTACTTGACTATTGGCACCGTTTGCCATCAATATCTTGTCTTGCAGTTTTGTAAACATATCCATTTTATAAATATCCATCTCGTCATATCTTTTGTAGTGTTGCAAGATGTGTTTTGTTAAAAAAAATAACTTTCCTAATGTCAAGGTATTTCTATATTAACAAGCGCAACATGTACACCAATAGAAATCTGTAAACATATCGCAGAAAAAACCAGGCCAATAGACACCATTCTACCGATGCCTATGCACCATCTCTGCAATATTAAAACTGTTTTCATTTATTCTTTCAGCATACTCACCAATCCTGAAATACTCCGACAACTTCAGAGTATTCAAGCACAAATGATGGTCGCTAACTTTCCAATGCAGGTAAAATTTACTCTTTATTTAAAGTGTCTTTTTTTTTGAAAATGAATATGGATCAATAGTAGACTTTTATCAGACTACTATAATAGACCTTACTTTCATTGGAATGTGTTTAAAAAATCAAGATTTTTATTCTAACTTATCTATAAAATCATTATTTTGTTTTATAAAGTTTATATGATGGCTGCTGTATTTTCTTTGTTTAATAATATGTACGTTTTTGTTTCAGGGAATGAATTTAAACATGAACTTAGGACAAGACATGAATTATGTGGACACATCTCAACCGCCGCCCGCAATCCACAATATGGTATGATGTTACTTTGTTGAAATACTTTTTCTCGGTCTGTGCAGGTCCACGACTAACTTCACAAGCATCTCTGTCCGGGACTCTCTAGTTGCTTGAACTCAGCCTCTATCCATTCTCCAGAAGTCGAGTGCCTCCTGGAGTTCTTTTAGAAAGCTCTAGATTGCCTCCCATCCAACAGTGTGACCTGTTCACATTCATGACGTCGAGATATTAATTATATTGCGATTAAATATTATAGAGCTCGGAGTTTATACGACAGGATATGTTTGATTTTTTTATTTGGACCGTTTACTGTGGAGAAATTTGTCTTTGAATACCTGGATAGCCTAGCGATTCCAAATTTTTAGTCTTACATGCATAAAGAACAATTGGTTTCTTGATTATGAACACCCGTAATAAGGTTTGTTTGAAAGATTTGAAATTATTATTTATATAATTTAAGGCATCGACTGAGGGTGCTTGATGGAATTTCAATATCAAATTTGGATTATTGGAATTTTGTACACTTCCATGTATTTTGTCACTAACGACCCGGGTTTCGCCTTTCGGCATCAGGCATTCGAACCTCAGTTCGAGTCCATTCGTGCGCTCGAATACCTGAAGATGCCGAAAGGCGAAACCCGGGTCGTTAGTGACAAAATACATGGAAGTTTACAAAATCTCAATAATCCAAATTTAACTATTATTTAGTTAAAATTTGATCACTTGTGTAGGTGTGAATTACTTATATGTATTCGTAAAACAAATATCTGATGTTGTACAAAGAGTCTTGCTTTGTTACATAATATTTTCTCATTTTAGGCTGAAGAACCAGCAGGCGGAACAAGTCCTCTGATGGATGAAGTCAATAATGAATCCGATATAGAATTTGTCGATGATGCTGGACCTCCAGTCATAGAAATTGATGGCAACGATTCAAGGTTTGAAATAGAGAATAATTGTTTTATATTAGGTGTTGAAGTGTGTGACAAAAGGCAAGACATAAAATAAAGATGATGAAACATCCAAATGATTAAATTATATATAAATTATATGAGATCACGTTCAAAGATACATAACTACTCTTTACTGATAATCTTATTTTGAATATTGTCTCCATTCAATGCCTTCAAGATTTTATTCTCCGCAAATCTCTAAGCTTCCTCCTAAGCATCGCATTCTAATGGTGCATTCGCAGCACATGCCCAAGCCGAGTCCATTACCTCTTTTTGATTTGGACATATAAACTGTTATCGACATCTTATTGTTAATTTAATTTCCAGAAGTCCTTCCCCTAAGAGCAGTCGAAGGCGTCGCAGCAGATCCCGCGGCCGAACACGTCGCAGTCGATCCCGTTCGAGACGCGGAACCAAATCCCGATCTAGAGACAGAGACAGGGATCGTGACAGAAGGAGAAGACTCTCCCGAGATAGATCCCGTGACAAAACTGTTCGCGAAAAACCTCGCGACAGAGAAAAGGACAAGGAAAAGGAGAAAGAGAGGGAAAAGGAGAAAGAAAAAGAAAGAGAGAGGCGGAAGAAAGGATTACCGCCCATCAAGAAAGAAAACTTAAGCGGTGAGTAAATTTATTGTTGCAAACTCTACCTCACCCTTACAAAAATATTGTGTTGAAATATTTAGCCAAATAGAAATATTGGAAAAAGTTTTCGGTTCCATGACTAAACATAACAATTTGAAAATAATTCTTTTGTCATATCTGTTATTTATTGAACATTTAAGAAATAAATAATATATTTATTATGTAATTAAATATTTAGTAATTTATAAAAACAAAAAAGTATAATAATATGCAACTAGAATGTTTTCATTGTAGATATTAAACACAAATATTTGCAAATGACCATACTGTTTATTTCATATAATACAAGGCACTTTTGTTTTAAATATTTTAAAAATTGTTAAAATAAGTCACTCATGTCCATAATCATATATGTTCAATAAATAATAGATACAACAAAAATATTATCTTCAAATTGTTCTTGTTTTTCATGTTCTGTTTTTTTCCTTTTCTGTTTAGTCTGGTTACCAAAGTTTTCAGCAGTAGGCTATGAAAATGGTATAAATGCTTTTATTTGTAAAATTAAATCATTTGCATGAAAACGATTCTGATTTCCTAATTCTCTGCAATATTATGTATCGATTCATTTGGAAAAAGAATTCATGGTAGATTCTGTAAACATTTCATAATTCCGGAGGAAAGTTTTCAAGTAAATGGCAATTCTATTCCAGAAAAAAATAATTGCCAGATCCAGGACCATGGAATTTGGTCTGAATTTTTGTAATATTATCTATCAGTAAGTAGAAATAAGAAAAAGACTCATTCTTTTTTTAATACCTCTCATTGTTTTGTTATATTATATTAGTAGTTTTTTAATGTTTGCATTAACCAACATTTGTTGTATACTATCCTCCCCGGTTTAGTGGGAGTCTGCTGTGTCTAAAAGAAACCAAATACAACTCTGTATAATAAATACAAAAATTTATTTAGTGTGCAGCACAACCCTGTGGGTGGGTCACTTGTCGAAGCTGGTTCAAGGAGAAGAACTGTCGGATGCTTTCGGTGCCATCGGGGATGTGATCTCAATCGACTTGGTACCGCCAAGAGGATGCGCTTTCATCGTCATGAACCGCCGTTGTGATGCAGCGCGTGCCATCTCCAAACTCAACAAACATAAAATGCACAGCAAAGCAATCACCGTGAGTGATATTATTTATTTTTCTGTATTAATTGGTTGATAATATATAATCTGTGCCATACTGTTCAATCAATGCAGTCTTATTTTTATATAGTCAATGTACCATGAAAAATCTTATGATTAGTAAACCAATACAATAACATTTTTATCAAAGAGTGAAACGATTTCATGTCAGAAGGCTTCATTCATTTATATTGAGGGTATACTGACTGAATGCATTAAGTCAGTTTTTGATGATTTTCTGTTTCAAATGTCAAAATGTAGGCAATTTAACGAACTACGTATGGTAGAACGCGTGAAGTCATAGGATATAATCGTTTTGAAATAGAAACGTTATTGTCATGCTTTTTTTTTATTCTGGCAATTTTGAAAGCGGCAATTTTGTCGGCGTCTGTAGCGCAGTTGGTTTCGTCGCTGGCTACGGTTACGGATGTCTCGGGTTCAATTCCCGGTGCGGACGGTCTTCATAGATTGATCTTTCAATCGATTTATGGATTTCTGTTCGTAGTCTGAGTCCATCCTCCCATCAATCCCATCCTCACGGGGCGTAACGAGAGAGATTAGCTAACCACTAGTCCTGTCATAGCCCTATCCTTCTATCCCTACTCTCTTTGAAAAAGAAAAGAGAGGTTGAGCAACTGAGTGACAAGCAGTTCTCGTAGAAAAATTCTGTCAAGATACCTCCATTATTAGACCACATTGAGAGCGGACATGGAAAAAAAAATTTTGAAAGCATGCTATGAATATAACCTATAACTCGCCGATACCAAATCTTATGATTTTGTATGCCAAAAAGATTATTCTTTATAATGTACAAAAATCTTTTTAAATCACAAACAATTGTACTTGGGAAAGAGAGTACTTTGAAAAAAAAAATGCATTAAATGCGATGATCTCAGAACTTTTTTTTAAAGACTTACTGCCTTCTATCAGTATACCCTCAATATGTAATCTAAAAAAGCCACATTCAAGAAACTAGCTATACAGAGAAACCTCCATATATTGGGCTCATTTAAAGTGTGCAATTTTCAGTTGACTGAGAATTAATAAAAACATTTGGTGCAAACAATATTCTGCATAATATTATGATCAGGGCTTACAATTAACTGGAGATTTTAACTAACCGGTTTTCGGTTTTTTTTGACAAAAAACCGGCTAAGCGGCTTAAACTGAAATACTTTGTTTCATTATTTTCAAAAAAATTCTATAAAAGTAATTTTTTTAACTACCAAAATTGAAACAAAAATTGTTAATAACGAAATTTTAATTTTAATAATAGAACTTAAACTATGAAATAATGAAAAATTTTAATAATATGTATTTTTTTAAATACACAAAATTAAAACAAAAGGGGTTAATAATAAAATTCATAAAAAAGTAATATTTGAATGTATTTAAAAAATGTTAGGACATAAACTGGAGAAATTATAAATACTTAGATTAAAACAGAATAATAAAAACAATAGCAACACATACTATATCTTCTACAAAAAAAATATAGTACACACGGAGCACAAATAAAACGAAATGGGCGAAAATATCTAAAACAAAAATATTATTTCCATATGTTTAATGATAGAATTATCAATTACCTCTACAACAAACTAGAAAACTCAATCATAGTTTGTATGATAAAAAAAAGTTAAAAAATTTGTCTATTTATTGAAATAAGTATTACTAGCTACATAAAAAATTAGCCCTCATATTTTTCAAAAAACTTTAGTACAACATTAAATATAAACAATATATCTTTAAAAGTATCACTCAAAAGCAGCAGAAGAATAAAATAGTAACAGCAAGCAGGTAAATCCATAAAATAACTAGCACACAGAAATGAAAATTTTGAAAACTCAATCATAGTTTGTATGATTTCATAAATTGACTTTCCAATTGGTTAATTGATTTCTATTCTTAGGCATGAATGTTTGTAATGTCTGAAACTCCCTACCACCCATCGGATCCTAAAAACGGAGCAAAACAAGAGGAATTAGCTAACCACTAGTCCTGTCCTAGCCCTATCCTTCTATTTCTACTCTCTTCGAAGAAAAATAGGTTGAGCGACTGAATAACAGCAGTTCTCGAAAAAAAAAATTTGTTGAGATACCTCCATTAGAAAGATATATGCTCCACGTTGAGAGCAGACATGGTAAAAAAAATATATTGAACTAAATGTGCTATTTTTCACTTCTTAATTATGGATTAGTAAAGAATATGATCAGCCTATAGGAGCAGTCGAATCAATGGATTTTTATATTGGAAGATATGAAATATTTATTTTTATTATTTGATACAAGGTTAACATAAAACAAGCCCTTATCAGTTTTTTTTTTTTTTTAATGCGATGAGCTTGTTTGTATCATACCGGAAATCATGTCTCCTCAATGATACGTTAAGTCCACAATAAATATTTATAATATAAGTAACAATAAGAAATAATAATAATGTAACATTTGAAGGAATATGATGAGTACACAATAATTATATTAAAGTCGTCAACTAACAATTAATTTAAATACACAGAACTTTCTATGGTGAGGCAACAATTAAGGATTAAATGGTGAGGGGCAGGGAAGGTAAACTTTTTCTCCAAAGGAGGCCGCAAATTTTTTGAACTGATAAAAGTTCTCCGGGGAAGAAACCAGATCCGGATGTCCTATAGGACCATCGCGACCATTTCTGCAGGACAAATACAGAATATCTCTTTCAATGAACATAATTGGGCAATCCCAAAGAATATGTTCAGAATCTTGATTTTTATCACCACAAGGACAATATGGGTTTAGTTTAATTTTCAACTTATATAATTTGGCATTAAACGCACCATGACCAGTGATAAATTGGGAAGTCCAGTGATCTGGAGAAAACCATGTTGCATTCTGACGAAAGAGAATATCTGAGAAGAATAGATGGGTAGTTCTACCCCGAGGAGATATTAACCACCGTTTTATTTATATTTTATATTCACGTTTTATATTTCACTTATCAGTTATAAAATGTCAACATTATTTAATTTCATTGTAATCTCCTAAAAGTACTGTGTAAGTATCATATTTTATGTCGCTAATGCACGATGGCGTTTATTAACTACGTTTTGGTCGAAAATATATCGAAAAACTATTTTTTTTTGATTATTTTTCCTATAATCATCTCACCTATTCAACCTATTCATTGCATATGAACATATTTTTTTATTTAAAAGTTGAAAATCATGTATTTAAGAGTAAATAATGCATTTGTCTTTTGATGATGCTGTGTAATTCTTTATTATATAAAATATTTCTTTCCATAATTTCGACACCTTTGTGACAGAGGCGATTATTCAACAATATGTACATTTTTTCCTCTTAAAGCGTTAAATTTTAAAAATAATATAAATAAAAGAATTTTTAAAAATATTTTAACTGCATGAAATAAACGCGGGTTTCGGTTTTTTTCAAAATACGCGATAAACCGGTTTCGGTTTAAACCGGGTTGGAAGCCCTAATTATGATGAGCACGTGGCCATCGCTACAGTCGTTTAACATGCGCCAGCTAATGATTTGACGTGTGCTTTAGCAAATCGAAAACAAAAAGCATGCCTCATCATTTTTTAAAAACAAATGGTATTTTTATTTTATTTATGGAAAATTCAAAATACATTTTTTTCTTACCTAACACTTTCAAAAAACCTACTTTATTATACAACAGCACATCTTCTCGCCCGGATTTGTTTGTGATATTTAGGCTGAATGAAAACACAGAATTAAAAATATAAATTCAGTCGAAAAGCCGTACTTTTGAGGCCCTAGAAGGATGCGGGTACCCCACTTCTGACTTGTAGCGTAACCACACTTGCATTATAAAAAATGAATTTTTATTATTATTGATTTGCATCAGGTGGCGTGGGCTCCAGGCAAAGGAGTGAAGGGTCGTGAATGGAAGGACTTTTGGGAAGCAGAAGCGGGAGCATGCTACGTTCCGTGGGTTCGGTTACCCTCCTCCGGCCAACAGGTCGAAGGAATCGCTGTGCTTGACTCGCTCGAAGAAGGGGGCGTTCTCGATGAAGAAACAGTTCCTCCATGGTTACTGAGAAAGGTTTGCTTTTATCATTTCAACTATAAAATTCAAACACATTGCAAAACTTCAAGCAGTACAAATTTAGCAAAGTTTTTATGTCCCTGATTATGGTTAGGCTTTAAAATCTGAGCATGCATATGACTAGATAAAAACTGAAATGGCTAACAATTTGTAATCAGCGAAGAAATATGATTGTTATTAGTTAGTCAGGTTGTCAAAAGTGTCATCTAATGTCTTCTAAATAAGAAAAATGGCTTAGTTGATTCATCCATCTTGGACATTGGACCGATTGGTGACATTTATCTGCTGTTATATAGAGTGAATAATCAGGTTTTTAAATGATTCGTAGCATCTCTACCATCGAACAGAAGCTCCATCATGACACTCGCAAACCACAGAAATATATAGCTGTCAAATCTGCACTCGCTAGTGACATTAGCATATTGTATCTACTCGACAATGTGTGTAGTGTAAAAGACTATTAGTGAGTAGACTTCTTGAGTTTGCGACATTCCATTGTTAATAGTGTACTGTGGCTCTTGATTGAATGATTCATTCATAAAAATCGTATTGTATCTTCGAGTAGGTAAATTATGAAACTCCCCCCTGAAAAATGTGTGTCTTAAATACAAATAAATAGTAAATTTGTTTTAAAAAACAATGTTTTTTTTTATCAATAGGGATCGCTGCTGGACAACAGACCAAAAGTACTTACCGAGCTGACATCTTTACCTCCTGGAATGTTGGCCCCGGGAAACCATCCACCTGGAATGATGGTCATGTCTCCAATGCCACCACCTCAAAAGTAAGGAAACTGATAAACAATATTGCGAAATGCATTTTGCCACAATTTAATTGTATAACTGTGGGTTAAATATAAAATTTTCATGTTTTTCAGCAGCATGGGAGTGGATACGAGTTGTTTACCGCCGCCGTTAGGATCATTGGGCTTCGCAACCCACCCTGCCTTGCCATTGACAATGCCCCTTCTGGGATTCAAGCCGACAGCGCAGCCAGGTATTTTTGGTCACATGTTTATTTCTTATCGACGAGCTTCCGAATGCACTTTGTCAATTACAGATATTAAATTACTTTTTATTATAAAACTCACAAATTGGTTTGGTGCCTACATATTTTTCGGTCGTTTATATAAAACACTTGACGCTATTAATTGATTTGAAAGCTTCGCCTTCATTAATTCATTAATTTACTTTACAATACTTTTTATGCCCTGAATGTGCGTGCCTTGCAGCATCGTCATTTACTGAAATATTTATATGACGAATGTCAGCTAAAGGTGATTGAAACATTCAAGCCGAAACGCAGAATCCCGAGCAATACTGTATTAAGTTAATATCAAATTTATATCGCATCTTCAGTTCATATCAGTTCGATCAGTTCGAGTTGACCTGTGCACTTGAATGCCTGAAAATGTCAAATAGCTAAATCCCGGTCGTTGATTAAACTTATGGAAGTGAATATAATTTGAATGATTTAAAAAAATTGTATTGACTAAAATGAATGGTCACTCCAATCAATATCCAGTACGATTGCATGATCTTGACCATGGGCACTGTAGACGTGTATAAACAGAAGTGCACATGTGATTCAGCATCTTAATATTCATTTCAATGATTGTGATGAATTTAATGTATAGTATTACCAACATTACTTGGCTGCCGCCGAATTTGGAACTAGAATTGCCAGCCTAGAATAAATTTATCCAATTGCCATTAAACATCTTTCGAAAATCCATGTCTACTTTTAACAACTGTCGCTCGGCATCTGTGTCGCAGTTGGTAGCGTCGTTGGATACGGTTACGGATGTCATGGGCTCGATTCCCGGTGCGGATGGTTTTCATAAATTGATCTTTCAATCGATTTATGGATTTCTGTTCGTAGTCTGAGTGTTTGTGATGTCTAAAACTCCTTCCTCACCCACCCATCCGATCCTCACGGGACGTGGCGAGAGCGATTAGCTAGACACTAGTCCTGTCCTAGCCCTATCCTTCTATCCCTGCTCTCATCGAAAAAAGAGAGGCTTAGCAACTGAGTAACAAACAGTTCTCATAGAAAAATTCTGTTAAGATACCTCCATTAGGAGACCATATGCTCCACATTGGGAGCGGACATGCGCTCCACTAGCGGCCAAGTTAAATTGGTACACCTATAATTTTTTTGTTTATAAAATAGCAGGAATTAAAAAAATAAAATCAGTTATTCAATGTACTAATTTGATACAGTATAGCAGAAATTGCACGCAAATAGTGAGCAATCATGAATTCTTGCATGCTGAGAGTTAATTGTATATTCAATCCTTGAAATTGTTTTCATAGGTCTGCAAGCCCTCCATCTGCAAGCGGTGTTGGCGCACCAGCACCAACAGCAGCAGCAGTTGGCCCATCAGATTCTTCTAGGACCTCCCCCTCCGCGGATGCCACCGCACCTCGCTCACACCCTGCCGATACCTCATCCACTCTCAATGCCGGTAATATATTTATGACTATGATGTTTTTAAATATATTGGACAGGTCCGTGGTCGAGTGGTCAGCGTTTTCGGCTTTGGTTGCAGTACTCCCTGGCTCGCATCTCAGTACAGATAGTTTCACAAGCTGATTTTTATTTATTTTTGTCTGAAGGCATGGATGACTGATGTCTAAAATTCGTCCCCATCCATCCAATCCTAAAAATGTGGCGTACGAGAGTTATTAGCTAACCACTAGTCGTGTGTTAGCCGTATCCTCCTCTTCCCACTCTCTGAAAGGGAGGTTGAGCAACTGAGTAACAAGCAATTCTCATAGAAAAACATCAGTTGAAATAATCTCGATTAGGAGTCCATATCGATGGTGTTTTGGCCAATCAGTGTAACCCTCAAAATTGAAATTGTTCAGGAGAGAGTAAAAACTGTGTAGTTGTATTATGAATCTTTGAAATGGTCTCTGTAATACTCATGTTTGCAGATACGAGATAATACGTAGGGAGTGTCGAAATAATGGTGCCTTACGCCGAGTGGCCGGCTCCGAATTTTCAAACCTAAAACCAATGTAAAATGATGTCTTCCTTCCAAAAAGTGGTCAATTTATTTTTCTAATTTACATCATTTGGCCGAAACCTGTTCCGTCGTTTTTGAAGTGAGATCCAATCATTAACTCATTTTCGCATTTTTCGACATGCTCTACATTACAACATGGTTAAAAATATATGTTTATATATTGAGTACTCAATTGTGACATTGAATGATTGTTCGCAACCTTGTCTGAGTCTTAGCTTGTGATGATGGATGCCTACACCATTTTTTAATTAAAATTTTGAATGTATGTTTAATTTATTTACGCCATAATAATGAGATATTAAATATAAAAAAGGCGAAATAAGACATATATAAATAAGAACACAGGAAAACACGTAGCATATGTCAGAGCAAAAATTTTGGCATTTAAATTTAAATAAATGTTTTTCTGACAATTGTGAGCATTCCATTGTAGGGTGAAGTTATTTTATTTACACTGATAAAAAAATGATTGATCATTGTGAAGTTTAAGCACTTATCGTTGGTCAAAATATCCCATATCCTAGTTATTCCCTGTCTTTACCTAGAAAAATATTACTCATAAGACACTTTTGGCAAAAACTTACAAAACCTTTCCTTAGCTTACACCTCAAAACTAGAATATTTGAAAAGATGGTTGACTAAATAATTATAAATACAATTGTGTAATTTTTCTCTCAGCCTGCACTTCCAATGATGGAAACCCGACAAGACGATGCCATGGAGCTTGACCCCGCGGAAGACATGCTACCTTCAATCACTCAAGATTCCTCCAAACCGTCAGAAGACAGTGGCACGTCCCGAAACCACCCGCTGTCCGACCAGCTGAAGGCGCTGCTCTCCAATCCGCCGCCGTCTTTCTCCATTCCTCCCCCTGCATTACCTCCAACTAATAAATCACTCCTAGGACAGCCTCCACCGATCGGAAATCACACTAACACATCCTTACCGCCTCCTCCCGTTGGTGGTGTGGGTGTAAATCCGCCTGATGGGCCAAACTTGACTCCTGGCGGGGACAATAAAGATCGGGATAAGAGGGACAGGGATGGGAGACGTGATAGAGACAGACGGGACAGAGATAGGGATAGGACACGGGATAGGTGAGTTTATTTATGATTTGGAATTAAATTTATTAAGACGTATTTGGTTTTTTTTTATATAGTTTTAACTGTCGTACATTTTTTTAAATGGTATCTTTTTCAGGCTATGTCCATTTTGGGAATTTTTCACTTCTGAATCAAGAAACCCAGTAATTTGATGTAAAAATGCTTACCAAATTTTTTTTCCATGTCCTCTCCCAATGTGGAGCATATGGTCTCCTAATGGAGGTATCTCAACAGATTTTTTTCTATGAGAACTGTTTGTTACTCAGTTGCTGCTCAACCTCTCTTTATCAAAGAGAGTAGGGATAGAAGGATAGGACTAGGACAGGACTGGTGGTTAGCTAATCGCTTCTCGCTACTCCCCGTAAGGATGGGATGGGTAGGTGAAGAGGGAGTTTTAGACAACACAGACTATGAACAGAAATCCATAATATCAATTTATGAAAAATGTCCGCCCCGGGAATTGAACCTGAGACATCCGTAACCGTAGCCCACGACGCTACCAACTGTGCCACGGACACCGACAAATTTACTATGATGATTTATTAAATCTGACATTTATATCATATTTTGGGTTGGTCATTGGCATATGACCAACAGCAATGCGAATTAAACATAGTTTTCCTTGTTATGACAACATTAAGCAAAATTGGCTACACAGTACAAATGAAGCCCATTATGATATTCCTTGTATAAATAAACCTCCAGTCATTTGTCAATGTTCTTCAAGTCCAGTTCCAAAGGCAATCACATTTTGACTGCGATTAGCAAAAATATTTGACAGCAATACTTGTAAATCAATAGGGGCAGTACCAGACAGCTAATTTGTATATTAAAATTGTTTCACTGTTGTAATTTTTTTTACTGAAAATTCAGTATTCATAATTTTTACTCAGGCACGACAGAGACAGAGATCGCGAGCGAGGAGAGCGAGGCGGTGAACGTGACCGGGAACGCGGTGACAGAGACAAAGAGAGAGAAAGAGACAGAGGAATTGCGATGCCCGGCGAGAGAGAAAGGGGTCCTGTGGCTATTGGAGACCGAGAGAAACTTGACAAAGATAGGGAGCGGGGTGGGGAGAAAGACCGGGAGAGGGACAGGGATAGAGACAGGGCTGGCAGGGACCGAGGCAATCGCTGGGGAGGAAGGGAACATAGGTAAGACCAAAATCATATTTTGCACATGTTTTAATGCAGAAATACACCAAAGTGAAAGAAACGCATAAAAGCAACATTAATACACCAATTAATAAAATAGCCTCGCTATTTTACTGAATAATCTTAAGGCGCACAGATGAAGATGCTAAAAGGCGAAATCCTGGTCGCTAGTGACAAACTTATGGAAGTCTAAAATTTCAACGATCCAAATTTGAAATTAAAATTCTATCAAGCACCCTCAGTCCATATCTTAAATTAATATTTAAATCAAATTTGAATTATTGAGATTTTGTACACTTTCATGTATTTAAATACATGGAATACATGGAAGTGTACAAAATCTCAATAATTCAAATTTGATATTGAAATTCCATCAAGCACCCTCAGTCGGTGTCTTAAATTATGATATTTAAATATTTTCATGAATTAAATAATTTTACACACAAGTGTGATGTGTTCGGGTTCCTAAATATGCTTTACTAACAGTAATTTCATTTTCTTGTTCAACTAGAGCGGGCAGTCGTGAAAGATCACCGGGCGGACTGGGACGCCAAGGAGACAGAGGCGGGGGTCCGGGTAACGCTGGAAGTCTTCAGGATCGTCTGTGGGAGATGGCGAATGGCCCTGGTAAGAGACCGCACCCTCGCGATGCTAGTCCTGGCAGACACTCCAGGAACGATAGGCAGTCTTCTTCCAAAGATGGTGAGTCACTGTTTGATGATTTTTTCATTCTTGCTGAACAAAATTATGGAGTGTTCACACACCGTACTAGTAAGAGAGGATATTGCGGTGATGCCGGATTACTTTTTGTGGAATTGGCAAGACAGTAAGTTGAATGTATCTTAGCTCCCAAAATTCAAAGAATAGGGCAACGATAACATTAAAATAGAATTTTACAATGATAACTTGAAAATAGAGTACAGTATTATTCCAATATTTTTTGACATCCTGAATATCTGGTGATGTATATGTAGACAGGATGGGCGTGTAGGGTATCCTGTGTGGGGACACGGAATGGACAGCAACAGTGTAGCTAACTGGCCAATAGTCCCTTCCACATAATTTTCAATATCTGCACACCAAAATGGTTTAGATTTCCCAATGTCATCCGAAAACAAATTTCCATTCTTAAATGCCATTTTGACAACATGAAACGAATATACAGGAGGCCCCCTCGACTTTCGCATGCAATTAGTTCCTGAAAATGTCTATGAAGATTGAATGTTCAAAAGAAGAGCAATGTAAAAAAAAAAACATCACATGTGAGTTTTTGTAAATTCCCATGTATTTCGTCACTAGCAATCCGGATTCGCCTTTCGGCATCTTCAGGCATTCGAGCACACGAATGAATTCGAACTGACTCGATATCTTAAATTTTATCACAGTTTTTTTGAAATATTTATTATCAATGGGTATAATAAAGTTAACGATGCGTCTTGGCATGTGTTTTCTTTATAAAATCATCACAAGATAGTTGAATACCACCCTTATTTTTGATTGTCAAAGGCGATGAGTTTATCAGATTCTTCTTCACTTTCATTTGGTATCTCATTCAACTCTTGTTGCTTAATTAAATATTCATTTGACAGAGGTTCTGTGTGAGCTTCGATTGACTCATTAACTTCTTCATTATTGACATGCAAGTTTAGTTTATTCGATAATTTAACTATTCCAGCTGTGATAGTTTTCAGAGTTTATAAAATCAGCCATCATTTTTTTTTGCGGGCATAATTGTTTCAAGGAACCTCTAATTGTTGTCTTTTATTTCCGCCCACGTAGCTAACATTGTCTATCGTTTCATATATTATAGTTCTTCAAAAAATCTCTTATTGAAGGCCCTTAATGCAAGATTTGCCTCTTTCAGAACATCATCTAATTATTTCTATCTTTGTCTCGATCGTATGAAATTTATATCTCTCTCACTCCTTTTACCTATCATTCACAGCATGTGCCTGATAATATATATATTTCCGTACTATTGGCGTGCCCTCCATACATGTTTTAGATGCGGCGCACGCCTTAAAATTTTGAAATGAAAAGGTTATTTTCTCACGAACGATGTAATGATGAAATAGAACTGCTTCAAAGCTCTGCATTGGATTCAGTCAGTTGGTGTGTCCTGACTAACTGATTCTTTGTTCTATTCGGCCGTGGCGCTATCACAAAAAGCGCATTTCAGTCAGCAGTGCGTGTATGCTAACAAAGCAGTTCATATTCTGTCTTTTTGCGCTTACTCACTCCATTGCATTCCAATTTGCACTAGAGATCCAGATGGCACTTGTAGTCAGTTTCTGTGCAAATGCATGCGCTTAGATTTTTGCTTTTGTATTTATATTTTATCATCAGTATTCTGATTTGGATTGTCAGATAAATCGTATTTGATTTGTTATAACCCTTTGATAATGATATTCTGCTGGTTGTTATTCAACCAGTGGAATAACAAAGTTATCAATTGTGATTTTATGTGAAAAATAAATTTCCATTAAGTTACTGTTGAATCCATTGAAAATATGAAAGAGAGTTTAATGATCTGGGAAAAAATTGCAATTGCTTAATTTAATATTTACTTAAAAGAACATTCTGTTCTCTTCTATTTATTGAAAAGGAAAATATTATTAATTTTCATCACCAGAAAGCAATACATCTGGGACTAGCACCATCAAATCTGAATCCAATTGTTGCTTAGAAGAATAAGATCTGAGAGATAATCATAATAAGAAAAGAATGTCTGTTAGGTAGTCTATTTTCAATGAGTTTGAGAAAATCCTTGGCATGTTGTACCATAGGGTGCGATCTGCCAATATATTGATGGATCCAGTATAAAAAATTATAACGATCATATAGAGACTTTCCTGCATGCATTGTTTTATTTTAAGGGGCCCTTAAAAACGATAAACCTGGGTACTGCTGTACTCCTTATTGAATTAGCTTATGAATACCAGTGCACATGTTAACAAAAGCCATGGGTAGTCACGGGCATCAGTCATTTGTCAAATTCCATTATCTATATTTATGAGACCGTAAGAAGTATTTTGCACATTTTCATTTGCACTAAAAATAGCAAAAAATCGTTCAAACGGGTTGCCAAAGCTGTTGTGGAATGCTTTGAACATCCAATGCTTTGAATCCCCAAATAGACAATTTCAAACATAAATTTTCAATTGATTTGTGTTCAAAGACGTGGATTCCTGTGATGTTAGCATATTTTTTTTCAATTTGATTTTTGCCATTGCAAACAATTATTATTCAGTGTGACAATCATACATGCAATTATTACATGTGTGTGAATTATGCAGGTACTAAATATTTGTATCCATCCTGGCCAGATCCATCCGGTGACGGCTTATTAGGCGACGGCCCTCAAGAGATGGACCGACGAAAAGGACCTCCAGGCGATGACCAAGGCGGACCCGGCGGGCCGGGAATGGGCCGGTCTCCGCTGCCGCCCATGGCCCCCTTTAGGATAGGCAGAGACGGTGAGTCCAATGAAAAATGCATGCATGTATTATATTTCAATATTTGCTAACAATAGAGTCTATTGTTTACGATATAATTTTATTATATAACTGACAGAATGTTCTACTTTACAAGTATTGGACTTGTTTATTTTGCGTTGTACATACTGTTTGATTTGTGAAGCCAGTAACTGGTCAAGTTAAACCTTTCCATATTACTTTATGAAGACTTTATCAATAAGAAAAATTTAATTTGTTTTATAAAAAACAAATTAAACATTTCAAATATAAAATATAATATATATATTATAAAATATATCAGTAAAATTCATTTTTAGCATAAAATTTAAATTAATAACTTTGTTATTCCATTTTGATACTTGTTCGCCTCTTTGAGAGGCATCTTCAGACCGTTTTTTTTTAAATTGCATTTTTTTGTAACAACAAACAATAGGTTTTGTCTTTGAGGGATTATTCATATCAGTGGTCGGCAACCTTACTACCTGCGGGTAATTGAATTACTCACTACAACATTTTAAGTACCCGCCAAGAAAATATTATATATATTATATAAATGTTTTTTAAAAAATAGTAAAAATTTGTTTTAGCAGGTAAAAGCTCACCAATTAAAATTTAAAAAATTGAATTTTTTTACCTAGTCTCTCAAAAGGTTGCCGGCCACTGATCTATGTACTTCTTCAGTTAACCTAATTATATTTCAGTTTATTAGGAAATTAATTTTCTTGTTTTTCTAGTTTCCCATATGCCATGGGGCTACACTGTAGTCTACTAAAATCAATTTTAGCATATCAAAGCTAGATCCCAAATCATTGTCTAAGAAGTATAGGTGAGCTGGATAAAAATGACAGTCACCATTTTTGCATTTATTACCTCATTCTGTGCTTATTGAAATACAATCTACTGTGTTTACAACAGTTTTTTGGTGACAATACAAATTTGGTTCTTCAAAGTGACTTCAAATATTTTAGAAAAACAACGATCCAGCTCACCTATTCTTCTTACACCATGATCCAAAATAATATTTACGTAGTATATTGACATATTATTGTCATATGGCTCCTGTTAATATTGTCTGTTGTCCTTTCTCTGAGATTCACTTGAGGCAATATGGTTGATTAATTCTCCTTGGAATCTGTTTTATGCCCGCGTGGGATAACGTAAATTGTGAGAGAACCTTGTATTTATTTGGTTGTCTTTATCTATAACATAGTTTTTATCTACAACATAGTTTTACAACGGTTTTCAGAGATTCGAATGAGAGGGATGGGACCTCGAGGACCAATGGGAGGAATGCGACCAGGTATGTTTCACAGACAACTTAAATACTTCTAACTGCTGAATATATTTATTTGTTATGTACATTGTTTGAAAAGTTCTAATTATTCTTTTCAATTCAGTTTCGATTCTGTCCATATTCAGATCGAAGATTTGTATTCATATGCTTTTTATGAGTTTGTTTATTCTTATGATGTTTGTTTTTTTAAACATAATTCCAGCCATGTATGATTACTCAGTGGAAATAATTACAGAGTTGTCGTGCCCAAATCCACATGCCCATTTTCTGAAATGATAATAATAATTCTAAATATATCAAAAACCTACAGATAAATAATGATTAAAAGCTCAAGTCATTTAATTTCTGTTTTATAGTATTTTTCACATTGTTCTTATAATAGTTTTTCGATTTACTTTATTAGAAACATGTGTAGACAGGCCGTTTTAACTATTTTCAGGAATGTGGACTGATGGACCGGCACCTTTTGGCCCTCGCTTCAACGGTGGCCCGCCATTTGACCGGCCGCCCTTCGACGGTCCGCCGTTTGAACGACCTAACTTCGATGAGGCACCTTTTGACGGTCCGGCCTTCGAAGGACCGTCCTTTGATGGACCGCCTTTCGACCGCCAGTTCGACGGGCCTCCGTTCGATCGGCAGTTTGACCGGCCCCATTTCGACGGACCTCAGTTCGATAGACCGCCCTTTGACGGTCCGCCGGATGCCTTCTTCGAACGAGGAGGACCTCCGCGGGGACCGCGCGGATTGCGCGCTTCTTCCGATGCCAGAAGAGGCCGCGGAGAGCGAGAAGGCGAGAGAGAAAGTGGCAGATCGCGCAGCTCACGGTGGGCCGGAAATGAAAGCCCCGAAAGGCATACGTCTAAAACCAAAACTAACAAAGATTCTTCGCCGAATGCCGCCAAACTGTACGATGATGAAAGCATCAGTGCCGTCATTGATCTCGATAAGAAATCTGATCATCAGGACGATTCTGGTGTCGATGACAAACCAAAGGTGGCAACCAAGGATACACCAAAAGTAAAAGTAGACAATAAAGAATCACCAGATGCGATGGAAAAGACACCATCTCGAGAAGCTTCAGATGGCGAAGGTATTGATGGTAAATCTGCTAATGTTGAATCATCATTAAATTTCGACATGTTTTCCAATGAGGAAGAAGATAGGGAATTTGTGTCAAAGAAAAATGGGGCTTCTTATAAAATGGAAACCTCTGATGTTCAGGAGGTTTCAAATAAACGTGATTCTTCAGATAAGGAAACATCAAACACACATCAAAACTCAAATAATGACCCATCCAATAATAAGGAGTCTTCAAATATCCTAACAGAAATAATTGACACTCGGGAAGTTTCGAATAAAACGGAATCGTTTGATACCATGGAATTTTCAAACAAAGAAGATTTCTCAGAACCGCCTAGCGTTCGTGAGACTCTTAATAATAAAGAATTCGGAAACGATCAGGAGTGCTCTAAACCTGATGACTTCCCTAGTATACCCGAAAGTTCCAAGGACCAGGAGAGTTTATACGAGCATGAATTCTTCAATGCCCGAGAGTCAACGGAAAAGAAGGACTCTAATGAAAAAGACTACTCGAACAGTGAAAGTTTGTTCTCTGATCCGATTACGAGTGCAGAAATGTTCTCAGAGAAGGAAACGTTTCCTAATATCGAGGACGCTTCCATCAGTGAGAGGCTCACGTGCGATGTACAATTTTCCAATAGCGACTTTCCTGAAAAGAGGGAAGAATCAAACTTCCCTCCGGCACAAGTAGACTTTTTTGATAAGGGAGAGAGTATCGAAGCGATCGGCGAAGGGGGCAGAGGTACCCCTTGCAGGGATGAAATGGCGGGGGGCGGAATAGCTGAGAGCTCCGCTGCCCGAGGAGACGTCGTCGGTAGCGGCAGTGCGAGCGAAATCACCACGGCTTCGTCTCCCTGACAGGCCGTAACCCTGCCGCCTCTGCCGTCTTTGCAATCTTATTTCTGCTAACGTTGGCTCTGCCACTCACCGAACAAGCCGACAGATGAACAAAACAGATGAATAATTGAGCCGGCACTCTCCGTTTTGTATATTACCTCAATTATTAATCATAATAGAATTTAATAGTGAATTTTAAAATCGTTTACGTTGTCTTTTGCGGATTTGGTTATGTTTTAATTATCTGTCTATTTTGAATTGCTCTTCGTTTGCTTATTTTCAATTCGGAGACTTCACAATATTAATATGTGTAGAAATTTTAATACTATCCATTCTTTTCTAGTCAATTTAGATAACTGTAAATCATCAATATTCTCTGTTACATTTCCATATATCAGCGGACGAAAAATTCTCCCGCTTAAGATAATACTAAGAATTATATGTTTCCACGTCTTTCTGTTTCTACAAATAGGATTCATCAGTGTTCACATTGTATAGCGTAATTTATCACTCTGCTTTATTAAAATTGGCCTATGGCTTGCAGAAAAGAATTATTATATTCAAATTTACAATTTTTGTCCATAAGCTGAAAAGAAAGCGTTGAGTTTGAAATAATACAAAATAGACAGTGGCTTTATTATCAAATCTAAAAAGGCAACTGTAACAGTTAAATATTTATTAATGTTAAAGAGAAATTGACGCACCCCCACCCCGACTGAATTGACGTGTAAATAGATTTGTTTCTAGTGGATCGGAACGGTGCGCCACGGCTGTGATTGCGGAAAACACAGGATATCTTAACAGTTGACGAAATTATTTAAAAAAAATATTTATAATGTACTTTGATCGCGGTAGAGATCTCCTGACGATCTATGAATAATGAACTGAGACGCTTTCAAATCCATACTTGATATACCAAAGATATTTGTTGATTTTTTATGAATTTTTTATATTTGTAACCAATAAAATCAGTGCCTTGTCGTGTGTTATATATGCGACAAATCGATTACATAGTTCTTTCATTTATCTGAATCACTTTCAATGTCCGTTGGCGTAGATTACTCTTAAAGCCACCACAACTAATTGTTTTTCTTTCGAATCTGTCTGCTGCGATCATTTAAAGTCTCCTCGTTGATTGCAAATAATTTTAATGATACCAATATTCCAACGCAAATATTTTGAATATCTGCCAAAGTACAACAGCGATTTCTTAACCCGAAAGCAATGCAACAATATCTCAATATGGGAAAGCTAGATCATCAATTTAAACCTGTACTGTTTGAATAAAGAAATCTTCTATAAGCATTCAACCGGAGAAAAGATTTCATAGTTTAAAACGATATAAACAATGGTGTGTTTTTGCTTGTATTTTCATAATAGTCATGCTTTTGCCTCAACTCTCAATTCTTTTTGTTTGAAGCCTAAGAAGGTTTGAAATCTATGCTGACGGATGGATCCAGATACATCTTAAATATTAACTGCTTAATAATCAGAATTGTGAAGAGTCTGCGCTTTCCGCAAAAATGGTGATATAAAGCTCGACATATTGAGAATTGGTGCTGTCGGCGACATATATAGTTTGGTATGGGATTCGCAAGGTAGGTGTTATGTTAGGTGCAATAGTTTCCTGTGTTGTGCGATCACCGCCGGCCTCAGCGCATCCCGAAGGAACTCGCCCGAGCACTCGAGTTGAGTGACTCGTGCAAGGTACTGTTCACTTTTGCATATGTCCGCTCCTTATTCATTCTGTTTTATTCAGATGTGTGCAAACTTCATCTCGGTCGTAACTGCGACACTAGCTTTACGCGAAAGCCAATCGTGCAATTTTTTGTTCGAATGTGAATCGGTGTCGCCAGCGTTAGCGTGTTGCAGGTAAACGTTTCTTTATAATTGATTAATGTGTGATTTCATTATGTTTTCTTTTTCTCTTCTGTTTTTTAATAATTATTAGGATTAGTCAATGTCATTACTTGAATGTGAATCTTATTTTTTTTTCATTTTATCTTTGAGATAAATTCCTTAGGTTAAATATTTTTTTATTTATAATTTTTAATTTTATTCTTATTGGAAATTCGATTGTCATATACCGTTTTGGTTCAATGTGTCTCCAAAAATACAGTTTTGATATATTTGTATTAGTAACACAGTTTTTACTATTTTTATGTTTTGTTCAATTATTACGGATCGACTGATCAACTGTGACATTATAAATACAAGCAATTCAAAATCCTTATAAAATAAATCATTAACGGGAATCAATTGTATTTCTAGTCTGAGCAATTCTTTTCAATATAAATAAATATGCAGATTGCTAGCTGAGCCAAAGTTATGGAATTACCTATTGGTTTTTGAAATATAAACATAAGTATTCTTTTTCAATTACATATAATTCAAAACTGTATTTTTGTTCCAGTAATAATTTTATCAATAGATGACTGTTTTTAATATTACCAATATCGATTCTCAGAAATTTCATCAATATCAGTATATCGATCTGCTGTTCGGAAGAAATTTTTTACCTATATCGTCGGCGACAACAGTCTTCTATAACCTAACTCTTTCTCTGTTATAGGCAAGATTTTTTCACGGAGCACCAGAGAGGTTTGCTTTTTATTGCGTGAAGTTTCAAGAACAAATACGGATGTGTTTCAATCTTTGATTTCTGAAACGAAATATTCGGTAATATCATGAATACTTCCAGTCGGCAACCGAACGCAGACTTCGTGTCGGCTTTTTACACTCGAAAGAAAGTAACGTGGATTATTTTCTAGATAAGTTCGATCAAAACGTAGAACATAATTATCCGTAATTTAAAAATGTTCGATGAACCTAACTTTTAGATAAAAATATTCAAAGCATTCACCGAAACACCAATTTTTGTACCATTATTAATAGCACTTGCAATATTCATATAAATCTTTTAGAAATCGTTAAGACATACCTGTGAAGAAATTTTCTTTTGACACGGAAAAAAATTATATTTAATTCTATACACTAACTATAGCGTAATTGTATACTATTGGGCATTTTTATTTTGGGTTTTCAGTTTAGCGGTAATTATTTTATTGTTATGGAGTGTAGAATAGTCTTAATCGATGTGTAAAAAAATTAATACGTTGTGTATTATGCAATAAAACAAAATTAATCAATTCTGCTTTTTTATCATTTATTCAACGAGATTAAAATGTTAACTATCCAGCAAAATTGATTATACTCCATCAACATCAATACAATTCGGTGATGTAAATATTTCTTAATAGTATTTTGTACTAGAAATAGTCGTGATTGATCGTTTTTCGATTATCGAGGACTTTATAATTCTTGTATTGTTTGTATGCTTTTTCCAGATGAAGTTTGCACACTTCTGGATATCATTTCATGTACATCTGTTGATTGAATTGGCATTTACTCAGTGGGATGCGTTACAACAGTGAGAATCAAAATGCGTATATTTTAATTTATGTCAATTTGATCCACACTGTTATAGTTCACTTCTGCTGATGTAGAATAATGCATTTTGATTTTGTCAATACAATTTGCTTAGAGAGATTCCGGCGCATTATCCACGATAACGACAAGGAAGATTAATCAGTATAAATGTATGGCTTCATTTTCCAGCGATTTAGTAATAATTTTTATATTGCGTTAGAATTTTTACAGCAACTTTATTTAACTTTTCTGTGACCAAACTTAATTTTGTAAAGTAATTTCATTTTGTCAACTAACTTCATGCTTTGTTGACTAATTATTGAAGATTCTGACCATACAATCGAGTAGGACGAAAGCCTTTTCAATTACGGCGACCAACAAGTAAGGCATTAATGATATCATTAAGCTTCTATCTTTGGGGAGATGACCATATTCGCCCTATTCCATGTTTGTTTTGAGTCGGTGCAGATCAACCGTCCACTTGTCGACAAACTCAAAAAAGTACCATCGATATTATTCATTGTTTTTCCAACCATGTCTGCTACCAATGTGTAGTATACAGAATCTAAATGAAGCATTTCGGCATAAGTTGTTATTACAACTTCTTGTTATTTAGTCACTAAACTTTTTTCAGATAATCTAAAGATAGAATGACTGCTATTAAAGGATTAGCGGTTCAGCTAATCACTCGCTACTTCCTGTTTTTAAGATTGAATATGAACATCACGGACGTTAATGCCTTTCAACACATAAGGTTTTCTTATGGGGATTAAAACTAATAGATACCTTAACTGAATAGGATGAACGCGCAAGAGTGCTGACCACCAGCAATATTCATTTTATTGTTAATAGAAATAAAAAAGTTACAATACAAATTCAATGCGATCAATTAATGAGCACATGTAGCTTGCAAAATAATAACACTTTTAAGGTGTTAACTGTCAATTCTTGGTGGAAAGACATTATATTTTAAAATCAGTTGATAATGCTCGTTATGAGCGAAACCGGTCCTGATCATTATAAATATGTGGAAGTAGTACAAATGAATTGTGTTTTATTTTTAAAAAAATAACAGTTTATAACTATCATATCAAATTCTTTAGTCAAGAATGTCTGTGTTTTTAAATTTCCATTCATAATTATTTTGAATTGACATCCAATGGATGGGTACGGTCACATTTATTATAGCCCTGATTTTTTTTGCATGCGGGATACTTTCCAAAGACTATTGTGTAAAAAAGCACATAAAAAGGGCAGATAGGTTCCATCACTTAAAATACCTCCAAAATACAAAATTCTCTAACTCAAAAATAATTGAAATTTATTTTTTATTTATATATGAAAACAGCTTCATAAGATACAGACATAATAAGCAATAAATTAATATGATTTGCGATTTAAATTATACACCAGAGAGTATAAAATTGAAACACGAATGTGTATAAACAATAACAAGTCGGGCATGGGTCCTGAACACTTGCATCTTAAAATTCATTTGCTTTATTTACTGTACTTAATAATGCTTTTCGTTTTTTGTAACCGTGTAAAAGCAAAAAATTAATTGGCCTGTCCTCTTGCAAAAAGAGAATCGGGTGTATACCGGCTCATTTGTTTGACCACGCGCCGAGTGAGCCATATGAAGTTTCAATGAAAAAAGAGGTCAATATTATTTAAAATTGCATGAATACAATTAAGTAAAATTGTGGGAATTCCAAGTGCGAAAGAATAGATCAATACAAGGATTTTCTGTAGTAGGTTGTTTACCTTTTGACATCTGCTATATGTATGTAATGAAACATACGAAGTATTTTTTAGGACTTGACCGTTTTTGTTAGAGTGAAATGGTTCTGAGTGACGTCTATGGATGACAAAAATGTGGAATCATTTTTTTTTATAAACATTCAAGTAATTCATAAAGTATAGCTAACTAAAATTAAAAAAAAGCTTCTTGATTGATTACAGCATTCCTTGTTATACTATTCCACTAAACTTTTACTGTAGGGTGCCAGTGAGGTGCTCAACCCTTTAGTCTCATAGGGCTGATCTATTGGTGCACCTAGACTGAGTTGAGAAGCCTCACAGAGCCGATCTATCGGTGGAAACTGAAGGGTCATATGAAAAATGATTATAAAGGGTTTTGATGATTTCTTTAAATATGCTATGTAAATTTTTACGCCTTTAGATTGGCTCTGTGAGGTTTTTCAACACAGTCTAGGCCGGCTGACAGATCGGACCTCTGAGGCTTAATGGGTTGAATATACCTATTATTTTCTTTCAATAAATTCATTTATTCAACAAAAATGCCTTTTAACGGTTAATACTTATTGTTTGAAATGATGCCGTTAAAATTTATACTGATGTTATGGTTCTTCAGTTCTTCAAGTAAATAAAGTTCACTTGATTTTTATTTCATTCATCTCTGTAATTGATACAAAAAAATTCCCACCTGTAATTGTATATATATATATATATACACACACACACTCAAATCTTCTTCTTAAAAAAAAAAAAGAACGAATACATATTTTTACTTTTAAGGTGTTAACTGTCAATTCTTGGTGGAAAGACATTATATTTTAAAAAAATAAAACAATTCATTTGTACTACTTCCACATATTTTGTGGAAAAATGTATCATATTCCACAAAATATGTGGAAGTAGTACAAATGAATTGTGTTTTATTTTTTTAAAACATATTTTTACTATATTATTACATAAATTATTTGTTTTAACATAATTCCTAGAAATAAAATTACATATTTTCAATTTAGCGCGTTATTGTGTCTCGGTGTTTAATAAACGGCATCAAATTGCATACGGTGTAACAGCATAACAATAATTGTATCTATCCTTTACGGCAGCGGTCGGCGACTAGGGCCAATAGCATTTTTAAGGTGCCCGGCTTAGTACATTGAAATATATATTTTTTACTCGATAATCTAAAAATATTTTAATAATTATTTTGGACATATGTTTTTTAAGTATCGTGCCCAAAACAGCGGTTTATTAGCCACAGTTTGTCTTAACCTTTTTTTGTAATTTACTTTATGCTCACAACACTCCCCTCCAAAATATATTCCTTTTATCATAAGCAAACCGTTTTGGATGCCCGTCCAGTAAAAAGCTTGCTGACCTCTGCTTTACGGGATTGTTGCCACTCTCATTAGCAACAACGCTAATGAGAGTGGTTCAAAAAAGCAAACAACAGTCAGTTGTAGGCAAAGAGCGCATGAGCTAGCTAACCACCATGTATTTTTGGAACACTTGCAAAATCAACAGCACGATGAAACACGTGCGTTCAATATTGGGTTTTTATTATTACGTTATTTACACGATTTTCTATACCGCAGTGATTTTTTAAATTCAGGGAACCGATCTTCGATTTTTCTACATATTTTATCACTTTTTTTTTAAGCAGTTTTTGGTGGAACTTATCCACCGTGTAAAAAAAGAGTTGAGTGTATATGAAAATAGAAAAATGTATCAATATTCGAACTAGCGATTTCATAGTTAATAATTACGTAATATATTTTTGAGGATATCAAAATACTCATTTGATAATATATTGACCCACATTTTTTTTTTGCAAATTTATCGATAGTTTTCCAGCTCGAATGTGCCAGCTTATTACTACGCTTGTGCTTTGATGATGATCAAATTTTATTAACATTTAAATCAATTCTCAATATATTTATACACAACTATATAAAAAAAACAGTTAAAATGTCAGATAGGTACATAACAAATATATAAGGAAAAGTTTCCATATATTATAATATTTGAAAACTTTCATTCCTCCCATTAAATAATGCAAGTCTTTCTATATTGTGAAATATCTTATTATAAATTTTGTCTATAGTAAATAATTAAATAATACATACATCAGGTTTGTCACATATGTTTTTTTTTTATTTCATCCATTTAAAACCACAGCTTTTGATTCTTTGCAGGTATTTGTATTGTGTGTATTGCTACACCACAGATTGTATTTATATTATGAAGGAATCTCTGTCTTGTTAAGGGTAAATGAAATGGTTTAGAGTGACATCTATAATGAAACATACTAAGCAATTTTTGTAAGGACTTAGTGAGAGTGAAATCTATGGATGAATTTTTTTTTGAATATTAATGCAATTTGAATTATTGAGATTTTGTACATTTCCATGTATTACGTCACTAACGACGTGGGTTTCCCACAGTCGATGTCTTAAATTATATCTTAAATTCATGCAATTCATAAAATCTACCTAACTAAAATTTTAAAAACATCTCAGTTGATGAAAGCATTCATTGTTATATTATTCCACATTAACTGTATAGGGCGCCAGTGGCGTGCTTAAACAGAGACCTATTATTTTTCACACTGTTTAAACCTGCCACCGGTGCCCCTTCTATTCAATACAGTAAACGTTTAGTGGAATAGTATGATAAGGAATGCTATAATCAACTAAAAAATTCAGCTAGCTGGATTTTGTGCATTACATGAATTTGGATTATTGAGATTTTGTACACTTCCATGTATTTTGTCACTAACAGTTAGTGACAAAAATACAAGTGTACAAAATCTCAATAATCCAAATTTGATATTGAAATTCCATCAAGCACCCTCAGTTGATGTTTTAAATTACATTACATGAATGTTTGTCAAAACATATATAACATTTTTTTCATCCTTAGATGTCTCTCTGATCTATTTTACTCACCCTTATGCAACTGTAAATAATTCTTTCTTTCTGAATACTTTTGAATTCATCAGTCAAGAAAAACAAGAGTGTAATAAATTTTTTTTCTATACCATATACATGTCAATAACATTGAAGGTAACACGTTCTTGCAGTCACAAATATGGTTTTCTTTGGCATACTTAGAAATATAATTGCAAACCTTATACATGGCTTACTATGCCTTATAAGTATCTAACGTTTATATAGAAGATACAAATACGACAAATATTATTTACGAGATAAAATATTATACGTCTAGGATCCACACTGATACCTGAGTTAACATTTCGAGAATCGCCTTAATCCTTATTTTGTAAACAACACATTAACAGAGTGGCGAATTGCCGCTTTCCAACTACTATAAGAATTACCAGTGATTTTACAATTATAATAGCATTGTGGGTTTCGATGGGATGCAATTCGACGAAAGGATAAATATATACAATCATTCCACATTTAGTGACATCTGATAGGTGATTCAATGTATAGGATACAGCAACGGGAATTTTGGAAGGTTCGGGGTGTACAAAATCTCAATAATTCAAATCTGATATTGAAATTCCGTCAAGCGCCCTCAGTCGATGTCTTAAAGTGGTTGATGTCAAACTTATTTCATAATACATTATTAAAAGACAAAAAGGACCAACGTCTTGATCCGGATTCTACATGATGTAATAATATCTCCATATATATGAAAAAAAGAGATCTCTGTCTGGGATGAAATACATTAATTTTAAGGCATATTTCATAAAATTGTCTTATCAAATTTCTAGAATTCCATTATAATAAGGTGAAAATATCAATGTTTTTAGTTTTACATAAAACACCTGATTTCATAAAATTTTATTGAGTCTTATATTATAACATCTGCTAATGATAAACCCAGTTGAAAGATATTGGATGAAATATTTCTCAGATTTCAAATAATTATATCGTTTAGATGTTCGCTTTTAAAATGTGTTCACTTGCAGAAAGTGTTAAGTAAGTTTACCTATTAATATCATGGTATTAACTGGTGTATTAGTGGAACTCATTCAAAATTTGTGGTTACTCTTTTATTCTTGTGTGGAAAAAAAATAGCATAAACAAAAATTAAAATGAATAGATAAAGTAGAGGGAAGGAGCGGACTACTATTATCTCTCTTCAGTGAGCAAGGTCTAACTCAACTCACCGCGAGTTGAGTCTTTGATGAGAAAAGAATACATTGTTGGAACGTTGTTCTTCAAATTTTTCATACACTGTTATTGGGAGTCTTAAAATATGACGTCATAATATCAACATAAACAAATCCTATTTTTTAAAGAGAATAAAATTTGAAGATCATTAATCTCCTACCGAGTATGACTTACGCCTTATATATATTATACGTAATATATGTAGCTACTTTTCAAAAGCAGCCATATCCATGTTTAGGTATTTTCGCTTTTTTTTGTCAATTGCTATCGACCTACATGCTTTTAACATTTCTGCATTTAAAAAAATGGTCCAAATTAAATACACGGTAAATCAAAGTCAAAGTTAGACATTTTTTTCAAATCCAGCCACATCCACTTATCCTTAGATATCAAAATCAACCATATCCATATAAGCCAATTGCTGACCGCTATTAACTCAAAATGGCTACCAGTCGTTTGCGAATTTTCAACGGAACTTGAGACTACGCGTCTTCTTTATCGATTTTCAATAAGTACAATTGAACATTGCAAATCCCTCCCAACACCCTCAACAAGGTGAGGAATCGTGTGATTCCAGCATCATCAGCAAAACGCGCCAAAACCAAGGAAAATCGGTAAATTGTATTCACTTTCTTCATAAGTAATTGCAAAAGTGGCGTTTTGCAGGAGAAGCATTTTAAGATTTTTTTTCAACATTTATCTTTTTTTTTTCAAAAAATATTTTTACAAATTTTAATTGTTGATATTTTGTACATTTCCAAGTATTTCGTCACTAACGACCCGGGTTTCGCCTTTCGAAATCTTCAGGCATTTGAGCATACGAATGCATGTGTATTTAATCAATTCGACCATATACTTCATCGAATCAAGTCATACATCTGATATGTCTGATGTCCTACTTACATTTCATGAGAGCATGCAATATTTTAATAGTCGGTTTATTTGCATAAATTTTTGATGTCGCCATTGAACGGGTGGGGAATGTTCGTTTATTTTGGTTTATTTATGTTTGTCATTTTTCTGGGGTGGGGAATGTAAGTATATTATTACATTTGGAATATATTTCGTCTTCTAAGGGTGGGGAATGTTCGCGTATTTATAACATTGAGACTAATGTTGTAAATACATATTATTTCATTTTGAATAAATAATTGTATATTTTAGGGTGGAGAATGTTGGTATACTATTGCATTTTGAATGTACATTTGGAATATACTTCGTCATTTTGGGGTGGAGAATGTAAATTATTTACAAATTAATCAAATGTTTTATTTATAAAATATAATGCCATTCCACGAAGAACCGACAGTTAACACTATTGTATCGAAAAAATTTCCTAAAAATAAATTTTATTTACCATAAATATTTATTTTCCTGATTCGGCCCAGAATAATGACGCCATTTTACATGTAAAATGGCTCCCACTTTTTATCAGAATGAGCCAAATCCTCGTGGATGTGGTTTGATTTGTGACAAACCTAGCCATGTCCAAAAACGCATTTTTTGAGTAATCTATGCAAATTACATGAAACAAATAATACAAAACTTCTCGAAATTTAATCTTTTATAATCGTATATCTATAATCTTCCAATATTGTCACGGTGTACACAAAGAAACAAATAAGTGGGTTTTTCTCCAGTTCATCCATTTTGGATATGACTTATGATGCAAGGCATGCTGTGAGGGAGGAAAATATGCAAAATATATCTTGTTTTTGAAATTCAATTTTATTCTTCTCACGAGTTTTACACCATAATTTCAAATCCTCTAGAGTCTCTAATATTCCATTTTTAACATTCCGCTAATTTATTATTTAGTCCCTTTTCTTTTTTTTGCTGTTAATCCATGTTGAGGGTTGCGACAAATGAAACACGATTTATCTGACAATCCGAATCACAATACTAACGGTGACGTCTAAGGTCATGCCCGATCCATAACGCAAATCGGATTTTTAATTACTGCACATGCGCGGGTAAAGCAAACTTTTTAGCGCATGTATGCGAAATTTCGTCAGAGGTCGTACGTTTATCATAGATAATATACTATAACGTTTATCGAGCGATGACGGCTGAATAGAACGCAGATAAATGTCAATCAGAACACGTACACTTTTTGAATTTAGAGTATAAACGTGGAACTTTGAAGTAGTTTTGTTTGATAATTACGTAAAATTATAATTTAACAGTTTTACAAAGATGAGAAAAAAAGGCTTTTCATTTCCGAATTGTAAGGCATACGGAGCATCTACCGCATGTATGGACAGCACGTCATTGATATATATGTATTATTTATCAGACCCAATGCAGTCTATCCTTCATAATATTTAAATTTGCATTTGTCCTGCTATGGCAAGTAAAAATGCACACTATCAAGACACAGTCTGAGGAATGAAAAATAATACTCATTTCAATTTTATTTCTTTAAATAAAATTAGTTAATACTTCTGACATGGCATGAATCGAAGTAGGTATCAATGAAAAATTGATAACATTGAAATTATCGAAAATCATTCATTGCTCAGAATATGTGCTTTGCAACATATTCAACTTCTAATTGTCATCCAATGTTGATGGTCCGCAAAACATTTTTTGATTTTTTGGTGATCCGCAGATGTAAAAAGGTTAATCACTTTTAAGGTGTTAACTGTCAATTCTTGGTGGAAAGACATTTTAAGTAAATGTATAGTACAAAAAAGTAGGTACAGTAAATACAAATGAACAATACACTATGGAAAAACCAGGTGGAATTATCTTGTTTAACGGAACCAAAAAATGGGGTTACTCTGCCTACCGTTGGGTGTTTTTGCCTAGTCCATTTTATTTTTATAAAACTGCTCACAAATTACTTATTTCAATGTCTATATCAATGATTCATGTATGATATTAAAAATGGTTCTGCGTTGGAACCACTTAATACTGCAAACTGTGTCTAGCCTCATTTCATATCAGTTTTGCGCCATTTTAGTGAACTTCGAAAATCCAGATTGGACAGTGATTTCTTCAAACTTGTATATAAAAAACTATATGAGATAATCTTCTAATAATCTATCACGTATCTTATTGATATCTTGGGAATAGTTTAAGCATTTTTTTTAGATATATTTGATGATACATAAGTCACTAGACAATGTAGTAAACGAAATCGAATTATATTTTGGGGTTACTTTGCCTACATTAGAGATGTCAAAAAGAAAAGTAGGTACCTAGTTAGGTATATTATTATTTAATTAAGTACGATTTTAAAGTTTTCCTGCTTATAAATTAAATAGGTATTTTACTTCAATTTGAAAGTAACTATTTATAGATTTTCGTTTTCATAATTAACATTTAGAATATAGAATTTTGTTTCAGGGTAAAATATATATTTTGTTATGCAGTTATTTTATTTTTCATTAGACTTCACCGTACTTCATTTCGTTGAAGTCAGATATTTTTGTATGTCACCTATGTATGTGACGAGTTATCTACTTACTTAATTGAGTAATAATAAGTAAATACTTACGGACTACCTACATGTTAAAAAAGTTACCTTCAGTATGAATATTATGGCCGGAAACTAGTATACGACAGTATATATTGCAGAATTTTTAGTAATGACCACTCTTACTTCTAACTTGACGTTTCCTTCACAAACGAGAACCACATTTCCTCTGTTGTTTTCGTCTAGACATCTCTGCGTGCTCTTTCTCCGGCGGAAAATTGGTCAGAAAATACATCACGATGGAAATAACGGTGAAAACGGGAGATTTTGTGAACATCAATATCTCTAATTCTAGCAAGCCTGACGCAGTATGTGCCGAAAGAAGATTTCAAAAATCTCTTACTATTTTGGATTTTAAGGTTAGAATACTTTTATTCGATTTTGTCTAATAATCAATATTTTTTTCATAAATATTTTTGATTTTCGGTGTAAAACTATTGGAATTAGCAACAGGTTACTCTGCAACTGTTCAACAAGTATTTAAAATTAGTTTTTCGTAGCATGTGCTCAGTGCACGCCTTATTTGCGATAACAAGTGTTCGATGTCCATGTTCCACTATCACGTCAGATGAATCTGGTAATGAAGTTATGTTAGATACGATTTTTGCCGTAAATTATCACAATTTTATCAATAAGTATTGATTATTAGTGGTCGCATTGTACAATCTTAAAACTAAATTTTTCTGAAAAAAATGAAACTGGAACATTGTTATGGCAGCATTATATACCGGGCCGACATTCCAATTTTCGCAAACGGAAAGAAAATGATATTTTCTCGATTCCTTTCATTTCTAATGTCAATTTTTTTTGTAACATTGTGGATTTCTGTGCTTGCCTTCTTTTTGATATTTCATTGTCAGCGAATATTGCATTGGTGACGAAGCCTCTTTTTTGAGAATAAAACATGTGAGAACATTGAAATATACTGTGAACCTCCAAAATCTCTTGTACCGTGAACAAATTCTTCAGTAACAATCCATTTTTATACTCTTTCATATATAAACTAATTAAAGAAATTCTGCCTTTCTGGATGCTCTCGTTTAAATACGACCGCAAGTGTGCAAGTAGTGCAAGTGGTTAATTTTGGGAATGACTATCGGCTAGTCAGAACATCCTCATCATCATTTCGCTTCATTTATGGATATGGACACAACACAACACTTTTTTATACTTATGAAATCGTCATTCAGAATATGTATAAAATAACATAACAAAATATATTACACTTATTAAAAATATTTGCACATAGATAAAATAGTTTGCAATATAAATACTCGCACTTTGAAATCGAAGCTGTAATTAAATGTCACGTATTCTTCTACCCTATATTTGGCCGCCTATATTGTCTTTGCTCCATGCATTAGAATACATTGCACAAACCAAACCAACCCTAACATAACCTACTACAACTTAACTCACTTTGTTAAAAGAATTCGTGACTAAGCGGAAAATATTTGTTTGTTCAAAGTTTGAGTGTAGTAAGTTAATACTATCTAATTCAAAGTGCAAACTATCGAATTTAAAGTTCAAGTGTACCAAGTGAATACTACCCAAGACAAAGTGCAATTATTTATAACCCATTAATTATTAGTACCCAAAATTATCATTTGCATTCTCTCATCTTTGATCCATTAAAATCATTATGCACAAAATATGAAGCCGTAAGACCTGTTTTCTTTTCTTTTAGATGAAACTAGAGTTGGTAACGGGTGGCTCTGCATCAACGATGAGGCTAGAACTCTACGATTCGCAAAACAAGCTCGTCTGCGAACTGTCAGATAATGACGCACTTCTGGGATCATATCCAATCGACGACGGCATGCGTGTACACGTAATCGATAAGTTTCTTATGCTATACGAATTCACTGATACTGCCAACATTGAAAAGTATACACTGTCTGAAGATGAATACAACAAAAAATCGGATACTGTAAGGTCATTCTTACAAAAGAATAAATTGGGGAAATATAATGAAGAAGAGATGAAGCAGCTGAAGGAACAGCAGGAAGAAGAAGCAAGGCAAGAAATGAGGTATGATTTGTCATCCTTGCATTATTGTTGAAAAATTTGACGGTTCGGTTCATTATATAGCTATCTACTCTCGCTTTTTATTCATGGGGATATATTGTCGAGAAATACCATGAATATAGACTTTCAATACACACAATAAAACAGGTCCTATGTTTAGTTAAATTTGCCAAAAATATTTATGTGTTTAGTAATGTTTTACTTGCTAAAGTTAATTGTCAAAACAAGGAACATAATTATTGTGACTAATAAATAATAGAAAAATACATTATTGAATACCTAAATATTGCATATGAAAAATATGTATGGTTTTTAAATTTATGAACATGGTGGATTAACATTATGTTATTGACAATTTAAGTACCTGAGGTTTCTCAGATGCATATAGTGCCTCCCTTCAAGAATGTAAGATTTAAAAATAAGTTACATTGTTTTTTATCATTCCAAGTTAATTGTTGGATGCAAACAAATCTCTAAGTTTACTGAGTGATTTTACCCCACCCAAGCAGATTTTCTGTTTAGTTGTTTACTAAATATTGCACAATTTCTTAATCTATTTATTTTGTCATCAGATTGGCTTCAACGATCCCTGTAGACTCGCGCTGCGAGGTCAGAGTGCCGAAGCAGCCTTGCAGAAGAGCGACCGTTATGTATAATGGAACTTTAGAAGGCAGCAATAGAGGAGGTATCTGGATCGGTGTTAAGTATGATGAACCTCTTGGGAAAAATGACGGATCGTAAGTTGTCGAAAAATCTGCATCATACTTTAGTTAATCGGCTACTTTCAATTTCAAAAAACAAAATAAATATTGATAATTTAATTCCAATTTTTGTGTAACGGTGTGAAACTTGTTTTGGTTCTTAGAGAAACTTTCATTGATAGCAATGTAGTCAACGCTGTAGGGTTTTTGTCCATTTGGAGGGAGGTCATGACTCTGAATCCTGGAAAAGAACTTTTCATACGATTTTAAGTTGATTTATGGGTTTGTATGCAATGGAATATATTTTCAATATATTCTGAAAATAAAGCACAGAAAGAGCGACTAGCACACTTCTAGGCTTTTCTTATCGCCATCCTTCTTTCTTTACCTTCTTTGAAGAGACTGAAAATGAAGTTTCACTCTATATTCATTATTTTTTTTTGGTAATATTTTTTTTTAACTATTTGTTTCAGGATCGAAAGCAAGAGGTACTTCACCTGTCCACCCAAATATGGAGGATTCGTAAAGCCAGTATTCATAACAGTGGGCGATTTCCCGGTGGAAGATTTCGATCTCGAAGATGAGATATGATCGCCGAGCACCTACTCGATAAGAAACAATATGTGGCATTGCTTGTCATTTAATCAGTTAACGCTTTCTCTGTTAGTGCGCGCTCGCCTTCTTCTCTTAACATTGTGATTTTCCCGGACGGGGGTCGAATGAAATAGACTGATTTTTATTGTGGTTTGAATTAACCGTGTGATATGTTCAAAAAATTATTAGTGAAACTCAAAGTAAGGTTAGTCAGTTAACGGCAGTTATTTGGAACACATTTTAAGTATGCATTGACTAGATCAATTCACAAGTAAGCGGATTATTAACCTACCATACTTAATTCTGCACAACAATTGAAAAGATATTTTGGACAAAAACTCAAGTACATGCTTGGTTGATCAATTCTTCGCGTTTTTTAAATGTTTATTTTAATTTTCATACGATTTCTATACTTATCATTTTAATTACCGCAGTCTTACTGCCAATATGTTCCTCACTCTTGTAATCAAAATTATATCAAACATCAAATGCTCTATTTAATTCCTTTTTTACCGTTCGTAGCCACTATAAATAGACTGGTCGAATATTTTTACATTAAAGTTTGAAACATGGCTTTAAAATGTCAGGTTTAGTAGGGCAGATGGCTCTCTAAACCAGAATGATTTGTCTGATGCTGTGATTTTAAATGCATTTAAAACATATCCATGGTTAGGCCTAAAACATGACAGCAAAAAAATTAAATAAATATTCAGCAAACGCCTCGCTTTTACCATTTATTCTTTAAAGGTTTCGTTTTGTTCTGTTAAGATTTTGTAATGAACGATAAGCAAATTACAAGTACACAATGTTTTAATAACAATTGCTAAATTTACCTCTAGAGTAAAAGTTTGATAAATTCATTTGCTATCGAATAATCATAGCTTACTGTTAGTCGAACGCGGTCTTTGCACAATTGTATCCAGTAAACTGTCATTAGCATTCCAATCTCAAAATTTTAACTGATTTTATAATATTGTTTTATTTTCCTTAGCATATCTTAAGCGACGGTTCATGTCCAATGTTCTGTCACGGTCAGTATTCCATTTCCACGGGAAGGTGCCCAGTAGATTCTCAGACGTGTGTCGGAATTCACTACACCGATGTGTGTCTGATTTTTGCAAGCCTGCTTGGCACCTAAAGATATTACTATTATTAATAATATTTAATCATCCATGTGACGAGGCATCCATTATTAATTGATACAGGTAGACATTTTGTTCTTGAAGACGAAATGATCTCTAAGCAAAAACCTTGTTTATCATAAACATTTTTCTAATACTACATCAAATGTAGGCATCGATTTGATTGCCAAATATGGTTTATAGCATTTAGTCATTAAAATAAATATTTCAACCTGCTATATTAATTCAAACAGAAGGCAATCTTAATATACAAATTTGTGATGTTTACATTGTCATTAATTTCATATGATAAATAAAAAACACTGAAGACTTTTATAATACCACTTGTCTATGGCCCTCTGAAGCTGAGAGTTCAATATACTTTTTAAATAAGACCTTTATAGCAAACAAAATATCTGCAAGGTTTGAATATTAGAGACTGCTTTCTATTTAAAAAATCTGTATCTTTAGTCTGCAAGCGACCAAACAACTATTAAAATGTGTATGATTGATATTTGCTGATATTATAATGTTGAGATAACGGCAAAACATTTAACCATCTTTTCATGAAGAATGTCTACTTATATCTATCGTAGTCGACGGTAATTAGTTCTGTGGATTTCATAGGTCACAAATTATAGGTTAGTACGATTTTTAATATCAATTTAATAAGATGTCGCAAGAAATTCTTTGGAATAAAAATATAGCCCAAGCAAGAATGATATTATTCGATCGACAGATCTGTAAATCTTGTGTCACAATATTTTCAGACTTCGACAACGGAAAGGAGATTAAGAAAATAATGCGCATGCATGATAAAAAGATGTTTCCAAATATATTATTTCCATTTATCATATTATTATGTTATTTATTTTTAATGCCTTCGTGAAATACATATCCACTGTAAATTTGTAACATATATATCGGCGAGGCAAGTAGTATTTTGTTTTTAAATTGTGAAGATTCATTTATCATTTCATTTATATCTGTTTTAATTGTTTAAATGACTGCTGTAAGGATTACATTGCAATAGTATTGGAGAAGTTATAGTGTATTAAGGTACCATCCATCTGCAAGCGATAATAATATCAACGCTGGAAATTTCGATTACTGTACTGCTTTATTGTCCAATAAGATTAAACCCTTATCCTGCAGATGACCGTTACACATGTCATAGAGATTCCAGCCTAACATTGTAGCTGATTTAAGAACGCTTAATTGAAAATATAGCTAGAGCTACAGGAATTGTTATGTATTTTATTATTTTAAAGGTATGGTACCAATTGATATTTTTGGCTACTTGAAAAAATATTACAATATTTCAAAAGTTTGGTGGTTTTCTTTGGAAATTTTAATGCATACAATTGGTTTAATTGCTAACTATGCTGCGCTAGTAATGCTTAATCATCTTTTTTTTTGTCTAATATTACTGTACACGTAGTTGATTAGTTCAATTGTCAGTAAAACTAAACTAAAATGGAAGCTTTGATACTGTTTGGTTTGTCCAACTAATACTTGTTCCATTATCAGTTAAAATTTACATTTGGGCTGTGAAGGACTCTTACTGTGAAGGGTTTTTATTTAATTATTAAACCAATTTGAAAACAGGCTGTCCTTGATTAGGATGTGGCAATTATACCACTCACTAACATCTTGTTAAGGCGGAAGCTACAGGCTTATTTGTGAACTTCAAATAGTTATACCGTGCCCTGTGATTTGTCAGTCTGAGTGAAGGTATTTCTCTCCTCAACCATATTCTACCTAAAAAGATAATTTAAATGGAACCAAAATTGAATGTTTGACATGTAAATTATTAAGACAGCGTACAGCTTAAAGCGCTTAAATACGATAGTAAATGAAATGGGATTTTTAAGTGAATCTGAAATGGCCTATAAGCGGTAATTGAAATTTCCATAAGTACATTGCACATTGGCACCCAACTAATTTAAATATAAATGCATATGAATAAATCTTACATTATTTACCACCTTTATTTAATTATATTGATAAATCTCTTTGTATTATTTATTTCGAATAATTTTATTAATGAACTTATTCCAGATTATTAAAATAAATTTGGCTGTACAGCGGGTTAACGCTAATAAAATGATAATACTAATTTTTTTATATCTTTGCACATTCCCTGTTCTAACAATTATGTAATTATCATGTATGATGAATTTCAATAAGAAATCTTTATTCAAAATACAAATCATTGTTTTTTTTTATTTTGTCCATAAAACTAAGTTAATATCTTCCACATACCCAAAGTAACTTGTTTGTTTTCTCAATTGATTTTTTTTAAATCTCATGCTTATCACTCCCTATTTAGTATTTAGAGCATATGGATGCTACTGGATTTAACTCTACAGAAATTGTTCTACGGTCGCCCAACCTCACTTTTTCAAAAGTAAAAATAGAAGAATGGGACTTCAAATTTAGTAATTCTTAAAATGTCAAATAAAAGTCAGAATGATATTGAAAATACAAAAATGTCCAACAGCTATCAAAAAGAATTCAGGATCGACGATGAGGCAAAATTTCTGAAAATATTGTCGCGTTAATGTCAGTAATTTGTATCTGGTAATCTGGCAAGCTAGGATTTAGCCTTCTGGAGATCATAAAGTAATATACTAATACTGGTGGCCTTCTGATTCATTCTGTTAGTCTTGATTTACGACGGATCGGCGCATAAATAAAGTATAGTCTATGGGATCAGCGAATGACATTTCACACCATAGATAATATACTAATTTTTCACATTTTTTAAATTATTTGATCACGACGCACCATTGTCTATAACTGATGCAATAATGTGAAAAATAGATAATGCAGTATCAACTATGGTTATTTCGCCTACCATGTATAATACCGCCTAATAAATATTTTGTTTATATAACCACAACTTATTTTTACACTTGGGTAGACCAAACTTTTTTCTTATGAAATTATTCTCAATAGTCAATTGTTCACATTGAACCTTCTGGAATTTCTCGTAAAACTTTACTTTTGTGTGCAAATGCACACAATGCCAACGGAGTAGTTATCTCTATCTCTATCGCACAACGTTACTTGTATATGAGCAAGTAAGATACAAAAGCATACCCTTATATCGTGGTTGTAATACGTGATTGAGCGAGAAAGAACAACACGGCTCGCGCCTTACACACCAATTACAAAAATATTGTTTTAGAATAATTTACCAAATTCTAGATGTTTAAAAGGTTTAGTGTGATCGACAAATGATTTTGAATAATGTTAAAAACAAATATCTTGTCTACTCGAGTGTTAAAATAAGTTAAGGCCATTATAAACAAAATATTTTTTATTAGGTCATTATAAACAAAATATTTTTTATTAGGTCGAAATAATCCCAGTTGGCGGTACTTTCAGCTGTCGGCTACATTTAGGTGGGCATGAGCAACTCATTATTCAGCATTTTCGAATTTGGATAATTAATACTATAGAGTAATATATTATTATAGAGGCAGCACCTACACTATGAAGTTGTTCACTATGGTTGGAATTGTTGCCAACTTTTACTCGGAGCAGTATATAGGTATTGTTACATTTTTTATTCAAAAAATGGCTCGAAAAGGGTAGGATCGATTTTTAGGAATGAAAAATGAGTTGTTTAACACAAAATATATTAAATTGATGAAAAATTCTCACATAACAAAAAGTACAGCAAATAATCAAAGAATCTATAGACGCAAAGATATTATCAGTTTAAATAATAGAATATGTAACACATATTTTTTACTTCCGTTATGAAGTAAATAAGGTTACGGTTTGTTTTACAGTAAGTTCAATAAACTTAAATAAAGCTAATGTTTCAGCAGAAAAGATAACAAAAAAAGTAGTCCTAAAAGTAAAAGGTAAATTTTGAATACATAAGAAAGGTGTGACCGTTATCCTCAATCTGAGGCTATGCAACCTGGAGTATGCTGACGCCGCTGTTATATTTGACAAATCTGCCAAGGGTATTCCGGAAACAATGGACAGGTTGCAGAGCAACTCGTATCGCATTGGCCTCAAAGTCAATGCGAGTAAAACCAATGTACTCGGCAAGAGTTTCTGTCTGGACCCTGACTACCCTCTGACAAGAGCGGGGCAACACATTGAGAGAGAGTAGACAGCTTCAGGTACTTGGGGGTGATTAGCGGCACGTGGATAAGATATCTGGGGGTGCTGCAGTTGATTAAAAATAAAAAAATCTTGATTTGGATTATATTTTACTATTAACATAAAAATTATTAAAATGAAACATTTCATGTATTTTTATTTCATTATAAAATTGATTCTTCTGTCCCCTTTCCTTGAAAAAAGGTCTATCACGTTTTAATTATTCATAATCGTTGATATGAATAACGTCGTATAGATAAAGCCATCAATCTTTCCTGAACAATGGTCGCAATGGCGATACTTATATATGTCTTAATACTTTTTATTGGCGAAATACATCGTTCTGGCGCTGCCGTAGTCGTTGGATTTGTAAGTAGAATTTGAATAAGTTTTGTTATTTCCTGAAGAACTTTCCATAAATTGCTTGCAGAAATAATTTTAATACAGTAAGTTGGACAAATAAAAGAATATCTATTGATAGTATCGTACAGTCATTGCCGATAAAAAAGAAAGGGGATCGAAATGGTGCTGAATTATCAAGGAAGAGTGACACATTTGTTTATTTTCTTCCATTATTATTATGTCAAGTTCCTTACTAAATCTTGCAATCTGACAAAAGTTTTTAAAGGGGTCACTTAAATGGGAGTTGACTCCATGCACACAACGATTGAAGAGCATTTAACGAAGAGAAATACATGTCCCCGCAGAATATTTTGTAATATGTTTTATAATGTGTTACGTTGATTATGAATTAGTTTATATATACATTCCTTCCCAGAGAAAAGAAAGAGTTCCAGGAACATTCAACAGTCTACTTCCTTTATATTTAAGTCAAGATATTAAATGGCGGTTAACAATTTGATTACTAAATTTGGATTATTGAAATTCCATCAAGCACCCTCAGTCGATGTCTTAAATTTGATTACTGCTATGAAAAGTAAATTAAGTGTTCGCGGATGGATATTTGAACCAGGTTTTACGGACACACTCGCGAGGATATTCCTCTGAAGCTTTGTTCATGTCCCATGGAGTATCCTTGCCTCGGCGAGAGTAGATGGACGTGTCATACCTACGCTAGCCAATATGCTCTCATTTTTCTTATCTGAAACAAAAAGAACACAGAAAAAGTATTATTTATTAGCCATCTATTTGCAAAAAAATACAAAAATATTGTGTGCATTACAACATGAACCAGATATTTATTAATTGTAAACCTGTGAGCATTGTAACCGAAGCCGATGACATTTACTACTCGGCTACAGGTCCGGTAATTTTGACATATACATACCTAAATAATAATTAAATGACCATTGGAAATCTGTACGAGATAACTGAAAAAGATTTGATAATATGGTTTGTTGTCCTGAAATTAAAAGCGAGCCAATCTGAGATTCCGAAGAACTAGATTTGTTTACTGCCAAAGAGTTTGAGCAATTGAGTAACAAGTAATTCAATTTTAAGGAGTCAATATGATCCACATTGGTAGCGGACATGGTTCAAAAAATTGAGGGAAGTTATTCAGAGATGAAGCCAAAATCCAACGTTGAAAAAACTAAAAATTCAACGAGATAATAAATATCTATTTGCAATATGAAGAAAGTCATAAATAAATAAGTAAAAGTACAACAAAAAACTTTAGTTCCAGAAAACTTAGCAATAGTATCCAGGGAGTGTTGTTTTCCAATTCAACTGAGAATTTTGAATATTATTTCTCGTGATATAAGTTGCTTTAGAAGACAGTAGTAACAATTCCCACAGTGACGACTTTCTTGGAAATTTCTATCAGTTTCCATCCATTGCTAAGGAAGTTAGAAGTAATTTAAGTAATTTAAGACATCGACTGAGGGTGCTTGATGGAATTTCAACATCAAATTTGGATTATTGAGATTTTGTACATTTCCATGTATTTTGTCACTAACGACCCGGGTTTCGCCTTTTGGCATTTTCAGGCATTCGAGCACACGAATGGACTCGAACTGACAGACAGTAAACAGTGTCTAACGTTTATATAGAAGATACAAATACGACAAATATTATTTACGAGGTAAGATATTATACGTCTGAGAGTCACACTGATACCCGAGTTAAAATTTCGAGAATCGCCTTAATCCTTATTTTGTAAACACCACATTTACAGAGTGGCAAATTGTCGCTTTCCAACTTCTTATGGAATTACCAGTGATTTTACAATTATAATAGCATTGTGGGTTTCGACGGGATGCAATTCGACGAAAGGGTAAATATATACAATCATTCCACATTTATTGACATCTGTTAGGTGTTTCAACGTATAGGATACAATAACGGAGAATTAGGAAGGTTCAGCTGCTCGTTCAGTGCTCGAATGCCTGAAGATGCCGAAAGGCGAAACCCGTGTCGTTAGTGACAAAATACATGGAAGTGTACAAAATCTCAACAATCCAAATTTGAAGTTAGAAGTGTTGATTTTACAAAAGAATGAATAACTGAGCAATGATTAAAAGTTATCCACATCTGATTGTAGTGTTAACAGTATGTCAAAATCGTTACATATGTTTAGGTTACTGTGGAGTTTTAAGTGGATTCATTGGAGATATAGTGCAGGCTGCTATAAGTTCTCTCAGCAGCAACAGGGATATCTGGAATGATAAGACAACTCTAAGAAGTTAATCCATTTCAGTGAAAAATCACTCATTATATATAACACAAAACACAAACTGTGAATCTATAAATACAAAAAATGAACAAATTCTTATGAGTTATTAATCTTGAAATAAATCACACATCACATTAATAAAATTAGATAAAATATAGCTTACCCAGGTGAGGAGGAGGTGAAAGACATGGATGCAATGAAAGTCTTGCAGGATTACAAGCTGTCCCAGACTATACTGAAATGAATTAACATTTTTCATTATATAAACAAGCATATATAGTGGTCCATCACATTAAATATTTATAATAAGGTATAAATGTCAAATCTTTATTTAAATAAACACAATTTGTTTGTACTACTTCCACATGTTCCAAAGGACCGATTTCGCTAATTACGAGCATTATCAACTGATAGTACAAACAAATTATTTATTATTATTTTTTCAAATATAATTCATTTCCACCAAGAATTGTACAGTTAACACCTTAAAAGTGAAATGTTAAATAGTCAAAAAATTTGTAGTGATAACATTACTACTCGCTGGAACGACGGCGTTTGCCAGAAGTGGGCACAATTATCTGAGTTTGACATATAAGAGTATTTTGGGGAAATATCGGATACAGGGGCCTAAAAATGATATTTGTACACGGAAAAAAACCCAAAATGAAAAGTTAAGTTGGTTTGTTCTACCCGTAAACATTTTAGTTCGCGTATTTTAAGAAGCGATCGAAATATCATTTCGGCCCGCTCTTTACCTTTCATATTATTGCGTAATTTAGTGTTTGAATTTTACGATAGATATGACGGAAACTAATGCAGTATGTTGCTGTGAGAAATTTCATTATTACCTGACATATATGCTTGGCTTAGCCAACAACGCAAGCTAACCTATATCGAACCTCTATCTTCAAAATGCCAATTGTAAATTCTTCCACAATTTTGCATCAAGCATTTGTACACTAGAACCATTGGCCTGTGTCCATACCAAGTACCGGTATCTGAATTTTAGTAACTATGGAAATAGATGGAATATTCTTCCGGTTGAAAAGTATAAATATCATTGTATGTATTGTTATAATAGCAAAGTAAATGACTCACGATTTCCACTGTCATCACACCTCGTATAACATATTTGGTGTTTTACAAGTTGTCAAAACAATATGAAAACTAACGACGAACGAGAATTTTGAAAAGTTTGTTGCGGACATTTTGAGCGTCTGTTAACGTCATAGACATTTTACTTTTTTGACCATAAATATTTTACATTTAAACGAAGTCATATTTAAGCTTCAAATCTTGAATGTTTCAACTGAAAAAAATGTCTCGACATCTTGACCAGTATTTTATCCAAAATAAAAAAATAATTGGGTCATTTTTTCTGGATTTATCGAAAAAATTTAATTCAACATTTTATATCCGAAATTATTTCTAATTGCTCATTTTCTACATTTGTTTGATTCCAGTTAGTCGATTTCAGTTTCCACTAATAATATCGTTCTGATTTAAGGTGCACAGTATTATTAGTATATTGTCTATTCACAGAATTCACGTATTCCCACTATTTGAGTGTAATTTCTGCAGTCCCGTTTCAATTAGAGTAACTACCTACCACATTTAATATCGCACGTATGCCATTGTTTCCCAAGGGAAATGTTCGTATTGGTGGACGTGGTCTAAAAAGGCATTCTTTTCACCAAAGAGCGAGCGAAATAATATGTTTTAGAATAGAATAGTCTTTCATTAAGCTAAATATATTCAATAGCGACGAAAGGAAACATTATAACAGTCGTTTATCGCATTATAGTTGTGTTCTGGTCCATTTTGAAGGCTTCAAGTTTACACTGTACACAAACGTCGTATAAACTTACCATAGACAATTGTGAATTTTTTCAATAGACAAGCAAAAAGGTGTAAGTTCTCTTGGCATTGAAATTAAAATAAATTTTTATTTTATTATTATTTTGAAAAGAAAAATACTCATATTATTACATACAATAAAATGCTTTTTTAAGCAAGGAAGCGTGTTAGGTAAAAATTCAATAAGCCTAAAAAAATATTTAAAAAAAAAAAACACAATTCATTTGTACTACTTCCACATATATGTCTTTCCAGCAAGAATTGACAGTTAACACCTTAAGTGACTAAAAAAATATGTTTAAAAGTTTTGATTTGTTGAGATATCTACTAGGGTATTGTTTAAAAATTAAAGCAGGTACTTAGAATCTCTAATATACTCTATAAGGGTAAAGGTCTCTACCCTGGATCTCGAAATATAAAGAATCTCAATTTTCAATTACATTTGACTGATGGCACAATAATGAATATTATTTATTTTATAATATTATGTTGTTTGTGCTGCATATTATTTAGTTCCTCTGCGTTTACAAACTTTGTAATGTAAATATGTGGAAATAATAGTATAAAATATCAGAGTATTCAATTGTACAAAATGTTGTTAGTTTGTTGATAGCTATTTCAGCTTCATGCTATTGTCAGAACTACTTCTGATTCAAACATGGATATGTTTGGTTTTTTGGTTGGCACTCCTGAGTTATTGCAATATGGCGAGTCAAAAATGAAGTTTGTGACATACACAACTATTATGCGATAAACCACTATTCCAACTTTCCTTTCATCATTATTGAATATTTTCCATATATTTAGCTTGATGAAAGACTGTTCTACCCTAAAACAATTCATTTCGCATGCTTTTTGGTGTAAAAAATGCATTTATAGACAACGTCTACCAATACGAACATTTACCTTTCCCACAATTCTGGTCTGAAATATTCAAAATTCATTTAAGAGTACGTAAATTTTATGATGAATTACGATACTTATAAGCAATTTTTAAAGGGTACAACTATAATGAAATGAAATAATATTGACATTATAAAACTGCTAAGCGCCAATCTTATGTTATATGTTGTATGAAATATTTTTTTAAACAGATTTTATTAGGTTTACAATATAGGTTCTAGCTCTATTCTTCTATTCCTACTCTCTTCGAAAAAACAGAGGTTGAGCAATTGAGTAACAAGCGGTTCTCGTAGAAAAATTCTGTTAAGATACCTCCATTAGACCATATGCTCCACATTGAGAGCGGACATGGGGAAAAAAATTAGAATATAACTGAACATTGCATTTTGCGCCAACTACTTACTTAAACCTACTATAATAAACTACTCATATTGGAATTTTATGTTTATATGGCATACATTCATCGTAAATTGATTGAAAATATAATAACAAGAAGACGTGACATCGAGAATATATCTGACGTTTGTCGACAGATCTAGAACAACGCACATATCAAGCAGAGCGTGAACTTATATGATAGACTTATTCCGACAATATTGCCGTATTATCGATTGCGTTTGTATTCAAAATATCATTCAGTTATGCTGCCAGCAAGTATGTGCAATACGGAAATGTTGCGGCTATAGTATCTCGGTTTGATGTTTATACACGATCCCACATGGTTGGCAGCAAATTGTCGTAAAAAGTTGGTCATTTACAGGCCGCATAAGATTTCATATCTTCCACAATGCGTTCACTGTGCAACATACAGTAATTTACAACTAAAAAAAAGGGTACGAGAAAAGGGGACCTGTCCTGCAATATATATGGTGATTTGGAGGCAAGAATATTTTAAATATTTGAGTAGACACCATGTTATAATAGGCGGCAATCATCTGGCATTGCAGCTTTCATTCTGAAGGATTATAATAAATAGTTTCCACAATGAAAATGGATGGCCATTTGAATCAATCATGATTTTGTCTTGATCTTTTTGTATTCTTATCTACTCATCAGATAACATTTTTGTGATACTGAAACATGGTCCATTCAATGCAAAAAATAACACAAACCCAAAGTATGAAAAATTCAGGAATTTGTTTCATTTCTTCAACAACTGAATTAAGGTTTCATCAAAAACTATTGCATTTGGACTCCTAAATTACAATTGGTATTGTGTTAATCACGAACATTTTGTAACAGATTGGTAAAGGTGGGGTTGTTATCCAAAAGCTTTGCCGTGTATCAAATGATTCTGCAGGCTAGGTAGGTTTCAAAATAGACATAGTTTTTGGGTGAACAAGAATCTAGGTCTGTATTAAAAACTACAGCACAGACGCTCCTAAGTTGAGGACATAGTGATCATCAAATAGCTTTAATCGATGGTATCAGTACCATGGAAAATAAACAAAGTATTGACAGTTGGTAACAGCTTAAAAGTGAAAGTACATTTAATTAATTTATTGTTAGAAAAAGATATTTATAACTATATTTGTCAAATTTTGAAATTAATGTTATCTTAAAACTTCCGTCTCTTGATGATATCTGGTTTCCAATTGATGGGATGAGTTTCTTCTGACGCAGTGTCATCTTCTCTGTATATTTTGATTGTTTTATCGGCTTCGGTTGTGATGAGACGCGTCCCCGAGTGATCGTATGTCATGGCAAATATGCCGGCTTCTGAATCCATGGATCCGGGTTGAACGGCAGCCTGCAATTAAAAATACGCATTTCAGACTATTTCCAATAGCTATTTGAGAATTTTCACTTTGAGAATGATGAATCAATTAAGTATTTAAGTAGACTCGTCCCTCGTTGTAAGCGATAGATTGAACTTACAAAATCACGTGAATCAAGATATACAACAAATGGAAGGTTCCAGAAAATAAAAATATACTTAAATCGAGTCACTATAAAATAAAAGATAAGCTCCAAAATATTGTATTCTTTTTGTAAGTGAAGCAAATTATTGATATAAGTACTTACGGACATTGTCAAGCTATAAAAATATTATAATCAGGACTAAAAGAAAATATAGACAAATTGTTTTCTGCTCTCAATGCTTGTTCACAGATGTCACAATTGATATAAAAAAATGTTTTTTTTTTTTATAATGAATATGTTACGTGTCATGAAATGTGCAAAATTTTACCTGATTCATAAAATAGCCATGTCCGTTTTTAGGGGGCGGTAATTTAAAAGATGAATAGAAAATTTCGATAGTAAATAATATATATTTTTTTTATATTTACATAATCAATGCAAGTTATATTCCATTCATTTGTGACTCGCTGAGAAAATATACTTTTCTGGGGGTGGCGTTTTTCAAAATGAACAGAAAATTATGTAGGTAATAAATAAAATACATTATATAATTGTCATGCCCTGTGATTCACTGACAAAATTTATTTCTTTTCTGAAAGATCTAAGAATAATCATGAAGCCTCAATGTCGCAAATATTGAAATGCTTTTAATTTATTTTCTCACAATTGTGCTACTAGCTGTGAAAGAAGTTTTTCGAAAACGAAATGAATAAAAAAACAATTTAATATCAACAGTGAGTAAGTTGCGATTAAAAAAATACTTTCAATAGCACACCGACTGGCAGATAAAATAGATTTTGATAATCTTGCTGGCAATTTTGCTAAGAGCAAAGCAAAGAAAAAAAAATATTAAAATTTTTTTAAACGTTATTTTGGTAAAATCTACTGAATATCTTGTTTTAAATCAATTCACAATTTTTAATTCGTTTTTATATAGAATGTAGTGTACATAAATAATTTTATATATCCATATTAATAATAAATATAAAATTTATTTAAATAACTTTTTGATATATTTGAAAAAAAAACCTGCGGGAATCAGACAAATTTAATATTAGCTGCAACATTTTGAAATGACAGAAATGTAAAAATGTAGAGCATATTTTTCAAGAAATTTTTTGTCTGTGGTGCAATCTTTAGCATCGTAGTGTTAATAGAAGAAATAAAAGGTAATTTAAGAAAAAGCTTTAACCCAACATTATTGTCAAAATAAAATTAACATTTTTGGAGAAAAATTATTTACATTAAACATAAATTATGCCAGGATTGTAAAAATATAGTGTTCTTTCAAGAAATTATATTTATTCTTCAAAAAAAATTTCCACGCAATGTTTTCCATCGCGATGGTTAAAAAAAATTTTAGAGAAAAAGTGGGAGGGGGGCGACAAATTCAAGGACTGCCCCGGGCGGCACAAACCCTAGCTACGCCACTGATTGTAGTTATTGATTGATATATTATTATATAATTAATGGCATTTGATTTAGTTGCAAAAAACACTACAGGAACACTACTATCTACATTTTAATAAAATATCTATTTCAATAAAATTTGGTTTAGTTGCAAAAAGCACCACGGCAGCGTTATCTATTTTGCTAAATACTTGAACTAGGTAAAAAAATTCGTGCCAAATTCACACACTCAGCAGATAATTTGCCTAATTCTTGAATGAGGCAATGGGCTTGGTTATTTCATCGATCAGGCAAAATTTTACACAATAAGTAATTTCACACATTTGGTGTAACTTATATATATTTGGTGCACTGTAAACCCATGCCAGCAAAGCGGTGTCAGTCAGTCAACAGACATGACGTATACCTCAAGTCACAGGTGGCGAAAAGGTTAACACTTTTGTAGTTAATTGAAATAACATGTTACAAACCTGTAGTTTTTGGAAATTGTATCCCGTCCTCCAATCCCAAAGGTATAGAGTTCCATTGTCACCTCCGCTGACCAAAACTCCGCTGGGGTTAACGGCCAAACAATTGACAATGGCGTTGTGACCGGAGAGGTTCTGAATAAACCTTCCTTCCGGACATTTCCACTGTTTGATGTTGTCAGGCGAGGCGGAGGCAAACGTGTAGAGAGTCGGGTGGATGGCTAACGCTCTGACAGATTTCTTGTGATTGGTGAGCGTGCACACCGACTTTCCAGCTGCCAAGTCCCATAAGCGGATCGTTGAATCGTGAGAACCAGTAATAATCTGAAATTGTACACAATCTATATAAGCCGACGATTGTTTCTTATTTTTCTTTTGTTTATTATTATGTCCTTGCTGATGAAAGACTGTTTCCATGAAACACTTGTATATTGTTACCATACTGGCAGAATTTGGTAATAACAAAATTGCCAAAAATTTTGATAGGAATAACTCAGTAGGTGCATTTATGGTAGTTTGGCAAAAAAAACAGCAATTAATTTTATCGGTAAATACATTAATGCAAATAATTTTGCAGTCAAGCAATTGTCCCTGTCTATCAAAGCTCAGATACCCAATTTTTCGAATGAAATAGATTACAGTTAAGGTAGTGAAATAGTTTTAAAAATATTCAAAAATTATCTTTTATGAACATAATTTTTACCTGGGGGTTGGCGGTCTGGCACACAACAGAAGCCACTGTATTCGTGTGGCCGGTGAGAGTGTGAACGTTCGCTTTAGTCCTCATATCCCAAACCCTAGCGGTGGAATCTCTGCCGGCTGTTACGAGAACATCGATTGAAGGATGAAGCGCCATTGCATATACGGCAGAGAGATGTCCATGATAATGTCTTATGACTTTGTTGTATTCTAGATCCCAGCATTTTACCTGTCTGTCTTCTCCGCAACTGAACAAGTAGGGATGTTTTGTAGACACTTCAAGGCCTGTAAAAAAATTAACACATAGTTACTGTTATTGAAATACAATTATTTTTACTAATCACAGTCCATTTACAAAATTTATAACTGATGCAAAATATTATACAGATATTGGTATATATATAGTTTAGAAATATAATAAAGTCTGAATATGTATATAGTGAACGTATTTTTAAAATTTTTTTAAAGATTGAATGTTTTATCATTCTACTAGAGATTTCAATCGGACAGTAATATATTTTTTCAAAATCATTAAACATCTCAAATTAGGTGTAAAAGGTTACAGAAAAAAATATCAAAACCATTCCTGCAATAATCTTTAGAAATTATACCATAAAAATTACTGCATATTGGAAAATAAAAATTAATCTTACCTCTGACAGTGCTGACATGTCCTGTAAGCGAAACCTTTAATTTTCCACTAGCCAGGTCCCATATTTTAATAACTCGATCAGCGGCTCCTAAAATAAAATAAAAATTTCATTTGAATATCGTTCATATGAAAAAAATGGCCAGCCTGTAGCAGAGTGGTCAACACCGTCGGATTCGGATGCGGTGTTAACGGGTTTGAATCCCAGTACGGACAGTGAGAGATTTTGGCGGGTAGTAAATATAAAATTTCAAACCTGTCGCAAACCATTCGTTTCCAGGTTCAACAGTGACACATCTGACCCATCCAAGATGACCAGATATAACTCGATATAGTTTCCAAGGAGGATGCCAGCGGGGTTTGGGCATCGTAGGTGCTCGCCTTGGTATAAGAGCCGCTGAACCCCCAGGTCCTGATGCGGCGGCACCTCCTACCAAGGCATTTGAAGAATATGGTACCATTGCGCCTTCAGAACCCAAAGATGCCGCATCACCAAGCTCTGAAAACAAAAAAGTAGTACTGTAAAAGCTTGTTTATACTGTAAAATCAGAAAGGACAGTTTCATAAACTGGTTTATGTAATTTGTTTATGAAGGCATCATTGTAAGTTCCCTTCCTATCTGAATATAAAAACAATGTGTAACGAGAGCGATTGACTAAGCAACTAGTCCTGTTTTGGTCCAATCTTTCTATATTTACTCTCTTTCTAAAAGAGAGGTTGAGTAACAGGCAGTTATTGTAGAACAATTTCTGTTGAGATAAGCTCCATTAGGAGTTTTAAAGGTAAATTTTCGTATTGATGGACGTGATCTAAAAATGCATTTTTTTCACCAAAAAGCGCGCGAATATTATGTTTTAGGGTCTTTCATCAAGCTAAATATATTCAATAACGACGAAATGAAACATTATAACACTGGTTTATCGCATAAGAGTTATGTATGTCACAAACTTTATTTTTGACAGCCATATTGCAATAAATCAGGAGTGCCAACCTAAAAAGCAAACATATTCATGTTTGTATCAAACCAATAAGAGTCTAAATGAAGATTTCAACGAATTCAACTATTTTTATTTCACGTAAGGCATTTATTTGGTAGAACTTAAATATAATGGGATAAAATATGTAAAATATATACGCGCATGTATGCTGAATATGTTTGCTTTTTTGGTTGGCATTCCTGATTTATTGCAATATAGAGGCCAAAAATAAAGTTTGTGACATATGCAACTACTATGCGACATGTCATCAATAAACAATTATTCCATCGATTCCTTTCATCATTATTGAATATTTTCCATATATTTAGCTTGATAAAACACTGTTCTACCCTATATCAATTTGTTTCGCATGCTTTTTGGTGAAAAAAATGCATTTTTAGACAACGTCCACCAATATAACCATTTAAATGTTCCCAAATTGGAATATTCTTTTTAGCCATTAAAAATGTCATTCTTTTGAAAAAATGCACAGTTCAATTTTTTATACCAGATGAGCAATAATTTTAATAAAACAATATATACCTGATATTCATTTAAGTAGATGTAACTATAAAATAAAATTGTATTTATTAAAATTGATTTTTCATATACATCAAAGAGCACTGAATTTAAATATATAAAACCATAGAAATTTCATGAAACTTTTCAAACTGCAAACTTACAAAATATTCCAATAACAGCATCGGAGCCATAAACCGAACAAAAAATTTACCATCCTTACCCAAGAGAATAAACACTTCTCTTTTCTTCTGCTGCTATTTATATATATCATTCACTCACTGCTGTAGCAGCAAGCATTATATATATAATATTCCTGACAAAATTAATGCTGCTTTTTTACAGATTTTGTAATTGCCTGTGATTGCTACTTAGCAATAGCAGTGAAAAAATCACTGCTCCCTAAATATCGTCCCAAGCCTACCTATGATGATGGAGTCAGTATAGTATTGCTACTCACCTAATAGAGTGCCGGGTGGTGGCGGGTTATTGGAAGCGTCAATTGCTTCTCTGTGTTTTAACGCCTGTGCTTTCTTTACACGATCGAATACTAAAGAGAAAGAGTCTCTAGCTTTAATTGCCTTTTTACATTTTCCCTGAAATAAAATACAACATATAATAACAAAATAGTAAGTTAGACTATACTTCATGAATATTAAATTGATAAGAGGTTATGTACGCTTTTTCGTCGATCGGCGCCAACATGCTCTGGTTTGAAAGGAACATGTCATGCGATCTTTTAAGAGATCGGAAGACGAGCGTGTGTACCGAATGGCGTTGCACATCATCAGTCATTTTTAATAAAATAAATATCACAAAATAGCGTTCGAAAACGCTATACGTCAGTTTGATAGTTTGGATACTCCGAAAACAAACATGGCGTGGAAACTTGTTGCCAGTTATGATAAATGCTATTTTGGGATGAAAAAAAAAATATTTCACAATAATTACTTACAAATAATTTATTATTAAGTATTAATTTATGTACTATTATTCATATCAAAAAAGATGAACTTAGTATGCCATAAATATTTTTCATTCATTATGAGTGCATCACACAATAATCATACTAGGAAAATAGTGGCCACTTTAATTTATTGCAAATATAAGAAGTTAAAAAATAATTTCATTTGAAATGACATGTGTTTGATGTTTTTCATGATTGAAAAGCATTGAACAATACATTATATCTTTGTGAAAATTCGTCATTAATTGACATGGATAAGTTTACTATTTTATGTCCCGTTTCTACATGTGCCATGTGTTTCGTATCTTTAAAATAAGACAAACTCTCCTGGAAGGGTCGCTTGAGGATGATAAGATCCTACCTTTCACAACAATCCTCAAGAAAAACACCAGTTCTGCGTCCCGTTTCTTTATTTATAGATGCAGTTAGTTATTTTACGAATACGAAAAAATTAGAAGTTAAAATACGTTATACAAAAACACAAAATCGAAACGACAACGTTGCTAAATCAAAACACATTTTTCACAAGTACAAATTAAAATGAAACGTCGCGTTGGCAAACAAGAGCAAAACGAAGAAAATTCTGAAAAAGGTGAAACACATTTCACACCTAATTACAAAATATTCATTATTTTAGTTACTTAGAGCAAGGAAGGTGAGACATATTTATTAAAATAAAACGTAATCTATTAATTAAACATTTATTTAATATGTAAAACATACACGTTCCGTAAATCTAATTTTTATTTGTCTTTTTATAATAAATTAAACAATGTCTAAAGAAAGCAAAATTATACACTTTTAATATTGCACGTAATAGTGTTAACAAATTAATAGAAATACATATTATTCAAAAAATCTTTGAAGTAAATTATATATACATATTTAAAGCCTTTAAGACGAAATGTCGAGGTTAATTAAGTACAGGATTAAAACTTATTTATTAAAACTTATTTTTTGAAAAAAAAACTCACTGAAACAATATTTTTTTATTAAAACCGCAACATTTATTCATTTAATCAATTTGCTTGTGCATTGCTATAATATAACAATATTCCATAGAAGTATCTAATATGCATCAAATAAAAAAAATGTTTCTCATTTCTGTCTCAGACTATATTTGACAGAAGTGACCCTTGATAAAAAGGGTCATTCACGCTTATTCCGTTCAAAGTAAAAAGTAAATTATATCGTTTTAACAATCAGTTTAATCGAACAGACTATAAGTATTCTCATTTATTTTTACATCAATTTGAGCGATTATTATGTTGGACAAAATATCGATTGTTCATAAATTTGATATACGATTATCCATTTTGCAAACAGAACCTCCTTGTTAGAACTATTTTTTATCCGTTGATATACAATGTTGTATAGTTGTGTAGTTTCATACTTACAGTAAGTTGCATTATCTACTACAGAAACGAATTGAAACCTTTTACTATGGTAGCAAATATCGTGGCTGTTATTATAATTTATATTTAATAATTTCTGAGCGCAGAAGATTGAGGTTTTGTTTATTTTAAGTTGATAAGCTGTAGATATGAATATCGTAGACATTTAAAACACGACGAAATAATCGATGCAAAATTAAATTACCCTGCTCCATCTACGAGACTAAAACGATTCTCCTATTCCTCAAATTTAGATATTGATGTTTCCATTGTAGCTATTGCTGTCGCTCACTCGACGAGAATGAGACGGCTTTCTGAGAGTGCCACCACCTCTATGAGGATAGAGATTCAGAGGAGGAAGATTGGGATGTTCAATCCGTGTCGGAGAAGAAACCATGGGGCGGGAAGGGCCCCTCTTCATAGTTCCAAGCGCTTCCAGTGGAAGCTGATTCACAATGCAGTAAGGATTGATATCGGGCTCTTGGTAGCATGTCTCCATGTCATCCATTTGATAACTTTCTATTAGAGGTGCTGGATCTTCATAATCGTAATCCACAAATCCTGAATTGTCAAAGCTGGATTTGTCAGGAATCTTTTTCTCGAATTGTCCAATCTGCATCGGATATGGAAACTTATCGTGCATTGCGGCTTTGTAATTCATCGCTTCCACTGTTTCGTAGTGATTATCTTCCGGATAAAGGTCAGAAGACACGCAATCCTGTGGGTAGATGTCAGCTATGAAATGTTGTGTTCCTCTTGGTGTGAGAGCTGCCCAGAGAGCTCTGTTGTCAGGAGGAGTAGGCCCCTGGGGATAGAGAGTTCCTGTAGGCGCTGAAGGTCTCGCTTTGGTCTGGAGAGGTCCGGCCAGGTCTGCTGCGAGCGGACCCTGCTTGTTGCCGCTGTTCTCGCTGAAATGGAATGTGTATGTTCTTTAAGAAACACACACAGAGTTTTACGAACATTTAGTCATGCAGAAAATAAATCATACGACAGTCAACGTACATAAGAGCATTCGTTATGAAGAGAAATTCAAAAAAATAATACATTGCACGTGATCACAGGCCTTGACCAGATGTTTTGTGATACATATACATGCAAATTAATTAAATAATAAGTTGAGCAAGTAAACATCCCCATAACGATTTTATAGATTAATAGGTTGGTACATTTTTAAGAAGCTTCTTTTTATATTTTATTGATTGTACTTAGCATTTCTAGCCGTTTCGATTGGTTGTGAGAACCTGGTGAGCTTAGTTGTCAATTGTATTAATTGGAAAAGTGCAAGACCACAAAACTATATTTCACTAAATGATGATGATCCATTGGTACATAAGTTTGATAAAATATTTTGATTTTATTCAATTTTTGTACAAGCTAATTTAGGGTTTATAATTTAAATAAGCCAAATAATGCGGTGATTCAGAAAATCAAATTAAAATTTAAAAACGTAGATTTACGTTTATTTCACAGTAATTATGTATGTTTATGATGAGATGTTTAATCCCATAATTTCAATGAAAAACGTTGTACACACTTAATATTAAAATTTAATTAAAACATACAGTACAGCAATCATGCATTAAAAACGAAATTATATAATGTGCTTGTCTAAATAAATGTGAAATAAAAACATACAGAGGTAGAGAACAGACGTACTCTCGACATTTGAGTAAAAATAGAGCCAACATTGCTCCCAAGAAAAGAACAGCGACGCAGGAGGTGATCAGCACGAGAAACCAGGTGTCGTCAGCTGATGAGGAATCTGTCAAAAATGAAATGATTAATATATGCTTGCCCCTATCTAGTTCATAAAATTGAAGTAGGAGTAATAAACAATTTGAAGCCAGCTTTGCAAAATTTCTAGAGGTTAAAAATTATGAAAAAACTTTTAAAGTAAAAGCTAGATACAACGGATTTAGCGGACAAATTTGCAAATTGGTAAATCATCCGGTTGTTGTTTGCATGCTTCAAACCAAAAGCCACAGCCCGTAAACAATGCTCTGCGTTTGATAAACATGTGTGTACAACTCTGACAGCTTAAACGAGTGTCGGCCGACTATTGGCGGGATGTGGCTTTGTCTATAAAAGGAAACCTACTTAACGGAAGTCCGTTATATCGAGGTTTTATTATACTATCATACGTATAAAAGTTTCAATCAATAGTTAAAGAATCTTTATCACAAAAATTATAAATAATTTTATGATTGCAATAAATTTACGAATGAGCGTACAATGGGAAAAGCTTGTCTCGTTTTCAGACCATCTATTTATTTTGTCGATGAGAGGGCTGATGAGCACGAATCACAACCCTCAAAAGGTTCTAACTGTATATAATTTATACATAGCGATTCGAGGAATATAAAAAAAAAAAAACATATTTAAATATTAGATTGGAAAAGATGTACAGTAAAATTCCGATATTATGTTTTTCAAAGTATCCGTAGAAACTTAGGTAAATGAAGGGAAAGTATAAATCAAGAGCGATGATAAATTAGACTAACGTAGCACGGTTAAATCTTATTCAATATGAATCATCCTCTAAGTTTTTCCTTGTACATCATTGATGATATAAAGTGTTTGAGACTCCTAAATATTAATAGTAAAACAATTTGCTATGCAACCCAAAAGTTTATACATTGGGGATTGATTATAAATTCAATCAAAATCATAATTCAAATAATTAATTCATATACTGTCACCGACTTGCGGTACTTCCGAATTCGACGCCCTAAGGCCTTGTCTCCAAAGACGCCCCCGACGATGTAAATATAAGGAAAGAAAACAGTATACTTTTAGTATTTCCCATCTTCCGGCCAATGGAAAAAACGATTTATTTTAGACTACTATAAAGAAAATGCACATATAATTTTGTCTACATATCGTCGCCTTGGGTAAACATGGTTTCATCTGCTGTTTTTTCACAAAATCACTTTTAATTACGGTTTTATTTGCATTCAAAATACGGTTCTAGCTGCATTTAAAAACTTTACAATTGTCCGTAAATCCATCAAAATTAAAATTAGAATAATTTTCTATCTAACAAACATACAAATTTTACAGTGCATCAAGGTTCCATCTGCATACATAATTAGAAATACCGCGTGAAGGAAAACACAGTCTCTAAAGCGGTTATTTCTTTCATTCACATATGTGGATGCATAAGTGTATTTCATTCAGAGAGTTACATTTTCTGAAATCTTAAATTACTGCTGCTGAACAGTTTTAGTTTTTGCAGATAGAGCCTTGTTTACCCAAGATGACGATATAATACCATGGCGAGGAAGTTCGACGTATTCAACTCCCGGGAAAAGCTTATCAGCTGGTGCCGGTAGGATTCCCGCTGGATCACAGAGTCCTGCTGGTCTGCAGGGTGCTCCAGTAAGGTTTGGAGTAAGCGCTGATCCTCGCATAGCGAGCTGAAGAAAGGCGGGTAAAGGGGGAGGAGGCATTCTCAAAATGCTGTCTGGAGGAGGGCCCAGATCCCAGCATTCTCCCGCGCAGCCCATGTTGAATATGAGGAGGTACGAGCTGGAAATAAGTTTTAAAAATAACTATCAGTAAAGTCTAAATGACGTGAGACGTTGCCAACGGTATACTTAGCTGAGTCCTGAGTCCTGAGTTTCAGCGCTGCACGTTTTAGTGAGGAATATTCCAAATAAGTAGATATTTCAATAAAAAAATAAAAACTAAATTCTGCTTTGTTATTTCATAAATATAAACGAGAAATATTTATATATATATTTCCATGTCCGCTCCCAAAGTGGAGCATATGATCTTCTAACGGAGGTATCTCAACAGATTTTTTCAATGTGAACTGCTTGTTACTCAGTTGCTCAACCTCTCTTTTTTCGAAGAGAGTATGGATAGAAGGAAAGAGCTAAGACAGGACTAGTGGTTAACTAATCGCTCTCGTTGTACCCCGTGAAAATTGTATGGGCGTGAGGGAGTTTTAGACATCACAAACACTCACGACTGCGAACAGGAATCCATAAATCGATTGAAAGATCAATTTATTAAACTGTCCGCACCGGGAATCGAACCCGAGACATCCGTAATCGTAGCCAACGACGCTACCAACTGCGCCACGGACGCCGACATCTTTTATTTATTTATCACAGTAATACAACTTTAACCAAAAAAGTCAATGTTGACATTCGAAATTTTCAAAACGTTCGCCATTTCTATTTTTTCCAAGAGTTACTTAGTTGGTAACAACAAATAATACTCCAAAGATTATATTCAAGATATCATAAATATACTAAATTTATAATTCAGTTGGAATACACTATCGGTATTTTCTTCGATAGTGTGATAAATATTATTAAACAATCTTCTTGAATAATCTAATGATAAATAAAAATTTCTAGTGTTAAGCTTAAAAGACCAAAAATATATGAGTATCATAGATTATAATTCAATTGTGTGAATGTAGAATACTTAATCACGTTTAAATTGATAATACATTTATACATTAAGATTTGTATGTTCATTTCGTGCAATAGGTTTTTTAAATCTGTCATACAACTAACAATATGAAATACAAAACATCTTTTCATTGATTGGGTCTATGATGATCATACTAAAATTGAATGTTTACATTTGTGTGGTATAAATATATTGGTAAATATATACACTAATCTTTTATGAGATATGTTATTGTAGATTTAAGCGTGTATGTATATAAGCAATTGAACTTTTGCACTGTACATCGACACAAAACTAAACAACAATGTGATATATCAATTTATAAATAAACAAAACACAGTATTATACCTTGATTCGTGAATAGAAAATCCGCACAACAAAAATGGACGCGAAAATGTTTGACTTGACACTTCTAGCACGGCGTTTCGTTTTTCGTGATGAGAAGGGGTGCAGGGCTCTCAATAGAGGGGATTGTTCAACAAAGGCAGGGGATTGAAATCGCAGTGACATAAATTTAGAGGGGTGTGTCACGTGACCGAATAACCCACAGTATCGTGAAAAACTTATAAAGACCAAGTTAAATTAATATACAAATTTTAGTTAATTGAAATGTATGAATCTGCTAGATATGGCTATTATTACTTTACTATTTGGCACTCAGTTTTATCAGGAGTATTAAAATACTAGTATAAAATAAAGGGTATTAGAGGAATAAACGGAATGCATACGGGGCGTGTGGCAAATAGGTATTGCAATATTGGTATTATCGAAACCGGGATCCTGATATTTTTTCAATAACAAAATATTTGACAATGTAAAGTACCGGTATTACAATATATTATGTAATAGCTGCTTGTCGAACAAGGGCTGAGTCTGAGATGGCTAATTCAACAGCTGGATTTATCTGCGTGATTGATCGTGACGAGTTATTGATCTCGAATGACTGAACGAAAAAATATAATTGAATTTATTTCATGTGACATAAAATATCAAAATATTTTGCGCGTTGGCAATTATTAGATGACATTTTTTATTATAAACTAAAGATAAACCAACAATATTTGATATTTCTTCGAGGATTAAATATATTGCTATTTTTATCATACTACTATTGTATTATGAGTCAGTTGCTCAACGTCTCTTTTTCGAGAGAGTAGGTATAGAAAGATACGGCCAGGACAGGACTAGTGATTAATCAATCGCTCTCGCTACCCCTTGTTTTTAGAATCGGATGGGTGGGAGAAAATTTTAGACATCACAAACATCCACGCCTTCGAATATTAATTTATAAATCGATTGAAAAATCAAATTTTGAAACTGTCTATATTGGGATTCAAGCCCATGAGCTGTTGAACACTGCACCACGGATCTGACCACCTGAGATACCTTTATTAGGAGTCCATGTGATCTCCACTGAGAGTACACATCGTTAAAAAACTGCTATTGTATATCTATACTTAGTATCTGCCCATTAATTTACGATTGTTGAATTCAATATTGTAAAACGTAAATGCTACAACCATTTAGCTATAGTCTTATGTGAATTTAAAAGTACGATCATTTGTTAAAACAAAAAAAAACATTTAAAAAATTTAGAATTTTTTTTTCGAAAGTATTTACCTCCCCTGGATCTATTGCGCACGCGCGGATTATCGATCCTGCCGGCCACAATAATACATGCACATTGAATACTATTTTATAGGTAACAATACTTACCCACCTATCGTCAGGGGAAGTATCGTGCCGTAGGGATGTGCATACAAACTACCAGCACTGGATAGCTGAATTTCGATTAACTAAGGGATGAACTCGGACTAAATTTAAAATTAAAATACAACACACATGTGCTTCAAACGATGTATCGTCATCGATCTGGCGAAGAACGTTATGTCGGAAATATTATATTTGAGTGAATGTATTATATTACTTTTAATGTGTCCACTATCACGTGTCAATACTTGATAGAAAGGCATTATATTTTAAACATAAAACACAATTTGTTTGTACTACTTCCACATGTTTATAATGATCAGGACTGTTTTCTCTCTTCATGAGCATTATCAACTGAAAAAATAAATGTATTAAATATAAGCAAAAAATACGTTCATTTACTATCAGTAATTTCAAACAAAATGTAATGACAAATAACTTGAAAAACCTGACAAAAGCATACGAAAAAAATATTTAACCTTTTAATGACATTCAGCATTCGATGAAAATAATAGTTACCTAATTGTACATGATTAACTACAACGTGTAACTAGGTTTGTTCATGTACTTAGCTTCTTATTATACTTATATGATTAATAAAAGTGTATTGTGGTCTCCCACTCCTTCTCATATTTCGTATCATCCGTTTTTACCCAATGCGAAATGGTTGACACAGAAGGACCACTTTTTAAATGGATGTAAGACAATATTTTCAAGTCGACATGTCCTATTTTTGGATACCAACTGGTAAAACCTACCTTAATAACGCGTAATAAAATAAAAAAACCTTTTTTATCATTACGTTGTTCCCTGGTTTTTTTTAAATGACTGATTCCCAATCAATAAAAAACCATTCCAAAGTCCAAAAAATACTAATACATATACATAATACAATTGAAGCAATAATGGATATAAATTAAATGTTGAATGTATAATTTAGCACATGACATAAAACCCAATGACCAATCCCAGGATCCCGGGATTGAGAAATTCTGAATTCCGAAATCCCGGATTTATAAAAAGGGTCCGGGACTGGATGCCCTAATTGCAACTTCTTAATGGGTTGAAAATAATTGCACTTTGTGTTAGATAGTATTTACCTGGTACACTTGAGCTTTCATTTTAATAGTTTCCACTTAGTCACTCATTCCTTTAACAAAGTGAGTTAAGTTGTACTAGGTTATGTTAGGGTTGGTCTGGTTTGGTTTATGTAATGTATTCTTATGCGTGGATCAAAGACAATATAGGCGGCCTAAAATAGGGTAGAGTTGCGACAAGTATTTTCATTTCATTACAGCTTCGCGCAACTATCGATTTCAAAGTGTGAGTATTTGTATTGAGTGAAAACTATTTTATCTATGTGAAAATATTGTTTCGTAAGTGTAATATATTTCTTTAATGTTAAAATATATTTTATTATATGGGATCACTTTTTTTTTTGTGAAAGAATTTGTTTTTTGTGAAATGTATTTGTTATAAGTGAAAAATATTTTTATGAAAGTGAATATGATCTAAACATGAGTGCATTTAATTGTAAGCCCTTGTTAATTCACTCACATAGTTATGGACATGTTTAGAACCCCACTTAATGTTTTATGTTTCTGTCTTAATTTCATTCAACAATTAAATCCTACCTTTTGTATAAATCTCAATTGAATCTGTTTTATTTTGTCGTTCATAAAACATGTATTGTTTTATTGTACTTTTATTATTATTATCATTGTTTTAGTTTTAATTATAGATCTATAGTTATCACAAATCTTATTTTCTGTATTATTCTAATATATTGTATTCTTTTCGCATCAGCAAATTGACTGATAATTTTAATTTGTCTATGTTGTATATTTGCTTTATTAACAGGATTTTTATAGTGAACTAGTGAGTACCCGGCATGCGTTGCAATGCCACTCAAAGAAAAAGAGAGTTTGTGTTTTAATTCTGTTTATTGCAGTGATTTTGGATTAGAGGTATGCACGGGCCGAAATTTCATAAAATTACCCGATCCCGGCCCAGCCCGAGCCCGAGTCTCAAAATCACACTTGTTACCCGAACCCGACCCAAAGTCAGATTTATTTTTTAATATAGTAATTCATTTATACTTTTCAAACAATATATGTTATTTTTTAGATATATCCAACGATATTCATAGCACATGTGAAATAAAGTATTTAAGATATGAAAACTATTGCCTTATGGCTGACTCATGACCCGAACACAGTATGAAATATTTTTCTTAAATTTGAATTCCATACCCTGGCCCGACCGAGCTCAAATCTGAACAGGTCTTTACGCATAATAAAGAATATTTTTGTTTTTCCGTTTGGTTCAGAGATGTTGCTAGTTGTACTATTTGATTAATTTTTTTAGATTTCTTTTAGTTTTAAATTTTTTTTCTTCATAAACGCACAACAACTCACCAAAGTTTCATAGAAATCGGATGAATGGTAAAGGAATGCATAGAGCGCAAACAAACAAATCTTCATTTATATATATATATATATATATATTTAAAATTTTCCTGGAAACATTGTTCGTTGAAAAGTTTGTTACAACGAAGTATTACGCTGTTTTTTACCAGCCGGATTTTAATCCTGAGCTTTACTGGCGATAAATGTGTAATTTCCTGTATTAGCTATGTTGAAAAACGAAATGCTCGTGCCTAATAAATAAATTCGTCAAATTTTAGTAGCGCTCGTTCAATTAACAGATTTTATTAAATCGCTGTGAAATTTATGATCGTTACCCTTGGGCGCCGTTATCCCTAAATCCTCGCCCGATTAGGGGAGGCTGCTAACAGATGGGCGGTTTCCCGACACTATTGAATTAAACCAACGCTTCCCAACATCCTTATTAATGACGCGCGAAAGGAAGGTTGCAGGTCGTATTGAATGATTACTATTGTATGAAGGAAATTAAAAACAATTACTATTCTACTATTCTTCTTTGAACTTAACCGTTTAAGATCCAGAGTGTCGATTTACCGGCACAATTTTCATGAATCACATTGATCTTTTGAGACCATATTAATTCCTAAAAATTTGATGAAATATGACCGTACATATTATTTTGGCGAAGATCATTGCACTACGACAATGATTGATAATTATAAATAATACTTAATGTGGAAGATTCTTAGTGCAAATGGTTTCACAACGCACCAACTCACCAATTCCAGTTGCAACTCAAGGTCTCCAAAATCCTCTTCAAGATGATGTCAAGATCCTTATGCTGCCCGTCCCCTTCTATTACAGGAAATTCTTCTAATATTTCAATCGATTTATGGATTTCTGTTCAGGAATGGCATGATTGTTTGTTATATTCCTTCCATTCATCTGATCCTTAAAAACGAGGCGTAGCGAGAGCGATTAGATAACCACTAATTCAGTTGTAGTCGTACTCTCTTCAAAAAAGAGAGGTTGAGCAACGAGCAGTTCTCGTAGAAAAACTTCTGTGGAGATACCTCCATTAGGAGGTCATATTCGCAACATTGGGAGCGAATTATGAAAAAAATCATAATTAATTAAAAAATAAATACAGTCGATTCCGCTTAATAACTAAAGCATTTTTACCTAATTAATCGGTTGTCCCAATTAAGATTTTATAACAAATTAATGTCCTTATTCTTAATGTTTAGATAAATCAATTTAATTTTTTCCAAATGATAACCAGAAGAATAATAAATTCAAATGTAAAATAATAAGCAGATACGTATAATTTAAGAGTGATGTCTTTTGTTTTTGTGAGTTTGTACTTCTACAAAATCACTACAGGCATTCAGTAAATATCTAGCGTTCCCATCGTTGCCTGTCTGCGTAAAATAACGCTGTAACCTGACATTAATTTATTTTGCTCCCCGTTTAGTCAGACACAGGTGTATGATAATCCTTGTCGTCTTATTCCTCAATTTGATGTTATATTTGTAATCTTTGATGTTGATGTGACATAACTACGTAATTAAGCGTAATGAATACCTTGGATTGGTTTCCGTTCCTTAAAATTATCCAATTAAGCAGAATCGTCTATATATTCCCAATGCACAAGATATTTATATTTTGTATATTTTTGAAACGGCGTTCTTAAGTTGATGCCTTGCCCTATGAAACGGAAGTCTACTTTAAATACTACAAGATAAAATCAGATTTTATGATCCCCATTTTGAAAATCGCTGGCCAGAAGGGATGAAGATATAATTTAGCCTGCAGCGCCCGCTATCAAATGCCAGGGTCGCAGCAGGAACGGGTTGTATTATCATTTTTATGGATTGTTTGACTGGGAGATTAGTTTGCGCTTTGCTACGGCGCTGATTGCCGTAAGCGACGCGTGTATATCGAGGTCGTATTTTCAAATACCTGTCCACATTGTAGATTTACGGAAATTTATGTTTAAAATCTACAATAATGTACCATTATCATCAGCAGCTTTTAATTTCCTGTCGAATTAAGGCCTGTTATGTTAATCTCACTCTTTCGAGGAGATATCAATGGTTGATCAAAATTGAATCGTTTATCAAAATTTCGGTTCTTTCCAATGACTAAGTACAGTAAAACTTCGATATAACGAACCAATGCGGGTGAGGGGGTGTCCGTTAAAGCCGGCAGTCCGTTACATAAAAGTTTGTTTATTCGTTTTCGGATGATAAATATATCCACACTCGAGTCGGCTCCGAGGTGCAGTGGTTATGGTCGTTGTCTACGGTTACGGATGTCTCGGTTTCAAGTCCCGGCGCGGACAGTTTCATAAAATGTCAAATGTTTATTGTACAAAGTAATGGTAGTTGACATATTTTACGCCCTGTTCTATGTGTAATCGATAACCTCTTAAAACAGCACAAAACATGTTGCTCAACATAAAAGAAAGTAATCAACTTTCATTTTATATTCACATAACGCTATCTAGAAAAGGTAATGGTTATTTATTTTTTGGAGTGTAAGTGAGTCTAGATTGGTATACGATGTTGGTTGCTAAACTATTGTTCCTACTTTGTATAAGTAAATTTGTTTTGTTTCCTACCGTTTGAAAACAAAGTTTAGCAGGAAAGTTGCCAAAATTCCACACGTTCGCATATGCTGTAAGCACAATCATCATGTAAAACGATACATGTATTTTTTCATTTTAACAAAGCCACAGTGCTTTCGTGCGTTTATTTCATATTATTTATGAACATAAAAGCAGGAGAATGTAAATAAAATTTCGATTTTAAGTTCATTGAATTTTACTTGCTTGAATTATAAATATTTGAATTTGGAATCAACAGAATTTGCAATGATCAATTTAGATTAATTTTCAATATTTTCAAATATCGAATGTTCATTGCATAGACACTTTTATGGTGGATCAACAAGCATTTTTATAGATATTTTAAATGAATAGTTAGGCATGTACAAATAAAACCAATATTAACTGATACTGCCAGATATTTTCTACCAATTGTTACTTTACATTATAATATAGAATTTCGTTCGTAAAAAAATAACGGTATCAGGAAGAGGCGGTATGTGGTTTTACGTATGCATGCCCAAAAGTGTTTAAGAAAAAGGTGAGTTTTTTTGGCCTACTCACAATGGATATACGAGTGGTTTCTAGCCACATATTTAATGTCCAAATTTATGTTGAGTTTATTGTTGGTAGCACAATAAACATATACATTGACACTTTGCCTCAAGGATATTGTTTATTTTATGTCATGTATTATTAGTATATAATGCATTTGGTTTGGGTTGGGCAAAAGAACCCCTGAATGCTCATACATAATATTGATAATTTATTGACAGAAAGCATTAAGTCATAAAAACAAGCTCTGAGATAATCGTATTTAAAGCATTATTTTTTTTAAATTACTCTCTCTTCTAAGTAAAACTGTTTGTTTTTTAAAAAAGATTTTTTTGGATTATAAAGAATATGTTTTTTGGTATACAAATCATAAGATTATGTATCGATAAGTAATAGTTATATCATGCTTTTTGCCAGAACAAAAAAATAACAATATGACTTAATACTGTTTTTTTAAAGCCATTATTACATCCTATGACTTCATGCGTTCTACCAAGTAAGTAAAGCAGGGGCGACGAACCTTTTCCTGTTAGAAGGTCGCATTCATTTATCTTAAAATCAAATAAGGCCGCATTTAAGAAACATACATAAACATCATGTACATTATTTTGTAAAGTAAGGAAAACAATGACATTTATTTATTTATATAATTTAAGACATCGACTGAGGGTGCTTGATGGAATTTCAATATCAAATTTGAATTATTGAGTTTTTGTACACTTCCATGTATTTTGTCACTAGCGACCCGGGATTCGCATTTCGGCATCTTCAGGCATTCGAGCGCACGAATGGACTCGAACTGACAGACAGTAAACAGTGTCTAACGTTAATATAGAAGATACAAATACGACAAAAATTATTCCTTGCCAATTCTGAATGAACAGCTAAATCTTCCAAACTCCCCGTTGCTGTATCCTATTCGTTGAATCACCTAACAGATGCCACTAAATGTGAAATGATTGTATATATTTATTCTTTCGTCGAATTGCATTCCGTCGAAGCCCACAATGCTATTATAATTGTAAAATCACAGGTAATTCTAATATTAGTTGGAAAGCGGCAATTCGCCACTCTGTTAATGCGTTGTCTACAAAATAAGGATTAAGGCGATTCTCGAAATTTTAACTCAGGTATCAGTGTGGATCCTAGACTTATAATATTTTATCTCGTAAATAATATTTGTCGTATTTATATCTTATATATAAACGTTAGATACACTGTTTACTGTCTGTCAGTTCGAGTCCATTCGTGCACTCGAATGCCTGAAGATGTCGAAAGGCGAAACCCGGGTCGTTAGTGACAAACTACATGGAAGTGTACAAAAATTCAATAATTCAAATTCGATTTATTTATTTGTTTATTTCAGTAAAAAGGCCGCACTTGAGACCCTATAACGCCACACGTTCCTCACGTAGAGCGTTATATTTCATACATGTCAAACAGAAAACAATTAAAAATTGACTTAATGCGTTATGTCCGTAAAATCTCGATGTACCATTCAAAGTGTATAAGTGGGCGATTTGTCAAAATAAAATGCCAACATCGCCGCAACGCTTTTTTATCTCCTCTTTAGAAAGAAGAATCATTAAAATCGAGGGTTTGCCGTGTTTAAGGTCAGATCTGGAGAGTTTTTCTCAGCTCAACCTGTCAGGTAAATTAATGTACCCACTGGCTCTTCGTGAGAACGAAAATAGTTGGGAACATTCATTACAGAAATAAGCCACTTGAGTCAATCGACCTTTGCTTGCAGTGTCTGGGCGAACTTGTTGTATTTTATTTATGGTTGTATTGTTATGGTTAAATCGGAGCATTATTTTATTTTTGAGGTTGCGAACACGTTTTGAACATCGTTTAACAAGTTTAGCGAACAGTGAACTATGAGCTGTTGACATCTAGTGTGGTGGGAACTTGCGAAATTTAATCGTAGACCGATTTTATTTAGTTATTGCTCAGAAGTTTTCACGTTCGATCCTCGATTGGAAAAATATTAAATTTAGATTTTTTGAATTTTGTAGGCGAAAGGAAAAAGAGAGTTAATTCTTAAAAAATGAGAGATGAATTGAATATGCCGATATAACTAAGTAAAATGCGTAAATGAAAAAAAAGACCAATCGTTGTTGCTGCTGAATTAGTAAATTTCACGTTAAAACATCACATTTTCCATCAAAGTTCATATAAATGCAAATTTTGTTTTGGTTCTCCTGGAAAGTACACTTGGACCTCGTATAACACGATCATATAGTTCCAAAAAAACGTCGTGTTATACAAATCCGTGTTATACGAGATTTAAAGTTCATTCAACGTTAATGAATGTTTTAATTTAATAAATCGACTGACGCTGCTTGATGGAATTTCAATATCAAATTTGAATAGAAACATGGAAATGTACAAAATCTCAACAATTTAAATTAGTGTATGTGTTCCAAAAAATATCTGAGTTATTATTGTATTGAATATTGTTATTATCATTTATTTGTTTTCATAAACAATTGAAAAATATACATTTAAATATCATTCGTTCATCATCAGTGTCACTTACAACTCTATGTGTTCGACTCTTTTTCGGTTCGGTTCGATATCGGTTCTGAGTTTTCATTATCGGAGGATTCTGGACTGTTTTTATATTTAGGCTATAAAAATTCTATAATAAGCGATTGTTTGCTTTTAGCGTATAAATCTTTACTTCTTCCGTGATAAGGGCGAAGACCTGTTGTAATTCACTCTTCAACTTCAAACTTCTTTCCATTATTGAATCATCTTCTATAAAAACGCTGAAACCGTGATATATAAAGCGTGTTGTACAACAATATGTCACAAGTCATAAACCGTGCTATATCAAAACCATGTTGTATAAAACCATGTTGTACTGATTTTGAACATAATGCCCTTTTCCTTTCAAATTCTGTGCTTAGGATACTTGCGTCGGTTTTTTTTTCTTTTAAAGTTGTCACCAAGAGAAAGTCTTTCATTTTTATAAAGTTTCCCTTTAATTACAAAGAAGAATTGCACCTTCACATATATTTAATAAAAAAATAGTCACTCAATCCATCTTTTCCAGAAAGGGTATCGATATAATGATGGGGATAGACGTCGGCTAGTTTTTGGCTAATCGCTCTTGCCCCGTCCCAATTATAGGACCGGATATGTGGGACCCCCACTGGTGGGAGGGAGTGTAAGCATTTTACACATCCGTGTCACTGTATATAAAAATGTATAAATTTACTGAAAAATCTATTTGTGTAATTTTCCCAACAGGGACTCGAGCCAGTGAGCACAGTAACTGAATATGACGAATGCAGAAGAGTTTTCACCGAGGTCACTCAGCTACATGACAGACACCACATCTTAAATAATTGGGTTAAAGCAAATAGAGAACAATCATTCCTATCCAATTCATGGATGATTGAATGACACAATATAATTTGAAAAATCAATTAAAATTAGTAAAAAACAAAAATTGCGTCAACGAAATGTTAGCCCTGTTCTGTTTCAATGCGTTTTAGCCAGCTATCCGGAAAAATCGTGTGGAATATCAAAAATACAATGCACATAATTTTATTTTTGAACATTTTTTCCGAGTAAATCAACGGAGGGCGTCGTATTTTCTATTTCATCTCGCACTTTACGTTGTCTGAAATTATGTTGATTATATTTTTTTAGTATTCATTTTTTCCATCGGTTAAATGTCAACATCGATGGCCTGATATGAATAATACATTACAAGCACTGGTTTCGAGCAAGACGAAACTTTGATTTAAATTTAAATCAATTTCAATGAAAATAAATTCACAATAAATAATAATCCCTATTAAATTTATGAATGTTTTATAATAATTGTATTGGTATCAAAAAAATGTAAATTCGATTAACGCCATTTCGTTTCGCGATGTTATTGTTATTTTCCGGTTGTCATTTTTGAATATGGAAACGATTACACGTGACATAAACAATAGCTGGAAGTTTATGTATTGCCAGGTTGTTAGGCGTGGAAATATCTGTTCGAAATATGGAAATGTCAGTTGCAGCTTCCTTTACAAGTATCTCATCCTTTGTCACCAATGTTATCAAGTTGTATAATTTTAATAGCACTGAGCATCCATAAAAAAATATTACGTAACGTTATACAGTTTATAAACGGAAATATGATAATACGATTATAATATGAGAATAATGGTAACAGAATACTTAAATAAAAACTATATACATATTATATTGTATGTAATATCCATAGATTAATGTTATCTATAGGTAGGTAATTAATTTAAAAGTCACATTCAGCCATCCAAAAAAAATAATGAAATTGATGTTTAGATTTCGACATCTTTCGCTAATTAAATGATGCTTATTAGTGACTTAAAAAGTCTTCATTATAAAACTTCTGGTATAGAGGCGTCCAAACTATTTACTCCATACCGGCTATGGTCTTACTTGTCCTACTTCACCCACCACTATTTCCCACACGTCAAGTTTAAATGTTAGTACGCAGCGGCGTAGCAAACTTTAAGGATTTCTTCTGTTTTTTTTTTTTTCACTAACCGGGAGTGTCTCAGGAGCAATTACACAAAATTTAGTGTCATGCACATAGCTGTGCAGAAGGCCTATTACTCTAGATAGGAGCAACTAATCGCGAGGTTTACTCGCTCTCCGTATGACACCACATTTTTTAGGCCTAGTAGTTTTCTTTATCGGCCACTACGTTAGTGTGGCCTAGTTCGGTTCAATAGGCTGTTGGATTGATTTGCGCAGGTCTTCCTATTCTTCATGCATTTCATGCCTCCTCCACAGGATGTGTTCAGCATCCTGCCTTATAGCACCACCGGTCCGCTTACTGGACTAGCTTGAAGACCTTGACAGTGAAAGATCTCCTAGAAAAATCTTCAGACATCTAAAACATTCCAAAACGTAGAAATGATATTCCAAAATATCAGAATGTGTATCTTTCCCAGTCCGCCCCTGACGGCGATAATAATAACGTCATATTGATGTTTTGGATGGGCCCGGGTTAATTTTGAGTGGCGCATGTTATATATATTTATTTTTTCGTTGCTGTCACGGAGAGCAATGGCCGCCGTACGTGTGACAAGTACGTAATAAAATGGGAATCCACCTCTAGGGATTTTGCGATTCGACTCTCATGCTTAAATATTTTCAAAGGCTTAATCCCACGCACATCCCAGTCCAGTGGCGTTCGCGGACTTTCACTTATCTGAAGAGTGACACATTTGTTTAACTTCAGTCATATGAATGCGGGTCGAGTGGTCTAAGTCGTCGTAAGAGTTCATCAAATAATGGTCAATCTCTAAATTCCCTCCCATTGCTCCTAAGGACTTTGTTAGGCTACTTTGAAATTACTATTATATATTATGAGTACTATTAGAAAAACGTTTTATTACAGTAATTTTAAATGAACATCACGTCCGTGGTGCAGTGGTCAACGTTGTTGGTTTAGTTGACAGAACATGCGGGTTCAAGTCTCAGTTCATACAATTTCATATATTCAATTGACTTTTCAATGGATTTTTATACGTAAGCATGGATGTTTGCGGTGTCTAGTCTTTCTATCCCTACTCTCTTCAAAATTGAGAGTTTGAGAGACTAAGTAACAGGTGGTTATCATAACAAAACTTCATTAACTTCATTATGAGTTCATATGTTCCATAATGTGAACGGATATGATTACAAAAAATACATAAGAGCAATTTAAATTTGACAATTAAGTAGTTATTTAATATAAATAGTTGTAATATAATATATGAGTTTGAAAAATGTTGCATGCTACAATTTCAAGGTATGTTGAAAAACGATAAGAATATCGCCATCGCTGTGGCAATGAATGTCATGTCAGACATATTAGTTTTGAGTACCATCAATTTGGGTAATTTCGCCTATCGGTCTAAGATTGAACCACAAAATGGAAAAAGTTTCTGTTATAATACCACGATAATACTAATGCCATATGAATATTTTTTAGTTAAGCAAAGGTATTGAGTAGCTCCTGGTGGTAAAAATATGAATTAATGTTCAACACATTTTGTTTTATTGTTGAATTTGTAAGCTGTCAGGTTAGAATGATAAAACGCAATTTAAAACTTTTCTTGAAATAAATTGGATTAGCCATATTTTCAATTTGTATTACTAATCTCTAAGCCAAATGCTGTATATTTTTCCCCATCTCAATCATGTACAGAATATACGAAAGCATAAATAAAAGTTGTAAAGACTTTAAAATCACCGGATTTATAGTAATTACAGTGATTATTTTATTTGTATCGTGGGCCAAAGTTACCCGATTGGGATGAAAATTTTGCCCACCTTGTTTTATCTATATTTATATATCAATTATAACAATAAATCTATTTATTTTGATTAAATTTTATCTTAAGATATTAGTTGATTTCTATGTAGAACAATACCACACATAAATGCAATGGCGAACCATAAAAATACAAAACCCTCAGAACTAGCTCAAAGTTACCCAGATTGACCGTAATTCAGTTTAGAATATTTGTATGCAAACGGGATTTATATAGAAAATTAATCTTCAAAACATGAGCGCTTAAGCAATGAAGACGTATAAATTTTGTTGCCATTTAATGTTTAAAAATTGTGAAGAACTAATTTGTTTGAATACAAATAATAGGTAACTGTGTCAGGACATCATCGCCACTATACATCCTGTACAGCGGTCGGTTAGTGGAAAAGTATTACAAGGAATATCTCAATTAACTTTCACCTTTTTGAATATGCCAGCGAGATAGATTTAATCGATTATTTATAACACTGTTTTTAAGAAATCGTTTACCACTTTTTCTAATCAATAGATGTGACACTCACAGAATCTTTACGTTTTCCTTAATCCTTAAGCAATATATTATATTACGTGTCTAATACCTTAGATGTTTTTTTTAAAACAAAAATTGTACTGTCAGTAATGCATCTTAAAATTAGAAATGTTATAAATATACGTTTTTTTCTTATTTTCTGACTCTTTTTCCTACCCTCTCTTCAATCACTTCCACCCCGCTGGGTCCAATGCTATCTTTCCCAGAAGCAGAAAATGTGAGGCTGTAAAGAAAGTTGCACTCGTTCATGTGCACTATAAAATAATGCCAGGACCAGTAGAGAGAGTCAACAATATATCGCAGGATCTTACTATAAAATGTTGCATTAGTTAGTTCATTATATTTTGCCTTCTGATGTAAAGAAATATCCATCGATTGAAAGTGATACACAAAGTTCAGAAATGTATACTGACTTAAAATACAACTAGAGGAATTTTATAGAAAATAATTTAGTTATTTTTATTATACTAGTGGTTTCCAACAAGGAGGCGCCAGAATTTAGTAATTAAAAAACAATCTTCGTACCATAATATCTACAAATAAATAAAACTTCATATCGTAACGTAACAGTAAAATTTCAGTGAATGAATGTTTATTTTACTCATTGACAAAATATGCTCTTGGAGGCAGCATTTTTGAACAGAAAATTCCATAGGTAATAAACAAATAATAATAATCTCAGGATAATCATGAAACCTTAATGTCGAGGCAGAAAGAAAAAAATCTTGTGAATAGTCCAAAGATGCTGAATTATTATTTTGTGGTTGAAATTAATAAAAAAAACTATTTGACGTTGACATTGAGCAATTTGGGATTTTTTTCGATAGAACACCAACTGGGAGATAAAATAGATTTTGATAATGTTGCTGACGATTTTGCAGAGAGCAAAGCAAGGAAAAATAATTTTGTTTTGTTTCGAATAGTTAACGTTGTGTTGAAAATTTGCTGAATATCTTGTCCTAAATTAATTTTCAATTTTAATGTACGATATATTTATGGATTGTACATCAATAATTTTCTATTTTTTATAAAAATAATAATTATAAAAGTTATTTCAAAAACTATATTTTTTGACATATTTCAAAAACAAGCCTACGGGACTCTAATATATTAATATTAAATATAACATTTGTAAATGATAAATTGTAAAAACATAGTACATATTTTTCAAGAAATTATATTGACACATAGAAGTTTTGTGCCTGCGGCGCAATATTCTGTGCCGTGATAGTTCAATATTTAAAATAAACAGTAAGTAATTTTAAAGGTACTCTTAATCTAACACAATTATAAAAATTAAATCATTTTTAGAGGAAAAATGGTCGAAGGACGGCAAAACCCCTAGCTACGCCACAAAATCTTGCTATTATTCTGTTAATTATAGTTATCCGTTTTTTTTAAATAATGTTTTTATTATTTTCAACGTGTCTTTATAATATTGATTAAAAAAATTAAAGGTGGGACGTGACAAAAAATTTTTTTAGGTGAGGCGTTGTAGCATAAACGTCGTAAACCGCTGTATTATACGAAAAGGTTACGCAAAAAGTACAAGTAAGTTTTGAAAAACCGTCATTAATTCCATCAAGTGGCAGAATTAGATTATTTATTAGGATATTTAGCACGCCACTGCAGTCTAAGGTAAGGCTTCTCAAATAATTATGTTTTATACAAACCTAATTATCACTGAGTAAGGAATCTTGAGGAGCCGCAGTACGGAATAATAATAATTATTAAATGGCCATCGAAATTAAATTAGCAGATACAAGAATTAACACACTTTCATAAGTCTTTTTTCACCTACACTTTCATTATGACGACGAAATCCAATAGACATGGTTAATGATAATTGAATATGGCAAAATAAAATCTATTTTATTACATTAATTTATTTTTGTCATTCGACTATTCGCTAAGAGCGGAGAACATTCACATACTGAAAGACTGCATTAAGTTCCCTGTAGTTTGTAGTGGACAGACAAGGGCAACGCGTAATTTTTTTGAATTCATGTCCTGTGTGGGATTAACGATAATTTACTTCCAAGCAGCTGACATCTGTTCTGGAATTCTGAAAATGATTTTTTTTCGGTATTGTCAAGAATACTGCATATTTGAAAGCGATTGTAAGACATATCCCGAAGTTAGACACATTAAATAAAGAAAAACTTCCGTCTTATAATCGAAAAAATAGATTATATCGATACCTCAGTTCCAAAGAGTTTTAGGCAGTTTTAATCTACTACTATACATCTAATTTTTGTACATTTTAATAAAGTTCTAGGATTATCTAAAACATATATTTATAATATCATAAAAATAGCGCCTGACATGCATATTATAAATATGAGTTTTCATAAGTGTTCAAAGGATTTTTGTAGGTGTTTGTATCTAAAATAAATAATAACATCCAATTACCACTTGTTTCATTTTGAAGCTGATAGATATAGGTATTTCAAGCATTTTATAATACTTAAACTTTTGACTTGTCACACGCTGGAACTGAGGTATCGATATACGCCTCCTTAAAAAATTACGTTCAGATAATTTTAGTCAGGGAATTTGCTGTCCATGTTTGTTTGATTGATTTAATTTAATGTAATTAAAATACAGAAAAAAATGATATAAATTAACATTAATTCAAAAGGCCGTACTCAAACGTCAACTAACAACTCAAACGTGGATGGTGAACTTCAATTTGCAATAATATGAATCGTTGAAAACGTGTGCTTTTTCATTTTTTTTTAAATTTTTCGTTTAATCACGTTCTTATACGTAGCGAAATTTTGAGATTCTCTTCGATGAGCTATACATAAACATGTCGATTGAACACGTTTCGTTGAATTTAATTAAGTGGAAATTTTATTTTGATCGACCAATTTTCTATTAATAGTAAAGATAATATATATATATTTCTATAACACCATCGAAGTTGTGGTAATACTTATTAATAGTTTAACAGTTAAATAAGCATCGGCTCTTTTGATTGAATAGACAGATTCAAATTATTTATGCTAGTTATTTTAGTAACTGTATTGTTATTATAAATTGTACCAATATCTGGCAACACAGATGATTATCGCTTCCGAGATGTTAATAATATCGAGCTATAATATTCAGCACAGTATTTCACATTTACTCGTATTGCCTACGACTGAAGTGAGAATTGATATTTTTAGTTAATTGTGCTTGATGGAATTTAAATATCAAATTTGAATTGCTATAAAATTCCATGTATATTGTCACTTACGACCCGGTTTGGCCTTACGGCAACTTCGGGGAATTCGAGTATACGAATGAACTCGAACTGACAATTAGTAAATAGTTTATATCGATCAATTAAGAAAAAAATATTACCACTAAGTCTAAGGACCTAAATTGATATTTGAATTAATTATATTGATTTGATTATAATGATTTTTAACCTTAATTGGGAAAACGATCGCTTAAATAATTACAAACTCATAGAATTTAACAATAGCGTCCAATATTCATTATGTAGTTTTTAATATGCACAAGTTTAAAAATTAAAAAAAAACATCTAATAATCCAAATTTGATATTGAAATTCCATCAAGCACCCTCAGTGCCTCATGTCTTAAATTACATCTAATAATATTTAATCTCTATTTCAATCATTGAAAAGTTTTCCTTATCTTGTGAATTTATAAAGCGTGTTCATAAAAGCTTTTCTTCTGCTGAACGATGACTGTTAAAAATATTCCGTTGGACACAATCTAGCCATTATGAGATATCTAGTATATAAAAATCAATGTGGGTTTGTTCGTATCTTATGCACTGCCATACTGTTCATCCGATTCCGAGAAAACTTTATCAAGTTATTGTTTGCACTTGCGCGAAAGATATAGGCATAGTACAATCAGGCCCGGCCCTGCCCGAGCCCGACTCTCAACTTTTTAATTTTTGACTTACAGTAGGTATTCATATATATAAAAATCAATCTCAAAATCCAGATACATCTAAAATCTAAAAACAAGCTAAAATAAAGAATCAAATTTGTACAAATAGCGACATCTCGCACGAACCAGACAGAAAAACAAAAAATATTGTATGTCCAAAAGCACTTCAATAAACAGAATTAAAACACAAACACTTTCTTTCTTCGAGTGGCATTGCAACGCATGCCGGGTACTCACTAGTATATTATAAAAAAAAAACTATTGATCGAATAAATTCCAAATGTTCTGTTTTTAAAAAAAGAGCGTAAGAAAGTTATATATTTTAAGTACCTAGTATTAATATAAGAAATATATTTGCTTCGGAACTAAACATTTCCAACACAACAAAATAGCACTTATTAAGAGTGGAGTGGAGTGGAACAGCTAACTGAAGGATTTTGATTTCCCGGTGACCACAATTTTCGGTCATGAGGAATACGACAAAAAATAAGAGGATATCATAATAAAGCATCATTTTTATGAAGTCCAGAAAATTAAATGTACTCGGGTATTAACACGTGTTGACGGCTCGAAAGTTGATTCTGGAAAGAGAATTTATTTGACTTGATAACTTTGTTTTGTTTTTACTCAATTGTATGGCCATCGTGAACATTTTCAACTGACCACTTGATAAAACTGTGGAATTAGTACAACAAACCTGTTTTATTAATATAAATATTACATACTACTGCCTTTCCACAAAGAATTGACAGCCAACACCATAAAAATGATATTTGTATTTATGTCAAACGTTCAACCATAGATATAGTTGGTCATAGTGTTTACTTGGTAACTGTTACAAATTGTGTAACCGATATGATTATCGCCCAGATAGATTAAAGGTATTGACCATAGACTAATTAATATAAAATATTACGCTAACATAATCACGTTATATAAAGTAAACTTAATATTAATGGTCGGTAAATAGAGTGCATGCCGAGCAGATCATGCTTGCGTAATAATTTCCCAGCTTAAATTATTCTTGCTTGAGATAAATCCGCCCTGGAATTCGTCGGCAACATTTTATTTTAAAGCGAAAATATGGCAGACCAAAGGGTCGACTAGCAGCTGTAGTAACTAATAGTTCATATAGGCAAAAAAGCTCTGAATTTACTGACGAAAAACATGTACGTGCAATCTAAGTATAATATGAGTCGATAAATAACAAACCCACATAAGTCCACCATATACTTTTGTTGAAGATTTTAATGACAATCTATTCTATGTAAGCAAGGGAATATTTTTAGTTCAGAACAATCAAACAAGAGTTTATTTTTTTTTTGTTGAAAAGTTAGATTGAAAATTAAGGGTTTTCAAAAGTGACGAAGTCCATATTAAAAATCTGTTTTATTTGAAATATAGCACAAAAATTCGTTGATTTATTGTAAATGTATTTAAGTATTGTAAAAATATAAAATCTAAGCATTTTTTTCACGATTTTTGCAGTGGAAAGACATTTAAACACTTTTTCAAGAAAAATTGTTATAAACTAAAAATGAATTTTATCCCAAATTGTGTTATGTGTGACTTAGGCGCGTATGAAATTTATCTACTCAAATACAGAAACAATAAAATAAACTTATTCAATACAGCTTAGTAGACCCCCCCCGATAACAAGAAACTTTTTCATTCAAATTTACGACTGCTTTTTGAGGACATGTTAAAATAATCCTGCGTCGCATGCTTATCCTCTGATTTTGTATAAGTATGGTAGCACCGATAGCCCGTTTCCAGATAGCTCGCTACCTATCTATCGAGGAGTCTACTATGGGTAGATATTTATTTTTTGTTTTAACTGAGTTTATCTAGTTCATAAGTAATCAATTAGTGGAGTCTGGAACAAGGTAATAGTTCCATTTCAATATTAGTAATGTAACTTTTGTAAACAGTTCTGTAAACTTACAAATCGCACCACTTCTGAAGTAATATTTAAATATCATTCATTCGATCTCCGATTTTGAGAATGGATCTCGGAGATGTGGTAGCCAAAGGTAACCAAGATTCGAATACAATGTGATACGCCTTTTGGCTTAGGACGGCAGTATATATATATAGAAGATTTCCATGAGAACTGTTTGCTATTCAGTTTTTTTTCATGCCCTAGGGTACTCAAAGTTTTACCCACCACCACCCGCTACGGCTTCACACTTACAGAGTGTATTCCGCAGCGTAACAACGTTATGCGTGTTTCAAATTTTGCCAGGAATGTCCGAGGAGAAATCCCTCAAGACTTGATTGCATGCACTCTAGTGTGCAGGAGGTTATGTTTTAAATAAGTGTTAAAAAAAAAGAATAACAAGGGGGTTAATGTTTTAAGGAATTGCGTTCCAATCGCCTTCCATAGAACGCCGTAAACTCTTTAAATGCCTTGTAATTTGTCAGAGATGCAACCAAGTCGGCATGACCGACGGGGCCAACAGATCTGACTGGTAGTCGTATCCATATTGAGCAATTTTTCCCGTTCGTTGTTCATATCTGGACATTTCCAAAGGATGTGATCAGCATCTTGGATCAGATTGTCACATTTACATATATGACTATCTACCAACCGGCCAAGCTGGAAGAGCTTGACAGCGAAGTGACCATAGCCAGTTATGAATTGGCTGGTCCAGAAATCAGGAGTCAAAACTTTGGTTATCTCCATTCGCCACTTAATTTTCGAAAAAAATTATAAGTATGCCTGCCCTTAGAAAAGTTATCCCATCGATTCTGTCATATCCGCATTGCAGCATCCATTGCTACACTACGAGATGCAATTTTATGAACATTAGGAATGTATGGATTTAGTCGAGGAGGAGGCATTAAAGGAATCCCCCCCATCTCAGATTCGAGACCCTTATGCAGCATTACTGTTGCGCCTCTTACTTGAATATGTAGATCTAGCGGAAGTATACCAGCCAGGACTGGCAATGCATCTGTCGAAGTAGTTCTGTATGCTTTTGTTAGGGCTATCAACGCACTACGTTGGCCGCTTAGAAGAATTTTCTGGATGAACAGAGCTATTGCTATTCAGTTGGTCAACCTCTCTTTTTTAGAAGAGAGTATGGATATAAGGATAGGGCTAGGACAAGACTAGTGGTCAACTAATCGCTCTCACTACGCCCCGTTTTTGAGGATCGGATGGGTGGTAAGGAGTTTTAGACATCACAAACATTCATGACTATGAACAGAAATCCAGAAATCGATTGAAAGATCAATTTACGAAACTGTCCGCACCGGGTAGCAGTATATTATATAGTTAAAATACCTAATTTTAATAAGTGCCAGAGAGTAACATCAGACTGGTCTATTAATGGTCAAAGCTTTCAGGGGTTCGTCCTATTCAGTTTTGGGTAGGGCATCCAGTCCCGGACCCTTTGTGCGATCCTGGGACACAGGGATTATTGATTGGAATGAATATATGATTTCATATTTTTTTGGCACTGCTTTTTATATCTAAAGAATAGTTATAATTGATTTTTTGACCGGCTCGAACTCGGGCCACGGGCCTGGCCGGGTATAGGCCCGTGCAGACCACTAATAGCTGCATATCCAAGACAGTTTGCATTAAATTAAATTAAGTGAAATGCTAGTCATCACTGGCCCGTTTATACTAACGTTACTGGAGGTGAGAAAACATGACCCGTTTACATAATGAAAACTTTCCTCATAATTTTGCTTTGCGTCGTAATAATTGATAACTGGCTCAACAGGAGCTTTCAACAAATATCCTATTTTCGGCCTATTATCTGAAAACGAGCGCCGTAATACGACAGTTTACAATAGTTTATCAAAATAATATATTGCCCATTTCCCGGCGAAGTTTATTATGCTATATATATTATTATGTATCGCATATTTTCATTATATAAAATCATCTAACCCATTAAAGAGAAAAGCAAATATCATCGTCAGCGCTATAACCCAGGGGAGCCCATGGTGTAAGAAGTATAGGTGAACTAGATCGTTGTTTTAGTAAAATATGTAACGTCGCTTTGGCGAAACATATAGTAAGCATAGTAGATTGTATTTCAATCAAGCACAGAATGATGTCAACAAATGCAAAAATGACGACTGTCATTTTTTATCAAGCTCACCTGTATATGGGGTGAGTTCATGGTGTAAAAAGTACAAGTGAGCTGGATCGTTGTTTTTGTAAAATATGTGATGTCACTATGAAGAATTAAATTTTTATTGTCATCAAAACACTGTTGCAATCACAGTAAACTGTAATTCAATTATCACTAAATGACAAATACAAAAATGGCGATTGTCATTTTTTATCCACCATGGGGTTTGCACCATGAGATGGGCCTTGGTTGTCTAGACCAGCGCTTCCAGCAGTGCTACTTATTTATGCATTTTTGAAATAGACAACCAATTAATTTTCAAAATCAAAATAAAAAATGTCTAATTGTTGTCTATTAGTTTTTAGATATTGTGAGAGTCAAGTAATTGGTTTCGGATGAGGTACTCACGGACTCGAATCCCAATACAAACAGTTTCAAAGTACGATTTATGGATTTCTGTCCGAAGGCATGGAGATCCTCAAAACGGTGCGTAGCTAGAGCGAATAGCTAACCACTAGTCCTATAGTAACCCTATCATTATACCCATACTCTTCAAAAAAAAAAGAGTTTGAGCAACTGAGTGACAATATGTTTCACATTGGGAACGGGCATGTATAAAAACAGGGCTCTTATGAATTTCCAAGATTTTTAATCCGTTATTATTATCATTATGATTATTAAAATTTAATAAAGGCTTACAATTAATTGCACTTTTGTTTAGATCGTATTCACTTTCATAAAAATATTTTTCACTTATAACAAATACATTCCACAAAAAACAAATTCTTTCACTAAAAATAAAGTGATCCCAAATAATAAAATATATTTTACGATTAAAGAAATTTACTACACTTTTCAAATAGATAAAATAGTTTTCACTACAGATACTCACACTTTGAAATCGATAGTTGCACGAAGCTATAATAGAATGTCACTTATTCTTCTACCCTATATTAGGCTGCCTACATTGTCTTTGCTTCATGCATTAGAATACATTACACAAACAAAACCAGACCAACCCTAACATAACTTACTACAAACTTAACTCACTTTGTTAAAAGAATCCGTGACTAACTGGAAACTATTAAAGTCAAAGTTTGAGTTTACTAAGTTAATACTATTTAATCCAAAGTGCAAACTATCGAAATAAAAGCTAAAGTCTACCAAGTGAATACTATATAACACAAAGTTCAATTATTTATAACCTTTATTAAAATGAAGTTATACTAAGTAAATGACAATTCAACGGCAAATAAAACAGTCATAAAATCAAATTTGTAGCAATTAACAAAATATTATAAACGAATACTTTGACATAAGAGAAAAACAAAACTGATTAAATTATGGTACGATATTGAGGATGAAACAAACAATTTCAAGTCTATTGGGCTTAGAAGTCGTGGAATTCTTGTATGTGCTCGACGTCAAGTTGAAAAAGTCGAGCCACAAATTACAAATCAGGTCATGGCAGGAACAAAACACTAAAAATAGTTTGATAAAAATCATGGAGATAAATAAAATTCTTTTGAAAGAAGTAAAATAAAGCTGAAAAATGATTTGATATCACTTATAAGTTGTTAACTGTTAATGGGAAGGCATTATATTTTAAAATGAAAAAAATTGTTTTGGACTACTTCCACATGTTTATAATGCGAGTATTATCTACTGATGAAATATAAATCTTAACAAGGCTATTCATATAAAATCGAGTATAAAAATAAAACTGTATCTATACTCTATACAACATTAGAAAATTCTATACAATTACTTCAAGTATTGATATCTTTATTGACCGCATCTGCTTCCAATGTGGAGCATATGCACTCGTAACAGAGCGTATCCCAACAGAAGTTATTCTTTTATGATATAACTGCTTGTAAGTCACTCAACCTCTATTTAAAAAAAAGGTTGACAATGCTTGCGATGAGCGAAACTAGTCCTGATCATTTGATCGTTTTGATATTGACAGTCAACACCTTAAAAGAGATATAAGGATAAGGCTAGCGCAGGACTCGAACCCTCCTTCGAAAAGGACTCCTTAAATTGTATATGAAGCTCTCCGTAATGGGATTTGAGCCAGTGCGTACCGTCACCGAAGCTGAAACATTGACCACTTGGATAAACGCCCGGCAAGTATTGATTGATTGGACAAAACGTATTTCTTATATTATTTCGATTTCAAAACCAAGATTAATTTAACGCTTTTAAATTTACACCAATTTTATTGTCATACAATTGTTATTGATTCCGAGAATTTGTTTGAAATATTTATTTTTACTTTCAATGTTTCACGAAACTCTCAGAATAAAATTTGTGTTGGATGTTTAAAATAAAATATGATATATTGAAATTTATGTATCAAAATGTCGTTATCGGAAATTGAAAGTCGAACAATCTTATATTAACTTGTGTAACTTCCACGTGTATTAACTTTGTCAAGAACTTTAACATGTCGACTAATATTAAATCTTTTGAAAGTGTCTTCGCCCAATCATATAATATTTTATAATATAATATATCATTACACGACCTATTCTTTTGAGTACTTCTGGGATTAAAGTTTGTTGAATATTTGCTGGGATCACGTTGCATGATTTGGTGTTGGACTTTATGATTTTTGTTACCATGTTACTTCCTCGTTTACAGAGAATTTAACCGACAACTTTTCACGTTAATCAGTTGTATTATTTGTGATCAATAAACCAATTTTTAAAAGTGATTCCTAATTTAATTATATTAAACGAAGTGCGAAGTTTCATTGTTAAATCATACCTTACTCTCCTCTAGTTGTTAATAATTAGCTACTCCCTCTCACCACACCCCGTTTTTAAGATTTGATCGTTGGGAGGGGGGTGGAAACGTCACAGAAATTCATGCCTTTCGATGAAAATCCGTAAATCATTTTTTTAAATTGTGTGGACAGAGATTCCAACCAGTTGTGATCACAAAACGAACAGGACAAACGTCCAAAAGCGTTGACCACTACGCCTGCAAGACCAACCGATAAAATAAATAATAACATTGCGTTGAAACTTTGCCAGAGCCACTTTTATCACTTTTACTATGTCCGTTTCCAATGTGCACCATTTGGATTCCTAATGAAGGTATTTCAACATAAGTTTTTCTACAAAAACTGCTTATTACTCAGTTGCTCAACCTATCCTTTTGAAAACGATTAGGACTAGAAGGATAGAACTAAGGCAGGACTAGTGGTTATCTGATCACGTTTTCACCACATTTTCAGATTTTTATGGGGGGGGGGGGGAGGAGATTCTAGACATCAAAAACATCCATGCCTATCAATAGAAATTCATTGAAAAATCAATTCACTTTTAAGGTCTTAACTGTCAATTCTTGGTGGAAAGGCATTATATTAAAAAAAAAAAGAAATCGGAATTTTTTTGTAATATTTACACAAGTTTATAATGACCAGGATCAGTTTCGCTCATCACGAGCATAATCAACTGATAGAAATGCAATCAAAACAGGGTTATTTTGTTTGTATGTTTATCAGGGTTGTATTGATTGTATTTTTGTCAGTGGATAATGGTTGTGATGAGCGCAACACATGAAAGTAGTACAAACAAATTGTTTTTTATTAAAAAAAAAAGAGAAAAAAATCAATTTATAAAACTTTACATACTGAGATTTGAACCCGTGAGTTCAGTAGCTGATGCCAATGACGTTGACCACTGCGCCACGTGAGCGATGTCCATTTAAAATTACTATTAATGTTATTCAAATAGGTAAGTACAGATAATATAAAATAATAATTTCAAAGTAACCTAACAAAGTCCTCAATGTAGCTAAGAAGCAACATACTATCAAATATACGAGCCAGGTCCGACAGATTCGTTACACAAACGCTGCTGTACGTGCCAGGGGTACAAAAGGAGAGGCAAGGCCAAGAAGTCACCCCAGGGGAGACCCTTGTCCTACCCTATCGCCTTTCCGAAGGGTAGTCATAAAGCGGTATGATTGCCAATGATTCCCGAGTGGATACCGAGTATTGTTTTGATGTGGGACCCATGAGTACATTTCAAGTGTTTCATTTATCATTGTTACTATGTTAGTATCAAAGTTATGATAAGTTGACCCATATAATTTGTAGATACTTTCTATATTGAGAATTGCGACTTCTGATTTCTTTTATAGCAGTAATTTTTCAAAAAAAACCTGGGCTACATTACGGGTCTAGTCTAATAACTCATAATCTCCAGCATATGCAAAAAATGAGTTATGAATGCAGCATTGTTCTTTGTGTTCGCACCTATCATTTAAATTATAAAATATTTTGGAATGTGTTTATTGGCCTTGTTGTAATTACAGATATTTTAACATTTTGTAATTGACCTGCGGCGAACTTTGCCGCGAAAATTATTGATGAATTTTTCAGAAGAGTTAGATAGTGCGGTTTCTATGACGTTTGATCGCGTTATGTCTATCGTCCGCTTCCGTCTATCGGTATCCGCGTAATGTAGGTATCTTAGGTTTTTTTTTCAATGTTATTAGCTCGTCGGTGTTGTCCGTTGTATTTATTCTTTTCCCCACAAATATTTATCTTTCTAAAATGAATGTGGAAATGTTGTTTATTTTCAAAACTCAAATTCTCTAATGCCCTGTAATTTTCTAAGGTACAAATCTCCATTCCAACCAATGAGAGTACAGCATTGTACTGTCATGGCCATCAGTGTTTGTTTGCATATCATGGTATAAGCGCCGATTGAAAAGTTTTATTTGTATCAAACTATGCATTTGTAACTATAGCATGAAAACGGTTTTCTTGATTTGCCAAAAACAAGCATTGACGAAGACTCTTGAGTTATGATACTAAAGTCTTCACATACGACTTTTCCTTCGTTTTAAGAGGGGTTATGCATTAAATTGTTATTTGTGTTGTCATAATTATGAGACGCCAGTTGCTTGGGTTGTTCGTCTGATATATGCATTGTCCAGAGCAGTTCCGGGCAAACTTTCTCCACGAAGAGCCACATAAGGAATTTAAAATTATCAGCGGACCAAGAAAACTACTATTTTTAGCTATTAATTATTTATCATAATGAAAAGGAAATTTCAAAATAATATAGTTATTCTCTTATTAACAAGAATTTTATTTGAAGAAATGGCCGCACAAAAATACGCATCGGACTGTAGTTTGCTCATAACTAATCTAGAGCTATATACATATTCAACAATATTTGTTTATTGTAGATTAAATTAACTTTTCCTATCTTAAGTTGACTTTTATGATGTGTTTCCCTTTTTTTGTTATTTTAAATATGTGGATAGTATGTTCATTTTATCAGCTTTACAGGAGGAGCAAAACCGTATTTCTAAAGCGGTTTTTATTTTATATCAATTGGCATAATTGTTCTGTTTTTATTTTCGTTCTTTCGCAGTTGATAGATAAGGGGTTTGGAGAGTTTCATTTACTGGTGAAATCTTGAGTTTTTTAAAGATTTAATGGACATAGGATTGTTTATTCCGTAAATGCAGTGTGACATAGGAATGATCTTGAACAGAGTTAATATAAAATTAAAAATTGATAACATAGTTATTTCACTTGGTTTATCACTAACGTGACGCGTTTCGCCTCTTTAAGAAGCATCTTCTGACTAACCGTATCGTATGGTTATTTACTTCTAAGTTAAACGATGATTTTATTCTTAAAAGGGTGGGGGTGGGTTTTATTACATTCTACTGGACGTGTGGAGGGGGTAAGCAAGCCGAATCCATAGAAAATATTGAACAGGTTTTTTCGGTAACCAGTCAACATACGCCAAAGTTTTATTTACCCATCTATAGATCTTTAAATTTTAAATAATATGACATTTATAACTCAATTTCACTATTTTTGGACATAGGAATATTAGCCTCTGAGGTACAGATATGTAAAATATAATAAAATATTGATATTGAAATTCTATCACGCAACCTCAGTCAATATCTTAAATTATAAAGTAAACATTCTTTTTAATTATTCTTCTTTCTACTGAACGTGGGGAGTTGATTAAACAAAAACAAAAAAGGCTTTTATACAGTTGAAATTGAATTACAAAGACCTTTAAAGTTATATTTATTTGAGGAGTTCACTTATTATATCAAACGCTTGTTAGTTAAAAAATAATAACTTATAAAATTCGCAGAAGAATTTCTTGTAAGTTTGTTTAATCAAATACAACAATTTAAGACATCGACTGACCACACGTACATTAGATATAAGGGTATCAGAACATTTAGCTGCCTTTAGATTAAAAAAAGAAACTTCGACATTCGCAAATCACTTGCTAATGGAGAACCATACGTTTAATGCGGATGATGGGGTTAAACTGTTGCATAAAAACATGGGGGATCATAAATTATTTTATCAGGAAATTTTAGAAATTAATAGAGGCCAGTTATACTCCTTACCAATCTTGAATGAGCAGCTGAACCTTCCTTATTCTCCGCTATTATATCCGATACGTTGAAACACCTAACAGATTTCACTAAATGTGGAATGATTGTATATATTTACCCATTCGTCGAATTACATCCCGTCAAAACCCACAATACTATTATAATTGTAAAATCACTGGTATTTCTAAAAGAAGTTGAAAAGCGGCAATCGCCTTCGGCAATTGCCACTCTGGTAATATGGTGTTTACAAAATAAGGATTAGGACGATTTCCGAAATTTTAACTCAGGTATCGGTGTGGCTTTCAGACGTATAATGTATTGCCTCGTAAATGATATTTGTCGCATTTGTATCTTCTATATAAGCGTTAGAAACTGTTTACTGTCTCTCAGTTCGAGTCCATTCGTGTGCTCGAATGCCTGAAGATGCCGAAAGGCGAAACCCGGGTCGTTAGTGACAAAATACATGGAAGTGTACAAAATCTCAATAATCCAAATTTAAATACAACAATGTCAAAGATTTGAGTCGTTTCTCAACCATTGAAATTAATTTATTGTAATGTTTTTTGATTTTAATTTGTGGAGATGGAATTATAGGTTAAATTCATTGTACTTTAACCGAAATTATTTAAATTAATATAACAAACTACAGAAACCAGTTTTGTTACGGAATAAAATCAGCTATACCTACTCGAAATGAATTGAATCATACATTTGATTTCTTTGAAAAAGATATTAACGTTTATTGGACTGTCCGGGTTTGATAAAATGAATTGAATAGATCGACTAGAGCAGTGGTTCCCAATGTGGTTCTTACGGACCTCCAAGAGTCCATGTAACTGCTGAGGAGGTCTGTGGCAAATTAAAAACAATTTGGAGGTGCGTGGACGGCGTCGGGGGTCTGCGAAAGTAATATAAAAAAAATATTTGTGACACATTTCCATTATTATGATATGTGTCGAAATAAACAAATTTGTAGCGATTTGTTGGGTGTTGGACCCTTTTGCAAGCAGACCCATGATGAATCCATACTAATACAGGAGTAATTTATTGAATTATCCAAAAATGAGGAACGGAAACCAATGCTGGTATTCTTACCAAAAATTCTGGTTACAAAAACAGATACCAATTTTATATTTACATTATGGGTCACTGTACAGAGGTTGTTGATTGTTTTCCCGTCTTCCATCATAGTTTAAATATCAAAATGGTTTATTTATATTTTATTTTTACATCACCATTTACCATTCAAGACATCAAGGCTAAATTTATAATTTTTCTATTATGAAATTATGTAGAGTTATTTTACTTGGGGGTTCATGGTATGGTTTTTGTTTTAAGAAGGTGTCCACGGGAATAATAAGTTTGGTAACCACTGAACTGAAAATTCGCAGAACTGCTGATGAATTGACATCTCTAGCAAGAATTTAAGCCGTGTTTCATTTATTCTAACCTAAAATGAAAAAGGTTTTTTTATTGAATTTTAGGTGTTTTTTTCAAAAGTATGTTTTCATTACGTATTGGATTTGATAAATCGAAAGGTATCAATAGAATTTTGAAAATAGCGTAGCGTACATTAGGCTCTTAAATATATATAGGGTATACTGACAGAAAGCATTATGTCATAAAAACGCGTTTCAAAGTAATCTCTCTCTCCCAAGTCAAATTATTTGTTGTAGATCATAAAGAATACTCTTTTTGGCATAGAAATCATTAGATTTGATATCAATGAGTTTTAGTAATATAATGTTTTTTGCCAGGATAAGAAAATAACAATAACACTTAATACTATTTTTTTTTCAAAGCCATTATATCTTTGACTTTATGCATTCTACCAGTATGTAGAACATTTAATTTGGATAAATTTTTAAATTTAAAACAGAAAATCATCAAAATTGATTCAATACTTTCTCTCACTACATTCTCGATATTGAATTCTTCCTTTGCGGTCTAGCGGTAGGAACGTATTGACCAGAAGGTAAAAAATAATATGAATTTAAATCGTATTTTTAAGTTTTTGTTAATTTTTCATAATTTTTGAGTATTTTAGTCGTCATTTGTAACTTAACTGTAGTGCTACTGCTAAGCGGTCAGAAGGTTTTGGCTTCAAGTAATGATAAGGTCAATTAAAAAAAAAATAGCACTGAACAGGCACAGGCATGTGTTTGTGATGGTAACCGGACTAAACATAACAATTTGAAGATAATATTTTTGTCGTATCTATTATTTATTGAAAATATATGATTATAGACATGAATGACTTCTCATCGAGTTTATCTCGCATGATTTTCCGGTTTTCAAAATTTTTGGCCGAATCAGATATTTTTCCAAACCAATATAAAATAAACAGTATGGTCATTTGCAAATATCTGTGCTTAATATCTAAAATAAACACATTATAATTGCATATTAGAGTTTATTATACTTTTTGTTTTTATAAATTACTAAATATTATATTACATATTTTTTTTATTTATTTGTAGTTGTCAAAAATATTTACGTTAGAACTCATCTACAGACATTGTTTTAAAACATTAAAAAATCTCTCCATCCCCTGGATACCTCGAGCGTACCCATAACGGCGATTGCATTCCCTCGTTGGATTTCTATGCTTATTCGCTGTCTAAGGTATTCATTTTTGAGTGGCACTCATCCGTCCTGACCGTCATCCTTCGACCAATTTCCGCTACCTCCTCAAAGTAGAGGATTCTATAATTTATTGTATAAATTAATAAATAAATATATATTTATTTCTTATATGTTCAATAAATTATAGATGCGACAAAAATACTATTTTCAAATCGTTCTGTTTAGTCATCCACCCGTGTGGGATCTCTTTTCGCTTCAAGTAAATATCATTTGAATGCGAAAATAAATGTATTGAAAGTTTGCTTTAAGCTAACAAAATTTACTATTTTTAAATCACGTCCACCCAAAGTATGGAAATTATAAATCTTATCGATTTTTTGACAGAATGAAGGTTTAAAAATAATTTAAAAAAAACTGTTCAATACATTATTCATTTATTTCAATTCACTGTAGGGTTCTAGCGATATTTAAACGTATCGTTATAGCTTGTTTGTCTTTTTGTTTTGACATTTGAAGGATTTGAACTTTTTTTTAGATGATTTTACATAACAATAAATTATTTTACTACATACTAAATCCATCTACGCACGTTAAGCAATATGTTTATATAATTTAAGACATCGACTGAGGGTGCTTGATGGAATTTCAATATCAAATTTGGATTATTGAGATTTTGTACACGTCCATGTATTTTATATAACTGAGTTCGAGTCCATTCGTGCGCTCGAATGCCTGAAGATGCCGAAAGGCGAAACCCGGGTCGTTAGTGACAAAATACATGGAAGTGTACAAAATCTCAATAATCCAAATTTAATATCTTAAGATAAAATTTAATCAAAATAAATAGATTTATTGTTATAATTGATATATAAATATAGATAAAACAAGATGGGCAAAATTTTCATCCCAATCGGGTAACTTTGGCCCACGATACAAATAAAATAATCACTGTAATTACTATAAATCCAGTGATTTTAAAGTCTTTACAACTTTTCTTTATGCTTTCGTATATTCTGTACATGATTGAGATGGGGAAAATATACAGCATTTGGCTTAGAGATTAGTAATACAAATTGAAAATATGGCTAATCCAATTTATTTCAAGAAAAGTTTTATATATATTATTTATGTTTGCGTGGTGCAATGGTCAACGTCGTTGGCTTTGGTTACGGATTACAGTACGATCAGTTGCGTAAATTTATTTTTCAATCGATTTATGGATTGATGTTCCGTCCTATCCAGTAAATCTTAAAATAAAGGGGAGTATTAAAATCGATTAGCTAACTACTAGTCATGTCCTAGCCCTATCTTTCTATCCCTACTCTCTTTGAAAAAGACAGGTAGTAGTAGAGGTGTAGATACCTCGATTAGGAGGCCATATGTTCCACACTGGGAGTGGGCAAAGTTTAAAAATAATAATATGTAAATATATAATGTTGTTAATATTATATTTTTAATAGAAATTGCGGTATAAATACGTATTCACTGTTGATAATGTAAACATTATTTTGCTTGCGCAACACGTATATGAAAATGCAACAGGGAACAAACTAGATTAATATCAACAACAATATAATGCAAGTATAAACAAAAGAATTCATTCATTCATACACCCACGCAATATATATGCGCGAACAGACTGAATTTCAACGTATGGCTATACAGAAAACATCCCTCTACGCCGTTGCTATGTATATGTTTTTCCGAGTTCGTTCTGCGCACGCTTGCTACGACACTGCCAAGCAAGCCGAGTTTCATTAATGTAAAATAAGTTGCCTATATCCAACTGGCAGGCGCTCGGGAAGCACTGTCGTCCGGTAAAAGTTCAGTTTATTATTCTATTTATTTGGATGAATTTTGCTAAATATTGGCATAAATTATATTTTTAATAATGCTTGGCAAACAGAGTAATTTATTTTGAAGTATTTGAAGTGTTTGTGATATTTATTCCGACTCAGGCGCGAACGAGTAACGACAAAGGTAAGTGAGAAAAGTTGCACTAAAAAAAACTATTTTTAACATTTACAACAAAAAAAGTTGTACGAGAGCAAGTACTTACTTTTTCATGTATTTTAAAGACGATGTTTATTCGTAATATAAAACCATATAATGGTTTTATTCACTTTTTTATTAATTTACTTAATTGTAATCACTTTAATAGAAAAGATACTTATATAGTTTCTTAAAATATTTAGATCAATCAACAATATGGATTTTCAACAAATATTCAATCAATTTCATTTGCTGTAAGTAACAAAAGTGTTAAAAAAATATTTCATAGAATTAGTAGCATATTTTTAATTATCGTAATATATGAAACAGAACGCGTATTATTTTTTTCTTAATAGGGTTATGTTTTTAATAAATAGTTAAATATTGTAAATTGAAAAAATATTAGTCTTGAATTGTGAGTGTTCACAGACATTAACAACCACTTTGCAGTTAAGGGTTTAATGGTTATATTGAATAAAAATGATCGTTTTTGCATTTGAATAAAAGAATATGTAAATTCTTGGGTAAAATTATTCACTTTTACAAAGTTTCTTTTGCTGGGAAAAAAATGTTTTTTAATTTTATTATAGAACATGCAAAAAACGTAGGCATTAAAGTTCAATCAAATAAAAATCATAGTTCTGACGATGGTGTGAAGCCAAAATTAACTACCTAATAAAATTAAATACCTTGATATTTTATCCTATCGTAATGGAGTTCTACCAAGTAAATGCCAATTCAATCAAAAAATAAAAATCTATTTACACATTCTGGGAGTAATTTGTTTTGTACAATTTGCTGGCAAATTTAGATAAATTCGTTTTCAATTTAAGATGGTTTTAAAAACAACTGTTTACTCAATATTTTCCGTTCGTATAGGTCCGTTCTGAATGCGTTGCACGTGAACTTCTAATTGGGTTAGAAGTTATTTTTATAATAGCTGGTCTCTCAACTTCTATTTTTCGAAGAGAGTACGGATAGAAGATGATGTTATTAAGAAACGATCCTTTTATAAGATAAGATAGGTAGGAGAGGATACCTACATCACAAACACGAATCTATAAATCAATTCGATACTTCAGTTCCAAATTGTAACAACTCAAGAAGCATAGTTCTGAGATAATTAAGAAACAAGATTTTGGGAAGCTTTAATCTTCTACTGTACATCTAATTTTTGTAGATTTTTATGACATTCTAGAATTATTATCTTAAATATTGTTTCCAAAAATTTATAGTAGATTTTCGCAGTTGTTACAGTTTATATCTAATGTAATAATAGCCACTACATTTAAAAATAACCACAGATTACCACTTGTTACATTTAGATAATGGTAAATATCTGTATTCTAAGCATTTATTTATAATTAACTCAAAACTTTTATTTTTTACTTGTTACACTTTGGAATCGAATCGAAAAGGTAATTCATGAAATGTTTCCTATGGAGATCTTAGCCACTGCATACAGCAAATGAATACGACCAACGAATGATCAACCACTCGTTGGGTGCTGGATCGGCTTTTAATTAATCAGATTATATTTACTCTAAATCCAGAAAAGTAAGACTGACAAATTGGAGTAGAGTACCGACACCTTGTAATAATTGGCGGAAGTCTCGCGATCGATAAATCTGTGGCGTTATTGGAGAAGTTGTCAGTTTTACCTTAGATTACAGGAGAAGAAATATGAACCATGGTAAGTTATGAAAATTCAAATTAAATGGATGAGACACTTACGCAATGGATCTTCTTCATTACTGACGACTAGCATACCGAATTTTGACACCACATGCTGACAAATATTTTATTGTGAGAATAAGCCCAATAAGACAAAAACAGAGATATCAACCTTTGCCATAACGCCATAGTAATATCTCTGGCGATGGCTAATAACATTATTTATTAGTCCTGGATTGACACCAATATATTGACGAGGCTCAACACGAGACCGGTGGATGAGTTGGTTGAATCAAAAACGTTTACTCCGAGGTCCGCTCGAACGCTCTGGTTTTAATAGCTATTTTGAGAGTGTTGTTTAAGCACGTTTGTTTTGAGCTTTGGTGTAAATATTTATCGAGACTGTGCGTTGTATATACAGAATTATCTCCTCGCAGACGAAATAGTGAAGGTAATTTTACGCAGACAAACAAACAAACATTATTCCCCGTGGAATTGTTAAGAGCAACGCGATGCGAGAGTTTCTCGAACGAAATACTTTAATACCACTTTATAAGGATCGTTGAAACGTATTTATGGGATTACATGTTTAAATAATATAAACCTTAAGGACTATTCTAATGTGTCGCTCACACGTGTTTGTATATATAAGTTCACGAAACCTTAGACCACTTTCTTAATCGAGATTTTTTATTCGAAAAAGCTTTTGAAGACGGTAGAGTTTTAAACAAGCAACGATTGTTATCCAATGTATATGAATATACGAGTGTTAATAGTATCTGAACAGGATTTCAAAATATCCAGTGCTATAGATGCGTTATAAATGTTCTATAAAGTTCTTCCTATTCGGTCGCGGTGGCCACATGTAACAATGTTTGTGCAGTGATACACGACCCTGCATGTTTACGAAATGTGATATTCGAGGAAAAGTTTTGTTTTATGCCAGAGCATTCCGCAGTGTCATCAAAATTGATGTTAGTTATTAAAGAAAAAAATCCATAAAAATTAACACTTGTGTCAAGTTATCACTTGATATAACAGGGTTACGAAACGTGATATTTCTTAAGTAAAAGAAAACAGTCAGAATTAATGAAATGCGATATTTGGAAAACACAGCATGACGACTAATGAATAAAGAAAAGTGACCATCATTCTATCATGACAAACATTTACTCTGAACTGCATTATCGTCATTATCATCGCGTCAAGTAAAACAATTAGAAACATATTCCTAAACTTGCATCATAACTTTCATAAATACATTGATTTTTAAATTGCTATATGGATATGCGCACAAAACCATCCGATATTTAAAGCGGGACATATAGAGAGCAATCAGTTTACGTCTAGTTCCTTCCTAGTCACATTTTTCTATTTTTACCCTCTCTCCAAAACTCTCGTAATTGAATAACTAGGTCTAGATGTCGTAGATTTCTTAAAGCAACTTCTGCTGATATGTGCCATAAGGAGTCCATGTTTAACACATAGGGAGCGGACATGGTTGAAAATAACCTGTCAGAGATTCTAAGGTTTTTTGAGCTTCGTGAATACAGCTTTAGATTGCCGAGACGATCGTAGGTCTTTTCTTAGGTGACATTTCATGGTAAAACTATTTTAAAAAATAAAACACAATTTATTTGTACTACTTCCACATATTTATAATGATCAGGACAGGTTTCGCTCATCACGAGCATTATCAACTGATTAAGTTGATCATTATAAATATGTGGAAGTAGTACAAATAAATTGTGTTTATTTTAAATATAATGTCTTTCCACCAAGAATTGACAGTTAACACTTAAAAGTAAAACTATTTCTGAGTTTTCTCAATGAGATTAGGGTAGTTTTCCATTTAAAAAATACTGATTTATGAAAACAGTCTTTCCATATTTTTTGGGCCACGGCACATAGTACCTAATTCAATATGGTACAAAAAAACCAAAAAAATAAATGATCGTCGATCATGACATTAAAAAATATTCTAAGCTAAATTGATACGCCATCATGTTTTTACTATATCCGCTCCCAATGTGGAACATATGGCCTCCTAATGGACGTATCTCAACAGAAGTTTTTTTACGAAAACTGCTTGTTACTCAGTTGCTCAACATCTCTTTATTGTAGAGAGTGTGAATAGAAGGATAGGGATAAGACAGGGCCTGTGGTTATATAATCACTCTCGCTACGCCACTTTTGAAAACTCAATTTATGAAACTGTGCATACTGGGATTGGAACCCGTGAAATCCATATCCGAAGCCTACGAGATTAAAGAATGAAATGAAAATAGATAGATAGCTCAATGTTTTTTTTATTTAATACCAAACAGTTTTCAAGTCATATCTGCATTAGATAAGAAAAGTTGCGAGCTAAAATAAAACGAAAGTAAGAAAACAGGATTGATAACAACATTATAATCAAATAATAAAGTCAAAACCAACTTTGTGGCAATATTAAATTCATATTGTCCCCATGTGTTCCATACACAGTGACCCAAAAGCATAATTATTGTGACTAATTAAGTTTTTGTTGTATGGATATTGCGCTCGGCGTGAGGGCATTGTGGCAAAAAGCTTTGTGACGCAGCGTAAGCTCTGACTAACTTTATAATGACGAGAAGATGAAAAGCTCACTGTATTTAATTGACCGCCCGATGAGCTTTCGTGCTGAGTGCTTTATTGCCCGTGTTTACGGCGCATATACGATGTCCTTCAAAACAATGCCTCTCATTATGTATGTAAAAAGACACGTTAGTAATAATTACATGTTTAAACGGCCTGCTGTACTGATAGCATTAGTAAAAAGAAGATAACGGTGATAGCCACTTTATGATGTCTAGCCATTTTGACATGTCAACTGAAGCATTTTTTTATTCGGAGATTCGTTTCATGATAACATTTCTAAGCTAAGCAAGTAATAAAATTATGTGAAAATAGTGCAGTTACTTTTAAGTTGTTAACTGTCAACACCAACAGTCAAGTGATATAAATTTGGTGCTTTTAAGTAACTAGAGTTGTCTGCATAAAATATATAAAGATTATTAAATAAAGCATTTTGGGCACCTAAGCCGAGTGAAAAAGATCGATAGCCTTAGTAATAATCGGTCACGGCCAGGGGGGGAATCTCCAAAATAAATCGATTTATTGGTTGTGAGATATGGCAGTCTGAGATGTTTTCATCTTTTTCTATTCATTATATCTGTTCCTGAACGAGTTGTAGAGAAAACAACTAGCTAGTTACATTTGATGTTACAGAACTGAATTGCAACAAGCTCTCGTTAAAATCTTCCATTTAGATATCATATTCGAGCCCTTATGCTAAAGAGGTGAGGGAAAATGTAAGAACTAACGTTATGCACAAAATAAAAATAGCAAAGGTAAAATGAAATGTAATAATTCGACGGTGTTTTGACCAATTGATGTAACCCTCAAATTTGACATTGTCTAGGAGACAGTAAAAATTGTTTTTATCGAAAAAATTATAAAGTGAGTTGCGTTATGAATCTTGTAAAAGCAGTCCTTTAAATTCTCATGTTTGCAGATACGGGATCATACGTAGGGATTGTCGATATAATAGTGGCTTACATCAAGTGGGTGGGGGGGGTGGTACTAAGAATTTTCAAACTTAAAACTAATGTAAAATGATGTTTCCCTTCCAAAACGTGGTCAGTTAATTTTTATAATTTGGCTGAGACCTGCTCTGTCGTCTTTAAAATGTGATCTAATCATTAACTCATTTTCTTATTTTTGAAGGTTACATCAATTGGTCAAAAACCGTCGATTTGATGAAAGATATTACATTACTAACAGTTAAAATTTAACATGTTTTCGTACAGCTATTTTTACGCCGCTTCGTCTCATACTAATAGTTCAAACGAAACACGATATCATGACACCTGGCGATTAAATAATAATTTCCGTCTCATTTTATAGGAAGATGTAGAACAAATTTAAAACGCTATGAGCTCCTAGGATGCAAATATCAGAAAATAAATACATAATAAGAAAATACTAACCGCCTTAAAAATTGGTATAATGCGTAAAATAAAGCAATTATAAATGCTAAATATATATTAGTTTCATTTGGTTTAATCGTTCGCGTGTTTAGATAATGTGTTTTCGAAGTTTTTTTCTATGGACCAACAGGAATCAAAATAATTGTCGTATTTAATTTTCAAAAATAAGCTTTAGTCTATTTTTTTATTTTGATTTTGTGGTGGAAAACGCTATTTTAATCTCGTAGGTAAAAGGGAAAATATTCGTGAAAAAGAACGCGTGGAATTGACAAGTGGTAAAGGTAAATCTGGAAATAGACTACCCTTAAATAGATTACACCTAACTGTATCTTGTTTTTTATGTATGTTCACAAAATCACTTTGAATAGAATTTACATGCAAATTTCTGAGGCTTTTAGTAACAAAAATGTTGTTATGGACATCATAATACCTTTGAGTTTTATTTCACAACAAGCTTACAATGAAAATACGTTTTTTTATACGAATTTTATTATTACATATTCGTTCAATTTCAAAATAAAAAAGTGACATGCCAATTTATTGGCTATTTAGCAACAGTCTATTCGTTTACACAATAATAATTTCGATAAGGACATGGTTAAAAATATCATATCTTCATAAAAAAGTAAAACATAGTCACTTTATTAGTTCCACAAGAATAGTGTCATATAGTTGACAGCTGTTTTGGTATTGCGCCATCGTCACAAATATGTTTTTACGCTTAGTTTTAACGATACTTACCGTAGAACTAAATACTTTATTGATATTTACCTTACTATAATTGAGGTCTTCCTTGTCGATTAAATCCATATTTCTTGATTTTTATCTTTTCATATGTATGTATATATTTACAGCTAGGAGAGTTTTACATTTTTCATCAGGGGTAGAGAAACTTTTTATGTTAGAATGATACATTCATTTACGTTGACATACAAACAATAAATGTTCACATTTATTCATTTTAATTTTATTGCATTTTCCGATTCTCTGTCTCAACAAAACTGAAATTTGCTGTTTTTATGCTATTATTCATTAATTACAAACACTTTGGATATTATTCGTGTACTTGAATGCATGAAGATGCCTAAGGTCGACACTTGGGTTGTTAATGATAAAATGTATTGAAATGCTGAAAATTTTAACGATTCATTGTAAGAATATCATTACAAATTATAGAGTCGAAAATTTTTCACGCCATTTAAAATAAAACTGTTAAAAAACAGATGTAAATGTGAACCCTTTTCGCCATTTAAATTTTATGGGAAACTGGGGACTTATTCAGTGACATATTATTTTAAGGATAGAAATGACAGAGAGTCATAAATTATGAAAAAAATGGTGATATTTTTAAGAAACCACAAAACGTACGAAATAAACATAACAGGTGTGGAACTGATATCGCATATGTCTTTAAATGCAGCGTTTTGACGAAATCCAAATTTTTAATTTCACATACAAAATCATTTACAAAATTTTTTTTTTTGTTTATAAAATTTACGTTCAACGTAAACATTGCCAACCAATGATAATGCTCGCAAAGACCGAAACTGACCTTGATCATTATAAAAACGCTAGTGGTACGTCCGTCATAGATGACGGTATTGAAATTGAAATACTGAATGTATAAAGTAGCTAGTTTTATTTTTTGATTATAATCAATATACATATTATGATCAATGATAATAATAAAACGCCTAACACAACTTAAGTATAAAAACAATCCTGACGCTTCACAATTTCAGAATATGCCCTGTCCACCTTCTCTCAGTTAAAAACACTATTATTGTTTTCTTTATTGTAACAGGCGAATCGCACGTTGGCTTACATTAGTAGGCACGCGGATCCCAAGTCTTTGTCTTGTTTTCATTCCGTAAAGTCGTCTGTAAAAACTATATCCGTAAACTATATACCAAACATTCAAATACAAGTGTATTATTGATAATTTTTTGTACAAAAAATAATAGTAAACCTTACCAATTAAATACCAGTGACGCCAAAAAGTTTAATTAAATTAAAAAACACACACAAACTCAAACTGTTAAATATATTTGGCATTACAGTTAATAATAGCCAAGGCGGTAGATATTTTGAATTTCTTATATCACACGAGATCTAGAAATATTTATACTTGAACCCAGACCCATCCGATAGCTGAGTACAGTTCTTACCTCAAAACCGCAAGGGCCGATTGAATACTGGAATACACAGGTGAATAATCAAATTATATATTCTAACGCAAAAAAATATATTATATTTTTCTAAAAATGCTCCGTTGAATTGCTTCAGAGCGTCTTCATTCCAGAAAGAATTGATAATTTAATGGAGGAAAAAAAATCATTTTTGCATCGTTTACGAAAACTTTCCAAATCTACCTATGCGAACGATACAGGGATGAAAAGGAGCTTTCTTTGAAATGTTGAAATTCCTTTCAGAGAGATTATTTGAAAGCTTTTTACGAAAGTTGTGCTTTTACGATATGAAATATAATTTTGGAGAAATATTACTCATGTTGCTAGGTAAATATGTGGGAATTTCAAAACTTCAGAGAATTTATTTTCACCAAAATGAAATCATATTAATCTAGCTAAAATGAAATATTTTATTACTAATGTAATGTAAGAGCTATGAGAAGAATTACCATATATTTTTAACTCTGTTTCTTTGACTAGAATAACATGAATTTATTGTTGAAAAAAAATATTTTTTATGTTTATAATTATTATATTGGATTGGTGTTAATTGTCGGATCCGTATTGCAGTGGTTGACGTTGTTGTCTTCGATTAAAGATCTTTCGCGTTCGAATTCCAGTAAGGACAGTTTCATAAATTGAGCTTATAATCGATTTATAGATTTCTGTTCTAATGTATGCTTGTTTGTGATGTCTAAAATTTTCTCTCATCTATCCGATTCTGAAAACGGGGCGGAGCGAGTTAAATTACCTGTGTCCTAGCCCTGTTCATATATCTTTAGTCTCTTTGAAAAAGTGAACAACTGAATAACAAGCACTTCTTGTAGAATCACTTCGGTTAAGATACCTCAATGAGGAGGCCTTACTCTCGGCATTGCGAGTGCACATGCTTAAAAAAATTATAGCGCATTTATTTAGTTTAGAATATATTTGTATTGTATAAATTGCATTACTATGCACCGTGGCTCAAAAAATAAGTACGACTATTTTAATTAATCGGTATTTTTTAAAATGGAAAACTAGCCAAATCCGCATAATAATAAGGTAACACATATAAATGCATCTACTTCTACAACAAGTATGCAGTTAGTGAGTGTGATGGTGAGTGAGGTGGTGTCAAAGCAGCTTTAATTAATTTTAAATTATATGTTATATTGAATTTAATTGTTTTTTTTTGGTAGAACGTAATATATGAATGTATTAACATACACTATGCAGTTTCAAAGGTGGCGTGATATTAAAGTAACTATCAAAAATGTTATAAAACACTTGTGGAACCGACAACCTTGTATTTTTTTACGTCGTTATCTGAAAAACATTATTTAAATTTTATTAACATCAACTTTTCAAATATCAATATTTTTTATGGATAAAGTTTTTATCGATTTTTACTGCTTCGTGTATTTTAATTATTCACCTTAATTGGCCTTTTAATGGCAAATTATCATGAGTGTGGTTTTTTCATACCGTACAATTAGCCGCAGTAACAATAAAATAGCAATTTCGTTAATAATATATCGTCAGCCTAGAGTACAAATTTTGTAACTCCACAAACTACAACGTTACAAATGCATATGGTATCCTAATGGAGGTATCTCACCAGAAATTGTTTTACAAGAACTAAAAGTCGTAAATCCACACTTATTACATGGAAAATAGAAGGATAGGGTTAGGACTAAAGAAGTGATTAGCTCATCGCTTTCATTACACCCCATTTTTAGGATTGAATGAGAGAGAATTTTAGAAATCACAAACATCTATACCTTCAAACAGAAATCCATAAAACGATTTAAAAATCAATTTATGAAATTTTCTGTACCTCGATTTGACAAAACAAAGACGTTAACCAATGCACCACGGAGCTGACATAAGAATTTAGACATCATAGACAAGTGTGCCTTTGATTTTTTTTAAGCTAGGAACGGACATTTTCAATGTGGAGAATATGGTCTTCTAATGAAATCTATAAATCGATTGAAAAATTAATTTACGAGGTAAGACAGACGTATAATATCTTACAACAATCGTTAAATAATAATTTGACATCGTATTTGATATCTTCAATATAAACGTTATTGAGACTTTGTTTACTGTCTTTTGTCACTCGAGTCCATTTCGTGTGCATCTTCATGCCTGAAGATGCCGAAAGGCAGAAACCAGTCTAACGTTTAGTGACAAAATGTATGGAAGTTTACAAAATCGTCAATAATCCAAATTTGATATTGAAATACCATCAAGCAACCTCAGTCGATGTTTTAAATTATAATTTAATAATAATTTATTTTCCGATCGATTCAAAGGCATGGATGTTTGTGATGTTTAAATTACGGGATTTTTTGAAAGATTCAAGATGCACCATCATAGATAGTTTTGAAACTTCGTTAAGAGTCTCTTCTTTAAACAAATGCATAATGAAGCTTATTAAAAACAGCGAAACACCAATGAAAAACAAATTGTGTATCCAAGAAAATACATTTTTTAGTCTAATAATTATATTCTGTTAGACCTTTATCCAAGTGGTCAACGTAGTGGTATTCGTTTGCAGTGTCCACGGGTTTGAATTCCGGTACGGACGCTTTAAAAAAATGATGCGCAAGAAGATCGATTAGTAAACTACCACTTCTTTTCTAACCCCATCTTTGTAACCTTATCCTCACAAAAAAAGAGGTTTAGCGACTGAATAGCGATCTGTTCAGGTAAGTTGAAATACTGCATTATTATTGAGAGTCGGCTCCATGGCGCAGTGGCTAACTTCAGTTACGGATGTCTCGGGTTCAAATCCTGGTGCGGAAAGTTTCATACATTGATCTTTTAATCGATTTACGAATTTCTGTTCGTAGGCATGAATGTTTGCGATATCTAAATTTCCATCGCACCTGTCCGAACCTAAAAAAGGGGCATAGCGAGAGCGATTAGTTAACCATTAGTCCTGTCCTAGTTCTATCCTTCTTTCCCTACTCTCTACGAACAAAAGAGATTGAGCAACTCAGTAACAAGCAATTCTCGTAGTAAACTTCTGTTGAGATACCTCCATTAAGAAGGCATATGCTTCACACTGGAAGCTGACACGGTAAAAAAATATTCTCTACGATAGGTGGAGGTCTGGTTGCAAAAAGTTGTTGAGACGACAAATATCTATGTAAATAGTAACTTAATCAAAATAAGTTACATTTTTTAAAGGGAACATAATACAAATATAGTTTTCTTGAACGGGCAGTTTAGTAAAGATAATAATAATATTCATTAAAGTGTAATCGAATAATATAAATTACTCATAAAAATGGTTATGAAATCACCATCAATTAAACAAAAAAAGTCTGGTAGTCAATACCAAAGCGCTTGACAACGTAAGTAAACAGTTCTTTGTGAGGAATTTGTATAGAACGAGCCATCGCTCTTTTGTATTTCGGATTTTTCATTTGCTAAATCTTTTGTCAAATGAAAAACGCAGCACCTGGTCGCCATTTTCATCGCATGAGAAAATTTCGCAAAGAGTGAAACTTTTAAATGAATCAACGCGCAATCTTAATTGCCAACTGGTCTAGAATAAAGTTGATTAACTAACGAGCCGAGTGGTCTAAGCTGTTGGTTTCGGTTGTAGTGTTCATGGATTCGAATTCCAGTAAAGATAATTTTATAAAATATTGATTTTTCATCGATATCTGTGATGTCTTAATTCCATTCTACCAATCCGATCATAAAACGAAACTCAGCGAGAGTGATAAGCTAACAAATAGCCATGTTCTAGCACTATCTTTATATCTTTACTCTGTATGAAAATTAGTGGTTGAGCAACTGGGTTGTAACAGGCTGTTTTCGTAGAAAAATATCGGTTGAGATTCGCTCTATTAGGACTTAACATGCTCCACTTTGGGAGCAGATATGTTTAAAAATCTAACTAGATTTAATTTAAGACATCTACTACTTGATGGAATTTGAATATCAAATTTGAACTATTTAGAACGTATCAGACACTTTAAAACGTCATTGATCTGTCATTTCGGCAATTGATAAATTAATTTCTATATGAGTATGGTATTTTTGGTATTTTTTATAATATATGAAACATTTAAAATCTTTAACTAACAAGTTCTTAGTTAGTTAGTTAACGATTTACTCACAATTTTGATTTATGTTTAATTTTTATTGGATTTGAGGGGATCATAAATTATTCTATCAAGAAATTTTGGAAACCAATAGAGCCCAGTTAAATTCCTTACCATTTTGAACAAGCAACTGAATCTTCCAAACTCTCCTTTATTGTACCCTGGACGTGAGATGAGTCGGTAAAAAATTAAACACAAATTAACAATCAAAGTAATACATTTTCCCATATTAATACATCGGTCCATGGTCTAACTAACAGAGACCATTAGTTAAAATTGGGTATTTCTTCGAATTGCATTTTAAGCCTCTGTTCACTCATGAGGTGGTCACTAGTCCAGATGTTAATTTATTAGGCACGGCGATAAGATTTGTCCTATTTTATTTTGTATATAATCGTTATAAACTGTCTATTTGAGTTAGTCCGAGTTCACTCGTGTTCTCAAATACCTGAAGATGCCGAAAGGCGAAACCCGTGTCGTAAGTGACAAAATACATGGAAATGTACAAAATCTCAATAATTCAAAAAACTAACTAGACTTGCTGCTATCAGTGACTGAGTGTTGAAGAAAGGGGTCAGACTGATTCTAACAGAAGGTAAGACGTTGTATCTGATTATAGATAAATAGATTGCGTAAGACAAAGAAGCTAGAAAAATTAACATATAACATAAATCGTCATAAGAAATCATCGAATGAAGAAACAGGTGGGTGAAGGAGCTATGTTAAAAAATCAAAATTATGAGGAAATCGCTAACTAACTAACTAAGAACTTATTAGTCGAAGATTTTAAATGTTTCATTTATTATAAAAAATACCAAAAATACCATACTAAATAGAAATTAATTTATCAATTGCCGAAATGACAGATCAATGACGTTTTAAAGTGTCTGATACGTTTATATGGAAGATGTTTGAATACCTAGTAATTATTAATATTCAATTTTGTATAAATAGCCTTGCTAAAATTAATATTTTATTACTTGATAATGCTTGCGATGGGTTAAAAAAAAGTAGAAAAAAATGTGTTTTATTTAAAAAAATTGAATCTATTCCAGAACTTAGCCATGTCCAATAACTTTGACAGGTGGCACTTCCGTCTAATAATTTATAGTATACAAACATTTATTTGGGGATCAAAAAAAGGTATAATCGTTCGACTACAGACCTCGGCGAAAAGTGGGCAAGAAAGAAAGTGAAAGAGATAAAATTAATCCTAGAATCCTTTAAAAAACGCTTTTTCTTATATCTTTATGTTCCCTTTGTTCAGTGATGCGATCTGAGAAATGGATCCAATTAAAATTAAACATCTTGATCGGAGGTACAAAAAAAAAACTGCGCTGTTTCGCCCCCCCGAGTCCGAACCTGTCGGAATTCAGGCTCCGGCAGCTGACGTTAAAGACGGTCGAAATAAATCTACAGGATGTGCTCACATAAATCAAAGAATAGGAAATAAAAAAGGTCCCGAAATAGAATTTTCTGGAGGGGTAGGTTTACAACATAAAGTGAGACTTTTAAGCTCAGATATTAAATTCAATATCAACTGTCTAGATTCTAGATTACTCGCTACTAGGGGTTTCAATACCGGCGTAACCGAAACCGGGATTCCTCTCGTAAATTGTTCTGCTCGTTCGGAATTCATCTAAGGGCAGTCCCAATAAACGTGATTAACATCGTATTCAGCATGCCCACAAGTACACTCCTTTACTATGTCTTTGGTGGGAATCTTAGACCAGTGGTAGTACACCTTTCGAGAGACTGGGTAAAAATTTCAATACTTATATTTGCAAATGTATGTGTAAATATATATATAAAATTTTTATTATTGGCTTCCTTGGTTTTGAATTTTTGTTGAAAGTTTTTCAATATTTGGCAAATATGTAGTTAACTTAAGTCGAACACAGGAATTTGAAATATTTTCTGCTGTTAATCTATTTCGCAAAGTATTATGGACCCATTTAATTTGAGAAAATGTTTGCTTACAAGAATATGTTGAACCAAATACTGATAACAGAGCAAATGCAATTTTTTTTAAGCATGAAAAATTTTGTGTTGACGCCCAGCATGATGATATTACATTCATGTGATCGTGTTCTGTGTTTTCAAGATGCTGTTAAAAATCCTTTTAAGATTTATTTGTCCATAGAACTGAGGGTTTATTAGTCCAGATTATTTATTCCAAGAATTTCTCGTTTAAGTCCATCTCACCCATTATTTCATGGCGGGTAACTCAAAATGTTGTAGTGGGTAATTCAATCACCCGCGGGTAGTAGATTGCCAACCACTGATGTAGACAAATGAAATTGCGCAATTGTTTCATGCCTTATTCCAAAAATCGGACCAAAATCAAAGACAAAGTTTCAATCGTCAATTCTTCAATATAAACAAAACTTTATTATCACATTTATTATACATAGTTTAAAAAAACCATTCTTTTAGACTGTACCTAATGTAATTTTATCATAATAATCAGAATTCATTTCGAAATGTACCTTAAGGACACATCTGGTCTATAAAGGCTTATCGTACCTCCTGGGTAACGGTACGCAACGACGCCTCCGCTGAATTTTCGTTTTATCCCGGATTATCATCTTGCAAGAATAAAAGTTTCAGAAGGTCTGGCATTAGGAATGTGGTAAAATAACCGAATCCGAATGTCAAGTATATAATAATAATATGTAAAACCAACTATCGTTTAAGAAAAATACGCAATTGTTAATAATATAAACGTTGAAACCACATGCACTTATTTTGTAATTAAAAAATACAAACTTCGTTTTTTTAAACATGCTCAAAATCTCTTTTTCAAAAAGATTAGAGATATAAGGATAGGGCTAAGATATGACTAGTAATCAGCTGATGGCTCGGGCTAAGCCCCGTTTTTGTAGGATCGGGTTTTTGTGGGAGGGAGTTTTAGACATCACAAACATTCATGCTTTCGCGAAAAACCAGTGTTCCACGGAACATATTTTGGGAAACCATGCGTGTGATAAATAAATGCAAAATTTTGAATACCACATAAACAAGTACCCGTGAAAATAATAGAAAAAAAATATTTACGTTTAAAATTCAAAAAAAAAACGGAGTTTGATGCAATAATAATGATTAAAGGTTTTTTCGTCTAATATAAAATTTGTGTCGTGTTGTATACGAGGTACTGTTTTATTACGAGCGATAGGGTCGTTTCGCAAGTGCTCAGCCAGTTAAGCGACAGGTGTACTTTCAAATCGGATTTTGAATCAATGAATGATAAATACATATTTTTTCGCTGTTATTCCATTAAAAGGGAATTAAGCCATGTAACCAACTTAAAATAAAATAGTTAATATTGTACCAAGCATAAAATAATAGAAATTTACGAAAAAATGCCAATTGTCCCAGTGGTCGGCTCCCAAAATCCAATGGTCGGCCATTCGTTTCCCAGTGTTTGGCCATCACTATGAAACTTCATGAATATCGCGAAATGATCTGCTGATAGTAGACAGAATGATAAAAAACATAATGATGCTAAGCATGAGAATATAAAGTATATTTTGTTAGCAATTCCCATACAACTGAATTTGTCGAAACTTAGGAAGTAAAAATGTGCTTTTTTAAATTGCGAATTGCATCATATAGGTCAGTATAGTGCAGATATAGTGGCAAGACTATCTACATGAATTTTAAAAAATCTGACTTTTAAACATGCCCACTATTATTTAAGTTTTAAGCTCAAAAGGCCGACTACTGGCGACGGCCGACTTTAAGAACAAGCACCCTATGGTGATCCAATTATTCTTTTAATTCTCAAGATAAAAACGACTTAATTTTTATGGAGACAAATTGCTTATTTTAAACGTAATATACAAAATTTAATAAGATTATCTATCACAAGTGAGAGTCGTCACGAGATTCCCCGATTCAATTCTGCCTCAGAGCTTAGTAATTGCTCTTGGGATTCCTGCTCAAGTTGGGAAAATCTTTCTGTTTGCTTTCAGTTTTTCGCTCCGTTCTAATGAGAAAGGAAAACATTTTCATTTATTCAGGCTACACTCTCTTTTCCAGCATTTAATTGCTTTGCATTTTGTATTTCTTCCACTGGAAAGTTTTCCCATATGAAACAACGAGAAATTCGTAACCCAAAAAGTTCATTAATAAATGACAATTGCTTCTCAAACCGGAACATTAGCAACAGTACAAACTATTGATAGAATATTTTTTTATAAATACATATAAAATGGTTAGATATATCGATGGACTAGTTCTATAGTGTAGAAATTGATAGTTTTGAGATATGGCCGATCAAAGTTTTGACTCATCTAAACTGACTCGTAAAAAGTGTATAAGAGACTTATTATTTGTATTACTTTTTTATTCAAATAGGTGGTCAATAGTTTATAGTTTTAGGATTAAAGGTTGTTTCTTTATGGAACGCCAAGATACACAAAAATATATGTCCACAATACGGAATTTCACGATGTATGGATATTGAACTGAGGAATTATTTAATTTTGCTGATTTTCATATGCAAATATTTTCATTTTGAGAGAAAACCTCATATTACATTTTACAAGCTGTACTTTTGTGGAACTGTAGAAGAGAAGTGTTCGAATATTAACTAACTTAATTGTTGACTTATCGTCCTATGGAACTGGGCCATCGATACGTAGCGATAAAATATTTTCTTATGTTGCAACATATTTCGACCCCTTAGGGCCAAAGAAACGTACACCCAATTCTCTTTTTTCACGGTCTAAGAAAGCGACGCAATTATTTTATTACATTGATTTTTTTGCATTTAAACGGTTATAAAAGATGTTTTGTTTCATTCCCTTTCTGGTTTTCATTTTTAATGTCTGTTTACCGAATTGAATAAATGAATTTCTTTCCAATATTTTTTACATGTTACGAATTGTTTACAGCTTAGTGCAGTCGTATCTTATGAAACTATTTTTATTTAAAAATAAAAATATATTCGAATTATTTTTGAATTCGATAATTTCATATTTTGGGGGTATTATAAGTAATGGAACCTATCTCCCATTGCAAAATGGGCCACTTATTTCTTTACAGGGTTTTTTTGCACCTCATTTTTCGAAGATTTGAAATTACTTTTTATATTGGACATAAAATAACATAACACTGCTAGTGACAGTAAGAAATACAAAAAATTATCAACGATGACTTAGTAATTTTCTGCTTAAAACACTTTTTGTTAATGATTGATTAATTGGGAAGCTCTTTTTGGCCTTTCTCGTAAAGTAAAGAAAACTTAGATACGTTTTTTTGACACCAAGTTGCTAATTTATACATTGGAACACGTTTAACAAGGAAGCTTTTAGCATGAAATAATATTTTAGACTCTTCCGACTCTTTGACCGATATTTTTGAATAAACATTACAACAAAAGTGTCAAAATAATAAAAAATAACTTATTTTAAAATATAAAGACGCGTCAACTTGCCATAGCTGTCTCTCATTACTTTTTGAATGGTTTAAATAATGATTACATCCTTCTTAAGTTATCGAAACATTCTAAGATAAGTCGGTATTAACTTATTAATAATCCATTTGTAATTTTAAATTCTCAGACGTGACAGAATTGCGAAACCTATATCGCTGAAACATAGAGACTAGAGAGAAGTCTACCCTACCACGTAGAACTTATATATCCTATACAAACGTAGATATCAACGCTGCAATGGCGTAGCATTTCTTTCTATGACATGAAATAAACAGCTGATCTTTAATCAGCGTATATGACTACTCATAATCAATTTTTTAACGTCATTTTGTTACGGTTTTGTTCTAGATTATCGGAGAATTGATCGTGGACAACCCATTACACTAATAATTTAGCTTTTGGAGTGTGAACTTAATTAATTGAACGCATAATTCCTTTTACATATTTATGTTGATTTTTAGTTTACTCTTTTTCTTGAAAATTTGATATACAACATACTCGGTTGATTGACGCCGCGTTATTTTGGTCAGAAGAACAGTGGTCAACGTCGTTCTCTCGGTTACGGATCTCACGGATTCGAATCCCAGTATCCCAGGTCGTACGGCAGCAATCAGCTAACCACTAGTCTTGTCTTAGACCTATCTTTCTATTCCTACTCTCTCCGATAAAAAGAGGTTCAGCAACTTGTTGAGATAGCTCCATTAGGAGCCATTTGCTCCAAATTAACAGCGGACATGGTTTATTTTTATTTTTAAAATATTGCTACTGAATAAGAATAAACAAAATCACTTGTACAGTATATGCACGCCTAATGAAGTTATTTAAATAAAAGTTGTTTTATGAGACCTGTATGTAATTCAGTTGCTCAACCTATATTTTTTCGGAGAATGTAAGGAATGCAAAGACAGGATTAGTAGTTTTTAATTGCTCTCCCTACGCTCTGTTTTTTAAGAATTGAATATAATAATTGATATTCATGCCTAAGCGAACACACATCCATATATAGATTGAAAGGTCAATTTTTGAATTTATCTGTTTGTGTATACTGCCATACAAAAGTAGCAACACGATTAAAGAAAAACTAGGTACTAAATAAATGCAGTTATTTTGAACGCTACTGTTTCTTTGTCGGCCGCGCCGTATATTCGTGACGTCATTGAGAGAGCGTGTGGGGTGTGGGTAGGGTGGAGACCGCGTGAAATGTGAGGGCGGGCGGGGTGGGTGACATGGGGATGAAACGCAATGCTAAATACATTGGCCGAAAAAATCGATTTGGCATACTGCCGCCTGGCACGGCAGGAAAACGCGCCCCTAGCGAGTTTTGCCGGAGGCTCTACTCATGAATGAACAGTCTTGGAAATGTTATTGTTGTATTTAGAGGGTTTGTTTATTTGGGGTGGGTTCATAAAATTTCTTAATGGTTAAAATATACTCACTTAGAAATACGCGTCTACGCGATGTTTTGCAAAATATTTTTCAATCTCAATATAAGAATGAATAAAAAATTTAAATGTGTTATTTTTTTTCATCATGTCCCCTCCCAATGTGGAGCATATGGACTCCTAATGGAGGTGCCTCAACAGAAAATTTCTACGAAAACTGCTTGGTACTCAGTTGCTCAAAATCTCATTTTCGAAAAGAGTAGGGATATAAAGATAGGGTTGAGACATGGCTAGTGGTTAGATAATCGTTCGCACTACGCCTCGTTTTAAGGATGGGATAGGTGGAAGGAAAATCTAGACATCTTCATGCCTACGAACAAAATATCCATTGAAAAATCAATTTATGTAACCCGATATCCGTAATCGAAGCCAATGACGTTGACCACCGCTCAACGGACCCGTTTATCTTATATGTAATAGCCCAGATCGGTCTGTAGGTGTTTTATTATTATCACATATTACATGTATAAGTATGAAATTTTCTCATGTCTTAAGCGTCGGCGGTGTTTATAAAATAAAATGTTATGCAATGCACACACACACACCCACCCAACAATACACACAGTTCTGACGTGACGCAAATTCTAAGGCAAACAAACAAAAATAATAATAACAATCAGTTCGTCAGTATGGAAACTAAAGAACAGCGGTGTTTGCGACTACGTCGTGAGCGACAGCAGAGATGGAGAGCGAGTCAAACTCCGGAAGTTGCACAATGCCGACGTGCCGCTAACGTGGAAGCTCGTCGAAGAGCTGAAGATGCTTGAATATTCAGTATTTCAATTTCAATACCGTCATTTATGATGGCCATCTCACTAGTATGAAAATATTCCTATAAATATACTTATGTACCACTGCTTGAATAAAACCAAAATTGGCATTTCTGCTAAACCGAATGCAAAATTGTGATATTTGGTCGACGCCTCGTTACCTTACTTTGAAAAGGTTCTAACTGACATTTTGACCTAAAATGACATTTTGATTGAAAAATGTTGTATTACTCACATTCTACTATATACGTTGATTTCAGAGTCATATATTGTTCAATGAGGGAGTTAACAGTATTTCGGAGTTCTATCCACACATTTTTTTACATATCACAGTTTTTTTTGAAAAGGTTTTAAAGTTATGTCGAACATTCTTCGCTCGATGGTTGGTGTGTATTTTACATTTTGCTTCTATTGTTCCATCGATGTGGTATTGACGAAAGTTAGCTGAGTTCGTTCAAACATTCAAAGTATATATGTATTATTATGTTGCATTATAAAATTATTGTAAGCTTATACGGTCCAACAAGTCATGATAATATATAATATTAATAAATATCTCTAAAATGAGAACATGTTGTTTGATAAAATTGACATATTCGATAAAAACTTTTCAAATAAATTATTTTTGTCAGTGGTAATTAAAGCTTTAGATACTCATTATTTTCTAATGTATTTGGCTTCAGTTGAAATAAATTATGTCAAAACAAGTAAAATATTTATACATATAAACATATGCTAAATCACTAATTAAAAACACATATTTTTCTTCAAGATTCATAACGCAACTCACCATATAAAGTTTTCGATAAAACCAGTTTTTACTCTCACTGACAATTTCAATTTTGAGGACTAGATAAATTGGCCAAAACGCTGTCTGTATGTATTTTAAAATATTATTCGACAAATGATTGACATACAGCGATTTTGAATAGAATAATTCAATATAGTATACGCTAGTCACAACTTTAGAAATGTATAGATTTGATGGTCATTTATCTGGTAGAATTCGATTATAAGAACACATCAACGTATTTAATTTCACAAGAATTAGAAAGCGTAGTTAATAGCTATTTTGGTATCGCGACATCGTGCTATTTGATACGGGTTTTGAGAGACTTTGAGCAACAATATAATAAATGTACGTAATTATTTTTGTGAATAAAGCACAGGACTTCAATGGAATCTGTATATTGGACTTTTTTTATGTATCACTTTTAAGATGTTAACTGTCAATTCTTGGTGGAAAGACATTATATTTAAAAAAAATAAAACACAATTTATTTGTACTACTTCCACATATTTAGAATGATCAGGACCAGCTTCGCTCATCACGAGCATTATCAATTGATAAAAATATAAACATATCAGGCATATTTATATAAAATTGAGTGTAAAAATGAAGGTACATAAAACTGATGGTTCATGAACTAAGGCAGGAAATTACTGATTAGCTAACAAATTATACGTAAATCAAATATAATAGTCTACAATTAAAATGTTATGGACCTCTTACAAATCAGTAAATATTAATCTGAAATCACAAATATAGCTACATTGAAAGTCATTAGCTGAGCAAAAATTTTTAATGACATTACTAATGCATTTAGGAAATAGTGGATTGGGAAAATTATATGAAAAAAAAATTGTGAACCATTTAAAAACAATCAAATATTAAGTATGTAATTAATATTAACAATAAACAGCCATCTTAAGTGGAAAGGCAGAGCAGCTATGAGCATACATCAAATTTTTAATGTATTTTGAACTTATCTGCCAAAAGAATTCCTCCGAAACAGAGAACAGTAGGGAACATGGTCAAAACTCCAAAGAGAATAGTGACGGTTACAAATATTATGTATATAACATTATAACACGAAGTACTGATTATGATTTTAATATATTTATATTTAATTTATTTATAACCGGATAGATTAAATAAAATATTCTTGTCCATACAGAACTTCTCCCAGGGCACCATCTATTGAATATAATCAAAAGAATCATGAACTTTTAATAAAGAAGTCATCTAAATGGAAATTTTGGTTGAATGCACTGAGTGGAATGGAATGCAGTTATTTGAATAACACAGTGGTGCTCAACCGGGGAATATGATACGACTAGCCACATTCAAATTGAGTATGAATTTTTATTTTATGTTGAATCTTGCAATGCTATTGACGAATAAATTGGCCAATATTTTTTTATGATTTGAGAAAAAAAAGAAACAGTGCACACTTTGCAATACATTTACAAAAAATGGCAGTACATTTTCCTATTTTAATGGAGTTCTACTAATGAAGTATTTTTATGAATCTGGAATGGACATTAGAAACAGATTGTTAAGTTATAGAAATAATTAATATTTTTCATATTACCGTATACTGACGCACGAACGCAAGAGTTTGTCAGACAGACAGTTTTTTTTTGATTTTCTGTATTAAATGACAATATGTAGAAAATTTAACGTTCTAGATACTTGTAGAACACATTAAGTCATGGCGATATCATTGGTCATATTTTCATTTTTTTTTTATTCTGGGACAAAGCATGATATGAATATACCTCATCGATATCAAATTTAATGATTTGTATGCAAAAAAAAATTCTTTGAAATGTACAAAACATCTTTTTAAATCAAAAATAATTGTTCTTTGGAGAACTTTGGAAAAAAATAATGCTTTAAATGCTGTCATCTCAGAACTTGTTTTTATGAGTGAATGCTCTTTGTCAGCGTTTTGTTGGAAAAACATTATAACACGAAGAAACTAAATTATGTTGTATTTAGTCCACAAATAAGATAATCGAGATTGTACAATGTAACCTTAAGTTACAAGCAATGCTATAAGAAAATTTGCAATTTACGAGTAGTCCTAGGAGTCCCAGCCTCTACGAACAAATTGTATGGCGGTTGTACGAAGATCGTCTCCCAACTCCGTTTTTCGTCGAATATAACATATATTTGAAGATTTCTTGAGAGTTTATTCAGTGTTTCTTTACTGTAATCATTAAATAATTTATGATTTATTGATTGAATTGGCATTTACTTGGTATAAATCCATTATAATAGGATAAAATAACAAAGTATTTAGTTCTACAAATTTTTTATCAGGTAGATGATAGCTAGTTCGGCTTTACGCCATCAATAAAAAATAACTACCTGATAAAAAATTTATAGAACTAAATACCTTGTTATTTTATCCTATTATTAATTTATGATTAATCGAAAACCAACATGTATGCATGTTAAGTAATAATTAAATCGTCCCAATAAATTACATCGTACAGTCGTCATAATATATGTAGTGAATGGCACGAAATGCGATGTGTGTCAGGGTAGATTTATTAGAATCGTAATTTATCGCAAAATAAACACTTTAAATTGTCGATTAACAACAATCATTGATTATGACTAGGCTTTATAATTATACTCTTTCAAAGTAAGTAAACAACTTTATGAAATTAACATTAAAAACTTAGTTATTCCACTGGCTGTGTAACTAGATGTAACGCGTTTCGATTCTTTAAGAAGCATCTTCAGACTAACTATATCGAACCATAACTGACTATATCACCTCCAAACAATAGTAATTAATTTTATAATTAGTACTATCATTGTTTGGGCCTTACCCCCTCCCACGTCCAGAAGAAGGGAACGAACCCACTCTGCTCTTCATTTTTAATTAAGATGCTTTTTAAAGTAACGAAACGGGCTACATTTAGTAACACAGCCAGTGGAATAACTAAGTTATCAACTTTAATTTAATATTAAAACACCAAAGTTTCCGAATTCATCCAAATTATCTTTATTCCTATTAACATTAAAGATACTACATTTAATTATCCACTATTTCACACTATTAAAATATGCTAGAATCCATCGTAATTAGTCCAAAATATCGATTTCATGACTCCACGTATGTCAATGTAACGGACCACTCGTCTGCAAAAATACCAGCTGACGGACCGTACAGCATAGCTTATAATTATAGGGGGCTCTGGATTGAACCTTACTCGCAAGTAGTTCCCGTAAAATAACTAGCTCCATTGAGAGTTCAGATTCTCTATATTGTGATAATTTTAAATGAAATCAAGTTCCTTGGTGGAAAGAGGTTCTAAGATAGTATGATAAAATTTATAGTTACAAATAATATATTTAAATCCAAAACAAAAAACATTGTCACGCGTGCGGTCTACTGTTACATATACGGTCTACTCAGTTGTGTAGTGAGGCCAGGTTGCCGACCTGGTACTTCTTTTCAAGCCAGAGCGGTGCTCTGCCAGTTTTTGACCTGGAACTTACTTTTTGATTATGTATATTAAAAAAATATTTTGATATGAAATAGTGTGGGTAGAATTTAGTGTCAAAACTTGTGCAGTCGGCAGATATAACGAGAATGCAAAAAAATGTACACCGTGAAAAAAATGAAAAGAGAGGAGGGGTGGAGATAATGACCGACCTGCTATTTTTTTTATTTAGCACAACACTGGGTCTACCTAACTTAACCTAACCTAATGGAACATGACGCTTGGCATCCATTACGACCACATCAAAGAACAGGTCTGTGTTCCTCACCTCTGAAACGTTTTCTTTTTTCTGCCATATAACTGACACATCAATGACAAGGCATTGTTTTGTCTGCAGCATCATGAAGATAGTTGTTACGTAAAAATTAAACTGCATATACTTCTGCACTGGTGATATTTTGATAGAAATGTTTTGACAATATTATGTGGAAGCAAATAAAATGAATGATCGGAAAAAAGCAGTCTGTTGCTATGCAAATAAAACAAATGACTGTAAACAGCAGTTTTAAAAGGTATACCGCACGCTGAAGTAGAAACGTAACAATAGATCGCACGCTAAAGTGGCACCCAAAAAACTATGTAGAATACTTACATCCGAAAATGCCATGCGAGATTCATTTATGTGTGTATATATCCTTCACATCACTCAATAAAACGTACCAAAATATATTGCAAACACAATATAAGTCTACCGTTGTAGATCTTCTAACCGGCCCTGAGGGTCTCCCGATGTTTGGGCACCTCTGTCATTTACCGGCGCGGCATATTAAATTGCCGGAGGAGGTTTTCCACTCCGGTTCAGCTATTGTTGGAAACTGGAAACCCAGATACGAGCCGGGGTGGTGGGAAGGAAAGCGGAATTTTCCACGTTTTTATGCTTTTGTATAGCATTATTGCTTTTCCCTTATTTTGTTTGTTTGTTTGTTTTTTTGTCGCAGCGATGTGCTCGTGCGTAAACTATAGTTGTACACTCACAAGAAAATTATTCTGATAGAGCGTTATCCTTTGCAAAACTGACAAAATATTAATTCATACTGAAAAAATCAAATGTAGGTCTAAAAAATCAATTGGCTCTATTTAATTATTGGAACTTGCAACGTAAAGTACACAAAATGCCCGAACACTTTGCTTCGGTGACTGTTATTAAATATGCCAATGGCGATGTACGAAACAACGAATGAGTAATAAGTTATTTGGGAAAAAAAATACTAAAGTTTACTGGGCACTTTTTAATTATCTTCACGAACTATTGTTTGATATACTTCACTATGGTTTATTTGTAGTCAAAACCAAGCATAGATACTTTTTCAATCTTTTCCATGCCAATTTGTCTCTGAATTGAAAAATGTATTCTTTATGGTCTTCCATTTTCAACCAACTGTCAAAAATTAGGGACATATTATAGTATTAATAAAATTATCTACGACACACACTATGACAAACACTTTGACAATATGAAATATTCTGATTTATGATCATCTCTTTCATTAGTTTGTTGTGATATACAACTGTGATCATTTAATATACCTCTAACGTGGATTCAACCTTACACGATATCAACAAAAAAGTCTTACAAATTTTTACAGTGTTGCCAAATTCTTATTTCAAATTTAGAAAGAATATAACTTATAATCACACTAATAAAAAACGTGGGAAGATGTATTTCCATTGGTTATTCTGATTTATTTGGTTGTTTTATGCAAACAATTGTCTGGTTTTGTATTTTTAACGATAGAAGCGTGGGAAATAACACTGGTTGTCAATTCTTTTCTTACCGACAAAATATATTATACATTAAAGGTCAACAAAATCGTTAAACTTATTTGCAAACTACAATACAAAATTTTTGAAACTTTACTGTATAAATTCAATTGTAAAACTTATTTTCAGAAATAGTAAAGCAGTATTATTGACCTCGTCAAATATATATAAGAACAAAACTTTTAAAATTTCATCTGTTGCAATTTCTCTAATTTGTAAACTCAACGCGTACGCTGGGCTTGGCATATCGTCGCCTTGTGTAAACATGGTTCCATCTGCTGTTTTTTCACAAAATAACTTTTTAATGTAGTTTTATTCGCATTCAAAACACGGTTCTATCTACATTTAAAAAACCTTATAATTTTCCGTAAATCCATAAAAATTCAAATTAGAAAAATTATCTATCTTAAAAACATACAAATTTTACAGTGCACCGAGGTTCTATCTGCATACATAATTAGAAATACCGCGTGAACGATATCAGTCTCTAAGGCGGTTATTTCTTTCATACACATATGTGGATGCATAAGTGTATTTCATTCAGAGAGTTACATTTTCTGAAATCTTAAATTACTGCTCCTGAAAAGTTTTAGTTTTTACAGATAAGACTGCTTATAGTACAGAATAAACTCTCTTTCTATACCTTTGTCAAAATCATATCTTATTAATATCTAAGTATTTCCCCACCTCCACCCGCTGTATATGCAGTCGCTGTTTTTCGGCCGCCTCTCATAACTAAATAACGACCAAAAAAACTATTTTATAGTATTTCCGCGGATCACCAGTTGAGAAACACTACCGTAGACTAAAATATTTAGAGGAAAATTCCACAGAAGTATTTCAATTTATCGCTGGAATTATTTATGACCAATCTTAATCGACTAGGGAATAGGCTTTCAGCCTTACTTTTTGATGTACAGTATGAAGAAATACGTTTTACTATAGCTTTGAATTGCCCAAGATACAAACACATAATTAATGTAATTTAAAAAAATGCTCTCGAAAATTTATTGTTTTCGAATTGATATATTGAAGGGTTAAATTGGACTCATATTGGTTTTTCAACTTAAGACGTATTATTATCACGTACCAAAGCACCTGGGATTATGAAGTCTAGACCAGCGTCGCTAACCTTTTGGAGCTCACGCACGATTCATATCACATTGTTGAACCTCGCGGACCGCTAACATGACTTTTTAAAATGAGCAAACATATGTGGGAGACGAATGAATACGGATGGCAACCCAGACGAGATGGCAATTTGAACAGAAGCATAGGCTCAGGCAGAACGCGCGATACCGTTAGCAGAAACTGTTGACAATACTTTATCACTGGCCGTCGACATACCGCGGTTCTTAAATTTAATTTCTGTAATATAATAACAAGTTAACAACACGATTTCAAAAAATTTATTTAATAATAATCATAACTGTTTAAGTAGCAATTCAAGATTACAGAAAATGGAACTTTCTGAATGAAATACAATTATGCATCCACACACGTGAATGAAACAGACAGCCACTTTAGAGACTGTGATTTCCTTCACATGGTAGTTCTAATTATGTATGCAGATGGAGCCTTGTTGCACTGTACAATTTTTATATTTTTCAGATAGAACACTTTTCTAATTTGAATTTTGATGGATTTACGGAAAATTGTAAGGTTTTTTTAAATGCAGATAGAACCGTATTTTCAATGCGAATAAAACTGCTTCAAAGTGATTTTGTAAAAAAACAGCAGATGGAACCATGTTTACCAAAGGCGACGAATTATAATACATCTTATATTACAATTTTTCTATAGGTTGTCTAATCAAGTCACCAAGGGTCGTATGCTTTCCTCTTACTTGGGTGCGTAGTCACAGGATTGAATCAGTCAATGGAAACTTTTATAAATTAAAATTGGTTTTGTAACTAAAGGCAAGGATGTCTGTGTTGTTTTCAACGCTCCCCATTAACTACTTTCTGGTGCTTAATACGCAGCGTTGAGATTGCAACCGGCTGTCTATTAATCCTGCTTTGTTTCCCTCTACGGAAAGAGATGTTAAGCTACTAAACTATTTCTCATAAAAACTGAATATTCTGTTGCGTTTCTCATTAAGAGTCTATAATAAACCACATTGTGAGTGCATAGTATAGGAAATGTTATATATTGAAATCAGTTGTAAAATCCCGGGATTATAATCCCTAGCCTCATGAGAGTTCCCAATGCCACTCCAAAAATTATTGTAATATCTCAGAAAAAAATAAAGCGTCTACACGTAGTAGTTTTTCGTTTTTTTTTTAATAACCGTTTTCATTTTTTTCTGAGGCCATTATTTAAGCCGCAGAATTGCTCGAATGATTTAGGGGCGAAAGTAAAAAAATATTCATGAAAACTTTCGAAAAGGATCTAGACATACAGCAGAGATTGTAAAATAGGAATCGAATTTTAGTTTTTAATCTTTTTCATGTGTGCCTTCGTTTCGGGTTCTAAAATTGTTGTGTCTTGGTGGAATTATTGAGTTAACTAAGTACTGAATCAGAGTGCAAAGTTTTACATATAACTGTTTATTTAACTCAAATTAATTTTTTATGAGTTGCCTAACTAATAAACGGAAAAATCTACATATACGCACCTATAGCTTTAATTCAAAATGATGTTTTAGTAATAAATTCAATTTCAGATGACTGTCTTTTTCAAAACTGTTAAATCACGAATACTTTTAAGGCACATGAATTCTCCCATTGTGAATCTCCTCTTGGTCTTCTTGTTCTTGCTCATCTGAGGCAGATATTTCTTCATCATTTATAGTTTAGAATCCATAATCTTTCACATGTATTTTGTGGCCACGTTCTATGGTGATATTTTCAACATCCCTCAACAAATAAAACATCATTTTTAGTACCATAATTTTAAATTATGCTTATAATCGATTTCACTGAAAGATTGATAATTTTAAGTAAAAGGTTTTCTTAAGTACATGCTCATCTTCAAGTTTAAAAGAAATACACTTTCAAACAATGCATTGAAATGATTATTCGTTTCATTAAAAATATCGTCAATTAATTGTCTAACAGTGAATAAGGAACAGCGTATTTTTCGTAGCGTATCAGTCAAACTGTATAGTTAGATATTTGTATAATATTACGGTTTCGTTTTGAATACCCCTGATATGGGTTGTAATGACGTCATAAATCCAGCAGTGGTGGCTGGGCTCTTTAATTCGTTAAGGAGGGCGTCTAAAATATGAGCTTTTGACAGTTTCACCTTTGTTCTCAGCAATAGGACTACTTTTAATATAATTATCAAAATATTTCGACTTTAAAACGGTGTGACGTTCTATGTTCGGGGTTAAGTAGGAATTGTAATTTGTCTTTCGGCTAAGGGGGGTGGGAAATATTCATTCACAATCAGAATAAAGACAAGGTAACCGGCTAAAGATATTAATTTTAATACATCTCAAGAAATCTTGATGCTTATATGTTTTTTATCTCTCTCCTCGTTCAAATTTGGAATAAGTGGACAAATTCGACTTTTATGCAAGCCCACACTTTAAGGTAGGTACCAAATATTATTATTTACTAAGAGGCTATGCAGTCAAGATGGCAAATTAATTTATTTCGAATCTGGTGCAGGCTTTTTTGTTGTAAATTAACTTTTATTTTTATAATCTTCATCGCGTAGCATTTTTTAACCGTGTTCACTCCCAATGAAGTGAAAAATAGTATCGACGGTGTTTTGACCAATTGATGTAATCCTCAAAATTGAAATTGTTCGGGAGAGAGTGAAAACTGTTTTTATCGAAAACATTATATGGTGAATTTGGATTATTGAGATTTTGTACACTTTCATGTATTTTGCATGAAATACATGGAAGTGTACAAAATCTCAATAATCCAAATTCCATTCCTCAGTTGATGTCTTAAATTATTATATGGTGAGTTGGCGTTATGAATCTTTGAAATGCACTCCTGTAAATTCTCATATTTTCAGATACTGGATTATACGTAGGGATTTTTGATATAATAGTAGTTTACATCAAGTGGCTGGGTCAGAATTTTTAAACCTAAAACCAATGTAAAATGATGTTTGCCTTCCAAAAAGTGGTCAATTTATTTTTCTAATTTACTGCATTTGGCCGAGACCTGCTCTGTCGTCTTTAAGATGAGATTCAATCATTAACTCATTTTCGTATTTTTTGAGAGTTACTCTTAAAGGTATATCGCAACAAAACTTGTTTTTATGACAACTGGTTGTTATTCAGTAGCTCAAACTCTTTTTTTCGGAAATTTTAACATCACAGATATAAAAGATGTTTGAACAAAAATGTATAAATCGATTTTTAACTCAATTCTTGAAAGTGTCCTTATTTGGATTCGATTCTTCGGACTCTACAAATGAATTGAACACCCACGGATTCAGGACCTACAACACGATTTGATAATTACATTATAATGAAAAATAGTAATATTCTTTAATTATAAATAGAACATTACATTTTACTAATTAATACCCTTAATGCTTTCACTTTACATAATATAATTAGTTAAAAATGTAAATTTATTTACAGTTACCGGTTTTGGATCGATTAAATATGAAACTATGTCTCTGAAATTTCTAAATTTCTAAATAGGTATATAAATAATTACTGAAAAAATGTATTAATAGAATATAAGATATATAGTGTAATAAAACGCGTATTATTTATCGAAGGTATACTAAAAGAAGGCAGTCATAAAAACAAGTTATGAAATAATCGCATTTAAAGAATTAATTTTTTTCGAAGTACTCTTTCTCCCAAATACTATTATTGTTTGTGATTGAAAAATGATTGCTTTGTACATTATAAAACATAACCTATTTGGCATAAAAATCATTAGAGTTGGTATCGAAGAGTTGGTTATATCATCCTTTCTGCAAGAATCGATTAAGGGTGCTAGACGGAGTTTCAATATCAAATTTGAGTTGTTGAAGTTTTATACATTTCCAGGGTTTCGCCTTTCGGTATCTTCAGGCATTCGAGCACACGAATGAACTCCGAGTAAAAGGCTCATTTTATCCTATGACTTCACTCATTCTACCTGTACGTAAAGTGTTGAATTGCCTACATTTTGGCATTTAAAAAGGAAAATCACCAAAAACTGACTTAAGGCGTTCTGTTAGTATACTATCGATGTGTTCTTTACTCTTGATTATAGAAGTTCTTTAGTTATAGAGGTTTTTATTACAACATGCGATATTGTAAAAGTATTAAATTACGCATTAAAAATACACACTTCAATGAAATATATAGGAATATTGAAATTTTGTTTATAGACATATCCATAAGTCTTTTTTTATACTGCCTGTACCCCATTTTTTTCCCGTTTCCGAAAGCTTCCAAAAGATTTAAATTCCTCTTACTCTAACTGAGAATAATTTTCAATAGTCTATTTCTGTTCGAATTTTAAGACTGCCTTTGAGCACTTTTTGTAGTTCGATGAAAAAATCTGAGCTTTCACGTAACATTCTGTAGACAGCTTTTCAATAATCTGTCAGCTTTTGACTAGTGATGAAGCGACATAACGAGGATCAACGGAACGTTGGTCGTAGAACAGCTGTGCCATTATGTATACTTATATTATATATTAGTAGACGCTACTAGGGCTTCCAATTCCCGGATCCGGGATTCCGCTAAATTATTCAATCTCGTAACGCCGGGATTCACTGTAATTGGAAAAAAAATTTCAAATAAAATTCTTCGTGATTTCACTATCTGAACCTCGGTTTGTTTATGTACATAGTCAGTAAGTTCATACGCATGTATGTATATCTATATATATATCATCGGCGTGCGGTGCACTTATCACTATCTCTATCGCACAGCCTAATTTGGGTATGAGCTAGAAGGATACAAGAGCATGCGCCGCATGCCCTTGCATCTCGCTTGCACCTTCACTTTTCATGTGATTGAGACAGAAAAAGATAAAACCACCGCACGCACCTGATATATATGTAAAAATGAATGTATATTTGTTTATCCTTTATGCGTTCTTTTACCATTCATTCGATTTCGATGAAACTTTGGGGATGTGTTGTAGGCGCACCCGTGAAGGTTTCTGAAAAGAAAATTTAAAATTTAAAATCTAAAATCTAAAAAAAAAGAATCAAATATTTAGTACGTGCAGGGACATCTCGGAAAAAACTTCTGATTTATTCGTGTACGCACTCGGAAAACTATTGTATATCTAAAATAGAGGATCAAGCCAGGGCCCGTGCAGACTTTATACTTTATACTGCAGGCATATAATTTTCAGAAAAATATTTCGGACTATGTCCAGGTCATGAGACAGCCATAAGGCAATACTATTCATAACCGAAATATTTTATTGGACATGTGTTATGAATTTCGGTGGAAATATGGTAACAATAAGATACATTGTTTGGAAAGTATAAATGAATTTCTATATTGAAAAAATCGGCTTTTTGCGCTGAAAAAGAAATCTGGTTTTCGGGTTGAGTTCGGGTAACAAGTGTGATATTGAGGCTCGGGCTCGGGCCGAACTGGGCCTGAAGATGTCGGGCTCAGACGAGGTAATTTTATATTTTTTCAGCCAGTGCAGACCTCTAATCCAAAAGCATTTCAATAAACAGAAATAAAATACAAACACTTTCTTTCTTTGAGAGGCATTGCAATGCATGCCGGGTATTCACTTGTACGATATATTCATACATATACATATGTAGCAAGACAAGTTAATTTATGAAATACTGGTATTTAGAAACAGGAAGTTAAGCTTAGTTAGTAGTGAATATTGATAGTGGAGAATATCACAATGAACCGTACCTCATGTGACATCCACAAAATATAGTCAACCAATTGATTAATTATAATGTTAAAAGTTTGAAGTCGAAAATAGCACAGTTGACTAAGAAATGTTCGCCAGAATGACATGTGCAAATTTCACGTTGCTACTGTTCACAGTTTGGGAGGAGTTCTTTTGACGGACAGATTGCCACATGTATTTTCTGTTTTATAGTAGAAGTACATCCTATATACATGAAAAAATACAATTGAATTTAAGTTGATAATTTTTGTATAGAGCAAATGGCTTATTAAATGATCAATTTAATCGGATTGAACGATCGGTCTTCATTGTTACCAATTCCCAATTATTTTGGTGAATGTAATCGGATTTACCTGATAAGAAGTTAATCCCCGTTTGCTATTTTGAAATATATTCGTATTATCTACGATCAGAGACCTAGCAACACTATTATGAAAGATTACATGAAGCATTATATAAAGCATTTAGTACGTATGTGAATTTCATTGGAATATTGTAATTATTTTTAGTTAGTTTACTTTTAAGGTTTTGTATTTTCGACTTAAAAATTGTGAATTCACGAAAACACCTATTAATGATAACAGGTCAGTATCAGAAATAGCATAATTGCAACAATATGTTTTAGTAGAAAATCGTGCATTACAAGTTTTTTTGTGCCACCTCCACCCGATATGTGTATGCAGCCGTTATTTCAAGATCGACTTCCATAGCGCAATAAATGTCAAGAAAAGAAACGAATATACGCTCATTTTCTTGGCCTGGTGTAGAGCTGCATAGGATCGATAATTTAACCATGTACTAGTGTGAAGAAAATAAAGATACAAATAGAAAATAGCCACTAGATATTAAATATCCTGTGTATTCGTATACTAAAAATCCGCCGTGGCGGTTGGTTTTGATTTACTCCACCTTGAATCTATAGGGGAATCAAGAATATTCCGTTTCCCGTAATATGATGTAGCAAATTTCGCAGATGTCAAAGAAAACCTTGCAATAGGAAAAATCTTTTTATTGGAATCAAGAAACCAATAAATTTTACGGCAAATACGAAATATTATTCGTCAACAAATATGTCAAATATGCTCTATGGTTTGTTCTAAGAAGTTCCATTTGACATCCTATGATGACTTTTTCATACTGATATTATGTTCGTATTTCGAATAAATTATCGGTTTTCTTGATTCCCATGAATGATAATTCAACACTTTCCCATTCGTAATTAAATTTCTCACAGAAATGCATTGTTATTAGCGGCATTTAGTAAATTTTCGGGAAGAAAAAGAGTAGCATGTTGTAAAGCATATTTACAGTAATTTTGAGAATAAAATGGCTTAAAATTAAATGCTTTTTTTAGATGATATTCACTTTCGTAAAGATAGTTTTCACTTATAACAAATACATGCCACAAAAAACAAATTATTTCACTGAAAATAAAGTGATACTACATAATAAAATATATTTAAACATTGAAGAAATATGTTGCACTTACGAAAAAATATTATCACATTGACAAAATAGTTTTCACTCAATATAAATACTCACACTTTGAAATCGATAGTTTCACAACGCTGTAATGAAATGTCACTTATTCTTTACTACTTGCAAAATAGGATTTTCCACCATAGACTAGTTTACTTTTCGCAACTCTATATTAGGCCGCCTGTATTGTCTTTGCTCCACGCATTAGAATTTATTCACTAGTATATTATAGGAGTGGTATTTATGAAGAAGCAGGGCTCTAAGTGGACATGCAATATGTTAAAATAATTTATTTCAATGTCCACAGCATACAAAATTAAAATAATCCATTTCAAAGTCAAGCTATTAAAATTAGTTTGTGGTACTTTGTTAAAAGGATCCGTTTCGAAGTGAAAACTATTAAAATCAAAGTTTGAGTGTACTAAGTTAATACTATCTTATACAAAGTGCAAACTATCGAAATGAAAGTTCAAGTGTACCAAGTGAATACTAGCTTACACAAAGTGCAAACTATCGAAACAAAAGTTCAAGTGTACCAAGTACCTAACACAAAATTCAATTATTTATAACCCGAATAAAGTTGTAAACCAATAAAAAATAATCCTGCCGCCATGTGGTGACAATAATTATCATACTTCATATAGGGAGCAAATGTAGTTACAGAAAGAAGATTATAAAAAAAAAACAAGTAAGAATAGGATGATGCAAAAAATGCTTACCCAAATGAAGGTTTCTTTAATCCGTAAACCCTTCCGTCACTATTCCAAGTGTTTTTTGTGGAGTTACACGCTAAAATATTGAGAATAATGATATCGTTTCGAAGGAAGGCTTATCGCGATGTAATCTGAAGCGACACAAGCGCCGCAGCGGGACAGCTAGTCAAAACCTTTTGAAACGAAATGGGACATGACATTGTCATTTTGTCGCGGACATTTTTGTTGTTTACGCATTTCAAATAAGGAACGTTTTTGACAGTTAACGTAAGAAACCGCATTATTGAAAATAATTGTAAATATTCGGTTTTAATGAATTAATTTCATATTATTTTAATCAGTTTTACTCAAATATTCAAAAAACCAACGTTACAATCTTTTTTAAGCCACGTGGGCTCCCAATGTGGAGCATATGGACTCCTAATTGAGTTTATTTCAACAGATTTATTACTCACTTGCTTAACTTATCTTTATACCCCAGTATGGACAGTTTTATAAATTGATTTTTCGATAGATCTATGGATTTATGTTGGCATGGATATCTGAGAGCGATTATTTTGCCACTTAACCCTATCCTTCTATCCCTACTCTCTTCAAACAAGAGAGGGTGAGCAGTTGAGTAACATGCAGTTCTTATAGAAAACTTCAGATGACATACCTCTATTAGGAGGCCAAATGCTCCACAAGTGGGGAGCGGACAGGGCTTAAAAAAGTTTATTTTGCGATACATGTAGCCAAGTCGTCAACGTCGCGGTAATCAGTTGCTGTGGGCTTGATACCCAGTACGGACGCTTTAAAAATCAATTTATATATTGTGATTGAAGGCACGAATCCGATCCGATAAAAGGTATATATTGAGAGTGATTTGCTTACATACCACTAGTCGTGTCATTTACCGATATTTGATACATAAGACATTGAGAGCCTGAATGACAAACAGTTTCCATAGAACGACTTCTGTTGAGACGACCTCCATTAAGAGCCAATATGTTTCATATAAGGCGCGAACATGGTTAAAAAAATAATTTATATGTGTAATATTAATTGGTGAGCCTCTATATAACACTCACCGGTTGGTAACACTGGGATTAGAGAGTTAAAAGTTCTCCAAATTGGTAGCGGGTATGGATTTAAATAAATCTTATACCAGGAAACATAGTTTATGAAATCACACCCACTATGTACTCAAATTCATATTAAATAGCTTAGCTACTGAGAAATTTTTGTATAAATTTAAATAAATAATTCCAACAATAAGAGAAGCAGCGAAATTATTTAACTTGATATTTTAATAAAAAAAAACATTTTACCCAACAAAGCAAGCAGCCCACGCAATAATTACAAATTGTTTCTTGAAAAACATATTACTGTGGGCCTAAGGGCTGCAGAATTATTTGAGTAATGATAAATTAATTGTTGAAAATTAATCATAAATTTTATTGCATCTCTTTAAAACAGCTGCTGGAAATCTATTCAAGGATTTAGTGTTATTACGTTTTCCCCACTTAAAATTTTCCGTAATGTAATTAATAAAATAAACGACGTTGTTAATTAATTTTAGAGGTAAAATAGATCAACTAGACTTTATAATATACACACTCGTAAGACTGATATTTAAAATGTTAAAACGTTCATAGCTGGATTTAAACGGCTTACAATTAAATGCACTTTTGTTTAGATCATATTCACTTTCATACAAATAATTTTCACTTATAACAAATGCATTCCACAAAAAACAAATTATTACACTAAAAATAAAGTGATCCAACATAATAAAATATACTTTATCATTGAAGAAATATATTACACCTACGAAGCTGTAATGAAATGTCACTTATTCTGCTACCCTATATTAGGCCACCTTGATTGTCTTTGCCCCACGTATTAGAATACATTACAAAAACCAAACCAGACCAACCCTAACATAACATAACCTACTACAACTTAACTCAATTTGTTAAAAAAAATCCGTGATAAAGTGGAAACTATTAAAATCAATGTCATTCTAGTGCAGTTAGTTAGTTAGATACACTGCTTAATTATTCACAGTTACAAAGAAATGATTACAAATTACACGAAACATAAATTAAAAAGAATAAAACAGAAGGGTGCGTGTGGCAGACAAACGGTTAACTACGGTAAATGCGGATCGAGGAGACGCAGGATTTTTGTGAAACTGCGAGGGGCGGTTCATATATCCTCGGTCCATGTAATACTGGTCGATTTCGAAACACTATTCTAAATGAAATTGTTATAATTATTGATTTTAAATGAACGACTTTACAAAATGAAGCTATGTTGCCATATCACAGCCTATATTTCATTTTAATTGCCCTGGTAAAAGGTGATTCGAGCGTTCTGTACAAAATTTGTGGCTGGGCCGTACTAAACACGATTGGGTCGTGTCAAGTTATATGTAAAGTTTTGCGCTCTATCTGATTCAGTACTCAAATAACTCAAAAATGCTGCAAAACAAATCTAAGGCTAAGGCTAAGAAAACCTTCTAAAGAATAAAACAAAATGTTTATATTTCTGGGTCAGTAAAAGGATATTTTAAAATATCATTCTACTGACTATACCCGGAAAGTAGCCAATTGTTGTATAGTGACCATTTGAATATTGCCTTTCCCATTATCTATGGATTATTTAAAGATTTCTTTCAACTGGAAGATCGATATACCTATTAATTTATGGTAATCGTATATTATGGTTTCGTATACAGAGACGTCAAGAAATTCAAACATAGAATGTTATGATATTAAATCTGACCGATAGATGTCACACGCGGTCTGACACTATTACCAATATAACATTGCGTTTATTATAATGACATCACATTGAACATGCATTGGACGTTATAAAAGGTCACATAAATGTCATGAGCAATAATATTATATTCATATTGTCAAAAGCCACTGTAGATTTCAAGATTACAATGTTTGGGTAATGAACTGGATGAATGATACATAGATGTTATACTAGTATCACTTCTAAAGGAACCTCTGTCGAAATTCCAATTTATAATTATTATAATAGTACCTACAATAATGCCAGGCAATTTGTATTTCAGCAAGACAAGAGAAAGAAATATAGTTTTAATAATGAAAAGCGAATCACAGAAAAGAAATTAATTAAAGAGTTCATGGAGCTGCATCCGACATTCAGTCTATGACAATCAAGATGTGATGAAACTAATCCTTTCATAACTTCATTTTGCTTTCCTCGCCATTTCATATTAGAGATGTTGATTAATGAACTTGATGACGAAATACAAAAGGATGGAATGGTTTTAGTCTATTTCTTTATTTAGCAAAACTATGGCGTTTTAATAAAGAAGCTTTAATATATTAAAGAAAAAATATTTTACCTTATCATGAAGGGAATGACGCTTTTTCCACTACTTGAACGGATAGTTTTTTAAAAATATGTCCTACTCTTAATCGGAGGATATGAACACATAATGGAGGCATCTCAACAGAAGTTTTTTTACAAAAACTGCTTGTTACTCAGTTACTTAACCACTATTTTTTGAATAGAGTGACGATATAAGGATTGAACTAGGACAGGACTAGCGGTAAGCTAATCGCTCCAGCCATTTTTGAAAAAATCAATTTATGAAACTGTCCGTACCGGGATTTTAGCCCGTGAGATCCGTAGCCGAAGCAAACGAAGTTGACCACTGCACAACGGTTTAAATAATAAAGAATAGTTGTATTAATAATCGATTGTTTGTAAAAAATCATTTACCATTATTTCTCATATGTAAATCCTTCATTAGGAGTCTAAATTATTTGTAAAGTATGAAAGGGAATAGTTTTTTTTTACTGGGTCAACGTCGTTAGCTTCGGAAAAAATGCTACACTTGAAATATATTATACTGTAATAGTAAGTAAAAAATCATAGTTATATTAAAGATACGTATAAAATGAGACGCTACGTCTACGTTTAAATAATATATTTATACAGAAAATGGTCTGGTATCCTGTGGAGATATCCATTTGTACAAATAATGCGATAATCTAGTTAACCGGCGGAGTGAACGCTGATATCTTTACTGCCACATCACTCGAAGAAAATCCTTAGAAGTTTGTAAAGAAAATTCATGGATTTCTCTTTGAGAGAAAACCACTTGGAAGAGCAGTAATTTTACCACTTTTCTTTATTATTCAATGGTTGATTAGTCGTAATTCATGTTTTTTTGAAGCTATAAAAGAGCAATTTCTGTTCAGAGTTTAATTATGCGCACCTCAAGTCTTTTGAGATAGAAATGAAAATGAGGAAAAAAGCTTGAGCGTATAATAAAAGCTTCGACAGGAATTCTCCCCATTTCAAAATAGGTTCATTTATACTTCAAAAGCTGTGAATTGTTTTTTAATAATTTGAGGTTTGAAGCAACATTTTCGAATATGATTGTATTATTGAGACATTGATTGGTAAATCATGAATTTTATAGAAAATTGTATGGAAACAAATTCAATTTCGAATCAATTTTGTCAGTTGTTTTTCCAAACTCAAAATTCTATTTAGGTACTCATAGAAAATAATATCTAATGCTTTATATATAATTTATTCTTTAATAAAATATTTTTTTTCTGAAAAAATAAAATATAAATGCTGTCAAAATCATCTCCTTTGAGAGTGATATGTTTTTTATAACGCCCATTCAGTTTTACGTTTTTATGCTGTACACTTTTTTATTTATTTTTTCAATACAGACCAACTGTGCTTCAATTTCAGCTGGGCAACTGACATGTTTTCATGTAAACGAGAATGTTCCAACTCAACCTTCATTCAGGATGACTGATTGTTATTAAATTAAATAATTGCAAAGAAAACATATACCAATCTCCTTGGATACAATTATATACTTGTATGTATATGATAGTCATCAATTTCTTGGGTCCGTAGTCGATTCTGTTGAAATACCTCCATTAGGAGACCATATGTTTCGCATTAAGAGTGGCTTCGATAACAGAAAAATACGATCGTCCTATATCAGCGGCTCCTAACGTTTTTTGACGTGGGTACCTCTTGACAACTCATTTCGCTAAATCGTACCCCTTATATAACAATTTTTTGTATTTTATGTAATTGCTGTTATTTCAAATTTGTAGTTACGGTGAATAAATAGCATTGATGTTGTAAGGAGCGTTCGAGCAGGGTAGGCCCAATAGATTTCGCTTCCTTTTGACAATGAGTCATATCATATTTAATGTGAAAGCTTCAGATGTATTTTTAAATACTCTCTATTATTGTGTGACGTCACAATGTTATTAGTTTAATAAAATTATTTCATATATTTCTTGCCCTTTAACGAAAATCAAGATACAATAACAGTTGTAAAACACAATCAACTAATTAATGCCCCTCAAACACACTTTATTCTGTTCGTGACAGCATAAAATGTCACGAGCGAGATTAATTATTACTTTGTCCGATTTCATCAACGTAACGGCCAGTTGCCACTGGGAAAATGTTATTTCCCGATAAACGTATAAAAATTATATTCCCGAGCTTATTGCACAGGCCGGCGGGCAATAATATCGAATCGATTTTGACGTCCGCTGTTTATTTTATTATTATACTTGAACCCGAATCGGTCATTGGCCGTTACTTTTATCGTAAAATGAAGTCTATATTACAGATTTTTTTATTATTTGAACGTTTGTCAAACTGCAAAGCACGTTTTTAAAGCATAACTTCAAGTATGTACTTTAGGCATTTGTATTTTGATTTGAGATTTATTTTGACCAAATTATATTTCAATACACACTTGCATTATGATCATCACTCTCGCAACAACCCGGAAAGGTCTTGGCCTCCCTCATCAACTCCCTCTATATACCTATAATGCAAATAATAACAAAATATCCGGCATACACGTTGTATACGAAAAGACTAACATGATTGTTATGAAATGAAATTTACAATTTCATATAATGATCAGTACCTGTTTTTTCAGCTGATTATTATATAAAATTGTATATCTTTATATAACCATATATTATGTTGTGAAGTGGTGAAAAGCGATATAAACACGTAAACATGTATAATATCTTAAGACACATACCTGATTTATTTCATAACGGTTGATTAATAAAAATGCATTATATTTATCAAAGGATTTACAAATCCTCTGCACTTATGGCACGGATATGTATAAATAATGATTTTATTTTACGACATCAATACCATTAAAACGGAAACATATTTTTTGAGTAATAAGGTAACGAAATCAATCAATGGAAATATTTTTTTTTTAAATGTTACATATTTTTGCAAGAAGAACAAAATTGAACTTTAAAATTTAACATAATGTCTGTTTTTAGATATCTTTTTGTCTTAGATTGTATCTTCCTTATACCTGTTAGACTATACTTAGAAATAAAAACTGTTATAGAGTTAAGAAAGTCTATTTATTACAAGAAATAACGAAAATAATTTCATTTATCAAGTTATCGTTGTAATTCTGTACAATTTTCCCAAGAGCTTAATATAATCTGCTCTCTCTGGCAACTCTGAATTTCAAATTTGAAAAACGGAATACTTTGGTAAATTAATAAAAGTTTGAATTGTGTCTGAGAGATGTTTTAAAAAAAGAATAACATTTCAAATCGGTCAAATTAAGCGTCAAGAGAAATAATATTTCTTTATTTTAATATAACTGTCTAGGTTTTTTTCTCTCGCTTATAATATAAAGTAAAATGATTTTTTGGCCGATTTAACTCAAATAATAAAAGAGCGGAAAGTTGAGTAATATTTTGAAAGTCAATCAGCGCGGCTCTTGAGATCTTGTCAAAAATAAACAACTCAATTTTTTTATTTCCGGCATTGCCACGAGTATTATTTTGTGTTGAAAATGTGTCCTACGCATGAGTCACTGCAAATTAAGCCTCTTCGTTTTTACTTTTTTGAAATCTTTGAATTTGAAGGGCGTCTTATAATCGATGACATCTTACAATGGCTGTCAAAAATACAAGATGTTTTCTGGGAAGCCTGTTTAAGCAATGATTCAGAAAAATCAGACACTTAATCCGATGAAGTTTCAGACCGATAGTAAGAACGTACGTACACAATATACTCACTGTAATGGTGTATGTTTATATTATCATAAGGGTGCTTGTTCCTAAAGTCAGCTGTCGTCAGTAGTCGGCCTTTTGAGCTTAAAACTTAAATAATAGCGGATATATTTAAAAAAAAACAGATTTTTTTTACTTCGTGTAGGTAGTCTTGGCACTTGCCAATGTATGTCTGCACTGTACTGACCTATATGATGCAAAACGTAATTTAAAAAAGCACGTTTTTACTTCGCAAGTTTCGACAAATTCATGTTGTATGGAGATCGCTAACAAAATATACTTTATATTGTCATGCTTTGAATCATTATGTTTTTTATTGATCTATCTATTATCAGTAAATTATTTCGCGATATTCATGAAGTTTCATAGTGATGGCCGAACACTGGGCCACGAAAGGCTAACCATTGGAGTTTGGGGGCCGACCACTAGGACAATTGGCATTTTTTTGTAAACTTCTATTATTTTATGCTTAATAGAATATTAACTATTTTATTTTATGTTGGTTACATCACTTAATTCCTGTTTAATGGAATAACAGCGAAAAAAATATTATAGTATTTATCATCCATTGACTCAAAATCCGCTTTGAAAGTACACCTGTCGTTTAACTGGCTGAGCACTGGCGAAACGACCCTATATGACTTCTTTGTTAAAATATTTTTTTATTTTTGTAATAAAAATTGTCTTATAGTCGATAAAATACGGTATTGTCATATTTATATATGTTTATTTTTTTCAACCATGTTGGCTCCCAATGTTGATCATAATATGTAATATAAAATGAAAACTAATAACTTTGGTATTAAATTGGTTGTGTTACTAAATGTGACACGTGTTTCGCCTCTTTGAGAAGCATCTTCAGACTGATTAAATAGCAAGGTTATTTATTTCTAAGTCTTAACTTAAAAATAACTTAAAGGATGGGGTGGAATTATATTTTTTACTACAGGACATGGAAGGGGGTTAAACACACACGATAATATTACTAATTACCATAACACTACTTATAACAAAATTAATTACCAACACACCAGTAGTAATATCACAAATACTAGCAAATGATGAGAAAAGTACGAATTAAGCGTGAAAATGTGTGTAACGAAAATTATTGAATACTGATCTTGGCTATAAATGCTAAGAATAGAAATTTAATATTGATGTTAATTTATGAATTTCAGGGATCGTTCATTTGTCAAAAAAATAAAACATTACATAATCAATATTCATTGGCTTGTAATATTTGATGGTTTTCATATTTCATTTCTTTACTATTTTTAATGGATGTTACACGATATTTTTCTCTACTTTTGAATTACTGTGGGTCGTGGTTAAAAAAAAAGATAAGTATTTTTTTTCTAAAATCATTATTTTTCCATTGCAGTATTCAAGCGCTTTACCGACTAAGACGAAAGCCCAAAGCCAGTATGACAAAAGATAACGAATAGTATTTTTTACTTCGCTAAGAAATCACGAACAAAGTGTGAATCATTTAACATGAATTATTTTCTTACTATTCTAATATAAATGATGATATGACATTAAACAAATAGGTGTGGTGTTTTAGATCTGTTAATTAAGATATTGTTTATAAATTTAGTTCTCAATCGATTGGAATAGTAATATTGTATATTTTGCCTACAATAGGGTAAGATATTTTTTTAGCTATTTGTGAAGTAGCTTTGACAGTGGCACGCGTTGCATTTAAGTTTACCTAATATTCTTACATATAGTGTATTGCTGTAATCTTGAAATATACAGTGGCTGAAGACATTATGGATATACAATCATAATACATTTCGATTTATGACAGATTTAATCTTGTATAACGTCTAATGTGATATGTCATTATAATAAACGCCATTTTCTATTGGTAATACTGTCAAACGGTGGGTGACATCTATCGGTGAGATTTAATCTAATAGCATTCTATATTTGAATTTCTTGACATCTCTTTACATGAAATCAGATATATATTACATAAATAGACATGTCGATCTTCCGGTAATTAAGCAGACATTTCTAAATAACCCATATTGAGATGATGGGAAAAGCAATTCTGAAATTGTCACCATGAATGAAATATTTTTGATTTGTAACACAGTTAATTAGGCACTTTCCGAACAAAGTTGTTAGTAGAAGGATATTTAGAGGCCTCTTATGTCCTGTATTCATCTAAGCATTTTGTGCGCGCACAGCACACTGTGAGTCATAATTTGCTCATGTGTGGAGTTTAATGACTTGTTGCGAGCACACTTAAGCGCGCAAACAAGTGATTTGACTCCATACCTGAGCTAATTATGACTCACAGCGTACTGTGCGTGCACCAAATGCTGAGATGAATACCGAACATTGGAGGCGTTGAGAGTTTTTAAATTTAAATGGTGGATTATTTTCCGCTTCATCAATTGACTTGAGGAACATTTATTTTAACAAGGAACAGCAATTTAATCATCTGTATACATTTATATCGATGGTGTTTTGGTCAATTGATGTGACCCTCAAAATTGAAATTGTTTAGGAGAGAAAAAATCTGTTTTTTCGAAAACATTATATGGTGAGTTGCATTATGAATCTTTGAAATGCACTCCTGTGAATTCTCATGTTTGCAGATACAGGATTATACGTAAGGATTGTCGATATAATAGTGGCTTATATCTAGTAGCGGGGTTTTAAACCTAAAACCAATGTAAAATGATGTTTCCCTTCCAAAAAGTGGTAATTTTATATTTCGAATTTTCACAATTTGGCCGAGACCTGCTCTGCCGTCTTTCAAATGAAATCCAATCATTAAATCATTTTCATATTTTTTGAGGGTTTCATCAATTGACCAAAATACCGTCTTTATTATAATATGTTTGGTTTCTAAGTGACTTCAACATAGTTTGAGTTCCTTTTAATGTGTTAACTGTCAATTCTTGGTGGAAAGATATTATATTTTAAAAAATAAAACACAATTCATTTGTACTACTTCCACATATTTATAATGATCAGGACCGGTTTCGCTCGTCACGAGAATTATCAACTGAATCATTTGATAATGCTCGTGATGAGCGAAACCGGTCCTGATCATTATAAATATGTGGAAGTAGTACAAATGAATTGTGTTTTATTTTTTCAAATAGTTTGAGTTGTTATGACGACATGACAGACGTCAGATTTAACAACTTTAGAACATGTGCAACTGGAATACGTAATATTAATGATGATCCTCGTGGTTCCGATCATACGAATTGTCCTCCAGTCATGTGCCAGTGATCTCTAATCCAGTTGCATAGGTCTTAGTTTGACAGTGATTAGCAAAACACATGAATAGCTGTTTGAGGTGATTTCCGTAATTCCGTACCGAGAAGGAGTTATCAGGCAGCTGGTGTATAATATATATTTATGCTCGTCGACATAATTCTAAGTTATGAAAAATGTCTGAGTGAAATCTTTAAGAGCCGAACAAAAGGTTTACTTCTGCAAAATTCCACCAAAACAATTCGAGTAAGAATTTTATTTATAAAGCTTTTATCCCACGATGAATTATTTAGCAAAATAATAAACCTGAGTTTTGATCGGTCAGATTTTTTCCGCTTGACGACGTTTATTTCATAGACAATCGAAAAAGTGTATAAATGCAAATCGTGACGATAAAATGAATAATACAGTCGTGTATTGATTGAAATTAATGTGTTTTTGGCGTATATATTTCGCAAAATACAATTTCTTCACAAACTTAGAATATTTGATGATATTTATAAAGGTAAAATTATATGTGTGATCATTTTAATTTAATATATCGAGGGTATACTAACTGAAGTCAAAAAAACAAGTTCTGAGATAACCGGTTTTAAAGCATTATTTTCTTCTTACAGCATTTCTCCCGAGTACAATTGTTTGTGATTAAAAAATATTTGTGAACATTATAAATAATAACCTTTATGGCATACAAATCATAAGGTTTGGAATCGATGAGTTATAGTCATATCATGATTTCTGAGCTTTATTTTGCTAGCTCAAACTGTCCGTAAGCTCCAGTGATACGATTTTCTAAGTGAACAGTTCAATTATTGAAAATTGGGGGATTGAACAGGTAACTAAGGAGGACGACAGCTCCAGAACAGTGTTCAGTAAGCTATTTACGAAGACGGCACGACACATGACGTGTGTAAGTCAATGGGTAGTATATATTAATTTTTCTGGATAGTTAGTAGTAAAGGTAAAATCAAAACAAACTAATATAATCGAAATAAAAAAATCATATATTTTCACACTCAAGCGCTCAAGCGCTTAAAAGAAACATCAATGTTACACTTGGCATTCCACATCAGCTAAGTTGACATAAATAGGCACATAGCTAGAATTTACCCTTTTCAGGCATTAGTCTAAATGTGAATTACCGTGATCACTACATAGATTTTTAATAACTTGCAACTCTATAGAGTGAAAAAATAAACAAACAAATCAGTTACCACCCTTTCTTTCAGGTCATGTGTGCGAAATTCGAACACGCCATATTCTGAATTTCTTAAAATTATATTGTAATTAATTTACCTGAAGCGTGTTCAATTAAAAATAAAACAATTTTCTCATACGTCACTGTCATTTTTATCATTTATAATGTCGGTAACAAATCCACGTCGATTCAGGTTGAGATTAGGGAGTGGCAATAATCGACGAATATATCAATACCGGTATTGAAAATATTAAAACCGGTATTACAAAAATAATAGTAATTACGCCAAATTGGAATTGCAATACCTGACGAATGAATTAAAACTGGTATTCCGATATTTCATTTTAAATCACGGTATTATAAACATATCTATAACATGAGAAAAAAAGACTTTTTATTAAAACTTCAAATTTATTAAATTTGAATTATTAAGATTTTGTACATTTCCATGTATTTTGTCACTAACAACCCGGGTTTCACCTTTCGGCATCTTCATGTATTCGAGTACACGAGTGGACTCAAACTAACCAACAGACGGTTTATAACGATTATATACAAAATAAAATAGAACAAATCTTATCGCTGTGCCTAAGAAATTTACATTTTGACTAGTGACCACCTTACGACTGAACAGAAGGATGAGGGGGGTTTTTTAATTGCAATTCAAAGAAATCCCGATTTCAAGTTAGGGCGACCATGGACCGATGTATTAATGTGGGAAATTCATTACTTTGATTTGAGTCTTGATACTTTAGCTTGAGTCCACTAGTGTGCTCGAATACCTGAAGATGTCAATAGGCGAAACCCAGGTCTTTAGTGACAAACTACATGGAAATGTACAAAATCTCAATAATTCAAATTTTATATTGAATTCCATCAAGCACCCTCAGTCGATGTCTTAAATTATTTATATTTATTGTTTGTTTGAATTAAAATATGACTTTAGAAAGACTGTCAACGCCGGAATCTGCTAATCTTGATCGGATATTTATGAAAATTAGTCCACCTTCAGAAAGAGTTTTTAAATTCAACGCTTGTTGGATGAACAGCCAATGAATAATTGTACCGTTAGCAATAATAATTAAGCTCTCCACAAGGTTACCAATTTTGCTGTTTTTAACAGAAGTGCTACAGATATTGGTGTTGTAGATATATTACAAAATTTCATTAAAACAAGAATTAATTTACTTGTATTTCTAGGACCATACAAATATTTATTTAATGATCAAGCTTCTACTATTAGAACCATAAAATAATAATAATTACATCGCATTTATTTCAGTTAGTCTTATACACGCATAAATTTATTATAATTTTTGTAGGGCATCTGATCGAGACCGAAAAAACCGAAATAGCGGTATTTTTCTTTTCCAAACCCTACATTTTGGTATTGAAAAACCGGCAAAAATACCGGGATCCCGTTTTCAGTAATACCGGTATTGCAACCCCTAGTTGAAACTATATTGAGAGACAAAGTTCAGTAACTTATAATGATGTACTTCACTGACTTTCTTTACAATATGATTGTGAATGAATTACTTTCTTTGTACAAATCTAGATTTCTGCCTTGTTCGTGAGATGTATGCTTTTTCGTTGTTCTTTCTTCGTCGACTTTGTCTGATATTCACCATTTGCAAGCTGAAATATCTTTGCCTCGTTATCTTTGTTTCGAGAAAGCTATTTTTGAAAATGCGGGCTGAGTAAAATACGCAATAAGAAAACAGGTAAAGACGTGATATTCTAAAAATATTCGTTCCCAGAACACGCTATTACCCATGGCATTATAAAACTTTCTTCAAAAACATTGTGTATTGAATTTAAATTCGTGAAATAATTTCATTCCTTCAACATAAAAGGAATGTATTAACTGAGGTTATTGTCTTCTTCGTGTATCCATTATTGTATTATACATTACTACACCGTACCTGTTCCTGATGTCGAGCATATCAATGTCATAATACGTCTGTCTAGTTTTTGTCATAATTGAGTTAACATACATCATATGTTTATGCTGTCAAAATGTTGTACCTTCAAATAGGGTATTCAGAGAGATATTGTATCATTCAAATGCATTAAATATTCATTACGCCTATATTTTTCATGCTTCTCAAATCTTCAAATAAGATTTTCTCAAAACAAGCAAAACTAGACATATAATATCTTTGAACAAAAACATCTATATAGAGTTCTAATCGATTCTAAATCAAAATTTGTTCCGTATTCAGTCACTTAACCTCACTTTTTTAACGAAGGCAAGGAAAGAAGTATAGAGCTAGGAAAGGACTCGTGGTTATCTCATCGCTCTCTGTAAAACACATTTCCAGGATTGTATAAAGGATGGGCTAGGAAGAAAATAACGATTAAAACATCACAGATAACTATTTTTAATTCAGTCGCATAAAAGTCCAGAAAGATATAGGTTACTAGAAAATTAATAATGGTTCAGTGATGAAAGATCATCTGATCTATATTCAGACTCGTGATTCCGCAACTGAATAAAACAAACGCGTTTAACACTTGACAAAATTACTAATGGCGGTAACTGTCAATTCTTGACAGGTTGATCATATTTAAAAAAATAATCACAAATAAATTCATCTGGAGATTCACTCCACAGATTTTATAATGAACTGTAAACCATAAGATAACTACGTTCAGCATTTTGAGTTACTCTATTATCCCTCTCTTTTATCTAAAAAAAAATGGTTCGCGCAATCGCGTATGAGCAGTTTTCCAAAAAAACCTATTAATACCTGGGAGAAATTCACATCGTTTCACTCTTTTGAAGTTCGAAGATTGTTTTCGATTCTAAATCATTTTTCTCTTCTTTTTCGGGACTGAGCTTATAATCCTTGAAACCGTAACCAAAGAATTTGCTTTCTTAAAACTTGTTATTCGCATCGGTCATATGAGTCGCCAGTAACAAGGGTCGCTCAGATGTTAAATGCATTACCTAGAGAGGTGGAAATTTTCAGTAACGAACTCTGTATATTGTTTTTTGTTTGTCAATAATATCTTTTATTCTATTTTCAAAATTCTTTAATTCTTATTCTTTTGTTATATGTACTGCCTAAATGCTTGAGGCATTGACGTCATCTGTAATGCCGCGTATTTTCATTTTTATTTACAAATAGACAAACAAAAAAAGAATACATATTATTCCTATATTCGAAAAACCATTATATTTTTTGTAGAGGAAATTCTGCGCTGTTATTAAAAGGAAACGGGTTTTAACCCACTAGCAACATTAGCGAATTTAAAAATAGAATATCGACATTTCAGTTGAGTTTTTAATGATTAATGACAGTTTTCCGATCCACTATCCCGGCGGCCCTTTTAAAACGGTGGCAGCAAGTAAATTGACAACACAGTGACGTGTCCAGGTCGTGCGCTAAAAAGGGGTTAAATCCGTAACACACAAACAGTGTCACAATGGAGGTTGAATAAATTAGTTTATTTTTGAAAAAGTAGTCAAAATTTCCTCATCGATAACGGTTAATGGATATAATTATTTAGTATTTACTATCATCGGCTTTTTACTACTAGATATTTTTTTCTCGGATGCAGTACGCTTATTTTAATGTATAAAACAATAATTGAAATCTTATATATAATAGACCAGACCGCTCTGTAGATTTATTATCACATGTAAGTATGAAATTTTCTCATGATAAATAATGCACACACAGTTCCGACATACTAACTACTTTAGACATGCAGTATTTCAATTTCAATACCATCATCTATTAAGGCGACGGTTATATCTTATATACAATAGCCCAGACCGCTGTGTAGACGTTTTATTATTATAAAAAATTACATGTAGGTGTGACATTTTCTCATGAGCTAAGCGTTCGTGGGTCTATATATAATGCACACACAGTTCCGACGTACTAGCTACATTAGACATTCAGTATTTCAATTTCAATACCGTCATCTATGACGGGTACGGTTATACAAGTATATTTATAAACCATGTCCGCCCCAATGTGTAACATATGTCCTCATAATGGAGGTATTTTCACGGAAGTTTTTCTACGAGAACTGCTTGTTACTTAGTTGCTCAACCTACATTTTTCAATGAAAGTAGGGATAGTAGGATAGGGCTAGGACAGGACATGTAGTTAGCTAATCGCTCTCGCTACGCTCCGTTTTTAGGATCGGGTGGGTGGGAAAGAACTTCAGATATCGCAAACATCTCTGTCGTCAATCAATTTATGAACCTGTCTGTACTGGGATTTGAATCCGTAATGGATGACGAAGAGATGTGTGACACTTTGGAAAAATCAATTTATTGAAATAAAAGAATTTTTCAAAAATTACAGAAGTATATCCAAACAAGGTTTCGATACCGGGAAAATAACGCGATCAATTCACTATATGGCTATAACGATATGTAATTAATATTAATTCAACTTGAAATATAGAAATATGATTTTGAAAATCAGCACGTCTATGGTTCAGATTCGATATTTCAAAAACAAAATGATGGATCGCGCGTACTTAATTTAAAATATTCGTATACCAACTTATCGCAAATATTTATTGTTATAACTATCCAAGTTTATGTTGCCTTCATTGTAAACAGAATCAACGTAAAGTCTATTTACAGCCCATTATAATATTATAATTTGACAACGCTTAAACTGACACCTCGTCAAATATTTTACTTTACACTATTAAATGAAATTGACGATAATACAGTATTATGTAACAAAATGTGACGCGAGGAGAAATGGGAAATGAGGTTACAATAACGACAGCCAAAATTCTTACAATGGTAAAAAGTCAATGGATTACGGTACGAAATGGATTCACATGGAAATAAAGTACGATTTGTAGTCGTTTTTTTTTATATGAACTGGTTTTACGAAGCGAGTGAGTATTTTCAGTTGATGAAGGAATACAATAAGGATTAAGGTTTAAGCCTCCAACTTTAATATTTTAGATAATTATTGTAATATAAAAATATGGATTTAAGCCGGACTGACACAAATAAACGTAATTATTAATAGGCAGGTATAATTGACAGCCTATAAATTTGTTTTATTTATAACTAACGAATACCCGGCATGCGCTGCAATGCCACTCTAAGAAAGAAAGTGTTTGTGATTTAATTCTGTTTATTGACGTGATTTTGGAAACAAAATATTTTTTGTTTTCCGTGTGGTGCTTGCACGAATAAATCGGAAGGTTTTCTGAGATGCCGCTGTTTATACGTATTTGATTCTTTTTATTAGATTTTTTCAGAAACCCTCACAAGTGTCCGTCAACAGCTGACCAAAGTTTCATCGAAATCAGATGATTGGTATAGGAACGCATACTGGACAAACAATCAAACAAACATTCATTTATATATATACTAGTGAGTACCAGGCATGTGTTGCTATGCCACTCAAAGAAAGAAAAAGTTTGTGTTTTAATTCTGTTTATTGCAGTGCTTTTGGAATTTTTGTATAAACAATATTTTTGTTTTTTCGTCTGGTTCAGAGATGGCACTAGTTGTACGTATTTGATTCTTTTTTTTTTAGATTTTAGATCTTAGAATTTTTTCGTTCAGAAACCTTCACGGGTGTGCGCACAACAACTCACAAAAGTTTGATCGAAATCGGATGAATGGTAAAGGAATGCACAGAGAACAAACACACATACACATATATATATAGATATATAAATTACCGATAATATAAATGATCGTTTTTGCCAAACTGCTATAATAAACGCACGTACTGAATATTCCAGACAAAGAATTATTAATACCCAAGAACCTCATTGCTTGAACCATACTTACCATAATATATATATAAAACATGTAATACACTTATTTTGCGATTACGGAATGAATATGATTTCAATACGATATATTTCAATATTTTGTGACGTCAGTTGCTATTAGAGGTCTGCACGGACCCAGGCTTGTACCGCGGGCCTTTACCCGGGTTCAAACGGGTAAAGAGTGTAAAGACAATTCAGAATCGGGCTCCAGCCGGGTCCGAGTAAGGACTTTAATTTTCAGAAAAATATTTCGGACAATGTTTGGACCACGAGTCAGCCATAGGGCAATACTATTCATAACAAAACGTTATCAATTAAAAAAATAATTTGCTATTAATATCATTGGAAAGATAGATATCAATAACGTCTATTGTTTGAAAAGTATGGCGTCATCATAATTTTTCTTCGAGAAGCTGAGAAGCCCGTTAAATTGAAGCATTGTATTACTCGCTCGTACATAAATAGTGTGTGATTAGTCAGTATCTGCTTTCCGGTAGTTTTAGCTGGTTGATAGTTTGTTGTACCATAAAATTCATTATTAATAAATAAAACTGATTCGCTAAAAATGAATTTCAACAATGAAAAAAACTATGTTATATTGAGACTCGGGTCGGCCTGAAGATGTCGGGCTCGGACCGTTTAATTTTATAAATTTTCAGCACGTGCAAACCTCTATTTGCTATACTAGTTGTTGAGGCCGCTCTATACAATAGTATGTTGATAGTAATATATTGTAAACTTCTATTAAAACACCATCAATATGTCATTAAATTTATTAAATTTCCATTAGTGAATTGATAATCTAATAGAAATAATATTTCTCCGTAATTTATTTATAAAATTTGTATTGATTTCGTGGAAACGTGGTTACATGGTACAGTTAGGTACATGTATTCAACGATAAAAAACTGTCGACGCTATGTTTGAATGTTCAATTACTAGCCTATCATTCAAAAGTTTGCGGGTTCAATTACTGAGCGCCTGTTAGTTAAACGTTATTTCGTCGATATTTTGGTAATAAATTCTAAAATACTAGTTACGAGAAAATCTATGGTGAATATTTAAACTATATCCGCTGCTGCCAATGTGAAGTATGTGGACTCTTTATGTAGTTAATCTCAACAGTTTTTCTGTGAAAATTGGCTGTTCCTCAGTCACTCAACCTTTCTTTTTAGGAGAGAGTGAGAATATAAGGATATGGCTAGCACAAGACGAATGGTTAGCTAATCACTCCTACTATGCTCCATTTTAAAGATTAGATAAGTGGGAGAGACTTATTAAAATCACAAACATTCATGTCTCCGGCAGAAGTCCGTAAATCCATTGAAAGTTCAATTTTATGACACTGTTCGTTTTGGGATTCGAGCACGTGAACTCCGCAATCGAAGACAACGACTTGACCATTTCACCACCGACCCGGCGTAGAATATAATTATTAGACCAAAAAACGATGTTTCAATAAAAATAACTTCATAATGCAATTGTATAAAGAAGAGTCACTCAACGACGTCGACCACTCGGCTACAAACACGGAAACTTTTATGTCAATTGCATTTTAAAAATCTTTAAAATCATAGCCATTTATTAAACTCTTACCGGCATTTCTCAAAATATCCATCATTTTATATCGGCATTTTTTATTTGAGTTTTCAGCTTAATGGCCGGATATTTTTTCGCAAAAAACTGTCATTTCACTAAATTCACTATAATTTGTAAACCAATTGAGATATCTTAACCAAATTGAATTTGATGGCTTCCAGATAATTTGACGCATAAATCAATGGCGTTTGACCAGTGGTTCTATATTTGTGGGTTGCATACTTATGTGGTGTAGTGAAAAAAGCTTAAATCTATTAAAAAATCCCTGCTTCTCATATCATCCCTGTTGCAGATGTTACAAGTCACCCCCGGGCAGGACACGTTTATCACAGTGAATCAAGCATCATAAAAAATGCCATATGGCCCATTCAATAAATCACTACGCAATGTGTAAATAAAAATAACCAATACTACGAGAGAGATAAAAAAGTAAACGTGTACCATCTAGGGGTAGTTTTACAAAACTGTGTGGTAAAAATATTGTTTATTTTTTGTTAAATAATGCGTTGATGTGTATACCACCATCTCTCGTTGACATTTGAAATCAAACTCGATTTTTACCCAGGACTTTTTCAATAGAATGGAATGTGTGATATAATGTATGTAAGGGCTGTAAATATTTTGTGGGTATGACGTTAGTATCATACAAAATAAAGATTAATAATTGTGTTATTTTTTTTATTTATCTAAGCTCTAAGCGATATATAAAATTATTGTACAGATCCAGACATAAATATGAAAATAATAATGACAGAGATTTTGATTGAATTTATATCCTTCGGGATTATTCTGGTAGATTAACAATGCACAGTATTAAAAATCAAACATTGAAATTGTTGCGAAATCAAATTTTCCTTAATACGTTATTTTTATATCAAGTTGTGTGGAAAATGCTATTTCTTTGTTTTAATATATTATTTTATACGAATGAAAGAAAAATCAAGATGACGTATTTGTTTATACTTCTTTTTCATTTCCAATATTTATTCTGTTGAAATAATTGGTTGTTAAAATACATTAAAGCTTTCAATTTTATTTTTGTTTGTCGACAATCGTCGTGTTTTTTCTGTTTCAATGACGATGGAAAATAAACAGGCTATCAAATTGAAATGAAAGGTGAGATAGTTTCAGCATTTGGAATTTGGACGTATAATGCGTTGTGTTCAGTCACTCAAACTATCATTTCGTAGAGTGTAAAGAGAAGCAAGTAAGACCAATGTGATGTGTAAGTGTAAAAAAGGCTGTCATAACTCTGATCGGGAGGGTCGAAAGATTCAGGTACCTCGATATACAGCGCAAAGAAAGAGCTCGACATTCGCTTAGGAATAGCTGGAGCCACATTTAACTCGCAGTTTTACATGATTTAAACTAAATGTCATTAGTTGAACGCTTGCATTCTACCTGGGATGCTTTACGTCATGTTGAAGAAGTTTCAGAAAAACCGTTTACTGGGTTTTGAGAATTGATGCTTGCGTCAGATACTAGAGGTGAGGCGGTTTGACTTCGTAAGGAACTTAGAGATTATAGAAGGTATCAGGCAGAGCGCTGTTACATCAGCGGTCACGGAGGAAAGTTGGAACTGGCTGGGTCACGTGCTGTAGCATCCGGAGGGCCCCAACCCTGGTTACCTTTTCTTACGACCGGTGGGACTCTGGCGTTCTGGACGACCATCAGTAGCAGGATGAACTCGGCGAATCTGAGAGACTCTGGCATGTCAAAGCGAGTGACAGTAAATTATGGAGGCGCCGGGTGGTGGACATATGCTCCACATATGGTCGATTAAAGAAGAACATAGAAGGGTGGGCATAGGAAAGAACAGTTAAATAAGGTAAAAATATCGAACTATTTAGTTATATTATACAAGAAATATAAAAATTGGTTGATGGCCATTTCGGTTACTATAACGGAGCAACCGAAATAGTCGAGCATATTTACCGAGCAAATGTCAATTCAATCAATAAAGAACAGTTACCTAATGCCATTCGATTCACTTTGCTACATCACGAGACATCCATGTTTTTTTAACGCAAATTCATAAATCGATTGGAATATCAATTTATAAGAGTGAACACTGTAATCGAATACGACGGACGCCCATGAGTATTGACCATTCGGCGACAAGACCAGCGTCCATACCAAGGAATTGTCATAATTAAAATTATGGTAATTTGAGGATACATGAAACCGAAGTAATGTTTTCTGGTATCATAATTGGTCAAATTGATATTTAGCTATTTTTCAACTGAGTATAAGCAAAACTCTAGTACACCATCTACAGATATAATTTAACAAAATTGAACAAAGCAAGCATTATTCAATGAAACACGCAAGTGAAGTATTTTTTTCATATCAAATCTAGTCAAATCTGAATCGGCTTACCACATTCACCAACAGTGATTAGTGATCGACAGTAATAGCTGACAACTTGTAGTGGGCGTGTATAGTCTTTGCATTAAAGTTAAACAGATCCTCAGGATTTTGTTCCAAAAGTGGTCAAATCCTCAATTTCATATCAGAAATGGTTAAATACATGAAATCATTTATAATACAAAAATTACTTAATATTGATCCATTTTACGTGTAAATAATAGATAGTTGCTTTACTTAAAATGTCGAAGAATACATAAATAAAACTTGTGTTAATTTACAAAACTTTTTTCTACTTATCTCATCTTCCATAAAAAGGGAAATTACCAATTTTAATACCCGACAACACATATGCAGATTTTGGTGTGTTTGACGGTCGCTATCACCGAAAAAATCTCATTCAAAAAGCCCCTTGTCTTCTGAAGGCATATTGTTTTAAATTTTTCGTCATCCAACCATTTTGTTACTTTCTCCTGTAAGACTCTCTGAAGGATATAGCGAAATATTTTCACATGGTAATTTAAATATGATTTGACACAATGATGTCCAGACTAAAATATATAACCGTGAGACGCAGGTAAGTATAGAATTGTAAATATTATTAATGATGTTGAACGGAATTCTAAGGCGATCAAAATGTTCGCAGCGGAAGTAAGATGTCGTTACCCCACGGACCGGAAATTAAATTCTCTCGGCTCATTATTATTGACAGGATATACTGGTGTTACCATCTTAGGATTTTGAATACTTTTTCTGCGAATTTTAGAGAAATTATTCAATCAATTTCAAAGATGTATTATTTCGATATTACTTTTATTATTATTTAAATCGTTTAAACTATTGGTTTTGACATTCACCTAACGAATTACGACAGGCTAGATACTACGCTTAAACAACGAGTTTCACATCATATTGTCAGTTTGAGTTCATCGCAGCAATCGATTAAATGGTATATTTTTTTACATTTTCATTCCTTGAACTTAATATTTCTAAGAAGTAAATTTTAATTGATTGTATCAACAGAATTAAATCACAGTTAGTCTGAAGATGCTTCTTAAACACGCGAATCAAAAAGTCAGTGGAATAACTAGGTTTACAATTTTAATTTAATATTAAAAATGAATTTCCACAAAGTTACCGCCGAATCCGTAGAAAATTCCATTCTATACTAAGTGCAGTGTATAGAAAAAAAAGACTTTATGAATTTCTCTTTCTATGATAGAATGCCGTGAACTCTTTGAATGCATTGTAATTTGTCTTAGATGAAACCGAGTCGACATGATCGACGGAACCGACAGATCCGACTGTCGTATCGTTTTGAGCAATTTTTCCTTTTCGATGTTCATGTCTGGTCATTCCCAAACGATTTGATCAGCTTCCTGAATCATATCACTGCATTTACATGTTGGACTATTGGAATAATCTAACATAAAATTTACGGGGGAGGGACCGTTCTTCATATGTACAAATATTTGAGGGTGCTTGATGGAATTTCAATATCAAATTTGGATTATTGAGATTTTGTACACTTCCATGTATTTTGTCACTAACGACCCGGGTTTCGCCTTTCGGCATCTTCAGACATTCGAGCACACGAATGGACTCGAACTGAGAGACAGTAAACAGTGTCTAACGTTCATATAGAAGATACAAATGCGACAAATATTATTTACGAGGTAAGATATTATACGTCTGAGAGCCACACTGATACCTGAGTTAAAATTTCGGGAATCGCCCTAATTGTTATTTTATAAACACCATATTAACAGAGTGGCGAATTGCCGCTTTTCAACTTCTTTTAGAAATACCAGTGATTTTACAATTATAATAGTATTGTGGGTTTTGACGGGATGTAATTCGACGAATGGGTAAATATATACAATCATTCCACATTTAGTGACATCTGTTAGGTGTTTCAACGTGTAGGATATAATAGCGGAGAATTAGGAAGGTTCAGCTGCTCATTCAAAATTGGCAAGGAATTTAACTGGGCTCTATTAATTTCCAAAATTTCTTGATAAAATATGGGGGATCACAAATTATTAGTTAGTGACAAAATACATGGAAGTGTATAAAATCTCAATAATCCAAATTTTCGTAAATGGTGACTTTGCAAAGTTATTTCATATAATATAATTAGTAACGTAAACTTAACCGTTTAACAGCTGGAAAAAATGCTTAATATATATGCAATGAATCCCTCGGGTACAGAATTAATTACTTTTTTATGTAAATAGTTTCTTTCATTTATATAAAAGCAATTACTCTAGGGACTGCAAAAGTTTTGAAAGGACAAAACTGTTTGTTGCAATTCTCTGATTTTTCTCATTTTAATTGCTTGTTATTTATACTGGTAAAACTTCATTGAGAAAATGTCAAACGTCAAAGTTCAAATGTGAAAGTTCAAACTTAAAATTATAATTGTGAGATATTGTTTCAGTAATAGCTAACTGATTTTTTATTTTGCAATTTTCCATGGCTTTAGTTTTATAAATTTAAATATCATTAACATTTCTACTCCGAATATGAAGCAGTAGGAATAATAATAGACCAATGAAACATGAGATATATTAATGATAACACGTTATATTCTAAGCGAGTCACGTAACCTCTCTATTATCGGAATAGAAAGGTGTGATTTTGAACTTTTAATAGTTCACTTTTAAGGTGTTAATTGTCATTTCTTGCTGGAAAAAAACACTATTTGTTTTGTACCACTTTTATATATTTTTATAATGAATACAACCGGTTTTGCTCATCGCGACCATTATCAATTGATGAAATATAAATCTTACAAAAGCTCTTTATATAAAAAAACCTCAGTAATTACCAGGCGTAAACAACATTTGGTTCAAGAACTAAGACAAGGATTTACAGATAATCATACAAATTATATGTAAAATGTACCTCTTAAATAAATACTAATCTATATCCTCCTATCTATATCCTGAGGGTGTTGCTTTACAGTTGCGAGTTATGGCACCTTATCAAGACACAGGTTAACCGAATACTGTGCTTTGAAAACAGATGTTTACGGTGAATACTAGGGTTACGGTGGTTGATTTTGTCATTAACTCGGAGGTAAGAGAGTGGACGGACCAGCCTCTTACGTCCAAAATAAAAAAGCGACGATGGACCTGGCTTGGACACGTGATGCGGGTGCCCCAGGGGAGTCTGAATCCTGCCTGTCTCTTCTACGAACCAGATGGCTTCCGTCGCCATGGAAGGCCGCTGATGACCATCCATAGGATGTATTCGGCGCAGCTACGTGACGCTGGGATGAGCTGGGAGGAAGCGAGGAGACTGGCGGGGGACAGAGAAGCTTGGAAGAACGGCGAAGCCATATGATCCGAAAACGGAGCGAATATGGTTAAAAAAATCTATATCACTTTTGTTTGATAAAGTAGCAAATAAAAAACTAATAATTAGTTAATAATGCTCGAGATGAGCGAAACTAATCCTGATGATTGTGAAAAATGTGAAAATACTAAGAACAAATTTTGTTTTATTTTTTAAAAGATAGTTTTAATAGTTGTTTAATTTCTCATTCTATTTTTATACATCCATGTAAGTGCCTCTAGTGATATAAATAACTGTGCAATTGAATTATAATCTATTTTTGTATCTGAACATGACGGATCCTTTGCTAAAATGTAAATGAAGCTTTTCTCGAGAAGTTTCTATTGTATTGTATCACGAAAAGTTTTTGGGACGTCGGATGGAATATGTTATAGATATACTAACATAGACCGTTACCGTCAAAGTTACAAAGTGAAGGGTTGGTTAATTTGGAAAACATCCGGCGAAAATAATTTTAATTCATCGACAATAGATAACCAAGAAAATTGAAGACTAAACGTGTTAAATTTTTCATCAAAATCATTATATTTAGTGTACATCATTCATATTTGCTGCAGGGCGTAGGCTTTCTCACTGTCGTCTTCTATCCACATTCTGATAACGCTTACTTCTCAATGTTATCGACTCGTCTTTCTGGTGATAGTTCTTCCGATATTTTAGTGGAACCCAGTCTCCATTTGAACAAACTCGTGGTTCCTGCTGATTTTGAGCAAAATACCCTTCCCATTACAATTTAACGAGGCATTCTACTTAAAGTCCAACTTGTTTTATTTTCTTTAGTTTTATATTTTCTCTCGCTATTCCGAAGATAAAAGTGCATATGGTATAAATGCTTAAATTGGCGATCGACATGGTCCTGCAAAGTTATCGGTACTTCCTAATTACCATTTCCTTACAAACGAGTTGTTGATTAATTGGTTAATAAGCACCACCTTACTCTGTCTTGAGAAAATAGTGTAAGGCAAATAAATTGCGCTAACCCATTTATAAAGTACATACTGTTTGAAGAAACCATTGAAAATTCATATAATACACATTAGATGCGGATGATGGTATTAATAGAATGCCATATGCAGCACTACCGAACGTATTAAGTAACAATATATAGTAACTGTTTTCAACGAGGATACGCTGGTTTCTTTCCCTTTTCATTGCCTCAAAACTGATGGTTTCTCAAAGAGAGAATATTGTTTAAAATCACGTGCATCATTCAAATTGGTGGTATATTCAATTTAAATATAATGAGGGACGTTATCCATTAGTGCAGTTCTTTGGTGACATGTTATGTGAAGGAATCTGCTGAATAAATCATATAAATCAACAGAAAGAACAAAATCAATGAAATAATTACCCGATGTAATTTTAGTTTACTTAAAATTCTAAAATAGTGTAAGTTCATTTGACACTGTATTGAAATTTAGTGGTATTCTTGTATAGTTTTGTTTACTTTAGTTATTTTAAGAAATACCACGATTAACTACGTTTACGGCTACATATAACATTATCTTATTTGTTGATAGCATTGGAAGACCCAAAAAGGTGTCCCTTGAATTAGATTTGAAGCTATTAACTCCTAAGATAGTCTTATTTCATTTACCAGTAGAGATAGCATTTATAAAGCGAAAGTTAGAAGGAGGTTTTGTGAAAGGCTTTTATAGAACTCTTTACAAACAGAAGGTATTCGATATACTTTGAGAACGTTAGGTTTCAAAGAAATAAGATTTGTGATGGAAGATAATTTTGAATACAAAATTTTATGCGTGTTATGATTTTGCCAGCTCTATAGCCGAAAGCTGTAAGATCTGCAAGCAAAAGCAAGAGTAAGAAAAAGCAAGAGGTCCATAACATTTTAATTGTAGACTATTTCATTTGATTTATGTATAATTTGTTTGTTAATCAGTATTTTCTTGTCTCAGTTCATGAACCATCAGTTTTATATACCTTCATTTTTACACTCAATTTTATATAAATAATCCTGTTATGTTTGTATTTTTATCAGTTGATAATGCTCGTGATGAGCGAAACCGGTCCTGATCATTATACATATGTGGAAGTAGTACAAATGAATTGTGTTTTATTTTTTAAAATACATTTCATCTGTTTTGCACCGCTTTAGTCAATTCTTGCAGGTATTTAGCTGTAACCTGACATGGTTACACTTTGAGAAATAATAATACCATTTCTCCAATATAGTTAAAAACATCTCAGGTATCACAGCGTTATTAACCAAAAACACTTAGATTGACATCAGAATTTCAATTTCAATGTAGCCATGCTACTATTTTTCGAATGACTATTTATCCTCGAATTTCTATACTGACTGCTTGAGGTATAAAATAGAACCTCAATAGATTTATGGATATATATCCAAGGGTATACATATTTCTAAAATTTGATCCTGAAGACTATAAGCTAGCTGTTATTCATCCTCTAATCATAACCTTCGATTGTTACTCTCTATGAAAAGAGGTTTGAGTAACGTGCAACAAATAATAATTTAACACTTTCCCATGATTACATTCTAATTTGGATTATTGAGATTTTGTACACTTCCATGTATTTTATCACTAACGACCCGGGTTTCGCCTTTGGCATCTTCAGGAATTTGAGCGCACGAATGGACTCGAACTGACAGATTACATTCTAATTGTACAAGATTCTAATTGTATAAGAACAAATTGGCGTGACGTCGAAACTCTATGTCACGTTATATTTCTCAATCCCTTTATTCAATGAAGATGGCGTCGTTATTATAAAATGAATATTCCTTTAGTTTTAATAATAAATTCAAACAAAATTTTAAATTATTGTCCGTTTATTAATTGTTAGTCGAATTAAAACCCAGACAATGTATAACATTTTCATAGCCTCAATTTTTCAATGCTATTTTTAGGTATTCATTTTATAAAAATAACCCTTAAAAATACTTTAAAACGTTAGTTACAATCTGAGGCAAATCTGTATTATTAAAAAGGAGCATTTAAACATAAGATAAGGCTTACGTGAAACGTTTTCCGCCTTTGTTAAAGTAAACAAAATATACAAAAGCCTTTTGTTGGATTAGAAAACTATAATCGATCACATGAAAGAGCTTTCATAATTTCCCTTTTGTGGGCTTTCTTTTATAACGGAACAATTTTGAATGTTTTTATTTAATGTTACCTAAAAGCTATATTGTTATCAAAAATTTATGGCAGATAATATAAATGTAAAATGTTTAATTTTGAATTGTTTTATCATATTGACACAGTTTTGATTACCAGTACTGACACGTGTAAGTAGTTATATTCATTTTAGCATTACAGTGTGCTCCACATGGGGAGTGGATACAATTAAAAAAAAACTGCATTTCAGTCTGGATTAAATTTAATAATATAACATAATAATTGTAGTTGAAAAAAGAAATTTTGTCTGATATGAGCGATTAGTGGCATCTTTACTGTACTGTTTACTGTGAGGTGTCGGTAAACAATAATAATTTTTGGCGTCATATTATGTATGAAATTACTTAGGTTGGGATCAAATACAATTTTGTGTTAGCCGAGTGTGTTATATTTCCTTTTTTATGAATAAAACCATTTATAATAACATCTATCACCATCATCATCGGCACCCACGCGTTATCCTGGTAATGTGCTGATCTGGTGAAAGTCTTTGATGAAACTTTAATATTGCAGTCAAATCGTTTTGAATTAGTACGTTTTCATAGATATTTTATCTATATTTCGCCAAGACATTGATATACCTGCTTACACACCTGTCATTGAATGTTTTGTATATACGCAGTATAAACCACCTTTTTATCGAAATATTTAATTAATCTGATATTTTCGACGATTGACGATACTAATGAGAAAACATTACATGAAAAATGTATGCTTTTCAATTTATAATTGATGTTTAATTAACTATCTACTTAATTAAAATTATCATATATTCTTATTAACATATTAATAAACAATATAAGATAGGAAGGTTATTAGTTCTAAGATAAATTGAACCTGCTTTTAGGTTGAATGAATAATAAAATTTTAAACGAATCATGAAATGGTTCTAAAAGTTTGACAATATATTTCAAATCCACACTATATTTTGAAATTTAATTAAGAGTAATTTCTAGAACTATTCTAGAATTCTATGTACGTAATTTTTTATGTACCTACATGACATAATATAATGAAAATGGTATCATATTGTATATAAAAAATGTATCAGACATCCGAAAAAGAAACCTTAAAACTTTGTACGCATTATTGACGGAACTAGAAAGAGTTTTGTGCGAGCAATTTCCTTTAGTTTTCCAATAATAATAACAAAGCACTTACCCTTTTAGAAGTTGCCAATATAAAAACGAACGAAATCACATTTGTAGAACAAACACATCGCTCAAACGTTTTTTTTTTTACTCTGTGAAATTATTTATTGAGTTCCATACGGGTGGTCTGCCAGGATCGCTCAGAACTCCGAAATGATAACAAATGCATTTTGCAAGGTCTACAAATATGTCTTTATATTCCAGTAGATTTTTTGTCATTATAATCAAGATGTATTTTAAGACGTCGACTGAGGGTGCTTGATGGAATTTCAATATCAAATTTGGATTATTGAGATTTTGCCTTCGCCTTTCGACATCTTCACTGTTTACTGTCTGTCAATTCGAGTCCATTCGTGCGCTCGAATGCCTGAAGATGCCGAAAGTCAAAGCCCCGGTCGTTAGTGACAAAATACATGGAAGTGTACAAAATCTCAATAATCCAAATTCAAGATGTATTTATTATAAAGATAAAATGAAAATAACTTTTCTTCAAACAGTACCTTTTCCTGCTATTCGAAAAGTGGATTCAATAATTCAATTATTATTCAAATAGTATTTATTGAAGTGCTAAATTTCATAAGCAATTCTCCCTTGATTAAACATATAAAGTATATTGACGGTGTTTTAGTCAATTGATGTAACCCTCAAAAAATACGAAAATGATTGGATTTCATTTTAAAGACGACAGAGCAGGTCTCGGCCAAATGATGTGAATTAGAAAAATAAATTGACCACTTTTTGGAAGGGAAACATCATTTTAAATTGGTTTAATAATTCTCACCCCCCCCCCCCGCCACTTTATGTAAGCCACTATTATATCGACACTCTCTGCGTATAATCACGTATCTGCAAACATGAGAATTAACAGAATCGCATTTCAAATATTCATAGCGCAACTCACTTTATAATGTTTTCGATAAAAACAGTCGTACCAAGTAGCCTTCTATAGCCGCCAAATTTAAAAGAGTGACAGAAGAGTGAACGTTCTAAAGGGTTTAACACCCATACTTACAACAATTCAGTTTTTTTAACGTCTGAGATGAAAAATACAAATTTGTTTGAAGCGGCAAAACGTTTGACGCCGGTTCCGAGAATACGAATTATATATTATAACAAAAATACTTACATCGGAGACGATCCGGATCAATTCGATTTTTTTTTTATTGTGTCATGTTCCAAATAAACCTCAGTAAAAATATACAATTATTTTCATATTTTATAATATACAATTAAAATAATCACTTTAAAGCTATGCTATTTCTGGTCGTCGGCAGTCGCTAATGTAACATAACCCGTACTCTGTTTCCAGTTCCTGAAATGAATTTTGTAGAAACCGGAATTCCGATACATTTCAAGCCCTGTAAACAAATACTGCGAAAGCTTATCATAATGCCGCACGGATAGTTTTTTTTTTTATTATCACATTATTGAATCGGTATTTCATTCAGTATTTGTGGGGCTGCACTCCTTTAAAATCGCACGGGAAAATATTTATCGTCATTGTCATCAAGTCTGCGTGGGTAAAAATAGTCATAATCATCTTCATCGCTGTCATCGTCTATTGAGGGCTCACGATAGGAATTCGGTGCAGTTGAAAATTTCACACGCTTTTTCCGTAGCTCTTTCGGCGTTGCGACTGCGCCAACCGGCAGCCTTCTTCTATTCAGATATCTGTCAACAAAGGTATACAATTAGCACAACATATACACAATTATTACTTAGCTTATTTATACGGCCTCTGGTACGTTTATCGTTCTTTTCCGTTGCAAAACTGTATATCTGCAATTTCAAAATAAAAAGTTTTCAGGAGAACATAAAAACAGTTTAAAAAATAACTTTATCGTAGTCAAATAATAAAAAAAAACACGTAATTAATATTAAATATATCGATGGCTCAGTTAAGGTTCCCATCTTGCAATGAGAGATCCATTACTTATAATATCCCGAAAATATAAAACTCTCGAATTCAAAAATAAAAATAGTTTCATAAGATACGACTGCACTAAGCTGTAAAGAATTCGTAAGCTGTAAAAAAACCAATATTGGAGAGAAATTCATTTATTCAATTCGGTAAACAGACATTAAAAATGAAAAGCAGAAAGGGAATGAAATCGAAACATCTTTTACATCCGTGTAAATGCAAAAAAATCAGTGTAATAAAATAATTGCGTCGCTTTAGACCGTGAAAAAAGAGAATCGGGTGTACGTTTCTTTGGTCCTATGGGGTCGAAATATGTTTTAACATAAAAAAATATTTTATTGCTACATATTGATGACCCAGTTCCATAGGTCCAAAGTTTGATGTTTTGAGTTAAGTTAGCCATTATATTCGAACACCGCTCTTCTACAGTTCCACAAAAGTACAGTCTGTAAAATGTACAAGTTTTCTCCCAAAAGGAAGGTATTTGCATATTTAACTCAGCAAAATTAAATAATTTCTCAGTTCCACATACATATATATCGAAATATCGTATTGTGTACAAATATTTTTGTGTATCTTGGCGTTCCATAAAGAACCGACCTTTTACCCTAAAACTATAAACTATTTACCACATATTTGAATAAAAAAGTAATACAAATAATAATATCACTTTTTACGAGTCAGTTTAGATGAGTCAAAACTTTGATGGGCCATATCTCAAAACAACCAATTTCTTGTTGTATAACTATGGAACTAGGCCATCGATATATAACTATACTGATAACTTGTTTTTTTAGTATTGATTGAATTCCATAAAGTTATATTTTAAACAGTTTTAATGGTGTTTGAAAATTTTGAATTTTGTAGATATACAATTTTGCAACGTCATGTCCGATATTTTGTTTTGCGTAAGAAATGCAATGGAACTCAAAGATAAAGATTTCAAAATAATTAACTGATAAAAATAAAAGATCCATTTCACAGTACAAATGAAAACCACTCCATGAAATAAACATAATGACCATAATATAACATCTCTTTAATTGGTTTTGCCTTAACAACCACGAATTTTTTTTTATTGCAATAATGATGAAAAAATATTGAATAATTTTAAAGTGATTTTAATACATTTCACGCAAACGCGCCCTTAGAAAAAAAAGCTCAATCAACTGTATATAATAAAGTAAGGGAAAATAGTTATAACCACCTGTAAATAATGTTTTTGTGGTTGTCCAGCCATATGACGCAGGTCATCTCTACCATATGGATCACCATGCCCAAAGCCAAAATGGCGGTGAAATGATACCCGTGAATCGATTCGTTGACGATATCGAACACGAGGCAAGCCAAACCGACCACCGCTGCCAGGGCGCTGAACGCTGCGTCCACGTAGGGCGGGGCGGGACACTCCAAGAAGTGGGCGGCGTAGAGGATCAGGCAAATTGTCCAGTTGACGGTCGTGTAGCACAGGATGAGAAACTCGACGGCGTCGATGATTTTGAATGGCTCGATCGAGAACACTACTGCAAGGGTGGATATGACCTGATAAATGTGTAAAACATGAGATTTTTTAAAATTAGAATCTGATTACAGTTAATGGTCACGTGATATTTATCAAGTCGATGAGAATGCAGACATCAAAAACACCCTTGCCCAAGATTTCTAATATTGGATTGAAAAAATCTAATTTTGATACCAACGTTCTGGGCTCAGGCCCATCTGATCGCTGGGATACAGCATTTGCCACTGTGCCATAATGGACGAAATAAATATAATAGAAAATGAATGTTTGTTTAAATGCACCAAAAACCAATTGCTTGAAAATCCAGGAAAACTAGACCTATCCCTCGACTATCACAATAGATTGTTTCATTAAAAAAAGAATTCGTGTCGTCGTGTAATTCAACACTTTTTATATAAGATTATCAATTATCAAATAATTCATTTCTACTTAAGCGCTCTGTTCAGTTTTAAAATTTATTTCTGACATCACGGAAATAAATAACTTACTGAAACCTAAACATTTCTCAAAATTTATCAGTTGATATTTCGACATTTAATAAGTTGTTGATGTCTAATGAAAATTTCAAAAATAAAAAAAAATGATTCTGTGAAAATGAATCGTTTTCTTTAATGAATCGTTTTCTCTTTCGTGTTGATGTTTAATACGATTTAAAAGGTTAAATAGAGTGGTTTAGTTTAGATAAATTAATTTATATAATAATAAAAAATATGCCACTATGTACGCCATTAAGTACGCCACTGGTGCCCTATGAAGTAAACGGCTAGTGGGCTAGTATTTCAATGAATATCTCAATCAAATGACATGCCATTGAAATTCTATTTGGTTATATTGTATCAATTACACAAATGATTGCAAATTCTAGTATATATTTAGATGTCACTGTCTCAAAAACTGAACCTGAAAATCAGTCACCCTTAACAAATATCATATATTTATATTAAAACTATAAGGAGTATCACACAGGTTTTTTCTCCGTGAGGTTTTAACCCTTTTAAGTTTTTTAAATTAAAAATAATGGAGAAACTTTGGAGAATAATGGAGATAATTCGTTATTTGTGTCGTTAATATTTTTCCTTATTTCGGGTTGCTATGCCGTAACAAAAAATACGACTTCGAAAAAGTTTGCATTGCTATGATGACAGATGTAACATGAAGTAACTTAAGGGATGTGCACTGGGATACGACTATGGTTAATATAAATTCAATATTGATGTCAGGTAATACCCTAGGGAAGCAGTACAAGGCAGCTGGTAAAAAAATACATTTTGGTAAACCAAATGGTTTGGTATATTCCGACCATCAATACTTTAGCAATGAATCTTTAATGATAAAAACTCGAAGTATTTGTGTAATATTTGATATAGCAAATGTAAAATACATAAATATTTGCTTTCAAATGAGTTACATGATAAACATAATGTATTATGACAAAATACACTAGGAACGTGTGGACCAGTTATCAGCTCGAAAGTCTTTCGTAATTATTTAAATATTTAATATAATTGTATGTACGCAATGTGAAAATAAGATAAATTTATGCAAATACCAGCGCAGAGAGGAAGCGTTGTAATCGTTAATGTGATAATGTCTGCGAACAAATTTAATGTTTGATTAGTTTGTTAATTTGTATACAAAACAGATTGCATAAACTACTTTGAACAAGACAAAGAGGAAAAAACGACTAGCAAAAATTATATAATCGTAAATAAAGCAGCTATGAATAATCTAATGATAATAGCAGTACGTATTCAAATAATAGATGACAAAGAACCATACATATAAACAATTGAACAATGTAAATATGGGCTTAGTTTTATGTTTGATCACACTTAAAAACAGACACACAACTTAACATATAAGCGAGTTTGTTTTATTATAACTATCTACGTACACTTTCGATAAATTCGGCGATAACTTTCTGGAAATCAATTTTTAATATAAAATTAAAATTGATAATTTAGTTATTTCGACGGCTGTGTTAATAATTGTGACACGTGTTTGGTTTCTTTAAGAAGCGTCTTCAGACTAACTTCATCGTTAGTCTGGATATAGTAAGTCCGAAGATGCTTCTTAAAGAAACAAAGCACGAGTCACATTTAGTAGTACAGCCAGTGGAATAACACAGTTATCAGTTTTGATTTTGTATTAAGGACACTGCAATTCAAATTTGTGAAATTGGAATTTTTCGTCACTAACGACCCTGGTTTTCAGGCATTCGAGCATACAAATGAACTCGAACTGACTCGAACTCAATTTGATATTTAAATTCCATCAAGCACCCTCATTTGATATCTTAAATTATTTAAAATTTATGAAATTATTTCTTTTTACAACTATGAAAGTTACCATAAAGCATCAAAGAAAATTAATATGATTATTACTTATTCTCTACGTATCTAGTACCATCGGGTACGTGGTGCAGTGGTCAACATTGTTGGCTTCGGTTACTGATTTCACGGGATCGAGTCCCAGTACAGAAGCATAAATAAATTTTTCAATTGATTTATTGATTTCTGTTCGTAGGCATGGATTGGATGTATAATATCATACATATCATTCGAAATCTGTATTGTTTTGAAGGAAAAAGAAACCCTTATAAAGTAAATTAAACACCTGCTTTTCCGTTATTTTCCGCAATTCACTTTTAAAATAAAACAAATTCCTTCCCGCCCATCCAATCCTAAAAACGGGGCGTTTCGAGGGCGATTACAGACTCTCTTATAAAAGAGAAGTTGAGCAACAGATTAATAAGCAGTTCCCGTAGAAAACTTTTGTTGAGATTGTAAAAATAAGGGTTTCACTTACCATCCAATCAATACAGATTTCGAATGATCCGTAATTCCATTTTGCGCTGGTTTGATGTTATCCAAAAATTCATGAAGATCGTGCAAAACAATTGCACAAAAACGTGATTTTAAAGTACACATATTGCTACAAAAAAATTATGTCTTATTTGTATGTCTATAGCGAGTGGAAATCAGTTGAGTTACGTGATGTTTACAAAGATGGCAGGATTAACTTTAAGGCACCCACTACCCCGGAAGTCAAGATGATTGGATTTTTTGCCAATATGATACGTCGCTGAATTTTCATTTTCATTTTATTTCACAAGACCAACTAAAATATTTGACGATTTATAACGCTCTTATAAGTAAGTTCATGATATTATTATTATGTTTTTTTAATAAAACACAATTAGTTTTGTACTACTTCTAATTTTTTATAATGATCAGGACACGGTTACGCTTATCACGAGAATTATCAACATTCATTAATATTATTAACAATCTGCACCCTAGAATATGCAACCAAGTCTTTAGGAATTTCTCCTCCGACATTACTGGCAAAATTTGAAACACGCATAACGTTGTTATGCTATAAGAATACACCTTGTAAGAATAATGTGATGTCGTAGCGGGAGGTGGATGGTACAACACTGACTACCCTAGAGGGGTGAAGTAATTCAAAATAAATCGTGTTTTATTTTGAGAATATAATGCCTTTTCACCACGAATTGACAATTAAAATTTTAAAAGTTATCATCATTCATTCTGTCGGTCTCTGTGGTCTAGTGGTAAGAGCTTTGCCCTAGTTATCAGGTGGGTCTTGGTTCAAGTCCCAGAAAATTCAATATAAAATGTAATTTTTTTCAAATAAAATTTGTGAACTAGGACATGAGTGACTTATTCATCTAGATTATCTTGTATGATTTTCCAATTTTAAAAATATTTGGCGCATTGGCTGTAATGCCAGATACTAAAAATAAAAAATGTATTCCTTTGCGGGGTTGCGAAACTTTCATATAAAAATGGCTGATTAAAAATCTGTGCCTCATGGGTAAACTATTGCAAGTCCCATTTGACAAATTTTACAGGAGAGCAAAAACAAACTAAAATCCCAAACGTCAAACTCACTTAAACTTGTCGGTAGAGCATGCAAAACATTGGGAAGGTTTAACAAATATTCTTAATACGGTAAATTATTGTATGCGAGACTTTGCAATTCATTACCTGAAGACTTAAATTGGACTTGCGATTTATTAAAAATGATTATCTTCGTTTAAATTTATAATAGGCAAACGACCACTTTAGAATACTCTAAAAAGTCAAAATACCTCAAATCGTGTACATCTGAGCCACAGTAATGAACTTCCACACATTACCACCGAATTTATCGAAAAAACTTTCATAGATTGTTCAATAGATTTATTTTGAATCGTTTCCTAACTCCACCTTTCTATTGTTAACGTCTCCAAAAGAAGAATGTTGGCTACTTCTATAAATTTGCTCCATTAAAAGTCCATACGCATCATTATAGGAAGAGAATATGGGATAAAAAGGATAGACGGTGAATATGATATTAAAAAAGATAAGCAAAGAATTTTACCAATTCAAAAAACTTCAATATTGCCCCGTTCGTGAACCAATGCATTACAATTTCTCTATGCCTCATGTGGTAGAGAAAATTGCTCTGTATGAGTATGCCCTTCGGCGGCGACATATTTACGCAAGCCGATACAAATTGAATTAGTTAAACTATGATAAAACAGAACACTCCATCGTGAAATAGCTTAAATGTGCCATTAAATCGTACGCAATAGTAACACACATGGTTAGATAAAACAAATAATCAGCTTTGACGTTTCAATACTAATTGTATATTTGTTTTATTGATCGTCAATTGTTTTACGAAATGTGACGAGTGTTCGTAATTTGAATTATTTTTGACACGGTGAAAAGAAATTTTATACTGGAACACTGATAAAGTATTGTAATATTTATTTAATTGTTTAATATGGCAACATATATTATACAAACAGAGAGTTATTTGATTGAACAAAATTTAATTTGTGTATGCCTTAACCCGAGTTGTCAGCGTCGTTGGCTTCGGTTATGGAAATCACGGGTTTGAATCGTACTGACAGTTTCATAAATTATTTTTTAAACCGATTTATGAATTTCTGTTCGGAGGCATGGATATTTGTGGCATAGCGAGAGTGAATAGCTAAACACTAGCCCTCTTATCCTTTTATCTTCTATCCGAACTCTCTTTGAAAAATAAAGGTTGAGCAAATGAGAAACAAGCAGTTCTCCTAGATCGATTGAATGTTTGTGTTGTGTACAAAATTCCCTTCCACCCATCCGATCTTTCAATATTCTTATATCCCTAGTTTCTTAGACAAAGAGAAGCTGGGAAACAGAATAACACGCACATCTCACAGAAAAGCTTCTTTTATGATAAGTTGCGTTAGTAGTCCATATCCTGAACATTGGGGGCGGAGCGGATGTGGCTAAAGTTTTTAAAGAAATTAACAATTCATATCAACATGTCGTTAAGTGTAAAATTTGCCTTTGTAATGACATTTGATGGAAAATGTGATCTTTCAACGTACAATTTATTCATTCAGCATCATTTATTCGAAGATCTTGATCATATTTTAACATACCTGACCATAACATAAGCGTCTAAGTGCACGATTCAATAGTGGATAAAAAGCAATATCCCTCTACATTAATAATTGGTTCATAGTGGCTCAATGCCACGTTCTGTCGTTAAACGTGTACCACTCTATAATAAAGCTAGATCAGTGATTGTCAAGGATTTCATTAAAAGGATTTCATTAAATTTGAAATATAAAAACTCAACTCTTTTTTTTAATATTATTAAAAAACAGTCAACCGAAAAACCGTAACAGTCGGATTCGTAGTGCAGTGGACAACGTCGTTGGCTTCGGTTACAAATGTCTCTGGTTCAAATACCGGTACGGACTGTTTCATAAATTGATTTTTCAATCGATTTATGAAATTCTGTTCTTAGCCATGAATTTTTTTGATGCTTGAAATTCCCTTCCACCCATTCGATAGTAAAAGAACGAGGCGTAGCTAGAGTGATCAGCTACTAGTCCTTTCTTAGCCCTATACTTCTATCCCCTCTTTCTTCTAAAAAGAGGGACTTAGAAACTAAATAACAACCAGTTTTCGTGTAAAGGATGCTGTTAAAATACCTCCAATAAGATTCCATACCGTTTAAAAAAAACAATAAGAAAGCGAATCACTACAGTTAATCACTCCAGAGCGAGAGCGATGCTATGAACAAGAGTGAGAGAAGAGAGTCTTGGGTGACTCAAAACTCCAGCTATTTTGGTAAAAAGAGAATATATTATAAATAAAATTAAATACCTACATCCGCTATAAAATCACGAAAAGCTTTGCGATTCACTCTTTGTTAATTCATTCTCTTAATTGTTGAACCCTTAAACATAATAATTCATATTTTATTCGTAAACTAAAAATTAAAGTACATGGCATTACAGCTGACGCCAATGCGCTCTGTATACAGATATAGCAAAAACAATAATATTAATAAAAGTATTTTTTTAAACTTAAAAAATGAATAATAAATAGGAATTCATTCTTCTTCTTTTTCTCTTCTTCTTCAACCATATCCGCTCCCTATGTAGAGCATATGGCCACCACGCGGCGCTTCAATGATTCCCTGTCATCCGCAAATCACTTTGCTTCCTCCCGTGACATGCCAGAGTCCCTCAGCTTCGTCGAGTATATCCTATGGAGTGTACCCAATGGTCTTCCAGGACGCCGTAATTCCACCGTTCGGAAGAAGAGGCAAGCAGGATTGAGGCTCTCCGGAGACATCCGCAGCACGTGACCCAGCCAGTTCCGACGTCTCTCCATGACCGCCGATGTGACAGGGCGTTGCCTGGTCAGTTCCCTAATCTGCGAATTCCTTACAAAGTCAAACCATCATTCAAAAAGAATTCATACAAGAAAAAGTATCTCAAAAAAAAAACCTAGAGTTCGTTCCTGAAAACGTCCTCCTCTCTAGGCAATGTATCGATCAGCCGAACGACCTTTTCAACTGGTGACTCATATAACCAACGTGAAAAACAACTTTTAAGAAAAAACAAAATATTGACTGGTTATGGTTTTGTCCACGTAGATAAAAATTGGGAGCATGTAAGTTAATAATCATGAGAATTTCAGTATTATAAACTAGTCCCAAAGAAAAACATTAAGATGCTTTAAAATTGAAGACGCTCTACGAGTTTCAAGAGAGAGAAACTCCATTTCCTGATTAATTTGTTGTGAATTTTACACAAAAAACATCTGTTGCTGTACGAAAATCTGAATAATAATCAGCACACTAAGATCTAAAATCAAATTTTCAAGAAGATTGTGTAGATAATATATTCTATAAATATGTAACACTGTTGTACAGAAAGACAAAGTACTTGCTGATGAGAAAAAATATCTCAGCAAATTATTTTTGTCACATTTTTTTACGAAAACTTTGCCGTATTTTGTAGGTTTGTAAGCCCGTGGTTGAATTAATAATGCCCGATTTTATATGGCCAGCATAATGTTGTTTGTCGTGTTAAAAAATGGCGGGAGTGAACGCAGAAACAAGGTATAACTTTTTTAATACACAGTGTGACCTTCCCCGAAATGTTTGCACACACTCTTATTGTTTCAAGTTTATTTACAAGCATGTTTACGTAATATTCCTCTGACCTTAAATAATGTTAATTAAATATGTCAAACAATCATGCTTAATTCCATGACAACTTACTGATTCAATAGCTTAAAGATTTACAACAATAATATAAAGACACCTTTAATATTTTAGATGTATTTGATGGTAACTTTGTGAAAATTCATTTAATATAAAATCAAATTTGATAAAATTATTATTTATTCTCCACGTATTCAGGAATATGATTCCAATTGTTTGTATGACTGAAAAGATTTAACAGTAGGACGGATGATGATGATAATGTTGATAATGCAGTTCAGAGTAAATGTTTCACACTCAGCGAGTGGCGACAGACTGATGGTCCTATTTCTTTATTCTTCACTCGATTCCTTTTTTCTTATTCCGCTTTAGTCGTCATATTGTGTTTTACACATATTGTGTGTGTGATAATTCTCGAGCTTGCAGACAGTGTTCTCCTACAATCACATATGTATTTATTTTTAAATACTACGTTTTTTGAATGCTGACAAGAGGTAATGCTCTGGCACAAAACAAAACTTTTCCTCGAATGTCACATTTTATAAACCTGCAGCATCATATTTCGCCCTATTGAGAAGCATTTCCAGACTAAAGATCTATGTTGCAAGGTTTTTTATTTCTAAGACAAACAATGATTCTAATCTTTAAATTAAAAATGAATTCTACTAGACGTGGATAAGGAAGGAAGTATAACACATGTTTTTTATTTTGTCGTCGCTGTGTTGTGGTAAATGGTGTGTAAATCCTTTGCTATGTAAATATCCATTCAATCAAAATTTTGTCAGCCTGTGAGGTCTAGTGGTGGTCTACTAGGGTAAAGCTCACAGGCGGGTCTGGCTTCAAATCCTGGTAAGGTCAATATCAAATTTAGATTTTTTCAATTTAAAATTTGATATCTTGGAGATGAGTGTTTGCTATGTCTTTTCTCTTGAATTGCTCTTGAGTGACATTAATAAAATATCTGATGCCTTGGCTGTTATCTGAAATGTCAAATATTTTTCTGCTTTAAACTACAAAAATTTTTTGATATTTAAATTTACCTATATTGTACATGGTACCATTTGATCGCTCTGGAGTTCTTAGTCTTCTAAAGAGGCCAACTTGGTGTCTAGTTTTTTCGTTATATGCTAATAATCACGTAAAAGCGGCATGTACCGTGAGGAGTATTTTTGATGATAATAATAATATATATAATAGTAAAAAAAAAACATGTGTCTTATGAAACGGTAAAAAAGATATTCTTTTTTGTGTAGCCAAAGGTAAAGTAAAAAAAAATGATTAATGTCAAGCCAAGTAAAGAGGGAAATTCCACCCTGAAAGTTTGCTTGTTTATTTTACTGTGCTACGATGCTACGACCGCTACACCTTGAAAGTTTGAGACAGCTTACAGCAGTCGCAAACAAAAAAGTACAATTTTTATTCCGCACGCCCACGTCTTGCTGTTTATTTCAATATAAATGAAAAATTTAGTCTACATTATTTTGCTTCCGAAATGTCAAAGGTTGTATTGTAATATGTAGGTCAAAATCGACGATTAAAAATTGTCATTTTTTTAATCACCGAGTTATTGCTTTTGAGATACTTCTGACAATCTTTTAAAAGCTCTTAACTCAACCAATAAACTCTATTACTGTTAACAAATAACAGGTAGTGATGATTAGTTGAACTTCGATTCGAGGATGTCATAATCAATATTGCATATCGATACCTCAGTTCTAAAGTCTAACTGAGAAATATTGTTCTAAGATAATTAGGAAACAAGATTATGGGCTGGTTTAATCTTCTACTGTCTATCTAATTTTTGTAGATTTTAATAAAATTCTAAGATTATCTAAAAAAATTATTTATAATATTAAAGACATATTCATTTTTGTATACGTCGGGGTCACCACTTTAAGAACATAATTCCAATCTTGAATGCTTGATGCGATTAAACAGTAGGACCGATGATGATGGCGATTATGCAGTTCAAAGAATATGTTTCCAGTTCGACGAGTGGCGACAGAATTAACGTTCGGCGTACGTTACAGAATTAATCGGGTTCTTCCTTCTTTTTTCATATATACTGCTGTCGACTGTCTTTGTCCTACTTTAGTCATCATGACTTGTCTTTTCGCAATGTATGCAGAAACTGTGAAGCATATCGATTGCCGTTTGATTACGATACTGCATTTTCAAGTACGTTAAGAAATAAAATATTATTTGCCAATTAGCCTTGTCGAATAATGACAAGCATTGTGTTTCGTAAATCTGAAGCGTAATTGAGACTGGATGTCAGGAAGTTTTTGTTAAGCACATTCTGTTGAAAAGCACCTTTGAAGTCCATATTCTAAATGGTTAAAGCAGACACGCCTTTAAAAAAAAGTTCTGTTGTAGCTAAGACTGCAATGGTATTGTCTACGTTAATATTCGAAGCATTGTAAGAATGTAAAATTGTACGTTATTCCATATCGTTGTCTTCCAAAAGAAAGCAACCGAGTACATTTTTCAGATAATAATTTTAGTCAATAATGCTGACGAAAATGAAAAGCATAATGCTTCGTAGATAATTATTTGACGTCTTACGGACATAATTATTATCGATTTTACACTGAGAGAAGGCATTGAACGGGTTCTGAGATAATTGTATTTAAACATGTTATTTTTTTCAAAGTACTTTCTTGTTTTTGATTGTGATACAAATCATAAGATTTGGTATCGATGAGTTATAATAGTTATATCATGCTTTCTACCACAACAAAAAATAACAATATGACTTAATACTGTCCCTATTTCAAAGTCATTATATCATATTACTTTATTTTGACATTTAAAACAGAAAACCATTAGACGAATTAAAAAAATATTATCACTATTTCTACAATTAACTGCATTGATATTTGAATTAATCTTAATACTAATTTTATAATAATGACTTTTAACCCTAATTGGGAAAATGATCGCATAAACAATTAGAAACTCATGGGGCTTAGTAATTGCAGGCGACCAAGAACGAGTTAAATTAAAAAGATACATCTACATTAATTTGCCAACCTAAACAAAAAAATCGTCGTTTTGGGTTTATACTCATAAGTCCGCTCATCATAGATATTATCCTTTTGTATGTAGTAAAATTAGATATTCATTATCACACAAAATCCTTACCGAATACAGATCGTTAATATATCAGTTTTTATTATCAAAAATGTTAGCGATTCTATTCTATATATTTGACAGTACATCTATTTATAACCAGATTGAAAAGACAGGCTATTTGTTCAACTAAAACGATAATTTTCCGTGTTAAGCCCAATTTTACTACAATATCATTAATGGTATGAATCATTTTTACGTAACGCACTCCAATTACCATATTTGATTCATGTCTCATCAAACTTAAAATAGCTTTGTGCGTGGTGTTATAATGTGCCGTCCAAACGTTCTAAAATATTCCCCATGTTTAATATCTATATTGTATCCTGTATCTGCAAAAATCAGATTTTACAGGAGAGCATTTCAAAGATTCATAACGCCATGGCAAAGTAATGACTACATGTATCTTCGTCAAAATTGGGACAGTACTGCCATTTTAAATCTAATTTTCCCTGTTGTTTCATGCCCACCCAAAGAACTGATGCATAGAAAACAAAAATGTAAAAGACATACTAATACAAATATTGCACTGACGTGATTATACGTTGGGAGTGTCAGTAGAAATTATAACGTAGGTTCCATGGGGTAGTGGTCAGCGTTGTTGGCTTCGGTTACGGACTTCTAGGGCTCAAATCCTGGTACGGAAAGTTTCATATATTGATTTTTCAATCGGTTATGGATTTCTGTTCGTAGGCATTGATGTTTGTGATGACTATAATTTCATATTTTAAGAAAAAAAAAATGGTTATGGTTTTGTACACGTAGATAAAAATAGTTATTTTTTAACCATATCCGTTACCTAATGTGGAGAATTTAGCTTCCTGGTGGAGGTATATCAACAGTAGTTTTTCTATGAGAACTACTAACACTAATTGATACTCCGTTGCTCAACCTTTATTTTTCGAGATTAGAAGGTATATTAGGATAGAGCTATTACATGACATAGTGGTTAGCTAAACACTCTCGCAAAACATTTTTTAGTACCGGATGAGTGGGAGAGAATTTTAGACATCACAACTTTCCATGCTTTCGGACAGAAATCCTTAAATCGATTGAAAAATAAAGTTATGAAACTTCCCGTACTGGGAACTTTTCCGTTTGAATCTGTGAGATCCTTAACCGAAGCCAATGACGTTGACCATTACACTATGGAGCCGACATATGATCATGTAAGCATGTAAATGTCAAGAATTTTTAGATTATAATCTCGGTCTCGATGTACAACAGAAAAATGATTTAAAATCGAAAGCGGTCGGCTTCGAGAGAGTGACACGATATCGTTTTTAAAAGAAATTTAGTCGGGTTAATTGGCACACGCAATATTTCTTTCGTCCATACAACCGATGCCGCACCTGAATTATCCAGTACACGTGTAAGCAACACTGCTACAGTATAAAGTACGACATTGTGGAGTACTGTCAATTTTAGCGAGGTGAATAATTGATTATTTGGTAACATTGTGGCATTTAATCTAGCGTGTCTCCTGAAACGAAATTAAAAATTCACCACTCTATCCAATGACTCAGGGATGGAGATAATCTATAGCGGTGCTGCGAGACCAGGGGTACTCGATCCCTGGAGCTTTACTCGTAAACACTTTCAAATGAAATGGGAATGGAAAAACGTGTTTCAAAACAAGTTGGAATATTACACACTAAAAGACGCACGTTTTAAAAGTATTTTGCTGTTTAATTAGTGAATATACATGTCTGCTCCAAATACGGAGCGAATAGAATTAAAGAAGTGAATCGGATAAAAAATAGTAAACAACTTTAGCAATATATTTATTTCCAAATTTGCCAAAAAGACAATAGCAATTGCAGGTGGCCAAATAATGTTTGAATTATCACTTATAACAGAATGATGCGTTTTAAAAATGCAATTTGTAGAAAGGATAAATATTCCCAAAATTATTAAGTTCACCCAGTAGTCACCCAACAGAACTTGGTAAATCTTTCTATTATAAGTGTAAAATCAATGATAATTCTAACATTATTTGGTCACCTACAATCGCTATTGTCATTTTACTTTGTTAATAAGTTTGTTTTCCTAGCAAGAATTAAGGTTATTCTCGGGTTTTTTTTGGGATTAAGATATTTATTTTTATCTTACATGTAAACGTTAGACACTATTTACTGTCTGTCAGTTCGAGTCCATTCGTGTACTCAAATGCCTGAAGATGCCGAAAGGCAAAACCCGGGTCGTTAGTGACAGAATACATGGAAATGTACAAAATCTCAACAATTTAAATTTGATATTGAAATTCCATCAAGCACCTTCAGTCGATGTCTTGAATTTTAAAAAGAAAGTATTTTCAATTGTTTTTTGTTTGACGCTATTAGACCATAGGTATAGAATAATGACGGTTATGCAGCTCAGAGGAGATGTGTCCAGTTCGATGGGAAGCGACAGAATGATGGTCATTTTCTTTATTCTTCACTATTGTCCTCTTCGCTATTCGTATTCCACTTTAGTTGTCATATTTTGTTTTACAATTATCGCATTTGATAAATCTCATATTTGCAGAATTTTTTATTTTATAAATTTATTTATTTTGCACTATGAAATATCACGTTTTGTAACTCTGGCATGTCAAGTTAATGGACTTGGCATAAGTGTAATTTTATCGAATCTTTTTCTTTTAAAATTATTATAAGTTTGCTGATTATATTACAGTTTGATAAATACTCATTATTTGTCAATTTGGCTTCGTCTACATTGCTGACACGATATAATACTAAAACACAAAACAAAAATATTCCTCGAGTATTACGTTTTGTAAATCTGCAGCGTCATGTTTTGCCACACAACCATCGTCAAAATTATGATATGTGTTAATGTTATTTTATAATTTAAGATTCGAACGAGGATGGTTGTTGGAATTTCAATATCAAATTTTAATTTATTGAATGAATTGGCATTTACTTGGTAGAGCTTCATTATAATATGGTAAAAATAACAAAGTATACAATATATAATATAATCGAGGTAATATATAACCTCCGAAATGATCAAACAAGCGTTAATTTGTGGGGAATTAATCAATACCAATGGCAACCCAGACGACATGACAATACAAGATCAGAAGTATAGACATGGGCAGAACGCAGCGTACCGTCAGACAACACGGACAACAAAACTACTTCACTGGCCGTCGGCAACACCGGTCCGCCCGTGCTTCTGGAAATTTCGACGACAGATATTTTCTTAAATTAAATCTCGGTAATATCACAGTTACATAATAAACGATTCCTAAAAATTCTTTCCCTTGCTTAAACCATTACTAGAAGCTTGCCTAATATAGGTTATGTAGGTCCACTCTCAATGTGGAGAATACGGACTTCTAATGGGCTTTAACATAAGTTGTTCTACGAGAACTTAACCAGGCGCTCAACCTCGATAGGATAGAGTAAATGTAGGGCTAGGACAGAACTAGTGGTGAGCTAATCGGAAAGGAGGGATTGGTTTCAGAAATCACAAACATCCATGCCTTCGAAGAAAAATCCATGAACCGATTTAATGATATTCGTTTCGGTGAAGACTGGAGCCGATTCAACAACGATGACCACTTTGCTACATGCCTGGCGGTTTCTCGATTTTTACTGATTTTTAAATTCTTTAACGTAAATATTTTCAATTTTTGTATCCATTATGTGTCTCGATTCAGGTGATTGTTTACCGAAACTATATACAGCGTAAATCGAGGTTTGAGGACACTTGTGTCATTGATTTATTTTTGTTTTTGTCAACAGATGTACGGTGTTTCGCTCTTCAACAGTCCGTCTGTGCGCATGCTGGCCTATATAGGCTTCTACATATGCTATATGCTGCTCGGAGCGTCCGTCTTTTCAGCAATTGAAGGTCCTCAAGAAGAGCAGCTCGTCTTGGACGTTCGCAGAGCCAGGCACAACTTCCTGATGAAGAATCCATGCGTGTCGGGTGAGTCGATTTCTATAGCTATGACTGACAATATTTTCAATTTCTAGTGCTTAACCGCATATCTTCAAACATTATTTGCGATACATATTTCTGTTTTGTCACCATTTAAATTTTTTGGCTAAATTAAGGATGTCCATACTACAGCCCGCGGGCCAACACCGTACCGCGAGCACCATCAATCCAGCCCGTCATAGTGTTTTCACACAGATAAGTAGTGCCGAAAGCGAATAAAACCCACGAGTAAATTTATGTAACTGAGCAACCAATGTTTTGGTTGAAAAGACTTAATATGAGTGTATAAGTCAGACAGAAGCTGGTTTTCTCCTTATTGGCTATCGGCTATCTCCGCCGCTATGAAATGTCCTTGACACTTACCCGTAAATACCAACTATTCGGGCGTAATTCAAAACTACAGTACGTTGGTATTAGGGCATCCAATCCCTGACCTTTTTTACGATCCCCTAATTTCCGGATTCAGAATTTCTCAATCCCAGGATTCCGGGATTGGTCATAAAGTGTAATTTCATGTTTTGAATCGTACATTTAAAATTTAGTTTGTGTCAATTATTGCTTCAATTAGATTCTATGTATGATTAAATATTTTTTTTTTTGGGAGATGGAATGTTTTTTTTTGTTGATTTAAAGTCAGACAGTCGTTTACAAAAAAAAAACGAAAAATACTTATAATAAAAAAACAATGATCAAAATAATTTAAAATTTTATTTATTGCATTATTATGGTTGGTTTTACCAAATAGTATCTAAAAAGAGGGCATGTCCTTCAATTCAACTTAAAATATTGCCTTCCATTAATTTGAGATGCGGTTATAATTTGTCCTCCATTTCAAATTTGTTAAGAACGGCTATTACGAAATATGAGAAGGAGTGAGACCACAATACATTTATATTAATTATATATAAGAATTACAAAAATCTATGTTCATGATCAGACCGAGGTGCACGTTGTAGTTAATCAGGAAGTTTTAATTTGATATATGAATTATTTTTTAGCATTTACCGTGAATCCCGAAATCCCAGGATTGTCTGAATATCAATCCCGGGATTACGGGATTGGAAGCCCTAGTTGGTATGATGAGCTAGCTAGGTCTTGGCCTTTGAGAGTCAGTGTGGCCCTTAGGCTGAAAAATTTGGAAGCCCCTGGGCCAAATTATCGATATTTCCTGCTTTTTTTTCAACCATGTTCACTCCTTATATATATTTGATGGAAGGAAACGGGTATTAAGGCTTCAAAACTTTGAAATGAGTTAAATATATGCATAAAGTAGAAAAGGGTACAGCGGAATTAGCGCCACTGAATAAGTAAATTTTTTGTTGAATAATTTTTCATCAAAGTTTTCATAATCGCATATCTTATTTTTGCTCTCCTGAAAAGAGCAGAGTTTGAACTTGAAGCCATTTTCCTTTCGCACACATATTTATTATAAATATATACGTACATCAGTACAAATATCACGCTTAATGGAGACATTTGGCGATGACTGTCTGTAAGTGAATGTCCTTTTTCATACGGAATAAGGGTATATGGTATTGAGGTTGAGAGAGGCTGTCTAGATGAAGAATTTAAGGAAGACTAGACGTTTTCTGATCGCTTCCTCTATAGTTTATCATGGTTAAGTGGGTAGGAATAGACGAAAACATCACATATATGCATAAATTTGCATGAAAATTTATAAATCAATTCGGCAATGAACATTTTAAATAACCACTTGTATCGTGCACTTGTAACGCGTCAATTCATGGTGGAAAGACAGTACATTAAAAAAAAAACACAAACTATTTGTTACTACTTCCACTTTTTTATAATTCGCTCACCACGAACATCATCAATTGATCTAATTAAAAAAAATTAAATATGGTTAAAGGAAGCTATCTTTTTTCGGAAGATTTTTTGATAGCTATTTCGGCATCACGCCATCGTCATAACTATGTTCTTAACCTTTTTATTATGTAGTCTTACTAATTGAATCCATGAGGATTCAAACTATTATCAATCGTAAAGGCAGCACTTGAGAGTTACTACTCGGTTACAGTGATCGATTATGAAAATTCACTCAAAATCCAACGTATACGAGAATTGAAATAACAACACTTTTTATTTAACATTTACATCAGCCGAACAAAAAAACCGCGTCAACATACGTTCAAATCCAAGAACGGTGCAATATAAAACAAGATGACGACGAAAACTATAATGACAAACAGAAGAACATCTAATAAAAATATCATACATACTTACCAGTGGCGTGCCGTGCCGTCCATACATGCGCCATAGATGCGCCGCATGCCTTACAATTCGAAAATGAAAAGGCTTTTTTTCTCATCTTTGTAAAGCTATTAAATTATAATTTCACGTAATTACCAAACAAAACTGATTCAAAGTTCCACGTTTATACATTAAACTCAGAAAGTGTGCGCGTTCTGATTGACATTTATCTGCGTTCTATTCAGCCGTGATCGTTCGATAAACGTACGGCTTCTGTGGAAATTTGTTCGAAATTTCGCATGCATGTGCTAAGAAGTTTGCGATACATGCGTATGCGCAAAATTCGATTTGCGCTATGGATCGCGCATGACTATGCGGATGCATGCGCTTGGTTTTTAGCATCCGTTAGTATTGTGATTCGGATTGTCAGATAAATTTTGTTTAATTGTCGCTGCCCTCAACATGGATTAGCAGCAAAAAAAAGAAAGGGGATTTTATAATACATTAGTGGAATATTAAATACGGGATATTAGAGACTGTAGAGGATTTGAAATCAACGTGTAAAACTCGTGAGAAGAATAAAATCGAATTTCAAAAACAATATAAATTTTGCATATTTTCCTCCCTCACAGTATGGTTTGCATCATAAGTCACCGCACGCCACTGATACTTACATATTTCAAAAAGAGAACAAAACTGTGACCTTCTAAATTTAATATTTGCCAAACAAGACTTGCTCTTTGATTTCATCCATCTCAAGAATAAATATTTCATTCATAGTTATATCTGTTTACAGATAGTAATTTAATATTTCTTACTGCTAAAGGCATTCTTGGTAATTTCATTTAAATGTTTATTTAATATGTTACAACAACTTTGAGAAATGAATAGTAAATTTCTTAGCTGTTTTCTGTGATAAATAAAATAAAAAATCGTTATTTAGAACTATTATTTTTGCACCATGCGAATAATTGGAGTTGGCGTGTTTCCGCAATATATTAATATTAAAAGTAGTATTTCGCGTTTTAATAATATTTAGTCTGCTATTTCGTCACCTTGGGTAAACAAGGTTCTTTCTGCAAAAACTAAAACTGTCCAGGAGAAGCAATTTAAGATTTCAGAAAATGTAGATTTCTGAATAAAACACACTTATGCATCCGCATACTTAAATGAAAGAGGCAACCGCTTTAGAGACTGATTTCCTTCATGCCTTATTGCTAATTATATATGCAGGTGGAGCCTTGATGCACTGTATGTTTTTTAAACAGAACATTTTTCTAATTTGAATTTTGATGGATTTATGAACAATTGTAAGGTTGTTTAAATGCAGATAGAACTGTATTTTTAATGCGAATAAAAGTGATTTTTTGAAAAAACAGCTGATGAAACCATGTTTACCCAAGGTGACGATTTTATGCTTCTTTCATCTATGCCTCTAAGTGAGGTTGAGCTTTTTTATTTTTTTTTGAAATCGTTATATATCCTTTGACACGGCCCAATCTTGTCATGCGAACCCTAGGCCTTTCGATTTTCCAAAGCCGTCATCGATCATCTTTTGCGAGATGTAATTTATACGTATAGCTTAGCAAGGGGATTTTCTAAGAAAAAATCAAAACCTAACTATTTTTCGGTGTCGGCCATTGGTAGCAAAAACTGGCTGCTTCCAGACCCTTTAAAAAAGAAGAGGGGCTGCGTTTTGAATTTTTCTCGATATTTATTATATCCTATCGCCTTATCGAGCTGTTGTTCGTTAAGGTGATGAACCGACTTGTTCTATGGCAGGTTGCTTCGCTATCGTCAGCTTCGCACTGCCAAATGCTTCTATTTGTAACCGTGTTTGTTTGTTTTAAATTGTTTCATTGATAATTGTGTCTAAAATGTTAAATTGACGTTGGGACGGCTCATAGTAATTATTCAATACAGTGATGACTAAAAAAAATGCTAAAAGCAAATGAACATCATGAGTATTTGAGATAAAAAAATACAAAGTTAACATTTAGAAATTTACATTTTTACGATACGCTTATTCTACGGACATATTTTAAAGAAATGAAACACGATAACACGTGCTATAACTAGGGATTCCTAATATTTGAAAACCGAATATTAAAACCTATCCTCTAATAATCACTTTTAAGATGTTAACTGTCAATTCTTGGTGGAAAGGCATTACAACTGAAACACAATTTGTTTTGTACTATTTTCACATGTTTATGTAGGGCCGGTTGATAGTTATCGCGGTGAGCAAACCGTTCATGATCATTATAAACATGTGGAAGGAGGTACAAATAAAATTTATTTTATTTTTAAAATATTCTTAAATATTTGAGTGTGTTCGAATGAAAAAATCGTTGTTTTTCCATTTCTGGCGAGACATATTCTATATGTCAACACTTGTCTTAAGTGTGTATTATTATGGTGTTTAAAAATAAAATACATTAATGTGACTCTGAATCATTTTTTTTTCGTTAACTTAGTGACTTATATACACTAATGCTAAGAAAGAATTGTGTTCGAATAATTTATTAAATATTCGGACATCCGAATATTCAAATATCAAAAAACACCAGAATTTATTCGAATATTCGATTGGCATCCCTCACAATAACAAAGCTTGTTTTTATAAATATAATGTATTTCCATTAAATATTATCAGTTATGACTATGTACATGATCAAACTGTTATTAGAAACGTGTTTACATAGTAGAGCCATTCGTTTTTTTAGTCACATTGTACAGTGGCATACCTCTTATATTTCTAGTCATAACACAGTTCTCTACTTTAAAACTATTTTTTATTATTGTTATCAATGAAAACTTTGAGATGGCAGTGTTTATGATCGCATATTTGTAGAAATGTCAGGTCCGCGGTGCAGTGATCAACGTCGTTTGGTTCAAATCCTGGTATAGACAGTTTCATAATTTTTTTTCAATCCATTTATGTTCCTAGCCATGGATTTTTGTGATGTCTAGAATTCCCTCCCAACTATCCAATCCTAAAGACAGGACGGGTTGAAGCAAGAGCGATTACCTAATGACTATTCCTGTCGTAGCATTATTCTTCTATCCCTACTCTCTTCTAAAAAGACAGGTTGAGCAACTAAGTTACTCAACCTTTGATTTCTCGTTCACACATCACTTCTGCTGAGATACCTTTATCAGGAGTCCATATGACCCACATTGGGAGTGAAGATGGTTAAAAGAATGTAGAAATAAGTAACCTTGAATGTTGTTGATGTCTTAAAATGTTCATGTTTATTAATATACTTAAATATTTATCGTTAAATTCATTATTTCACATGAATTTATATGTTTTTATGACAAAGGTGACCCTGAATCACAACAGTATCGCCCAATAAAAATTACAAATACAAGCCAGATAAATATATTTAATTTACATTTTTTATGTGTTTTTAATGAAAAATACTTAAAACTGTACATATTTCAATACTATTATTAAAATAATAATACCAGTTTTGATCATTAACGGTATGTATGTATTATCTTGCTCGTTGCTTTATATGGTTTGTAAATAATATACATCATGCGTCGTTATAGTGACAGAAGGCGTTAAAATGTCAAAAACCTCGTTTTGAGATAATCGACTTTTAAGAATACCATAAAATTTAAGTCTTCTATTAACATACCTTAACCATAATTTACTAAATTAACCACTTTATGAGATTCGTTAATCATTTACGAATTCGACTTATTTATTAGTAATTCTTTTTTATAGTAAAATTAATTATAGTTTTTGCATTTTGAAATTTACTTAATTCATATTAATTTATTAAAATTACATAAAGTATACATGGAATATGGATTAGTTTGTTTTTTCAGACGATAGACCGTCCTGCATTCATAGCTCAAAACAGCTGATATCGCTTTCTGCCACTATGCCGACGATATTAAGGATTTTCAACGTGTTTCAGTGCGAAGTTTCAAAGTTTAACGTTTTTAATACTGGAAGATAAAATAAATACAATACACAAATATTCAAAATATTAAATATTATAACACCTCGAATGTAAAAAAATATACATGAAAAATTTTATTTTACTCATCAGTTCTTTCCTTTGGCATTTTATGATCGAATGTTGTGGAATTTATAAAAAATGATAAATTATGTCAAATGATAAAATATTTTTCATACAAATAGCAACACTCACAAAAAGACAATGTTTGATATATCACGGACCGCCGCTATTTCGATTATTTATGTCAGAGATGTTCAATTTAGCGTTAAAATATTTAGAGTCAATTTTTCGATGGACTAATATTGACAACTGAAGACGTGATATTAAACATAGATATCAAATAGAATTAAGAGTGCATGTTAGAGGTATAAACGGGCTGAAATGTTGCCAAATTACCTGGTCCGAAACCGACGTCTTCATGTTCGGCCCGACCTTAACCCGAGTCTCAATATCACACTACTTGTTACTTGAACCCGCCTCGAAGCCCAGATTTATTTTCATAAGCTTGAAATAAGCCCGATTTTTTCCAATACATATAGCAAAAGTATTATATTACTAGTGGGAACGCCTGTCATAGATGACGGTATTGAAATTGAAATACTGAATGTCTAAAGTAGCCGTTCTTCAGTTTCCATACTGTCAGACTGATTATTGTTTGTTTGCTACGATATTTGCGTCTCGTCGGAACTTTGTGTATTGTTTATATACATCGTGGACGCTTAGGTAATGAGAAAATTTCATACCTACATGTGTATGTGATAATAATAAAACGTCTACATCTACGCCTACAGACCGGTCTGGGTGATTATATAAAAAATATTTGAAGTTTTTTCAGCAATACAATTGTGTCTAACAAAATTCTCACTTACAAAAAACCGTAACTTGTTATTTTTAATCCGTATTTTATTTACAAAAACTGACAATTATAAAATTGTTAACATTATTTTAAATATAATATTAATACATACATATTTTTTTACCATGTCCGCTCCCAACGTGGAGCATATGGCCTCCCAATGGAGGTATCTCAACAGAATTTTTCTACGAGAACTACTTGTTACTCAGTTTTTCAACATCTCTTCTTTCGAAGAGATTAGGGATAGAAGGATAGGACTAGGAAAGGACTAGTGGTTAGCTAATCGCTCTAGCTATTCACCGTTTTTGATGATCGGATGGGTGGGATCGATACTCAATGTTTACAAATTTTTATAAGCCTGTTTAAAAATACTAATATAAAAGAGAGCATTTTTTTCTAGACACATAACAAAAGTCACTCATAACCGAAAAACATTCCCGGAAATATTCTAAAAGTAATTAAAGTACATACGAATTTTGTTAGATATAATAAAACACTCATTTAGGTAAGGGTTCAATTCTTGATCTTACAAAAATACTTCAAATATCAATTTGCAAGAGCTGTCTGTATATGTCGACGGTATTTTGGCCAATTGGTGTAACCCTCAAAAAATACGGAAATGATTTAATGATTCGATCTCATTTTAAAGACGAAAGAGCAGGTCTCGGCCAAATGATGTAAATAAGAAAAATAAATTGACCACTTTTTTGGAAGACAAACATCATTTTACTTTTAGTTCTAGTTTTAGGTTTAAACCCGGCTACTTGATGTAAGCCACTATTTGAGAAGACCCCGGATCGAAGAGAGGCGAGCGGCTGGTTATCCAGAGTCCTGGAAGGGCTGTGATCTCAGTCAAACACCATTTCAAATCCGGTTCAAAACTTATTTATTTTTCCATCCAAGATGCAGTGGTTTACATTACACAAATATATAAATCCTAACACACAAAATTGATTCTACATTTACATTTACTTAGCAACTGAATTTACTTTAAGTTATAATACAAATGACACGACAAATGATTTTAAATTAAGTCCAATGCAAATCAAAAAAACAAACAATTCACACGTGACCTCCGCCGCCACGAGACCGCAGCTCGTCCCGCTCGGCAGATCGTAATCGACTGTTTACAAATACAATTAAAAAAACTCCCTGCATCGTCGGACTCACCCCTTTCCGTCAAAATGGACTCGTCCAGCGGGCGTACCCGGCGGCTATTGAACGCATGGTAACAAGAAAGGGCCGATTCTGCGAATTATTGCTGTTGCCTCTGGGTGATTTCAGTTCTGGACACTAATGACACTTATACTTAACAAAAACTAGGGTGTGTCATATTATATCAACACTCCCTACGTATATTCCCGTATCTGCAAACGTGAGAATTTACAGGAGTGCATCAAAGATTCATAACGTAACTCATCATATAATGCTTTCGATAAAAACTCTTTCCTAAACAATTTCAGCTTTGAGGGTTACATCAAATGCGAACAGATAGCTAAGGAGTCCACTCAAACTTGTCGAGGACCGTAATTTCGACCCCAGGCCGTGATTTGGATATCACTGGGCTGAGTTAATTTCATTTTGCCAGACATCTTGACCTCGTAATTTTACTTCAATGTCAATTATTATTCCTGATATAATCTAATTTAAATTAAATTATAATTAAACTTTGAAATAATAACAAACATCATACAGCATAATATATAGGTACTTTTTCATTTTGTTTTGTTAGTCTGAAAATATAACAAGGTTTTTTAAGCATAATAATTAAGGTATCTGACATTTGTATTGTTTTTACTTATATTCTATATCAGTGTTTAACAAAATTTTTACACACGAGGATCTGTTAAAAATATAACAGTCGAATTGTAAAAGTTTCTTTATTCTGTCAGAAAAAATCGCCGCGGATTACCGGTTGGAATACAATATTATATATTATTACTTCGGTCCCTTAGCCGAGTGGTAAGTGCTATTTGGCTTTCTTTCTACGTAAATCACAGATATGTTATGAGTATTTATTAAATCAATATTGTGCATGTAATTTTACTTCATTTTATTTTGGCTGAATCTTTCACGTGCGCAGATATCTTTTCAAATAACCAATTTTATAACAAAAAGAGTAGTTTTTTTTTAATTTGCCATTCATGTAAACTTTCTATTGATGTTTCTCAAAATGTTGTTATTTGAACATATTGCATTTGTGTTATAACCAAGCGATAAACAATTTTAAATAAATCCTAGTTTTAGTTGAAATACAATATCGTCGCTGTTCTGAAAGAATATACTTAATCTAAAAAATGACATATTGAGTTATTTATATATAGCAAAACGTTCCTTATTTCGAACTCTACCATATGTAAGAACACAATTACTTTTGTAAATTATACTTTAACGTAAAAATAGTTTTGTAAAAACAAACAAAATGAAAAAAGTATAACATTTCAAACATTTGACAAACTTCAAAGTTCAATTACTCAAAACTAGTATTTTTCAGGTAGTGTCTTCATCCAGAACAACTACGATATATTCGCACAGTCTTTAATATTTGCGATAGATTCGGCGTTAACTTTGTGAAAATTATTTTTTAATATAAGATTAACGTTGATGTATTTCTTATTCCAATGATTGTGTTACTAAATGAGACACGTGTTTGGCTTCTTTAAGAAACGTCTTCATACTAACCATATCGTATGGGAATTTATTTCTAATGTAAATAATGATTCTAATTCTCAGCTCAAAAATTAAGGATGGGGTGGGGCTATTTCCTTTTACTGGACGTGGGGAGGGTGTAAGAAAACGCAAACGATAGTAGTGCTTATTACCATTTTTTCCATGTCCGCTCCCAATGTGGAGCATATGGTATCCTAATGGAGGTATCTTAACAGAATTTTTCTACGAGAACTGCTTGTTACTCAGTTGCTCAAACTCTTTTTTTTTTTGGAAGAAAGCAGGGATAGAAGGATAGGGCTAGGATAAGACTAGTGGTTAGCTAATCGCTCTCGCTACTTCCAAAGAGGATGGAATGGGTGGAAAGGAGGACTCAGAGCTGGGGAGGAGATTATTACAATAACACTGTAAAATCTTTGAAGTTGAAAATCCCAAATTTAAAGTCTTACCCTAAGCTGCTTTACCCTTCTTAATGAATTAATTCTTTAATTAATTCTTCTTCTTAATTCTTTAATTATGTGGATCGCTCTAATAATGCTAGCAATAAGTAATATTGTTACAAAAAATTTCCAATAATATTCACGAAATCCCGTTTGTGTTAATAAATCACTTCAAAATTAACTCTTATTCATATTATAAGCCAGTGGTTTAAACGTATACCGTTATTAATTAAAATGCATAGACATAATCACTGACAATAAACTAAACAGCCAAATTAGATTATATTGTAAGGGATTTATTTTATTGGACCGTTTACAGAGGCATTAGTTTAAAGCACATGTTTTCGCGGGTCTGGGTATTTCCGGACCTCTGTGGCCATTGCCGGAAATGAGGAGTAGCTTAAGTGAAACTGCGAGGCCGGAAATGGTGGGATCCGTTTTAATCTTGTCGCTAATTGAACTTCTGTAAATGCGGATATTAACCATTTGTAACAGTCCCGTAAGAAATACAGGCGTACCAATATGATGAGTGGTATATTCATGAATCTTTTAGTATACAATATTGTTTTTTAGAATAAAAAACATCACTTGTAAACCAAAAAATGGCAAAAATGGTTTTCGCCACATCAAATAATATTTAATTATTTTTTTATACATGTTCGCTCCCAACGAGGAGCATATCGCCTCCCAATGGAGGTATCTTAACAGAAGCTTTTTTTGAGAACTGCTTGTTACTCAGTTGCTCAACCTCTCTTTTTGTTTTTTTTAAGAGAGTAGGTATAGAAAGTTAGGGCTAGGACAGGACTATTGGTTAGCTAATCACTCTCGCTACGCCCCGTGAGGATCGGATGGGCGGGAGGGAATTTTTTAGACATCACAAACACTCAAACTACGAATCCATACATCGATTGAAAGATCAATTTATGAAAACCATCCGCACCGGGATTTAAGCCTGAGACATCCGTAGCCGTAGCCAGCTACGCTACCAACTGCGCCACGGATGTTGACAATTAAAATATGTATTTTTTCGGTTACAATTTAAATTTTAGTGCACTAAACTTTTTTACAATAAACTGGAGTGATTAAGGGTTACTCGACGCTGTTCGACCAGCTGTTGGACCCATGGGTCATGCTGACTTGGTGAAAAATAAGGCAAGTCCCTTCAGCAAATTTGCGGCGACTTTTGCAGGTAGTAAAATTAAGGATAGTCGGTACTGTGCTAGCCGCCGAGTCTTGGGAAACTTTTTATGACAATACCATCATTATGAAATTGAAAAACGCATAACGTTGCTACGCCGCGGTAAACGATTGCTAATACCAAACGTATGAGTGCAGTGGGTTGTGGTGGGCCGTCTCAAAAAATATTTGTTTATATGCGCCGTTCACCTATTCGTATTCTTTTCGAAAGTGTTTCTCTCTCGATTCGTCTTTAGATTTATCGCGGAGTAGATTAAACTCTAGGATACTTAATATCGCTTAAAGTAAGAGGCAGAGCAAGACATATTTTCTTTTTTTTCTCTCTATTTCATCTTTGGTTATGCACAATAGTGTGTGGTTAAAAGATCGGTATCTTAGCTCTGCATCGAGCGAAGAACGTGCTGAGTAAATTCATTTCTTTTCTTGAGCGTTATTGCGTTATGGAAGGCTGTCATGAAACAGCGCGTGCATATACATAACGGATAGAGGTGGGGCAACCAACTTGCATTCATTATGATAAATAATGAACATCTATTGTACCTGAAGGAATTATTTTCCATGATATATGAAGCCTTTTCCATTACATCTGTTTCTGCGGATAGAATGAAATTTTCAGCTAGATATCGTTCTTGTCCTAAGGCAGTCTATTTATCCAAACGCTGTCTAATAAGATAGATTTAACGACCAACGCACAGTTTCTTGTTTGACACATTTCGTTAGTCCTCACTCGAAGCTAACATGTTTAAAATATATAGTCAAATATGGTAATGTAATTAGTTTAATTGTTGGTGACCGATAAGCATTTTATTTTTAAATATATTTAATTTCCATGTTTTCTAATAAAATGAATTTAGGTTACATGAACTCGAAGGTTATCGACGAAAATTCAATAATATAGCACCAGCTATTATCAAAGGGGGTGACAAAGAGGCCTGGCACTTAAAAAGGTGATTGACATTTCCTGTGATATCTAAAGCAATTAAAAGTTGACTAATATTGTGTAAATTTGTTGAATGCGTACTTTATTTGTCTATTATTTGACACAAAAATTTGAAGACGAAATAATTCAATTGCTTACCTTTTGTTTATATTAGGTATTATTTAGTTCATATTTTTCTCCACATTCTTTGTCTTGAAAGCAATTTTGCAATATTTATTGAGTCAAAATGTGGGGCGTCTTCGAGCCCTCTAAAATTGAATGGTTTTTTAAGTGAATGCATGTCAAATAAGTCAACCATCTTTTAATTAATATAATATTATCTTTTGCAGCAGACTGCTATCATATCAAAGGTGTTTTGGCGAATTGATATAACCCTCAAAATTTAAATTGTTCAGGAGAGACCAAAAACTTTTTTTATCGAAAACATTATATGGCGAGTTGCGTTATGAATCTTTGAAATGCACTCCTGTAAATTCCCACCTTACACCTAGTGAGAGGGTCAGAATTTTAAAATTAAAACCAATGTAAAATGATGTTTCCCTTCCAAAAAGTGGTAAATTTATTTTACTAATTTACATCATTTGGCCAAGACCTGTTCTGTTTTCCATGAGATCCAATTATTAACTCATTTTCGTGTTTTTTGAGGGTTACATCAATTGGCCAAAACACTATCGATATAATGCTATTTCGTGTCGCATTATGGCCTAGTTAATTAATTTAAGTCATAAATTCGATGCCTACTTGTTTATGGCTTCCATTGATTGCAAAAATATAATTGTTGTCTCACGTGTGGCAACTTTGGTAATTTGATATTCTTTTACGAGCGCGTTGTGTAATTAGGGATCGCAATACCGGTATTGCCGAAATCGGGATTCCGGTTTTTCGGCATCATTTTTAATACCGAAATACTGGTTTTTTAATGCAAAATAGCGGTATTTTTTCTTTAAAATATATTACGGTACAATTATTTAATTTTATATTACAATTTGTCGGCGTCCGTGGCGGCGTCGCTGGCTACGGTTACGGATGTCTCGGGTTCAATTCCCGGTGCGCACGGTTTTCATAGATTGATCTTGCAATCGATTTATGAATTTCTGTTCGTAGTCTGAGTCCTCCCTAACACCCATCCCATCCTCACGGGGCGTAGCGAGAGCGATTAGCTAACCACTAGTCATGTCCTTGCCCTATCCTTCTATCACTACTCTCTTCGAAAAAAGAGAGGTTAAACAGCTGAGTAACAAGCAGTTCTCGTAGAAAAAGTCTGTTAAGATACCTCCATTAGGAGACCATATGCTCCACATTGGGAGCGGACATGGAGAAAAAAATATATTACAATAGTTTCATGAGATACATTAATTAACATTCATAATAAGTAATAAATCAACATGATTTGCGATTCAAATTCCACATTGATAAAAAATAAAAACCAGAAATGGCATAAAAGAGCAACATGTATATATATCTATCAAAACAATAACAAGTCACGCATGAGTCATGAACACCTGCATTTTAAAATTTATCAATTGCAAAAAATGATGATCCTAATATTCACAAAAGGCCGAAGTCTTAAATATGTACGTTTTTGTAACATTGTGTAAAAGCGAAACATTCTGTGTATAAAAGTAATTGGTGCGTTTTCTTAGACCGTGCAAAAGAAGACTTTGTAAAAACCGGTGCAAAAAGAGAATCGGATGTCTTTACAAAATCAGCTTTTATGAATAAGATAAATATGTATGTGACAAAATATTGGTATTGTTTCATTTGTCCACTATTGCAATTATAATTATTGGTGGAAATCTTTATATTTTTTTCCGTTTTTTTTCCATTTTTATAAAACCGGTAATTTATTTGAAATACCAGTATTGATATATTCTGCTGGTGTTGTGAGCCCTGGATGTATTGGTTTTTGTTTTAACATGCTAAGCATAAAAAAGCGTGTGTATGTAAGTGCATACAACTTGTTATGATGCATTTTACATTTTTCACTGCATTGCGGATATATGTACAATCAAGATGCATACCGAAGTGCGGAATCCTTTGGATAACAAAACGAAATAAAATTGACAATTTTTTGTGTCGAGGAACAGAGTAATTTAATACAATAATGACTGCAAAAACCTTTACGAAAATTGTGACATTAGTAACGAATTCTATTATTTGTAACATTAATTTGTATTATATTTTGGGTTGCTATGCCAGCGAACAACAACAATGTGACTTCAACATACCTTGCGTTATTATAACGAAATCATAGGTGTGACATTAAGTAAATTTAAGGGATGTACACTGAAATACGGCTACTCGTAATTAATAAAAATGATAGTCAAATATAATTCCAAAAACAACAGTTCCTAGTTTGACTATGATTAGTAATAACATGGACACCTTAATGTCATGTTCTGTGATCTTGTAGACAATAGTAACGGGCCGCTTTTAAAATAATCAAAACCAAGATATCTATACATATCCAAAACTATTGAAGCCCTTCAAGTGGAATTAAAGCACGTTTCTCGTCATAATACTATGACATATTATTCTAAGAATTATGCGTATACATAACTTAATCATAGATAAGATATGCTTTTAAACAGGTTTCTGCGTGTGATAATTAAAGAATAATGCTAGAAGTGATTGGATAATTGAAACTTGCACACGCATAGATTGACAATAACTCAATGTGTGCGTGAATGTCAGTGTACTGTCGACCGTTGGCCGTGTGATATCTTCGTGTTGTCGAAATAATTATTATCTGTGCTATTTTTATGGCAATACACTCGCGTTCAAATTTCGAACAATAAACACAAACGCTTATTTTAAAATGCATCAAAATGGGTTTCGCGCTGAATAACGATTACATTAAAAACAATATGGCGAATGTCGCTGTCAGTTTTGTGGCCAGTGAACATTTGAAGTGGTGTTTTAAGCTCAGCTGACGAATATCTTTTTAATTAATTACGCTATTTGGCCAAAATTGTTCTTTATTTTGAATAATAAAAGTGCGTTTAATAAAGTGTCTAAATATAAATATTAACGGTTAATAAATTTGATTTTAAACTCGTTTTTCTATATAGAAATTATGAATCATTGAAACTTTTTAAAGAATTGTGTTTTTAACAGGTATTATAAATCAAAAATGTACATATATTTAAATGAAGTATATTTTAATGAAGGTTAAATAATAATATTTTAATCATTTCACTATTGATCGAAATTTAATAAATAAATAATATTGAACTAAATAAACATTTTTAATCTGTAAAAAATACCGAAAACTAGATAAACTAATCTTAAGGAAATAATCTTATTTTCTGAAAAAAATCAACACAGATACATCATCTTATCAACGATCAAACTAATGATATCATCTGATAATAAATTCAATCAATCATAAAAATATCAAAAGAATATTTATTCTTATTTTTTTCACTGTCATCGATATTACAGAGAATAGTTGTCAGTGGCTTAAATTTGAAATTGGAAGCATTTTAATAATAATAATTATCGTCACGTTGGTTTGTTTTGAATTGTACGAAAATGACAGAAAAAAGCGCGGTAAACTCGGCGTCGGAAAATGTGCCGAAATGGCCGCCACAGTACGGAAGCATTTCCCCGACATCTGGCTGTGAAGACAGCATGAGGATACACAGTCAATTGACAGGGTATGCCTCGAAACTGCCATTAGAATCTGTACATAATAATAATAATTCAAATTTTACTGAATCGAATGATAGCATTAAACGGCTGTTTGGTGTGAGCAGATGCGCGTGTTTGTTGACATTTTATGTCGCATTCTATTTTCTATATTTGATGACCGGTGGTCTAGTGTTTGCAGCCCTCGAAGCGCCTATCGAAAATGAAATTCGTCAAGGATTACTGAGGTCAAGAGCCAAATTCTTGCAGAATTTTCCAAGTGTCGATGGTAAAAAATTTTACTAACTATTTATCCATTTTAGGTGTGTGATACTATCTATATTTAAAATTCTATTTTTTATGTATTAAATACAAAATGTTAGTCATTTCAGTAAAATTTCTGTGACATAATTTGCCATATTTGTATTATTAAAAATTTTCACCATTGTAAATAAGCTCAATGAGAATTATAACACTGTCTGTCGAGGCCAACCTGCGAACCTAGATCTAAAACGTTAAATTGATATTGAGCATACAGCAAGCACTTGAACCCAAACCACTCAACAGGACCCATACTACGAATAAATAATTTTCAAAAAGATCATTCTTTTTGCTGTTTATCAAATGTCAAATTGACGCTAATTGATACAAAATGAAAATGTCTATATCGATTGTGTTTTGGCCAATTGATGTAACCCTCAAAAAATACGAAAATGATTTAATGACAGGATCTCATTTTAAAAACTACAAAGCAAGCCTCGGCCAAATGATGTAAATTAGAAAATTTGGATTATTGAGATTTTGTACAGTTCCATGTATTTTGTTCCTAACGACCCGGGTTTCGCCTTTCGGTATCTTCAGGCATTCGAGCGCACGAATGGACTCGAACTGACAGACAGTAAACAGTGTATCTAACGTTCATATAGAAGATACAAATACGACAAATATTATTTACGAGATAAAATATTATACGTCTAGGATCCACACTGATACCTGAGTTAGCATTTTGAGAATCGCCTTAATCCTTATTTTGTAAACAACACATTAACGCAGTGGCGAATTGCCGCTTTCCAACTACTATTAGAATTACCAGTGATTTTACAATTATAATAGCATTGTGGGTTTCGACGGGATGCAATTCGACGAAAGGATAAATATATATTATACAATCATTCCACATTTAGTGACATCTGTTAGGTGTTTCAACGTATAGCATAACCCACATAGAAATGTTGGCGATTGCCAACCACACGTACATTAGATATAAGGGTATCAGAACATTTAGCTGCCTTTAGGTTAAAAAAGAAACTTCGACATTTGCAAATCACTTGCTATTGGAGAACCATACCTTTAATGCGGATGGTGGGGTTAAATTGTTGCATCAAAACATGAGAAATTTTTGAAATCAATAGAGCCCAGTTAAATTCCTTGCCAATTCTGAACGAACAGCTGAACCTTCCAAACTCGCCATTGCTTTATCCTATATGTTGAAACATTTGTAGGCACGCGGCTTGCCATTCTTTGTCTTGCTTCCATTCCGTAGAGTCGTCTGTAAATACTGTATCTGTAAACTTTACCTGCAAAATATAAACCAACATTGAACTAGAAGTGTTTTGTTGATTTTTTGACAAAAAAATAGTAGACCTTAGCGAGTGATGCCACATTCCAAATACACACACACAAACTCAACTGCTACTTGCAATACATATGAAAGGTCGATTCGGAGGTTCGATCCTTTGACCGTGACGCAATCTGGTAGAACGTAAGCCCACATATTTTAGATAGAGCAGGTAGATATTATTATAATGACGGTATACGCCTATTTTTGAATTGACATTCTGTACAGTTCTCAATCGCGCATGATAACCCCAAAAACGGGGCGAAGTTTCCAACTATATTTGCGAATCTAATCACGTACTGGCATTGTCTCTCCAAACACGAAAGGGTTCTTCAAAAAACGTTCTTAAAAATCCCAAAAACCAGCTTTTTCTCTTAAATGATGTCTGTTGTCTTTCGTCGTGGACCTGACAAAACTTCAAATGATATAAATTGATGGATGACCTTCAATAAAACAAGTCTGCACAATCTTAGAAACTCACATCTTAAATTATGCAGTAGATATTTATTAATATCTTTAGACCTTGAAAGTATGCAGTAATTCGAAAATTACAATCTGGCGATGATAATATGTTTTATTTGAAGTGTGGGTGTTTATTGTAATTATTGTAATTTTAAAATATACATATTGAAAAAAAACGAAATTCAATTTTTTATTAATTTGCATTATTATTTTCAAAGCAGGGGCTCCAAACCAGTGGGTAATTTTTGACTGAATTTTAGAGTTTCAGGGGGTATTTCTGCCGTTTATTAAAGATTTTCAAGATTACATATATGCATCTTTCGAGTTAGAGTTAGATTATCTTGGGAAGGGGAGAATGGATCAAAAAAGTTTGGAAACCCCTGATTCCAGACATTAGAGCAGTAGTGGCGAACCTATGACCAGCGGGTCAGACACTGTCATTTTAATTGAACCCACGCATTGATTGTTAAATCAGGCAATTAGGCAATCAAAACAGATGGTAGTTTTTAACCATCCTCTTCTACCTCTTTCAAAGTGACTCCACTGACTTAGTGACCCACGAGTTAGTACTAAATGTAGTAAAATAATGAACAAAATTTTAATCACTTCTCAAAAAGGTTCACCATCACTGCTCTAGAAGCAACATTTTATTCCAATTCGAAGGCCTAGATCTTCATTGACTTAATCTGTGAGTAGGTGATACTGTTTTACATTTATTACATGAATAAAATCGGCTACAAATATTTTCCAAATATCAAACCAAAATATGTTGTGGATATGTTTTCTTCATTTGAAAAATTTTATGTGACTGCCAAAAATGACCGTGGAATAGTATTATAAGTAATTATTAAATCAAATAACGCGCTGGGTTTAAGCATTTAAATAAATATTCAAACAAAAACTACAAATCTTCTCATTGATAAATATCATCGCCATAAAAATTTTAGCTTTGCTCTCCCTGTTAATTTTATATTATAAGTTTTGCATTGTTCTAATTTTAAATCACTAGGCCAAGTACAAATCAAATACTTACTCATAAAAATACAAATAATCTAGGCATATCTTTTTATAAAAATACAAAAAAACTCACGTACAACTTTATTTATAATACAGATAAAGTTCTATAAACAGCAAATTGTTGCTGTGAACGCTTTGCATGAGGTCTTTCACGTTCCTGTTATCAGATGGAGATATGTTTATCATTTTTATCCGTATATAATAAAGATTAGGGCTTCCGATCCCGGGATCCCGGTCGATTATTCAATCCCAAAATCCCGGGATTTCGGGATTCACTGTAAATGCTAAAACATAATTTACATTAACTACAGCTGAAAACTGATAAACTGAAACTACAACGTGTACCTCGGACTGTTCATGAAAATACATAGTTTTTTTATAATATCTATTAAACTTAAATAAATTTACTGTAGCCTTCTCATATCTCGTGCTAACAGCCGTTCTTAACCAATTTTAAATTGAGAAATTAAGACCGTTTCTTTAAATGAATGGAGGACCACTTTTTGAATTCAAATTGAAGGACATGTGCTCTCTTTGGATACCATTTGGTAAAACTTACCATAATAATGCAATGAATAAAATCAATATTTTTCTCTTTTTTTTATAAATGACTCTGATTTGAAACCAAGAAAAAAACCTTTCCAATGCCTAAAAAAATATTTAATTATATAAACATTTCAATTGAAGCAATAATGGACACAAATTATTTTTAAATGTACAATTTAACACATGAAATTACACTCAATGACCAATCCCGGAATCCCGGGGTTGAGAAATTCTGAATCCCTAAATCCCGGAATTGGATGCCCTAATAAAGATAATTCTTCAAGAAGTCGACTATGATCAAAAAAATGCGCTTACGTCACAAAATAGTATAATATATCACGAGTTTGTTATTTTTCTTACATGTGGGGTGTATTAGTTGAGTCTTAACCACAAATGTAAAACATATTAATCACAGGAACACATACTGTGATAATGATAACATTATTTACCAACACAAATTGCTGTCATAGACAATAATTATTCGAGTCCATTTTAAGCCACAAAAATGTATCGTCATGTCCATTCAAATAACCCAAACGTGACGTGACAAAGATATACATTGTTTTTTATTTCCAATGTTTCGGGATTCAAAATCGACCAATAATACGCAAGACAAGCGATTTGCGCCAGTATTGGGGGTTTAATAAACCAAGTTTATACATAACATAACCCCTTTCACTGAAATCACGAGTGACACTTTTGGTCGTATTCGGTAACCACGAGCTGGATTTCGGTGAAAAATGAAACGCTGCTCTTAGAAATAATGATCCAACGTTGTTCCTAGAATGAAAGTTGGTCTACCATTAAAATGATATTTTTCACACATAATTGACTTTGTATGTGGTTTATTTTTATTTCAGATTAGTAGGTATTGATTTTTAAGAGCTCCTTGACATTTCGATTGTAGACTAATTAATTTCGTTTATGTATAATTCGTATGATTATCTGTAAGTTTTTGTCATAGTTCTTGAGCCAATTGTTCGATATAGCTTGTAACTATTAACACGCAATTACATATAAAAAGCCTTGTTAAGATTTCTATTTTATCACTTGTTAATGCTCGCGATGAGCGAAACCGGCCCTGATCATTATAAAAATGTGCGAGTAGTACAAAACAAATTGAGTTTCATTTTTAAAATACAGTGCATTTCCACCAAGAATTGACCGTTAACACCTTAAAACACTTTTTGGTGCTTTTTTTGACATTACCTCACTTTCGTTCACATTTTCAGGAAACAATTATGTACAAAAGTCGAAGGCCTCCAGTATTTATGAAAAATTATTTAATTAGATACATTATGTTTTTTAGCCGTATTGATAAATATATTCTGCAGATGTTTCCATCTCTATTTGAAAGTAATAATTAGTCCTGATCATTATACAAATGTGGAAGCGGCGCAAAACAAATGTGTTTTATTTTTAAAATACAATGCCCTTCCACCAAGAATTGGCAGTTATTAACCTAAAAAGCGATTATGCAAATATTTATATCTACGGTAGCTGTTAAATTTCACCAACCAATTATATGTTCTGTAAACAATATAATTATTTAGATACGTACATTATAGGCGAATACTGTTTACCACTTATTGCAATATGCAAACTTATCTTATCACTTATTGCCATCGGGTGTACTAAATTATCACTCAGCTCATATATAAAAAGTCATGAAGTATCAACACGTGATAGCTTCTCGGTTTTTATGGCATTGATATCATTGCTGAAGCTTTAATATAATACTATTTCATATTATATCAACTGAAGTGGTAAAGTATTATTATTATCGTTAAATAAATACATAAGATACAAATGCTAGGTTGTTTATTATATTTGTTAAGTTCTTTACGTATTTATCAGCGTACCTGTTTTTCCTACCTTACCTTACCTACTGAAACTATTATGTGTCCGCGAAACATGCTCCTAATTTCCTGGCTAAGGTTATAGCTAGAATGGGTACAGACCATGATGTAAGAAGTAAAAGAAGTACAGGTGAGCTGGATAAAAGGTGACAATCGCCATTTTTGTGTTTCTTGACGTCATTACGTGCTTATCCAATTACAACTATGTACTATGTTTACAACAGTGTTTTGGTGACAAAAAAATTTGGTTCGTCAAAGTGATGTCACATATAATAAAAAAAAACAACGATCTAGCTCACCTATAGTTCTTACAATATGGGTACAGACCAAGTCTTTATATCCCTTTCTCGCATGCAAGCTAGCTAAGTAATGATATCTAAAAGATTCTGTCATCTGAAGGTTTTGTGTGAGGAAAACACTTAAGAAAACCCCCATACGAGAATGATTGTCTTTGAATCATTGACAAAAGTTCAATTTTTAACAATCTGTTGAATGTGAACATTTTTTAATAAATAAATGAATTTTGCATGCCCTTTGGCGATAGAAATTAAGAGTAGCGCATTTACGAAAAGCCATATTGAATAGTTAGAATTGTTGAATGTAGAATCAAAAAATGTAGGGTCATTGAGTGAGTTTCAGAGAAGAAATTTAAAGATGAGTGACAATATGTAGCAAATAGCTGAATACAAAATCGACGGACGCTAATATTAAAAGAATGTGAGATAACATTAAGTCTGGCAGAAGATTAATTGTAGCTAAGGTTGACAACAAAACAAACGCAGATTAATCGAGAAATACTAATGTGAATGGACAATTTAAGTGTGCTCGAAGAAATGAAAAACATTGAGCCAAGTCATGGCTGACTTTATTTTAAAAATAATTTGACCGAAGAAACTATTTTCTCAATTAAAACATTCTGCTAGTTCAGCTTAGTTGGTTCGCTGTGAATTATGAATTTTTCCAAAGTGCACTAAAGGGGCTGATATTTTCTAAGATAACTTCTATTCAACTGAATGAGAGTACACAACTAGAGGAGATCTAGGACTAATTGCAGAAATGGGGCAGCCGTCCAAGGAAGTGTATAGATGCTCACTGAGAGTTCTTTAAAGTAGACATGTTGTGTTGTTTCAATCAAAACGACTAATCTTTGAAGTGAACGAAAGAACGTTAAAATAAACGTTGTCACACTAAAACCACGTGGAATCGCGACTCATGAATCATAGTTGTCGTTGGCGAATGATAATAAATCTTGCCTGATAATAATTTTTGCTGCCGCGGGCGTGCGAGACGTAATAACCAACAAGATCCATTACATCTTAGACATCGAAGACTGCAAAAGTAAATATTATTGATAAGATTTATTATCGCTCATGAACTATTCCGATTCGCAATTTCACGGGTAATATAAATAATGATATTTATAATTCATACCTTTTACTTACACCCAATAAGGCGACTCAAATGAAGGAATCTTTCCAAACAAATCGCCGTGTCCAATGGACTCACAATTCGCGAATCACCAATAATCGACTCATTTCCCAAACCTAATTTGAATAAACAGTGGTAGCTGCAGTGTAATGTTGGACATGCAATAATTAAAAATGCATATTTCGGAAACAATAATCAAGACTCGCTTGGGTTGATTTTATTTTATTTTCTGATTACTTTTTAATTTTTGTTTCGCTGTCTAGTTAAACGTAAAAAAATGTAACTCTTTTCTGAGAGCTTTCAATCCTAGGAGACTTTATTTATTATTGTATTATAAGCCAGTGCTTCCCAAATGGTGGGTCGGATACAGGATAGGGGGCCGTGGTTTGGTTTTTGAAAATTTTGTGAACCGTGAAATGAAAAAGTTTGGGAAGCACTGTTATAAGCGACTATTTCTGTTAATCGGATGAAACCATAGATAAAAGAAACTCTTGACCGATTTAAACTGTCGTCAACATTCCGACATATCACATGTATAATATCAATATAAAGGTTATCACTAACTCCTACCAACATAAGAAGATTAGAGAAAAGATATTACTACTGATACACTTTGACACTCAGTTTTTCCATATGGCAAGAATACCATCATCGTATTTACATAGAAAGGTAATTGTTGTACTGACTGATAAGATCTGAAGGTTAGGTAAATCTCTAGTGAAGTATTTTAACACTTTTTTTATTTTACTAAGAGTTGTTTTAAGCCAGTTTTAAGGAGTATATAATTATGATGTCATATAAAGCTGAGAGTTTTTAATGCGCGACGACTGAATCGCCAGTTTGACGGGTGATGACAGAATAAATCAGATCCTTTCTTTGTTCATATATACTGTAGTCGGTTGTCTGCGTTCTGCTTTAGTGATAATGACTTGCCTTTTCAGAGCGTTCAGCTTTATCGCAATGTATGCAGAATCCGCGTCATATATTGATTTGATTTCGCTGATTGTATTTCAGTGCGTTGGAAAATAAAATACCAGTTGCCAATTATCCTCGTCTATATTGCTGATTTGGCATAAATACTGACACAAATAATGAAAAGCATAACGTTTCGTAAATCTGCAGGGTCATGTATCGTTACAAGAGGATTTGAAACGGCAGTGATAACCTTTTACTTAAATATTTCTTAAAACCATCTTTGGTACTTTCGACATTACGGCTCATAAAACTTCGTTAAAAATTAAAAAAGAGATTTAAAAATTGGCAAGACATTTGAGACAACTTTATATCGTTTAATGAAACATTATTTTAACGAAGAAAATAACTAAAAATAAAGGTTGAGCATCTGAGTATCAAGCTGCTCTCGTAGAAAAACATCTGCTGAAATACCTCCATCAGTAGTCTATATACTACACATTGGGAACGGGCATGAATAAAAGAAATGATTTGTCTAATAACCAGTTCGTTGTTGTACTATCTTTGGAATATGTTAGTTGAACAATTGTCTTAAGTAAAGTAAAATTTGTTTAAGCTTTCAAATAGTCTACATATTGAGAAAAATAAACTTCAAGAGGCACCGAATAATAAACTAAATACTTAATTAAGTAAATTTCTCTCGTTTCAATTATTTTTCTTTCCAATTTAAAAAAAAATAACTCTTAAAGAAAGACTTAATTTTTTTATTCATCAGATAAAACTGATTGATCAAGACGCTGAACGAGCTCCTGCAGAAAAATTAAAACTTCTTAAAAAAGAAAAATAACGAAATTTAAAAGGCTCGAGGCTAAGGAACTACATTTTTATTAAATCTTCAAAGGACTATCTCGCATTATTCTTTTCCAGGCGTATTTGAATAAAGTAAACAAAAAGCATTAGAATAAATTTTCTTTTGTGATTCGTCCTCCTTTATGTGATTTCAAAGCATTTCGGGTTACCCGTATTGAAACGTTGGTAAAGGAGAACAATAAAAAAATACAAATGACTACTTCTTATGATACTTCTTGTCGTGGAGATATCTTTTATTAAGTCATATTGCGTTATCTTCACTTATAAGATTGTTTTTTATGACTAAACATATTGATTTATTATTTTTACATACATATAAACCTATTTGTATATGTGAAGAATTGTTTTTTGGAACGCTATTTTATAGTGCAGTGGCTGTCAATGCGTGTGTCATATAAAATTTCAATATTGCAGTAATCACATATAGGGCATCCAATCCCGGACCGTTTTTGTGATCCCGGGATTTCTGGATTCAAAATTTTCAATCCCAGAACCCGGGATTGGTCATTAAGCTTAATTTCATGACTTAAATTTAAAATTTAAAATTAAATTTGTGTACATTATTGCTTCAATTACAATGAATATATGATTGTACTTTCTTTTGGGTATGGGAATCTTTTTTGTTACTTGTTGGTAAATAACAGTTGAAATCGATTTTTTTATAAAATATTACAAAAAAACAGTAAAATATAATTTTTCCAAATTATCTTACGCAATATGACATGAATGCATTAATTATGTAGGTAATACGAAAATGTCCGTGGCGCAGTTGGTAGCGTCGTTGGCTACGGTTACGGATGTCTCGGGTTCAATTCCCGGTGTGGACGTTTTTCATAAATTGATCTTAGAATCGTTTTATGGATTTCTGTTCGTAGTCTGAGTGTTTCTGATGTCTAAAACCCCCTCCCACCCATCTGATCCTCACGGAGCGTAGCGCGAGCGATTAGCTAACCACTACTTCTGTCTTAGTCCTATTCTTCTGTCCCTACTCTCTTCGAAAAAAGACAGGTTGAACAACTGAGTAGCAAACAGTTCTCATAGAAAAATTCTGTTAAAATACCTCTATTAGGGGACCAAGTTCTCCACATTGAGAGCGGACGTGGAAAAAAATCGTAAAACAGTATTTTTGTAAACAGTAATTTGAAATATGAATAATTTTTTAACATTTACAGTGAAACCCAAAATCCCGGGTCGGGATTGAATTATTGACCGGGATCCCGGGATTGGAAGCCCTAATCACATCCAATCGTAATTTAATAAATTGATGGAAAGTGATATTGACAGATTATAAAATTAGAACTAAAAAGAAAACGTCTAGGCGTAGTAGAATAAAGCCATTTTATCCTTTTCTGCTTACGCTCTCCGAAGATTGAGTCTGAGCAACTGACTTACAGCTAGTAACCAGTTCTGTTGAGTCGCTTCGTAATCTTATGTATAACAGACCAAACCGCTCTGTAGACGTTTTATTATTATCACATATCACATGTAGGTATGAAATTTTCTCATGACCTAAGCGTTAGAGGTGTATATCTTAAATATAACAGCCCAGACCGCTCCGTAGACGTTTGATTATTATCACGTATCACATGCAGGTATGAAATTTTCTCATGATCTAAGCGTTCGCGGTGTATAATAAAATAAAATCTTAGATAGGTTTGGCAATTCCTTCTGGTAAAAATTAAAAAAAAAATGTTGTTAAAACACATTATTTATCTGGTAATTATCTTATAATAATATCTTATATATTATATATTTATTATTATCACATGTAGGTATGAAATTTTCTCATGACGTAAACGTCCGCGGTGCAAACAATGCACACACAGTTCCGACGTACTAGCTACTTTAGACATTCAGTATTTCAATTTCAATATCGTCATCTATGACGGGTACGGTTATACTAGTTAGTTTGAATAATCCATATGTTTCACATTCGTAGCGGGTATATTTAAAAAACCGATATTATTTTTAAGAGGGTAGAACACAGTATGTAGCTGGAGAAACGCTTTTAGTGATTGTAAAGTATTAAACACCTCAGATTTTATTTGGCTACAAGTCCATAAATTGTTTGAAAAAATGAAATTCGAATTCTTGACCGTGTAACAGATATGGACCAAATTATAAAAGAGTTACCACTCGTCGACGGTGTTTATTTACAGACATTAATGTATCATTACTTCAAACACATACATAATAAAAAAAGGATTTTTTTTGTTACAAAACTCTCAAACACCTTCACTCAATCGCACGACTTCGTTAACTGCCAATTGGGAACCGCTGGTTTTGATTACACGTTTATTTACAAGAGAATAATCAGTTTGATTTTTAATAATTAATATTCAAATGTCAATTAATTAAATGTAATGAAGGTTTCAAAGAAAGCTGCCCGCAGAAATGAAGCTTCTAAAAAGTTTTGATTGGAAGGTTTCTTAAAGTTCATTAAAATAAGTACATATTAAATTTCTTTTTGTTTGGTCTCACTCTCTGATTTAAATTACCAGGAAAAGACTTTTTTTATTGTGTACCTAAATTTAAGTGACACTACTGTGCTTGTTCCTAAAGTCAGCTGTCGCCAGTAGTCGGCCTTTTGAGCTTAAAACTTAAATAATTGTGGATATATTAAAAAAAATAGATTTTTTAAAATTCGCGTAGGTAGTCTTGCAACTTGCCAATGTACATCTGCACTATGCTGACCTTTATGATGCAATACGCAATTGAAAAAAGCACATTTTTACTTCGCAAGTTTTGACAAATCCATGTTGTATGGGGATCGCTAATAAAATATACTTTATATTGTCATGCTTTGCATCATTATGTTTTTTATTGTTCTGTCTAATATCAGTAGATCATTTCGCGATATTCATGAAGGTTCATAGTGATGGCCGAACACTGGGCAACGAAAGGCTGACCATTGGATTTTGGGGACCGACCACTCGGACAATTGGCATTTTTTTTGTAAACTTCTATTATTTTATGCTTGGTACAATATTAACTATTTTATTTTTAGTTGGTTACATTACTGAATCCATTTTTAATAGAATAGCAGCGAAAACAATTATTTTGTATTTATTTTATTTGTCATTCATTGACTCCTCAATCTCTTTTGAAAGTACACCTGTCGCTTAACTGGCCGAGCACTGGCGAAACGACCCTATTATGTTTTAATTATAATAATAAAAATAATGTTTGTAATACAAATTCAGTATATAGTATCGATTTGAATAGTTACAATGCCATGCGTAAAGTTTGTAGACATAACATATTACGTCATCAGCAGAGAAGGCCGAATCAAAGAGGGGCCAAAATAAAAATTAAACTTCAACCACTGCAGGTTCGTCCTCTTTTTTTTTTAATAACACTTTCGACTACCAAGAATCATTGCCAATAAAGCTGTGCGCTGTCAGTTATGGACCCTAATAAAACGTAAACTTAACAAACAAAACCAGAGTGCGCCACATCGTATAGTCATGTCATTAAATCTGTGATGGTCAGACTTATGATTATATACCAAAAAGAATATTTTTCACGAGAGCCAAAATAATATAAACTAAACTAAACTATGAATTAATTTAAACTACGAATTAATTAATTTTTTAACAATATTGTACTCTTCAAAACATTATAACTTTTACTGTTCTTATCAGCAGTGCTTAGTTAGATAACAAAATGTTATTAAAACAAAACTTAATGGAACATAGACATAAAAATATTTGTTAATTGGCAAACTTATACTATTAGGACCATAAAATAATAATAATTACATCACATTTATTTCAGGTAAGACTTGTCTAATAGACACAATAATTTATTGTATTTTTTGTAGAGCATCTGCGACGTATGCGGCGTAGACTGAAGCGTTCTTATATTATATTTGGAATGTTTTTTTCGTTTTTTTTCATGTTATACTCATAAGTGTGCCAATAATATTATTATTGCCAATGAGAATACAACACAAAGAGATGGCGTTCATCTCAAATATAAAAGTCTTTTTTTATTTCGAAAGCATCTGAAATATCAGTGAAGGAAATAGGGATTATTGATCGCCCTGTATCGAAATATAATACGATTTAAATGCCATAACATGGATACGTACTATTTACCCTAGTAACGGTACAATAACAAATATGGACTGTGGGGCGTGGGATGTTGTTTGTTATTATCTGTGTTGTCTGGTATCAAAAGTGGTCAAATCCCTCGTTATGAAAAATGAGATACACAGAAAAAAACGTTTTATTAATTAATACAAGTTTTATTTATGTTTTCTTCAACATTTTAAGTAAAGCAATGGTTGTTTACACTACTTCCACATATTTATAATGATCAGGACCGGTTTCGCTCATCACGAGCATTATCAAAATATAATGTCTTTCCACCAAGAATTGACAGTCAACACCTTAAACGTGGATGTTGGATTTGTTCAAGTTTTCTTTTAATTTTTTCTGTATATAGTATACCAGAGTTTCGCACTGCATACTCAGTTGAAAAAAAAGTTAAATATTGATTTGACCGATTATGATAGCAGACAAAATATACAGACTTCAGACAGTTTATAAAGACTTTAGCGTTAATGATACCAATATTAAATCATTCTGTTCAATGTTTTCAATCTTTTATATAATGAGCTATACAAAATAAAATTCCTCAGATATCACATAAATAGTATAGTCGAAATGGTATATCAGTTTTAAGTCAGAAAAGGGACGAAAAAAGACAAGTGAATGCGAAAAACTTCAATACTACTTAGTAAAATTCAACAGTAAAAAGGGGGCTTAAATAAGTAAAGCTTTCACTTGCTGTAAAAAGCTCCGTACGAAGTTCAGTATGGACGCACCAGGCAATTCATGTGATTTATGGCAAAGCTTCAAAACTAGAGATTGAAACACAAGACGAATATCTCAACACCGGTATTACAAAAATATCAAGGGTATACTGAGCGCATAAGTCAGTTTTTGATGTTTTAAATGTCAAAATGTATGCAATTTAACGCTCTATTTACTGGTGGAACGCAAAGTCGTATGATAATTGCTTTGAAATATACAGAATTAATTCATACTGTTATTTTTTTTATCTCTGCAAAAATCATGACATAAATATGACTCATCGATACCTAATATGATATAAAATGGCTAGTTCAATTCTGCAATCTGTCAATGTTGATCGCATGCTAAGCACCGCTAAAACCTAGCCGGGTCCGTGATTGAGTAGTCGAATTTGTTGATTTAGTTTAAGGTTTTAAATAGCTCAAATTCCAGAAAGGACAGCTTTATAAATTGATATACAGATTTATGTTCGAATATATGGATGCCTGTGATATCCACAATTACCTCCTAATCTTAAAAACGAGGTGTTAAGAGAGCGATTAGTTAACCACTGGTCATGTCCTTACCCTGTTCTTCTATCCCTAGTATCTTCGAAAAATCGAGGTTGAGAAACTGAGTAAAAAGCAGTTCTTTCTCTTGCAATTAACTCCATTAGGAAAACTGGGTTGTGTCGGAATACTTTAACGGTATTTTTTTATTATTGAAATTACGGTACGTTGGAAAAGGTTTTATTTTAGCCCCGATTCATTCGTCAAACTCGAGTATTATAATTTAAGATAAGATACTGAAAGCGCCCGAGTTCTATAAATACAAAAAAAAACTACTAACTGGGGTACTAAATATCTCTCGTCGATTTTGTAAAAATATTTCATTAAAAATTATTATGAATAGTATTCGAATACGAAATTGTTAAAAAAGGGCCGAATATATTCGAATATTCGAGTTGGAATCCCTAGCTGCTGCAACCCTTATTCAAGACCTGAATTGCGACTTAGCCAAAGGAGCTTTTGCAAAGTGTCGGCGCTTGCTAGCCTAAGTGTTATACTCGCATACGTTCAGATGACGCCTGCGTATATAATATAACAACTGAACTCTAAAGAAGGGAAACTTAGCATAATTTAACTTTGCAAAAGGGTTGTGCAATAGACGTGCTTAACGTGAACAAACATTTATAATTGCAAATGTGAGGTATGAATTCGTTTTGAAGTTGTTATGTTCAACTAAATTTTAAATAAATTTAAATTTTACGCCTTGCTGTAATTCAGTGGTCTACAACCAGTGGACTGCGGCACATTAGTATGCTGTGAGGCGATGCTAAGTGTGCTGCGACGCATTTCTTCATTGCAAATCTAATAATTTGTCGCCGATATCCTATAATCTACTTGTGCACAGAACTCTTTTATCGTATTTAGTTATCAAATGAACACATTTCTTAACGCAACTTATGTTTTTGAAACATTTTATATATATATATATTTATACATATTTTTTTACCAACGTGGAGCATATGGCATCCTACTGGAAGTATCTCAACAGAGGTTTTCTATAATAACTACTTGTTACTCAGTTGCTCAACCTCTCTTTTTTTAGAAGAGAGTAGGGATAGAAGGATAGGGCTAGAACAGGACTAGTGGTTAGCTAATCGCTCTCACTACGCCGTGGTTTTTTTTAGACATCACAAACATTCATGACTACGAACGGAAATGCATAAATCGATTGAAAGATCAATTTATGAAACTGTCCGCATCGGGACTTGAACCCGAGACATCTATAACCGTAGTCAAAGACGTTACCAAACATATATAAATATATGTATTTAAATTGTAAAATCTATTTATGACACTGTCCGTTCTGGGATTTGAATCTGTGACATCCGTAACTAAAACTAACGAGATTAACCACGAACCCATTAAGATACCGATTTATGAATTTCTGTTCGAAAGTATGGATGTTTGTGATGTCTAAAATTCCCCCACACCCATCCGACTTAGGGTGTAAACGGGGCGTAGCGAGAACGATAAGTTAACCACTAATTCTGTCCTAGCAATATACCTCTGTCCCTATCCTCTTCAAAAATGTAAGGTTGAGCAATTGAGCAACCCGTAGTTCTCATAGAAAAATTTCTGTTGGGAACGAACAGGGTTTTTTTCAGGAATATTTTTTTAATCCTATATTATGACAGATGGACATAACTATAACTAACAAATATACATATGAAATTCTCGGAAATATATTTAGGTAGGATTTTGCATCTGGGCTCACTATCCAAGAGCAAATATTTTCATTCTCCCTGAATGTACCTGAGAAGATTTATTACTGTCGATTCTGAGAAAACCAGCGACCATCGTGTTGTATTATCCTATCAATTATTATTATTTAACAATAACTAAAAATTCAGGTAAACGTGCAGGCAAAATAAATCATTTTTGCTTGGCGTATTTTTCGAAATTTGGTATACACCACCTGTTGGAGGACACTGCACTTTACCAATGAGCCCGACAAATATATATATATATATTTATATTCTCGTGTTTCGCAGAACTTTGGTGATAACACTATATTAATGCTTTTGTCATTGGATTGAAACTCAAAAGGATGTGTTGGGGAATAAAACGTTCACTGCGTTTGGAGAGGAGAAGGTCTCACCTCTGTCATTATCAATTATTTGTGATGTGGAGAGATAGTTTCGGTTTTGTAACCAAGTGGTCAATGCTTTTATGCGTTATTAGGTTATATTCGAATACTGTGGACACGCGTTCATCCGATCCTAAAAACAGGGTGTAGGAAAAGCTATTAGCGAACCACTAGTCCTACCTTGTTCTAAAACGAGAGATTGAGCTACTCAATACCAACTTCTTTTCAGATGAACCATAAGCTGTTCATATATTCCATATCTGAAGTGGAAATGGTTGAAAAAAGAAGAGACCCACCCTACCTATTAAAAAAATATTGACTTACTCAGGTAGAGGTCTGCACGGGCCGAAATTTCATAAAATTACCCGGCCCGAGCCCGACTCTAAATATCACACTTGTTAACCGAATCCGACCCGAAGCCCAGATTTTTTTTGCCATGTCCGCTCGCAAGGTGGAGCATATGGTCTTCTAATGGAGATATCTCAACAGTAGTTTTCTATGTTACTCACTTGCTCAACCTCTCTTTTTTCGAAGAGAGTAGAGATAGAACGTTGTTATGTAATCGTTCTCCCTACGCCCCGTGAGGATCGGATGGGTGGGAGGGAGGAGTTTTTAGACATTACAAACACTCTGACTACGAACAGAAATCCAGAAATCGATAGAAAGATCAATCTATGAAAACCGTCCGCACCGGGAATTGAACCTGAGATATCAGTAATCGAAGCCAATGACGCTGCCAACTGCGCCACGGAAGCCGACTATTAATTATTATTTTAATTAACCCGAAAAAAGCCCGATTTTTTTTCAAATACAGAAATTCTTTACTTAACAATATAAATGTTATTATTTCCATATTTCAAACGATATTCATAAAAAAAAATAATATTTAAGTTCTGAATAGTATTGCTTTATGGCTGACTCATCACGCGAACATAGTCTAAAATATATTTTCTGGAAATTAAATTCCTTACTCGAGCCCGACCGGAGCCCGAGTCTGAATTGTCTTTTAATTGTCTTTAATAGGTGGAGTAAACTTGGGGAATATACAAATTAAAACAAAAATATTATTTTATATTTATTCTCTTACCCGAAATCTTTGGGGGTGTGGGGTAACTCCTCTTATGTTCTCCTACCCTCCTTACGGATCTGACCCTATATTGGGGGTTTTTATTAACTAATTGTTTGCCCTAATTCTGCTGTTCATCATTTACTTTCATTCACCAAATAAAAAACAAGCATTGAACTTACGTGGTTGCCAAAAAATCCTCTTTCGTATCTCCTATCGGATAACTTTTATTAGATTACCTCTTTGTTAACTAGCAATTGTTTTTATAGTACCCTCTACCCTTTACAAAAGATTAGGTAATAAATTATTTCCGCAAAACTTTTAATTAATACGCATTCCTACCCCGAAGGTAACGTTATTTAATTATTATTAAATCCTTTCTAACGGAGTATTTTTCACAAAAAGTTACTTTACTTCACTTAGGGTCGCCTTTGTACGTTTCAGTGACCATGTATTATATTAACCCTTAAAAGTCGACTGCCGTAGCCCGGAAATAATTTATTAAATTTTAGTAGAAAATTCAACCCTCGACTGTTTGACATTTAATTATTTAATTAGCTAAAATAATGGTTGACTGTTTTAGAGCAGTTCACAAGGTATAAACGTATTTTTACCATATGCGCTCCCTATTCGGAGCATATGGCCATCACACGGTTCTTCCAAGCTTCTCATGTCCCCCGTCAGTCTCCTCGCTTTCTCCCAGGTCATCCCAGCGCCCCGTAGCTCCGCCGAATACATCCTATGAATGGTTGGTAGAAGAGGCAGGCAGGATTCAGGCTCCCCTGGGGTATCCGCAGCACGTGTCCAAGCCAGGTCCATCGTCGCTTTTTATTTTGGACGTAATAAGAGGCTGGTCCGTCCGCTCTCTTACCTCCGAGTTCCCGACAAAATCAAACCACCGTACCCCTAGTATTCGCCGCAAGCATCTGTTTTCAAATCACAGTATACGGTTACCCTGTGCCTTGGTGAGGTGCCATGACTCGATACCGTAAAGCAGCACCGTCATAATGCATGCGTTGAATAAGTGGCATTTGTTTCTGATCCAGTACAATCGTGAATTCCGTATAAATATTTTAAATTGACACCAGTCCAGATCCCGGACAGAGCAATAATATTGTGTATATTAAATTTCATAGATGAAGCCTGTAATGTAATTAATTCGACAACTTTAATAAACAAAAAAATACACGTTTAGACATACAAAAATTAACAAAACAGAAACAACGATATTTTAGCAAGCAATTTAATAATATGACACCATCTAACAGGAAAGTACTTAGGTAAATTTCATTCAGTGATACCAGTATTGATATATTTGTCCGGTATTGCAATCCTTTGTCATGCCGGATCTTCACCTCGAACGAAGAGGGATGAACTAAGTCAGTGCCCCACAACCCGTGCGCCGTGAGACGATACCAGGTGTCGATACCAGGTGTGCCGAGGCGCAGTGCGTCTAAAATGAGAAAATCAAGTAATTTTTTTTATTAGAAAAACATGAAGGCCAGTGTCTTAGATTGCCGCCTAAATTATTCTAGTCGAAACAAATATTGTATTATTTTGATATTTAATGGAATAATTATATCAGTGTTTGCACCGATAGTGCAACTGCAAAGATAAGAAATAAAATAAGTTTTGTTGCGTGTGTAAAACAAAAAAATCTTACCGTAGAAATTATACATTGTTGTATATATTAGGAGGAATGATGAGATGATGAGATGGTGAAGTTTCCCAGTGAAATTATTAAAAACAATTAACGAATGTATTAATACAAATTATCAAGAGCCTTAAATATGGATTTTTTAATAATTTGTAAAACATTTCTATATGTGTTAAGTGTTCCATCACTTTGAAAAGTTAAAAGGTTTTAATTGGCTTTTATTAAAAAATATATTAGTTACTATTTCAAATTTATCAAACAAAAAAAGCAAGTCATGTTTATGAAATTTACATATTTCGGCTTACGGTGTGCCGTGGGTGAGAAAAGGTCGCGAACCACTGAGCTAAACTGAGTGAAAGAGGGTACCTATGGCGAGACCTGGTTTGGAAATATGAATACTCGCCTGCATAATGTACCTATGACAAGACACGACTAAAATAATACTTTAATATTGAAACCAATCACCGATACTCAAGTTTCAAGAGGGAGTAAAATGAAAGGATTCCTAAAAAAAATTGTTAATTAAACCTCCAAATGAATACAATAATGTTTCTAAGAATTCAGACTAAAATATAATTAATGTAGACAAATATTTCTGATTAAATTCTGTTTTTTTTAATAAACTACAAAGAGAAATTCACAACATTTTTGAGAGTAATAAATAAACGCAATTATGTTTTTTAATAGTTTTGAATACAACACCATCTATCGGAATTTTGTAGTGAACTGGTGTGAATCAAAGATCGATTATTACTGCAGCAAATTTATGTGTTATGTCAAAATCGTTTTTAATCCTTCATTTTAACACATCTATACCACGTACGTGTGTACATATATTTAACAAGCTGAACCCGGGACCGTGTTTTCACACGATGTTCTAGCCTTTCGAATAGAACTATTAGATGTGATATATAGCAACATGTATTACAAAAAAACCTGATAGCTATAACAGGAGATGCTCAAATCATTCTAAAAAAGTCATTCAATTAATATTTCCATCACAAATAGTTACCGATTTTATCATAACGTATTTGATGCGTCCGTGTTCCTTTCTGAAAACCACATGATGGTGCAGTCATCGCGTCGACTTTGAATCGATACTTTGCATAATCTATCTAGCAGAATGTCAGGAGATATCACTTAAAATATTCAGACTCTAATAGCAGTAACAGAAAATAAAAAAGCCTTGTAAAACTTGCAAGGTGTGCACCAAGAAAAAAAGGTACAGGACTCGTTACATAATATCGACGGTGTTTTGGCCCAACTGATGTAACCTCAAAATTGAAATTGTTCATGAGAGAGCAAAAACTGTTTCTATCGAAAACATTATATGGTGAGTTGCGTTGTGAATCTTTGAAATACACTGCTGTAAAGTCTCATGTTTGCATATACGGGATTATACGTAGGGAGTGTCGATATAATAGTGGCTTATATCAAGTGGACGGGTCAGAATTTTTAAACCAAAAACCGATGTAAAATGATGTTTCTCTTCCAAAAAGTGGTCAGTTTATTTTTCAAATTTAGATTATTTGGCCGAGACCCGCTCTGTCGTCTTTAAAATGAGATCCAATCAATAACTCATTTCGGTATTTTTTGAGGGTTACATCAGTTGGCCAAAACATCGTCGATATGCAAACATTATCACATGGTACTTCATAAAGGAGAATATTGACAATAACATCATCCAAAATAGAATTCTTACAGTGTTGCAAACGATCATAAAAAGTTTTATTAAATTTAACAAAGCAGTTTTATAGTTATAGTACTTTTAGAAAACGTACTATAATAGTTTCATCTGATTTGGGCCAGGGCTTAATGTGTTTTAAAAGGGATACATGGCTACCTTGTTGTAATATTATTTTGTATTCATATCAAAAGAATATTCTCATTTTTAACAATACAATGAACGAAGCCCCACCCTACCTGTAGAGACTGTTATATTTTATTGTGTATTTGAAATGTTATACCCTAGTATTTTTTCGTGTGATAAAAAACGTGTCAATTTATATTTCTCCTCAATAAAGGGCTTAGTTATTAAATTCTTATTTTGCAATACAATTCATCAGGCTTTCAATTTGGTAGGTGAAAAGAACCCACATAACTAAAGGGAAGCATTGTACCGTATAGAGAATTGAATTATTAAACGTATTTTGGAATATATTTTGTATTTCTGTGTGATGTTGGATGATGCATATTCACAATATTTATTGAATTGACATTTACTTGGTACTTGCTACATTGTAATATTATAAGGTAAAATAATCAAGTATTTAGTTGTAATTGTTTTCGATAAATTCGGCGGTAACTTTGTGGGAATTCATTTTTAATTTAAAATTAAAATTGATAACATTGTTATTCCGCTGGGTGTGTTCCGCCTCTTCGAGAATCATCTTTTTTATGAATATTTTTTTATGATAGAGTTAGTCTGCAAATGCTTCTCAAAGAAACAAAACACGTGTCACAATAAATTAGTAACACGAGCAGAGTAATATATTTGTATGCTATATTAAAAATGAATTTACACCAAATTACCGTCGAAAACATTAAAAATATACACGTTGAGTCCGTGGTGCAGTGGTCAACGTCGTTGGCTACCGTTACAAATGTCTCGGATTCAAGTCCCGATACGGACAGTTTCATAAATTGATTTTTAATCGACTAATGGATTTTTGTGACCCTTTCCCTGATACCCATCCGATCCTACAATCGGGGCGTAGCGAGAGCGATTAGTTAACCAATAGTCCTGTCCTAGTCCTATTCTTAGAAAAAAAAGAGGTCGAGCAACTGAGTAACAAACGGTTATCGTAAAAAAACTTCTGTTGAGATACTTCGATTAGAAGGTCATATGCTCCACATTGCGAACGGACTTAGTAACACAATATACAAATGCATGATTTTTATATCCATGAACATAAGAATTTAAAATTCTGGTGATGAGCGAAGCCGGTCTTGACCATAATACAACAATTTTGACTTCATGAACATACATACATAAATATGATTTTTAACAAGATGAAATACTAAAAAAAAATATTAAAAATTAATTCAATATACTTTCTTCGATATTTAATCATTGAATAGGAAAAACGTTGTTATATCAAAATTTATTATTCAACTAAACTATCTTTATTCGTGACTTGGATACCCCCTTTGCTTGTAGCACAGTACACTCACTTCATTAGACCTATTGTTATATTTATTTTATCCTGGTGTATTCCACAATACCAATACAGTCAGTACATTGAAGAAGTCTGCACGGGCCCGGGCTTGGCCCGTGGACCGGGTGCAGGTGTATAAAGACAATTGTGATTCGGGCCCGGGCAAGGGATTTATTTTTTCAGCAAAATATTTCGTACTATGTTCGGTTAGTAAGTCATCCATGCGGCAACTACTCATAATAAAAACATTAATTTATTTCATATTTTATGAATAAGTATGGCGTCATTATAAATATGTTTCGGGAAGTTGAGTCTGAGACCCATACAATTGTGTAAGCGAATTGAAGCTAAATAATGCTTAGGTATATGATTCCAATGTTGATTAAGCAGTAGGACGGATGATGATGATGATGATGATCTTGAAAATGCAGTACAGAGTAGATGTTTCACGCACGGCTAGTGGCGACAGACTGATGATCTTTTTTCTATATTCTTCACTCGTTATATTGTGTTTACCAAATATTACATTTGATAATTCTCACGCTTGCAGTAGGTGTTCTATTATAATCACATATTTATTTATTTTTGCACTTAAGAATATCAGTTTAATATTAAAAGACCTAGTGCTCTGGCAGAAAACAAAACTTCTTCTCGAATATCGCATTTCGCCAATCCTGCAGTGTCTTGCCTTGTATTACTACAAATACTTTCTTTATTTAAAAATAGTAAATAGTTATATTATTCAGTTGTACAAAAATACAGTATGAATATTATTCAGTAGCTGGTTTTCTTTGGTTTTAAATGGTGGATAGTTTGCTGTGCCAGAAAATTCAGTATTAAAAACTGATACGTTTAAAATGAGTTTCAACGATATTGTTTTAAAAAATCGGGCATTTTCAGGCTGAGAAAATATGCCATAGCATTCGTGTCGGGTTCAAGTACCAAGGAGTCTAAAGAAGGCGGACTCGGGCCGGGTAATTTTATCAAATTTCTGCCCGTGCAGACTTCTAGTACATTGTAAGTAAATAAAAGTTTCGTAATTAATTTTTTGTTATTTTTTATAACGCAATAAAGTATTCGCTTCCACTCGGAAGTCAAGTGGTCTGAAAGCAAAAAAAACATTATTCTTAATAACGAGAATTCTACCCTTGAAAGTATCAGCTTCCGATAGATTTGTTTAGCAACAATAAGAAACCAATATTTGATAGATTGAATTGGTCTACTACAATACTTTATGGATTCTGTACCATTAATTTGTTACTATTTGTCTGATGAAAGTTTTGAACATTTTATGATTGTGGATTTAATATCAAAAACAATATTCAGTACTATAGTGTTACCAACATTAGAACTAGAATTGTCATTCTAGAATAAATTTCTTCAAATGCCATTTTATAAAAAATGAATATCTTGTCTACTTTTAATAACCGTCGTTAAAATATCAGTTATGGAATTTATTGAAATTTCAGTTCTGGTTGAGTATGTCAACATTCCTAACGTGACGGTGGCGCTCTTACTTACGGCCAAGTTAAATTAGTTCATCTATAATAGTAGTCTCGTATAAAATCATATATTGAAATAAGTTGGATTATGATTTAATATTCTTTACACTGGGAGTACGCAGGGTTAAAATCCACAAAGAAATTAAAAGCTCCGCTAATGTAACATCTAAAATAAATAATAATCGTGATCAACATCGTAAAACTAGCAAAGATAAAGTAATAAACTAAATAGGATTTACAAAATTTCCTGTGGCATCTGTAATTCGCTATACATTGGACAGACGGAGGGAGTATTTCAACTAGATTTAAAGGAGATATAAGATCATTTAATAATGAAAAAAAAAACGTATTCTCAATTCGCGAACCAGGTCTTAAAAGGATTATTGATCACATCTTCATATTCAGGCCTGGTATGCCTACAATTGTATAAATAATAAAAGCCTTAGGTTTGATTTCTTAGAACAGATGGAAATTAATAGATATAAACAAGGCAATAACCTCCTTAATGATCGATCAAACATTAATTCATTAGTCTTATTTAAATCATTATAAGAAGCTCAAGTAATTACGCATAATCAGTAAAATTTCAATGCATTTATTTTAAAGATTACTTAATAATATTACCATGCATGTTCTTTATCCAAAAACTCAATTAGTACTTTAAATATTTTAGTTTTAAATGAAAGATATGATGTTGGAATAAGTGAAATTTTATAATATTGTATATCTATTAACAGTGTGTATAGCTAAGCAAGATTCATTTTAAGCATTAGTTATGACGACTGTATGGAACCGAAATTGCTATGAACTAATCAATTAAATTTTGTAGTACTGAAAACTCTGTTATTTTTATCCTATTTTATGTACGACTTGATATTGAGGGTATAATACAACATTAAATGTTCAATCATTTCTTGTTGCCTTATAAATCTGCAGAACAATTATATTTTCGTTTCAGCATTTTATTTATTTCGCAACGTTGTAATTTGAAACTTTCATATGTTTGAAAGTTCGACTTTAATAACAAATGAGCATCATTTCGCTATATATCATTCGATGGTATAATGTTTCTCGTGACTCATGACATTTAAAACTTTGGCATCAGGAAAACTGTTTCGAAATGGCAACTTAAAAATTAATATATGGAATGTGTAACAGGAAACAAATGAACAAACAATAATTAGCAAATGGCGAGCGATTTTCTCCGAAAATAATCCTTTTATGAAAATCTTTTAGAATTTTGAAGTATAACAAAAAAAAATTTAAAAAAACAACATTGAATGATAAAGACCTTTACAAATTTTAGAATTGAATGAAATTGTAGCTGTTTTTTATCATTAATCTTGGGCACAAAAGATATTTCCGTTTATTTGCAAATGGAAAAAAGTGCTTGTTAAAGAGAGATTAGCGATGCGTAACTGAAAAGACTGGTACGCAATATTTCGAGGCAAAAATAAGTACATTACGATTGTAAAATAATATTAATGCATTGTAAACTTTAAAAAATATGACATCGATACAATTTAAACAAATAAAAGCTCATAAAGGATAAATGAAATATTTATATTGTTGAAATAGCGTTATATTTTGTTACATTTTCCGGGACTCAACATCGTTGGTTTCGGTTACGGTGTTCACGGATCAAATTCCAATTTGGACAGTTTCATAAATTGATTTTTTAATTGATTTGTGGAATTGTGCTTGAAGGTATGGATGTTTCTGATGAACTGACCACTAGCCCTGCCCTAGCTCTATCCTTCTCGCCTTACTCTCTTCAAAAGAAGAGAGGTTGAGCAACTGAGTAACGCGTAATTCTCATAGAAACACTTATGTTGAGATAAACTCTATTAGAAGTTTATATGCTTCACACTGAGAGCGGACATGGTAAAAAATACATATTTTAGGCACCGTTGCGGCCTAATTACTCGACATGATGTCTTCCGTCGGGTAAGAGGTACTTATGTTAGGCTTCTTATCCTTTTCGTCTCTGTGGTGTTGATGTCTGCGTGTGGTTTATTGGTGATGATGATGAAGCAATTTTATCTTGAAATGGTAACACTGGTCTCTGATTCAAACAATATATATATCTGTCTTGATTCATCTAATCTGACTGTAACGCACAGCACAATATTACGCTAGCTTTTGATGTACGATTGACAACGTTTGTTGAGCGTTGAGAGATGGTAAGATTAAAATTCAAATAGCTTTTATCATTTCAATTAAAATGTTTATTTGAAAAAAAGAAATCTTTAAAAATTAATATTTTTGTTCAAATTACTCAAGTAAAGAAACCACAATAAACCTTTGTAAACTTATTTACTAAAACGTTTTATTATTGTTACGATTGTATTATTAATTGTATATAATATGAACATGATACTTATTGTCGCTATTCTGGAAGAAAGCACTAAATCGAAAAATGACATATTGAGCTTATATATTATTGATATAACTTTATGGTATGAAAGAACACACTTATTTTTATTAATTATACTTTTACTTAAAAACAGTTTCGTACAAACAAACCAAATGAAAAAGGTATGGCATTTCAAACATTTGATAAACTCCAAAAGTCCAATTAGTCAAAACTAGTATTCTTCAGTTAGTATCTTCTTCCATAACAACGACGATATACAATGACAATATTAAATGTAACGTATTTGGTAGAGTAACTGGAGTTTTTAAATCTGTTTTGAAAGCTTTTCCTATTATGTTGTCGGCTCCATATCCTAACCTCTCTTCAGTCGCCAAAGAGATGGTATTGACGGACAAACGTTAAGGCAAACTATACTTAACTCAGATCAGAACGTAATCAAAATCAAGAACGATGTGCCTTCACGTAAACATTGATACATCTATCTAAATGTTGTTTTAAGCTTCGATGAACGTTTCGGCGCGTGTAGACTGTAGATTTATTTATCGATACACGTCATGATTAGGGAGTGTATAATACCGGACGAATGTATCGTTACCGGTATATTTTAAACACCGGTATTGACAATATCAATTTCTTTAAAACAAAAACAGATTCTTAGAAATCGTGTTCCCAACTTGTATAATTACTGAAATTGACTTTAAGGATAGAGCGGTAGCTTACCTGCCTGGAAGTATATGCGGAACGGGATAGGTCGACGGAAAGTGATAGATGATTGAAGAAAATTTGTATCGTAAGCAAACACGTGTTCTACCATTTCTATGCTTCCTATCAGTGTTGACATATCGTTTGCGTCGCTATCTGTATTGATTATTTTCCCACAGAAAATCCCCTTCCAGAAATTAAGGAGAAATTTCGCTACATTCTGTGTGAAAAATTAGAAAAATAAATTATAATAAACACCAAATGGGACCGCAAGAATTTCACGGGTTCGAATCTCAGTACGCACAGTTTCGTAAATTGATTTTTCAATCGATTTATGCTTTTGTGTTCGAAGCCATGGTTGTTTGTGATGTCTAAAATTCGCTCCCAGGGGTATCCGATTCTAAAAAATTGGAAGAAACCAGAACGATTGGCTATCCACTAGGTTGAGCAACTGAGTAAAAAACTTCTGTTAAGATAAGGAGCGGACATGGTTTAATAAAAAATATATAAATCACTGGCATAAAGGCCTGGTCTTCATAAATACTAATAATTTATAATTGTTTGAATTAAAAAATATATAACTTTAAAAATGCTAGTTCCTAATCTTGAAATTTGACAATAGTGACGATTATTGTAATGGCAAATCAGTCTGACAGTAGAAAAAGTTCTCTCATATGTAACGCTTGTTGGAAAAATAGTCAGCAAATAATTGTACTGATATATACCTTTGGGTTCGCTTACTGTGTTTGTGAGGAACGAATCAATAAGGATCGCAACACAAACGAAATGGAAATACTAGTTAAAAATCAAAGGGGTAGAACGCGCAATACTGTCAGCAGTAACGGACAACAAGACTCTCTCACTGACGTCTCTCTCCGTCCTTAAATCTCTGTAATATTTATTACAAGCTATGAACACGATTCCTAAAGATTGTTTCATTATATATTTATTTCAGTATTGAAAAAACAACCTAAATACCGGAATCCCGATTCGGTAATATCTGTATTGCAATCCCTACTCACGATCATATGTGGGCTGATTTCAATCGTAGACTAAGGGTTGTTATTTGTTTTGCTAGCATAGTATCTAATTTCTTCATATCTAAATATGCGTAAATATATAAAGCAACCTGCAAATACAACCGTGAAATTGGCAGTAATTACAATCTCACTATAAATCCCTTTGAATGTATTTATATTAAATGAATTCGTGACAACTCTGCCAGTTTCCAGGGTTGACACTAATTTCTTTTTTTATTTTTATAATATCACTTCAAATGTGTTAACTGTCAATTCTTGTTGGAAAGGCATTATATCTTATATATAACAGCCCAGACCGCTCTGTAGACGTTTATTATTATCACGTATCACATGCAGGTATGAAATTTTCTCATGATCGAAGCGTTCAAGGTGTATATCTTATATATAATAGCCCAGACCACTCTGTAGACGTTTTATTATTATCACATATAATTAATAATTTGTTTTGTACTACTGCCGCATTTTTATAGTGATGATGACCGGTTTCACATAGTTTTTTTGTTGTTTTTCAACGCCAGATAAAACAAACTATAATCATCTTAAATGGCGGATAGTGTAATATCGTGGTTATACTGACAGAGGCCATTAAGTCATAAAAAGAGTTCTGAGATAATCGCGTTTACAGCATTATTTTTTTGTACTAGGTTCAATATCAGGTTCAATATTATTGTTTGTGATTTAAAAAGATTTTTTTACATTATAAAGAATTCAACGTCGTCGGTGGCACGGTTGGTAATGTCGCTGGCTACGTTTACGAATGCCTCGCAGTTCAATTCCCGGTGCGGACAGTTTCATAAATTGATCATCCAATCTTTTATGGATTTCTGTTCGTGACGTGAATGCTTATGATGTCCAAAACACCCTCCAACCCATCCGATCCTCAAAAACACGGAGCGTAGCGAGATCGAGCAGCTAACCACTAGTCCTGTCCTAGTCCTATCCTTCTATCTCTACTCTCTTCGAGAAAAGTGAGCTCGAGCAACTGAGTAACAAGAAAATTTCTCATAGAATTTTTTTTTTGAGATATCTTCATTGGCAGACCATATGCTCCACGTTGGTAGCGGACATGGTAAAGAATAAGGCATACAAATCATAAGATTTGGCGTCGATGAGTTATACACATATCATTTTATTTTCAAAGCCATTTCATATCCTGTGACTTAATGCGTTCTACTACCACGAAGAGAATTAAATTGCATACCATCAAAAAGTGACTTAATGCATTCTGTCAGCGTAATCTCGATATATCTTAATAAATCCTATGATAATACGCGATAACATGAGGGCAAGGACTCGACTCGTCAACTCGGCACTCGAATGCAGCCAGCTTCCACTTGAGACCTCGTTACCTTACTTTGAAAAGGTTCTAACTGCACTTGACCATGTTTTGAGATACGAGCGTTTGAAGTTTTATCTGATCATATTTTGTATTTCGAAGGAAAAAACGTATTTTTTATTAGCGAGTTAGCATATGTTTATATATATATATAAATATAACTTGTTTTTCATATAACTTATTTTAACGAAAGCCTTTATATTACAAAATTATGAGTATCTAAAGCTTTAATTATAACTGACAACGAAAGTTTGTTTGAAAAAGTTTTATCGGGTATTTCAATTTCATCAAACAAAATGTTCTGATTTTTGAAATATTTATTAATAATATATATTATCATGACTTATTGAACCATATAAGCTAACAATAATATTATAATACAACAGAATAATAATACATATATACTTTGAATGCTTGAACGAACTCAGCTAATTTTCGTCAATGACCACATCGATAAAACAATAGAAGTAAAGGGTAAAACACACACCAACCATCTAGTGAAGAATGTTCGACATGACATTAAAACCTTTTCAAAAAAAAATTTGATGTGTATGTTGTTTCTGTGAGATGATAATAAGCAGTTATATCGATTGAATGAACCGTATGAAACAATTTTATGAAAAAGATGTGTGGATAGAACTCCGGAATACTGCTAACTTCCTCATTGAACAATATATGACTCTGAAATCAACGTAGATGGTAGAATGTGGCTAATACAACATTTTCCAATCAAAAGGTCATTTTAGGCCAAAATGTCAGTTAGAACCTTTTCAAAATAAGGTAACGACCTGTCACATGCAGCCTTTTTACACGACTTAAAGCCTCTTATTTTTGCAACGTTCCGTGCAGGCTTTCACGTTTTAATACATCTGCTTTTAGACGCCACAGCTCTTGAAAGATCGGATAGGGTACGAATGGTGAAAATAATGTATTTCAATTCCTCTTGCCGTTTTCAAATATTTACGTATATTTTTTTGTAAATTCTAAATATTCTGTGTTTCAAAAAATAAAACACAATTCATTTGTACTACTTCCACATATTTATAATGATCAGAACTGGTTTCACTCAGCACGAGCATTACCAACTGATAAAAATACAATCATAACAGGCCTATTTATATAAAATCAAGGTATATAAAACAGATTTCAGATATAAAAATATGGTGGATGCTCATAGCTGCTCTGCGTTCTCCACTTAAGATGACTGTTTATTGTTAATATTAATTACATACTTAATATTTGATTGTTTTTAAATGGTTCACTATTTTTTTCTTATAATTTTCCCAATCGACTATTTGCTTAATGTCATTAAAAATTGTTGCTCACTTAATGGACTTTTAATGTTGCTATATTTGTGCTTTCAGATTAGTATTTATTGATTTGTAAAAGGCCCCTAACATTTTAATTGTAGACTTTTTTGGATGTATGTATAATTTGTTTGATAATCAGTAATTTCTTGTCTTAGTTCATCAACCATCTGTTTTGTGTACCTTAATTTTAACACTCAATTTTCTATATTATGTTTGTATTTTTATCAGTTGATAAAGCTCGTGATGAGCGAAAACGGTTCTGATCATTATAAACATGTGAAAGTAGTACAAACGAATTGTGTTTTTATTAATATAAAGTCTTTCCACCAAGAATTGACAGTTAACACCTTAAAAGTGAATATTCTGTGTGTTAGAGTTGTCACATTATAACCGGCTCTAGGATCACGGGATCAATACATATTACATACACAATGTGGGTATTTTACACAAAGCTTATCAGTGTAAAAAAGGGTAAAGTTATAAAGCGAATACTCATGAATTTGATAGACGTATTACAGGGTTTTATCAGATAAGGAACTGGGCATTGATTTTGCATCGCCGCAAGTCTTCTTTACAATGTAAATCCGAGTGAGCATTCCGATCCCTCTGCCATTTAATATAAATCTTGTCAACTTTTGTTGGCTGAGAGTTTTTGAACGTGCCATGATGAGTCAGTTGTCAGACCGAATGAAGATACTGTATCTGGAATGAAAACGCAGAAGTAAATAAGTTGCTGATGAATAATCAATACATGATTAAACGCAATAATACACAATTATCTATATTTCAAAAAAACGTCTTCAGAATGTAGCAATGTAAGTAATTCAAAGCAATTCTGCAATATCACCGTGAACTTTGATTATTTTATGTTTTGAAAAAGTAATTACTTAGGTTAAAACTCGCAGGTTATGTTTCATATCAATATTATGTCTTTTTGACTCTAAGTGTTGTTTTTACTTAGGTACGGCGGCAGTATTATCTTACTCGGCTATGCGGCCTAATTTTTTTTTATCCAGAATTGACATTTTCAATGATTGATGTCTCCATAATATATTGTAGATATAGTCATATTCAAACCTCTTGAACAATTACATTCTAAAAATGAATGACTTCACATTATTTTCTTTTTTATTTATCTAGCAAATCATCAATATATACAATGCAAATTTACAAATAATATTTATCAAGCGCTGACTGATTAAAACAGACAACTTACGGTCAACGACCGTATAAATGGACAACCATAGAAAATTACCACAGGATTCTGTCTTCGCACCCCGAACTGAAGACATCTCTCCAAATCCACCTAGTCGTCACATTAAAATACCATCAAATACCTAAAGATAGATCTCGTTAATTATACAACATTTGGAATCGAATTCCTAAATATAACATTTTTAAAAAAATCTGCCATTAAAACAGCCAATGCGCCGGATATTTTGATATTTACAAACCACGTGGTAAACTCAAAATCTATATTTTATATTGACAACAAACCCACCTGAGCACTAGGGTTGATGCTCTTACCACTAGACCAGGGGATCCCAACCAGTGGGGAGTTGCTACCGCTTATTAATAAGTTTTCAATATTAAATCAATACATATTTGGTTTTGTAGTTAAACTATCGTGAGAAGTAGATGTCTGCACGGGTCGAAATTTCATAAAATTAGCCGGTTCGAGCCCGAGTTTCAATATCCCACTTGTCACCCGAACCCAACCCAAAGCCTAGATACATTTTCCTCGGCTCGAAACAAGCACGTTTTTTTTCAATAATGAAGTTTATTTATAGTTTTCAAATAGTATTTTTTATTATTTTCATATTTCCAACGATATTAATATGGCACATGGGAAACAAATGCTTTATTGCTGACTCATGACTCGAACATAATCCAGAATATTTTTCTTGAAATTAAAATCCTTACCCGGTCCCGACCGAGCCCGAATCTGAATTGTCTTAACCTGGCTCACGGGCCAAGCCCATGCCTCTTTTGGGAACTGAGGGATTAAATATTGAACATTGGTGAAAAATAAAGGGAATGGAATGCAAGAACGGTTGTTAGCCTCTGTACTAGAACACAGAGGCCTACTTAATTAGATGTACGCTATAAAAGGTTATCTTATATAATAGAGATATATAAAATATATGTATACTGTACAGGTATATTTTAATTTAAAATGAATTGTTTGCATAACAATACGTCTGTTTATAATGTAATTATTTTGCCATAACAGCACAGTATTATTCAAGTGGTGGGGAATTAAAAGTTTATTTCGCATGAAACCTCTCGAGGGATATTAATTTGTTTTCTAAATGAAATTTGTTTCGGAATGGACTGAAATCTGACGTAGTTACCTAACGAATTGTATATACTTTGGGATTAGGTTTAATCCAATTCAAGCCCCGTGGTTCGTTAAATAAGATATTTAAATGCGATGACAACATATTAGGCTATAATCCATATATAATTTGTGGATAAGAAGCTTCATAATCCCCTTAACTCTTACCGCTTTTACAATATTTCGCTAATTTTTGTCAATAATTAATTACCTGCCTAATAAATAAAACTCATCAATTAAAAAACCATAGAGACAACCTTACAATTGTACAAAATAATTATGTATCGTTATGTAGTGTCTAATTGCAACCTTTGTCGGTAGATGTCTACTCAGTTAGCTGTCAAATTAACAAATAATACGAAAATGGCTGCCGTGCTTTGTAGTTGATTGTTCTATAAATACTTAGTAACTAATTTATATCTTTAGTTCATATCAAAAATACGTTATTGGGTGAAAACCTTAATGTCCACAAAGACAAAAAGATACTTTTGATAGTAATTACGTAAATTTATTCGTGTCTATAAAAATATAACGAGAATTAGTTAGAAAATGTCGATGGGAAGATTATCGGAAAATTTAGTTTATTTTAGATTAAAAAATGTTACATCTACATTTGCCAAACATTTACTCTTAGAGATTTATTCGTTCAATGTGGATGAAGGTTTTAAAATATTGCATCAAAACATGGATGATCATAGATAATATTATTAGGAAATTTGAGAAATAAACAGGGTACAACTAAATAGTTTGACAGTTAAGTTGAATCACCTTAACCAGTGATGTGCGGCTTCGCACCGCCTCTGCTGAAACGGTTACTAAAATAATTTTGGTTCAGAGAGCTGGTTCTTAAAATACGGATTTTTTTAATTATCGTAATTCCGAGATCGAATTTTTACACTATCACAATACTTGGTTAAAGTTTAGAATGAAAATCAAAACACTATTTACAATGAATTTATGTAATGTTTAAATTATGTCATGTAAATAAGTAATTTTGTAATGTATGATAATTTATTTCTTTTATTTAAAATTTTTCCTTTTTAATTTGAAAAAAAAAATGTATAAAAGTTGGGGGTTGATGTTTACCAAGGTGCGAGCTGGTTGACAGAATTTTAGCAGCACATCATTGATCTCAACTTCCGCTTATTGTATCCTTTACGTGAAATGATTGCTGTACTAGAATAATGTATGTTCGTAAAATAATCATAGATTACTCCAGCAATCAAAAGAATTCAATTCTTGCAATAAGTGTGTCATCTGATATTTACCCTACTCGAATGCCTGAATATGCCGAAAGGTTCTTAGACGATAGTGACAAAACATATGGAAATATACAACATTTTACAGTTCGTAGAATAATATTCTGTTAAAATAATTCCAAGATAGTGTTAAACTTGAAGTCAATATCCTCGATACGATTTGTAATCTGATATCTAACAGATTATGGGTAACGTTGGGCTAAGATAAATTTAGAAATCTTGCGTAGGTGGAAACAAACATCAGTCTTAGTCAGCGATCGGAAACGATACTATTTCAAACGGACGACAAGAGAGGAACTTAATTTATTCCGTATCCCCAAGACATGTCTATACGTAGGGATTCCATTATAATATTATATTGTACAAGCTGCCTAGTTTTACTCTCTATAGTATCGACTATTAATTAGAATAGGACAATATTTGGTGATAACAAAATAATCTTTACTTAGCTGTCAATCTGTCATCCGTTTTAATCGAACACAATTATATTAGAATTACATAATCGATGTTCTTTTGTTTATAATATTTGACAATTATTCACTAAACATGTTTCATTTGTTTATTATTATGAGCCATTTTTCTTTGTCATATCTGTATCAATTACCGTGCGCCGTAGCTCAATAAATAACGTCGCTTATTATCTACAATTAGGTGAGAAGACCCGAATCGAAGAGAGGCGAATGGCTGGTTATCGAACGTCCTGGAAGGGCTGGGATCTCAAACAAACACCATTTCAAATCCGGTTCAACACTTATTTATTTTTAATCGAAGATGTAGTGGTTTACAATACACAAATATAATATTAATACCTAAAATTGATTCTACATTTACATTTACTTTAAACATGAATTTACTTTAAGTTATAATGTAAGTGACACGAAAAACTATTTTAAATTAAGTCCAATTCAAAAAAACACAAACAATTCACAATGTCACCAATGCGGGCCACGAGGCGGCTAGCCCGTAATCGACTACGAACACATAACATCAAAAGGACTGCCGCATCGTCGGAGCCACTTCTTTTCGTCAAAAATGGACTCGTCCAGCGAATGTGCCCGCCGGCTATTGAACGAGCGCCCTTCGCGACAAGAGTCGAGACGATTTCTCCGAATCATTGTCGTTACCGCTGGGCGATTTCAGTTATGGACCCTAATGAAACTTAAACTTAACAAAAAAACCAGGGTGTGTCACAGGATTATTAAAAAAGAGAAAATTAAACAAAGGGTTTAGTTACAAACGGCTACATAGAAAAATATGAGACCAAATGTACGTCAATATATCGTCGGCCAAATTGCAAAAGGCGATAAATCGAAAGGTGGCTGGTTTGAGTTATGAATGCAATATGATTTTAAGATGGCCTATCGTCAAGAAAAAACAAGCTCAGCGATATTCCATATATTTTTTACGTAATTCAAAGAAATCCATGTGAATCAAGTCAATTTCGTTCACAATTATTAGTGCCAAATACTATAATTAATATTACAAAAAAACTCTTACAATTAAATCGAATTCGTAGTTGAATAACGGATCTCATAAAGTGGTTAGTTGAACAAACAATGGTTAAGGGTATGTAAATATTTAGAAAGACTTAAATTTCTTGACCTTATTAAAAGTCGATTATCTCAAAACAAGGTTTTTTGACTTAACGCCTTTTAAGAATCTTTTATTCGACCTGTTTAATTACAGATATTTTAGCATTGTTGAAATAGACCTTCCCAGCTTACGGTCGACGGCTAGTGAGAAATTATTATTGCATGTTTCAGAGTGCTAGGTAGTTCGGCTTCTATGATGTTCAATCGCGTTCTCTCCAGTGTTGGTAGCTCCTCGTTGTTTTCAATCGTATTTATTCGTTTCCCCACAGCCTTCTTCTGCCAATATACTAACGAATGTTTGTTTGTAATGGGCATGCTATTCGCATGAGCACAATACATAACATAAAATAAATGTTTTAATCGTTTTATTTTAATATTATTAGCTGATAAAGCTTTACGTTATGTCAATATAGAGATTGTGGAATTGCTACACAGTTGTCTGGCAACGTACCCGATCGGGGACGTTACGTTACGTATAATTGTGTAACATCGAGCCGGTTAATTATACTAAAATAATTTTAAAAAATGTAATCATGATTGATTCCATATTAAATGTGTGAAAGCCAACAATCGGGGCTTCAATCCCTTGACACAACTAAGTATGCAACTTCAAGAACGAAGCTCAAAAACATTTACCAACAATTGTCGTGCAATGTTCATCATTAATTATTCGACCGCACCCGTACAATTTTTCTTGCTGGAAATGTCACATTTGAAATTCGAATGATAGAAACACGCTCCTGTGATATTAAATTTAACCTGACCGAAAGGCCAAAGGTTTACCGCCCTTTGTCTAATCCAAACAACCCCTCGCAATAATATAAGGCTTATCTCGTGAGGGAAATGAGAGGTTTGAATCTGCCAATCGATTCCCCAGTTGGGTAACTACCAAAAATAGCTCGTTGTTTACTGCACACCCTGCCTACCCTTGTTTCCGCCATCTGCGATGATTTAGAATTTAGATCCCATAAATTATTAGTGAATGTCTGTTGGTTATGCTTCGAATATCTATCAAATGAAGTCATGCGATGATTATTCCTACATCATTTGCGCAAACACCTAAGAATTCTCCAGTTCAGGGTTTCCCAAACTTTTTCTGCAATGGAACACTTCGCAAAACCCGAAATTTTAACGGAACACTTAGCTTATTTTTAGGTTGGGTAATTCCTTCTAGTAAAAAGTAAAAAAAAAATATTATTACAAACACATCATTTATTTTTATTTATTATTTTTAAATATAACTTAAATATTTTTTTTTCATGTCCTCTCCCACCGTGGAGTATATGGTCTCCTTAATGGAGGTATCTCAACCGAAGTTTTTCTACGAGAACTGCTTGTTACTCAGTAGCTCAATCTCTCTTTTTCGAAGAGACTAGGGATAGAAGGATAAGGCTAGGACAAGACTATTGTAATACAAGACTATATTGAAAGATCAATTTATGAAAACTGTCCGCACCGAGAATTGAACCCGAGATATCCGTTACGGTAACCAACGACGTTATCAACTGTGCCACGGAGCCGAAAATATAATAAACTCATAAAAATATGAATAAATAAAGCACTTAATGATTTTGAGTCCTTGAATTGCATATCTTCTTGATATCAGACATCAGGCACAATATTGGTAAGTTCCATTCTAATGTCTGGTGTGGCGTCGAGCCAGTTCCTGCACTTTGACTTCGTTGAAGCGTAATAAGAAAATCCCACATCGCATAAATATTTTTATGAAAATTTAATTCAATTATATTTTCGAAAAATATACACCCAATCCTGTTCGACGCAATATATTGGTTCCAGGAGATGATGCGTAGAATAAAAACACGTAAAAAATTACAACAACCTATTGTAATATCAACCACACTCCATCTCTTTCATGCGCACGTTGTAAGAAAATATGGTAATCCGCCTGTATCTAGATACTTGACGTCATAATCATCAGTGAAGATTGATCATCACGCAAAACATAGTTTGGGAAACCCTGCTCCAGTTGATATGATAGAAATGTAATAAAAAATCTAAAACTGACTAATAAGATGCAGTGACCAATTTTCTCAAAATATTCTCCTAATATATATCGACCGTGGAAAGGAAAAAGGACGTAACCCACACACAAAAATATTGTGTATAGCCCAAACAAAACGTGTATTAAATTGTATACATTGTGATTATCGAAAAAAATATATTTTGAAAAGACGGAGGGATAAGTCCTTTTGCCTTTCTGTAGTCAATATATTATAATTATATTCATTTATAAATATAGTGTATTAGCACGTTTTGTATGAGATATACAAAATACTTTTGGTGCGGGTTACCTCCTTTTTCCTTTCCACGGTCGATATTATAATTGTTGTGAATCTCAATATATTTGAATTATAAATACTAAATAATCCAAAATTGGGAACACCCGAGTAGATGATTTTTTAGGCCATTTTCTTTCTCAATGTTAAACATGTGGACTACCAATGGATTTATTGAATTGGCATTTACTTTTGTAGAACACCAGTATAATAGGAAAGAATGTCAAAGTATTTAGTTCTACAAAATGTTTTATGTTCAGTTATTTCGGCTTAAGGCCCTATAGTAGGTTTTTCTGTCATTTCGCGAAAATCGTTAATCGTTTTGCGTCGTCTAGAAAATATAAAACGTCCAAATATTTTTTTTTCTTTTAATAATTGCATTGTCAAAGTACTTGTTTACACTATTGCACTTTTATTTAAATGACAATAGTAAAGTTTTCAAAGCCTTTCTAGCAAAGAGTTGACACCTGTTTTTCAGAAATGCTTTTATTTGCTTTACGCCGTAACTAGATTAGGGTTTATTGTAGGTTATCGAGATTTGATGTCCGAGACAAAATCGTAGAAAAAAGTATTTTACAGAAAGTGATTCAAAGGGAATTTTCAATTTATTGAATATGACGATTTTATAAAGATTTTTGAAATGTACCAACAAGTTCGTTTTCTCGCACTTTTTCAGACTGATATTTAAAATAGAACTATAATTAATATTGTTTTTTTTTTAAATAAGGCAAAAAAAAATTCCATTATATACGTTTTTTAACAAATAAATCTCAAAAAATTAATAAGAGTAATAATTAGTAATCATTTTTCGGGAATACGTTTTCCGTCATCTACCTCGACACCATTTAGATTATATTTAAATAGTAAATATATAATAGGTGGGTATCCTCTTAACGCCTTTTATTTCAACATAAGTTTTCTATGAGAATTTATTTCTATGAGAGTGAATTGAGTGTTAAATGTTGCTACCAAATAAATTCTGGCCTCTATGGGCTAATGCCAATACCCAAATACCTAAGTTACGACTTCAATCCCTAAAACCCCAGTCTTATAAAAATATGATGTTATTCCGATGAGTTGTCAACATTTGGAACTAAGTCAATAGTGGGGGACCTGCGGCCTTCTAAGTCGGCAAGTGCAACTTTTTGACTGAAACCAAAATTATCATTTATTTCGTTTATAAAATAGTGTACAAACATTTGAGTCCGCTAATTGAAGTTTCTTGAATACGATATTTCGGCATGAAAAAGTTCCCGAAGCCTAGACTTAATTACTAAAATAATAATCTATAGATGTTGTAGTAACGAAATGTTTCCTTGGAAATACTTGGAAATTGAAAAAAAACCGCAAATACTAAATTCTCTATGGAAATATTCTCAGGAAAATTTTTTTCAAAATTGATTGCATCAATTTTGCGTCAAACGTTAATTTAGCGCCAAAGCAAAAGCGCGGCCATTCCTAAAAGCTTTACAAATTTGATAAAACAAGGTAAAAATATATTGTGCACAATATTTTGCATTCTATGGAGAAAAAATTATTTTTTATAATAAAAAAATAGCAGGAATTTGTAAAATATATAATAGCTAGTACACACCTACATATATTTTTTCCATGTCCGCTCCCAACGTGGAGCATATGGCCTCCTAATGGAGTTATCTCAACATAACTTTTCTATGAGAACTGCTTGTTACTCAGTTTCTCAACCTCTCTTTTTGTTAGTAAGGACAGAAGGATAGGGCTAGGACAGAACTAGTGGTTAGCTAATCGCTCTCGTTACGCCTCGTGAGGATCGGATGCATGAGAGGGAGTTTTTAGACATCACAAACACTCAGACTACGAACAGGAATTCATACATCGATTGTACGATCAATTTATGAAAACTGTCCGCACCGGGAATTGAACGGGAGACATCCGTAACCGTAGCCAACGCTACCAGCTGCGCCACGGACGCCTACATAATTAGAGGATTTAAATTGTTTTTATTTAACCATTTCCACTCTTAATGTCAGCATAATGGACTTATAATGGAGCTAATATTAACAGAAGTGTTTTGTACGATAACTTCTTATTACTCAGTTGCTCGACCTGTCTTTTTTCGAAATTAGAAATATGGGCTAGGGCAGGACTAGTTAGTTCTCTCGCTAATCCCTGTTTTTAGGACCGAATGGGTGGTAATGAGTTTTAGGCACCATATAATTCCTTGACTTCGAACAAAAATCAATAAAACAATTGAAAAACTAACTTTCCGTACTGACTTTCGAAGCCGCGAGTACCGCAACCGAAACCAATCCGTTGACCACTCGACCACGGACAGATATGAAAGAGCCTTCATAAGGCGCATTCAATCAATAAAGTTTCTTTACTATATTACATTACAGCATTATTATACAGATTCTGTCTGACAGTTCAGATTTTTTTAATTTCCACTTAGACACCAACAATAATACCACTAATAAAAATATTAATTACATAAAAACGTATTACTTTTGCATATTTTTCAACTTTAGGGTTTTATAGAGAATTTTCGTTTTTCCAGACAATAGTAATTAAAAAAGAGAACGTATTTTTAAAAAATAACTCTTTACATTAATTTTTTCTGACGAAAAAATAAATTGTGAAATCGAATACAAATTCTAAAGGTAGATAGATCTCTTTGGTAAACCGTGACAGCCTTGGAATTCCCGATCGGCTCGTAAAAGCTCTTCGAGGTTTTATTATTCAATATATAATTAGATTGAAAAGCTTTCAAACGTTGTATCAAGCTTTGAAAGTTTATATAGTTTTGATGCAATAAAAAGACATTTAATAATCTCATATAAATTCAGCCATAAATATAAACTTCTATTCTTTATGTCAATACGAGGATAATTAATAGTATTTATTCATAGTTTCAAACGTAGAGCAATGGTAGAGAAATGTTTTGTTTTAGTTCTATAAATCTATGTAATGCCTTTCCACAAAAAATTGACAGTTAATAGAAGATATAACTTATTCCACTGACATTGTTACTAAATGTGACACGTGTTTTGCTTCTTTAACAAGCATCTTCAGACTAACTATATATAGATATAGTTTATCTGAAGACACCTGTCACAGAAGATACACTTATCGCATTAAATAACACAGTCAGTACAATAACCAAGTTGTCAATTTAAATTTTATATTAACATTTAATGTATATTTTTTTATCATGTTGTGATTGAAAGTAATTATCATCTGATTCAACCTGTGATTCAAATTGTCTCTACAAAATTATCATTCAACCGTGCTTTAGCAAAATTTGGGTGGCCAAAACAAGAGGGACATATTTAAGATGGCATTCCGTTGACACAATTGAAGTATAGTAAAATTGGCCCATGATATAAATATATTGATAAGTGAATAAATTGTATCTAACTTGGTACTTCACCAACTGCCGTCAGCGTGTTAAGCTGTTTATCATAATTCTATGACATTGTTTTAGAACAATCAACAGCGATCTAATCGGTCTGAAGGAGCATCACATTTTAGTAATAATATCAAAACCGATCACTACTAGGAATCCAGAGACCCTAGCGGAGACTTTCTGCAATTATTCCTAGATTCGCACTATAATAGTAGGGCTGCCAGGTGTCAACCTAACCTGCCAAGTGTCTAAAAATAAGCTTAGTAAGTTCTTCAAACATAAGCCAACATTACGAGCAGTTCTTGGTAAGAATTGAACTTTTTTTAATGATTCAGAGACAATCTTTCTCGTATGGGGTTTTTTCTTAAGTGTTTTCTCCACACAAAGCCTTCAGCTGACAGAATCTTTTTAGATAGGCTAGGACAGGATAGGTCAGTGAATCTCTCTCTCTCCGTTTCGTTTTTATGATCGGATGGTTGAAATGTAATTATAGATATTCATGTCTTTAAATATTAATCCATTAATAGATTGAAAAATCAATTTACTAAACTGTCCGACTGGGATTTGAACGCGAAACATCCGTACCCGAAGCCATCGACGTTGACCACTACAGCACAAACCCGACATCAGAGTATGTATGTAGTCAATTTTAACTTTGAATTTGATATTCCCAAGCATGACCGCACGGTCATGTAGCTGGGTGGTCAACGCCCTTGCGTGTTAGACTTTTCAGTTGTGAGGCCACGAATAAATTATTTCCCGCATTGATTTTTCTATCATTTTATGATTTTTTGTACAACGGCATGGAAGTGTGTGACGTTGATTTATCTTATCATTTAGCTTTAATCTGATACCAAAAACGAGGCGAAGGAAGAGTGATTAGTTAGATGCCTATCCTTTCCTAGCTTGATACATCTGTCTCTATCTCCGTCTACGATAAAGAGAAGTCGTGCGACTGAATTGCAATTAGCTATCGTAAAAACTATTTCTGCTGGGATAACCCATTAGGAGTATATGTCGTTCACATTAGGAGCGGACATTGCATTAAAATACATACATTCACAAGCCGATAGTTTAATATACCTTATCAATTTTGAATTCACTAGTTTCGCCACCAATTTTCAACAAATAAACTCGAATACGGTATTACTTCAGTTTCGAAATTGACCGCGTTGCAAAATTAGACGAGTCTGACTCTACTACTGTGCAATATGGCGCCACGTCATCCCCGACTAAGAGGGTCGTTTAAAAAACAATATCGACGAAAGAAAAAGGAAACTTTTGCACTTTGGGGCCAAGTGAAAAAAGTTTGTAGGGTTATCCGTATACGATAAGAAGGTATTGTTCAGTGTGCTTATTATGAAAATGTTACATAGATCGACCACTTTCGAAACACTTAAGAAATCTTTTCACCGTTAATAATATTAGACGGTAATAAAATTCGAATAAATTTGGATTATTGAGATTTTGTACACTTCCATGTATTTTGTCACTAACGACCCGGGTTTCGCCTTTCGGCATCTTCAGGCATTCGAGCACACGAATGGACTCGAACTGACTCAGTTCGAGTCCATTCGTGTGCTCGAATGCCTGAAGATGCCGAAAGGCGAAACCCGGGTCGTTAGTGACAAAATACATGGAAGTGTACAAAATCTCAATAATCCAAATTTAATATTGAAATTCCATCAAGCACCCTCAGTCGATGTCTTAAATTATACTTAAAATTCGAATAATTTAAGTATAAACACGTTTTATTGGAAAAGTGCAATATTAATTATTTTATAAAGACTTCGAGTGTACTCTATTCTCTAATTAGAAAATTGGCTTTACAGTGAACATACCAATGTCTAATAGAAACACTTTTGAGGTTTAAACCATGTCCACTAAATCGTAAACCATTTAAATATTCTATCTAAAATACAGATTAATTTCACGTTTATCATTACTAAATTGCGATGGATATTTTCTGAGAAGTCTTTTAGTGATATAATATAATCTAAATTAAGCTTTTTAGTTTGAAAGGAAAAACAGTAACACTAGAGATTTTCAACCACGAAGAGATCTTGCCACATTGATGACAATGATTAGTCGTCCAAGTAACAATTTAGTGTAAGACAAAAACCGATAATTAGTCATAAATTTACGAAAATCTCTACAGTTTACAAATCATTTAAAAACTTTTTTGTGCGATCTAAATTGATATATATTATATAAGTTATGTAGTGGTCGTGATTGGAGATTCAATACTAGTTAGTGTAAGGCAAACAATGACCGTTCCTCGTCGTAGCATTGCACCGTTGCCCGTACAAACGGCACAAACACGAAAGCTCAGATGACTACGCCATAAAACTTATATGTAAAGCTACGAGTTCTATATCTACGCGGAAACGGAAATATGGAGCGCATCGTGTAAACCTGGTTGCAAGTGCATCCGCTGCATCTGGTGACCTTATTGATTCAGATGCAGGCGAGATGAGTGACCCGCCGGGTGGTATTCGACCTCATTATCGTTATTACTGCATTGTTTTTTGTTAAGGGTAGACTTGTATTGTTTGAAAAGGTGTCGGGGTACTTTTAGTGTGTTCACAGGTTGATTATATACAATTAGTACATCTGTGTGTAAAAGGAAAAGGGATTGAAGTCGAGTAAATTGAAAAATGAGTTAAATATTCTAAAATAACTACAATACATACATGCCCATAATATAATAAAGAAGGGTCGAATAAATGCCGATGAATTGGTAAAATTCATGTTTAAACATCACAGTTTTCTCTTAAAAATCTCGTTTTTTCTCACCTGAAAACTATCAATTTTAGACTTAACGCCTCTTTCCTTTCGTACACATATATATACTGCATCGCTGCTCTGGAAGAAAACAATACATCGAAAACATTTCATATTGATATAATTTAAGACATCGACTGAGGGTGCTTAATGGAATTTCAATATCAAATTTGAATTATTGAGATTTTGAACACTTCCATGTATTTTGTCACTAACGACCCGGGTTTCGCCTTTCGGCATCTTCACTCATTCGATCGCACGAATGGACTCGAACTGACCATTCTTGCGTCCGAGTCCATTCGTGCGCTCGAATGCCTGAAGATGCCGAAAGGCGAAACCCGGGTCGTTAGTGACAAAATACATGGAAGTGTACAAAATCTCAATAATTTAAATTTCATATTGAGTTAGTTATACTAAAATGTTCCATATTTCAAAATCTACCGTATGGAAGAACACACTACTTTTTATAAACTATACTTTTACCTAGAAACAGTTTTGTAAAACAAACTAAATGAAAATGTTATAGTATTTCACACATTTGAAAAACGTCAAAATCCAATTACTCAAAATTAGTATTTTTCAGTTGGTGTTATCTTCCAGAACAACGACGATACATTAAGAATGTCCGCTCCGTTTGTGGAGAAAGTTTTTTTGGAGAGTGTAAAGATATAAGGATAGGGCTAAGATAGGACTAGTGGTTAACTAATCACTCTCTCTGCGACCTGTTATTGCAATTGGATGTGTGAGAGGTAACTTTAGACATTCATGCCTTCAAACAGAAATCCATAAATAGATTGAAAAATCAATGTATAAAACATACTCGGATGCGAAGCAGTGAGCACCGCAAACGAAGCCAATGACGTTGACCACTCGACCGCGAACCGGCTTATTAATAATTTAATACAAATACAATTTTTATATAATCAATTTTATATAAAACATAATTATAATGTTAACAATTCGTGTTTATTGATTTTGATTTTAATCAATGTCCAGAGAATAGATAATTTTTACGATTCTATTTGTTTGAAGATATTTCATGAAGATGCGGAACATGTAATAAAAAAGGTGGTATTTAGAAATGAATAGAAGCAAACATGTTATCTTATTCATACTCTCGTTATGATGGATATTTAAATGTATTGATAATTTGTCCCAACACTCAACCGAAATTACCAAAAATTAAATTAAGTATATATTTTAACTCATAATGATTAATAGAAAATCACAGTAAGCCACTAGTTCACTTATATATAAATATAAAAATTGTCGAGAATCATTTCAGTACAGATTGAAACAGAGTAGTTCGTTTTCTCATTCTGGCACAGCTTTATTAACAGCAGGCAAAATGAGAAAACAAATGAACTGCAAAGAATCTAAAAAATGTCCAATTACACATCCAGAGAAAGGTGTAGTATAAATATTAAAACACAACAATTAATCCCCGCACTTTGCACATCGTCCGGGCTCGATTGGTTTATGAATAACCTAAAATTAATCTGCACTTTTATTGTATTATCTCAAATACATCCAATACGAGTTAATTACCTCTATCCGATGTACCGCTATAAGCTTACTTTCTCTAAACCTTGCAAGCTGCTCTGTTGTATTGATTGCATTTGAGATTGCAGTTGTTGAGAACTTAAAAGTAGGGATTGCAAAACCACTAAACCCCGAAGCTGGGATTCCGGTATTTGGAAATATCGGTATTAAAGACACAGAAAAAAATGTATTTATATATAAAAGTTTTGATATACTTGTAGCCGAGTGTTCAGTGTCGCCTTATTGAGTCGATGTGTTCGAATCTCATTACGAGCAATTTCATAAATAGATTTTTCAATCGATTTATAGATTTCCATGATATGGACTCTGTGATGTTTCAAATAACCTTCCTTCTCCTCCATTAGATCCTTAGAATCTTGGCGTAACGAGAGCGATAAACTATGTATAATATTTCGTCACTAACGACCCGGGTTTCACCTTTTGGCATCTTCAGGCACTCGTGTGCTTGAATTCCTGAAGATGCCGAACCGCTAAACCCTGGTCGTTAGTGACGAAATACATGGAACTGTACAAAATCTCAACAATTCAAATTAGATCGAATAATAGTCGATTCTCATAGAAAACCTTATGTCGAGAGACTCCATTACTACTTATTAGATTTTATATTCTCCGCACGGGCTTGGTTGAAATATGATATATGTATATTCAGTTGCGTTGTGCAGTGGTCAACGTCATTGGCTTGGGTTACATATCTCACGGGTTCAAATGCCAGTGTGGACAGTTTCGTAAATTGATTTGTGAGATGTAGCGAGAGTGAAAAGCTAACCACATGTCCCAGCCCTATCCTCTTATTCCTACTTGCTTCCATTAGAAGTTCATTTGCTTCACATTGGAAGCGGGTTGAGGAATTGCTTGTAGACAGGGACTGACCGTAAAGTTGGAGCGGTAGCTAACCAGGCTCGAAGTATATACGGACTTGTTCGTTCGATCGTGTGTGACAGAGTATTGACGTATATTTTTATCGTAAGGTGGCACTGTGTCCGTGGGGCAGTTGGTAGCAGCGTTGGCTACGGCTACGGACGTCTCAGGTTGAATTCCCGGTGCGGACAGCTTTCATAAATTGATCTCTATCGATTTATGGATTTTTGTTCGTAGTCAGAGTGTTTGTGATATCTCACCCACCCATCCAATCCTCTTATAGAAAGCGATTAGCTAACCACTAATCCTGTCCCAGCTTTATCCTTCTAACCCTATTCTCTTCAAAAAAAGAGAGTTTGATCAACTGAGTAACAAACAGTTCTCATAGAAAAATTATCTTGAGATACCTCCATTAGAAGACCATATGCTCCACGTTGGGAGCGGACATGGAATAAAATCACTGTATCTATACTTCCTTTTTAGTGTTCTCTGTGTTGCTACTCGTATTAAATAATTGCCTTCACTGGTATAGAAAAAAAATGTTATTTCCAATACCGGTATGTAGCGTAAAATACCGGAATCGATATATTCCGACAGTTTTGCCATTCCTAGTCGAAACTAATAATTATTATGCAAGTCAGTAAGCAAACGCGAACGCATCGCAAACAGTAATGGCGTCCCGTGTTCAAACAGTGTTGCTTGTAATTTGCAAAGCTCTTTCGATACGAAGCATTTACTGCTGAGGAAATTGCGTCACCCCGACTTAGAGCTCTGGCGCAAGTAATCGATCAGGACTGATAGGGTTGATTTATTTGCTCTAACTAATACGATACCGTACTGGAACATGCTGTTTTTTTAACAAATTTGCTATATAATAGGGTAAAAGTAACAAACTATTCAGTTCCACAAGAATTTAATCAGTTTGTTGATAGCTACTTCAGCTTCACGCAATCATCAGAACTGTGCTTAAGCTGTCTTAATCTGTCTGTCGGTCATAACTACTCCTCCAAAACGTTGTACAGTAGCGACGTGAAATTTGGCACATGTCACAATGGCTGCCATTTACAGGTCAATTGAGTGACTATATTTTTTGTGGTTGGTACAACAGGTATGGAACGGTGATATTTTAAATTTCAACATTAACGAGTCAACGTTTAAGCCAGTGCTTCCCAAAAATTTTCATTCCACCACCCACAAAATTTGCAAGAAATGAACCACGGCCCCCTACCCCGAAAATTAAATTTATTGAGTTATCAAAAGCTTTCTTTGACACAATATATATAATATACTTAAACATGCATATGCATTGTATAATCTTTCAAAGAGAATTTTTTAATAACAACACAAATAATGTGTTCTTATATTTTTTTTTCCATGTCGGCTCCCAATATGGAGCGTATGGTCTCCTAATGGAGGTATATTAACAGGATTTTTCTACGAGAACTGCTTGTTACTCAGTTGCTCAACCTCTCTTTTTTTCGAAGAGAGTAGGGATAGAAGGAAAGGGCTAGGACAGGACTAGTGGTTAGCTAATCGCTCTCGCTACGCCCCGTGAGGATGAGGTGGGTGGGAGTGAGAACTCAGACTACCAACAGAAATCCATAAATTGATTGAAAAATCAATCTATGAAAACTGTTCGCACCGGGAATTGAACCCGAGACATCCGTAACCGTAGCCAGCAACGCTACCAACTGTGCCACGGACGCCGACAACATACATATATACACGTGTAAAAGAGAAAAAATGCATAATTAAATACATTTGCTTCTGCGGCACATAGTTTGGGAAGCACTGGTTTAAATGATCTAATATAAGCGTCTTCTTTCTTAGGCAAAGCTGGATAAAAAATACGACTTCTATATATACTCAAAATACTTATACTATAAGTATTTTAAAATAATAGTGTAGAGCATCAACAAAAAGTTTTAATATATGTAAACATAAATGCAAAATAATTCATAAATTCGTTTGCAACGATCCTTTCAATGAAGAATAATCCTTGGTTGATATTATTCTGACAAATAGAAGAAGGAATGAACACGTCTATTTTTCTCGTCGTTTTTTTCAGCTTTATCGTTAGCTTCGACTTCTTTAAATCCATTTACTGATATAACAGTCTCAAATTTCGTTTAAGACAAAATAAAATTAAAGCGCAGATTCTCGAACCGATGCTTGCGTCAAAAGTTGCCATCGCTTGGTCTATCGTCTAGTCGCCCAATGAACCTGTCTTTTTTCTAATTAAGTTTGTCTCATTTTTACAGACACTTTCATTTCGCGATGAAATCGATAAAGTTATAAAGAAAGTTATAATGTGTTTTATATAACTGGCTAGACAAGTTTATGTTTATTATATTACAGGTAAAGGCGAAGTTTATCGATGCAAGGCCGCATTATAATTAACAACGAGCCGCCAAGTTATTTTATAGATGTAATTCAGTATCATTAAAAGTAAATTGAGCAGATACAACATCAATAAAAACTTAATGAAACAACTGAAACTTTTTTACATCTTGCATATTTTTTTATTCGTTTATGTAACTTTAGTAGCTTAGATTCCTAAAATTGATGTTAAATGTTCATCAATGTTATATTCTAAGGAGTTTTTAATTATTTAAACCTTTGCTTATAAATGAGCTTTCGAGAGGTGAAGTGGACCATGTGATAAAATGATGAAACTTGTTTATTGAAATTTTTAATTTAATGAACTTAGATTACGGTCAATCTGGGTAACTTTGGCCCAGTTCTGAGGGTTTTTTTTGTATATGTATGGTTCGCCATTGCATTTATGTGTGGTATTGTTCTACATAAAAATTTACTAATGTCTTGAAATGAAATTTAATTAACATAAATAGATTTATTGCTAAAATTGATATAGATAAAACAAGGTGGGCCAAAGTTCGCAACCAATTTGGGTAACTTTGGCCAACGATACAAATAATCACTGTAATTACTATAAATTCAGTCGTTTTAAAGTCTTGGAGATTTTTCTTTGTGCTTTCATATATTCCGTACATAATTGAGATGGGAAAAAATACACAGCATTTGGTTTATATGTTAGTAATACAAATTTAAAATATGGCTAATCCAATTTATTTCAAGATAAGGTTTTAAATTGTGTTTTATCATTCCAAGCTGACAGCTTATAAATTCGACAATAAAACAAATTAAGCTGCAAATTAGTTCAAATTTTTTACCACCAGAAGTAACTCAATACCTTTGCTTAGCTAAAAAATATTCATATGCATTAGTATTATTATGGTATTATAACAGCACCTTTTTCCATGTAGTGTGGCAATCTTAGACCGATGGGCAAACTTACCCAAATTAATGGTAATTTACACTTTATTTAATTTAACTTCTTACGTAATAAAATACTTTTTCAGCCTGTATTAACTTAGCTCACTTCACGTTTATGATACTTTATGACATGTAGAATACCAAAACACACCTCACTCATATTTTTTCGGAAGTATCCTGACTAGTAGGCTGAATTTACTTCTCATTGGCTCAAATGAACTGTGAGAACGGTGGCAAAACAACGTTTCACTGCTGGAGTCTTGAAATAGTAGCGAGCATTCCGTCAATATGCATAACTCGGCATGGACGTAATATGCAAATTTATTTCAAATAATGAATTAATTGTTTTTGAAAAAATATTCGAAAAAATGAAGATTAAGTATATTTTCTATGAATTCGGCGGTAACTTTGTGGAAGTTCATTTTTAATATAAAATTAAAATCGATAACTTAGTGATAAACCAAGTGGAATAACTAAGTTATAAATTTTATATTAACTTGGTAGGTTAATATATACCTCACAACAAATTTATATTATAAAAACCATTTCTCAACAAAAATTCAGATTTATTCATTCATCAGGTAAAATTTTTCAATCATTTCTACATACCTTCTGTAGTACACTTAAGTTCAACATATTCTTTCATATTTAAAGATGCCAAATGGCAAAACCCGGTGCATAGATGACGAATCATACGACACCCATTTTAAATCCAGTCAGTTTTTTTTAACCGTTTCCGCTCCCAATCTGGAGCATATTCCCTCCTAATGGAGGTATCTAAACAATACTTTTTCTGCGAATACTGGTTGTTACTCAGTTGCGCACTTGTTCTTTTTCGAAGAGACTAGGGATAGAATGATAGTACTAGGACTGGAATGTAGCAAGCTAATCGCTCGCACTGCGCTCTGTTTTGAGGATCGGATGGGTGGCAGGGAATTTTAAACATCACAAACATCCATGCCTACAAAAATAAATCCGTAAATCGATTAAAAAATCAATTAATGAAACTGTCCTTATAGGGATTCGAGCTTGTGACATCCATAACTGTAGCCAACGACATTGACCACTGCACCACGGATACGATAATAGAATATATAATAGGGATATAAAGCTAGGACAGGACTAGCGATTCGCTCATCGCTCTCACTACAGTCCGTCATAGAGATCTGATGGATGGGAGGTAATTTAAAATATCACAAACATCCGTGCCTTGGAACAGAAATCGGTTAAAAAATCAATTTATGATTTTCAGCTGCCGATTCGAACCCGTGAGATCACAACATTATTTGCGTTGGCCATGGCAACATTTTTTTTTTTTTTTAATAAAACACAATTCATTTGTACTACTTACACATATTCATAATGATCAGGACCGGTTTCGCTCATCACGACCATTATCATCAGTTGATAACATAAAATACAGTGTCTTTCCACCGAGAATTGACAGTTAACACCTTAAAAGGACTGTTATCAATTAACTACAAATAAATCGTTGTCGATTTAAATATGCCCAGGTAGAGTGATATTAAAGTTACTTTGAATGTACAACAAATTCAATGCAATATAAAGCACCCGCCTTGGAAAAATAGCTCATCATCACCAAAGCAATCACTTTTTATCTTTCACGTTGCGCTCGTAAAGTGCCGAGATGTTGAATTCTTTTTACGGCTCGAGAATTAGGTCTCTACAGCATAGAGGTCTACGAGGAAAAAAATCTTTTCGGAGACACAAGCTTGCGATATTTTTTATGTCAATTATTCTAACTATGTACCATCCGTTTTACTATGATACAAACCATCTTTTGAATAGTTTATAGCCCCTTGTGTAATCTTTTTTGTTGTTTTATAATATAGACTAGTATTTATTTTACCCGACTTAACCAAGGATATACCGCGCTAACATTTAAACGCTGGCGTTATTACTGCTTAATTTGATGCAAGTTTAAGTTGAAAGTTGAAAATATAACGGTGGACCGTACCCCGGTAACACCAACAAAATATACTCCATCAATTAATAATAATGTTAAAAGTTGAAAATATCACCGTGGGCCTAAACGCGGCCACGCAGCAGTTTTAAAGACAATGCACACCCATTTCTGATTTGCGCGCACTCCTATACAAACTATTCATTTTTTGTTTGAATAAATCTTCTTTGTCTATGCGATTCATATGAAAATGTTGAAAATAAGCAAATCAACCGTTTTTTAACCTTATATAATAGTATAAATGAATAAATAATAATAATTTAAATTATCTAAAGCCTAAAGTAACGACAAAAACAGTAATTTCATTAAAAAATATGATAAAATTACACATTGATGTTTGTAAACAGTTTAAAATTATGCCACACATTTGTTGGTTTGGCCTACTAAGCCTTTGAATTTTCCACGCAGAGATCCTCTCGTATTTATCGAGATAGCCAATAGCCAACAAGGAAAAAACCAGCTTCTGGCTGATTTACACACTGATATTAAGTCTTTTCGACAAAAAAAATTGATCGTGGCTTTCCGCTTTCGGCAATACTCATCTGCGTGAAAAAACTATGGCGGGACGGATACCGTGCATGTCCGTACAGCTAGTGCGGGCCGTAGTTTGAAGACCCTAGTGTAAATGTAACTAGTCAAAAATTTGCAGTTTGGATTTGAGTATGAGAAAATTCTCAGAATACCGATATCTACCAGTTCCAAAATGGAACACGTGGTTATCTGTGGTTATTTTAGACTTATTACTTAAGATCCAAACTGTAACATCTACAAAAAATCATGTGGAAACCTCTGGAAACTCGTATTATCAATACAATAAAAATATGTTTATAATGTCTTAAGTATAATTATAATTTTTAAGCAATCCTAGAATTTCATTAAAATTTACAAAAATTACATGTACAGTAGAAGATTAAACCTGTCCAAAATCTTGTTTTCTAATTATCTCAGAACTATGCTTTTTGAGTTGTCACACTTTTTAATTAAGGTATTGATATATAATATGATAGTGCTAATTACCGTAACATAAATTAAGAATTATTTCGAAATTTTCAGCGCTGTCTGACAGACATTTTTGTTTTAACTTATGTATACAGTAAAAATCTCATTGGTTGAAAAAAATATACTGACAGATTTTAAAAATGAAAAAAAGCTTTTAAAAATGGCAATTTTTTATCGCTAATTAATCCTTCAACTAAATAGGTCAATGAAGTGACACAGAAGTAAATTAATTAAAATGAAAAATGTTTTAGCGGATAACGTATAAAACAAAACCAGTTCCCTACACCATATTATTTTTTTACATATTTATATCTGCAAACAACTGATAAACGAAATATTTAACTTTCATTTGTTTAGTCGGGTCCGTAGTACAGTAGTCAACGTCGTTGGCTTCAACTACGGTGCTCAATGGCCCGAATTCCAGTACGGACAGTTACATAAATTATTTTTTCAATCGATTTACGGATTTCTGTTATACGCATGGGTGCTAGTAATGTTTAAAAATTCTCACACACAAATAAACTGCTCTATAGCTCAAAATCTCATATTCGGAACGGGTGAAATCAATAGGTCAATAGTGCGAGATATCTCACAGATCATTTACCCTTAAATACATTGTGTAATGTAACTACATACATTTAAGACATCGACTGAGGGTGCTTGATGGAATTTCAATATCATTTCCAAAATTTATGATCCCCCATGTTTTTATGCAACAGTTTAACCCCATCATCCGCATTAAACGTATGGTTCTCCATTAGCAAGTGATTTGCGAATGTCGAAGTTTCTTTTTTTAATCTAAATGCAGCTAAATGGGGGATCATAAATTATTTTATCAAGAAATTTTGGAAATCAATAGAGCCCAGTTAAATTCCTTGCCAATTCTGAATGAGCAGCTGAACCTTCCTATTTCTCCGTTATTATATCCTATACGTTGAAACACCTAACAGATGTCACTAAACGTGGAATGATTGTATATATTTACCCTTTCGTCGAATTGCATCCCGTCGAAACCCACAATGCAATAATTGTAAAATCACTGGTAATTCTAAAAGAAGTTGGAAAGCGGCAATTCGCCACTCTGTTAATGTGTTGTTTACAAAATAAGGATTAAAGCGGTTCTCGAAATGTTAACTCAGGTATCAGTGTGGCTCCCAGACGTATAATATTTTATCTCGTAAATAATATTTGTCGTATTTGTATCTTCTATATAAACGTTAGACACTGTTTACTGTCTGTCAGTTCGAGTCCATTCGTGTGCTCGAATGCCTGAAGATGCCGAAAGGCGAAACCCGGGTCGTTAGTGACAAAATACATCGAAGTGTACAAAATCTCAATAATCCAAATTTGTAACTACATACATTGTATGATTATTAATATTTTACGTTCGATTTCAGTTCATTATCCATTGGTTATTAAACTCATTTAGTAATCAAATATGCAAATTCGAAATCTTCTGAACAAAAGAGCCCATCTTATGTATGTCTGCGGAGAAGATGGCTGCTCGCCTGCGATAAAACGAAGGCTTTAGTACCTGACTTACGCACCAGTTGTACACACAGTACACGGTAGAATCTTGCATTTTAAATTCAATTTTTTTGAATAAGTATCATACGTAATTTAAAAACAACCATAACATGTTTGTAAATCATATGACATCAAAAACAAACAATACAATCCATTATCACAAATGAAAGGTCTAGTAACTCTAGTAACATAATTCATAACCTCCAGCATATGCCAAAAATAAGTTATGAATCCAGCATTGTTCTTCGTGTTTACATCTACCATTTCAATTACAAAATATCTTTCTGAACTTACAAACTTACATCTAAAATGATTGTGAAAGTTTTGTTCATTTTAAAAACTCTAATTCCCTATAATTTTCTAAATTAATACTCTCCATTCCAGCCAATGAGATTGCAGCATTTTACTGTTTGTTTACATATCATGGTATAATCGTATGTTCCACAGTTTTATTTGCATAGTTTATATGCATTTGTAAATGTAGCATGAAAACGGTTTTTTTTTTGATTTGCCATAAATAAGCATTGACGGAGATTCTCATTTATTACCCATTAATTAATATAATCTTTCAAAATAGTGCCTAATTTAAAAACCGCGATTACTCCATAATATAGTTCAACGTACTCCACGAAACGAAACGCAAACAATGATTATTTCATTTTTCGTAATTTAACACAACGTTGTTATTGGTTTATTTTTAAAAAGAATTCCATTAACCCAATCTTTTGTTTCGTACTTCATGACAATATGGCCGCCCTACACAGATACGATAATATTATTCCTTCTCCATTAACTATAAATCAAAATATATTTACAACACTATTGATAAATAATCAAATTTGAAATACGCTTTGAAATCATTTACAGCTATATGATATTAATTGTATGTTTAACAGTAATTGATGTATAAATATAGTATTATGCGAAAGACTTACCATTTCTCAATTATATAGAATACCTAATTTATTTTATCAGAGGCTCACTTTTCAAAGCTTCTAATTTCAATAAAATTTAAATTCTGTGCTCATCAAAATTACTTCTTAAGAAATTTGCTCGACTGAGCGTGTATGATGAAGGCTAGGTTATATTTAAATATCTCTTTCACAATATATATACCACTTACAACAGATCTCACGTTTTGGTAGCACTTTTCTGATTTCACACAAAACTGCTGCTCTAAATTTCGACCACCCATTTTCATACCAATGTGCACACGCAGATATATGTTACTATTCCAATAGTCAATTAACAATTGGGTATATCTTATTGAAATCTGCACACGTTATTAATTAAAACTTTTTCAAACACACAACGCAGTCATTCCTTGAATTTAATTATCGCATCTCCTACATATTATTGTTATATCGTCGCTGTTCTGAAAGAAAACACTAAATCGAAAAAACGGCATATTGTGTTAGTTTCAATCAAGAAAAGACACACTTCAATTTATGCTTTTACTTAAAAACAGTTTTGTATTTTATAAACAAACAAAATAAAAAGGTATGGATTTTCAAACTTCAAAGTCCAATTACTCAAAACTTGTATTATTTAGTTAGTGTCTTCTTCCAGAACAACATTCAAAATATAATATAATCATTCACTGGCATTTAAAACTTACAACTGCAGCCCTTAAACAATCACATACATTTTGAAAAGCAATTGAAATATCAATCGTCAACTTGTTTCAGACTATTTGCATATTTAACGAACGTTGAAATGTTTTTACTGTGAAAAATGATTTCTCACAGACATTCTCTAATTTACATATTCAACATTTACCTTCGAGTTTTTTTATTGGTCGTGTAAAAATATTTATTGAAAATCGAGCTGTTGACTTCGGTGGTAAAGACAAAAATAGAAATTGTAAAATGGCTGCCTTAGCAACCGTTATTTTTGATTAAAATGCGAAACGAACCAATTAATAACAACTGTCAACAATACTCACGTAGACCTTTGATTATTTTGTTTTGTAAACATTATCCTATATTAAATGGAGCATTCAGAAGTTATATTTCAGCATTTTTGGCTGGTGAGAATTATTATTTCGACGTGAATTCTCATCAATTGTCGTTCGCCATGATGTTTCATAACCTACTGAATCCTTAAAAATGAGGCTTTATTTAATATACTTCTTAAATTAATATGTACACTTATATTATAAATTTTTCCTTTCCCAAAGTGCAGCATATGGCCTCCAAACAGAAGTATCTCAACAGAAGTTTTCTAAGAGAACTGATTGTTACTCAGCTGCTCAACTTCTATTTTTCGAAGAGATTAGGAATAGACGGAGAGGGCTAGGACAGGACCAGTGGTTAGCTAATCACTCTCGATAGATGGGAGAGAATTTTAGATATCATAAACATCAATATCCATAAATCGATTGAAAAATAAACTGTCCCAGCCGAGACTTGAACCCTAGACATATATAACCGTAACCAACGACGTTGACCACTGCACCACGGACCCAACAAACGTTATATTTAAACTTGTATACTTAAAATTAAATATACATAAAATTAATTGATGCGATTATTTTAACGTTTATTAAAATAACCAATTGAAAAAAAAAACAAAAAAAGAAAATAGAACTCTATTGAGTTCAGTTTATATTTATAATATACCTAAATCAATCACTTATATGTAGCTAGCGAAAGCCTTAATCATTTCATTACGTTTCTACCTGCTTCACTGATTTAACACTATCAATGTCTATTTCTATCCTACCATGGCAACTATTTTGTTTTACCGCGCTGTCATTTATATGTATACAACATAATAGATAGACGTTGCCACATCCCAATTACTTAATTGATATATTGTTTGTTCGCAGAGGAATCTCTGGAGACTTTGATCGAAGAAGTGGTGCGAGCTGGTAACCGAGGAGTTTCAGCGTCCAGGAACGCATCAGGGGAACCCAATTGGAGTTTTGGACAGTCTTTATTCTTCTCGAGCACTGTTGTAACAACCATTGGTAAGTTTTTAATATTTTTCTAAAAGTATTCTTCGAAATAACTAACAGTCGAAAAAATAGCATTTACCTACCTATTTATTCGTCAATTATTTTATCATTATGTACTGATCCATTTTACCAGAAAAAAAATCTACAATATCAAAAACTAGCGTTTATAAATTAATTATAATGCATCCTATGTTATGTATACTTTATGTGAGATGAGTTCGTAAAATAATCATAAATTACTCCAGCAATCAAAATAGTTGTTTATCTCTCATAATAATATGTTATCTGATGTTTTGCCAAACAAAACCCACCATGTCATATTTTTTTCCCAATTATGCTTACGTGATAATTGGGTCTTTTGATCGACCGTAATTGCAAAATCCAATGAGTTTGTAATTGTTTCTGCGATTATTTTTCCAATAAAGGTTAAAAGTCATTTTTATCAAATCAATATTAAAATTTATTCATATATCAATGGAGTTATTACACTACGAGATAATATTTTTTCACAACTTGTCTTTCATATAAATAATAATAATCAGGCCTTTTTTTGTCATGTAACGCGGTGGGACGGCGTTCCGGCACCTTTTATCATTGTATTTTTAATTTTTCAAATGTTGTATTCGTGTTTACATAATTACTATCCGTATTCATATAACTCTTCGTCAAAACTAACTTTTGGTTTGTCATTTATTTAAATGATATTTTAAATAAAATTCTTTAGTAAAAAGCTTGACAAGAAGTGAGTTCCGGCGTCTTTAAAAAAACGCCATGATATAAATTATCTACTAACTGTCAGTTAGAGTTCATCAATTTACTCGAATATCAAAAGACGAAACCTGGATTATTAGTGACGAAACGTGTGGAAATTTACAAAATTTGAACGATTCAAATTGAATTGTAATGCGTTAATTTTTAGTTATATTTAATAACAATATATAATCGTGGTATTGTTTGTATCATGTCTGCTGTAATCTAAGTAAAGCATATTATAGAATAATAATAGATTTTAAGGATAAATCGTTTATCTAATCAATCAACTATAAAAAAAGTACGATTAACATATGAGTTTAAAAGAACGGGTTATTATTATAAAACATAGTTAATACCTCGTTTCCAAAAGTGAACATTGTAAGATGGGATGAAAGTATCACAACAGAACCCCATGGATACAAAAATTTATGAATCTCAATTGAGCAATTGTAAGGGTTTAAGTGAACACTATTTAAATACATCAGTTACGTAATTAGAGTGCATGCAATGCGAGGGGGCTTCCAATATTTCGGCATTTTATAAAAGAGTTTAGTATTATTAACAGATTACGTAACAATCTTAAATATAAATATTGTTTATTAAATATAAAATATGATAATGGGCCCACTAACTGAAATACGAAGATTTAATTATGTGTATTTGCCACTAAGGGTAAGTCTAAGACGTTAATTTCCGATTTGTTAATCACTGAAATGTTTTAGTAATTTACTATAAACTAAATTTATAAAACGCAATAATTCACCATATAAAACAATACTTTTAAGCTAACCTAACCGTACTTTAAAATAACACCTTCTGGCACCTGGTCAAAAAACTGGGTTTCAAAGTAATATTTCCATTGAACAAACCCCGTTACAAAAATATGCTGCTCTAAATTTCACAAGTATCTAGAAACTTCTTGAAATAACTTTATATGAGAAAAGTTTACGACTACTTCTATGGTTAGGTAAGTCGGTAGTGTAGCTATCTACTTCTATGCATTATGCGAGATGCAGTTTACCCGCCATCGCTGCAGTGGCCATTTGCATTTTCAATAACAAAATGGAGTACCGTGTGAAAAGGGCGGAGTGAAGAACCAGTTTTCTGTATTTGAATATTTCTTATTCATCTTTTTATGGTAAGACACACACGGCTATTCCGTATTACTGAAACCTTTCAATTTAACCCAGCAATACATTAAACAAGAATTGGAAAATTCACATAAAATGGCTGCCATGTCACACTCGCTACTCGTTAGTGTATTCTTTAGCAGCCAGTATTGGGTTCGAGTGTTTGATCGTTCGTGTTATTTTACTGGTGTTTTAAACGTTTCTGACGTAGCGGTCCGTAATATTTTCAATCGATTATTTTTATATTATTACGCAATTCATTTTTTTAATTAATCGAGAAGGGAATGGGCCATATCTAAATCTAATAATTTAAAATAAAACTCTGTTAATATGCATACAACCAATTGATTTTAATAGCTTTGCTTAGGGACTAGAATTGGCCAAGATGGTGGCGAAATATATCTTTCAAGGATTTGAAGTCTTGCCCGCCCGCATAACCAATTATGACAGAAGTCCAAAAGCATTGACCACTCGCCTACGGTGCTGAAATAGTATAGCAATGTGCGTATTTAATAATAAAAAAGCGTTTTTCTGACAACGTTCTGATATTTTGTGAAACTTCGATGTTGTGAAAATATCAAACGATACCAACTGTAATTATCTCCAAGGAATTTTCAAGCCTCATTCTATATTACAGACAACACGCAATTTTCGTTATTTTCATTGACGTTTTCGCTACACCCTGCTGGGTAAACTTTTCTACCCTGAAGTAAATACACACTTGCTAATAGAAACAGCCTCCATGAGTACTTCTTTACGAGGCTACCCGGCTTACAGGCAAATTAAGAGGGAGTTTTTTTCACTTTGCAACTTCGCTAGCCTCGCATAATTACGTTGTTTTTCATCAGTTTTTTTTTTATATTACTTCAAATGAATACGATTACTTTAATGAGTAAATATTGTATAACTACTGAAGTTTAGTTGTCTATATTCTTTCATGTTATGGCGAGAAACGCCATTATGAAAGTATGTAATCATTGTATCTTTTTTCCCTAGGTTATGGTCACGTAACTCCGCTCTCACGGGCCGGCAAAATCTTCTGCATGGTGTACGCTGCAGCAGGCATTCCTCTCACCCTCGTCCTGTTGGCAGCGTTGGTGGAGCGCCTCCTGACACCAGCGACTGCCCTTCTTAGAGCCCTCAACGCGAGACTCGGACATCTTTATCAACCTTTTACTATTAGGCTACTGCATCTCTCTATTATCGGTGGGTAATGTTTTTGTTTAAATCTATTTATTTATCATTGTTACCGATTGTGACGAAGTGACATCACTGGACGATTTCTAAATATTTCGACAATTCATAGCTTCATATCCCCCTTGCATTATTTATTTGCATAATGTCATTTCAGTCAGTACTGAGTTATGTTTGCCATATTATCAAGTAATCAAATAGGTTTCTTTTACAAATGACCGCAGTGAATCGAAACATTGCTGACAGTCACTAAAAAGCAACATAATAAGTAATCGTATGTGCATTAATTTAAAAAATAATATTTTCATAACTATGCACGGAAGTATTATAGACAAATTTATCTTAAATGTGAGACAACATATATATTAAATGGCAAAAGGCAGTATTTACAAATGTAAGTAGTGGCAGTATTTACAAAATTCTGCATAATACACATAATTCACCTAATACAACCTTCTACTAGAAATAAGCTACGTTAGGTGTACAATATTTCAGTGGCATAAGGTAGTAAGTAAATTTTTTTAGTAATTGAAATAGTCCATATGTAATTTTAGGAACATTATTATAGCTTGGATAGTTGATACTAAGTAAATGTCATATTAACAATAGTGTTGAATGTAAAAATACCTTTAGAAGCTGAATTGAAATCTTAAAAGTAAATGGTCTTAGCCTAAAAATCAGATACGGCCCTATGCAAATTGCGGGAAGATGTCATATTTTGAACTTATTAGTAACTTCTACCATACTAACTTATTTGTTTATCGATTTTCAGTATCGATTCTCGCAATATTCTTCGTGGCAATACCAGCTTCCGTATTCAGCGTTTTGGAGCCGGAGTGGGATTACCTGGACTCGCTATATTATTGCTTCATCTCGCTGACGACTATCGGCCTCGGAGACTACATTCCGGGAGACACTCCTGACCAGCCCCTGCGTCCCCTTTACAAAGTAGCCACAACTTGTGAGTACGATCAATGGATCTCGAATTTATATTTTACCATATTCATTCGCCATGGTTTTCTTTAGCTTACGAAGTATTTAAACAAAGACTTATTTTATATCACATAAGCATATTGAAAATAAGTTTAGGGAATCGCTTTGTGATTCTTCCTTAGGATTGTATACTATCTAATGGTATCATTGAAACCAACTCAGATATTATATCCATGGATACAAATTCATTATTGATTGAAAATTCAATACATGTCCCCAAATATACAGCTGAGGATGTGACCCCCAGATCACAGATTCAACTTATAGAAGGATATGTATGTATTTATAGAAGTAAAAGGTAAAAGAAAACCATAGATTATTAAATTTCTTATATGTAATTGTAGTGACATCTATTGGTTAGAATAATTAATAAAAGCATTGAAATTTCTATGAAAATACCTTTCACTTTAATTCGCCAGGTGGTTTTGTAAAATAATAATTAGTAAAAAAAATGGTTAGCTTAAAATGAGAAGACGTATTCAATGTTTACTCATGTTTACAATGTGTATTCAATTCGTAATAATATTAATACTACCAACCATTTTCATCGTATGTTCTCAGTTGTCAGTTGTCAAAATAAATATGGCTTAATATACATAACAACGTTTTGATATATTTTTAAACTCATTTACAGTCTACTTGCTGGTTGGCCTGACATTTATGATGCTAACCCTGACGGTCTTCTACGATATCCCGCAACTGAACGTTGGAGTAGTCTTCGCCGAGCAGAGCATGCCATCCAGCTACGACCCTGAGAAGATGAGGCTCAGCGACGGTGCCATGATAGGGCCACAGTACACCGTCGGATCCCTAAGCATCCCGGGCCAGTTTGCTGCACAGTGTGACGATCCCACCTCTTCCACGCGCCGCTCCGTAGTCCGGGTGAAGCCCCACAGGGACGACAGCCCCAGCCCTGAAGACACCACCCCGGTGCACGCGAGGGATATCAGGGTCCACTAAACACCTATGGGAATCTCCCGAAAATATATTTGACGACCAAAAAGGCTATTCTGTAAATTTGTATATCTGGAGTAGAACTGTGATTGATCTAGTTTTTATCGTGACTTTATAATCTTTTACTGATAAAGTTGCCATTGATGAATTGTATACCACTCCAATTATCTCAATATTATTAGTTATCATGACATGAGTAAAATTGACACCATACTGGCATAAGTTGGTAATTAACAATTTCAACACAAATGTAAATGCTCAATTTCTTGTATATATCTATTCTCTGTCTGGAAGATATCAGTATGTGTATTTATTATACCAGTTTGGCAAAGAACAGCAATTAATTCTGTCACTTTTATTGCATATTTGTCGGCAGGCAGTTGTCCGCATCTATTAATCCTTTGAGTTTCGTCAGCTCGACATAAATCCATAATATTTTGATATTACAATAATTATTTGTAACATAAAATATCAAAGCCAGAGGCGCTTTGTTCTTAAAACTAAATGTTCATTTTCTGTTTACTTAGAACTGTCAATTTGTTGTTTATCAACTTTTGCCAGTGTAGTGACAATATGTAAATTTAAAATCATAATAATTGAGATACCATTATTTTGAAGTGTTCTATGAACCATAGAGAAACATGGTACTTAATGCATGCACCATCTGCTGATTAAAGTAACAATTAGTTTTATATTATTTCATTGTAGGGCGGAAGTTACAACATAATATATTAAGCGATAACATGCTAGTAAAAAACAGCTGTGGCGTTTTACAAAGACTGCTTTGCAGCTTTTTGTTTATCACTTAATTTTACAGGGAGTAAGTGTGGGTTCAAAATGATATATCAATTATTGAAAGACCGTTATACGCTAGGACAATTGATATTTTCAATCGCTATCACTGCAACGGTCAAGTATATTCGACCAAATAAATGTTGCATACAATGACTATTTCTCTGATTTTAATTTATTAGTGTAGTTAAAAATTAAAAAATACTATTTATTAGAATGGCACGTTATCAGTAAATAATTATTAAAGATCGAAAGGGAATTTAATATAGAAAAAAAAATATTTAGAGTAAATGAATATGTGCGAGCAGGAATATAGAGTCTAGTACCACAAATAATATATTTAGAATCTTATTTCGTGAGTTTATGATTTTTCCCCCTCTATAATTTCAACATTGATAATGACAAAGATAAAATAATATATACTCAAATGTATCATTCAAGATTTTTAAATATATTACAAAAAAACCCCAGTTTTTTGTTTTTACATTGTTCTTGTTTGTCAGGAATAGAAAAACATAATGGTAAATGAGAAAAAACGATCAATGAGAGATCGGGGTTTCACTGTATCTATAGAGGGTATACTGACGGGTCATAAGTTTTGTGATAAACGCATTTAAAGCACTTTTTTTTTCAAATTATTCTCTCTCGCAAGTACAATTGCTTGTTAATCAAAAGGATTATTTGTACATTATAAAGAATAATCTTTTTGGCATACAAATCATAAGATTTGGTATCGGTGAGTTATAGTTATACCGTGCTATTTGCTAGAATAAAAAGATAACAACATGTGACCTAACACCGTTTTTATTCAAAGCCAGTATATCCTACCACCGGTTCGTAGAGCGTTAAATTGCATCAAGAGAAAATCATCAAAAACTGACTTAATGCCTACTGTCAGTATACCATCGATATATCTTGCATAATATCATTTCTAAAAATACAAATAAAATATCTGAAATTAATTTTTTATTAAATTTAGTAACCGTTAATTTAAAATGTAAAAAACGAATAAAATAGTGTAGCTATTATTAATGGTGCTTATAAAGAAAAATATTTTGCATTGATTTAAAGAATTTCGGAAGAACATATAGAATATTACTGTGAAGATGTATATGAATAATAAAAATCATGGTTCTACTGTGGATGTAACTAAAATTGATTATTGACGTAGTTTTTTAATTAACATATTTATTTGACTTGGTTTATTTTAAAATAGTCTTATTTTTTTATAGCGCAGGTTTTGCACCAAAAATATGTTTTTTTACACATAGGAAATATTTGTATGATATAATAAAATGAAAACCATATAGTAGGTAGGTGAATCCTTTGGTTAGAATTTTTGATAAATATGCTATTTAAATTTACTTAATTACGCAGAAAACAATGCAACTCTCTAGGAAATTTAATTGCAAATAGGAAAGTATCAAAAAACTAAACATCGGAATCAAGGACACCAAAAATGTATGCGAATTAAGAAAATTAGTCGCCATGCTTCAAATTTTCTGTATGAATTTTAAAGAAAAAACCATATGACATAATATGTATTATGGCAACTTTTTTATACTGATATTATATTCGTATTTTGAGTAAATTATCGGTTTTCCTGATAAATTAACATTTTATTATTCGTAATTAAATTAATTTCCTACCTAATTGTATTGTTATCATCAGCATTTAGTATTTTTTTGGATAGAAAGAGAGTAGCATGGTGTAAAGCATATTTACAGAATTTTTTAGCGATTCTTATTATTTTCATTGTACTTATAAAAATAAATTACACAACTGAATATTGTATATCTCTAGAAAATAGAATAGTTTTATTAAAAAAGTAGGAACCTACCTATATTTAATGCAAGCTTCAAACAAATACTTAAAAAAACAACTCTTTAAATTGTTCGCTATCAATTCTGGCGCAGAAATTGATTTGACATCTAATATATAAATATGATGCAATCCAAATATGACGTCACATCATAAGGGGTCTAATATTACGCAATTATTTGAGGGGAGGTGTTAGAGACAAAGGGATAGCTTGTAAAATATTGAATTGTAAGAAAACCAACAAAGTCAAAATTAAATGAAATAATTCATAAGAACACAACTACATTATAAAGTTTTAAAAAAAGTTGGGAGTTCAAAATGTGACGCAATATAGACAGTACCTACATGGTTTTGTGTTGAAATGTGAAGTGTCAACAGATACACAAAAACATGTGTTTACTTACAAAAACATTCAAATCGCTTAAATGCTTGATTAGCAGATATAAGAAAAGATTTTCTATTCTTATATATCGTATTGCTATTCTAAGACATCCTTTTAACCTGCATAATTGTTTTGTACACCATGTGAATACCTGTTAGGGGTACTTGTTTTGTTAATCTGACATCTTATGTCATATTTTTTTCAATGGTATTTAACCCTTTAATGTCCAGCCGCCAAACGTAATTTTTCATTTCATGCTCAAAATCTGAAGAATTAATTAGGCAGTGAACATTAAAATAGAATTTTTCGATGATGATACGAAAAAAGAAAGCAATTGTATTCAAATATTTATTTATATGCCGAATATCAGGTGATGCATATTCATAAAGGGTGGGTGTTTTATTTAAGTATTTGATTGAAGTTAGTTATTTTAGTATAAAATATTTCTTCTACAAAATTTATAATATAGCAAAATCTATTGCTGATGTTTAATGAAAGCCGCATATTAATTATGGTTTATATTTATGTCAAGAATAGAAACTCATGACTGTCTAGTTAATATTTAAATGTCTGATAACCCTTAAATGTTAATCACACTTATCAATTGATGTGTAAAAAAAATATATATATAATAAAACGATCACAGCTCAAAGCATATCAGTTGACACTGACCACACCTAAGAACGAGGTTCTTTTTGATTGATTTTTTAATTGTTTAGCCTAACGTATTTACCGTCCTGTGGATAAATATGATAGAAGTTTCTACATTTTTGCACTTTTTCATTGAATTTTCTATTGATAGAATTAACATGAGGAAATATAATATTATATCCCACTCAAAATGATTGTAAAATAAAGATCAGATAGTCTGTTATCGTGGATAGATGTCGTGGCTTATAGTTTTTGGAGTTTTTGAAATCTGGTAAACAACTTAACATCAATCTCTTATCTTCTGACCAAGGTTGGTATGACACTTATGCAACAATGATTATTTCATGATGACTATTTGTTGTTCATTCTCTCAACACTCATTCTTTAAACCTATTTGAAAATGATTGATTTGATGAATACATTTGTGCAATGCAGTGGTCGGTGACCTATTGATTGTGAAGAAGCTTTTGGTGGCAATCACTTTATTTATGATAATTCTTTGTGCGAAAGGAAAAGGGCGATAAGTCTTAATAATTGAAAAATTAGTTTAATATCAATTCAAAATAACTACAATGCATATATTCCACTTCTGAAGTGTTAACTGTCAATTCTTAGTGTAGAGTGTAGAGGCATTGTATTTTTTAAATAAAACACAATTTGTTTTGTATTACTTCCAAATGTTATTAATATCAGGACCAGTTTCGCTCATCGCGAGCATCAGTTGATAGTGCTCGCGATGAGCATGAGGAAGTACAATGATAAACATGTGGAAGTAGTACAAAACAAATTGTGTTTTATTTTTAAAATGCATATATAGGAGAAAAGGGACCAGTCGAATCAATGCTTCTTATAAATGCATATCTTGTTTTAACTCTCCTGAAAAGTACTGATTTTAGACAACGCTTTTTTTCTTTTCGCAGACTAATAATTCTTTTGATATTGTAATCGAGTGGTTTTTTTTATCAACCTATTCCTGAAAATCAAAATGGTGGTTGAGCGAAGCACATTGAAAATCTCATCTTTCACTCTGGCATCCACCAAAATCCAACACATTTTCAATAATAAGAACACAGATATTGCTGCTCTAATACAATTCCGATTTTATTCCAATGTGCCCCACATAATATTATTTTTCCATACGATTTTTACTGGCTAATTATTTAGCTAGTAAAAAAACGTATAGAAACAAACTTTATTTTTTTAGCTAATTATTTTGCTATCTATTAGCTCTAGTTTCTTCTAATAAAGGTTCCCGACCAGTGACCTATTGAACATCATAGTGTGTTGATAAGGTATTCACTGAATAAACAAAAACTCCAAATCTGTAAAACCATAAGTTTACGAGTTTGAAAAATCAGTGTTTTATAATTGCAGCTCATTTATAATAATTATTGTATCAATGTTAATACGTATGTACCTTGTAAAATTATTATGATTATTGTCTTCCCTGAACCACACCTCTATAAAAGAAAAATGTTTATTAAAATAAGAAATTTATCTGTAAATTTAATAAAATTACTGTAACATAATTATGACAAGAGTAATTTATCGGAGACAGTTTATTTAAAATTATGGAGCGTTATTAATTCTATGAGAATGCATATTTATAAAATGGAATTAAATTAAGAGATTTTAGAAAATGTATAATTTTTTCAACTTAACAAAGTGTGTAGAGAAGACTGTAGGTCTGAAATGTATTTATATAAATCACACCAAGATGGCAACACTGCACTTGCACAATATTGCACTACGCTAATGTAATTATCACAATATCGCCAAATAGTTTTCATCATACTTCTTCAGAACATTATTATTAACTCAATTGTTTTATGTAACAATATTTGTTGTCACTTTAGCCTGTGGTCTACCTTTTGTAATGGAGCCTGGGGGCCCCCTTGTAAAAACATATCCTGCTAACCTAACCCATCTTTATCACGTTTTTTTTTTTCTTCCGTATCACTGCCATATCGATAACAAAGCATTGCTTTGTTTTCAGCATCAACGAGATTGTTTTTATGTAAAAATTCATCCGCAGTTTCTTTTGCGCTGGTGATATTTTGATAGAAATGTTTTATCAACATTATATGGAGGTAAAAAAACAAATGATTACAATAATCAGAAAAAAAATATTTTGCTATGAGATTAACACAAATAACTGTAGACCGCACCCTAAAGTAGCACCAAATATTCATATTTTTTCAAACACTCACGAACTATTCTTGTAATATATCAGTATTGTCATATCAAATCTATTGTCACTTATTTGAAAATCTTGTTTTCTTTTTTGTCATGTTACAAACTGTTAGCAGAAGTAATACCAACAAAAAAGTAGAAAATATGTAACATAAAAAAGATGGCTGAATTAATATCAACAGCTGCTGTAGGTCTATGATAATATTATTATATAAATGATGACCTAGAATAAGAACATGTTGGGTTCAAGTCACATTTTATTGCTTTGTTTCTGTTTTGCAATATAGCATAATATTATTAGGTTGCAATCTGTTTCAATATCAAATGTATTTCTCCTTAGGTGCATTAAAAACTCTTTACATGTATAGGTACAAAGAAATACAAATTTTGTCTCACAGTAATGAAAATTATTTAGTACTTTTATAATTCAAAGCTACAACGTATCAAAATAGGTATTAGTTACCATAAGATTTTTTATATTCCCGTTATTATATTTATAATATACTTTACAACACAAACCAAAAGGAGCTTAACAATATTATAAAATACGTTTTGTTGTTTTATCAAGAAAATAATTCTAGTTTTCACAATATTTCCATCACATTTTCCCATTTAACACAATATAACATTGTACTCTTGCCATAAAACGTCACTGGTCATTAATTTTAGTATTAAATTAAAGATGAAGCGCTCTGTTTAGAGCAGGGTGCCGATTCATTTTGCTTAAAGTCAACGTAAACAGCGTTTCTTATAAATCATATGCAAAGATATTCAGGGTGACGATCACCAGAGCTTCTCCACCTTTACTGCGAAGATAACTTTATTGAGAAACGCTTCGAGAAACACTGATCTGATAGATAGCGATTTAATGTGACGTAGATACCTTACAAGTGTCAATTTCTTGTGATAGGAGACCAAATATGTGTACAAGTATATTACGATTATACGCATAGATATGTAAAATGATTAAAATATTTTTTGTTTTGACTAATTAATGATTAAGAGAACACCGTGCACATTGTTTTGAAGGATTGTGCTGTTTTGTTTGACAATGATTTTTAATATGGTGGTGTCTCAATCTATCAGTTTTCCAAAGCCCGATAAATGTGGGAAAAATTATAAAAATCACATCAATACCTACTACCTTTCTTCTACAACGATTCATTTGTAAGTAAATCTATGATTAACAGTGTCAAATAAGAAAAATCTATCAAAAACAGAGTTATGTTCATAATATGTCGAACTTCATAAAAAGTTTTGTAACAGTAATCAATCTGGTTAAATTAAGAAAAATACTGTACATGTTTGGAAGAGCAAGGAAATGATTGATCGAGGTTCCACTGTAGTATGTTTTTTTGCAAAGTAACATAATTTTTTAAGCCATTTTATATTAAATATTGTAAGATACACTAAGTTCATTTCATGATAATTTTTGTTGAATTGAAAAAAACATTTATTTAAAAATAAGCTTAAATCTAATTTCTATCATCATGTCAAATGAAAATGAAGCTGTCTTATTTCATGATTATTTTTAAAGTTTTTATCATTTAATTTATTCTTTAAGTATGCAATGTTTTTCTGTCATCATAAAGGTATATTACAAACTGCATTGAAAGCTACAAATACACAAACCTGAATCCCTTTAGTCTCTTCTCTATAGTTATTATTTCACAAGACTAAGCAAGACATGCTGCATTTGTACAAACACCGTTCGCATGGTCAAGGATATTAAATGTTACTTACTTACTCAGTGTAGACAAAAATAAAATAAAGAATTTAACTTGGCCGCTAGTGAGGGTGGCACCGTTGCGTTAGAATTGTTACCATACTCAACCAGAATTGAAATTTCAATAAATTCCAGTACTGATATTTTAGCGACGGTTATTAAAAGTAGACATGGATTTTCGAAAGATAATTAATGACAATTGGGAAATTTGTTCTTGACTGACAATTCTAGTTCCAAATTCGGCGACGGCCAAGTAATGTTGGTAATACTATAGATGATGTATCGCTGTCACACAGGAGAAAATGACAAATGTTAAATAGTATTATAAAATGTTCAAGAGAACTGAAAATTTGTAATCAATCTAGAACTCTTTATATTCCATTAACATTTCTGATTTAGTTTTTTATCATTTGTGGGTTTTATATTTGCAAGATTTTCACCAATTCTTTAGTTCATTTCTATGAAAAATGCACTCAGTCACTTTCTCTTGTAAAACAATGATTCATATATTTATACATATGCCCACTTGGGAGCAGTCTAATGTCACCTTTACAGCACTAAAGATGTGTGTGGTTTCTGTGATTGTAAGAAAACCAAAATGTCTATTTTTCTTTGTAAATGCATATCATTGACTAGCCATATGCAAATAAAGTTTTTCACCATTTTCAATTTTAAATTAATAAACACAATTTAAAAAGGCCTACACAGCGCCTAAGCTATATCAAGTTACATATCGAGGTAAAATTGATAATGCTATCTGAAGTGTTTTAGAACATTATTTAAATGAGACCCAGTATTTCAATGACAATCAGGGAAAAACAATATAAAATTGGTTATGGTTTTATTAAGCCCAAAACCTTGTTCAAATTCAAAAAACAATACTAGTAAAGAAACTGTTTGATCTTCGGCCTCAAGTTTTATAGTAAAATACAATGTTTCTGTAGATTTTACATTTTTACAGCCAAATTATGTAAGTTTATTATCTTTCCATCAAAAATGACAGTGGAACAAATTATTTGTAACAATGTCTGTTTAATTTTAACTATGTTAAAAATTTAATATTGTCATACCTACATTGTTTCCTATTAAATTCCGTATTTTGAAGACACAAATTTATATATTTGTTAGTCTCACCTCTTACATTTGACTACACCAAGTTTACCAATTGATTCAATTATATTTCATTCTAAGACATGGGATCGAAAGAAAAATGGTTTTAGACTAATAATAGAGTGAAGTAGTTTTATTTAAAATACTGATTTTGTGTTGAAGAATTTTATTATATAGCAAAATAGATATCTTTATATTTGAGTAGACATAAATTATGTGTACTGAAAAGAATATAAATATTTATTCAGTTTTATCAAGTGTATACAAGCCTAAAAACAATGTAAGCTATAATCTGTATCCAACAAGACTAAAAAATAAACTGTCAATGTAATCTGTTAGTTTTATTTCTCTAAAATTTATTCATATAATAGTTAATAAAGCGTATGGGTGGTGGAAATTTTGTATTAGGTGACACGACACAAATCACCAGAGGGGTCACGACCCACATCTTGAGAGCTCGCGATCACAACAAGTTTATGATCCCATACCACTAATCCATAAGCTTCCGTTGTGGGATTTGAACTTAGTGACATGGCGAGCTGTGCACGTTTCCGGGCTTGAAGTGTAGTGAATAAAAAGAAATGCATATCTGTTTTTAATGTATTTTTATTTAGAAACATGGCACAGAGTACAATACAACAGATAGTAATCTTGAGAAAGCCGGGTGGACAAATAAATCTTTTAAGATACTGAAAGAACCTGCGACAGCATTCGGAAGTGTTACTACAATTGTATTTCATAAATCCACAACAAAACCAATGATCCTAGAAATCATAAAACGAACAATTATTCATACTATCGTCTCTTCAATGGAAACAGCTTTCCTCTCTTATCAATAATACGAAAATGGTGATATGTACCGCAGAACGATGCCATGAGCTCCGTTAAGACACAAAAATATGCAAAATGAATTCATTTTACATTAGATAACAATATTTGTTAATTAATCAAACAGTTAATTAAAAAATTCCATATCTACACCACAAAGGAATCAACTAATTATAATAATTTTATACAGTTAAATTGGAATTCAATGTACCAGGAAACTGATTATTTTGTCGTTGAAACTTTGTTGAGATCTATTTAACACTTACCACTCTAAAATTTATCAATTAGAAATACGAGTAACAGTGTAGTGAAAGCATTGTAAGAAAAAATGGATCTGAAAACACCATCTGCACATTGTTTATACAGATAGGTTAGCAATGTTGATAGTAGGCAACACATTAGCTTGCTGAGAATGGAAGAAAATAACTTAAAAAGAAATGTTTTCAATAGAGATTAAAGTAGCATTGTATTCAGTTATAAGATTGTCAAATATTGTCGATCACTATCTAGGCGTCAGGTGTAGTGAAAACTATCCATAGGCTATATAGCCATCAGCAGTATTTGAAAATCGTTAAAACATTACTAGTGTTTACCCTATTTATGGAGCTCTAACAAATAAACATTAATTCAATGAATAATTTCAATTACTTGTTAGGATCAGCAATAAGATGCTCGCAGGCACTTGGGTATATCCTTAAAGTTGCTTCCAGACCGTGTGATTGCTCAAACAACTTTAAATTACCATCACCCTTTTATAATAGGGAAGAAATTCAGTGAAATCATCTCAGTGAAAAAATTAATGTCCTTTGGGTTAGAGAATATTTTGAAACTTAATATGCACACAATGGAAAAGCTTGATATCTTCTCTAAAACAGTCTTGTTTGCACTGTTGCAATGTTTTCAAACTGAAGTTAATTTTGCATGAAATTCAAAACCAATTCTATGAACAAAATGAAAAAAAAAGAAAGGGTCTAAATTTTAAATGGGTCGATAAGGTAAAAGCATTTAGTTCTACAAGAACTATAGAACATAGTTCTGACGATAGAGTGAAGTCGAAATAGTTGACAACTAAATCCAATGATAATTCAATGAATCTTAATAGGTTCTTTATGGAAATAAATAAATACAAACTAATATGCATATTTTATAATTTGATAATGGAAGAATCTTTTCCACTTTCATATTTACTCAGAATTAAGAATATAGTGACCATTTAAGGTTGTGTATGTGGAACGATTGTTTACCACAGTTCCTTGGATGAAAATACAAAACTCAATAGTATTTACATTTTTAACTATTTATAATTGATTTGTTTCAAGAGTGGTTGTTGTAAATCAGGAGTAAGATATTGACAGTACGTTTTGACAAGTAAATAAAACAGTTATTAAATATGAATAAGATGCAAAACTTGTTATGTTAAATTGAGGAACAAATATAATGTTTTTATTTTATCTAGTAAATTTTCATTGTAGTGTTATTTTTCAAATCCTGTATACTTGGAATTGCATATAAGTGTGCATGTTTCCTTATAAAATAACATTTTATGTAAAGCGAGAGGTCTACATCAAGGTGAAGGAATAAGGTTCACAACGTCGATTCGACGATGTCTTTCATTTGAACGATGTAGCTCTCACTATTGTATTAGCTAAAGGTACTTCTCTCTTTTAAATTAATATGATCAATTTAATAAATCGAAGAAGAGATATTGTCAAACAAAAAATAGTGTTAACAACTATAATGTAAATAAAAGCAAAAATCAATGTTGTCATATAAAACAATATAATATCTATCAATACACAATATAATAATTAATTAATTCATAAATGTTTCAGTGAGACCAACTAAAAAATACAAAATGTCAGCACGAAATATTCTCCGACGCTGAATACAGTACATCAAAATAAATGATGTAAATATTTACTCCAATTTTCCTGGATTTAAACAGATTGTGCAAATATGAAAAATGAAGGTTACATTGTCCAAATATACTAAAATTCAGCATTATATGCACAAGTGCCACTGTATGATTTCGGTTGATTCTGAGTCAGCTATTGATAATGAAATTGTATCAAAAATGCTATCAAACGGTGTCTTCGTTTTTATGAAAAATTGACTATTTCTTATATTAAAACCAATTTGAAATAAGTGCTGAGTTGCAAGCACGCCACTGTTCAATTTCAAGCTCATCTTTTACTTAAAATTTCTATTGCTGTGGCTTCGTCAGTTGAAGTCATTATATGAAAGTTAGATGCAAGCTCTGTTAAAAAGGCTTTTTAAATATTCATCCATAAAGATATATTTTGATTATATCTTTATTAACAGTTAATTGGAGATATACTTATTAATAAAGCCTGTGATATTTTCGTTTTCCATCGAAATAAACCTGTGAATCGTTTTTTATTGATACTGAACATTTACAAAAAGTAAACAGTGGTACTTTTGCATCTAATACTTTTATATACATAATTATATCAAAAAATCTTTGAAACCATTTGATTAAATATTATGAAATTACTTCAGAGTTTTTAAAGTTATATTGACAAAACAAATCCCACAGCTCACGAGATGTAATTAAATATGAAAATTTGGAAACTTTTAAATATAATGAACAGCAACATTGAGGTCATGAAATTAGATTTGAAAGTGTATCTTTTCTGTGAACAGCAGTATTGCAAGTACAGCTTGACAAACATGACGCAGTACTGCTATTACCGAAGGCAATGGGAAACCACATTGATGTTTAATTGTTAAACCAAGACATACTGCGATTTGATCGTCAACTTTCAATAGAAGACAGCACCAAGAAACGTGAATTGATGATACAACAATGATCGATAGAAAGCAGTATGTTTTCAATTTGGAAACATTGTTTCTTAATAACCCAACGGCTTAAAAAATATTTTGATTTGTGTACAAAACAAACACAATCAGAAAGATATTAAATAAACCCCACTAGTACAATACAGGAATGTGCTACATTTCAACAAAAAACAGCTGCAGAGCAAGTAAATGCAACCACAATATGACAATAATAGTTTTCCATGGATGTATGTTTTTATCAAATGGTTATTATGTTACTTTCACTAAGATTGTGAGATGCTAAGAGCACGAAAATACTTTGTCAATAAGCATTGATTTCTCTCATTATACGGATCGCAAGTATCGTTTTCTGATGGCCAACGAAAATTATACTAGAAAGACTGCCATGCATTCTAGAATGTTTAAACATTGGCTTCATGATCGACAAATATAATTCTCTTTTTTCACCGTCCAATGTTATTGAATCTATTTTTCAATTCTCAGTGTTCACTGCATCATTTTTACAGCTGTGATTCTCAAAATTGTTAAACAACACAACTTCTTTGTATCGTAGTGGCAGGGTATTGCATAACATATTGTCGTTATTATACAATATTAATTGGATGAAAAGAGTATGTAGAAATATTTGGATAGATGAGAGGTCAAGTAAACTATCAATTCACGTATTTAACATTGACAGAGTGATAGTTGTTACAAGTAGATAAAGAATGACATTTAATAACAACAAACAAGATAAGATTGTTTTTCTATTGTCATATACTTTGTCTATCTCTGTGCATGTTTACCTGACTATCCATTTAATGAACATATACGGGGAAAGGGTTTCAGTATTTTATTGAACATAATGTTATACAGATTAAAACACACGGATCAAATATTTTCATCACTTATAATTCAGCCGTAAAATTAACTTAAAGAAAAACAAAATTGGACAGAACTAATCGATAATTAATATTACAGAATAAAAAGAAAAGTGTGAAACTAACGCTAATATATATCATACCTTATGCCTCTTAAGATACTAGAAGAAAACAACACATGACGAATACACAATTACTACAATGTTAAGACTTGTTTTGTGGATGATTCACTTGCATGTTTTTAATTATAATATATTCCAACACGTAGTAATGAAATATTTATATTAAATGATCTAATTAAAAACTAGTCTTTATTTACCTACAAAGTCCAAATAATCCATAATGAAGAAGACCGATTTGAAGATGTGTAAATAAACATTTAAAGAAGCCAATTCAGTATTGAGATTTTTTCTTTTAATTACTTAATGACACCATTTTTTAAATTAAACTCTCATTTTATTTACTTATACCTATTCTTGATTACGACCTAAATTATATCAACCCCGTTCGTCTGTAATTATTTATTACTAGTGCTCTTAATACGTAGTATTTGATAATTTTTTGTTAAAATTTTCGTTATTTCGAATGCGTACGTCGTCTACGTCTCAAACCTCGTTCGTTTATAAATCTAAAAACAATTAATATTTTACACGTTTTCATGAAACTGATGTTCGTACGGAAGCTGACAATGATTGATTTTTACGTCGCGCAACCCAAGTTTATATATACCGAAGATAGAATACGTCACAATTAACCAGCTCGTCAACAACAATTTTCAGCTTGTTCATCACACAAATAACTGTCTGAAGATTTTTATTAACAAATAATTTATTTGATTAATTTTGTTATAATAGTTAAGAGTGTGGAGCTGTTAACGTTTAATGGCAAGTGTAAAAAAGTATACCTAACTCTGATAGATAACAGAGCCATCCATAGAGCAGCTAGTACATTAAATTAACCGTATTGGTTTTCAACATATCTAAAGACACTTTGTAGAGTATTGTAATTAATTTAATAATACTATGCATTGCAAATTATGTAATACCATTTTTATCTATACAGACTTATCACCTTTGCAATAGATATTACATTAATAAAAGAATTTTAATCGTTTATATGTGTATTATTTATTAGAGTAAATATTTCAATGATAATTTAGTAGTATTATAGTATATCAGTGTAGAATTTTATTTCAACAATTATAATATATCACTTTATACCGTAAGTCAGAACGCAGCAAAAATGCGTCTTGGTTTCATTGTGCATTAACTATTCTTTACTTCAGTATAAAGACTCAGTAGTCACGACGGGTACTGAAAGGAATATGAAATTATACCACAAAATTGAACATATGCCGTTTCCACTAATCAGTATACAATCTCCTTTAATGGTAACTCGTAGACTGAAATTTTTGTTGTTTAATTCGTCTTAGATTTGCAACAATCAAACTGCAGCCAATATATACTTTATCTTTAAAATATGAATGTATTTAATTAAAAATACAAGCACATGTCTAAATTTGTGTTATCTATTAGTTTTGTTGCAACAATAATAGTTTATGAGAGCACAATTTTCAATGAAAACCTTATTCTGATGATTTTGAACCTTTTCTGAATGGTATTTAAAACACTGCATTCTACTGTGAATTATCAAATAGATAATTTGTCTACGGCAGTGTTTTTTAAGGGTGGTACTTTAAGAGTCTGGGGCGTTTTCATTTGGATTGTACTACTGACATCCAAAATTGATGAATGCTATACTTATGTCTGCCATCTCTATCAATCTTAAAGGGACAGTCGCATTCATTTTTTGTGTCTGTTCATCCATATCCATCTGCATTTAAAACCAGTTTAATATTAATTGGCCAAAATATAACAGGTGTTAAAAATTTTGAGGAGGAATAAATAATTTATAAATAATAATTGAATACAACATAAGGGCGCGATTGCTTCAATGAGGCAACCTGCACTTTCAGTTGCGCAGTGTGACAGTTGTTTGAATCAATACCCGAAGTAGTCAAAGCGACAAATTCATTTGGGTGGTATAATAACAGACCGTTTTACGGCAATCAATCATTGCCAGGTTCTGACGGAGTGGAATCAAAGGAGGTGTACAAAACGTCCGAGTACAAATCCACAAAGAGCTGCTCAAGATTTTCAATATCTAATAAGAAATATTCTTAAAATTATTTGCATTTTTATATTGGTTCTGGCTGTACTAAGAACTATTTTCTGTCACTAAACACAGCACTGTTAAAATAAACTCTGCTATATTGACGAGTGCATATCATTTTGTAAAATCCTTATTAGATAAGTTTTTTTTTTTATTTATTAAATTTAATGTTATTTGAATATAACAACTTCGCACGTGTATTTATATTTATTATAAATCAATCAAATCCCATTCGCGCACAGTGAAAAAATACGACAGAAAACATAAGTGTTTATTACCCACGGTACACCAGTGTCAGAAAGAATAATTAAATCTTGCAAAGATTCCAAGTCGATAGGAAAAGAATATCTTAGACGATTTCAATTACTCGACGGATAAAATATCATGTAAAATATAAGTCTTACAAAGATTACCCGAGATGTCAGATGTGACAACTTTACTTTATAACAACGTTACAGAAACAACTGGAAAAGAAGTAGTAAATGAAAGTTTACTGTGATTGGAGAGTAACATTAGTGATTAATAAGTAATTTGCCAAAGAAAATGAACACTAATTGCAATGAAAATGCGAGTTTGTGCGTATTTAGAACCATTCTCTAGGGCTGCTGGAAGCATTATTCATTTAAATTGTTCAATGTGAAGCCTTCGCTTTTATCTATAGGAGTGTTAATTAAGATCCTAATGAGACTGGACAATTTCGATACTTGGTTGCAAACATAGTTTATTGTCAATATTTTGCAAGGTTCATTTATAAATCAAACAAAATGACAGCCCATCTCCACTCGTTCTGATCAATAAAACATTTTAAGTTTACGATATTATCAAAAACTGTGTAATCAATATGTGCTGGTCCTGTAGCCGAGAAATAACTCTCTTGGGCTTTGTTGAAATGAAATTCTATACGCTTGACATTGGGAAGAACCAAGCTTAACGGCAAATTATAATTCATTTATTTCATGTCAATTTTTTTAATGATTATTTTGCTGTCGATCTGTTAATAGATTGACCAGTATCGTAACTCTTAAGTAAATTGCAGTTTATTAACTTAAAAAGAAGAAAATAGCACTTATACCTTCGACAAATCAACACAAATATAATAGTTGATTTTTAAACCACTACCAACTTGGAATCTTTAAAAGTAACCGTAATATGAAACAATTGCATAATTATTTGACACTCGTATACCCAAACAAGCTATTAATTAATAATCTGAAGAAAACAATTCATTCCGAGTAAAAAAAATCATCAATTAAATCGTTATCGTTAAATCGAGTCAGTTTATGAACACTGCATTTATTCCATGGTGAATAACAGTCAGGACACGCAAATATAACATAAGGCATATGTTTATATGGCCGCATTCATTGCGAACCGCAGCATTTACATGCAAAACATTTCGTAACTTTCATGAACGGAGTATTTTGGATATGTCAAACGAACAACGATCGAGGAGTAATATGTACGGACAAACATCGGGCGGGTTTTACATCTCGTTCATTGTATTGTTAATTCATTTAAACTTTTACACAGATCAAATCGTAATAATTATTTATCGAATATACAATACATTTTGAAACGATAAAGTTAATTTGTTATAATAGAATTCCATCACGTATACGGGAGGATTTATTATATGAAATTTTATGCTTACAAAACAAATTTTAACATATTGATTTCTGTCAACAATAGACAATTATTATAATTTATTTAATAATTTATCTAAAAACAATCGCACAAATATAAATTGTGGTTTGTTACGCGTTTACTCAGATCCAACTGGCTTGCGAGCTCCTCATTCAGATTTTCGCAGAATGCGTTAACTCTTCGAGGTTTCTGAATTGTTACTATACTTAATTTAATTAATCCAAACTGTCAAAAGTATTCCCGTATCTTTCATGCATGGATCTGTTTCGGTGAGTTACATTTAACTACGTTTTTTTATTTTACTTGTTTTAATGTAGCAATTCTTGAACACTCGCTGTAAGTTTTATATTGATGGTGATTCAATGTATTGTTATATTTCAATGTTACTTCAATATCTGACATCGACACCATTGGAGATTTAACCAACCAAACAAAAATGTGTAGAATGTAAATGTTTGGTTGTTTTAAATGTATACTAAACGCAAATAAGCCCCTAGATATATTTAATTGAGACAGTATGAGTTACACATAATAGAATGGTTTCTTTAATTATCAGACTGACTTTCCATCTTCTATGAATTGTTGGCTCAATCAAGAGACTAGTCAATATTTTATATGCCATATCATCAAAATGTATTGCTGAATTTCATATAATAAAAGTAATATTTCCTCTTGAAAATGTCTAAACCAGTGGTTCCCACGGACCCAGCGATCCTTGTGACCGTTGAAGGGATCTGTGGCAAATTAAAAATAATTTGGGGGTGTGTGGACAACGTCAGGGGGTCCGCGAAAGATTTAATATAAAAAAATATCTGACAAATTTTTATTATCATGAATGTTGAAATAAATTGGTAGCGATTTGTTTAATGTTGGACCCTTTAGCAAGTGGACCCGCATACTCAGTCGAATCCATACAGGAGCAATTTATTGAATTATCCACAAATGAGGAGCGGAAACCAACGTTTGAACAAGGATACCACAAATCTAGTTACAAAAATGGATACCAATTTTATATCCTGCATTATGGGTCACTGTACAGAGGCTGATTGCTTTCCCGTCTTACTACTAAGTACTATTTATTAGAACGTGGATTTAGTGCAGTTATGAAGCTCATCATACTTCAAATATCAAAATGCTTTCTTTATATTTTTGTGTTACATCTCCATTTACCACTCAAGACATCAAAATAAATTTTAAAATCTTTCTTTTATGCAGTTACGTTGAGTAATTTTACTTGGGGGGGTTTCATGGTCAGGTTTTTGCTGTAAGGGGTCCGTGGGCATTTTAAGTTTGGGAGCCACTGGTCTAAACGAATAATTGCTGTAAATAAACATAGAATAATATTTTTTAACCCAGTATTGAAATATTCAAGGCGTAAAGAACAGAAAAAAGAATTGATGCAATACAGAGCCAGCAGGAGGTAATTCGTACATATTATTCCTCAAACAATACAACTAAAGATCGGTGCAGATCAATACTACACCATTCACATTACGGAGCGGTCCCAAACAATCATCAAACAACATGCGGCAACATTTTTTTTTTTTATGAGCGTCTTATTGTAATAATATAGAATCCTATTATTTTACCTTTCAAAAATAAATTGCCATACTAAGAACCTGTATTTCTTATATCTACACCTTTTTAATGATTTGTACCGAAACTGTATAATTTTGCTTCCAGCGGTTGGAACATGAGTCTTGAACGGTCGCCTGTTCGGCAGATGCACGGAGTGTTTGTTTATGTTTTACGTTTTTAAGTGCTGGAAACATTCGACAGTAGTAATGATAGCTTCGAAGGCAGCGCCCGATAGCCGTATCGAGAAAAAGACACTATATCACAACACGCAAATTCAATTATAATGACATATAGAACAACTGGTAATAATGTATTAAATGATCTCATAATTCCATACTCGTTAAGTGGTTAAATCAGGCAACAGAAATGAATCAAAAGATCTAATAATACAAATTAAAACTGTTAGTAGCAATTCCGCTAATCAATATTTATACTAATGTCATTTAGCAATGAAAGATGACATTCTGGTAAATTTTATATTTAGGAAGAAGTATTTCGAATATCGTTCCGTTAATATCTCACATATATTCATTCCCCTATTTGTAAATATGTTTTCAGATGAGAGCATTAAGGTGATTCAATTGAAAGAATTCAGATACTTTGAGTGTCTTAAAAAAACTGTCCAAATTATCACCGCTCAAATAGATAAAATTCACAGAGTGGACAAACTAATCACTCGTAATCCAAAATTATCACATTTCATTATAATCGAATTTGACTTTGAAATTACGGCACATTCGATGAACAAATTTTCTCGTTTGTTCATCAAACGATTCTAGCAAATAATACACCCCTTCCTAGAGTGTATTCGTTGTGTTGTAGTGTCACTTTTTCGAGGGGACGTAGTACTGTCGAAGAAATGGATGGGGTCCCTGTCAATAACGCAAGGGGCTGATGAAACACTGTGCTGGATTTTACTTCTTGGAAGGAGGTTTCCGAGGACTTCTGGTCGCCTTCCCTGTGGAAGTCGAGGGGGTCGACGCTAACTGTGCAGCCTTGGCAGCGGCGGCGGCTGGAAAATTTAAAAATACAGTGTGAGAACAATTGTCAATGGATAACCAAAATATATTTTTCTTTTTGCTGCGACGTCTTTTAAAGCAAATGTAAAATTTATATAGTATCATATGAAATTAGATAATGAATCTTTAATATAAAGGATCTTAATAGGAGTATATTGATGCAACAACACTAAATTGCAGTAAGAAACCAATCAAAATAAAATAATGTTCCTGTCTGACGAATAGTGCTGTTCTGAGGTCTAAAATGACAGGGGGCCACAATGCTCAGATGTTTTGTTTCATCCAGTGTGCTTTGTAAACAATGCGCTAAGCAATTTTTCTGCACTGAACCTGTTAACTAAGACTAATCGGTAGACCTCTTTTTACAGAGAGTCAAACATCCAGTAGCTGTCTCAAATACATTCTATAATCATCCAGGATAATGAAATGTGATTGGTTTGAATAAGACACAAGGTAAACATTCAATGAGTCAGCTGGTTTTGATTGTAAACATTACCTAGGGTACTAAATGTTGTACCCACTGTAACAAAATTTACTAGTGACAGGACTGGTGGTTAGCTAATCGCTCTCGCTACGCCCCGTGAGGATCGGATGGGTGGGAAGGAGTTTTAGACATCACAAGCACCATATAGCCACGGAAAAAAGGCAGTAAGATAATCACCTTTAGCAGGAGTGGTCTTGGAAGTGGCCTTTCCCTTGGGGGTGGCCGGCGTCGAGTTTCCATTCTTGGCGGGCGTTTTGGAAGGCGTGGTTTTCTTGGGCGCACCCTTGGGGCTGGGAACCAATTTCGCAGGCGTCGTCGCAGCCTGGTTGATAACATTGCAAAAATCACAAATTAAATACAGTCAAGTCATCCTTCACTCCCGCGACATAATCGAGTCAACAAAACTGTTGAATGAAGTCCATTACCAAATTTTGAATCATATTTTACACACCTAAAAAATCACATGTAATATATTGTGACAAGTCTATGAGACTACATCGATAAAATGGCAGTTGTAGAATTTATAAAACTGTTTCAATAATTAAGGCATCTGTGGTGCTGGGTCAGCATTTTTATTCTTTATAAATTAGACTTTTCTAGAGATCCAAATAGTTGCCTTATTCTCAATGAATTTATTTGTTTTTCAGTGTCAATTGTATTAGTGAAGAATCTTTTACAAACATTCACACAGTTGTCAAGAGTTCGAGTGATAACAGGTCAATCGGTGCAGTTCAATTGTCTATGAAAAGTGAGTTTGAGATGATTGTGAGTAAAAATTTAATCACATTACACTTGCTGACATATTCTGATAAAAACAGTGTGTTGGTGTTGAATAAGATCTTAATTTACGTGTACTTTCAGATTGGTTGCAATGGTTTTATCACCCTGATCTATACTGATGTGTGGAGATGGCAGATTTTTGTTGTTCACTTCATCACATTTACAATGATTAAATACATCACATTTTGTTAGTTGTCATTGTTTGATTTGCACCAACCCAGAAAATCCTAGCAGAAAATAAGGATCTGGTTATTGATAATATTAATAAACTGAGAGTGATTGCATGTTTTCTGAAAACTATTAAAGGAAACCACGAAAGTCTTAAACCTTGAATTTATTAGTTGCTGTCATAGCAATAACGAATCAGCCTTGTCAGATAACATTTGTAACAATCACGGATCGAAATACAAGACTGAAAATAAGGGTCTCTCCGATTTCTCTAGAGGTGTGATCATTTCATATATATATATATATATAATATTAATTTAGGATTTCTCAACAGCTGAAATGAATGAGCAGTGATAAAAAAACTGTAAATATTATATATGATTAGCGTATTGCAGGCAATTTGTTAATTTGCAAGCGGTGTTTTACTGTTGTAAATGAGTCTATATCGTGATCGAATAATATTAAAGTGCAAAATTTACAAACGTAAATATGTTCGATGAGGCGGAAAAATGATGAAGCAAATTGCAAATGAAAAACGACACATAAAGCGGGACAGACACACTGCGAAAATTCACTCTTTCAAAAGTGTGAAAAGCGTTTTAGAAATCAATGGGAAACAATCAAACCTGCAGGTAGGTCGCAAACAGAAATGTACTCCTCGAGTGGGTCGGATCTGAACCTGATATTTTTCAGTGGTAAAGATAATTTTTTTGTTAGCAACAGTGCAAAGGTCACACACACAGACCTTTATATATCTCAGAAGTTTGGTGTTTAAACAAGTCAAATTCAAATGGTCAGTTGTATACTGAGTAAAAACTCATTTTAGAAATTAATAAACTAGAATAAATAAATCAAGTGTTTCTAGGCGCAGAACATTGAGATTATATTTAGCCCTGGGTCAGCTAGGATGTTTTTAAAAATTTAAAGGTGTATTAAGACTTGGTGAACTGTGTCAGGTATGTGGTCTACATCATTGGCTTCAATTGCAGCGCTTATGGGTTAGAATCAGCTTCATAAATTGAATTATGGACCTCTGTTTGAAAGCATGGGTGTCAGTGATGTCTAAAACTCCTTCGGATCTTAAAAACGGAGAATAGAGAGAGCAATTAGCCAACCACTAGTCCTGTCCTAGCCCTATCCTTACTCTCTTCAAAAAAGAGCAGTTGAGCAACTGAATAACAAGCAGTTTTCGTAAAAAAACTAATCTTAAATAAGATGTCAATCACACATTTCTTAGGGATTTCTTAGAAGAAAAAAAAGTACTACCAAAGTTTTCTTATTTTGAGAAATAGAAAAATTAACAATCAATGTAAGAAAACAAAATATCAAGGTTCCATCAATTCGGCCTTTGTTATCTATTGGTACAAGCTGTACCCTAGCAATCAGATGGGTCTGGGTTCAAGCCCCAACAATCAATATAATTTTTTTTTTTAATCTAATAATTAAGATCTTAGGTATGGGTGTTTGTGATGTATTTTCTCCTCGAGTTGATCTCGAGTGACTTTAAAAAAGATCATTGAGTTGATCAAATATATTTTTTAGACTTTGATAAGAAGTGTACCAATAAAAAAATAAGCAATTACAATTTCAGCATTTTGACGCTTTTCTGATATTTCCCGGGGTCGAATGGGAGACTACTCAACCCCTTGCATTGTTTATAAAATTGTACCTCCCAATTTTGTTTTTCAATATAAATAAATAGATTTCAAACATAAAGCGTTGTTTTCTAAGAGTAATGCAATCAAACAAAATATACTAATTCAATAAAATAAAGGCAATCATTTATATCAAGTCAAAAACTGATTGAAAAATCTATCTCTACTCAACACTCGGATAGAATTATAATTGCAATTGAAAAGAAAAACCCGATACACTTTCGTGATTTGTTTAATAAAAAGAAAATACAATAATTCATTTCTTTACAAGTATTTTAATTTTGCTTGCAATTTTAATTCCAGGAGTTATTCTAAAACATAAAAGAAAACATCCTAATGGGGACAGTATGCGTTAGATCAATAATTACATGGCTACAGATTTGTTTTAAAATATTAACCTTTTAACGAAATTCTTTTGTTCATTTGAAACAAATAATAAAAACAATGTGTCTGCCAAAAACCACTGATATATTGTGTAGTATCCACATCTGAGGAAATAATAATAATTCATTAAGAAATATGATTACGGCAGTAGATAATTTTTTTTTCTCCATGTCCGCTCCCAATGTGGAGCATATGGTCTCCTAATGGAGGTATCTTAACAGAATTTTTTCCACGATGACACAATGCTGCTCAGGGTTAAGTTTACACAAATAAGTAGTACAAATTTAGTAACATGATGGAACCCACCAATAAAAAATTATGGGGATTACGTTATGATGACTTGATGAAATCTGGCAGACTATAACTTTCGATGGTATCAGACGCACATTACATGCAAATGAAATTTCAGCATACAATTGAATAAATTACTGTTTTATTTCTTGCATTTTTACAAAAGGAAAATGTGGCATAAACTTTTATAGTTAAAAGTGATGAAATTCAAATCGCTGTCCGTCCCCACGAGGTATAAAACTATTCGCAAAACAATAAAGCAGCAGTGAAAATGATATGAAAAATGATTGATACGTACATTCCTATAGATCCGTTGGATCATGCCTACCTTGTTAGTGGTTGTCGCACTAATAGGTGGCAGACTGTTTGAACTACTTTGCTTGGAGTCTCGGGCGGGCGTTTTGGCCTTGGGGGTCTTACTCTTGGCGGGAGTCTTGGCCTTCGGGGGGGGTTTCACTTTCGCCCTTTTGGGAGTCGGGACCGCGCGCTTCCTCGGCGAAGGCTTTGGACTCTCCTCTTCGTCGTCGTCGTCATCCTCGTCCTCATTCTCGTCGGCTTCGCCGTCCGTTTGGTTTTGCGACTTGGACGAGACGGGGGAGGATTTGGAGTGAGGTCTTTTCCGGGAGGGGGTGCCGGAGGGACTCTTTTTTGTTTTCTTGTCCAACTGCGACTCGTCTTTGTAGAGGGATAGGTCAACTGAAACGGATAAAAAATTATTGAAAAATTTAAATATTTTTTTTATTTCAAAAAAAGCATTACGCATGAGACTGTAACAATGTTGTCTATTAATTTTTAACCTGAGCATTGAGAAACTCCGAGACTACCGATAAAATTCAAGAACTCCAGAAAAAGAGTCCAGTGAAAATTTTAATACGTAGCATATGGATGCACTGAATTTCTCCTCCTAAATGCGGGCTATATTTATAGAAAGACCTGTCTGTCGCGTTTGGGTAAAGTGACGACAGTTGCCCTATTATTGTCATTTGGATTTATCATTTTTCTGTACTTCTCATGCAATTATAGAAATTTGTTATTCTTTAGTTACAACTATTTTTCCTTTCAATGCTGCTCCAAATGCATTTGGTTGTGTTACATATTCGGACCAATACAGTGTATTTAAAGATGATCTGGTATGATCAGCGGCAACGCGCATAACCGCCTATGAATAAGTAAGATCACTCACGTCCGTCAGGGTGTTCTTCTGTGAATCCCTCGGCTTGCTGTGGGGTCTCCCCTCTGTCTCTAGCGAGCGCTCTCCCGAGGATAGATTCGGTGCGAGACAATTCCGCCGCACCGAGACGCAGGCCAGCTCCACCGACACGCTGCAGCGACAGAGTTGTCAACACGCATTCCATGTCTGTGAATTAATATACAGCACAAATAAGCATCTAAAAAATATAATACTATTGATTTAAGAGATTTAAACATAATAAAATATATGATGGCCAACTGAAAAATTATTAATCAAATTTGACAGAAAAAAAAATCCCACAATGTCAATATCCGATTCAAGGATCTATTCACTGTGCAAAAAAGCAAATATAGAATACAAGCAGGGTTGAATAAATGGTATTTGATTTTATCTGAGGATAACTGCATATTCGAAACGGTATCATTGAATTAAATTAGATTTCCACTGCACATATTACTAATCACATGTCTTAAGACAGGTTAAAATCCAGTGAAAAATAGTAGACTAACCTGCGTGTGACGAGATAATTGTGTTTTAATCTAAAACCTTTCTATTCTAATAGTCAAAATAACATTGCAACACAATACGTGGCGGAAACATATCACACCACACGGCATACCTGTAGTATCATAGAAGTCGGGCTTGTAAATCTCGCCCTTGGGGTCCGCAGTCGTGTCTTGAGAGAGCCAGCGGATTTTTATTTTTCTGGACGCTCTATAGACGTTCTGCATCGTCTGACAGACGTAGAAGCCTCCTTCTGCATTACGCACTGCCAAAAATTCATTTCTGAAAAGACAATAAAAAAATATAACCATTCGGTAAACTATAGCATACGAGAGTATCGGTTAAAAATGATAAACCTTTCCATGTTGAGCACTTTTTGTTTAACGTTGAAAGCAAACGTCGGAATTGTAACGTCTTTTAATGCTGCTAAGTAGTTTCACTGTATTTAAATATTACAATATGAGTTATAATAATCATAAGATCAAGAATGGACAGTGATTTAACTCTTTTTAAATATTGCCTAAACTATACTTGACTCTTCTTTTCATCGATGGGATCCTAGAGCACCATCAAATACTATCCATAGGATGTATTCGGCTATACCTGGTTTGAAACATAAAGTTAAGCCCATGTAACCATGTTGGTTACTTCTAATGAAGCTTATCTCAACACTGAGAACTGCCTATTACTCTGTCCCTCGGTCTCTCTTTTTCGGAGAAAATAAGAATAGAAGGGTAATTCAAAGATAGTATTAGCGGTTAGCTAATCGCTCTCGCAACAGTCCATTGTTAGGAGTGGTTGAGTGGGAGGGAATTCAGATATCAAATACATCCATCTCTTTGAACACAAATCCATAAATTGATTTATGAAACTGTCCATAATGGAATTTGATTAAGTGAATGAATGTCTACCGCCAGTCTACAGTATGTTGCTCGTCCATTGAATCAAACAATATATGGGATGATTTAAGACGTATTCTCTTCCTTTCCGGTCCAATCATCAAAATTTCTTCCTATTTATTTAAATTTATCAGCACACTGTACTGTGATTTAACAAAACTCGAATGTAAAAATAAAATCTTTCACAGTAAAGATAAAAACTTACTTATAAAATACTATCAATTTGTCTTCGTTTTTTTTTGAGGGTGGCGGGGTCGCCTGGTTCACCGACATCTTTGTGAGGATGGCCAGCTCAGGAGTGGGACTTTGATAAGGTTGAACCTGGAAATAGATGGAGGAAGAAATACATAATTTTTTAAATTCCAATGTGGAGATATAATTTATGTAACAGGATATAGAATAGACTTCAGTTTAAGGCTTTGTACAAACCATTAAGAAGTGGAAAAAAGAAAACAAACACCATTAGTCTTATATTCGTGTTTCTACAAAAAAAAAATTGATATTGTTTGACTACACATTTCTTTATTTCCCATCGTTCTTAATTAAAAGAAAGAGCCAGCTTCTGTAACAGTGACATTTATTGATAAAAAAAATTATTATAGATGCTCAAGTGGTGCACATCCCTATGACACTGCAAATAAATTCTTCAGTAACCAACCAGATGTCTACCATTAAATCATAAGTTACATAAAATCTAAGCCCACTAAATGCAACCATGAGTGTCACTCATGATTTCAGAGCAAGAGGTTAACTGAAAACTTACTGTGATGGGTTTTTAAGTCTTACAAAGAGTAGATTTTGTCATTCCAGTTGTTTATTGTAGTATGTTTGATACCACTTTCTTAATTTAGATTAAAACGCATTTATACTTTGAACCATATGCTAACATTCTGTACAAACTAAGGGAATATTGAATATAAACTGTCATATTTTTAGTAGACATCATGTCTTTCACTCTTCGTATATTATTTTAAAATATACACAGGTGAGTAGAGGCAATTGAAGACACAATAACCAAGATATGAAAATGTTCACATAAACAAACCAGAAAATTTATCTTTAATCGTAAAAAAGTATGGAACATATTGATATTGGCACAAAAATGTATCTACAGCATTGGCAAGTTTTCAGGTGAGAGGAGCACAAGTTTTTTTTCAGATCAATTAGTTAAACACAACTAGAGCAGATAATAATATTTTGATGAATATGTGCCTTATATATCATCGGTTTAACTAGCAAACAGTTTATCTACATTTCAGAATGTTTAGGATAATTTAAAAACTCAATAAATTCAGTTTTAAATGTTATTCTATGAATTTTACATATTAATAATGTATCATATGCTATTTAATCGCTGTTCTGACAAAAAAGTAAAGTAGAATGTTGAATATTTTGATTAAACAATAATGTTTAAACATTATAAAATTAATAACTGCTGAGCAATGAGTGCATGTAAATATATTAAGATTCAAATTTGAAAGTTGTTTTCATTCCATCTAACATGCACTATTTTGCCTTTCTGCGTGAATTTTGACAGATAGTGTTTTGATTTAGATGAAATTTCATCTTTTGTTATTATAAACCTATATCTAACAAAAACTATATATGAGTATAAGAAACATAAGACAAACATATGCAGTGGAACCGCGATTGTTAGTTTTTCAAGGGACCTTAAAAATAAGCAATAAATGCAGGAAAACCTTGAATTATTTTCAGTTTCTTAGATGAACTACTCACTTCACTAGGCACATTTTAGTTGCAAATCAGAAAAATTCACGATGCGATTCAAAAATGAAGATATACTCAGCGAGACGACTGTAGGTCAGTCTGCACATAAGTTCTCAGTAGGCGATTCATCAGCGGAAACATTATGGGCTGGCATCACAAGACGGTGCTTGCAGACTTGCATTCTCGGTTTTTTTACAACAGTGGATGAATGTGGTTGCATGGGCTCGAGAGCCGGATAACGAATGTTCGAAAGAAACAATAGGTCAGGAAAACGATAGATTGGGGAACAATGAATGCGGGAATATTTAAAATTGTTCTTTGGCCAGGACTACACAAAACGAATGAAACATGCGGGAAAAATGGTGAATGCAAACACAATAGATCGGGATTCCACTATAACTATAAAATATATTTTTGCCAGCGAATGGACAATACAATATACTAAGCAGGATTTTAAAAATATATTGGTATTGCAGTACATTGTTGCAGTCATAATGGCCCAACACAAATGTTCAAGCTAGCCAATCCATTACTGGGCATGGTTGTTCAGCTAATCAACAAGCCATATTTATAAATATGGCAGTGACCTGCAGGATCTTCATCAAATTCTACCGTAACGGTCATGGATTAGATTATGAAAGGGATGAAATACGAATGGCAGTATAAACATTTAACTGCACGAGTGTCACTATTAAGAATCGACCATTATATTGTGGCCGCCAGCAGAATTTAGAGCTAAAGTAATCAATATACGGCAAGTAGCTGTCCAACGTAAGCTCATAGATAAATATCATCCAAGTTTTTTTATTACTAATACCGTCAAGATAAATACAATAGGCAAATACTTTCAAAACAATTTGAGTTCGTCAGTTCTGTGATGATTAGAAGTCTCGAAAAGAATTGACAATTCCAACCGATAATGCTGTGGATCACTTGGAAGCCATGACAGGTAAAGTAGTGTGACAACATTCCTCAACTGTCAAATTATATCTGGCAAGCAGTCCATTTGAAATTGTTGTCTAAGATTGAAAAGCTTCATCTGGTTACAGTTTGTACGATGTTTAGTATCATCTTGATTAGAGTTTCGGAGGTCAGGATAAGCAATTGAGATTTATCGCTACTCTCAACAGTTTCCTTTGTTTTCAAAACAAATGTCAATATTTGTAAATAGATTTAAAAAAAACCACTTCAAGGTTCACAAGAAATGAACCAAAATAAACATAATCGGAAATAAGCTTTACAGAATAGGAGAAAAATCATCTCACCTTCGTTCTATTCCTTTTGCTCAGTCTGCCGTCAGGCGTCCCTGGTAAAGCCGATGTGTCGTGTTTACCCGCTGGCGTGTCACCCGACAAGGGAGCGAGCTTTTCTCTGGGTCTTTTAGGAGGACTGACTCCGTCTCCGGCTAATTTCAAAGGTGACTTAACTTCCTTCTTCCTCTTTCTGGAGAGTGTGGGAGTGACCGTAGCCAGTTTCAAGGTTGACTTGGGTTTCACTTCAGTCTTTTTCTGAACGGGTGTAACCGCAGGAGAGTTTGGAACACTTTGAGGGGCTTTAGGGGGAGAGTCGGAAACGTCTGCGGTAGGTTTGACAGCGGTCACTTCAGGGACGCTCGTTTCCGCAGGGGCCTTGTCAGTTTTGGGCTCATCCGGTTTGGGTTCAACATCGTTTGACGCCGGTATCGTCTTGACTTCAGTCTCCTTTTCATTTTTGACATCTTCAACTTTAGCTGGCTCCTCTTTCACCGCCTCCGCTACCGAAGGGACAGCCCCAAGAATGGGACATTCAGGAGTTTCCGAATCTGTTGCTGTGTCTAATTTGATTTCTAAATTTTTAAGCGTAGAAGAGGGTTTATCCGTTTCAGGTTCAGGTTTATCGGGAACCCGAATTTCAGTTTTATTAGATTCGGAAACATCTTTAAGTTTCTCAGGGGTCTCGGGAGTTTTACTCGTTTCTGAGGTGACCCCTTCACTGGCAACAGGCGGCGAGGGCTCTTTTAAGGGAGGGGATTCAGACACAGTCACAGATGGAGCGGGAGTTTCAGGTATCAGAGAAGGTTTCGCTTCGCCATCATCAGCGGCAGGCTTTTCTTCAGCAGTAGGAGTAGCAGCCGCCGGAAGTGCCGCTGGTTTTGCAGGAGATTCCGAAGGCGTCGGGGTCCGCTGTGGACTCTTCCCGGGCTCGATTGAATTTAAAACGGTGCCTTTAGGAGAGTCTCCCGTACCATTGGAGTGGGGCTGGATACCTTCGCCTTCTTTTTTTTCGGGAGTTTTGGTGAGAGCAAGCGGCTTTCCGGCGGCTATTGCCTGACCAGCAGGTTTCTCCTGAACTAGACTAAGTGGGGCCGAACGACTGGATCCGGAGAACGGTCCAGGGAGATGCACCGAAGGTTTGGTCATAATCTGGGGCATATGAGCCATATTTTGTGGCATATGTGCCGAGTTCTGGCCCGCAGGAGATGCGTTCGGGGGGTGGTGGCCGAGGTGAGGGTCAGCGGGGCGGCCGAGGGGCTGTCCGGCCGCGTTGCCCTTCGGAGAACTGTTCTGCTGGGCGGGCTGGCCCCCGGCACCCTGGGGTAGCGCCGGCTTCAATGCCGAACTCATGTCGCGGACGGCCTCTGTTGATTCGGATCCGCGGAGTTATCGCAGAAGATATCTAAAAATAGAAAGGTAAACAGAGTCATAAACGGAGGACGCCGAACGTAAACAACGGTCGCGTCGGACTACCGCTCGCGAAACTTTCCCTCCATAACGAAAAAAACATTCCGATGTCGTTAGACGACGTTTGTACCGCGGTTGCTGCGATCCCGGCTGACGCGGGAGAGACCTTCGCGCCTCAGAGGGTTAAGACGGCGGAAGGACTCCACGAGAATGACATTTGCGAACGCGAAATATTGCGTCCTCTGCGCGGCGGTCCACTGGCCGCCGCGAGCGATAATGCGCTAGGATGTAGGAAATAAACTTTGCAAACTGCGTCGACAAAAATCACATCGGCCGCGAAATATCATGCGAGTACTTACGGAGCCACTAAATGAAACTCTTTATAACGCATCCGGTCGCAAAATAAAACTCCATCATCGAAAGGAAAACAATTCGATACTCCGATTTTCACTTGACGGCGGACAGGTACAGAAGTTTAGATGGCGTCTGTGCAATGCGCATGCGTCAGTTTTTAGTCACTGAGAACACTGAACCCGTGATCAGAAGTTGGCAACATTTTTCTGTGCTTCAAATATCAATTATACATGATCAAGGATTATCTTACTCAAAGTCCCCTAATTAAGAAATTTAAATATGACTACAATAATCTTTGGTAGTTTTAACATAAATGTTTTATGTTCCTTTTTGAAAACACTAATCTATTTCCGTAGTTTTATCAGTGGCCTACAAAGTAAACATTGATAGTCTTACAAAACAGTGAGTCAAATAAAATATTCAACAAAATCTGTACCTACTGATTAAATCTCCCATTTTCTAAGTTCATAACGATTAAAGCAGATAAGTATGTAATGTGGGCTACTTTCAAAGCAACCGCTACAGCCATATCTGCCTAAAGTTATGTATAGAAAATTATGAAAAATTGATATATTATACCAATACTTGGCTTGGGATTAAAACTAATGATAGTAATGATTGAAATACAACCAGTGAAATAGTAAACATTTGATTACAATATTATCATAATAGCTAAACTCCAGAAAGAAATAAACTGTTCAAAATACATTAAAATAAAAATGTATTTTGAACAATCTATGATGTCGTTTACAACTCAGTATTAGCTTTTCACCATCTCCAGGCCTTCAAGAACTCAGACAGTATCAAAATGATAACTGATTTTTTAAACAACTTGGGTTAACGTGTTTAGTGTGTTTGGTTGAAATTTCATCAAGCAAAGGCTCGGGCCAGAGGGTAAAATGTAGAAAACTCAAAGTTAATTAATTATGGCTATATGTAGGACTCAATTTTTGTTATTTCGCACAAGATTGGCAGAGAACTTCATTTTACAAGTGTATTTTGCGTTACATTTACATAACATACACATTGCCTTTCTTGAATTTATGTACAAAAGTTCGTGAATTATGAATAACTTGTGGTACATATTAATTTGCTAAGATGTTCCTGCTACAAAAACTATATTGTTACCACAACGTGTATAAGAACACGCATAAATCTTTTATAACAAACCGATCTGCCAATCCAATTAATTTGAAAAAATATTAAAATCAAATTTTGCAGTAATGTTAATATATTTCTATATATAGGTTACATAAGATACTGGTGACTTTTGTTTACTAGTTTAAAAATTAATGACATCCATCGAAGGTTTTGTGAAAAGATTACAATTACAACGTATGATAATTATTTTACAATAATATTGTTTTGATGTTCCCGTTTTATACCTTTCAAAAAATCATTGCCTTTTCAAGGTCACAAACATAAATGAACAGAGCATCAAGTGGTGGAATTTGCACAATTCGTAACTAGCTTCACACAATATTTTTCCCAAGTTTCATACATTCTCAGCTGTCATCCAGGAGCACGTGCCGGTGGATTTTTCGGTGTTTAGCCCCTTTCCATTAATGTACAAAATAATATAAAAATCGATTAAACATATTACTCCCGCGAAGAACAAGAAGCCGAACTGATCACATCTTACATGCTATTATGGTTAGTTGTGTCAAGTACTATCTTCGTTATACCGACATATTTTTTGTATGTTTTCTTCCATACATTTTTATTAATCTTCACGTGTTGTGACAGGACTTCAAGGTTCTTTCAAGGCCCGCAGAGGAATTCGGGAATGACGATACTCTAGAAAATCTCTGGGCGACAAAAGCGATAGAGCACGGCGAAATATACTTTAACGTAAGTCTACAATTTTGAGGTTTATTTTTCTCTCGTGTAACACGAGGCTACCGTATTTATTTTACGGAGTGTATGATCACTAGAACCGTTCATTTGCCATCACAATTCCGTTGCATATCGATAGGAGATTTTTTTTCCTACTTATAATACTGAATAATAACTATTTTATTGATCAGACTGGCCACATGTCTCGAAAACCATTGTTAATGTTGTATGTACTTGCTATTGTTTTGTTTTTTAATTTAATTTTTATTTTTAACAAATGAACATTCTTTTTATTTAACGGATTTAAGTAGTGGAATCGTTATTCTAATTTTAAATCATTCAGTACTTCTATGTGTGTATAAGATGGTTATTAAAAATATGAGCACAAAGATAATCATTTCATTTAAGTCGTCTCTTAGCTTGTGTTCTTTTTTATGTAAAAATGATTAGCTAGAAAACATAATATGTTTTATTTGCTTAATTATCCATAAATATATGCACAGCACACGGATCAACTATTGTTGTTTCAAGATCTACATTCTATGCTATTTCCTGCATGTGTACTTGAATATTTTTTTCTCTATCATCTTAAGTGGTCTTTATTATATTATAAAATAATATCTCTGTTGATTTTAGACTTTAAATTAAATTTTGCGAAACAAAACTCAATCATGTATAGATTTTTCCATTGAATTTACAGCACTGTAAATGCATATTGTCACATGTTTATATGATATATAACTAAGGGGACCATATTAATCAAATTAAAAATCCGTCATTTAAAATAGCTCAACCGCTTTCGTAGAATAAGAAAACAAAAGTTAGTATGCTTTACATCAGTGTTTGCCAAACTGTACGTCGTGGCACATAAATCATGTGTGCTACGACAAATGAAGACAAATTAGAACTGTAGACAAGACAATTTAAAAAATTACAGCTTTAGACGCTTTCATTTTTCAGAAAGGTTCTTAGAAATAAAATAAAAAAAAAGGAAATGGCTGAAGATGGCAGATGAAAAGTTACATGTTTGTTTTATCAAATTTAGACAAGCGTTTTGAAATAATTTTTTCTCAAAATCAATCACATCATTCTTACTGATAAGAAATTTACCAAAATTGTATATATTTATAAAACAATATAGTGTATTGTTACCCACAGTAAGATTTTTTTATTCATGTGTATTAACCCTTCCGTATTCATGGTGTAATAATGCGTTACTTCGGCCTTTAAACCTTTCAATTATATGTGAAAAACACAAATTTTGAAAATTTTGCTATTCGTAAATAAAATAGTTCTACATATAATTTAAAATTAAAAATACATTATAGTTTGCGTCTTCTTTGCATAAATGATCATAATTTGAAAATCTCACCAATTTTACCATCGAAAATTACAAAATTATAATATAGTGATAATCTGAGATGCTTGATGTACCTTATGCAACCGCTTTGTTTCAAACGACACCCAGATACGTCTCGAGCTTGTTCTGTTATGAAGAATTTCGATTCTTGCGTCTTTCGACAATTTCGCATGGTTTGATATGTATTTCAGGTTTTATACACAAAATATGACGTAAAATAATTACTTAATACTACATAAAACATTTTTTAAGTCATTTTTATTTAGTCTGTTGCGGAACAAATCCTCCTTCCTCAGTGTGCTGTGAGGTAAAAAAGCTTGACAAACACTGCTTTACATCATGCTACTCTATATAATAACAATGCTTCTCTTAAGTATATTTGCTATATACATATGTATCGTGGCACTGTATGATGAATCTATAAACCATTCACAGACGGTAGCTTAATGGCTATGCATGACTCAATGACCCAAAGGTTTTCTTTGGGACGGACATGATTGTATAGTCTTAACTACAAACTGGTTAAATATTGGCTCTGACTTTGCACTATCAACATAACATACAGTATAACTTAAATGTTGACCAGCTCGAAAAAAGACTCACTTTTTATATCTCATTCGCTGTAAATTATATCCTCATGAATTTATTCTTTTTTCATAAAAACCTTTTAGAGCCATAAATAGATTACTGTTTTCAAATTGTATTATATAATTATTGATAAAAATAACAACAAATATGCTTTACAATAAGCTACTCAAATGTCGGTAATAACAATGTAGTTCTGTAGAAAATTCAAAATTATCAAAGATGACATGAAAAAGTCGTCATTATATGGTAAATGTTCATTCTTAGGACAAACCATAGATAAAAATTTGAAGTACGGCTTCGAATTTAAGTAAAAAACTTTGTTATTCCCGTATGTTTGGTTTCCTTGATTTCAATATTTAACATTTTGACAATTTCCTATTATTATTTTTTATAACTGAATTATTTTCATGCAGCTAAACGTGTGGAACAGTTTCTTGGTTCAAAGTGCGGAAGCTAATGTGAAATTATTGTGAGCCTTTGTTAGCTGCAATGTTTTACATTACTTGAACATCACAAATTGATATTGTTCATAGTAACATATATTTTGGATAGAGTTGAATTTTATTCTGGCTATTCCCAACTGGAGAGCTAATTATTTTTGCATGTTGCCATAGCCCGCAATGTGCACTCCCAAGTATCTGAAACTGTCGACATTTTTGATGTTCGACTCGTTAAAAAACAGTCTGAAATGGTGTGTTTGTACATAGCAGTTGTCTTTTTGGTGTCCATTTTCCGGTCAATGCAGATTCTCAATGGAGTCAAAAGTGTCTTGTACTCTTCTCCCCTGATGAATTTGTCAAATATAAGAGCGTCATTAACATATTTGAGGTTGCACAACTTTATGTTGGGAGTGGCAGCTGTCTTAAAAAGACAGCTAACAGATAAGATAAATAAATTCCACTTTTGTAACTTCTTTTTTACAAAACTTTCTTGATTGCTTTGATTCATGATGCTCAGAATATACAGATTTTCCCGTTAGTTGTCTACACCAGTGCTCCACAACCTTTTTTCTCCCACGGCACATGAAAGTTTTTCCTATATTTCCACCACAATTTAAAAAATATGTACAATGGTTGCATATACAGAGAAATGACATTAAATCGTTTTTGATTTGAAAAAATATAGATTATAACACAGTGGTTGCAGAGCACTGGTCTACACTATAGTATAAAATTAGAACAATAATGATATAATAATAGTTTTAGATAAAGCGCCACAATTATTCTGCATTTTGTCTAATGTGTCCAACAAAGTGTTTGAAGTTGATTAATTTGAATTTACATGAACAATTTATTAACCCTTTGAGCACGGATATAAATGTACAGTGATGTATTGTGTCATCTATTATCTATTGCCATTCTCATATTTTTTATTGAATTACTATTTTTTCTTCATATATGGATACCACATATCAATGATTTTTGACAGTCATATTGTTTTTATTATTTGTGTCAAATGTACAAAATTTTTTTGTAAAATGGTTAATATTTGAAAACGAATCTGTAGCCATATAATATTGAATGTAAAAATTCATTTCGGTTTGACTCCTTTCCTGGGATCACCGTCAATAGAGAACCGCATGCTGACAGATGAACACAATAAAGATTGAAAGTAAAGCTTCTTGATAATTATTTGAAAGAAGCAGTGAATTATTTCATTTAAATTTTTAAATATGCGTTTAAGAATTCTAAAAAAACATTCACTATGTACTTGAATTAACAAGTAATATTCTTCCCAGATTGTCCCATAACAAAAAAAGTTTTTAAATTTTTGTGTGGTAATAGTAAAAATAATTATAACACACAGAAAACCTTATTAAATAAAAAAATATCTCACTTATCAAAGGGTTAATTCTGATTGTATTGTATTTTCAGATTTTGTGCTCAGTGGACCCTAAGATGCTCAGGCTGACTCCAAATGATGATTTAATTTATTTACACTTTAGGCAAGATTTCCCCGACATTAACATCGACACTATCAACGAAGACGTCCTCAAAAGCATCGCGGGTAAAGCGAGGTGGCGTCCGTTTTGTGATAAGTTCAAAAACATTATCGAAGATTACAGTTTCGGCACGCTGATGCGGGCTGACGCCAAAGAAGAATATACTCAGAAGAACACTCTTCTCGTACCGAGGATTCAATTCTACGCTATCGAAATAGCACGGAACCGGGAAGGCGTTAACGACAGTATCCGTTTGCACTACAAACCGAGTCAGAGGCCAAAGAAATCTTCCAGCAGCGGCTCCGAAGAGGAGGATAACGCGTGACCCGGAACAGACTCTTGCAATCGTAACATTTAGAATTAATTTTAAGGATTATTTTAATTAGTTGTTTTTACTGTATTGAAATGAGGTGAAGGAACGATAACACGTATTTATATATGTATTTTGTTGTGAATTATCGTTTAATTAAAAAGGAAATCTTCTTAGAAAGACTGTTGATAAATGTTTTATTTATTGACCTAAGGATTTGACAAGCAAAGAACAAAATGTAGATTTGCAAGGAAAGTTATTCGGTAGCTACTTGTCGCCTGTAAAATATATTTGACTGCGTACGATAATAACTTGACTCCTCCACCTGTTGCGGATCGACCATTCTTTATTTTATTTGTGTGATGAAAATTCAAATTATTAATAGTTATATATTATTCCCTATCCGTAAATTTGACTCTCGATAATCATTAATATAAATAAAGTCATTACAGAATTATTTAAACTCTTTTCTTCCGGATTTACCATGAATATATTCCTTACACACTATGTAATAATTTGAAACATATTTTAGACATTATTAAATTGAGGAGTTGGATGCCTTAATAATTGATAATGTATAATTAAGTATATATTTAAAAAAAACAAGATTATCACAATCCATATCACAGAATTCCTTAGCTGTCAAAATAATTCCTTTCCGACACTCATATTTCATACAGATTTGTAAACTTATGTTGTGCATGTTATATAGAAAATAAGTCATCCATTAATTTTCCTTATTGGCACTCGCAATGAAGAATGACTTGAAAGAATTGGATTTCATTCTTAAAAACCTGTCCCGTACTACTTGCTTAAATTATTTATAAACGCTGTTATTTTGGAAAGATTTAAAACTAGAAAAGTATTCAATGACCAGGAAAACAATCAGTGATTTAAATTACTCAGTGTACAAAATTACACAGAGTACAGTGTTGCCTCAATCTGGTTCGGGATTCTTTTATTAAATTTCCGCGAATATGTTTTCTCTAAATATTCAGGGGGAAACGATTAAAGGTTTTTTGAAGCTCGAAAGAACAAAAAATATGCCCCATTGGAAAGTATGTATAACTTTGCGCCTGATTTTCAATTGGCTGTGCATTTATAAACTAGTATTGCCATTATAAAAAATGGTATTAACTGTTGGCAAACATTTCACTCAGAGTTATGACATGTATCAATCGAAACGGAAAAAATAGGGTCCGTCAAATGCTGCTTTCATTTTCCTAATTGAACACATAAATTATGCCTGGTTTTTGAATTTATTAAAATAATATAATTACCGAGCCAAAATTGAAAATAATATTTCATAAACACGATTGAGGCTGTATTTATTAAGTGTTGAATTTCGTGCTTTGCATATTTTCGTTTACAGAAGAAAATATTTCTTTTTCCGTGACATTGTGTGAAATGATTTATACTGTCATTCTGGCAAAAAAATACTAGTTTTGGGTAAATCAATGTTATAACATTGTGGAAATTTATTTTTCAGCAATGTATTGTTTAAATATTTTAAGAATAATAACTGTGGAGTGATGAAAGCATGTGTATATAGTAAAAGGTTTTTTTATTTGACTGAAAATGTACAATATTTATGCATTTCTGCTTGTTTTGTGATATGGGCATTTTTAAAAATAGATTTATTATTTAAATGAGTTTGTTTGCAATGCCAGACTATATAGCTTAACAAAGGAACGTTTTGGTAAATTAATTCATGACATGATGACGTTTTTTTGCCAGAATTGAGACAATGTGCACATTGAGTGAGTTTGAAGATTCTTTGTTAATAAATAATATGAATTAAAAATAACATGTATAATACATTATATTTGTTGAAGTTTCAGATAAATCAAAGATTCTTTATTACTGGTGTAAACTATTTTTGTATTCAACTTCTCAATTTTATTAATACTAAGATAAATATCTTGATAATTATGAAAGAACAATAGTCGTGCGTCGTCTACCTACAAAATATAAATGACCGTATTTGTCGATGACATTTCGTGTCAATACACGGCTAATTGTAAAATAAGGGTACCTTCTTGTATTTCTAGTTTTAAGTTCACAAAAATAGTTATGTATATTTGAATAACACCCATATATAGAATAAATGTATTCTGTGGATGGGCATTTCTTCCACATTGAAATATACCATGCATAAACTGCCAATATGGATTTAATCACTATATATTTATTAAACATAAATCTCATTCCAGAAGGAAACTGTGCATTTATTATTATTTTATTGATATCTATAATAGAAATCCTCTCAGAAAACATCTTTAATCCAATCGCTGTATTGTTCATCGTAGGCAATAATCCATATGACACCTAGTGTTTTAAACGTTTCTTGTAAGTATTCCAAATGAATGTACAAGATTTAATGAACAGTTATAATATAAAGATTTATTAAGCTGTCCTGATAACGATGGCTTGTAAAAAATGTTATGTTGGGAAAAGAGTTTAATCTGAAAAATAAGCTATGACTTTAAATGACTATCACAGGTTATTTTATATCTAAATCCATCTTAATAGCAGGGAAAAGGTTAAATAGGTTGGGTATGAACTAACAAAAAATAAAGGCACTATACTGATCACCATAGGTAATGAATGAGAGAGCGAGAGATGTGCACTGGATAAAAAAGATTGTGGGTTGTATAATATAACAACAGCATTGATCATTTCACATGGAGTGTTGTTTTGATAACTTTACATGAACAATGTTCGGTAGTATTAAATATTTTAAATTTGACATCCATGTGAAGGAGGCATTAAAATCACTGTTGTACTTTGATCTTGTCTGTCTTATTTAAATATATAGAACAATATAAATTTAAGGATTGAGTAGATGGGAGGGTTTATAAACATAACAGACATCTATTTCTCTGAACCCAAATCCATCAATTGATTGAATAATTAATACCGCAGTTTGTATTGCAAAAAAAAAATCTTTCAGGAGAGCATAAAAACCACTTTATCTTATTAAAACAAAAATTAATTGTGTATTTTATTATTTTTTTAAATCAATGGCTGTTTTTATGCTCCCGAAAAATATTGATTTTGCTGGTATACAATTTTGTAATGGAAACTACATTATATGACATTCTCCATACGAAGATTCGAACCTGTGGACACTGCAACCAATTGCCTAAGAGCAATGACCACTCTGCTATTGGACTACAAATATTTGCCATTTTGATTTTTAAAAACTGTTTTTATACCATGAAACTACTGAAATCGCCAGTAACCTAGCATTGAAATTAATCAGTAATCATTCTACTGTATATACCTTTATTGCAATATTGTATACAATAATTATCAGCCTTGACCCCATATAGACTTACGGCGGGGTCAAGCATGGGATGGATTAGAGCAGTGAACACTAGCAAATACTGTCGGTGGAATAAAAGATTAAATACAGTTCAATGCATCAAGATCGACGAGTTATTTTAACAAAAAAAAGCGTCTATTGGCGATCCAGCAGTGTCTTTTTCTTTTCTTGAAATACAATTGAAAAATACTTAAATTGTTGTATTTTTATAGTTCCACAACACCATTGTTTAGGTTATTTATTGTCTAAATATTATGCTCCCATGGCAAAAATTACCCCAACCAATCATTTGACATCCCACTCAGAAGTATATATTACTCCATTCAATTATTCTCCTGTGCATTGATTCATCACGAAAGTATGTTTGCAATGTTAGCATTGCTATTGGGTAAAAATCGCATCTACTAAAAAACGTCACAAAATCTTGATTCTAATTTACAATTCAAACAATATGAATTTCATTGTTTTGCAGCAGTTTTTATAGATTTGATTCGATAATGTGGTGGATCCTAATAACCAGTTGTCACATTGAGCGCCACCTACTGTAATTCTATCTGATGTTATCTGGTTGAATCCAAGTATAACTTGGTATGTCTGAATTTCATTCTTATTAGGTAAACATTAGAAGCAAAATAAAACAAATAATGAACTTTTTTTGTAAATATATTTTTTTGTAGTAACTTAATTACAGGTAAGATTAAGGGGGCAGCGGGTTTATGATGCTTCCATAGCGGTAGCTGTGGCTGCAGCACTCTCCTCGGTGTGCTTTCCCTTGTCTTTGCCCTTGGCCGCCAAACGTCCCTTCGCTCTGCGGTCAATGATCTTCTTGCGGTCCTTGTCCATCTTCAGTTTCACAATCACGCACTGGAAAACAAATCACATGTTGTAGATAATCTGCACCATCACGTAGGAATCACTTGAATAGCCGTAAGGTTAGACGCGTCAACGCGAAAATAACAGTTGCCCAAGTATTGAGTTATATTAAAATAGACAGAATATCTTTCAGAAACATTATAACTAAGCTTTAGTAAAAATGATTAGAATGAAAAAGCGAGTAAAAAAAAAAAACATATTTTATTTCTCATTTTCTCAGACATTCAATTATATAAAACAAAAACAATTTATAGCTATCATTGCAGGTTTGCAAATGATGAATAAAAGTTAAATAGTGAGAAATAACAATGGAAGCGATCAGAGCCAAATTTTATTACATGGTAGGAGTAAGCAGAGCTGACCCGAGCGTCCAGAGGAAAACCCTAAGGTTGCCGAGGAACGGCAGAGCTTTTAAACTCCCACTGAATGAATGGTTTGGATCATCATGTCGCATCGTATAATTTGTAAATTTAAATAGTTAAAATGGAATTCTATGGATGATTGATTATTTGACAGCCAAAGTTATTGTACTGAAATTTTATGTTAACAATGTTTGATTTTTTAAATTAAATGTGAATTGATGGGCTGGTGGAATATTTAAGCTGTAAATCATCAATGTTACCAGCAAAATTAAAATAGATAAATATACCTTGGAGGGGTGGATGCCGACGTATACGCTGGCTCCGTTGGCCTTTTCTCTCTGGATGCGCTCAATGTAGATGACAAACTTCTTTCTGTAAACTTGAACTACTTTGCCAACCTGTTGTCCCTTGTAATGTCCACGGACAACCTGGAAACATGATCAAAGGATAAATCACTACTCAATTTCACAACTCTGTATATCAGGTAAGTTTGTAGATGTTTGATGGTGGTGCAAGGAGGGGGGGGGGAGTTAATGATTCAGATTATTTAGTTGATCGATGATTAAAAATGGATCATTAGTTAGGAATCGACTTGTACAAGAAATATATTCATAACATTGAGAAATAAAGAATTAATATCAATTTTCAACATGGTTACATTCATGGCTCAAAATAGGTAAATATATCAAAGTAACTTGTTCCACAACAATTAAGTCATATATTTGATAATTATTTTGGGCACTGTCAGAACCAATCTCATACATTCAACCATTATTTAGATTTGTATTACATTAAGTCTGTCAATGTACATTGACAAAAAAGAAGTTCATTATAACAAACACTGATTTAGTGATGGCTCTAATATTTTTATTCAGGACTAAATTCATTAGGATACGATTTACAGCGAGTGAGCTGGTCAATTAAGTTATACTGTATGTTATGTTGATAGTGCAAAGTCAGAGCCAATATTTAACCAGTTTGTAGTTAAGACTATACAATCATGTCTGTCCCAAAGAAAACCTTTGGGTCATTGAGTCATGCATAGCCATTAAACTACCGTCTGTGAATGGTTTATAGATTCATCATACAGTGCGACCATACATATGTATACAACTAACGTAGTCAATAGATTAAAGAGATGTAAAAATAAATCGCCAGATTAAATTATTGTGTAAAATTTCAAGATTTTAGTGACTTTCGTATTGCGATTGGCTGAACAACGACCAAGGTTGGGAAACTTTTGTAAAAGAAAACGAATCAAAAGTCCACATGTGAATTGTGTAGACAAGGGATGAAGAACCTTTTCCTGTCAGAAGGCCACATTCATTTATCTTAAAAAAAGGCCATATTTAAGAAACGTACACGAAGATGGGTGAATGTCTATCAGCAGGGACAAGGCCTAAAAATGATATTTTTTTCCGAAAACTACACAAAACGCTATGTTTTAGGGTATAATAATCTTTTATGAAACCAAAAATTTGGAAAATATTCGTAAATCACGAAAGAAAACGTTGGCATATAGGTCTAACGAGGTTATGTCGCAAACTTTCATGTATTGACCAAATTAAACAAAATGAGAAAAATGGCAGACTGACATGACAGCTTACGACCGCTTCAGAAAGAATGCAAAAGTATACGAAATTCAATGTTTTAAGGTAGAACAAACAAACCAGACCGACCCTAACATAACTTACCTCATTTTGTGTAGATTTCGGTGAAAAATATCATTTTTAAACCTTGTCCCTGCTAATAGACATTTACTCAAAGATGCGTGCACATTATTTTGAAAATGACGGAAAACAATGAAATTTATGCATTTGTTAATTCAGGCAAAAGGCTGCACTTGAGACTCGGAAAGTTTGTAGGTTCGTCATCACTGTTCTGGACCCACTCCCCAAATTTCCATTTCCCCTTTGTTTGTAACCAGCTGGCTTAACAAGCAGGCGCTTAAAGAAGTTTGTGTGCGCAACATTTTCACACAATCATGCATGGAAGTGTCTGCGAGTGAAGCATGCTATTCGCCCATTTATATACAAAGAATTCAGAAAACACTGAAAATAATAGAACACTGTTTTCATGCATGGGTTAAAAATGCCATTAAAAACATGCCTGTACGGGCAATCCCCGTTGGTCACAAGGGATACGTTATGAACATTGTCACAGTGGTTTTTGAATAACATATTAACTGAGAAATTTGATTTGTTTACCAAAGATTTAAATTACAGTTCTCTGGATGAATTTCCACCGAGATAAGAGTAAGCCGATCGATGGCTACATTAAATCACGAAGCAGACATCTTTTGAATTGAATTGTGTGTTAGCATTTATTTCCAATGGAGTCTTGTTATGAACTCACAACGAATTCACACTTGCTGGGGTCAATGAATGAGGATTACTTGTGTTGATTGAATGGTCAATAAACGTAACTGCACAACCAGGTATTCAAACCCTTCATTATAGGTTAAGCCAGTGGTGAAAATGCGTAACACATATATTCAGGATAAATAGTGAATCTATTAATAGATGAGGTCAAGATTATCGAAAATATTGTGAGCTAGAAGTTTGGTTAAAACTTCAGTAAATACACTCGAGAGTTCTGCTATACTTCACCAAAATTCCTAAAATGAACCTTAAAGAATAGAATTTGAATAAATACGTAAATTTATATTCCCTTTTACTGCTAATAACCCATACCGATAAAATCTATATATACAATATACAACACAATAATGTGAAGTAATTCAATGCCCAAATACTTTCAGCACGGATATATCAATGTGCATTAACTCAGCGTCCAGTAATGTTATTTTACTTCTAAATGCATGTTTAACGAAAAAATAGTTCAAGTTCGACTGACCAAAGGAATATTACGATGAAACCTACATACCTGGACTTCATCATCCTTGCGGATTGGCATGGACCTCACATTGTATTTCTGTCTAAGCTCCTTTGACAGGGGAGAAGACATAAGCTTGCGCCTAATGTGAGAAGGAGCGGTGAAGTGTCGCTTCCTATTTTTCCTCCTTGAGGCAGTTACCATTTTGTTGAACTTCATATTGCAGCTGTTAGGGCCTGCAATCAACGTAATTCAGAGGTAAAATAGAGACTACGGAATCAGAACGTCGAAAGTTAATTTGGAATACGCGACATTAACCACGAAACTATACACATGGAACTGTCAACAATGCGAAATAAAAATAAGTCAAAGCTTAACGAAAGTGAGTAAATGGCCATATCTATGTTGCTAAATTAGTAAAGTAACTATTTTCGAAGGATAATTTATAGATTCCGGCAATTTTAAATAAAGATTTAACACAGATGAATTAGGATTACACGAATTCACCTACCGACAGCCGCACTTCACGTATGGCGGAAAGAAAAGACCAAAGATAATTTTAACCAACTTGACGAAATTGGTAGTGTATCATAGACATCAATTTTATACGATTTAATTCTGAATAATTATATTTATTGAAAGTATGAAGAAATAACTTTTCAACATTTTGTTTCATAAAACTATTTAGATATAAAACGTGATATTAAAATACTTTTGAAATAGTTTGAAAAATAAAAACGGATTTATAAATTAAAAATTTTGTTGAATCAATGTAATGGCACATCTATAGCACAATAATTAATTAATCGTAAAATATTGGGGGCTTTGATCATCATTTGTAGTGGTTGCTATGATCATACATATTATTTTCTTCCATATCAATAATATAACACGACTTATAGCTTTCAATTGTAAAAGGGAGTCATCAAGTGATAACGATGATTTCCAAAAATATAAAAAATGCACCTTGATATTATAAATTTGATGGATATTATCATAAAATTAGCATGTACATTTATATGCTTAAACGGATATGTATGTTACTTTTAAATTGTTAACTGTCAATTCTTTTTGGAAAGGCATTATACTTAAAAAATAAAACACAATTTCAAATTTGGATTATTGAGATTTTGTACACTTCCATGTATTTTATCACTAATGACCCGGGTTTCGCCTTTCGGCATCTTCATTAAATACATGGAAGTGTACAAAATCTCAATAATCCAAATTTGATATTGAAATTCCATCAAGCACCCTCAGTCGATGTCTTAAATTATAAAACACAATTTGTTTGTACTATGTACTTTGTATGTATTAAGTAATACATATTAAGACATAATAATAATTTTGGAAAACTCCGTATTTTTTTTAGAAATGTATATTTGTCGTATTTGTATCTTCTATATAAACGTCAAACACTGTTTACTGTCTGTCAGCTCGAATTCATTCGTGCGCTCGAATGCCTGAAGATACCGAAAGGCGAAACTCGGGTTGTTAGTGACCAAATACATGGAAGTGTATAAAATATCTCAATAATTCAAATTTGATATTAAAATTCCATCAAGCACCCTCAGTCGATGTCTTAAATTATATCATATTTATTTGCATGCTCATTAGAATGTTTTTTTTTGTCAATAGAAAGATAATGTAAAACGAGTCATGTTATGTTTAATAAAATATCAGAAAGAAGTGATCAAGCTATATATCTGTGTGCACAAAGAAAAGGAAGTTATGTCTTTAATAAGTATTTTTCAGGAGAGCCAAAATATGATGTTTAAATGTGAATTTTACTTATTCAGCAGCATTGATTTGACTCGTCCCTTTTATATTATATGCATCGTAGTTATTTAGGCATATTGAACTTATTTTTTCAATTTTTAAGACTTAATTCCCTTTTTTTTCGCACACAGATATGTTGTTCGCATAACATATTTTTATGCAGATATAAATATAATCATTTTTTAAGCTCTGTAAAAAAACTATCTGTATATATATATATATATGTATGAATGAATATTTGTTTCACTTTTAAGGTGTTAACTATCAATTCTTGGTGCAAAGACATTATATTTTAAAAAATAAAACACAATTCATTTGTACTACTTCCACATATTTTGGAATATTAAATATATGGAAGTAGTACAAATGAATTGTGTTTTATTTTTTAGAATGTTTGTTTGTTTGTGCTCAATGCGTTCCTTCACCATTCATCAGATTTCGATGAACCTTTGGTGAGTTGTCGTGCGCACACTCGTGAAGGTTTCTGAAGAAAAATTTTAAAATCTTAAAAAAAAGAATCAGATACATACGAACAGCGACATCTCGAAAAAACCTTCTGATTCATTCGTGTACGCAGCAGACCGAAAACAAAAATTTTGTTTATCCAAAATCCACGGGTCTTTACTCGGCCCTGCCCGTGGGAAGGATTTGGGTGGGTAAAGACAATTCAGATTCGGGCTGGTGTCGGACCCGGGTAAGGAATTCAATTTTCAGAAAAATATTTCGGACTATGCTTGAGTCATAAATCAGTCATAATGCAATACTATTCATAACTTAAATAATTTATTCCACATGTGTTATGAATATCGTTGGAAATATGGAAACCATAATATTGTTTGAAAAGTGAAAAATGAATTTGTATATTTAAAAAAATCGGAGTTTTTTGGGTTGAAAAAAATAAAGCTGGGCTTCGGATAACAAGTGTGATATTGAGACTCAGGTTCGGGCCTGGACGGGCCTGAAGATGATGGGTTTGGGCCGGTTATTTTATGAAATTTCGGTTTATCGCTCAAACCTCTAATTTAAAATCACTTTACAATAAACAGAATTAAAACACAAACACTTTCTTTCTTTGAGTGGCATTTCAACGCATGCCGGGTACTCGCTAGTTATTTATATTTTCGATGGAATTTTGAAAAAATGGTTAACATTCATGTAACTGATAAAATCTATCTATTTAGTATTTTGAAAACGTTCCTGTTAATCACATTTGAGGTTTTAACTGTCAGTTCTTGGTGGAAAGGCATTATATTTTAAAAATAAAACAAAATTTTGTGGAACAAATTGTGTTTTATTTTTAAAATACGTTTCAGATTGATTAAGGGTTTCCTTGAAATATTATTCTGCCAATCGGGTACAACTTCAACTTCTTTTCTCTGACACTACAGTCCGGGGTGTACCTTGGCCACCTCAACTAGTCTCCTCCATTCCACTCGGTACTCCACCAACAGTGGACCTCCAGCACTTGCAAATCCTGTCACTCCGTCCATTCAGCGAAATCGCGGTCTTACAACGCTGATGCCTCGGGTTCAACCCGAGGCATCAATAACGGTAGCCAACGATGTTGACCATTGCACCACGGACCCGGCATCCTTATTTCTGGTACGTTAAATAAATGTGGGATTAGAATCCATACATACGATGAAGATAGATGGTACACTTTTTTTGTATACCTACTTCCCATAGCCACTACTTACCGATTGCCCTCGCGAGGAGCGGAGAGCAGGAACGAGTGGCAAAGGATCGTTGAGGGAACCTCCCTCAACAGTGAAATAATGAAATTTGGATTATTGAGATTTTGTACACTTCCATGTATTTTGTCACTAACGACCCGGTTTTCGCCTTTCGGCATCTTCAGGCATTCGAGCACACGAATGGACTCAAACTGACAGACTGAAGAACTGAAATAATGATTAAAAAGAGAAGAATACACTTCTCAAAGAAGCGAAACAATGGAACTACATCAATATTTTCGATGGATTTGTGAAAATTCATTTTTAATGTAAAATTAAAATTGATAAATTAGTGTTTGCAAAGGCAATGTTACTAAATGTAACGCGTTTCGCTTCTTTAAGAAGCATCTTCAGACTAACTATAACGCAAGGTTATTTTTTATTCTAAGGTAAACAATGATTCTAATTAACGACTTAAAAATGAAAGGTGGGGTGCGGTTGTTTCCTTTTACTGGACGTAGGAAGGGAGTAAAATAAAAACAATTGGGTTGTTTTATATATTGAAGTAATATTTAAATTTTGTTGACTTTTTCTAAATTATTTAAAAAAACGGGAAATTTTGTTTGTGCTGAACCCGTTTATATGTTGTTAAATGGCGGAACCCCAAAAATATTGGCAGTTTATTTTGGCGGCATCGCTGCACACATCACCACATGTTTCCCAACTTACACTGTGTATATTTATAAAATCATTGACCCAAGAATCTTTTGTGTTGTAATATTAATCGCCTTTAGATATAACCCTGCACATTTTTTTCAATTTATTAGCGGACTCCGTTTGGGAAACGCTGCACTAGGACACTCATAAGGTGCCACATTGTGATGATATTGTACAGGGTGACACTTGAATATATAATAATATATTACGCAGAGTGCAATGCGCAAGTTGGACCGTAATTTGTATCCCGCTATAATATAAAATAATTGTTCGTATACAATTTAAATTGACTCACTTTTATTGAAGGGTTGGCAATATGACCATCATCAAGAATGTGTACAATAATATTGGTGCAGTGACCTTTGCGCGCCGACGTTTGCGCGCAATAACAATATTTTTTATATTTTAATAAAAAAATATTTGAAAATCAAAAATATTTATTTTAAAACTTTGAACAAATACATGCAAAAAAAATAAGAAACAATTAAAAAAAAATTTACATTGAAATAAACATACAGATAGATAAGCAACATCTATGGATTAAGTTTTAATCACATCAAAGTAAATAAACACTCATATATTTATTATTAAAATTTGAAAATTTTACGTGGTGTAATTATGTCCTTATTTTATAATTTTTTTTCCAATCAATAATTTTTTTTGGATATGGCTGTACGAGTACTAATTAATTTAGAATAAGATGTAATTTTAACATAAAGTTATCATATGTGAGTAAATTTCCTTAAATCAGCAGTCACAATACAGTAATACAAAATAATCTTATATTGCACGAAAACGTCGCAAGCGCAAAAGTCGGGGTTGTACTGCGCGCTAGTGTTCTGCGCGCAAAGGTCGGTGCGCTAAAGTCCCACGTGTTAAATTCGGGGTGCTAATAATATTTTAATGATCGAATACCAATAAGCACAAGAAAGACATACATTCGCCTGCTTCTGTAAGGTGTTGAAAATGATGGCTACTATGCGATATGAAATGGTGAATAATAAATCAGAACGAGACAATATGGCTAGCATTTTCTTAATACGTAGAAATATCTTAACGTACATTTGTTAGAATATGGCGCGATGTTTCACGTGAGACGGCTTTGATCAGATATATAGTACCGTAGTACAACGAAGTGCCAAAGTCATTGTGAAATGATAATGTTTATAAACCCGATTCTCTTTTGCACGGCGGTTATGGTCCAAAACAGGTGACGAAACTGAGGCCTTATAGGTTCAAGTGCGGCCTTTTCACTGAATCAAAATTTTCTAATTTTCAAATTACATTTCAATACATTTTTATGGACGTTTATTAAATGCGACCGTATTTGATTTTAGATTAAATGAATGCGGCCTTCCGAAGGGAAAACGTTCGCCGCTCCTGGTTTAAGGATTAAACCCTACGGAAGATGATATAATATATCATCTTCCTTAAATTTTATAATATTTACCGTTTAGTTTTTAATTACAAATTAATGTTAATATTTAATTAAGTTAAAATCACGAAAACGAAGTAACCATTTTAATGGTTTCCGATTTCTATTTAGTCGAATTCTAGTATATTATATTTATATGTGTATTATATTTATTTGGGGTTGCTGTCTGTAAATTAAAAGCTATTTAATTAAAAAATACACTCGTTTTCTTTTTTAAACTTTTTTACTATTTTCCATGCAAAGCAACTTCGCAAAAAAAAGATGAAGAGAAAGAAGAAAAATTTATGATGGGTTTCATCAAACTCGAACGGTCTATTTCAAATTCGTGTTAAAAGCATCCGTGCAAAGAGAATCAGGCGTAAGCTATTAGCACTTTATTAATATGAATAAAGAAAATCTTAGTGCAGGTAATTATATATTGGTAATATTGTTCTATGGACATTTTTAGGTATACAGAGTTACTTTTAAGGTGTTAACTGTCAATTCTTGGTGGAAAGACATTATATTTATAAATAAAACATAATTCATTTGTACTACTTCCACATATTTATAATGATCAGGACCGGCTTCGCTCACCACGAGCGTTATCAACTGATAAAGAGTTGGTTAAAGATTATTAGTGTTAGATGCAATTGATTTTTTGAAAGAATTATGTCAAAGGAGGCTCTAAATTATATAGACTTAATTCCTCATCTACCATCTGAAACGCAACCGTTTTCTTTGTTTCATTTTCATGAGCGCTAAAAAAACCAATTCCTCAAAGGCAAGACGATACAAACAAGAACAGAGACATGATTAATGCAGTAGTCGTTTGAGGATGTTAACTGACAAAACGGGGCTTTGTGCAGCTAGTCGTTTTTTTATAAATCAATATAAAAAAAAATTGCTTCCTGTTAATATCAGGTGTGTACCGTCGAAACATTCGAAAGGATTGAAGACCCACTGGTACATTAACTATTCTCTCCCACGGCACACCAAATGTTCCAAAAGAAATCCACGGCACATCAAAAGTAGTATAGATAAAAATCATACACAGATATCAGATTAAATTATATTTGTTAAATGTACACTATAAGAAAATTAGATATTAGAAATAATTTGATTTTTTGCAATGAAGCAATTCGCTGCTGTACATTTAGTATAGCTTCACGGCACTTCAAGTGATGAAAAACACTTATGCAGAAAGGATTTATAATATTATTTGCAGTTCTGGCAAAATTAAAATTTCCTTCAGAAAGAGTCTACGCCTGAGAAGCAAACAGGTTGTGTGTTTTTAACGTGTCTGGTTCACAGTTCTAATTTTCTTCTTCTTTCGCGACACACCCGAGACTTCTTGCGGAACGCAGTTTGGCAGACACTGCTCTAGCCGAAATATGACGCCGAAAATGATAAAACCTTTTTTTTCAAGTTGAGTAATATAACTACTTCTAGTGCATACAGTAGTATATTTGCGGCATAGGCACGCGCGGCTAACACTCACCTCGGAGCGATTTCCACGAGGGATGCTGTTTCCCGGATGCTGCGCGCGTGCGCGGGGGCCGTCGGCTCCAGGGCTCTGATGGCGCAGCCGCGCTTCGCCCCCCCTCGCCGCTTGAATGAGACGGCTGGTCCTCGCCTCGCCCGACAGGAGCAAAGCGAACCCCGTGAATGGAAGCCCCCGCCTTCGTGCAGCGCGGACGTGTCGCTAAACGGTCGCACTCGATAACCGTACATTTTGACAAATTAAAAAATAGGCGTTTTCGATCGAGCCCCTGGTCGCGGGATCCGACACAATAATCATCGGTCCGAATTCAAATTCAAATCTGTTCCAAATGATGTTTGCTCGCGCGGGATTATGTGCATATTTTTAACCTCTATATAAAAACGGGAGATAAATCTCTGCTACATATTATTATTGCAAAGTGCTTAGATATATTTTTGTGATTTTCCATCATTTTTAATTAAAAAAAAACCTTTTATTATTTAAAACACACAAACCACATCATAATCAAATTTAATTTACGCACGATAAGTGACAATTCCGATAATAAACCACTGATTTTCACCCGTTTTCAAGTCAACCGAGTGTGTTTTTTATTATTTATTAAATAAAACAACTAATTTAATGTTTATTTGAGTGAGTGTTGAATGAATTGACAATATGTCTGGTGAAGTGAGAGATATTAACCGATGATGTGTCTTGATTTTGGAAATTCTGTGAATTGTTTTAAGCGGAAAAGTCTACGTTTCAAGAGGTCTTATTGGATGCCGGCTCTTATAGACCTCAGCTGAGGACTTGAAAAGCTTTATCATGTACGGTGAACCGCCTTCAAGACTACCAAATAAATCAGTGGTAAGTCTGCGATTCAAGCTGTATTTACGATTTAATATAATATTATGGTAAGCGTGTTTTATATGCGAGAATAACTTACACATAATTCTATTTTATGAACTTATATCAGTAGAAATAAAATTTACGTATGAAAATTGAAAACACACCGATGTAACTTCAATATCATTCCTATACGTTTCCATAACTGTTAGTATTTATCACCTGGATTTCACCTTGCGGCATCTTTCGATTTCCACAAATCGTTTCAACTGGCACGTTGAAAATCACGAAACATGAAAACTCTTTCTGTGTATAAGTATATACAAAGTGAAACCCCGAAATAAAGTCTTCAAAATTAACGTTTTCCCGCCATTTACGCGTGATTTTTGCATTTCCGTGTCGATGAGTGCATTTTAAGTTCACTTATTATTTAAAATGATGTTCCTGATACAAATAGTAAATCAAAGGTCGGCGTTCGTTGCCTGTGTAGTCATTCTGCATTTTGACTTGTCTGTTAAGTTCGTTTTAAACTGACATTATTGTGTATCATTGTATATTTATTTATCTTATATTTGTAATGCTTTTATTTAACAAAGCCCTTGGTTTTTCTATAGCTTAACATGTATTGATGACTTGAGAATGTATTTAACAAGCACCAACAATGAGTTTTGAGGTCAATTTATTTAATGAACATTGCAATCCCCACCACCACCCGCAACGGTCATACGTCGCCGGTATTAGCAGACGTTTCCCGTGGAGTTAACAACAACATGGCTCGTGTTATTTCAGTTTTTGTACCGGGATTATCTCCGGAGCAGCTGCCCAATACTTAGTGACTTACACTTTAGTGTGCTGATTGTCCCTAGTTTAAGTTTAAGAAATGACGTATCGTTATCTGTAAAGATCTGTTAACTTGCCTTATGACGCTGAAAATTTGCTGAAGGCGTTATAATTTGCCATATTAGCTACCAAGTCGGCAAGTCGGCATTAATTTTGTAGATTATTAAGAATATTATCACAATATCTGTGACCAAGCGGTAACGCCCCCCAAACATTAAACTTGCAAATTTGAGCCCAATTACTGAGATTTTTCCAACTGTTTCTACCAGAAATGTGCCGTTAGTAAACGAATGAATCCAAACTACGTTATTTTTTTAGAGAAAGAGAGCCACTCATTTGCCTCTGTGGAAATATTAGAAGCAAGCAAGCTTTTGATAAACCAACCAGAATTGAATTTTCCACTTTGACACAGATTTGCTTAAAGTTTAAAATACGCTAAATGAGAAAACAAATGATTCGCATATAATCTTACTAGAATCGAAACGTGAATCATTTGATGGGAAATCGAATTGAAAAGTTTAATTCACAACTGAGTGACTCATTTTCCACCACCAGTTGCAACCTTACTCATTCATGGAATCAGGAAGTAAAAGATGAAGAAACTACCAGCCTTCTTTGAAATGAATCTTTCTATCCTTATTATATCTGAAAAACGGGTTGATCCAATTATATTACAAGCAATTCTCATTAATCACCGATATCTAAATGCATAGGGTGACATCGTCAGCTGGATTCACTGTGGATTGCTCACCTCTGCAGCGATCATGTGGTTCTGTTGCCAATGATAGAATGGGAATGTAAAAAAACAGTACAGTCAAATATGAAAGATGCTGGAATACCTTTGACGCTAACACAGACCATCAATTCGATATTAAAAAAAAAGTTTATATGGCACTCCCTTATTAGTCAATATAATCAACATTTACATTGGATTTTTTTTAAAAAATAAAACACAATTTGTTTGTACTACTTCCACATATTTATAATGATCAGGACCGGTTTCGCTCATCACGAGCATTATCAACTGATCAGTTGATAATGCTCGTGATGAGCGAAACCGGTCCTGATCATTATAAATATGTGGTAGTAGTACAAACAAATTGTGTTTTATTTTTTTAAATATAATGTCTTTCCACCAAGAATTGACAGTTAACACCTTAAAAGTAATTTACATTGGACATGGCTTAAAAATATTTCAACATGTTAATACAGTTTTTGCTATGAAGAAAATATTAAATAAAATATATGTGATAATAAATACAAAGTCCTTTTTCTTTTGGTTGGTTATTTAGAGTTTAGTTACTCTATATTATATACGACCTCTTCACGACCACATTAAATATTGTCACAGCACCGGTACGCTACAAAGAACTCATGCCTCAAGGGGTTTATGATTGAGACACAATTTATCTACAGAAGTTTTGGAAAAGAAAAAAAATTCTCACTAAGATTCACAGCCGATAGGTATTTATTTTTCCCGGGTACATTCTACATCCCTAGAGTATAGAGAGAATTCTGGGAAGCCCTTTTGCACTTACATATTATATTCTTTTATCAAATCCCAGTGACACGCCTGGGTCCTGACAAAAAGGTTGTTTATAACTGAATAACAGTTCGTCAGCTTATGTTTCAAATAATTTATGGCGTAGGTATACATATTATGTATTACTGTAGTTCTGCAAAAAACGTAAACCGAGGGGATTAGATGCAAAAGTGCCACTGTTTGATTTTGGTCAATAAAGGAGTTATGTAATTATTTTGTTAAGGGCTATTATTTTTCTTTAATTGCCAAATAAAATTAAGAATTTGATAATTAGTCACTTAATATTACTAATATATTATATTTAAATAATTATTTTCCTTTTTATCAGTCAAAAACACTGGCTCGTTTTTTTGGTTAAATTTAGTAATTTTGATTGTAATGCATCAAAATTCGATAGTATTTTAGCCAATTGATGTAACCTTCAAAAAATACGAAAATGAGTTAATGATTGGATCTCATTTTAAAGACAAAAAAGCAGATGTCGGTCAAATAATGTAAATTAGAAAAATAAATTCACCACTTTTTGGAAGGGAAACATCATTTTAAATTGGCTTTAGGATTAAAAATTCTGATCCGTCACTTGATGTAAGTCACTATTATATCAACACTCCATACGTATAATCCCGTATCTGCAAACATGAGAATTCACAAGAGTGCATTTCAAAGATTTATAACGCAACTCACCATATAATGTTTTCGTTAATAACAGTTTTTAATCTCTCCTCAAAATTTCCAATTTCCAAATGAATTGAAAATTTCCAATTACATCAATTGGCCAAAACAAAGTTGATATAAAATCTCCTTGTATGATAATTATATTATATTGTACAAACTAAGTACTAAATTAATATTATTTCTGTATTTAGTATTTGGCCTATCTTGCTGAAATTGAAATTGATGCTTTAAAAATAAACTATTCATATTTCATAATATTATAATTTCTGCAACAAGATTTGAATGAATGTCAATTTGATGACGTGTTGAGAATAAATGGTGAAGACAGCAATTTAAAAAATGGCTGATCAGGTGAAGACTTGTAGGTTATATCAATTATGAAATGATGTAATTTTGAATTTGGAACAATCTATGGTAATTATGTCATGGCTAGTGTGCTAGGACTAAATGGCGATATTTATATTAGCTGCGATCAAATGTTGAGCATTAATATTGCGACTAACCAACCAGTCGTCGTGGCTGTGAAGAAAGTCTCCAGTTACTACACTTATTTGCTGTCGTGTTTCGTTACTTACACCATTAAAGTTCATGGAAAAATTGCAGAGTTGTTCTTCAGTCATCTCGATCACGAGATTTTTCTTTCCGTTCTGGCATTTTCAACGATGGCTCCCATCTCTTGCAAGGTCGCTTTTGGATCTTGAGAAATGTTAAAATCCATAATGAAATCATTTGTTATACAAAAAGTACTTAATATTAATTCGTTTTACGGGTAAATAATAGTTGCTTTACTTAAAATGTTGAAGAATACATACATATAACTCATCTTAAAACTTGTAATAATTTATTAAACGTTTTTTTTATTTATCTCATTTTACATAAAAAGGGATTTCACTACTTTTGATACCACACAACACAAATCAACAATCACTGACTGCCCTTTGTGTAGAAGCCCGTCAATGTATATTTAAAAATTAGCGAATTTAAAATGGTATTGGTTGCTTTAGTTTATTTATTCATTGGATTAACTCGCCTAGCCAAAGAGCCGCGTCATTTAACATCATGGGCATGCATTATTTATTGTTTGTTTTTATTAAATCTCTTTCAGATTATGCCGCTTTTATTTATGGCCATATTTGGCTTGTGAAATGCTCTGTGTGTAACAGATTGGCGGGATTAAAACGCTTGTAGATGGACGCTTTGGTTAATGATGGCTTCGCGCCGAATGCCCGATGTGGATGTTGCGGGCTGCGAAGGATTAAACCGAAACTGGCTGGTCCATGCATTCATAAACCACGTTCAAATAAACATGAGATGAATAATACATAAATCAATATTTTTTTTTTGATATTGGTGTTCGTTGGGTATTGCATGGTCATGTTTATAAGTAGGGCGTTATTGTATTTTTGACTAAGGATATACACGAATGGGTGGCGATTTGCAATGATTAAAAAACTCTTTGTCCGTGGTCGGGTAGTCCGTTTCCGTTGTCAAGTGGTAAATGTCTACTAGAGAGGCAGACTATTCAATTTCCTTTATACAAAACTTGTTTGATTATCTGTAATAAGTCATAAAGGACTTTATATTAACATTCAATTTCATATATGAAGGACATTTTTGTCAAATCAGTAATCAATAAATTCAAATATCAATCTAGTTTCTAGACTTATTGATAATATTATTACTAACTAGCTGTCTGTTCAAGTTCATTTGTGTGAATGCCTGAAGATGTCAAAAGACAAACCCCAGGTCGTAAATGACGAAATACATGAAAATGTAAAAAATTTGAAGAATTCAAATTTCACATACATAATTTAAGACATCGACTGAGGGTGCTTGATGGAATTTCAATATAGAATTTGGATTATTGAAATTTTGTACACTTCCATGTATTTTGTCACTAACGACCCGGGTTTCGCCTTTCGGCATCTTCAGGCATACGAGCACACGAATGGACTCGAACTGACAGACAGTAAACAGTGTCAAAGAAGATACAAATATTGAAGATACAAAAGTGATTGCCAACATTTCTATGTGGGTAAAACCACACGTACATTAGATATAAGGGTATCAGAACATTTAGCTGCCTTTAGATTAAAAAAAGAAACTTCGACATTCGCAAATCACTTGCTAATGGAGAACCATACGTTTAATGCGGATGATGGGGTTAAACTGTTGCATAAAAACATGGGGGATCATAAATTATTTTATCAAGAAATTTTGGAAATCAATAGAGCCCAGTTAAATTCCTTGCCAATTCTGAATGAGCAGCTGAACCTTCCTAATTCTCCGTTATTATATCCTATACGTTGAAACACCTAACAGATGTCACTAAATGTGGAATGATTGTATATATTTACCCTTTCGTCGAATTGCATCCCGTCGAAACCCACAATGCTATTATAATTGTAAAATCACTGGTAATTCTAAAAGAAGTTGGAAAGCGTGTTGTTTACAAAATAAGTATTAAGGCGATTCTCGAAATGTTAACTCAGGTATCAGTGTGGCTCTCAGACGTATAATATTTTACCTCGTAAATAATATTTGTCGTATTTGTATCTTCTATATAAACGCTAGACACTGTTTACTGTCTGTCAGTTCGAGTCCATTCGTGTGCTCGAATGCCTTAAGATGCCGAAAGGCGAAACCCGGGTCGTTAGTGACAAAATACATGGAAGTGTACAAAATCTCTATAATCCAAATTTCACATACATAGCCTTCAGATTTATACATTATCAGTTGATAACACTCGGCAAGTCGGCAACGGTCAATATGCAATTGAAACAATAATACTTGAATGCTATTTTAACACATATAATTATACCTAAACGATGAAATGGAATGTTTTTTCCTGCCTACATTTAACTGCTGAGTGGATAGATGCAGTAGGGGACCGTATGTAGCGGAAAATGTAAAAGTCCTTGTTGGTCTCATATGCAAATACATCAGTTTTTAACTTTTTTAAAAAGGCAGACAAATACAAAATTGGGGAGGCAAAACGTCTGATGCTAACCCTTGGTCGTATTCCTCACGTGTGAGGGTCACAAACTCCGCAATAACTTAATTTCCTTTGACGATCCTTCGTCACTCGCTCCTGCACTCCGCTGATCTGAGGGCCATCCGTAAGAAGAGTTCTGTGGTGTCTTTCATTTGGTCGTTCCAGCGAGTTGGGGCTATATAGTTATGTATATTTCATTTGTTTGATTATCTATAAATATATATATAGTGGCAATCCGATTCATCGCTTTTAAGGACGCCTAAATGCAGAATGTGAGAAAGTTTCAAAAATAAAAAGAAAGATAAATGCGCAAAAACTATAGATCGATGTTCCAATGTAGACACTCACTCATTCATCGTTTATTGTCGATGGTGTCTTAAAAATGATGGATCGAGAATTCGCTGTATTCAGTGTCATAATATATAACAGAATTGAGATGTAGACATTTATATTACGAAGCTGCTCATAAAGCATATTGACATCAGCCCTCCGATGTATATTTTTATATTCTTTCAATCGCTGCATTTAGGGGTTGGTGGGTGGCTGTCACCGCTCGGCGTTTGATATGCAAATGAGGTACAGAGTGTCATAGAAAATCCAATGTTCTACGTCAAAGGAATACAATGGCTTTAATTAATTCTGATATCACTTACAGGCTATAGGGTGTCACGTATCATTGTTATATACATACCTGCGGCATTTTAATTAAAATAAAATAACAAATACCATTATTTTGAAATGTATTATGTATTATGAGAGAATGGAAATTTTTGAATGTAATGGCTTAAACCGATGAACGCGCTGGACATGTTTACATGTCCAAAACTATATCTCGTATTTCCGGCCAAACAAGAAGGAAACACGTATGGATATATGTTTTAAAAATTAGTTCAAAACTTTAGGTAGAGAAATTAGGCAACACATCATGAAAATATCAAGTATAACACAAAGAAATATATTTTTGAAAAGAGCTCTTGATATTCGAAAGTCTTTCGAATTTCAGCTTTGAACTACCGATACGCAGCATTAATCGTCAGCTCTATGTATTGCACATACTTACGCGGCTACGTGTGTGCTTGTGTGCGTGCTGGCGGTGTAAATGAAGACTGGCCGCAGTCATTTTGCTTGCAAAGTCGTAGATTAAATATTATTAGCTTCTTCGTTTTCTTCGAATTATTGTAGCGAGAATGCGACGAGTTAGTTTACTTCCTAATTCAGAAATTGATTTTCAATCGTTTTATGGATTTCGGTACGTAGGCATGAATGTTTGTGATGCTTTAAATTTCCTCACACCCATCCGATCCTAAAAATGGGGCGTAGCGAGAGCGATTGGCTTACCACTAGTCCTGTCCTAATCCTTCTTACACTATGCAACAGAGATATCGATGTTATAAAAATAACTAATTTATCATAATAAATAATATCACTTTTAAGGTGTTAACTGTCAATTCTTCTGTGGAAAGGTATTATATTTTAAAAAATAAAACATAATTTGTTTGTACTACTTCCACATGACCGGTTTCGCTCATCATGAGCATTATCAATATCAGTTAATAATGCTCGTATTGATCGAAACCGGTCCTGATCACAGTAAGTAATATGTCAATTTAATGATAAAATACGAACAAAACTATATATATCAATAAAAGAATATGTTTTTGTAATAAAGGGTGCATTCAGAAAGCCCCGATTAATACCTTCAAGGTTACGTTCTCCCGCCCTTGTCATCAGTGGTTATATACTTTTTTTTTGTGGAAAAAACAGTAAGAATTCTAAAATTTCATCAGACATACATCAGTTTTGGTCTAGTTTTACAAAGTAAATTAAATACCTTATCAGATTAAATTCTAGCTAATCTCACCCTTCTTATAATTTAACGAAGGAAGTTTGCGACTCCCCCCTTGGAGAGCTTTGTTCTGTTAATAGGTCCCTCATATAAGTTGCTCAGTTCAGCCGGTTAAGTAATTATTTCGACAACTGTCTTTGGCGAACTATGGAGATCTGCATATAATTAAAAGCGTATTCTATGAACGTTCTTCAGTGAAATATCAAAGGCCGTTAAGTGTTTGGACAATAGATATACTTCTGTTTTATCTTTCATTAAAATGATGTAGAGTTCTCGATAGGTTTGGCTTAATGGTGAAGAAAAACACTCAGCAACCACTTAACTTGGTGTCAAAAGTATCTATGTTTTTTTTTTTTAATTTCCATTCTCAATGTAGACCATATTATGGACTTCTAATGAAAGTATCTCAACAGAAGATTTTCTACGGGAACGGCTTGTTACTCAGCTGCCGCTGTTTCTACAAAATTACGTGAAAGTTAGGGCTTCCGATTCAAGGATTCCGATCAATTAATCAATCCTGTAATCTCGGTATTCACTGCAGATGGACATTTTGATATTCAATTACAAATGAAAGTTTAAGGTAAATTCCATGAATAATACCCTATTTTTTGATTTGGTGTTTAGGTTGAATGGTGAAGAAAAAAACTTTTTTTCGGTTCCATACCTAAACAAAACAGGAGAAAACTGAACAATCTAAAAATAACATTTTTGTCATATCTATTATTGATTGTACATATAAGAAATAAATAATGTATTTATTAAATTATATATTACTAGTGAGTACCCGGCATGCGTTGCAATGCCATTCAGAGAGAGAAAATGTTTGTGTTTAAATTCTGTTTATTAAGTGCTTTTGGATTAGAGGTCTGCACGGGGCGAAATTTCATAAAATTATCCGGTCCGAGCCCGTCATTTTCAGGCCCAGCCCAGCCCGAGCCCGAGTCTTAATATCATACTTGTTACCCGAACTCGACCCGAAGTCCAGAATTATTTTTCTCAGCTCGAAAAAAGCCCCATTTTTTTAAATTACAGTAATTCATTTATACTTTTCAAACAATACATGTTATTGTTTCCATATTTTCAACGGCATTTATGGCACATGTAAAATAAATTATTTAAGTTATGAATACTATTACCCTATGGCTGACTCATGACCCGAACATAGTAAGAATTTTTTTCCTAAATTTGAATTCATTACCCGAGCCCGAATCTGAATTGTCTCTACCCACCCGAGCCCAGCTCATGGGCCAGATAAATCGGATAATAATTAATAGTAAATCGAAAGGCTTTTCAGAGATGTCGCTGTTCGTACATCGATTTAAAACTTTTTATTCCAAAAACCTTCACGGGTGTGCGCACAACAACTCAATTAAGTTTCATCGAATCGGATGAATAGTAAAGGAGCGCATAGAGGACAAACAAACAAACATTCATTTATATACATGTATATAGACAAGACTTACTGTAAGTTAATTTTATTATACCTATAACGAACAAACAAACATTAATTATTATATCGAAGATTTAGTAATTTATAAAAACAAAAAATTATAATAAACTCCAACAAGCAATTTGAATGTGTTTATTCTAGATATGAAGCACAAATATTTGCAAATGACCATAATGTTTATCTCATATAATACAAGGCACTTTTTTTTAAAATATCTTGAAATTTGTTTCGAAAAAAATATTTGATTCGCCAAAAATTTTCATAAATCGGAAAATCAGACGAGATAAACTAGATGAGAAGTCACTCATGTCTATAATCATATATGTTCAATAAATAATAGATATGACAAAAATATTATCTACAAATTGTTCTTTTATTTCATGTTCTGTTTAGTCCAGTTACCGTTTTTGTCCGCTCCCAACGTGGACCATATGAATTTCTAATGAAGGTATCTTAAGAGAAGCCTTTATACGGGAACGGCTTGTTACTCAGTTGCCTCTCTTTTTCCGAAGTGAGTAAATATAGAAGAATATGGTTAGAACAAGACTAGTGATTAGATAATCGCTCTAGCTACGCCACATTCTAGATTCAAATGGGTGGGAGGGAATTTTTAGACATAACAAACCTTCAAACAGATATCCATAAATCGATTGAAAAATCAATTTATGAAACTGTTCGTACTCGGCCATGGGGCTAGTGAGTTCTGTAACCGAATACAGAGACGTTGATCACTGCGCTACAGACACGGCACCAAACCGAAGATTAAATCTATTCTATAATACACGTACACAAACAATTAAAGACGAATGACATTTGTGAATATTACTGTAGGGTTTTTTTCATGTAACGTGGAGGGACGGCGTTTCGGCACCTTTTTACGGTAAATTTAATGTTTTAAAATAAATAAGACGACGAAAAAACGTTCGCACTTCTATAATTACATTTCAAATTTATATAATTTGTCATCAAAATTATGTTTAGATTTGACATGTCTAAAATAAAAAAACATTATTCTCTCTAGTAAAAAGCTCGACAAAAGTGAGCTCCGGCTCCATTTTCTTAAAAAAAAAAAAGCTCGTAATATTAGTAAAAAAATATAATTAATGACTATTTTATTAAATTTTAACGTTTCAGTCGATTAAAGTTTTCCTTGTTATTATTTTCAAAACTGTCTGCCATGTCGTCCTTAAATAGTGGCATATTTTTTCAACTAAAACTCCATATTTTTGTTTTGAAAGCAATGTCAAATATTTAAGACAAGAAATAGCCATGCATATCATCGTCTACCCATTTTTTCATTCGTAGATGTCACTGTCAATAAAACAAACATAATTAGTTACTTTATTCATAATATACAGCAGTGCAACAAACCTTTGTCATTAGATCATTCTACCATACACTAAAGGAGATCTATATTGTGTAAAAGCTTTCTATTTGTCTGTTGGATTATGACTTAGCGCTTTTTACCAATCTTTTATACCATACATAAGAGCAAAAGCCGAACCATATACAGCGAATAGCGCATGGCGGCAACACGGTGACACGCGTTGGTTTTTCCCTTTGAAGTCGCAAATTAATTAAAATCTATGTGGGCTGAGCTTCATGATGACAACACCGATTTACCTAGGATAAAACTTTTAAATTAAAATGCAAAAATAATGATTAAATCAAACAAAACGTATATATGGAAATATGTATTTTATGTAATGCGGTTATGTGAGGGCTTTGGAAAGAAAGACGGCAGTCTACAAAAGTTGTCGACAATGAGATATAGATGTCATCGTGTAGTCGAGTAAGTCGAATTTAGAACAAATAAGGCTCTATCACAGTGGTGACGAACCTATTCCTGTCGGATTTTTTATCGGATTAAAATCAAATAAGGCGGCATTTAAGAAACAAACATAAAAATTTATGTATATTATTTTGTAAATGAAAAAAATAATGAAATTTATTTATTTATGTATTTGTTTATTTCAGTCAAAAATCCACACTTGAGACCCTATGAGGCCGTTGGTTCGTTACCCCTGTTCTATCATTTACACTTCTTAATAATTAAAATTAAGTAACAAAATATATGGAAATGTAAAAAATTACATATTAAAATTCAAGCACCTTCAGTCGATATCTTGAATTAATTAAAATCGAGATTCTATTATAACAAACGCGTTAGTTGTTGAGCGGATCAATCAGCGCGCTCTATTTTACCGTTTTAAATATGGCGTTCCATATATTATTGTGTATTGGTGCAAAACAAACCTTACAGTTTTCAGTTTTCACAAAACAAAAACGGCCGTTATGTATAGTAGGAAAATATGTGAAGTTTTAAAAATTAAAATGGATATAAGTTATCATTTTTAAGGTGTTATGTGTCATTTCTTGTTGAAATGTGAACATTTTAATCAAAACTGGTTTCATTACTCTACTTCTCTAACATCGATAGAATTATCAAATGATGAAATGAATAAGAAAAATCTATGACTACATAACTATTTTAATAAAGAATTATTGTGGATCTTCAAACGTTAAACAGTGTTCCATGAATAACAGAGAAATGAACTAGCCTTGTTAATTTCATACATAAATTTGGAGAAAACATTTACTTGAACCATTGAAAGTCAACCTGTGTGCTTAAAATACCGATATTTTTTAGACCTGCTATGATTTAAGGCTGAGTGAAATTGTTCAGAGTGACATCAATGGATGAAAAAAATATTAAATGTTTTTTTAACAAACATTCATTTGATTCATAAATACTCTCAGTTGATAACGTTAATGGGTCCGTGGTGCAGTGGTCAACGTCGTTGGCTAGGGTTACGGATGTCTCAGATTCAAGTTCCGGTATGAACAGTTTCTTAAATTCATTTTTCAATCGATTTATGGACTTCTGTTCGGAAGCATGGATGTTAAAAACGGTTCGTATCGAGAGCGATTAGCTAACCACTATTCCTGTCCCAGCTTTTATCCTTCTATCCATGCACTCTTCGAAAAAAGAGTTTGGACAACTGAATGACAAACTGTTCTCATAGAAAACTTCTGTTGAGATACATCCATTAGGAAGCCATATGCTTCACAGTGAGAGCGGAAAAAAAGTTTATTGTTTTGAATGGATAGGCTGCTGCCAGTGGCGTGCTTATTTTTCTTTTTCATAAAAATTATTCATACCAATTAAATTTACGCGATGTTAACAATCGATCAATCAAAATTATAATTCGTTTTGCGGGAAATAATATTTAAAAGCCTTTTGATTTTTAAATTTGGGGAAATCTATATATTACGTTCATCTAGATTTATATAAAACGCCAGTATTTATAATGAATTGCTGTTTTTTTTGCATGTATATTGTATTTATAATTACTTTTTATTTCACGTCAAATTTTTTCCAATTTGTGACGCAATACAAAAATGCGAAAAGGGTTCAATCATTTGATAAAAAAAGTCAAAATATAATTATTTTATAAAGTTTGGCTTTGTATATAAATTATTACGTAGAAATTGCTCCCATTAAAGGGCAATAAAACATAAACAAATACATATTTGATTATGCTTCTTCTTTGCCAATATTCGCTCCTTATGTAGAGCATATGGCCACCACGCGGCGTCCCCATGATTCCCTGTCACCCGCCAATCGCTTTGCTTCCTGCCACGACATGCCAAAATCTCTCAGCTCCGTTGACTATATCCTGTGAATGGTACCCGATGATCTTCCAGGACGTCTGAATCTCATCGGTCAGAAAAATAGGCAAGCAGAATTGAGACTCTCAGGAGGCATCCGCAGTACGTGACCCAGCTAGTTCCAGCGTCTCTTCATGACTGCTGATATAACAGGGCGCTGTCCAGTACGTTTCCTAATTTTCGAGTTCCTCACGAAGTCAAACCACCTCGCCTCCAGTATCCGACGCAAGCATGTTGTCTCAAAACTCAGTATACGGTTTTTCGGAGTCTTAGTCAGGTGCCATGATTCACTACCATGGGTTTTGGTTTTAATCGTGTACAGATGTGTGTCCTAGACGGTCTGTATTGAGTTAAATACGGCTTCAGCTATTCTTAATCGGATAGTGAGCTTTTTCTTTGTGTTCGGGATGTGACCGTCTTTCGGGATGTGTACACCGAGGTACCTGAAGCTGTCAACTCTCCCGATGATCTGTCCCACACAGGTCAGGGTCCTATCAGAGTCATGACAGGCTTGGTTACACATCTCATTGGTCTTACATGCATTTATTTTCAACTAATACGACCCGAGTTTGATTATTAGAAAAGGTTACATTGTCGTATAGTGACAGAAAGCATCAAGTCGAAAATCCTTGCTTTGAGATAAGAAAATTAAGAAAACTATAATATTCAAACCATTCTATTTACCCAATTACCATTATTTATTAAGCTAAACACTTGATGAGATTCGTTAATAATTTACGAAATCAATTTAATTATTTAGTTATTAGTAATTCTTTTTTATAATAATATTAATTAAAGCTTTTTTCATTAATAACTGTGAACAAAATCGACTAAATTCATATTAATTCTATCAAATTACTTAAAAGAATACATGGAATATGGCTGACATTTTTTGGCAGACGATAGAGCGTACTAAAATATATCGTACTGCATTCATAACCCAAAACAACCGATTTTCGATTTCTGTCACCATACTGACGATATTATATGTAATCTTTTGAATATTTATGAGATTGAAATTAAATTGAACTGTTAATACTACACTGTTGCTCAATCTCTCAATATTTTTTAGAGAGAGTGTGTATAGAAGGATGGAGCTAGGGCAGGACCAGTAGTTATCTAATCTCTCTAGCAGAGAATGAAGAATATCGAAGATACCACAAAGCCATACATCGATTGAGCAATCAGTTAATGAAAGTGTTCATACTGTGGTTTGAACCAGTGGACACTAATAACGCAAGAAATGAGGTCGACATTGACTACTCAAACAGACTGTTTTCACTCACCCTGCATTTGGTGAGGTCAGTATTACGTTGCCTTTGGGGTGTCACTGATTATCCCCAGATGGCGTGTGTCGAATATACTGACTCCTCTCGCAGATTAAGCCAAGTATTATGATTTTTAGAACCCCTTTTACAGTGTGATAACATACGACCCTTATGTGGCCGAAATGCGACCCCTTTTTACAGTGCTGCGTAAAATACGCGCTTTCGTTCAGTGCGTCATAAATAATATTATAACCTGGCTTCACCTGGGATAGATTCAAAGTTATTCGTTATTCAAATTTGATATTTCAAATTTCATCAAGCACTCTCAGTCGATATCTTAAAAAAAAACATACTTTTTTTTATTACATACCATGCTCATTTTTACTGTACTGGAATAAAGCAGCTTATATAACAAGCATCTATAAATAGAATATATCAGTGTATTACCCGGCTTCACCCTGGTTGTATTGAACTTCTGAACGCCGAAAATAAAAATATTTGCGTATGAGTTATTATAGTATTGTAATAGCTAATGTTGAAAATATCACTGAGGACTGTACAACCTTAGAGTACGCCGTATAACGTTACACTTTTTACTACACTGATGCGTTTCAGTGTATTAGTATGTATGGATCCCGTGTTTTTTTATCAGTATGGATCCCGTGATTCTTAATTATAGGGCCGGAGTGTCTACTATATCTACTTCATGTAACACCACCAAAATATAGTCCATTAATTAAAAGTAATGTTAAAAGACGAAAATAGCGCAGTTGACCCAGAAATGATAGCCAGAATTACATGTGAAAATGTCACGTCGCTACTGATCACCGTTTGGTAGGGGTTTCATGTGACAGACGGACATGCAGAAACTCGTGTATTTTCTGTGTTATAATAAAGATATTATTTGAAAAATAATTGATAATCTTGTCTATATCGGGTCCGTGGTGCAGTGGTCAACGTCGTTGGCTACGGTTACAGGTGTCTCGGTTTCAAGTCCTGGTGCGGACAGTTTCATAAATTGTTTTCCAATCGATTTCTGTTCGTAGGCGTGAACGTTTGTGATGTCTAAAATGATCTGCCGTGCACTGTAATACTGTCAATACTGTATCTACCGTGCACTGTACTATGCGTTATAGACAGACAGTCAGACATACAAATCAAGACAAATACGTATGTATTTGAAAAAATAAAACACAATTGGTAAACAAATTGGGAAAAAAAACTTCCAAGTATGCAAGAGATGAACTAGCCCAAATAGAGTTAGCCGGTTCTCAGATTTAGCAGTGCATATGTCAGAATATGTGCAATATACTGACTGAAAAACTACGAAATGAATAAATAATATATTTATGATCAATTTTGAATCGAGAATGATATGAAAAGAGGTCCCAAATCAATCGTCCAATTCGCACACTTAAAAATCGCGCGATAACAATACTTACTCACTACTATTATAAACCCTGTAGGCCCTCCCCTCAGGAGGGGCGCGAAACGGCGAGGTTCACCGTTAAAGCCTCCCCCGAACGCTCCCCGCCCGCGCCTATCGATCCGACAGCCCTTGGCCGCCCCGCACGCCTATCGCCTAACTCGGTCGGTGCTCTAGGCGGCTTCTACCGGAGGCTGCGAGGTTTCAGACCGATACTCCATACGAGGGCTCTGGTAACATAACTTATAGTCTCCAGAATATGCAAAAACTAGTTATGAACGCAGCATTGTTATTCGTATTCAAACATACCATTTAAATTATAAAACATCTTTCTAAACTTACCAACTCGCATCTAAAATAAATGTAGAAATGTTGTTAATTTTCAAAACATATATTTTCCAATGCTCTATAATTGCCGAAGCCAGTGCTGACAAACCTGCAGCCTCAAAACCACACGCCGTCTCTTAGGGTCTCAAGTGCGGACTTTTGACTGAATCCCAAATTTTATAAATTTAAAAATTTGTAATTGCATTGTTTTCCTTCATTTACAAAAAAAGTGTACATACATTTTTATGAATGTTTCTTAAATGCGGCCGTATTTGATCTAAGATAAATAAATGCGGCCTACCGACAGGAAAAGGTTCGCCAAAACTGGTCTAAACTAATTATCTCCATTATAGCCAATAAGAGTGCAGAATTGAGCTGTCATGGTTACCAGTGCTTGTGTCCGTATCGTAGTTTTTATTTTAGCATGAAAACGGTTTTTTTTGGTTTGCCAAAAACAAGCACTGTCGGAGATTCTGAGTTATGACACTAGAGCCGTCGTATTACACTACATGCCTGCCATGTCCACTTCTGACACGAAGCATATGAAGTTTTTCAGCAGACGGGTCAAAACGGACAAACTCTGATAAAGACAAGGATATACAGTCGTTGTTCTGAAAGAAAACATTAAATCGAAAAAATGACATATACTTGAAAACAGTTTTCTACAAATAAACAGAATGAAAGAGGTGTAAAATTTGCATTGCTGAAATTTTGTACATTTCCATGTCGTCACTAACGTCCCGGGTTTCACCTTTCGGCATCTTCAGGTATTCGAGCACAAGAATGAATTCGAACATCAGTTTTGTTTTGTCTTGTCAAATACGACATTGAAATTCCATCAAGCAGGGTGCAGTCGATATCTTAAATTATAGAAAAAGCTGTAGAATTTTAACTATTTAACAAACTTAAAAGTCAAATTACTTAAAACTACTGTTTTTCAGTTAGTGTCTTGCTCCAAAACAACGACGATACGCTTATAATAAGTATTTGAATAGTTAAAATGTTGCACCGTGTCAATAACAATACGAGTTTTCGACATCTCCAGGCATTAAAGTGCATATACTCGAACTCAATTCGAGATTGAACTAAAAAGCTTAAACGGTTTAAATGTGATTATAAAGTTCCATCAAGCACCCTTATTCGATATCTAAAAAAAATTATAAGACGATAAAAAACAAATAGCAAAGTATTCAATTTCGAGAACTATTTCAGAATCATACCATTGACATAACCAAGAATGGCGTGATTCCGAATAGCTATCGACTATTTCGACGGCGTTTTGGCCAATTGATGTAATCTTCAAATTCGAAATTGTTCAAGAGAGAAAAACTGTTTTTATCGAAAACGTTACATGCTGAGTTGCGTTATGAATCTTTGAAATGCACTAATACATATTCTCATGTTTGCAGATATGGGTTTATATTTATGGAGTGTTGATATAATACTGGTTTACATCAAGTGGACGGATTAGATTTTTTAAACCTAAAACCAATGAAAGTAAATGACGTGGCAAACCTATATGTGTTCAATATTTGAATTTTACATTTTTGTATTTAGACGCTCGCGATCAATCTCAAAGTTTTTCAAAATTAATTTAAATTTGTTTCTCAGTCTAACTTCTACAATGTCATTTAATAAAGACTGAAAAATATCAAAAATGTCAGAAAGTTTTTCTTTTGAACAAGAAAATTCTTTTAAGTTTAAGTAAAATCAATATTCAGTTTTTTTTTGTTCAAAATTGTTTAATAAAAATGTTAAATTGTTTTTTTATGCTGGATACTAGGAGTCAAGATATTTCAACTATGTATATTTAAAAAAGGTAGTGTTATTATGCGTATGTGTGGCATCTAAAATCCGTGTAGTGTACTTAATACTAGTAAAGACAATATTAATAAGCTCGATTAAAGCGGCATCTATAGATTATCCAGTGGAATGTACGATTCATTGTATATGGGACAAAGGTGGGGTATTTCCAACAGATTTAATGAAAACATTTGGTTTTTCAATCAGTGTCATGTAATATAAATTTACATTCAGCACCCGACCTCTTACATTTTTGTTACAAAACATCACGATTAATAATTACAGTAAAGCTACAAATTTTGTAATTATTTATGAGAATATTTTATCAATTTAGATTAGCTGTTATTAATGTCAAATCAATTCAGATCAACATATATATCGTCGGCATAATGGTAGAAGGTAATATGTCAAGAATCGGCTGTTTTAGCGTTGTAAATGCAGTACGATAGATTTTAAAACGGTCAATCATCTGAAAAAACAAGCTCAGTGGTATTAAATGTATTTTTTACATAATTTTAAGAAATCTGTAAATATTAAGTACATTTTATTCACAATTACTAATAATTAAATTGAGTTTGTAAATGATTAACGAGTCTAATACAGTTTATTGTTGAATAATTAATGGTTAAGGTATGTAATTAAAAAAATTAAATTTCACGGTTTTCTTTAAAATCAATTATTTCAAAACGAGGTTTTTGACTTAACGTCTTCTACCACTACGTCGACGATATAATATATCGTAGACTTAGTGGTAATAATAATATTACGTACTTCTTAATTCTTTTTTAAATATAAATTCGCAAACTTTCAGTTTGGGTCCATGCTTGTATTTGAATGCTTGAAAATGCTGAAAGGCAAAGCCCAGGTCCATAGCCACAAACTTAAGGAAAGGAGCAAAATTTGAACGATCCACTTATTGATATTTAAGTTCTATTAAGTACTCTCAGTTGATATTTTAAATTTGAATTAAATATTGTCTGTCGCATCTAAGTATGTACACAATATAAGCGAACAAAAATCGTATGAGCCTAGTTCTGACGAGAACATGATATCAAAAAGGTGTCAAGTATTTTATATAGTTCGCGTGGAACTCTAAATGCATTGCTATTTTACCTTACCGACAGAATTTACATAATCAAACCCCATTTCGTCACAAGTCACAACCCAATGAATAATACATCCCTGTAATTATTGCCAACACTTGATAATATATACGGTTAATTTCTGCCAGTGTTCATAAATGTACACAATGTAAAATTTCAATTTATATCAGAAATATTGCTGCGAGTCCTTTGCTTTGGTTTTTCTTTGTAATCGTTAGAATTAATAAACGAGAAGTTAAACAGGTTGTGAGTGAAGTATCCTACACTATTTTTAAAGAATAAGTACTGTGTGGACCGATGGAATTGGAATTCTATGCTCCCTACGTATAATCATGTATGTGCAAAATATTATGTGATTACATGTCTTTTGCATTTTTGTTGTCTACGCACTCTGTTCTATGGTTAGAGATAAAACAACAGGAAAAATTCGATTTAAAATAGTAGCACTGTCCCAATTTTGAAGAAGATACTTGTAGTCGTTACTTTGCAATTGCATTATGTCGATATATTCTCCTCACGAAATCAAACCACGAGTCCAATATCTCAAGCGAGTATCTCTTCTCGAAGCTCGGTTAGCGATTTTTCTCAGTCTTTGACATATGCCGTGATTCACTAATACAAAGAAACTTTGTCAGCGGTCTTAGAGAGACGTTGGAACTGGCTTGGTTATATCCTGCCGATGCCTTCCGAGAGCCTTAACCTTGCTTGTCTCTTCGTCCGTTCGGTGGGATTTCAGCATTCTAGGATTATTCGTTGGACGTACTTGGCAGAAATGAAGGATGCTTGCATGTCATGGAAGAAAACAAAGTGATTGGCGGGTGACAGGGAATCCTGGAAGCGACGAGTGGTGATTATACGCTTCGTATAGGAACCGGATATGGTAAAAAATTGCATTATTTTATATAAGCAAACAAGCCTTTTTTACTACTTTATGGGTCACAAAACCAACTTTGGGTTACGTCTTGAAAAGGTGAAGAAACGTTTTTGTAGAGGGTTCAACTTCTGAGAAAACAAATAAACAATAACATAGACAAAACGGCACAATGTTCCGGGTCTATCGTGTCTATGGTCTAGAGGTTTTTTGGCGGGACCCTTCAATAAACAATAAATCAGAAACATTACAACAATCCAGTATAAACGAGAACATATTAAACCTTTTACCGTGACATATTCGTATGGCTCGAAAGTGTAATCCGAATAAAGTGCTTGACTTTAGTTTAATAGAGGCCACTTCGAGGGGTCAAAGGGTTCAATTATTTTCTCTTTGTAAGGAATTTCAAGAGTAAATACCTCCGCCGAAGTGTTGGTGGAATTTTTCTAAATTCAGGGCTGCCAAAACTACGCACTAGATTAAAATAACGATCCAAACGATAGTACGCCGAAAAATGACCGCAATTTAACATGAATGTATAGTGTAAGTTTTCTTTACTCAAACAATTTTCTTATATAAGTAGTTGATGATAGGGAATTTCATTCGATTCATATTATAACGAGGAATACGACATAATGATAGGGCAGGAAAAATGGTCAACATCATGTTATATCAGATTCTAATATGAATTCTACATGAAGAGAAATGTAAAGTTGAAGCTAATGTGACTAAGAATTGATGAAAATAATATTAATAAGGTTATAACAAACAGCTCAGACCTCGCTACAAAATTTTTAGTGTGCCTATTTCCAATGTAAATATTTTGATACTACACTATTTTCAAACATGTTGGTAGAAGGGCCACATTAAAAATTCAAAATGAATTCGCACTACATGTGTGCCATAGTTTGGTCAGCTCTCCTTTAAATGGATGAATTGATATCTTTGTCATTACATTGATTGTATAGCTAGGAGTGAAACGAGTTTCATCTAGTATCACCACGACTGGAATAATAAGTTTATCAATTTTAATTTTATGTTGAAAGTAAAATGGCACCAAGCAACATACATTACAAAACAGTTTACACTTCGTGTTCCTTCCGACTATTGATGTTTATTAGTTGCGTTACATAATAATAAATAATTCCTCGAGAAGTGAAGTGATCCAAGTGATAGAATGGTGAAACCTTTTAATTGAATGTTTTAGTTAAATGATCTTATAGTAATTTAACTTCTTACAGAATAAAATACTTTTGCAGCCTGTATTTACTTAGCTCACTTCACTTTTATAATATTTCATTATAATGATTATGTAGAATACCAAAACACACTTTAGGAATCGCGTTTATAACATGTATAATCATAGAGATTTAATTTAAGAATAGATCGACCATTGACTTGTGAAATAGTATTGTCGTCCGTCCGTGTGTGAGGTAGTACAGTTTCTGCCCGTGTATATGCTTGTGTTCTAGTATTGCCATCTGTATTGATTCGTTCCCCACACACCTAACTCATTTTTTTCGAAAATCACAATTGGCTTACTTCACTTCTCATTGGCTCAAATAATAATCTATTTGCATGTATTAAAATTTAAGTGAGTTAAGCACGTTTTTAAAACCGGTAGCATTATTACCGTTTTTGGTATCGGAAATACCGGAATGGGCAACCCTATCTGCAATTTCAAATGTTTAATTAAGACTGGGAATCTACTAATTGACAGACGGAAAGTGGATACACAGTACAGAATTTTGTTTTCAAATTCAGCGCTCCGCTTTATTACCCCTTGAGTTGTTTGATTTGTTTTTGATTGAAGACTATTATTTGACAGATGAAGAAGCCGTGTGAAAAATGAAATTGAAGAGATGGTTAATTTTTACTTTAACATAAAACAATAACGTGTCTTTAATGTATGATAAATTTGTGTTATTCTTTTCTCAAAATTGTATGTAGTATAATTATAGCTAAAAAATGAATTTGGAACGAACTAGAAGACTTCAATATGTCTTCAATAATCTTCTTCGACCATATTCTCTCCATGATTCACTGTCACCCACCAATCACTTTGATTTCTCCCGTTACATGTCAGAGTCCCTCATCTCCGCCGAGTACATCCTGTGGATAGTACCTGATGATCTTTCAGGACGCCGCAATCCCACCAGTAGGAAGAAGAAGCAAGCAGGATTGAGATTCTCTGGAGACAGAACGTGACCCAGCCAGTTCCAGTGTCTCTCCTTGACAGCTGATGTAACAAGGTGCTACCCAGTCGTTTCCTAATCTCCGAGTTCATCACGAAGTCAAACCATCTCACCCCAGTATCCAACGCAAGCATATATTCTCGAAACTCAGTATGCGGTTTTTTTGAATCTTTGTAACGTGCACCGTACAGCAGAACAATTAAAATGAGGGCGTTAAACAAATGTCATTTGATTTTAATCATGTATAGTTGCAGGGCCTAGACGTTATGCATTAAGTTAAATATGGCTCCAGCTATTACTAATCGGATAGCAAGGTCTTTCTTTGTGTTACCGTCTTCCGGAGCGTGTACACCGAGGTACCTGAAGCTGTCGACCCTCCCGATGATCTATCCCGTGCTAGTCAGGGTTCACATTGGTCTTACTTGCGTTAATTTTCAGACCAATACGTCACTATACTCGAGATATTCGAAGCATTTGCACGACACACCGGAAACATTAGTCATGAGCGAAAATGCGACTAAGTGAAGAAGTCAATGATAGATTTTGATGTAGAGTTTTTTATGCCGTATCCGTTCCAAATTAGAAAAAGAACTGAACGTTATTCAGTCGTTCATTTGTCTTTTTTTTCAAATAAGGAAATAGTCAAATAGTGAAGTTAGGGAAAGATTAGTATTTATTAAGCTAAACGTTCTCTTTGCGGCTTATTTTTAGGACTGGATACGATATAGGTGGGGAAGGAGAGTAAACATATATTATACTCTCATGAACTACGCGAATGATAAGACGTGAAGTGAGCCAACGTTGCGCAGTTTTAAGGTCGTTGGCTACGGTTGCGGATCTCTCTAGTTCAAGTCCCGGTGCGGACAGTTTTATAAATCAATCAATTTATGGATTGCTGTTCATAGGCATGAATGTTTGTGATGTCTAAAATTCCCTCCCACCCATCCGATTCTAAAGCAAAATGGGACATAACGAGAGCGATTATTTAACCACTAGTCCTCTCCTACCCTTATCCTTCTATCGCTACTCTCTCCGTAAAAGAGAAGTTGAGTGACTGAGTAACAAAGCAGTTTTCGTAGAATAGTTCTGTTGAGAAACCTCCATTAGGAGGCTTTATGTTACAAGTTGGGAGAATATGATAATAATGATAAAAATAAAAAGTTAATAATAAAATAATAAGGTGGGTTTTGGTATTATTCTACCTTTCATAAAGTATCATAAAAGTGAAGCGAGCTAAGTTAACAAAGGCTGCAATAGTATTTTATTCTGTGTAAAGTTAAATTGAATAATTTAAATAAACATTCAATAAACATGTGTCACCATTTTGTCACTTGGCCTACTACACTTCTCGATGGCTCAATTTAGACACGAATTTACAAATTGATCGAAAAATCAATGTATCATGAAAGTGTCATGGGATTTGTTCCCGTGACTTCACAAGTCAGACGAATGCGCAAGAATATTGACCGCTCGGCTACAAAACTTTTTCTTTACTCTTTTATTATCAGATAGTATGTTCAAAGGTATTACAAACGATCTTCTCTTAAGCCGAAGTTGGTTTTCTCAGATAATTATTCTTTTTCTTAATCCTATTGAAGTTTTTCTCAGTAGAAACGGCCTTTGGTCATTAGTGCGGGTTTTATAAATACATCTTAGTTTTGTCTGAGCGGAGTAAATTCTATGGCAAATTCGGAAAATGCCTTACATCGAATTATTGATTTTTTTGTTCTATATTTATAGGTGTGGTGATTCTAATGGAAACAACACTAAAGGAAGTAAGCGATTTAATTTGACCTTTTAAGCAAGTTTAACTTATTAAAAACTAAAATACATGGAATTACAGCAGACAACAATGCACAATGCATTTATACAGTACAATAATAATAATAATAATACTAAAAATAGTTTAAAAAAATTAGAAAACAGAAAAGAGAGCAAGAAATATTATTAAGATACAAATTCACATACGAAAAATATACTAATACCTAAAAACGATACCCAGAGTTTGTTTACCTCTCTAGGCAATGCATTGATCAGCTCGAACGGCCCTTGCAACTGGTGACTCAAAGAAGACATTTAAGAATAAAAATTGTTTGCCTCTTGTTTCGGCCTAGTAGATAAAAATTGGGAGCATATAAGTTAATAGTCTTGAGAATTTCAGGATTATAAACTCGTCCTCGAAGAAGAAGAGAAAAATGCTTTAGAATTGAAAACTATCTTCGAGCTTAAGAAGAGTGAAAAGATAGCATGTTAGATTATTTGTTTTCAAACATACTATTCCTCCATTATATTTCTTAATAAAATCATATTCTTTTCTTTGATATAATTATCATATCCTGGAAAAAATATTATCTTGAATTTTTTTTTATTTTCATTGAAAACGTATTTCCACATTATAACCACCGACTCCATTGAACATTTCGGCACTGAATAACACTTGGAAGTTAGTTTGAATTATCTGATGTAAATGAAACTTTTCCAGTTGTTAAATAATAGCATTTTCGATAGTTTCTCTTGCAAGAGTGAACCGTAGCGGGGCTCCCCCGTCGTCAGTTGGTAATCTAATCCAATCCCGTGAAGTTAGGCACAAGTTTGCGAGAGGTTTTAGTCAGGCAGTTGGGGAAAAAACTGGAACCGAAAATAACAATGCGATGTTAGCTAGAGGTGAATTAGGGGCTGGTAATGCCGAATATTAATTAAATAATTTTGAAAACTTTGTGAAAGTGGTTGGCATTGAAAATATTTAGCAATAACTTTAACTAGTAGTACAAATTGACACAAATAGTGACGACACAGGATAATAATGGATACTTTTTATTTAGTTGGAAAGGGGTTATATCAACCGCTTAAATGTATGTTATTCAGATTATGAGTTAGGAAGATTAAGTTGTTCGTTTAAAATTGGCAAGCTATTTAACTGGGCTATATCGATTTTCAAAATTTCTCGATAAAGCAATTTATGATCTTCCATGTTTTGATGCAACATTTTATCCCCTTCATCCGCATATAACGGATAGTCTGTAAGCTGAATGACGATACCATATGAACTCGAAGAGAAAATTGGATGCTGGAAAACACGTATGTAATAAAGGATATAGGGATTAGTAAGTGTTGATAGGAAGTGCGAACTGTTTTGCTGAAGGGAAAGTAAAAATTAGCTTTGAGGAAACAATGTCCACGTCTATTTTTGTGTTTAATGAATAGATATTCTTATCTACAAAAGAAAACACTGCATACTACGTGTGTGGCCATTTTGAAATGAATCAAAGTACGCTGTTAGCAATTTTCAGTTGACATAGAAATATGACTCTGCCACTGAACAAATGGTGGCTGAGAGCCAAACCAAAGTCTAACATAACTAGTTCAATTTGGTTTAAATGTAAAAGCAATCATATGGCACTTTTGTGTGGACTTGAAATGTAATTGTTTTCTAAATACTATACTGTTTTGTATAGTGGTTATCACACAACGTATCGAAACGCTGTAGGTTTAATTCCCAAAGATTCCAAGACACTGTGATATGAATGATGTATTATGATAAATGATTGATTAAATCCCGCGCATGTTACAGTGTGTCAATTTCGTTGTCTATAATTTTCAATCCTAGAACACTGTTTTTTCATTCGATTTGTAAATATGTTTTAGAATGCATAGTTGAGTGTGATATATAAACTTCAGGCTTAACGTCGGTTAAGTATGTCTCGGGCTTCAATCACGGTACGGAAAGTTTCATAAATTGATATTTCGGTCGATTTATTGATTTCTGTTTGTGATGCCTGGAATTCTCTTCCACTGATTTGATCATAAAAACAGAAAGTAGAGAGAGCGATAAGCTAACCACTATTCCTGTCATATCCCTATCCTTCTATCCATACTATCTTAAATAAGCTTCAACCGCTAGCTACATCCTTTATCTGTCCAAAAATAGAGATGTTGAACGAATGAATGTCTGTTACAATCGTAGAACCTTCACAAATCAAATACCATAGAATTGAAGGCCTTGGTATAAAAATAGCAAATGTCACAAAACTCATTTTCTTCAGGAGAGGGTAAAAACATAATATCTTGGCTGTAAAAGACCTTTTCTGTTTCCATACAAAATATCCTGGACTATTGTGTATTTTTGGAAAAGTAGCATATTTTTGATAGTCGATTTGAGAGAATTAAGGTTTTATTTTAAAAATGTGTTTTTTAACAATTGTAGTTATAGACGGGGAATCGAGAAATGCAATAAAATGAAAATGGAAAATAGTGGACATTTGTTGTTTTTAGGCCAAAATCTTCAATTCCTGTTAAAAACTTTATTCGTAAGTTCAGCACTGTGTATTTGTAGGCTTAAGGAAGGATAAAGTTTTTCAAATCAGTTCGAGTTGAAAGCTAGTCAGTACGCCTGATCGGTTGGCAGCACTACGGTTGCTTTTTACTACAGCCGCAGTAATTATTGTAGAAACTATTGGACGATCGTATGTGTACTATCGCTACTGGGTTCAAATCCCACTATGTAGATAATAACTGGGTCACTTTTAAAGTGCTAACTGTCAATTATTGGTGGGAAGGCATTATATTTTAAAAATAAAACACAATTGGGAGTTTAGTGATACATGATGCCGCAGGTTTACGAAAAATTATGATCGTCATTATTGGTCAGCAATATTGGCGAGTCTAATTGACAAATAATATTTCATTTGATCGATGTACTAAATTGCGATAAAGGCGAACGCTCTGAACAGACAGACCACGACAATATATATGAACAAAAAATAAAAGAAGTAAGGATCAGATTCATTCTGTCACCACTCGTCAAATTGAAAACATCTCCTCTGAACTGCATAATCGTCTAACGTACCTACTGTTTAATCGCGTCACGCATTCAACATTTGAAATATATTCCTAAAGTGAGGTTGAGTTGTAGGGCACTTTAAAAGTAAGCACAGCGGTTACATAATCCACACATATTGTGTAACTTGTAACTGACAAAATTTTGGACACGCAAGTAAAATTATTGTCATTTTTTTTTTTTTTTTAATGTCTATGAAAATGTTTTTAAAAATGATGATAGATGTCTAATAATGAATAAAAATTTTTTGTAAGTAAAACTGATTGAAGCGTGATACAAGCCGTGATTAGTAACGAGACTGTATATAACCAAAGTCCAAGTATATTAATTAAGTTTCAAAATGGTGTATATATCGTATCCGAAATCCAATTTGCAATAAAACCCTCACCTCTGCAGCCAAATGGATCCCGCATTCATCTTCTTCACTGTTCAAAAACACGTTTTACGTCACCGAGGAATAAAAACAATTCGTTGAATGTCAGAGGGTGGGGCTGTCACCTGTCTAGCTGAAGTGTCCCAGCTTGCAAAAATGTCAAGCCCTGTGTTAGCCCTTTGCAAACACTTTGGGATTGAAACTTCGACGGCTGCTTTAGTTGGCTGCTTTCTACAGCGTCGAGTCTTAGAGTATATAGTTGTGGCGGTTTAATTATTTATTGCCTAGCAATAGTAAGCGTATAAATTATGTACGAAAAATATCAATGTCGTAAGAAATTTAACTCGTCCTTTCAGACAGTGGTGCTCAACTTTTTATCGGCCTGCATTTATTTTTAGTCAGTAAAAAATAATTAATGGTCAGTAACTAATTCGATAATTGGTCAGTATAATAGCTTAAACTAAGTGGCTGAGCAAGTCATGTTTTCTTTTTCTTCTTAAGCACAATAGTGCGTGGTTAGTTCCCGTGCATCTCTACATCGGGCCAAGATCGTGAGGAGTAAATTCGTTTCATTTCTTGATAGTTATTGCCCTATGGAAGGCGGCCGTGAAACAGCGGCTGCATAGACATAACTGGTGGATGGGGCCACCAACTTGTATACACGTGGTCAGTTAATAAAATAAGCCGTCAGTAGTTTCTATAAAATGGTCAGGGTTTCAATTAAATCTAACCTTTATTTATTTGGGAATTATTAAGCGACCATTTATCGAATAAGTTACTGACCAAATAATTAGTTACCTTTTTTTATTCAATACTTTCAGCACCAACCCAATCAATTTTCAGCGATGAATTTAGTATATTGTTTTTTACATTTGTTGGAAATTTTGACTAAAATGTGATTTAGAATCTCAAGCCAAAGATTATTAAGAAAATAAAAATTGCATTTTAATCTTTGAGTCATAAGTCGGGTCTGTGGTGCAGTGGTCAACTTCATTGGCTACGGTAACGGATGTCTCGCGTCCAGGTACGGACAGTTTCATAAAATGTTTTTTCAATCGATTTATGGACTTCTGTTCGTAGGCATGGATGTTTGTGATGTCTAGAATTCCCCTCCCACCCTTATCCCATGGCAAAAACGTGGCGTCCTATCTTTCTATTGAGCAACTGAGTATAAAGCAGTTCTCATAGAAAAAGTCTGTTTAGAATCCTCCAAATTGGGAGTGAACTTGGTTTAAAAAAATTGAGTAAGTAAAAAAATAAGTCAACTGTGTGCAATTTTCATTTCAAAATGCTAAGAAATAATGTTCACACGATTTGTTTTCACTCAATTTTTGCACAAGTGCCCTTTTGCTTTTGGATCGACGATATGATTGTCAGGTGAGAGCTTTGTTTAAATTGTCATGTAATTTCATATGTCATATGAATTTGAAAAAATACTCTTTCATCTACTGCTTTTCCGTGACGCGCCAAGAGAAATATTTGCTGATATCTGTCGCGGAAGTTCGCAAGATATCACGTACATGTTTGGTTGACATTTGAATCAAAACTATCGACATGGTGACGTGAATAGATTTGCGCGAGAAAGAAAATATTATGCAGCACGGTAATTCCGTGTATTCGTGGTTGGAATGTCTGATTTGACATATGTGGGAGTGAAAGACACTGTGTTTGACATGTCGATGATTTATTTTTTGATGATGTGTAATAAAAAAAGGATATTTGCATTGACAAATGTTTATTAAAACCAATGTAATATTTTTTTACTGTGTTTGAGTATCGGGTCCGTGGTGCATTGGTGAGCGTCGGTCAATGGCTTCGGTTACGAATCTCACGCGTTCGAATCCCAGTTTCATAAATTGATTTACATATTTTAGTTTGAAGACATGGATGATTGTGATGTTTAAAATTCCTCACTCCCATCTGATCCTAAAAACAGGACGTACTGAGAGCGACTAGATAATCAATAGTCCTGTCGTAGCCCTATCCTTCTATCTCTACTCTCTTTGAAAGAGAGAGGTTAAGGAACTGAGTAATAATGATAATAGCAAGTAAGTAAAATTTGATCACTCACAGACTATAATAATGCATGTCCGGTCATGTGCCGCAAGGGGATAAATTAGAAGTAATGGTGTGTTTTTCTAATTAATACCCGGTATGTCTACATTTGTGTGATAAGGACATCAGATTAAATTTCTTTCTTTCTTTTTTTCAATTACTTTTCTTTCAACAACTGGAAATCAATAGATATATTCAAGACAATAATCTCTTTAATGAAAAAACAAACATCAATTCATGACCTTTCCTTAAACCATTACAGAAAGCTCATGTAATTATATAAACAATAAAATTTCAATGCATTTTATTGCATGCAATGATTAATTAATAGCCCCACGTAAGCTCCTTTTCCAAAAACACAATTAATACCTTGAATAATTTAATTTGAAATACATATTATGATATAATTTAAGACATCGACTGAGGGTGCTTGATGGAATTTCACATATTATGATGTTTGAATACGTGAGATGACATAATATTGTCTAAGTCTTCTAAACATTATATATATATTTAGCTAAGAATAGAAGTATAGTTCTGACGATGGCGTTAAGCCAAAATAGCTATGAACTACCTAATAACGTTTTCTAGAACTAAATACTTTGATATTCTATCCTATTATTCTTTATAATGTACAAAAATCTTTTTAAATAACAAACAATTGTAAATGGGAGAGAGGAGTGCTTTGAAAAAAAAAATGATGCTTTAAATGTGATTAATTCAGAACATGTTTTTATGATTTAATGTTTTCTGTCAGTTTATCTTCGATATTTACAGCGTGACACAGTTTTCGATCTATAACAGTAGTTGTCAACCTTTCTATACCTACTGCCCATTTTTGCATACGTTTTTTATAATACAATCCTTACCGCCCCAACAACATCGCAATAATTCAATCCAGTGTAAGAATGCAATAACTTTTGGAAGATGAAGGATTTGAAAAAAACTTTTTAACTCAAACTTTTTATTTAAAGTGTGGAAAGAATAGGTATATTAACATTTTAAAGAAATATTGTGAATTGATAAAAAAATAACTTTATTAGTATCATTTTAAAAATTCAACTTCACAACTTTTCTCTCAAAAATCTTAGAAGGTAGTGTGTTTACAAACAAACAAGTCAAAAGTCAACTGCTAGGCCAGAACAGGACAAATATTTTGTTGTATTCGGATAGGTATAATCGAGAAAGGAAAATAAAAGAACAAAAATACCCCATTCCTATGCAACCCTACCCCCAGCCGTCAAATTAACGTAATCAAAACGTAATCAAGTAAACTTAGCCGTCAGTCGAGTTTAACAGATAGTTTCGATGAAAACATACAAAAAAACTAACTTTCCCACCGCCCACTATGGAAACGAGTTGACGACCAGTGATCTAGGAAATAAAAATTTGCCTGAGTAATTTTTGTCATTTATTATTTTTACGTGTTCTAATTTTGAGCGCCATTGTTTCCATTCATGCGTCAATATTCGTTAAGCTCGATTTCCCATCGCAAAGCTTCGACCTAGACCCATTTATTTGTAAAAAAAAAAAATTGCGCTTTACAATACGTTATTTATTTACTCTGCAAAGGCTTATAAGAAGAGGTTTTGTACGAAAACAACGTCCCACGTTTGTTTTCTTCAAGTTCAGGACGTAACACTAACGCTCAGTCACACTTGGGTCAGGGTGTATCAAGTTATCATTTAAATTAATGTGCAATAATATGTCACCTTTATTTCATTAACGACGGTGCCGATCGACGTCACCTTGACGTAGCGCCTTGTGTTTATAATGTAAATAGTAAAATTATAATAAATAATAATAAAAACTTTTAATCGTACCATCAATTTGGGTAAGTTTGCCCATCGGTCTAAGATTGGCCCACTACATGGAAAAAGGTTTGACATTATGCTGTTATAATACCATGATAATACTAATGTCATATGAATATTTTTTAGTTAAGCGACGGTATTGAGTAGCCCCTGGTGGTAAAAATACGAATTTATATGCAACATAATTTGTTTTATTGTTGAATTTGTAAGCTGTTCGCGTGGATTGATAAAACACAATTTGAAACTTTTCTTGAAATAAATTGGATTAGCCATATTTTCCATTTGTATTACTAATCAATAAACCACATGCTGTATATTTTCCCCCATCTCAATTATGTACAGAATGTATTAAAGCATGAAGAAAAAATTATAGTAATTACAATGATCATTTGTATCGTGGGTCAAAGTTACCCGAATTCGATGAAAGTTTTGCCCACCTTGTTTTATCTAAATTTATATATCAATTATAACAAGAAATCTATTTATATTACGTCAATTTCATATTAAGACATTAGTTCATTTCTATATAGAACCATACCTCACATAAATGCAGAACGTATCATAAAAATACAAAAACTCTCAGAACTGAGCTAAAATTACCCAAATTGACCGAAAAAAAGAGAACAAGTTTCACTCAACTAAAGAACATTTTCATTTCATTAATGTTTTTGTCATGTCAGCTTCCATTGTGGAGGATATTTGTAATAAAGTAACTCAACAGAAAGTGTTTAGCAAGAGCTGATTGAATGTCAACAACTTACTTCTCTCATCGAAGAGCATAAGCAAAGAAAGATAGTTTTATCTATACCAGTGTCTTTCAAACATTTTTACCTCAAGGTACCCTGGGGAAAAAGGATTTTTTCCGTGGCACACTAAATAAAATGTACTGTACTTTTTTTAATACGTATGAATAAAGAAAATCTTAGTGTAGGCAACAATACAAAATATTTTTTTATAAACATATGCAATGTAGGTATACAGAGGTGGTAAATTTCTTATGGGTGGTGGAACCTTCGATGTCTCCATTCTCACCATTGAGGATGGAATCTTCGAATTGAAGTCTACAGCTGGGGACACCCATCTTGGCGGAGAAGACTTCGATAACAGAATGGTAGATCACTTTGTGCAAGAATTCAAGCGCAAACACAAGAAGGAGCTGAACACAAACAAAAGGTCTCTGAGAAGGTTGAGAACAGCATGCGAAAGGGCGAAGAGGACTTTGTCTTCGTCTACTCAGGCTAGCATTGAAATCGATTCTCTGTTTGAAGGTATTGATTTTTACACGTCAATCACCCGAGCCCGTTTTGAAGAGTTGAATGCTGATCTGTTCAGATCCACCATGGAACCCGCAGAGAATGATGCAATTCATTTTCAGAAAACATTTTGATACAGTTTCTCTCTATATTTGATAAAAAAAACACGTAACTTCTCATCTACCATCTTAAGCCGCTCTCGTTTTTTTGATTTCATTTCAAAAACCTTTCTTAAAAACCAAAGCGTCTAAGCTGTAAATTTTTTTACTTATCTTGTCTACAGTTTTAATTTGTCTTAATTTGTAGCGGCCCACAGTTTGGCAGACAATGGTCTATACCCTTCTTCAGCTCAAACGAATAGGTGAAATGGGAAAGAAGAGGGTCATTTTGTAATTAAATTATAATGTCATTGGATGCAAATCCGTAGTATTATTGATACATCAATGTCTTTCCACTTACAGATAATTATTTTATTAGTGGTATTCATTTACTGTAACTTGACTGCGGGAAGTCAATTAGAGGTATGCACTGGCCTAAATTTCATAAAATTATCCTGTCTGAACCCGACATCTTCAGGTCTAGTCCGGCCCAAGCCCGAGTCTCAATATCACACTTGTTACCCGAACCCGTCCCAAAGCCCAGATTTATTTTCCTCAGAAAATCGGTCGATCGCGATCGTTCTATTGACCGGCCCTGTCATATATTATCAATACTGGGCACAATTGAAGCGGACACTGTGGTAACATGTCACAAACACTCCACGTTACTTACAGAGCCTGTAAATGAGAGTGGTTAATGCGGCATGGCCGGTGGGCAGCCGGCTTGTTTCTGAGCCTATTGTGAAAACAACGGATATAAATTGAACGCTGTACGACGTTTACCGTTAACTTCGACGATGGGTCGGGGAGTTCTGTTGACTACCCACAAATCTCTGAATCTATACCAATTTCTAGTCTTACCAACAAAAGTTGAGCTATGACTTATTGATAATTTTTTTACCATGTCCGCTCCCAACGTGGATATATGGACTCCTAATAGAAGTATCTGAACAGAAGTTTTATATGAGACCTGCTTGTTACTCAGTACCTAAACCTCTCTTTTTTTCGAAGATAGTAGGGATTGGCTAAAAAAGACAGGGCTAAAATAGAACTAGGACAGGACTAGTGGTTACCTAATCACTTTCAACACGAGTGGGATGGAGCTTTAGACATCACAAACATTCGTGATTACGAACAGCAATCCATAAATCGATTGAAAAATCAATTTATGAAACTGTCCGCATCGGGACTTGAACCCGAGACATCTGTAACCGTAGCCAACGAACTTACCAACTGAGCCACTCAGGCGACTAAATTAAATATTGCTTGCATATTGATTAAATTGACATTTACCTTCTACTATAACGTGGGCATAGTGGCGTAGAGTTAATCGTCAGCAGTATGTATTACACATAGTTATGCGGCTACGCGCTTGCTTGTGCGCTTGTTCGCTGTGTATATGAAGACTATCCGCAGCCATTTTGCTTGCAAAGTTGTAGATTAAATATTTTTCAGCTTATTCATTTTCTTTGATTTATTTTATCGCGAATGCGACGAGTTTAGTTTACTTCTTGATGTATTTGGGATAACTAATATACATTTCAAATAATTCTCTATTTTTACTGTTGAAATGGATCTATTTTTAGCCATACTGAGCGTTTTAACAGATCAATTGACTGAAAATAAATTCGTGCGAAAACGGCTCACGCTGTAAGGGCTAATACAGTTAAATCAACAAAAGTAACTTCTATTAAAATAAAAAAATTACAATATAGTACGAAAAAAGAGCGGTACTATTATTCTCTTAAAGTACAGTGAAATCTATTAATCAGAATAAAAAGGTGAATGATTTTCTTAAAAATATTTTTTGAAGCCATGTCCACTCCCAATGTGAAGCATATGGACTCCTGAATAAGGCATGAGTAATCTATGAGAAATGCTTGTCACTCAATTACTCGGCCTCTCTTTTTTGAAGAGATTAGGCAAAGAATGATAGGACTAGGACAGGACTGGTGGTTAACTAATCGCTCTAGCTATGTCACGATTTTTGGATCGGATAGGTGGAAGGGATTCTTCAGATATCACAGTACTACTTGCCCCAACCGACCTGAGGTGCTGCCGTTAATTTAAAACTATGTCGATGTATATAATATAGTTGCACTGCCAAAGTGAGACTTATACACCTATAAATTTTTTATTATAGGATTTGTTTATTATATTTACAATCTGAGACGTTTTTTAACCATGCCCGCTCCCAATAGCGTTGGTATCTAAACGGAAATTTTCAGCGAGAACTGCTGGTTACTCAGTTGCTCAACCTCTCTTTTTTTCGAAGAAAGAAGCGACACAAGGCTAGAGGTTAGGCATGACTATGGTTAAGCTAATCGCTTTCGCTACGGGAATTCCATAAATCACAAAAAGTCATCACTTTAAATATTCGATTTAAAAATCAATTTATAAATCAAAGTGTCCGTACCGAGATTCGAACCGTTGAGATTAGTAACCGAAGCCAAAGATGTTGACCACTGCACCACGGGCAAAAAGTTACCTGAGTATTGAATCAGATAAAATTTAAATATAACTGCATACATATTTACTCATTGTCTGACTAATGAAATGGGACGATATATGTATATATTATACAATTTAATGTAAGCATTCAATTTTGGCAAATGACGCTACATTTAAGATATTTATTGCGAGTGCTACGAGGGTAAAAATTACGCCATCTTTCTATTTTATCATTTGTCGATATTTTGCAGATCTGGCAATAACATCGGCGACAGATTTCCTCCGAGAAAGCAGATTTTTATTTTTGTTTGTTGCTGTATCTGTATTTATATTATAAATTATGTTTTGGCTAGTTGTCGAATTTACTTGTTCAATATTTTGAAAGAAGAAAGAGAAAATTACTCCGTCTTTAGCTCCTATCTAGAATAACCTGGATTATTTATTATATTATGATGAAATACATAATTTGTGAAGTGGTGTTTTCGAAAACATTCAGAGATTCAACGAAAGTATTTTAATGAGAAACAGAAATAGGTGATATGTACGTCTTCAATACTTTACATGCTTTCTGCTAGTGCTACTTTACTGTTACGAGTCATGGTACCTCACTTAAACACATCGACGGTGTTTTGGCCAATTGATGTAACCCTCAAAATAGAAATTGTTCACGAGAAGTGAATGTTAAGCATTATATGGTGAATTGCGCTATGAATCTTTGAAATGCAATCCTGTATATTCTCGTGTTTTCAAATACGTAGGAAGTGTCCATATAATAGTGGCTTACATCGAGTGGCCGGGTCAGAATTTTTAAATCTAAAACTAATGTAAAATGATGTTCACCTTCCAAAAAGTGGTCAATTATTTTTTTAATTTACATCATTTGGCCGAAACCTGCTCTGTCGTCTTTAAAACGAGATCCTATCATCAACTTATTTTCGTATTTTTTAAGAGTAACATCAATTAGCCAAAACAACCTAACCTTGTCAAATCAAATAAGTTCATACAGTCAAGTTATGGTTAGCGTATACTCAAATCGTCTTGGTCTTAAAGTCAATGAGAGTAAAACCAGTGCGCTCTGCAACAGTGCTTGTCCAGACCCAGACTACCCTCTGGTGTTGCAGGACATCAGAAGAGTCAACGGTTTCAGGTACTTGAGGGTACATATCACGGCAGATGGCAATCCACGTAAAGCACTCGCGATTCAATTAGTGATAGCTGGAGCAACTTTCAACTCAATGCGGAAAGCCTGTGATTCACGGTTGTACCCGGTCATAACCAAGTGCCACTTATTCAACGCATGCTTTTGACAGTGCTGCTTTACGGTTTCGAGTCATGGTACTTTACTAAAGCACATGGTGGCCACATACAGTGCTTCGTAAACAGATGCTTGCGGCGAATACTAGGAGTGCAATGGTTTGACTTTGTCAGGAACTCGGAGGTAAGAGAGCGGACTCACCAGCCATTTATAACGTTCAACAATAATATTAGTATAATTTAAGACATCGACTGAGGGTGCTTGATGGAATTTCAATATCAAATTTGGATTATTGAGATTTTGTACACTTCCATGTATTTTGTCACTAACGACCCGGGTTTCGCCTTTCGGCATCTTCAGGCATTCGAGCACACGAATGGACTCGAACTGACAGACTTTTAAGTCGTCGTCGTCGAATTGCATCCCGTCAAAACCCACAATACTATTATAATTTTAAAATCACTGGTATTTCTAAAAGAACTTGAAAAGCGGCAATTCGCCACTCTGTTAATATGGTGTTTACAAAATAAGGATTAGGGCGATTCTCGAAATTTTAACTCAGGTATCAGTGTGGCTCTCAGACGTATAATATTTTACCTCGTAAATAATATTTGTCGTATTTGTATATTCTATATAAACGTTAGACACTGTTTACTGTCTGTCAGTTCGAGTCCATTCGTGTGCTCGAATGCCTGAAGATGCCGAAAGGCGAATCCCGGGTCGTTAGTGACAAAATACATGAAAGTGTACACAATCTCAATAATCCAAATTTAATAATATTAGCTGTTGCATCCACCAAAGGGCGCCAAGCACATCTATTCTTCCTGGACGTGACCTGGAGACACGAGTTAAAGTGTCTTTCACCTGGATACTGGGCTTGCCAGTTTATAACCAACCATGGCAAGTTCAACGGAAAACTGTTTGGGCTGTGCAAGTTGGTTGAAAGGTCGGATTGCACTTGTGGATACAACCATCAGGAAGCTAAACACGTTCTGTGGAACTGCCCCGAGATGAATGCCGAACGAGCAGAGCTGTTTGCTGTGGTCCGTCCTCATGCGGGCCCAACTTGATCTCAATGAAGGCCAACATTGAGGTATTCGATAAACTTGCAACATCATATGGGGAGCGGAATATTTTCGATTCCTCTTTAGATTCAACGCGTAGTAGATTAAACTCTAGCGCTACGGCGGATTCTCAGTATACGGATACAGAAGATACTTAATATCGCTTAAACTAAGTGGCTGAGCAAATGAGGAGTAAATTCGTTTCTTTTCTTGGTCGTTATTGCGTTATGGAAGGCGGCCGTGAAACTGCGGCTGCATACACATAACGGGTGGAGTAGGGGCAACCAACTTGTAAATTTAGTTGCTATGAGCACAGATAATAACTTAACGGCAGGTGTACTGGAATACGGTGACAGGTAATAAAATTTTAATATTGATGTCCGGTGATCCCGTAGGGAGCAGTATCGGGTAGCAAGTCAACCGTTATAATAAAGTTAATAATTGGAACTATTATTAAATGGGCTTACGAAATGGTAATGTAAATTTTTGTAGAGCGTGCGGTCCAGGTTATATAATATTTAAATATGTAACTTCATTATTTGGAATCGTTTTGAATACTCCTTGGAGCTGGTTTGTTGGGGGAAAAAATGAGATTGTTCAGTTTCATGTTTATTTGTGTTTTTTTTCGAGAAGTAAAGCGAAAAAATTTTAAATATTGATATGTACAATGCTGGCGAGAGACGATCAGCGAGTACGCCCGCCATTTAAATTCGGAGGCTTGGATTCTGCGTCGTGGAAACACAGTGGAATGCTGCTGGGTTGCACAGAAGGTTTTTAAGTATGCTATCACAAAATGGAATGCTATATATATATATAGATTACTTGTAAAACCGTTTTTGTTTACACTCTTTTGTCCGTATCATATTGTGGCACACCATTTTTTCCATTCATACTTGAACTGTGAAAATAATACAGATATTTAAACAGAATTTCAATTAGTAATACTTGTGCTACAAAGAGATAAAAATATCTTCAAACATTTTAAGCGATACATAAATAGCAATCAATTATTAAATTAATTATTGGGTTCATGGTGCAGTGGTCAACGACGTTAGCTTCGGTTACGGATCTCACGGGTAGAAATTCCAGAATGACGGAGAGTTTTATAAATTGATTTCAACCGATTTCGGTTCGTAAGCATGGATGTTTGTGATGTCTAGAATTCCATTCCACCAATCCGATCATAAAAATAGGGCGTATAGAGAGCTATTAGCTGAACACTAATCCTGTCCTAGCCCTATCCTTCTATCCCTTCAAAAAAAAAAGGTTGAAGAACTGGGTAAGAAGCAGTTCTCATAGGAAAACTTCTGTTGAGATACCTCCGTTAGGAGTCCATATGCTTCACATGGACATGGAGAGTTAACATGGTAAAAAAACAATATTTAACTAATACAAAATGATGACATAATAATATTGTCTGTCTCTTCAACAATATATTTATAGCTAAGCTAAAATAAGTTTAAGCATTGTTCTGACGATGGCGTAAAGTCGAAATGGTTATTAACTAATTATTAAAAAATTTTAGAACTGAAAACTTTGTTATTTTTATCGTTTTAAGAATTACAATATTTTTGGGATAGTTTTAAGTGAGAACATTGTCAAAATAAGTATGTGTTCCATAAAATGAATAGTGATTTATTCTTTTTTTTATTACGATTGTAATTTAACACGGTAATTTCATTACTGAAGTGGATAATCTGGAATCAAAAATCTAACACTTCAGCCGCATTGAACACAATATCTTTTATCATTATCGCTGCGACAAAAGACCTCCGGGTTTCGAAGTGTTAGAAAACTCGTCGAATATTAATTTCCTGCCTCTCAAAGAATTCGGAGTTTCGCTGGACAGGACCGGATGAGAGCCCTCTTAGATAAAAACATTTCACAAAGAGAAATACCCTCTTCGGTGTGCTTTTGCTAGCAGCAATGTTTATTATGATTTAATTTAATTATGTTGAGAGAGAATTGAAATGTAAACATCTCATTGGCGAAACAAATATTATTGAATAAGTTTTCTTTGTGTTTTGGCTGTTGTTTCCTTTAAATATTTAATTTGAACATATTAGTTGCCTAGGCAGCTCAGTTCTACGGATAGAAACATTGTTTTTTGTTATTTTGAAAACTGATTTACAGTGAGTTGTCAACACTTATTATTAATTCGAAATCTAAATATTATCAAGAATTAATCAATGTTTATAAAAATGAATTTACTTTTGTTTGTTTTTTGTTTGTCCTATATGCGTTCTTTTACCATTCATCTGACTTCGATGATACTTATATAGTAGATATTTGGAGAGTTGTTGTAGGCACAGTCGTGAAGGTTTCTGAAAAAATCTAAAAAAAAAGAATCAAATACGTTCACACAGCGTCATCTCGGAAAAACCTTTTGACTTATTCGTGTACGCACACGGAAAATTATTGTGTATCCCAAATAGAGATTTGGTCCGTGCAGACTTTATACAGTAAGCATTAAATTTTCAGAAAAATATTTTTGAATATGTTCGGGTAGCCATAAGGCAATACTATTCATAACTGAAATAATTTTTTATTTTGAATTTCGGTGGAAATATGGTAACAATAAGATATATTTTTTGAAAACTATAAATGAATTTCTATATTGAAAAAAATTGAGCTTTGTGACACATGTGATATTAAAGCTTGGGCTCGGGCCGAGCTGGGCCTGAAGATGTCAGGTTCGAAACGGGTAATTTTATAAATTTTCGCCCCGTGCAGACCTCCAATCCAAAAGCATTTCAATAAACAGAATTAAAACACAAACACTTTCTTTCTGTGAGTGGCATTGCAACGCATGCCGGGTACTCACTAATGAATAATAAATTTATTTCCTTAAATAGTTTCAGTGTCTGTAATCAATAGGGCTTCTAATCCCGGGATCCCGGTCAATTATTCAATCCCATAATCCCGGCGTTGTCTAAGTATCAAACCCGGAACTTAAAGATTCACTGCAAATGCTAAAATATAATTCATATATCACAACAAAACTATCTGATTAACTACAACGTGTGCCTTGGTTTGTTCATTACATAGTTATTTTCCTTTTTCATACTTCAATCCATACCATATGTGAAAAAACAGAGATTGAGAGATTGTATTATAACACCTAAATATGTTGAGATCGATGTTCTCTCCAAAGAAAAAAACCCAGAGGCCGAGCAGGACAAGCCAACAAATGCGTGGCATAATTTAAATTTTATCGCAAACTTTCATGACATATTTGAATATTTGTTAAATATTTTTCTTGTATTGCTTTACATTATTTAATTATTTATTTATGTATACCATTGATTATTGCCGTGTATTTCTTGTGGAATTAGATAGTACTTTTCACCGAAAAATGGAGTTTTATCAAATAATTACAGTTTAATCAATATATTGTAATATGTATTATTTTAGAGCTGACTCAACATAAACAAAATTAATGTAGTTCAAAATAAATTGGTGAAAAATATACTCACTAAAGGCTAAGGATTCCAATCGAATATTCGATCCTTTTTCGATATTCATTTATTCGAATATTATTAATGAATTATATTTTAAACCAGTTGGTCAAGGCAATTAAGTAGGTTTTTTTGTCATTTCTTTCAAAAAATAATATTTTATAAGTTTATTTACCGATGAAAATAGCGCCTATTTATTATATAAATATGTATCATTTTTAAAAGATTTATTGATTTAATATCTGTTTCTTTGTATTATGTTGAAATTATACTCTAAATATTTGGTTAGAATCGTTCATATTGTATGAAATTTATCAATTTACATGGTATTTTAAAAAATAAAACACAATTCATTTGTATTACTTCCACATATAATCAGTTGAGAATGCTCGTGATGAGTGAAACCAGTCCTGATCATTATAAATATGTAGAAGTAGTACAAATGAATTGTGTTTTATTTTTTTAAATATAATGTCTTTCCACCAAAAATTGACAGTTAACACCTTAAAAGTAATTTACATAGTTATGAATTTTAAAATCAAATTAAAAGGTTATATATTTACCACTAAGTCAAAGAACTGTATTGATTTAGACACTTATTTCTTTAAAATTGATATGACATTTATGACGAATAGTTGTAATTAAAGAAGTGTTCATGGTACAGTAGTCAACATCATTGGCTTCAGTTAGGGATCTCACTGATTCTAATCCCAGTTTGGACAGCTTCATAAATTGATTTTTCAATCGATTTATGTATTCCTGTCCGAAGGCGTGTATGTTTGTGATCTTTAAAATTCCCTCTCACCCATCTGATCGTAAAAAACGGGGAGAAAGTGAGAGCGATTATCTAAACAATACCCCAGTCTTAGACCAATCTTTCTATCTCTACTCTCATCAAAAAAGACAGGTTGAGCAACTAACTAACAAGCATTTACCTAAAAAACTTGTGTTGGGATACCTCCATTAGGACGGCATTGCTCCACATTGGGAGTGGTCGGGGTTTAAAAATCGTAATTGGGAACATTTTCACATAAATAATTACAAACTTTGTAGGTTTTATAATAATTAGGTGGTCAAAATAATTATTTAAAAACAAATGTACAAGTGTTTTTAATTTTTGGTATGCTCTATTTCAAACGTAATATTTTTGGAAGAATTTTTGAATAGCTCATTTTAAGTTACTGGAGAAAATTCTTGGATGCCTGATTGATATCTAATCTTACATAAAAGATACACTATTACAAATTCTCGTTAAAAAATGATTAACTAAGTACTATTTATCATTAATACTTCTGGATAAAATTATTGTATTTGCAAAGAGGGTATTTGAGGAGATATTGTAACATTCAAATGCATAATAATAACTAATAAAATGTCTATAATGAGACGCAAGCCCGTAAGATCTGTAACCGAAGCCAACAACGTTTACCAGCGCACCACGTGCCCAACTTTGTCAGACCTAACTAAAAATATATATTTAGATTAATTTTCTTAAAAATATTCAAACATAATGTCTTGATTGCATTTTAGCATAATATTAGCATTATGAAGAAACAACTCACAAAAATGCATTGAAAAGAAAATATTTTCTACCAGGGTATTATAATAAACGCAAGATAAAATGAATAAGAGCGAAATACGGATTTAGCAGCTAGATGTTTTTAAAAAAAGAATGACAGCGCCGAGAGCCGTAGCTACCAGGCGGACATGTTCAACTGCCGGTGGAGAGAGCAAACTTGTAAGAGCTTCGTGAATAATTAATTATATACTGGAAAGGCGGGGTAACCCAGCCACCTTCTCGTGTTTATGATGCCTTGGTATTTGACAGTCGGAAGGCGTGCACCGTGACCAAATGAAAAGTTGACTTGTTCAATATTGTATGTTAGTTGGTTGTATGGATGGATGGCTTCGCCATCTTTTCTAGTTTCTTTCGAAAACCTAATTTTGCGAAAGTTTATTTGCCGGCTTCGGGGCATTCTTTTTGAGAATTTATGGATGGAAATATCGAGTTGAGAAATTATTAAGAATTAACTAATGATCCAGGATGCTGATCACATCCTTTGGGAATGTCCAGCCATGGACAACGAACGGGGAAAATTGTTCAAGATGATACGACTAACAGTCGGATCTGTCGGCCCCGTCGGTCATGCCGACTTGATTGCATCTCTGACAAAATACAAGGCATTTAACGAGCTCACGGCGTCCTATGGAAAGCGATCGGAACGCAATTCCTTAAGATACTAACCCCCTTGTTTTCCTTTTTTTAACAGTTAATTAAAACGTAACCTCCTACACACTAAAGTGCATGCAACCAAGACTTGAGGAATTTCTCCCCGTACATTCCTGGCAAACATTTGAAACACGCATAACGTTTTTACGCTGCCGAATACACCCTGCAAGAGTGTGAAGCCGTAGCGGGTGGTTGTGGGTACAATTTCGAGTACCCTAGGGCATTTATATAATGAATCTCACCCCGATTCAAGGATCGGATAGGTGAAAGATGATGTAAAAATCACAGACAAAATAGCTATTCGACGCAAATCCATACATTGAGCTACAGGCTATTGTAAAACGTAATAAAAATGATAATTTCACATCAGTTCATAACATAGAAAGTTATAATAAAAACAATTACATCTTAGTAAGACTTACCTAGAATTAGATCTCTTCGACGAGTCGTGCTTCTTCCCGCCTTGCAAATTCGGCAAATCCTTCTGTCTCTTCTTGGTCTCTCTCCAAATTCTCCAATACAAAATACACATCACTGTCACAGGAACATAGAACGCAGCAATCGCAGTTCCGAAAGTAATATAGTGATTCGTTTCTATAAACTGAATATAGCATTGGTCATTTGGCACTGTCCTCTGCCCTTCTATATACGGCCAAGCGTATATCCACGGCGGCCATAGCAAAAGACTTATCCCCCAAGCACTGCCGATCATAACTGCAGCTTTACCCGTCGTTCTTTTGGCCCTGTACGTCAGAGGTCTTGTAACACTGAAGTATCTATCAAAACTGATGATCAGAAGGTTCAAAACTGACGCGTTTGATGCTAAATAGTCTAGAGCCAGCCACGTGTCACAGATATGTGGCCCAAGCGGCCAGTAACCCATAATTGTGGACACGGTAAACAGCGGCATTGAAATCAGACCTATGGCAAAGTCAGCGATGGCTAATGAGAAAAGAAAGTAGTTGCTAATTGTCTGCAGCTGTTTGTCGATTTTAAACGAAATCATCACCATGCAATTCCCGACGACTGTGCATAGTGAGAGAACTGTTGCCACGATGGCAATTATTACCATCTGCGGTATGCTGAACCTGTTGGGGGCGGCCGTTGGAGTTGCCAGGGTGGTGTTATAGGCAGCCGATATCGCCGTTATGAGGGCGGGCTGAGTAACATGGTCCATCCCGGCTATGGATCTCGTTCTACCTCATCACATCTTCACACCGGAAACCCTGCAAAAACGAAAAACGAGCACAATTAGTAATGATGTTTATATATTAATAAACACAGACAAATCAATGATTTAATATTTCATTAATTATTATTAAATTGGCGATGAATTGTCTTCGTTTGTATACCATCTGTTTTTAAATAAAAACACTTCTATCGGTTGTTTTGAGTTATGAATGCAGTACGATAGATTTTAGGACGATCCATCGTCTGAAAAAACAAGCTCAGCGATATACCATATATTTTTATCGTATTTTGAATAAATCAAAACGAATTAAGCTAACTTCACTCACAGTTATTAGTGGCAAACAGCTATAATTAATATTATTATATCAAAAATTACTAATAATTGAATCGAATTTGTAAATCATGAACGAATCTCATAAAGTTTTTAGTTTAATAATTAATGGTTAAGGTATGTGAATAGGAAAACTAAATTTAACTCAAAACAAGGGTTTTCGACTTAAAGTCTTCTGCCACTAAGTATAACCGTCCATTTCATTCTCAATTTACCATGTACCGTTAAGTACATATTTAATACATTGGCGGTGTTTTGGCCATTTCATGTAACCCTAAAAATTGAAATGGTTCAAACCGTTTTTATCTAAAACATAGTGAGTTGCGTTATGAATCGTTGAAATGCACTCCTGTAAATACTCATGTTTGCAGATACGGAACTATACGTAGGAAGTGTCAATATAATAATGGCTTACATCAAGTGAAGTTTAAACCTAAGCGATCCAAAAAAGTGGTCAATTTATTTTTCTAACTAACATCATTTCGCCGAGACCTGTTTAGTCTTCTTTAAAATGAGATCCAATCATTAACTCATGTTCGTATTTTTTGAAGGTTACATCAATTGCTGAAAACAAAGTCAATTATGTATTCTTGAATATCGAATGGTTATTCTAAAATATTTTTCAGTATAAAACCGTAACACTTATTTATTGACATAATTTACTAAGGTACATATACGGATTTATATTTATTTGAAAGCCAATAAAAACACTTTTCCCAAAATCCAAATTTTTTTCTCGTTCAGAAATTAAAAATTGACTGCTTTATGTTAAACGTTAAGTGTCAAATTAATTATCCAGAGTATTTATGTCCGTATTACAATAATTATTGTGTTTTTTTTTGTTCTAACAAAATTCATAATTCTCGATTTGATTTGTTTTTTAAATACAATACATAGTTAATTTATTGTTTATAAAACTATTATTTTTACCTTTATTGACACAGCTTTGGAGCATAACAACATATTTTACTCTAAAAACAAACAGAAACTCTGTTAAAGATGAACACAAAGAATAAATTTAATTAATGAACTCTCAAATTACATCAGATCATTTCAATACACAAAGAAAACTTCATCCCAATTAGGCTTCAACATGTTTTTATTTCTATTTGTAGCCTTTGAAATAATAATTGGAAGTTTTTTTTTAAATAGAGTAACACATACAATTTTAGCCAGCTTGGTTTATTTTTGATACTCAGCAATATTGTTTTTGTAAGAAATTGGTTTAAAAAGTAAAAATGATTTCATTATATTGCTATCAGTTAAACCGATATGTTGAAAGTTTTAATTTAAGCTGAAACTCGGTTAACACAGCTTAATAAAGGATACTTTACGTAGAATAATATTGTTAAATAAAATAATATTCTTTTTTATTCCTATCCATTATATCCAGGGCATCCAATTCCAAACCCTTTTTATGATTTCGGGATTTCAGGATTCATAATTTCTCAATTCCGAGATCCCGAGATTGGCCATTAAGTGTAGTGTCACGTGTTAAATCGTACATTTAAAATTTAATTTGTGTTCATGATTGCTTCGATTGGAAATTATGTACGATTTAATTTTTTTTTTTCAATGAATGAAACTACACATACTGATATTTGAATGGCCGCATAGTAAGAAGGACGTGTCAGTTTTGTGGTGCATTGGTTAACATCGTGGGCTTTCAATAGATGATCTCACGGGATTGAATCTTAGTACTGACAGTTTTATTAATTTATTTTTCAATCGATTTATTGGTTGCTGTCCGAAGGCATGAATGTTTGTGATTTTTAAATTAACTCTCACCCGATCATAAAAACGGGATATAAATAGCGAAAGAGATAAGCTAATCACTAGTCTTGTCGTAGCCCTATCTTTCTATCCCTACTCTCTTCGGAAAAAGAGGTGTTAAGTAACTGAATAACAAAACAGTTCTAATTATACTTATTTACGGCATGTCTTCTCTAAATTTGGAATGTGTGACAGCTGTGGTCGACTAATGTTGTATTTAAACATAATTTGAGTAACCAGAATTGGTAGAAATTCATTCGATCAACTTCTCTTTTCGGATAGAGTAGGGTAGGGTTGTGATAGAAGAAAAAGGTGATAATATAGAATTGTTTTGAGAAACAGATAGAATAGACATTAGGAAAATACATACAGATATTAGAAAAACCACGATATTCGAATAAATGCATGAAAGATTCCAGAGTTGACAGTTGAAAAAGACTAGAATCTTTGACAGTGTAATTGAGTAGGGTGAAATTTCTTAGTAAACTAGCACTCTGCCACAGCGAATGAAAGGTAAATGAATACAGCGTTGGTCGAAATTACAAAACGAAAAGCAGATAACAAAATCTCAATAATCCAAAGATAAGTTACCATTTTTTTGCTCTTTGTTGCCGCTTAGCCATTAATACCGTTTAGTATAAATATCATATTGAGTTAAACATTATACTCTCATGGACGTTTATACGCTGAACTTTTGAATCAACTGGTATTAAAACTTACCGCTCATCAGATGAATATGCTGAATCGCTAATTGGAACTAGTCTTGATGTGAAAATAAAGTTTAATGTTGTATATTTATATAAAACTAATTTTTGTTACCCGCCTCCCCCCGGGCGCTATATTGGTACTAGCAAATGTTGGAAGTTGGGAATATCACCGTGGTTCGTGCCTCATGTAGCACCGACAAATGATAATCCATCAATTTATAATAATCTAAAATGCTTAAATTTGAAAATAGTCAGAATGGCACATACAAATGTCACGTCGCTACTGTTCACCGCATGGAAAGAGTTCTTGTGATAGACATACAGATTTAGAGGTGCGTTTTCTGCTTTAAATATATTATCGATCTTTGGCGTTATGGCAAAAGTTGATATGTCGGTTTTTGTCATATTGGGTTTATTCTTACTATTATTTATTATATTACTTATTATTTACTAGTCATTATCAATGGAGAATATCCATCGAATACGTATATTACCAATTTCATTTGAATTTTTGTTAACTTACCAAGGTTCATATATATTCTATTGTAAGCCAAGGTAAAACTGACATCAACTTCTGATATAACACCACAGGGATGTAACATGTCGGCATCTGTGGTCTAGTGGTTAGAGTCTTGGTTTGAGTCCCAGCAAGGTCAATATCAAATTTAGATTTTTTCAATTAAAAATTTGTGATCTAGGACATGAGTGACATAAAGATTTTTAAATTTGCAAATGCAAATTTGCATTGGCTGTTAGCTGTACTGACCAATTTCTTTAATAATATAAAAATTAAATATTTAAAAATACGTTTGTTTTTTATTATATAAAAAATACATAAAACTATGCCTTTATATAAATACAAGTATACATTTAAAGATTTAAGAATACCGTTATCATCCGAATGAATTCGGTCGGCCTGCTGTTTTTCCAGATAATAAAATAAATTATAATGAAGCATACAAAGACGTTAGAATTGTTATTCTGCAAAGAGCGGCGATGAAATATGAACGGCAGGGGGTGGCAAAGTGTCTGTGAAAAGTAAATTTCACAGAAAATTCAGCGGGCAGGCCGTCGCAACGCGTTCACTCGGGAAAACTGCATCGTAGCGCTTTTCCGTCTACGCCAGATTTGTTTAATAATTCGCTATCACTAGAGTTTCAACGGATGCAACTGATCTCTGAAACAATTCATTTTGTTTTTTTTTTTTAAATTTGGATTATTGAGATTTTGTACACTTCCATGTATTTTGTCACTAACGACCCGTCTCAATAATCCAAATTTAATGTTGAAATTCCATCAAGCACCCTCAGTCGATGTCTTAAATTAATTCATTTTGTATTTACACAGGCCTAAATAATGGATCTAAGTTTTTCTTTAGATGTACAAATTCGGAAAATTTATTAATTCGGGTAACGGATAGAAAACGTATCTCTTTACTAGAGTTAAATAATTTAATTGATAAATATGGCGTTAGCATAGCAAAACTCCAGTATAATAAGCTTGAATAAAGTATTTTTTTATTAAAAAAATGTGAGAACTCTGATGGTGAGTTTGAATTTATGTACTATGAATCAAATATAAGATAATTTGCTAATTGAGAATTGTTAATATTAATTATATGACCGAATGTGTTCTTCCAATCTAATTGAAAAACATAATCCAGTTTTTCCTATATACAATGAATTGCATATTCCACACGAAAATTTATAGACATTGGTGTTATTAATATTGTTTTTACTATTTTTATGTTTTTTTCTTAGGTTATTTCAATAAAACTGAAACCGATTTATTAAATGTCTAATTAATATATGTATAAGGATAAACAAAAATTAAAAAAAAAAACAATTTTTAACGAACAACTGAATCTTCTAAACTCTCCTCTATTGTACCCGGTACGTGAGACGAGTCCGTAAAAAAGTAAAACATGAATAAACAATCAAAACTAAACATAAATTAACAACCAAAGTAATGAATTTCCCATATTTATACATTGGTCCATGGTCACCTTAACGTGAAATTGGGATTTCTTGGAATTCATTTAAAAAAACCCCCTCGACCACTCTATTCAGTCGTAAGGTGGTCACTAGTCGAGATGATAATTTCTTAGACACATCGATAAGATGTGTCCTATTTTATTCTGTATATAATCGTTATAAACTGTCTGTTTGATTTAGTTTGAGCCCACTCGTGTGCTCGAATATCTGAAGATGCCGAAAAGCGGATCCCGGGTTGTAAGTGAAAAAATACATGGAAATGTACAAAATCTCAATAATTCAAATTTGATATTGAAATTCCAACAAACATTTCTGACAGGTACCTTCAGAACCTTTAGTCGATATCTTAAATTAGATAAAGATATTTCTGATTTGAAGTGATGTCAAAATAGCAATAAAATTTATTATATTATTAAATAGTTTACTATTTTAACCTAATTATTGATCAATTTTAGTTAATTAGTTGCGGATATATATTATATAAAATTATTTCGAAAATATTTGTTTATCATAATTATTTCTTCTAAGAAAAGTATTTTTGATATAACCGCATTAAAAACGTTTCCTAACTTTTATTTAAAAAAATCAAACGATGCAGGTAAAATACGTCCTTATAAAGCAGTAAACACACGTATACAAGTAAACGAAGTAACCTCTAAATGAATTCATGATCATATTCAAATTTATAGTGGCTGATTTTTTCATACATCATCAATGAAATTTTTTCATCCAACATGAAAATGAATATGTGATAATTTTCATCGCAAATAAATTAATATAATTTTAAATTTCTAATCGTTCATGTTTCGTGAGCTTAACTTTCCCATTTAAAGCCAGACCCATTGCACCCGGGAAATTTATTCGCTGGTCAGAAAACTCGTAAATTTGAATATTATGAAATGTGGCTTCGTAGATTTAATGGCGAAACGTGACAGATGACAGAGGTAGTGTTGTGCAAAAATTTTTCATACTTTATATTCCGTCCATTGTTAATGTGACGGAGAAATATAGGAAAAGGATTATATCGTCAAAAATGTTGTCTGAATATTTCTGAAAACACATTACGAATATTATTACACATTCAGTAGTTCTACAGTTTGCGACTATCTAGTATTACGCCAAGCCAATTTATCTTCTGTCACAAACTAGTACTGATGATGCAGCTTTCTGACATGCGGAGTCTGCAATGTGGGATATCAGTTTCCAGGCTATTTACTTCTGTAGTAGGTACAGACTTTATATCTTTTCCCCACATATATTCTAGATAAATACTGTATTATTTACTAAAGATTATGTCAGCTGAAGACTTTGAATATAAAAAATAGTTAAGAAACGCCCTTTCTGAATACTGATTTACTAACTGTGGGTACAGATGTTAAGAATTAAGATATGACCTGAAAATGATTTTAAACTTGAATAGTTTACTTTATCTTTCCAAGTCCCTTACTCACTTTCATGGGTGACTCGAGAGAAACCACACGTCCTTTCTGCCAACAGTCTATTCTTTACCTTCTTTTAGGGCAATACACACTTTAGGTGTTCAGCATCAATTTGTTTGTCGATATTGAAGTCAGCCACCTGAGAGAAATATATGGAATAAAAGATGGGGTGCATAGAAAACTTTACATCACCTTAGTGATCAGTATTCGAGGTCTTGTCGTACAATTTATTAATTTTGTTAGCGTTGTCAGTTGACGCAATATGTGGCTCACTACCATGAAGAGACCATGAAGCAAGTGTCTCAGATGTTGGGGCGATGCGAAACCATGTGCATACTTTTATTTACCGAACACTGGCAATTAGTGTTCTTAGAGATTCTTTCTTAATTGCTTTCTTTCTTCATTCAAAGCCTCTAGCTCAGTGATCTCCAAACTCAATAAGGATGTGATGTCTTTCAGAAATTTAAATTGTCTGGTGAGCTACTTATACATGTTCCTTCTTTATATTTTTTATCATCGTCCTTTATCGTATCATACATTATATCAATTAAAGCAAATTAAGGCATTAGACTTCCAATAAAACGTAAAATCATAGTTTATTTATAAAAAAGCAGTAATTGAAAAATATCTTGAAATAAGTGTGAATAAAAGTAAAAATAATTAGTGAAAAGAATTGCATTAACTTTCCAACACATTTTTTTCAATTTTCGGTGAGTACCTAGTCACTCTCATTAGAATGCAATTATCTAGATGTACACCTGTGAGTCTGTTTCTATATTTACTTTTACCAATCTTCATAGTGGAAAACGTTGATTTACGAAAGTAGATAGAACAAAACAATGCCTTCATTTGAAGCGCAATTCGAACTAAAATTGTATACTTTTCTGTTGGCACGAAAGACCATACAGATTCTACAGTTGAAGCAATAATCTTAAGCTACTCATTGAAATTCTACCAATTCCATTTATGATTAAGAGCCATCTTCTTGAAAATTTTTGACAATAGCTGGATAGTTTTTTAATGTCAAAATTTCAAAATTGAGTGCAATAATAAAATTTGACATACAAATTTATATATATGATAAGATATCCTACGCGAGCGACCGTTTGGTGATCACTTCTGTAGCTGAGTCTTAAGATATATATTTTAAACCATCTGTAGGAGGAATAGATTGTGGCTAGAAAGTATGCTTCTAAATTGCTGCATATTGTCTTTTGATTTGGTTAAATACAGTCAATGGTCAGTCACCATGGGAAAATTTACTCCTCCGTCCAAATCAAAACAGGTTCTTAAATTACCTTTTTACTATTTCTTCTATGGATTCTGCGGTAACTGTGGAAGTTCATTTTTAATATAAAATTAAATTAAAAATTTAGTTATTCCACTTGGTTTATCACTAACGTGACGCGTTTCGCCTCTTTAAGAAGCATCTTCAGACTAACAAGGTTATTTATTTATAAGATAAACGATGATTTTAATTCTTAAAAGGGTGGGGGTGGGTTTTATAACATTCTACTGGACGTGTGGAGGGGGGTAAGGTATAAACACTGTTACACTATATAAAATTCATTGGCGATAAGTATCTTTACCTATCGCCTATGACTTTAATTCGGATTTTATCTTATTTGAATTATAATTTGATATAAAGCGCTAGCTAGACTAGCTAAAGCTGAGCAAAGTTCATGACAAGCTCATTTTTGGGAGATTTTATTAGTAGGGGAATAATTAGTATTTTATAATTAAGATTCTATATCCGGATTTCCGTTTTATCGAAGATTATTTCGAAATTCAAGATCGAGAATGTATTTTTTGGACGCCGCAATTTAAAATCAATTATTTTTATTATTATCAAGAGTCTAACTGCTGGCAGATAAATTTTTAATGAAACCAGTAATCTGCGTTTATTCAAATTCGATTAAATTTTAAGCGCCGTTCCATTCTGCTCAGAGCCCGCTTTAATTCAAAATCTTATATCTTTTTTTCGCTCGAACTCGAGTATTATTAAACTGGAATGAATCCAGTGGCGTCTTTAATATTTGAAATAAGATAAATGTACTGATAGTTGACCATGTGCCAGTAGTTGACATTTGCAGATGCAGTGGTCAATGTCGTTGGCTTCGGTTACGAATGCCTCGGGGTGAAATCCCGGTATGAAAGTTTCATAAATTGATTCGTCCGATCATAAAACACTGCTAGCGAGTTCTGTCCTAGCCATATCTTTCTCCCTATTGTTTTAAAAAAAAAAGAAGTTGAGCAACTGAGTAACTCTTGCAGTTCTCGTAGAAAGGCTTCTTTTGAGATACCTCCGCCAACATGTTAAAAAAGATGCAGAAAGTCACACTAGATTTATCTAAAAGTTAAGGTCACTGGCTTCAGTTACACGGCTAACTGGCTTTATTTCAGAATGGACAGATTCAAAAACTTCATTCCTAGCCCAATCCTTCCATCAGTACTCTCTTCAAAAAACAAAGGTTGAGCAACTGAGTAACAAGGAAAAAAACTTGTGCTGGGATACCTCCATTAGGAGCCCATATGCAACACATTTGGAGCGGACATAGTAAAAAAAAATAGCATCCGACTATTTCGACTACTACATTGCTAGAAATATTATTTATATCCATTTTTACACAATGACAGCAGTAATGAAGTGGTGGTTTTCCTAGCTCTGCAAAAACTTACAGGTTTTAAAATTCAGACAGAAATAGCAATCAGTTCGGCATAGTATTATTTAATATAACTTTTAAGGTGTTAACTGTCAATTATTGGTGGAAAGACATTATACTTTAAAAAATAAAACACAATTCATTTGTACTACTTCCACATATTTATAATGATCAGGACCGGTTTCGCTCATCACGAGCATTATAAACTGACATATATAGTTATAATAGACAAACAAGAGATTTTAGAAATAAATAGATATAAATTTTTGCCCAATTCAAATTTATTGAATGAGCAAACCGTCTTTGCATCTTCTCCTTTGTTATATCCTATTCATTAATTTGTATTATACCTGTAAGGTTATTTTTAACTTGTAAGAATTGATTCTGTCTCTGTAATTTTTGTTTTTCAGATATTAAAAATTTAATGGATACTCATAGCTGCTCTGCTTTCTCCACTTAAGATGGTTGTTTATTGTTAATATTAATTACATACTTAATATTTGATTGTTTTTAAATGGTTCACTAATTTTTTCTTATAATTTTCCTGATTCATTATTGCTTATTGCATTAGTAATGTCATAAAAAATTTAAAAAATTCTAAATGAAATTTTAATGTAGCTACATTTGTGATTTCAGATTAGTATTAATTGATTGGCAAGAGGTCCATAACATTTTAATTGTACACTCTTTTATTTGATTTATGTATAATTTGTTTGCTAATCAGTATTTTCTTGTCTTAGTTCATGAACCATCAGTTTTATATACCTTCATTTTTACACTCAATTTTATGTAAATAAGCCTGTTATGTTTGTATTTTTATCAGTTGATAATGCTTGTGATGAGCGAAACCGGTCCTGATCATTATAAATATGTGGAAGTAGTACAAATGAATTGTGTTTTATTTTTTAAAATTTAATGTCATATAAGTTATCAAAGAAAATATTTAGGTACGCCATTGCAGACGAAGGAAAGCAATCGATAGCGAATAGGATTGTACGTCTGTTAATTAAGAAATCGCCCCAATTTCAAATAATTAACAAAATTTCTATAAAGATGTTTTTTTATAAAATTCTGCTGAATTTTCCATCAACGATGACTTTTAATTTAAAGCTGTTGGCAGAATGAATACTATTTATAAATATATGTATATATTAAACCATTAACAACTGGATGGAATAAACAACTGCCTACTGGAATTTTTTTGAGTTAGTCTGTCGATCCCTTTTAAAAATATACAGCAGGAATAGATTCGCAAAGATAAACCAAATCCTGTGGCCTAGTGGTAAACGTTATTGGACTTGATCTTATTCGGTTTAGCTGTTCATGGGGAACAATCTCCAAACAATCAATTAGACACTTTTGAGGTGTTAGCTGTCAATTCTTGGTGGAAAGGCATTATATTTTAAAAATAAAACAGTATTTGTTTTGTACTACTTCCACATTTGTATAACGATCACGAGCATTATCAACTGATCACTTCAGTTGATGATGCAAAGCCATCTATGATCATTATAAAGGTACTGCGATCTTTACTTGAAGAGATTTCTTTACATTTAGTTTAGCAAGCTTATGACTTAAAAATAGCCATTACATTTTTGATTACGTGATTTGCATTTTTGCGGCGATTCTATTCAATTTACAATAAATATTCATAGTACTGTTATTCCATTTGTTGTGTAACTAAGTGTGATTGCATTCGCATGCACAATACGGAAATCAAGTGGTCCAAGGCAGTCAAGTACCTTGGACTCACCTTAGATAGTAGACTTAAATTCAACGAACATACCGCGATCAAAAAACGTCAAGCTAATGCTGCAAAAGGAAGATTAAGCTTTATGTAAAATTCGAGGAGAAAACTTACTCTCAAATGCAAGCTGCTCCTCCATACAGCAATAACTCGCCCAATTATGGTGTACGCTACTCCGATATGGGCTTATGCTCACTACAAGCATCTGAAGACACTTCAGATTATTCAACATAAATCATTGCGACAAATATGTAACGCCCCGTGGTACGTACGTAATTCGCTGCTACACAGAGATTTAAAAGTACTTACAATTCGAGAGTTCGTTCGCGAAATGTCTCAAAAGTTTCACAGTGATATAGGCAAACATTATAACCCAACGATCTCTTCCCTACAAAATAACGATGAGATAATACTTAAGAATCGGTTAAGACCGAGAGCAGTTCTTCTCGACGATCCCCCATAGATGTAAACAGGGATTTAAATTGAATAAACACCCAAAATGATGCTTAAGTTTCTCTGGATGCTTCCTTACGTATTGCATGTGGATATGTGTATGTGTGTGGGTGCGGTATGCGGGGAGGTATATTTATATAAATGAAATTGGTGACCACGTGAATTGGCTTCTCTGTGGATTGCTTAGCTCTGCAGTGAGCACGCCATTCTATCTGCAACGATGGAAGTGAAACACAAGAAAAATAGTATTAGAGATGAAGGAGACTCTAAGAACTATGACGCTAACGCGCCTTAATACTTAACGCTCCATCAAGTTCATATATAAAAAAAAACAAAGTAAGTGTGACAGATTAAAATGTAGATTAAAATATTTGTGTCGTACCTACCAGTTTCGCGCGTAGCGAGCATTATCAACTGAAAATTCTCGCGATGAAGTTGAAAAAAAAAGATATTGGTTTTTCGATCGATTTATGGATTTGAATTTAAAGACATGTTTTTGTTTTTCACAGTTACCACAGGATTAGTAGGAAAGTAGAAGATTGACTAGCTAATTACTAGCCTTTTTCTGCGCCCATTTATCTATCTTTACCGTATCCAAAAAAGGTATGCTTACCAACTTCACAAAAGTAGTCATAAAAACAATTGTTCAGATGCTTCATGAAGAATCTTTCAAATGTTGTATAATAATTTAAAAGATTACTTTAGGTACAGAATGGTATTTTAAAGTGTTATGTGAATCCGGAGAGATGTTTTCAGTTCGGCGCGTGACGACAGAATGTAGATCCTTTTATACGATTTATACTGTCTATTGGTCATTGGACTGTTTTGTTTTCTGCGTTGGTCATTACTTGAATTGATGACTGGTCTTTCAGAACGTTCATCTTCATAAATATTATGCGGAATTCGCCCCGTCTCAATTGATTATTTGCTACAAGTCCATGCGATCCATATTGGTAGCGGACGTACTTGAAATAGACTACCAATTTAAATGACTGGTAACCCAAATAAAATGTAAAAGACACAATAAATTATAAAATATTAAAATTAAATTTTAAATAAACATCTGCTTTGTAGAGCTACAAGGAAATTAAATAACGTCTTTGACTCTCATTTAAAGTTTCAGTTTTGTAGATAGTGTTGTTTGACATTAAGCCCTCCAATTAATGTCGATGTTAATCATTATTTAAAAGTATTTCCGTCTCTTCTTTCTATGATATAAATTAAAGAATTTCTTTGGCGTTTCTTGGAACGTAAATAAAGAAATACTTAGTGGAATATTTAATTGAAACGTTCGCGAGTGGGTGGTATAAAAAGTATAACTCCATTAGTGAAACAGTTGAACTACTTGAAAGGTCATATACGTGAGCTAAACTTTTGAAAAAGGGACTTGTGTTTTAATATTTCTTGCTTTTCTTATGGAAAAGTCATCGCGTAAATGTTTCCATAATTCTATAATACAATTTAAGTTTAATATTTGTAATAGTATTAGTATTAGAAATAGCAGTATTTTTTTTTGTAAAATAAAAACATTTCTCATCATTTTTATTTTATTCTTCTTCTTCTTCAGTCGTATTCCTCACTGGTAGAGGTGGTAACCTCCACTTATCGCTACAACTTCGTTTTATTTGACAAGCCTTCGAAACTCGCTCCTGCAGTCCGCTGCTCTGACAACCATTGGTAAGGAGATGTCTGTTACGTCCTTCGCTTGGTCACTCCAGCGTGTAGGGATCCTTCCGCGAGCCTTTCTGCTTTCGGACTTTTTTGTTACAATGAGTCTCTTAATATTGTCGGTAGACTTGCCGGCAATGTGGTCAAAAAAGTCGAGTAGGCGAGAGTCTATCCTGATTTGTAGGATATTTTATTTTATGGCAAATATTTATTACCCAGCTTCGCCCTGGATTTTTTTTCCATGTTCGCTCCCAATGTGGAATATGGTTTCCTAATGGAGGTATCTCAACACATTTTTTTTCTATGAGAACTGTTTGTTACTCAGTTGCTCAACCTATCTTTATCAAAGAGAGTAGGGATATAAGGATAGGGCTAGGAATAGACTAGCTAATCACAGCACGACCCGTGAGGATGGGATGGGTGGGTGAGGAGGAAATTTTAAACAACACAAACACTCAGACTACGAACAGAAATCCATAAATCGATTGAAATGTCAACTTATTAAAACTGTCCGCACCGAGAATTGAACCTGAGACATCCGTAGCCGTAGCCGACGACGCTACCAACGGACGCCGACATAGAGGGCGCTAACATTAAGGCGTGTGTGACATTGTCGCGTTATTTTAGTGAAAGCAAAAATTTTGAAAATTGAAAATATATAACCCATTAATTAATAATAATTTAAAATGTTGAAAGGTGAAAATGTCACCGTAGACTGGATCTCATGGAACACTCACAATACATAATAGTAAATCAATTAATATTCACGTTAGAAAAAAAAATATCACCTTTGAACTCATGTAACATCCACAAAATATAAACCATCATTTAATAATAATGTTTGATAATTGAAAATTGAAAATAGCACAGTTGACCTGGAAATGGCGGCTAGAATTGAGATTACAATCCCGGACCTTTTTATGATTCCGGAATTTCAGGATAGAGATTTTCTCAATTCCGGAATCCCGGGATTGGTCATTTAGTGTTTATAAAATGTTTTAAATTGTATATTTAAAATTTAATTTGTGTCCATTATTACTTCAATTGGAATGTATACGTGATTCAATATTTTTTTGGGCAGAGGAATGTTTTTTTTAACGTAGGTTTTGCCAGATAGTATTCAAGAAGAGGACATGTTTTTTAATTCGACTTCAAAAAATTGTCCTTTATTCATTTAAGAAAGGGCCCTCATCTATCCTCCAATTCAAATTGCATATAACGAGACTACTATACTTCTATATTAATTATAAATCGTCGTTGTTCTGTAAGAATACACTAACTGGAAAGTACTAGTTTTGAGTAATTGAGCTTTGAAGTTTGCCAAATGCTTGAAATGCCATACGTTTTTCATTTTGTATAAAACTGTTTTTAAGTAAAAATATAATTTATAAAAATAAGTGAGTTCTGTCACACGGTAGGACTTAAATAAGAAACATTTTGGTATAACTAACCCAAAACGTCATTTTTCGATTTAGTGTTTTCTTCCAGAACAACGACGATATATATGATGAAAACTATGCACATGGAGAATCCCAGGTACACGTTGTTGTTAATCAGGAAGTGTTTAATTTAAATACGAATTATTTTTAACATTTACAGTGAATCACAAAATCCCAGAATTGATATGACAATCCTGAGGTAACAGGATTGAATAGTTGACCTGGATACTGGGCTTGAAAGTCCTAGCTAGGAAGACATGTGACATTTTTACGTCGTTACAGTCACCGTGTGGGATGAGTTCTTATGGCCGACACACAGACATATTGATACATTTATTTTCAGCTATAATATAGCTACTCCATTAAAATATATTAAATAATAAATGTTATAAGGTTGACATTGCTTGTTTGATTTATCGACTATTTAGCTGCACGCTTTCATGTAAATATAACATAAAATACACTGTAAATGAAATTGAAAAGGACGCTATTGTATATGAAAGTAAAGAAAAATTATACATGTAACACCTGAAGTTTCAATCTGAATTCATTACCCGTTGCTAAAATTATAATGAAAAGCCGGTTTTGAATAAAACCTTTGCTAAAATTAAATCAAAAACCTAAGGGTTTGTCAATGGAAGAGGGGTACGGCGGCATTTACTCAATGAATGTAAATCTCGACGATTAACCTTCCCCAGGATGAGATTGAGAAAGACATTTTTGTAATATTTGAATGGACATAAGATAACTTGAATTCTTTCATCCCGGCATCCTTATTAAAATGTTTTTGTTTTAAACCATTATAAAAATAATGAAATGAACGTATTTATTTGTAAATTCAATATGAAACGATGAAATCTGAACTTTCCCTAGTTATATCTATACCATAAAATCGACGGTGTTTTGGCTTATTGATGTAGCCCTCAAAATCGAAATTTTTCAGGAGAGAGTAAAAACTGATTTTATAGAAAAAATTATATGGTGAGTTGCGCTATGAATCTTTGAAATGCACTTTTATAAATTGTCATGTTTGCAGATACTGGATTATACGTACGGAGTGTCGATATAGTGGCTTACATCAAGTGGCCGGGTGAGAATTTTTAATCCTAAAATCAATGTAAAATGATGTTTCCCTTCCAAAAAGTGGTCAATTTATTTTTATAATTTACATAATTTGGCCGAGACCTGCTCTGTTGTCTTTAAAATGTGATCATTACCTCGTTTTCGTATTTATTGAGGGTTACATCAATTGGCCAAAATACCATCGATATATAAAACAGAAAAAAACATGAATCAATCTTTGTGTCTGTCTGTCACAAGAACCTCCATCATACGGCGAACAGTAGCTTGCGACGAGCGATACCGGTCTTGATCAAGTAAAATGTGCAAATAGTACAAAACAAAATATGTTTAATTTTTTTTATTATGAAGTAGAGTATTTCAGCCTCGTGCTATGATGTAAATTGATGTATTAAATATAAAGTACATAGTAGAAAACACATTTGTTAATCTGTCTGTCAGTCTATTTCAAGAACTCCTCCCACACGGTGGACAGTAACGTCGTGAAATTCGCACATGTCATTCTGGCTACCATTGATAGAAAAACGCTATTTTCAACTTTTAACGTTATTATTAGTTAATTGACTATATTTTGTGGGTATTACATGGAATACGGTTTATCATGCTTGTTTTGGGGTCGACGTGTGAACACACAGTTTATTATAAAATAATAGACACATACTTATTCAACACGTTTATTCCGTGACTATACATCGACATTTTACAAATAACTGATTACTAAGTAATATGCAAGTACTTGCGTGTGCGCCTTCATTATACACCACACGGTTCACGGTAATAGTTTCAACTTTCAACTTTTAAAATTATTATTGATTAATTGAATAAATTTTGTGAGTATTCCACGACGTACTGTCCAAGGTGATATTTTCAACTTTGAAAATTATTATTAATTGATGGACTATAGTTTGTAGATGTTATATGAGATACGGTTCATGTTGATATTGTCAATATTAAACTTCCTATTTTCAACATTCTTTTGCACAAAAATAAATCCAACGTCTAAACGCTAGGCCAGTGAATGAGGATTGACGTCTGTCTGTCCCTATGGTTTTGTCGCGTGCCTATGTTTTTTGTCAGTATTGTCAGGCCATCTGTGTTTCCATCCGTATTGATTAGTCCCTCACACTACTAATACCGTAGTTTTCAATACGAACATCAGTTTTTCAAGATAAGTTAACAGCAATCATTCGTGAGGTGCCTGAAGGTGCCTTAACTCAAAACCCAGATTGCATGTTTTGAAATAATTGGCATTTGTTTCCGTTTTCTGTTCAATTCAAATAAGTCCGTTAAACACTAATATCTATGTTTTCGTTTAAATGGCTTGAATTATTTGCTGCTCCTTGAAAAGCTTTCGCTTTTCTTCTGCAAGCGGAGATACTGGATGCTTAGGGTTTTCTCGTGGGATGATTTTGTTATCCTCAACCATTAAAGGAAGACCGTTTCTCGGACGTGACGCAATAAAACACACGTATCGGATAACTATCCCGCGTTTACGATTTAATACCTTCAAGACAGATTCGTAATATAAAGCGCAAATTATAAATATAGATAACACTACAGATTTACGGTATAATTTCACCGTTTTAAGAAACATATATCTATCTGTAACCGTTTGACATAAAAGCTTTTGCCGATGAGTTGTATGTGCATCTTAGTATTGCCATATAAGTTTATATTTAGGCGAAAAGTGTTTATAATTCAATGGAGTAGACCTTATTACAATAAATCGCTTGAATCTAGCTACGCCGTAAAAGGTTAACAGCAAGCCTCTATACAAAGAATTAGCGGGATATTTGAGATACAATTGCGAGTTGGTAAAGATGTAATTAGGATCGTTTCGCTAGTGCTCAGCCAGTTAAGCGACCGGTGTACTTTCAAAAAGGATTTTGAGTCAATGAATGATAAATACATATTTTTTTCGCTGCTATTACATTAAACAGCTATTAAGCAATGTAACCAACTTAAAATAAACTAGTTAATATTGTAAAAAGCATAAAATAATAGAAGTTTCCAAAAAAAAAAATGTCAATTGTCCCAGTGGTAGGCCGCCAAAATCCAATGGTCGGCCTTTCGTTGCCCAGTGTTCGGCCATCACTTTGAGACTTCATAAATAACTGAAACGAATTAACTGAGAGTAGACAGAACAATAAAAAACATAATGGTGCAAAGCATGGCAATATAAAGTATATTTTGTTAGCGATCCCCATACAACATGAATTTGTCGAAACTTGCGAAGCAAAATTGTGCTTTTTTTAATTGCGTATTGCATCATATAGGTCAATATAGTGCAGATATACATTGGCAAGTGGCAAGACTACCTACTCGAATTAAAAAAATCTGTTTTTTTTTTAAAATATATCCACTATTATTTAAGTTTTAACCTCAAAAGGCCGACTACTGGCGACGGACGACTTTAGGAACAAGCACCCAATACTATTTATTTTGTTACGAGCTTTTTACGGCAATTTGCTGCCGGCCATGTGTGGTCGTTTATAAAACATCAAAACAAGGTACAACAGCAGCAATATTTTCGTATCACACATAATTGCCAGCAGCGTAATTGGACGATATTTTGAATATCGAACTCAATCGATATTACGCCAATATTGTCGGAATAAGTCTATTCCCTTCTCTCTCTGCTCGATATGTGTGTCTCTGTTTTAGATCTGTGAGATTATGTAGGTCTGTCGACAGACATCAGATATATAATACTATCGATGTCACGTTTTGTTTTATTATCATATTATATTTTCAATCATTTTAAGATGAATGCATGCAATATAAACATAAAACTCAAGTATGAACAGTTTATTGTAGTAAGTTAAAGCTAGCACAAAATGCAGTGTTTAGTTATATTGTAAATCTAATACAAATGTTTAAAAAAATATTGTAAACGACATAAAACATAAAATTGGCGTTTTTATAATGTCAATATTATTTAATTACATTATAATTGTAACATCCTAAAAGTCGTGTATAAGTATCATATTTCATCATAAAATGTACGTAATTTAAAGTGAATTTTCAATATTTCTTACTCGAATTGGGGGAAATAAAAGCGTACGTGCCGGTATTAAATATACTCTAAATGAAATAGGACTGCAGAAATTGGACTCAAATAGCGGGAATACGTGAATTATATGCACTTTCAATTAGAGTATCAAATGAGAAGACCCCGGATCGAAGAGAGGCGAGCGGCTGGTTATCCGGAGTCCTGGAAGGGCTGATCTCAGACAAACACCATTTCAAATCCGGCTCAAAACTTATTTATTTTCCATTCAAGACGCAGTGGTTTAACATAACACAAATTTATAAATCTTAACACATAAAATTGATTCTACATTTACGTTTACTTAGCAACTGAATTTACTTTAAGTTATAATACAAATGACACAACGAATTTAAATAAAGTCCAATGCAAATAAAAAAAAAAAAAACAAACAATTCACATCGTCACGTAACCTCCGACGCGATGAGACCTCGCTCGTCCGCCTCGGCAGATCGTAATCGACTGACTACAAATACTTAAAAAAAAAACTCACCTGCACCGTCGGAGCTACCTTTTTTTTCGTAAAAATGGACTCGTTCAGCGAACGCACCCGACGACAATTAAACGCCTGGCAACAAGAAAGAGCCTATTCTGCGAAATATTGCTGTTGCCGCTGGTTGATTTCAGTTCTGGACATTAATGACACTTATACTTAAAAAAACCAGGGTGTGTCACATACAATGAGGAAAAAGTGACATCTGTCAAATATTCGACGAATGTCGGCCATTGTAGTTTTAACTCACTTCACGTTTATCAGTTGCCATATACAAATTGCTCTGATATTATCATCGGAATCTTTGCCGTATCATAGTTCCTGAAATATTTCTGGCCATGTGCAATTTTTGATGTATGTTAAGAATCGCCATTAAAGAAAAAGTAACCTATTCCTTTCTGACTTTCTTAAGCACTACTAAGAGAAACTATAAGTCATTCGAATAAGCTCATCAGTGTTATATGAAGAATGAGTAGAACTTAATTCTTTCATCAATCTTTATATTGATCGTTTCCTTATTTAATTGTTTTCTGAAAACTGTAGTGTATGTAGGCGGGAAATTTTCTGGTACATTAAACAAAATAAACACGATTAACGGTGACACGGTGACAAGCTTCAATGTAGCATTAATGATAATAATGATTTATTCAGTGTGGACATGTTAAAAATATCACTTTTATTAATAATGTTTCAATTATAATATCAAGAAGTGCAAATTCCGTGATTATTCTATTCATCAAAGTATCTCAACAAAAGTTATTTAAAATGAACGATTGCTAATTATTAGTCAGTAAAAATCACTCTTCGGATAGTTTAAGGCGAATAAGTAGGTTTCTCTGTTATTTCGCGAAAATCGTTAATCGTTTACCGTCGCCTAAAAAATATGAAGCGTCATAATTGCACTCTCAAAGTATTTGTTTACACTATTGCATTTTTATTTAAATGGAAATAGTAATGTTTTAAAGCCTCTCTACCAAAGAGTTGACAACTGTTTTTCAGAAACGCTTTTATTTGCTTTACGCCGTGACGAGATTAGGGTTTATTTTAGGCTATCGATATTTGATGTCTGAGACAAAATCGTACAACAAAGTATTTTCAAGAAAGTGATGCGGACGGAATTTGCAATTTATTGAATATAACGATTCTATAAAGATTTTTGAAATGTACTTAAGAGTTCGTTTTTTCACACTTTTTCTGACTGATATTTAAAGTAGAATTATACTGAATATATTTTTTTGACAAAATAGAGCAACAAAAATTCTATTATATACGTATTTTAACAAAAAAAATCTCAAAAAAATAAATAATAAATAGTAACCATTTTTTGGGGATATGTTTTTATTACCTTCCATTGTGATTAAGTTAGAGTCCGTCGTATACGTCGACACCACACTCGTTATTTCTTTGAAAATATACTTTGTTGTACAATTTTGCCTAATTTAAATAAAAGTGCGATAGTGTAAAAAAATACGTTGAGATTGCAATTATTAAAAGATTTTTTTTATTTTGACGTTTCATATTTTTTAGGTGACGGAAAATGATTTTCACGAAAGACAGAAAAACTTACTTATTCCTCTTAAACAAGAACGGCGTTAAGAATGTATTTGTTGTTAGTTGATTTACCGCTATCTCTGCTCTACATCGGGATCTAAGAAATGATGGGTTGAAAAGTATGACAAGGTTAGAAATACGTACATCAATTGGAAAATCACTTTATTAAAGTTTTCATTCTGGAATTCAAATTCGTAGCTTTATACTAGTATATAACGAAAGTCCACGACCGTCGCCCAGTTGGCTATCTTAAACTATTTAAAGGATATTTTATATCAGGCGATAGATTGAATAATCAGTTGATAATGCTCTCGATGAGCAAAACCAGTTCTGGACATGTCGAAGTAGTACAAACAAATTGTGTTTCATTTTATAAATATAATGCCTTTCCACCAATAATTGACAGTTAACAGCTTAAAATTCATTTAATAATTACTATTCACTATGATTGTCCGTGATGCAGAGGTCAATGTTAATCTCCATCAGAAGGCTATATTCTCCACAATGGGAGCGTTTATGGTTTAAATAAATCTCTTTTAATGTAAAAACAAAAAATGGTGCGCTCCACTGTTCTGGACAATCCTCATTCAAGAATAGACACAAATAATAAGTATGTTGCGAAAATCTGTGCAACTAATGAAACGGAAAATAAAGAGTAGATTGCTTTTGTTGATTAAAAGCGGTATCGATGTTGATTTAATCAAAACGTGTCAGTACTGTTTGCGTGAATTAAATAAAACGCCTACCTTTTTCATTACGCATATAAATGAACAACAACATAAACAGTTTCAGATATTGTACGATAACATAAATATAATAATATATTACCGAAGCGAGCCCCGTGAATTGTACTACTTCCACATGTCTATAATGATCAAGACGAATTTTGCTAATCACGAGCATTATCAACTGATAAATAAACAATCATAACAGGCTACTTATATAAAATTGAAAGATAACAATTATAAGGTATATAAAACAGTTGGTTCATCAATTAAGACAAGAATTTACAGGTGGCGAAACCAATTATATATAAATAAAATAAAATTCAAGTTCATTCGTGTGCTAGAATGTTTGAAGATGTCGAAAAACGAAACCTGGTTTGTCAGTGACGAAATATATGGAAATGTACCAAATTTCAAAATGTCAACAATACAAATTTTACATATTAAAAAGCTTTAATTTGAAACAGTTTTTTACTAACAAATTCAATTATTGAGTTTTGTTCAAAAACTTTTTTCGAAGCTGCCAAATCACAAATACTTTTAAGACATAAACTGTCTCAAGCTTCATTAACTCTCAAACCACTTAATGGCGATATCTAAGCATTGAAACCTCTCTAGAATCTCCTAGTCATCTTGTTGATATTGCTCATCTGAGACAGAAAAGTCCTTAGCTATTTTCTCTTCTTTCAAAATTTGTAATCTAGGATCGTTCACATCACAATTTAACCATTCGGTGACTTTTTCTTCTTCACATTATCTGCATATTGAAATTAGTGCTACTGCTTTCGTGGTATCTCTTAAATCATTTTCTACTGCATGACTTAAAAATTACTAACGGTCTTTTCAAAATTAAATTTAAAAAAATAGAAGTTTTACTGCATATTCATGAAGGTATAAAACCACAGATAATGATGGGTCATTGAATCTATTTTAAACGTTGTAAAAACTTTATTTATTAGATCAATGATCCTAGCTTAAGTAACTTTCGAAAGGCGATCGTGCAATGAATTTGCCAAAAGCCAAACTTCACGCCAAAGTGTAATTATCGTCCCTTACCTGTAGGCAATTATAAATTCCCCAGGGTGAAATTCAAATAAATACAGCTAACCTGTTTAGAAGGGCAGGATCCAGCTGGAAGAGGTTTGATATTAATAATTTTCAACTCTGAATACTGAATACTTGATGGCAGATATGAACCGTGTTAGTAATTGAGCGTCGGAAACTTTCGCAATAATTACGGGGTTGTATAATTCTTTAGGGTTGTGGCGAAATGTGATTTGATTAGGTTAATTCTTTCAGTAAGGTAAAAACAGAAATGTACTTAGTTCGACAAGAATATATAATTTTATATAATTGATAACACGACGAGAAAAAATATTCATCTATTATAATATTTCTACTATACTTACAGATGTCTCGGGTTCAATTCCCTGTGCGGACGGTTTTCATAGAATGATTGTTCAATCGATTTATGGACTTCTGTTCGTAGTCTGAGTCCTCCCTCCCATCCATCCCATCCTCACGGGGCGTAGCGAGACCGATTAGCTAACCACTAGTTCTGTCATAGCCCTATCTTCTATCCCTACTCTCTTCGAAAAAAGAGAGGTTGAGCAACTGAGTAACAAGCAGTTCTCATAGAAAAACCTTCTGTTGAAATACCTTCTTTAGCAGGTCATATGCTCAACACTGGGAGTGGACATGGTTAAATTTTTTTTTTTTTTACCATGACTCCTAATGAACGTATCTCATCAGAGATTTATTCTACGACAACTGCTTGCTACTCAGTTGCTCCGCCTTTCTTTTTCGAAGAGAGTAGTGATAGAAGGACAAGGCTAGGACAGGACTAGTGGTTAGCTAATTGCTCTCGATGCGCCCCGTTTTAAGGATCAAATGGTCGGGAGGAAATTCTAGACATTATAAACATCCATGTCTACAAACAAAAATTTATAATTTAAGACATCGACTGAGGGTGCTTGATGGAATTTCTGTTAAGATACCTGCATTAGGAGACCATATGCCCCACATTGGGAGCGGACATGGATTAAAAAAAATATATCACCCCAAAAGTACTTATGAATGCAGTTTTGTTCGTAATTTTTTTTCTCGACATGTCAACATAAAAACATTTATGAAGCAAATCATATGAAATCAAAGAAAAAATGGTAACTTGTGCATTTATAAACTAACCTTCCATCAATTTATAGCAAAAAGGTAACATGTACCCGACTTTGACTACATGCAATGTTTTTGTTTTTTTGTCATGTTCGCTCCCAATGGGAAGCATGTGGATTACTAATGAAGGTATATCAACAGAAGTTTATCTACGAGAACTGCTTTTACTCAGTTGTTCATTGCATGTTTGTTTGTATTGTCTAGAATTCCCTGCCACCCATCCGATGCTAAAAACGGAGCGTAACGAGAGCGATTACCTAACCTGTCTTGTCCTAGCCCTATCCTTCAATCCCTACTCTATTAGAAAATTATTTGAAAAAAAGAGAGGTTGAGAAACTAAGTAACAAGCAGTTTTCGTACAAAAACTTCTGTTAAAATACCACGTTAGGAACATGATACCAATGTTAAATGCATGACACGATTAAACAGTAGGACGGATCATGATGATGATGTCGGTAATGCAGTTCGTAGTAGATTTTCACGCTCGCCGAGTGGCGACAGACTGATGGTCCCCTTCTTTTATTCTTCACTCGTTATATTGTGTTTTCCAAATATCGTATTTGATAATTCTCACACTTGTAGACGGTGTCCTCTTACAGTCACATAGTATTTATTTATTTTTGCACTTAGTAATATCACGTTTCGTAACACGAAAACAAAACTTTTTTTGAATATCACTATACCACCAATAACTCCATATGCTTCAAATTGACAGCGGACATAGTAAATACATATTTAATAGTAAGAACGCCCGTCATAGATGACGGTATTGAAATTGAAATACTGAATGTCTAAAGTAGCTGTTCTTTAGTTTTCATACTGACCGACTGATTGCTGTTTGTTTGCCTCGGAATTTGCGTCAAGTCGCAACCATGTGTATTGTTTATATACGCAACGACGCTTAGCTCAAGAGTACATTTCATACCTACATGTGTATGTGATAATAAAACGTCTACATCTGCAGACCGTTCTGGACTATTATAAGGGCATCTAATCCCGGACACCTTTTCTGATCCCGCGATTGACTTTTTTTTTTGAACAAAAGTCAGGTTTTCATGTTTGAAATTGTCATTTTTTTTTGTAGATAATATAGAGGATAGATAATAATTTTGATTATGAACACGGCGAGTCGGGTAAGACCAAAGCGAGTCGTGTAAAGAATTCAATTTTCAGAAAAAAAAATTTTGGGTACATAAGAATTTTCATTATCAAGACGGCGGGCCGGATGAAACCACCGCGGGCCTGGTAAGAGATTAAATTTTCCGAAAAATATTTTTTACTAACAATTTTCACTATCAACACGGCGGGCCAAGTAAGAGCACCGCGGGTCGTGTAAGGAATTCCGTTTTCAGAAAAAAAATTTCGTCGTTACTTTAATTATTTACTTCACATATTGTGTTCTTTGTGAGGAAATGGGAAATGTGGAAACAATAACATTGAATTTATTGAATTTCATGATTGAAAAATTCGTATTTAATTGCGCTTTTATTTTCTTAGATGTTGTCGTATTTTCATTAGTAATTGAAGACATATTACAATTAGACGACTAAAGCTTCACACGTGCGCATCAAAAATGGAATAGTGGTAAACTGTTTTTTGTAGATAATGATGCATAAAAACAACAAATTGTCGTTCCCTATCAACAGCAGGCACGAAATATCAGCTAAAGGGAGATAGTACACTACATTTATTATTACAATATTATATGTGTATCGAAAATAGTTTCCCTTGCCGCCGGAAACGTGTAGTTCATCGGATAATAATTTGCATTTTAATATAAATTATTTTTTACTATTTTAAGGCGAATCCCGAATTTCCGGTTTTGGTATTGAGTCAATCCCGGGATTATGGGATTGATTTATTGCTCAGGATAACGGGATTGGAAGCCTCAGTTATTATATACGAGATTGACGACATGAATGTCTGTAATATTTTCATTCTATCTATTCCACGGGACGTGAAAATAGAGGTTTTTTTGACGAATAGTGTTTTTCGGATAACATTGTACATTACTTATCATTTTGGAAGGTAGTGCTTGAGCGGTTTTTCAATCAGTCATTGATAAAATATATATCATTCAAAGTCATATATCGTGAGTTAAATTTCTGAATAAATTCACACCCAGCCAATGAAGCGCTACGGGAAAAATATTATTAATATAAATCTCGTTTCCAGTTACACTCGGCGGGAAAGTCCCCAAATCCCACGCTTTCGGGTAACGGAGTCCCCTTCACATTCGCAGGAAGGTGTGCGTTACGTATTTTTGGCAAATTATCTTTTGCCGTTTTTTCTTATAGATCAAGTGAAAATCAAAACGTATTTTTCAGCGGCAACGTAAGGGATATTCATATATGAAATATAATAGATAATATTATATACTATCTAATAACAGGGGCTGTTAACATATTTAATATTTCAACATAAATTTTCATTTACAAAGAAGTCGGGTGATTTACATTTGAAAGGATAACACATTTACAAGATACTTTAAAATAGACAAGAGAAATACACTAGGGGCTCGTATAACACGGTTAATGAATTATGACATATTTTTTTACAACACGCTTTATATAACAAGGTTTCAGCAGTTTTTTTTATAGAAAATGATTCTATAATGCAAAGAAGTTTGAAGTTCAAGAGAGAATTACGAAAGATTTGTACACTAAAAGTAAACAATAGCTTATTACAGAATTTTTAAAGCCTAAATCCAAATAACTCCAGATAATGAAAACTCACAACGATTTCAACCCAAACCGAAAAACAGTCGAACACACAGAATTGCAAGTGATAGATATGAAGAATTAATGATCCATTACGTCGTTATTAAAGTTTTTTTCAATACATATGACCATGTTATACGAAGCCCAAGTGTATACCGATTAAATTCTGTTATTATAAACTCTTAAATTTAGATGATTATATAAATGAAACAGTGATTTAATACTATGCTACCATATAGGTAATTAAATTTTAAAATAAACCTTATTTATGCAAAAAGGATCAATCAAAAAAAAATATCAGCAGGAAAATAAAAAACGTTTTGTAATGATTTTGAGTAAAAGTCAAATTAAAGAATATACGCAAATTTTAATCGTTAATATTTTGTAAAATTCCATAGGTTTTGTGTCTAACAACCCGCGTTTCGCCTTTTGACATCTTCAGGAATTCACAGTAACTGACAGTTAACAGTTTGTATCGTTTAATTATAAAGATTGTTTAAATATAAAAGAATTTATAATACCGACTATGGGAAGGAAAAAGACGTAACCCACAAAGAAAAAAATGTTGTATATAGCACAAACAAAACGTGAATTAAATAGTATACATTGTGATTAAAAGACGAATGTATACGTCCTTTTACCTTTCTACAGTCAATATTTATATATAAATGTAGTGTATTAGCACGTTTTGTGTGAGTTATACTCAATATTTTTTGGTGTGGGTTACGTCCTTTTTCCTTTCTACAGTCGATATATTGATGTTGATCTGAATTTAATTAAATGCTTATTTAATATAACTTATGCAAAATCTTATTCAGGAAAATATTTATGTAAACGATTTAAAAAATCTGTTGGTTTATGTATTATAATTACAACTAGTGGGAACGCCCGTCATAGATGACGGTATTGAAGAAACTGTTCTTTCGTTTCCATACTGACGGACTGATTGTTGTTTTTTGACATCGGAATTTTCGTCACGTCACAACTGTGTGTATTGCTTATACACAGAGCGGACGTTAAGGTCATGATAAAATTTCATACCTACAAGCGTATGTGATAATAATAAAACGCCTACAGACCGATCTAGGCTATAATATATAAGATTTCCGCTCCGAATGTGGAGCATATCGACTTCTTATGGAGTTTATCGCAGCGGAAGTTTTCTACTATAACTGCTTGTTACTCAGTTGCTCAACCTGGGGATTTAAGGATTGGTGTAGGACAGAACTAGCTGGTTAGCTAATCGTTATCATTACTCACAAACATCGCCTTTGAACAAAAATCTTTAAATCGATTTATGAAGCTATCCGTACTGGGGTAAGAATCAATTATAATTAAAATGTAATTGTGAAACTTATCCTTTCATAGAAATACTAATGATACGAGATGGGTTTTTATTTTTATGCTATATATTGGAGACATTTTAGTACAAACTTTTGATGAAATTTTAATTCACGATACAATGTTCGAGAAATTTATGATCATTTTAAGATGCCTATTGATATCTTACCTCTCATTTTATCTAATCAAGAATTTTTTGATTTTAGAATTTTGCATGATTGCCGTTTGAGGATTGGAATTTTATTGGGTATAAAGCTGCTACTGAAATGTTGGATAGCCCTGTTTTATACAATGCTATACTACACAAAAAACACTTTTCAAAATATATAATATATGCAGTAACCGTGGAAAGAAATATATCTTTGGAATTTATGCGAGTGTATTTGTTAACATGCCTTTATTGAATTTTATTGTCAGATAGGGGTGGAGCTGTTTTAATTTGGGTTTAATTTTTTTATTAAAAATAGTCAAAGAAAAAATAATTGCTCACCTTAGAAATAAATAGCCACGCGATTGGTCTGAAGATGCTTCTTGAAGAAGCGAAACGCGCATTACATCTAGTAAAACAAGACCAGTGGAATAACAAAGTTATCATTTTTAATTTTATTGAACAGTTAAGTTAAAAAGTATCATTTTATATATACAATATTTACACATTCTTTGACTGTACTTAGATCTCCGCTTCCAACTTGAGGAATATTGATTTTTATTGTGCTTTTCTCAACAGAATTTTCTCAAGAATAACTGTTTATTATTCACTCACTCAACCTTTTTTTTTCGGTGAGAAAAATGATAGATGGATGGTGGTAGGGCAGCTTGGGCTAGGACTGGGCAATAATTTAAGTAATTTATATTTCCGATGGATTTGACGGTAAATTTGTCATTGTTTTTCGTCTCTTTGGGAAGCGTTTTCAGACTAACTGTATCGTTAGTATATTTTTTAACTTTAATTTTGTATTAAAAATTAATTTTCACAAAGTGCCAGTAGTTGACATTTTTTCAATAAAAGTGCCCAAAATAAGAAGCCTATACGAAAAATTGTTCTAAATTGTACAGTTCAGACAAGTGAAACCATCTTTTGTCGGATTAAGGAACTATCATATCACCATATATGTCATTCGAGTGTCATAGCTGTTACGATTTCGTCGCAACATGACAATCGTCACATATCGGCGACACACACCTCGCTGCGACGTTGGTAGGAGACGAAGGGCAAGCCTCGCCAAGAATTGCGTTAAAACTTGATTACGCGCCAGGATGTGGAACGGGTAGGATGCGTCGGTAAAGCGCTAGGGATTGGCCTCTCGCCGCCGAGATGGTTTATCATCCAAGGTCGTAGTTTTATTTTTATATATTATAATAGTTTTCCAATTTTAGTGTAACCATCTGTTCATAAATATTGTTTTGTCGTATAATTTCTGTTTCATTTCTTCATAATGTAAATTCTGTGCATCTACGGTTTCCGGATCTCTAATTAAATGTGTTTTTAACGGTAACCGTGTTTTAATTATTATAATCATCTTTCATTTGGCGTGTATCTTCACGCCTGGCGCCCAAAATTTAATTACCACATATATATATTTCTCCTTACAGAACAAAGTAAAGTGTACCGAGATTGGCAAACCTTATCCACTTCCCTGTGATAACTTAATCCTAGTTCTCCGCTGAGCTCCCATTTTACATATTTTGTGATCCCTCTATCATATATTCTCCGTTTTTTACTTGCAATTGCTTGTTATATGATAAATAAATACTTTTTCTTTTTTAAATCACAACATAGCGGTCATTTGAAAACAATACCTTATGCAGTAAGTATTTTATTTTGAATTTCTTAAGAGAATTGTTAAAGATATCAGTGAATGTAAGCATATGCTACTTGATTCAACCAAGAGTGGTCTTATAGGAAGCTCTGAGGCAACTCTGATGAAAAGTTGTTACGAAACCCTCTGATTAGACATGGTCAACTATTGAAACATTAAAATGGTTGTTAGAAATTGAGCACAACTTTTTTCTAGTAGACGCTTTCCTATTTTCTTTTTTAATTATACCGATTATGACATTTGATCCATTACGAATATACTTGCTTTGTCATCATTCGGTCTAATGCTGAACGTTAATCGTTATTTTTGTTGAATTTTTCTCTTAAACGGTCAACTATTGGTACGATTACCTTAGTTTGAATAAAGTAACATCACAATATTCGCATATATTTCTCTTTAATAAAAATTTGTTTAAAACCAAACCACGTTATTGTGAAATTAATGCCTGCTTTCCATTTTTTTTATTGCATTTTCAGCAATATAGTAATATTTTTTTATTCTCTATGAAAATACACATAGAGGTTTTCTTACAATGTGTATAATTTATGTGATGGTAGCGTTTTACAGATCTTGTCGACTTAGCAGTATTTCATAATATAATTTTATATTAAAAATGATATTCTGGGTCAAGACTTGGGACAAAATGAGGAATGAAATTTAATATAACATATCGTCGCTGTTCTGGAAGAAAACACTAAATCGAAAAAAATGACATATTGAGTTAGTAATACCAAAATGTTCCTTATTTCAAAATTCTACCGTATAGGAACACATTGATTTTTATAAATTACAATTTTATTTAAAAATAGTTTTGTAAAAACAAACTAAATTTCAAGCATTTGAAAAACTTCAAAGTTGAATTACATTCATTTAAGTGTCTTCTTTCAGAACAACGACGATATAATAATGTGCAGTAGTACCGGTTGGGACTTTTTGTTTTTGGGTTTTTTACTATGTCCGCTCCCCAATGTGGAGCATATGAACTTCTAATGGAGCTATCTAAAGAGATATTTTCTTACTTAGTTGCTCGACGTCTCTTTTTCGAAGAGAGTAGGGAATGTAGCGATAGAAGGACAGGGCTAATCAGTCTAGCTACGTCATGATTGTAAATCGGATGAGTGGGAAGGAATTTTAGACACCACAGACATTCATACATACGAACAGAATTTCATAAAGCGATTGAAAAATTGGGACTTGAACCCGAGACATTCATAACCAATTCGTAGCCAATGACGTTGACCACTGCACCACGGAACTGAGAACAGTTTATTAGAGATTAATTTTTAAATAAATTATGATGCAGTTGGAATATATCAAAAAAATGAAGTCATACAAAAAATATCAAAACGCAAATGAAGTGAATATAGCAAAATTGTCCAAAAACTGAACGGTGTGAAAGAACATAGCTTATATAAAACAAGCAATGCAGTGACTAGATAGCAGATAACACAGACAACTAAATAGTTGTTTTAACAGCATTCCACACCAGTTAATGAAATGGTTTATTATTCACCATTTTGACCTATTTACAGCGGATGTTAGCCACCTTTTAATTATGAAATCGAAATCGTTTGTTGGCCAGTATAAAATATTAATTATTGGTCCGTAAAGCAGATAAATTTTTTTATTTGACCATTTTTGCTCCCTTCTCAGAGCATGCGGCCACCATACGGTGCTTTCAAGATTCTCTGTCCACCAACAACCTCTTTGCTTGCTCCCAAGCCAACTGTTCCATAGATGGTCATAAGTGAATTTCCAAGGCGGCGGAATCCGTCCGGTTTGAAGAAGAGACACGCAGTACACAGGCTCTTCTGGGCAATACGCAGCACATGTCTAAGCCATGTCCAATGTAAAATAAACAAAATATGAATCGTTAAATTTTGTACATTTTTACATTTTCAGGCCTTTGAGTACACATATGAACTCAAACTGATGACAGCTAGTAACTATTTTATATCGCTTATATATCAGACATATAAAGAAAAAATATTATATCTAAGTCTAGGAACTACATTGATATATGAATTAATTTTACCAATGACTTTTAATCCTTATTTACTTGAGACTTTTCATTCATCCATTTCTTCTACACTATTTTTATTTTCCTAACGTATTTTAGGTCAATTATCTAATGCTAAATAACAACTATTTTTTAATACATCCGTCTCCAGAAGCACGGGTATCAAAGATGTTACCTAGAAGAACGCTGAATACATTAAAAATATTTACCACAATAAAGTCCACCGATTTAAAATCAGTAGGTGTCTCTATGTTTTCTTTTTCCAAATTACATTTTAATGATAATCGGTGCTAATTACCAGTTGTATTAAAATTAATTCAGATATCATAAGCGATAAAACTATTTATTAATATTCAGTTCGTATTCATCCGTGTACTAGAATACCTAAAGATGGAGAAAGGCAAAATCCGGGTCGTGACATAAAATTTATAAAAATGTAGAAAATTTGAACGATTCAAATTTAATATTGAAAGTCCATCAAGCACCCTAAGACGTCTTAAATTATTAAATATTCAATCAGAAAAACAATGGTTTGTTCCGCAGCCGAGAGGTTAACTCTCATGGTTTTTCATTTTACTCAGTTACGGTAGCCACGGGATCAAGTTTCCGAACATACACATTTTTAAATTGATTTTCTAATCAACTAGTGTTTAATCGCATGGTTGTTGGTGATTTTTTAATTCTGACCCATCCATCTAAAATGGAAAGCAGGTAGAACAATTAGTTGACTATTCGGTCCATTTATAGCGATTTTGTTACTGAATAAAAATCAGTTACCGTACTATTAAATCTATTATGCATTATGAGTATTGTTAAGTACGAAAATTTTTAAATGGCCGAGAAATTGAGAATAAACTGTTAAATATGATATTTTTCATTGTTTTTTCAACATATTGAATCCAGGTGCAAATATAAATATGTGTTTAACTTAATACATTAAAACAGGAATGTTTCCGTAAATATTTTGTGTTGGATTTAAGTATACATAAATGTCATATGTGATCCGATATTGAATAAAGTTCCTCACTTCCATCTATATCATCATAACCACAAATTCGGGGATACAATGTTGGCATACGCCAAAAATGCCACACTTTTAAAATACGCGTTACCGAATGATAAAAATGATATACATTTATCATTAATATACAATTGTTTTTTCCAATTTTCTCATGCGAGTTTATTTCCGGGCTTAAGCCCAGCCTCACATCACTAATTATGAGTCAATCTACTCCACATTGGTTGCATATTGCATATATATTTTTAAAAAATATCTACTGAAAAAATATAAACAATAACTGCTTCAATTTTAAATTATAGATTGAAATATTAATTCAAAGCTACCATAAAAAAGGAAGCCGAAACTATCGCTTAAAAAACAATGTTATATTTTAATCAATAATACTTACAAACATGACAGCAAAAGCTTGCTTATTTGCTCAAAGTTATGCTCTATATTCTGGCAACGGTTTTCAAAAGTTTACGTGTCGCAGACAGGAAGCCCAAGCTGGGCGGATATACCCTCCATAATCATATCAGCCTTCATCGTACCCAATCAGAGATGTCCCATTGCCAAGCATTTGTGATTACCGTGTAATCGAGTAATTTCAGAATCGATTTAATAATGCGTTTACAAAGCTTTTTTCTCTTATTATTCGTTGCCAAGCAGCAGTAAGCAAGGAGCTCGCTCAATCTCAAAACTATTCACGGTGTTCTGAGGAAGGGGCGAATTTTTATATAATTAATTATACGCAATAATTATTAAAGCAATCGAGTGTCACTTATCGTCCTAATACGCAATATACGGTAAAATAATTAATTTCAGATAGGATGACAAATAAATTAATGTTAGTATAAAACACATATTGTTCACAGTAAACTGAGGTAGCTGCAAATGGAAGAACTGAACTGGATTGAAACTGAAGTTCTCCTTAGTAAATGATGGTAAAGTATTCACCATATAACTTTGCACTTTTAACTACATTGATATGATTTCTGTATAATACACAGAGCGTGTCAGTGTATTGGTATGTATGGATCCCGTGATCCTAAATTCTAGAGCCGGACCTTAGATCTAAAGTGGAAAGGTATGCACCTGAAATTAATCTATTTTAGGATAAATTTCAAAAGACGATCAAGTCTTATATTTCATAATATATTTAAATCTTCGACATACATTACAGTTCGGTATTGATTTGATCTGAGAATATTGTTTTTTCTTAGATTAACAATGGGTTCACCACCCCAAATACACAAGGGACTCACGCGGGGCCCTCGAAGCTTCCTCCAACCTAAGCCTGAGGCCAACTTTACAACCCTGAAGTTTTAATGACTATAAATTTATATCCCATCGATTTTTATCAACGTCACTGAAACCATACCCATATTCTGTTTTTCTCCTACAACTCTTTATTGAAGACTGTCATTTGAAGCCCGAGATGCTATGTACGTCCGTCCAATCAATATATTCAACAATACACTTATAGTGTATTTCTTTCTTATTTGAATGTTTATGTAAAAAGTATTATTATTTGTTATATTCTGTTTGTCTCAATTCAGTAAAACTGTATGATAGTATTAATTACTGAAGTGTAATGGGTAATGAAATAAATGACACGAGTATCATGAGGATACTAGATACTCACGTTAACATCTCTATGAACAATCCGTACCAAAGTCGGGGCTTGATTTATACGCAGATACGCTTTGTGTTTGACATCATGTGGAAGAAGGATTAATTATTATGCACTCGTATGCAATTATTTATCTGTTGCAATGTGCAGCGAAATTTATTTGCCACTTGTCAGTTCGTTGTGAAATTAACAACGCTTGTGAAGCATAAATTTAAAGCTCTCTGGGGATCTTTGACAAGAAGCTTTTACATATAAATATAAATTCCTGGAATATATTGGACAATTTTGACATTAAATTAAACAGCATACTGAATATAATAAACCGTTGTAGTAGAATTTAATTTTAACTAAAACATTTTGGTCCCGTAAACGAGTGATCAATGTTCTTGGGCTTTCGTGTTACTCTATTGCAAGGGAAACTGGTTTAAATCCCAGCTTAGAACTTTATTTGGATCCAAATTTTCATATATTTATTGGTTGGTTTTGTAGTGCAGTGTTCAACGTCGTTGGTTTCGGTTATGGATGTCTCGGGTTAAAATCCCGGTACAGAAAGTTACATAAATTGTTTTTTGTATAGATTTCTGTTTATAGGCATCGATGTTTGTGATGTCTAGAATTTCCTCCCACCCATAATAACCTATACACGAGGCATAGCGGGAGCTATTAGTTAATCACAAGCCCTATCTTTCTATCCCTAATCACTTAAAAAAAAAAGATTTTGTGTAACTGAGTAAGAAGCAGTTCTCATAGAAGCAGTTCCCAACGACAGGAAATATGCCAAATACTTCTTCGGGGGCAAAGGTTTCCACTTCTTGCCATGTCCAAAGCCTATCGAACCTGCTCAACTGAATGTCTTCCTGTTATGTTAGGACTTATTCCTCTAGATTAAGAAGTCCAAAGAAGAGCTGCAATTCATCTTTTATTGCTCGGGAAACCAGCTCAAATTGGCAGCATAATTCTTCAGCCATTGGATTCTCAACAGTTTCTCAAAGCCAAAGTGAAAAAACTCTGCTCACTAACTGTTCTAATGACTTGGCAAAAACGAAAATAAAATTAAACCAAACCCATATTGTCCTTGTGGTGATAAAAATCAATATTCTGAACATATTCTTTGGGATTGCCCAATTATGTCCATTGAAAGAGATATTCTGTATTTGTCCTGCAGAAATAGTCGCGATGGTCCAATAGGACATCCGGATCTGGTTTCTTCCCCGGAGAACTTTTATCAGTTCAAAAAATTTTCGGCCTCCTTTGGAGAAAAAGTTTACCTTCCCTGCCCGTCACCATTTAATCCTTAATTGTGTATATATTATAAATATTTATTGTGGAATTAATGTATCATTGAGGAGCCATGATCTCCGGTGTGATACAAACAAGTTCATCGCATTAAAAAAAAAAAGGTTCTCATAGAAAACGTTCTGTTGAAACTCCTCCATTAGGAAAAAATAAATTCAACATTGAGAGCGAGTTTGGTAAAAAAAGATTGTTTTTAATCGAATAAATCTCACATAACAAGTAAGCTTAAATATTCTATAAAACTTTAGCTAGAGGGAATAGATGAAAACAAATATTTAACAGACGTATAAAGTCGTACATAACGATGCAAACATCCTTCGTTATACATCTAAATATCTCTCGGTTACGTATTTAAATCCAACTAAGTGAATACAGATATCTGAGAAGTTTTGGCTGCAGGCACTTTGTGCTTGATAAGCCAGCTGATACGAGAAAAGTATTATGTAACGCAGTTGTGTAATATATATACGGAATTCTTTTTTGATTAAGTAAATAATGGGAAAACGAATTATATATAAAAAGAATAGTTATATGACTATTTTGTTTTGGAAATATTATTCTATTTGGTATATAAATAATTATAATACTTATTCTGAATAATTTAAGACATCTACAGTCCACGAACAAATCTGATTGCCAACATTTCTATGTGGGTAAAACCACACGTACATGAGATATAAGAGTATCAGAACATTTAGTTGCCTTTAGATTAAAAAAAAGACACTCCGACATTCGCAAATCACTTGTTATTGGAGAACCATACATTGAATGTGGATGATGGGGTTAAATTCTTGCATCAAAACATGGAGGACCATAAATTATTTTATCAAGAAATTTTGAAAATCAATAGAGCCCAGTTAAATTCCTTGCCAATTCTGAACGAACAGCTGAATCTTCCAAACTCACCGTTGCTGTATCCTATACGTTGAAACACCTAACAGATGCCACTAAATGTGGAATGATTGTATATATTTATCCTTTCGTCGAATTGCATCCCGTTAAAATCCACAATGCTATTATAATTGTAAAATCACTGGTAATTTTAGTATTAATTGGAAAGCGGCAATTCGCCACCCTGTTAATGCGTTGTTTACAAAATAAGGATTAAGGCGATTCTCGAAATGTTAACTCAAGTATCAGTGTGGATCCTAAACTTATAATATTTTATCTCGTAAATAAAATTTGTTGTATTTGTATCTTCTATATAAACGTTAGACACTGTTCACTGTCAGTCAGTTCGAGTTCATTCGTGCGCTCGAATGCCTTAAGATGCCGAAAGGCGAAACCCGGGTCGTTAGTGACAAAATACAAGGAAGTGTACAAAATCTCAATAACTTAAATTTGCTTATTCTGTAATTCTTCACCATGTCCGCTACCAATGTGGAACATGTGGCATCCTAATGGATGTATCTCAACAGAACTGCTTGTAACTCATTTATTTGCCATTTCCTATGAATTGAACTCTCTTTTTACTGGCCTCTAATTTTTATACTACAGAAAGGGGTAAGTACTAAGTGTAATTTATAAAAAGAAAATTAACCATTCCCACTTCCAGTGTGGAGCATATGGCTTCCTAATAGAGGTATCTTATCAAAAGCTTATCTACGAGAACCGCTTCTTACTAAGTTGTTCAACTACTCTTTTTTGAAGAGAGTAGGAATAAAAGGATAGAGCTAGGATAGGACTAGTGGTTAGCTAATAGCTCTCGCTACGCCCAGGTGTTTTAGGATCAAATGGGTGAGAGGGAGTTTTAGACATCACAGACATCCATGTTAATGAAAAGAAATCAATTTATGAAACTCTCCGTACCGGAACTTGAACCCAAGACATCCGTAACCGTAGACAATGACGTTGGCGTCTGCAAAAACAAATTATATCTTTTTAATGATTATAAATACTTGATGAATGTATCGATTTTTCATTTCATTTGTCAGACAACGCCAAAAATATGAAATTTGAGTTAAATATGCAGTTATATGTAAAGTCTTGCTCTCTATTGGATTCAATACACAGATAAATCAAAAATGACACACAAAATGATAAGACTTTGATATGTCTGTGTTAGTTAAAGGATATTTCTATGGATCCTTCTACTTGATAATAGATATTCGGAAATATACTTGGAATAATAGATACTCGGAAAGTGCATAATTGTTGTACATCTGTTTATAAATGTAAGTTAGCAGGCGCCATGTCTCCTCGGTTATCTTTACGATTGGTGTGCATTTTTACTTGCATTAAAAGAGATACATTTAAATAAGAAACATAGTATCGTTTTTACCGAAAAATTTTGAAACGTATAGCGACATTATAAATACAATTTTATACCTTTTCAAATTTTATGTTTTCCTATACGATGAATCAGATTCTGAAAAAGCACGCACAAGAAGTAAATATAAAAGGAATACAGTGGAAAACGTTTAGCGCGAAATCTTTATCCAAGCTATGTTTCCGATATACATGCATTCACATACTTTACGTGAAACGTAAAAAGCTTAACATGAAAAGATTTCTCATCTAAAAAAAAACGAAAAAAAAGAATATGGGTTAATATTAAAATGTTTATTTTATATCATTATGGCTTTAAAATACAGCATATTATATTTATGTTAACATTAAATGTATTATATGTAGGGTAAACAAACCGGTAGTTAACCGCTTAAAAGAAAAATTCAACAAAAATAATGATTAACGTTTAGCATTAGACCGAATGATGACAAAGCAAGTGTATTCATAATGGAACAAATGTCTTAATTAATATGATAAGACAAAAATTATGATACAGTCTGTTACAAAAAACTTGTGGTCAATTTTTAACAACCATTTTAATGTGTCAGAAGTTTTTTTCAGTAGTTGAACGTGTCTAATCAGAAGATTTCATGACAACCTTTCATCAGAGTTACCTCAGAGCTTCCTGTAAGACTACTCTTGGTTGACTCAAATAACGTATGCTTACATTCACTGATATCCTTATCGGTTCTCTTAATAAATTAAAAACAAAATACTTTCTGTATAATTTTTTTTTTTAAATGTCCGCTATGACACCCTAATTAGATATATGGTGATGTGTTAGTTCCTCAATCTGACAAAAGATGGGTTCACTTGTCTGAACTCTACAATTTTGGACACTTTTATTGAAAAAAGGTCAACTACTGGTACATTTAGCTTAATCTAAATTAGGAGTGGATATGGACAAAATATATTAGTGTGTCAGAGCTGTGATTTTTTTGCCGGATGCACTAAAAAATATTTGAAATTACAATTCGAAGCGTCACCATCGTTCGTTTCAGTTAAGGTTCTCGGTTCTCAATGCTTCAATTCCTAGTACGAATAGTTGCATCAATTGATTTTTCAATCAATTTATGAATTTATGTCTGTGGATATGAATGTCTGTGATGTCTAAATTCCATCCCACCCAGCCAACTTTAAAAATGTAGAGTAGCAAAAGCAATTAGCTTACCATTTTTTTTTTCATAACCATATCTTCATATCCTTAATTTCTTTGAAGAAAAGTTGAGTTCTTGTAGAAAAATTTCTGTTGAGATAAACTCCATTCAAAATTCACATGACAGACAACACAGTGATTATTCTGCACATATAGAAACGAATATCTATAGTGATAATTGGGCAAAGAATGATATTTAAAATTGTGAAAAGTTAAGACAAAAGACAATATAAAATATTAAGTCACGATACATTACATGTTTTTATTCAATGTGACATTAACCCGATGATTATGTTTAAATGCCCAACACTTTATCTCGTATTTCCTACCAAACGAGAAGAAAACACTCGTAAATACACGCTTTTAAAAAATAGTTCAAACCTTTACGTAGAGAAATTAGGCAACACATCATGATGAAAATGTCAAGTAGGACACACGGAAATATATTTTTGAAAATAGCTCTAGATATTTAGTCTTTCGAGTTTCAGCTTTGAACTGCCGATACACAGCATTAATCGTCACCCTCATGTACTACATATACTTATGCGGCGACGTGTTTGCTTGTGTGCGTGTTGGCGGTGTACATGAAGACGTAGACGGCAGAGTCGTAGATTAAATATTTTTCAGCTTCTTCATTTTCATCGATTTATTTTAGCGAGAATGCGACAATTTTAGTTTACTTCTTGATGTATTTGGGATAAATAATATACATTTACATAATTCTCAATTTTTTACTTTTGAAGTTGATCTATTTTCAGCCATAGTGAGCGTTTTAACAGATCAATTGACTGAAAATAAATTCGTGCGAAAACGGCTCGCGCTGTTCGGGTTAGTAATCGTTATGAGTTTTTCGTCACCTTTTTTTCCTCATTTGACATGAGTTAATGTTGACATAAAAGTATATTTTCTTATGTGAATTATATTTCTATTATTTTGGGCACAGCTTTGTCCGCATATTTATATTTGAGTAATTGTCAGTGTGCGCATATATTGTGTGGTCACTATATATAATGGATTATTATCGATTATAATGCATCCGAACGATGTTATTTGAATAAGTACTGTGCTGATTTGAATATATAAACTTTTCTTTAACTGCAAAAGCAAGCGCCACAGAAGTGGTTTTGAAAAAGCTCTCACAGCGTGGCGAAGTGCCGCCCAGCTTACGGGCCCACGCCTCAGGAGAGATTCTACGCCACCATTTAAATCATCTGCGGGGGTGTATTTAATCAAGGTTATGCGTCGCTGTGACGATGCCGTAGAGGTGTTGGCGTCATAGTTCTCAATCAAGGCGTATGGTTGTGTATTTATCAAAGCTAGTTTCTAGATAAGCTATTTTTTTATATGCAAATTGTCGTTTTTAATGTAAATAAAATTGATTTTAATAAATATAGTAGATTTGAATGTCTTGCCCAGGTTTTCATGGAATGGTGATTTTTCAATTTTGTAAGTAGAAAGAAGTATAATTATTCCTTTTGGGTGTGTATTGAAAGGCATGGATGTTTGTGATGCTAACCACAAAAAAATCGATTTGCTGTGGTTAGGTTCGAAAGTTTGTATTTTTTAGTCGGCCTAGTTTTGGATCAGGTGGGTTCTGGATAAAGTCCCAGCAAAGTCAATATAAAATTTAGATTTTTTTCAATTAAAATTTTGCGTTCTTCAATATGAATGACTTCAATTAAAAATTCTCTTGGAAATTTTACATTAAGTTTTATGTCTTACGTTTTACTATCTATAAAAATGTTTTTTTATTGCAATTTGTCAAATAAAATATGACAGAATAAAAAGAAATATACTGTGTTTTTTTAAATATTTTTAACCATTCCTGGTCCCTATGTAACATATGGCTTCCTAATGGAGGTGTCTCAACAGAAGTTTTTAAATGAGAACTACTTGTTACAGCCAAAGAAAAACACGCGTATAAACCATTTATCCTATCAATTATTTTTTAATTTATTATTTTCATTAATTATTTTAATTTTTTATGATGTAATGAATGTAATAATTATGATTTTATGCTTCTGTTAAAAAAAAACCCTTAAAACAATTTTTTTTTAGATATTTTTAATAATGTGCAAAACTTGCAGTGTAATATCAACTAACTAGACACAGGAACTTTTTTGATAGAAGCTTTGGAGTGTCTTATGAAGGTTTATTGGCACGCGTTTGACAGCGTCAGCAAATTTCCCACGGGGAAGTGCTTTTCGATGCTTTTTTCTGCATCAACTAAATAAAAACTTGACAATTTTACATTCCGTTACGTCAATCAATACTGCAGTAAACAGGATAGAAAGAGTAACACAAAATATGGTCAATCGTTTGATCTTCACTATGAATTATCATTACGTATATATATATATTGTAAATTACGTAGTTTATTTGTTGGACAATTTAAAAATTGACTTGTTTACGAGCACACTTCTTTTCTATAGTTTTACAAACACTGTTTCTGATACCAAAAACCATGGCGAAAGAACTTTTATGGCATATTTAAATAATACGTAGCTTGAAACAGTTGGGTCCGTTGTTCAGTGGTCAAACCCCTAGTTCGGAGAGTTTTATAAATTGATTTGTGGATTTTCGTTCGAAGGCATCGATGTTTGTGATGTACAAAAATCCCTCCCACTTAAAACGGGACGTAGCGAGAGTGATTATCTACCCACCAGTTCTGCCCTATTTTCCTATTCCTACTCTTTTGTTCAAGCTGTTCTTGGAGAAAAACGTCTGTTGAGATTCTTCCATTAGGTGGTCATATGCTCCGCATTGGGAACGGACATAACTCAAAAATAATGACAATTTAAATATAACCATCATCAACCATAGCTAGCAACTTCAATATAATAGTTTTTTAACAAGTGGTAGAAATCATTTTTTTAATACTACTAAATTCACTGTAGATTCTCTCGACTAGAAATAAAGAGATAGGATAATACCGTTTTTTCCAACCATGTCAACTCCCAATGTAGTGCATATGGATTTTTAATGACGCATCTATATACAAGTTTTTTTTACGACAACTGCTTGTTGTTCAGTTGCACAACGTTTTTCGAAAAAAAAGATAGAAGGATAGATCAAGGAAATGATAGTTAGAAAGCCCCTCCAGTTACGCATCATTTTATAATCGGATATGTAAGAAAGAATGAAAACATTTCAGACATCCCATTTCTTTGAACACAAATCCATAGTAATAAAAAACTATATTTTCTATAAACGTTCAAACTGGGATTTGAAGCCGTGTATTCTTCAACTAAATAGAATTAACTCTGGGATCGTAGACCACTTTGTATTTTATCACGACTATTTGAAAAAAATAAATGAAGAAAGTCATTTGCAACTTGCATTTCAAAATTTTTGAAACAGATTAAAAGCATTTCCCGATAATTATAAAAAATAACCCTTTTTAATTGTTCGAATAATCGAAAGCTTTCTTTCGAATATGAACAAATAGTTTCAATTCGCACTAAAAGCTTTCTCGGCAAACCGATGAAAGCTTCATTCTAAAAAGCTCTTCCGCGTTTAATTCTGATGAATAATTGGCGCTGGCAAACAATCGAACTAAGTGTGCGGTGAAGAGGAAATTTTCCTGAATGCGATCGGTTGATTTCATGCAATTTTATGCACGAATATAGCGGTGATGGTGAATTTTAAATGGAAATTATTTCATAAAGAAAATGAAAAAAAACATTTTTTTTAATTGGTAGTTGAAAAAAATATGTTTTTTCTAATTTCAACGCTAAATAATGAACCATTTTAACGGAAGATTTTTGATAAAAACTTAAAACTGTCTTCTAATTGACAGTGTTGAAACTAACTTTTGTGTACTTGCTAATTATTGTGCTAAGATTTGTCCAGATAATCTTCATAAGGTTAGTTAACAACACTACTGAATTAGTTTTGGACAAATTTGGTATTGGAATATCCTCGCGGCTCAGCAGGAAACAGGTTAAACGATTACAAGAAGCTCAGGTAATTACACATTATCAAATCAAGAAAATCTGAGTTACGTTCACCTAAAATTAAGTTTTCGTCACTAAATGACTAATACTAACAGACTTTCAGGGAATATTTTTGTCCGAACATAACGAGGTCATGTCAGTCTTGACCCTAGAGAAGTTTTATATTTAACTTAAAAATATTATAGATGTTACTGTACTAGCTTTGATTGAAGTCAGGTCTGCGGACCAACAGGTAGGTACCTAAATTCTCAGAAATGAATCTTTAATATGTCGTTCGTATTGTTTTAGACAGTTGTTTGCTTTTCCAATTGAGTTGGGACGTGAAAACTCTGGTAATGGGCCTTGTTCAAATAGAGCACGGGTCCAAATTTATCATTATGCGAATGGGGTCGTCGAGCTTCAAATATCGTCATGCTTTTAGAGAAGATTACTGAACTCTAGATTTTTTCCATGAATTCGGAGGCTTCCTTATGATAATTAATTTAAAAAAATGCCACATACTTCGCCTATTTGGGTAACATTGATATACTTAAACCCTATTGTTGTGGACGTGATTTATTTCTTCGTCAAAGGTGTTGAACTAAGCGGAAAATGGTGATGCCATATGAAAACGGTTTCAAATTATTCTATAGTATTGATATATTGGTGTCCATGGCGCAGTTGGTAACGTCGTTGGCTACGGTTACGGATGTCTCCGGTTCAATTCTCGGTGCGGACAGTTTCATAAATTGATTTTTCAATCGATTTATGGATTTCTGTTCGTAGTCATGAAAGTTTGTGATGTCTAAAACTCCCTCCCACCTATCCGATCTTCAAAAATGAGGCGTAGCGAGAGCGATAAGCTAACCACTAGTTCTTTCCTAGCCCTATCCTTCTATCCCTACTCTCTTCAAAAAATAAAGGTTGAGCAACTGAGTAACAAGGAGTTCTCGTAGAAAAACTTGTGCTGAGATACCTCCATTAGGAAACCATGCGCTCCATGTTGGGAGCGGAAGTGGTAATAAAAAAATGGCGTATTACGCGTTACTGTAAATTAGTTCCGACGTGTACTATTTCCTATGTTTTTATTTTGTAGAATGTGTTGGAACTTAATCTATAGGCTTTGCCAATTTGTATGGTTCTAGGAATGTTCTGAGATTTGACACTTTATAAAGTACTTAAAAGACTATGCTAATGAGCAGAATAATAACGACACAACAAAAAAAAATTACGTCTAATGCATTTATTTAGAAAGAGTATAGATTATATGCTATTAATGTGCACAATAATTACGGGTAGGAACAGGTTGGCTCCACCCAAAGGAACCCTCGCTGATTACAATGCCTTATAAAACCTCAGAAAATTCAAGTTTATTAGTTTTTAATAAATCAAGTTTAAGCAATTGAGTCGCTGAGTCGCTAAACACGCTCCCGAACGTTTTTTAGAGTTTTGAATAAATCACAAATAACTGTTATGAGCAGTATGATAATTTTACGTGTAATCTAAGTTTGAGTTATTGAGATTTTGTACACTTCCATGTATTTTGTCAGTAACGTCCCGGGTTTCGGCATCTTCAGGCATTCTAGCGCAGGAATGAAATCGAATTTGCGCCAGTTATTAATTAATGTAGTAACCGGTTACTGCTATACATTTAAGTGTCCAGAACAACAATCCCACTAGATAAAGGATGTCAAAAATGCACGTGATGCAGAAGATCGTCCTGATCATTTGATATAATTGTGTTATTAGGACAAAATGTTTTGTTTTCGTTTTATAAATATTTAGGAATATGATTCTAATTTCCAATGTTGAATGCGTGGCACGATTAAACAGTAGGACTGATGAGGATGGTGTTCCACGCTCGGCGAGTGACGACACAGTATACTTCTTCTATATCAATAAGTGACAGTTAGCCTCTTTAAAGTCAAAGAAATTATGAATGAGATTTTTCTTTTCAACAGAACATTATCAGGTAAGTCTGAAGATGCTTATTAAACGAAAAATTACTTTCTGTATACAAGACAATGTAAACCAAAACGTTTGCATCAGTAAAAATGCTTTGACATCGATATTTCACAAATTTATGTTTAAAATATCTTACACTTCGTTTTGTAAGTGAAAATATTTTAAATTTACTTGTATGGGATATGAACAAAATACTGCTTATTTTCAAGACTGTGAAACTTAATTCATATGACCAGTTTTGAAACAAGCTCAAAATGTTTTCCTTTGTCCCTTTTAATGCGATTCTGTATGGCACGGAATATGCGTACGCGAAAGTGAATAAGTCAAAAGAAACGATCCAAAATAAAGGGAATCACAGAGGAAAATTTATCGTCCCTAATATAACCGTACATATATAATGGATACTTAATGAAGTTGCTTGACAACCGTGTAATGAAAAAGCAGGGACTCTCAATGTTTAAAACATTTAAAAATGTTAATTTTTTAAAGAAAAAGTTATAATAATATAGAAGAATAGAGTAAAAAAGTTATGAATTGTCGAATCCGTGGAGCAGTGTTAAACATTATTGGTTTCGGTAACGGACGTCACCGACAGGAATCCCTGTATGGGCAATTATCGTTTAGATGGAATCCGGTTTGGATGTTTGTGATCTCTAAAATTGTCTTCCATACATCCAATCCTAAAAAAAGAGGCATAACGAGAATGATTAGCTAACCGCAAGTCCTGTAGAAGCGCCCTATCTTTCTAACCTTACTCTCTACAAAAATCAGTGATTGAGCAACTGAGTAACAAAGAGTTCTTGTTGAAAAGCTTCAATTGAGATACCTCCATTAAGAGGCTACATGCTCCACCCAGTGAGTGGAAATAGTTTTTTTTTTATAAATTACGGAACTAAAATTTACTAATAACCCACAAATCCTTTTTTTTCTTATTTGTTCTCAGTATTTATGGCTGTTAGAGTCATAAGTAAAATAGTACATCACTTTTCTATAATAGAAACATGATAGGCCAGTAAACAGAGAATCCACTTCATAGGAAATGGAAAATAAATGTTTCTCACTGCAATGTTTCATCTTTTATTAACCTTTTTAGTGCCACGAAATTTTTACTAGGTTGACACTTGTAGACCAGCTTTTTTTGGAATAAAATAAATCGCTTGAAAATATGAAATAGGCACAAAATGATGTCTATTTGTGAAAATTTACCAAATCAATACGTGTTTCGAGATTTCTGAAAATATTTTCACACAAAAATGATAAACACTATTTCAAAATATATATAAACAAGATTGTCACAACCTCAGAATTGAACTCACTTTACCAATTTATCTAATATCACTTTTTACACCCGTGGCGCAGTTGGTAGCGTCGTTGACTACGGTTATGGATATGATGTTTGTTTAGTTCGGTTACCATTATATAGAGTAAGTTTACCAATATAGATTTTAATATTTCACCTGTTGAGTTCTATGAGCGAGTTAGCTCACCAAAGCCTGTATGTAGCGTCAGGCCACCGACGAGTTAACTCGCGAGCTCTTATCATTGTCATAGCAAGCCTTCAAATTTTCATTTTTATTTTGACGACGTTTACTCCAATCTTGATTAGCGTTGCAGCTTGACGCATGTAGATGCCATGATAGGGCTATCACAAATTCATTTGCGCATAGGGTACACATGAAAACAATTTAATTTTGTATTATGTGTTGTAACTTGATTTGAAATGTGCCATTCGTTACAAAGTTATAGTGTGCAAAAGTTTTTTTTTCCATATTCACTCCTGACGTGAAGCATATGGTCTCCTGATGGAGATATCTCAACAACACTTTTCTATAAGAATTGCTTGTTACTCAGTTGCTCAACTGCTCTTTTTTCGAAGAGAGTAGGGATAGACGGATAGGGTTAAGACAGACTAGTGGTTAGCTTATCGCTCTCGCTACGACACGTGAGGATCGGATGGGTGGAAGGGAGTTTTAGACATCACAAGCACACAGACTACGAACAGAAATCCATAAATTGATTGAAAGATCAATTTATGAAAACCGTTCTCACAGGGAATTGAACCCGAGACATCCGTAACCGTAGCCAACGACGCTACCAACTGCGCCACGGACGCGGACGGACACGCACGTTATCAAGAATTAATGAATAGTAAATTTATTTCCTTAAACATAGTTTCAGTATCTGTAGTCGATAGGTTTTCTAATCCTAGTCTTTTATGCAATCCCAATCTGTTCTGTTTTTTCCTGTTTTGTTCAGTTATGGAGCCCTTTTTTAGTGACACGATACAATATATCGGATCAAATTGTCGGCCTCTGTGGTCAATTTTCAAAATATTTGGCGCATTGGCTGTCAGCTGTAGTTACAAATTTTTTTTTTTAAAGTTATGTTTTGAAATATTACAAATACATAAACAAATGTTTTGTAGCATTGTAGAGGTAAGAAGTTTTCATTTGATTGAGATTGGTAGGAGTAAAAAATAAAGGACATATAGAGCGGTAAGAATCACGACCCTGGGTAATGACGATAAATCGAATTTATGTAATATTGTAAAGTAAATCGGGAAATAATGGTGAAACGATAATCCTGCATTTCACTCCTTAATCCTTTTAGATTCACAACAATGGATACAAATCGAGTAAAACATCGAGCTGTAAGGATTACCGTAAGTTATATCGCCCTTAATAATTATGATTTATTTCTAAACAGCAAAATCTCACGTTAAATGACCAAGAATAGGGGTTGTGAATAAAGCTTGCCTAATTTATTAGCCTGCTAACGTCGCATCTTTGATAACAGATATAATCCCCCACTCGCCACCTTGACGTAGTACCCTCTACGTGTAGATGTCTACGACGGTGAAAGGGTTGTCAATACTATTTGGCAGGATGTATTTAATTTTTTATTGTTGTTTTTCATTTAATGTTGTAAATACACTCGTCAGATTTTCAAAAGGATTCTGATAGTACCTACTCAAGGTTAGCTTTCGTAAGATATGGATATTTAGGCAGAGATTTGCTGTTAATAATTTTTTTTGAACGAGCTCGCACCGTGGTAAACATCAAACATTACAAAATTGTTTATTTACGTTACATAAATTCATTCCAAATATTGTTTTGATTTTCATTCAAAACTTTAACGGTGACTGGTCTTATTCCCCTATCATCTGCTGCGTGACGGTGACTTCTGAGCCATGGTTTAACGAATGGTGTGAAATTCCATGAATTCAGTGGTAAATCTATCAAATTAATGGTCATTAATTCTGATATATTTTCTGAACAAATAGTATTCATTTATGAAATTCCTCGTTCCACCTCTGCAGAACCTATTGCAATTGTATTAATAATATTTTAAACTTTTCAGACCGTTTTAGGAAGTTCGTCGCGATTATCTCTTAAAATATTATCATTATAATCTCTGAAATCATTTACATTTATTTGGAGCTTAGTAATTCCACTTTGAATCCTAACATTAATATCCGCAAGTTTTTACTTTATCCATATCGGATCAAGTATTGTGATCGTGTAAAAATTCTATCTCGGAATTACAATAATTAAAAAATCCATATTTTAAGAACCAGCTCTCCGAACAAAAGTTATTTTAGCAACCTGCTCGACGGAGGTGGTGTGAAACGATAGCAGTGCATCATTTGATCTGTCTTTTTTAAGGGATACAATTTTGAATTTAAATATTTGAATACTGTACAAATTACAGTCGAATTTTGATTTTCATGATTGTGCTAGCTATGAAAATAAGAGTGGATTAATTTAAAACATATTATTTAAAATTTAAGCATAATGAAAGAAACACATTTTTGGCCGGGTGATCAACTATTATACTGAATTTATTACTGCGTAGGTTTTAGTAGGTTTGATTGAACACATTTCTGTGTAAGCGTATACGTCAAATGCTGTATAGAAATTGTTTTTATAATATAAACGTAAAAATAAACAGACAAGTTGTTTATTTGTTATAATTACTACATACTTTATGTAAATGGAGTGAAAATACACCTATAGGTTTCAATTAAGCGCTGGAAGGTATACTGGCGTTTAAATAAACAAAATATATTATATCGCGATATAATGCGACGTTGAATCAAATTTTTTGTTTAACTGGTAGTTTAATATACATTAATACTATTAAAAAAATAATATTCAAGTAACATATATGAAAATATCAAAAGAGAGTCGAATATATTTCAATATTTGAATGGAATTCGAAATTTTACTTCTTGGCTATGTGAACGGTAATATTGAAGTCAGAACTCGGCATAAATTTGTGCCAACCCTGACCTGCTGTAATAGTTTAGTATTTTGGCTGGCATAGAAACAAAGTTCGTCGGTTAAATTGGTCGAATTCGTTCGAGAGGTCTGCCGTTACTTGGAAATTATTCATTCGGAACCGATCTGAGATATAGTCAAAGTTTTGCTCCATCCGAAATATTTCGCTATTTGCCTGACACCGGCTTAATTATCATCGAAGTATCTTGAATATTAATATTTATTTCTAGCGTCACAAGACGTTGATGCAAATAATTTTGAATATTGTGTACAGTTTGTATACTATGACTTATTAAATTGAACGCCATTGTATGATTATACTATGCTATCCACTTCCAATTTCCATTCCGATAGAATATTATAGAATCTTTGATTAATCCTTAGTGATAAAATATTTAAGTGTTCAAACGTTGGGTCTGTGTGGCAGGGGTCAACGTTGATGGCTTCGGTTAAGGATGTATCAGGTTAAAATCGCGGCACGGACAGTTTCATTAATTGATTTGTTGATTTATGTTCCAAAGTATGACTGTTTGTGATATCTGAAAAATCCCTCACAACTATCTCATCCTAAAATCATGATGTAGCGAGAGAGATTAGTTTAACACTAGTCCTGTTCTAGCTGTATCCTTCTACCACTTCTGTCTTTGATAAATGAAGCTTGAGTAGCTGAGTATTAAGCAATTGTCATTGAAAAACTTTTGTTGAGATATTTCTATTAGGAGTCCATAATCTAATCATAAGAAGTTTATTAGTGGTCGTAAAAAGTAATAATTTAGTTTTACGAAATTTTATTAATAAGTTGATATGTATTTCACCTTGAAGCTTCGTGTAACCGAAATAGCCAACAACTAACTGATAAAATTTCGTAGAACTGAATACTATGATATTTTATCATATTATAATGGATAGAACTCCATTAAATCCCAATGTAAATGCCAATTCAATCAATAATCAAATAACAATTCGATAGATGTAATAAAATTGCTCATTCTTTTCGGGGTTACTGACGTAATAACTAACGACATATCAATAGCTGTATGAGGTGATGTCCTGTGTTCCCGTAGAGAACAGTATCAAGCAGCTAGTAGTTACTATTGTGATAATACTTCAACAGAATATTGTGTTTTTGAATATGGATGAGTAAAGAATATTCAATTCTATATGACTTCTGACATCGCTTCGCTAGTGCTCGCCGAATTATTTAACGAATAGAAAATGCCGCAATCTATAAGGGTGCTATCAGCACTTATTACTTCATAGTCAACCAGGCGTTAACGCTATCTGTACAAAGCGTTTTCTTGACTTAGGCGCGCGTCCGCCTGCATGGATAATGCCATTCAAGTACCTCGTACTACTCGTGCAATTGCCAATTAAATAGAGCGACAATCACTGCAATTCTTAACAAAGGGGCTGCAAAGGTTTCCAAAGATGATTTCAAAAAATGTAGAACAGTTTGAAGAGTTTATTATTACTTACATTTAATATAATTTGTTGCCATGTGCTAACTGTACACATTAATTATTAAAGAATAAAGAAAGTGAACAAATTCAAAACAATAATAATATGCTCAAGATAATCAAATTTAAATGGCAGAGATTTTGTACATTTCCACGTATTTCGTCACTAATGACCTGAGTTTCGCCTTCGTCATCTTCATTAGAGCGCACGAATGAACTCGGAATGACTGAAGATAATGAATTATTACTATTTAATTATTTTGAGTGTCAATTTTATGATATATAAATGATATAAAATTTGGATTATTGAGATTTTGTACACTTCCATGTATTTTGTCACTAACGACCCGGGTTTCGCTTTTCGGCATCTTCAGGCATTCGAGCACCCGAATGGACTCGAACTGAGAGACAGTAAACAGTGTCTAACGCATTTTAACACTAATTTACTGTACTCTCAAATTTAATATTGAAATTCCATCAAGCACCCTCAGTCGATGTCTTAAATTATATAAATGATATAAATTATTTACTGTCTGTCAGTTCGAGTTCATTTGTGTGCTTGAATGCCTGAAGAAGCCGAAAGGCAAAACCCGAAGTTTTTTGACATTTGTTGGTATATGTATGTTATGCTGGACATTTCTTCAAGAAAACTATTGCGTTCGTAAGACGTTGATAGAGTTCGTTTTCGTGAAGAAAATGTACTTGGCCACATTATCTTGTGTGATGAAAATATTTTCTTGAGATGTTGGAGGATAAATGCAAACCAATTACAATTTTTTACACCAAATAATTATTAATTTGAGATATTGAGATTTTGTACACTTCCATGTATTTTATCACTAACGACACGGGTTTCGCCTTTCGGCATCTTCAGGCATTCGAGCGCACGAATACCTGAAGATGTCGAAAGGTGAAGCCCGAGTCGTTAGTGACAAAATACATGAAAATGTACAAAATCTCAATAACTCAAATTTGATATTGAAATTCCATCAAGCACCCTCAGTCTATGTATTATCTATTATATAAATAATTATAACTAATACTGTAGAATATAAGAACATTCAGGACGCTAAGAGCCCATTTAGCAGAATCTTCGTGGATTCAGTAGGGAAAATCTAATAGATAGAAAAAACAAACATTATAAATGTTTCAATTTTTTAAAATATAAAACATACCCTTCTCCATCCACTACTGCTTTACTGTCCTTTAATTTTATAATACGACAGTATTCAGTAGCGCATCTACAGTTTTTCCTTTAACGGGAAGTGTCTCTGGAGCTAATACCATCGACTTGACGGTGTGTATTTAAGTGTGCAGAAAATCAATTCTTCTAAATAAACCTCCTCGAGTTCAAGTCTACTTACTCTCTGCTAGAAATATATAAAAATATGTTAATTGAATATTACGAAAGCCTTCGGTAAATGGATACCAATACCCAAGTTCCAGTTCCAATTCAGTGAGTGGAAATGTGACAACTCAAAAAGCATAGTTCTGAGATAATTAGTTGACAAGATTTTGGGCAGGTTTAGTCTATTTTTGTAGATTTTAATGAAATTCTTGGATTTTATAAATAATAATAATATATTTATAATATACAGTAAGCCCCCTTTTAGCGAAACGTATTTTAAGACAAAAATTAGAGGAAAAAATGTTGATTTCATTCAATTCACAAAATACAATTGATATTTAATTCTATTTCAAAATTTATCTGTGTTAAGGGGATGTTAATTAGTCTATTTATCATCGAGTGAAATGATGAAAGTTTTTGTGACCACGGATGCAATGATTCCGCAGGAATAACCACATCGGTATACGTAGGTTTTCTATAAATAGCAAATTCTAATTAATTTAAATTATTAATTTTTAAAGTAATGTTGTTCGACTTATAAAGTGAATTTAATGTCTTTGTGTATTGAGTTAAAATGCTGCAGGAAGGTGTTAAGTTGTCTGCCCGTGCCTGTCCAAATGCAAAAGATTTTTTAATTTAATTTTATATTAAAAATGAACTTCCACAAAGTTACCGCCGAATCCATAGAAAAAAAACTTAGAAATTGCTACCAATTTAATTATTGCTATTTATTTCAACTTTCATAATAATGAAAATGTGTCCCCCTGATGTTGTCCACGAGCCCCCAAATTATTTTTAATTTACCACAGACCCCTAGGGCCCGTAGGACCACTTTGGGATCCACTGGTGTAGATGGAATCGAATTTTTTCTATGCAGCTCTGCTGGGACATAAAATGCATTATTGAATTTGCCCTTGCAACTTGATTTTAATTTAACCCTACTGTCTCCTGATAATACTCACAAAGACGTCATTCTAGACAAGACTCGGAGGCGTCGATTGCTAATGCACTTTTTACAGTGTACTAACCAGTGGCGGGCTGCCAATACGATAAGAAGGGTCTCGCTTAATCTTAAAGCTATTCGTGGTATTACAAGGAAAAAGCTGATTTTTATTATCCTTGTATAATACAATTATACGTAATAATTATTAAACCAAGCAAACGTAACTAAATGTACTTATATTTTCTGACAAAACACAATATATCGGAAAATAATTAATATCTGATAAGATAATGTTAGTATGAAACATACGTGTTCATAGCAAACTGAGTAAACGAAGGAATACAAAACACTGGATTGAAACTGAAGTTATCCTTAGTAAACGATGGTACAAAGTAATAAATATTAGGAACTGCCTTCTCAAAACTGTGGACAATTACCGTAAAAAGAAAAAAAAATGTGCACTTGTGAAGTATGAAGGATAATCGTACAAGACATCGTTAAAAAATATGTTATATTGAACATCCAAGAACATCTGGAAGCAACAAATTTACATATATATCAAACATTGGTGTTTTAATCCGTTGACCGTCCGTTATTTCGTATTTCCGGCCAAATTAGAAGGAAACACTTGTGAATACATACATGTTTTAAAAATAGTTTGAACCTTTATGTAGAGAAATTAGGCAACAGATCATGAAAATGTCAAGTAGAACACAAAGAAATATAATTTTGAAAGGAGCTCTCGATATTCAGTCTTTCGAATTTCAGCTTTGAACTGCCGATAGCATTAATCGTCAGCCCTATGTATTATACATACTATTTTTCAGCATCTTCATTTTCTTCAATTTATTTTAACGAGAAAGCGATGAGTTTAGTTTACTTCTTGATGTATTTGGGATAACTAATATATATTTCACATAATTTTCCATCTATTTTTAGCCATAGTGAGCGTTTTAACAGATCAATTGCCTGAAAACAAATTCGTGCGAAAACGGCTGGCGCTGTTGAGGTTAAGCATTGATAGACTATAGACAAAAACGGCTACATCTCTTTTATTGTGCCCCCGAAATAAATGTATTTTACGAGAAATTAAAAAATATAACAAAGTCTTACATTTCATAAAAACTAACATGCGGAAATTACAGTTAGGTACTGATTTGATCAGAGAATATTGTTTTTATTAATTTAACAAGGGACTCACGTCAGCCCCTCTCCAGCACACCCTTGATACCAACGCACGTAATGCAATCAAAATGTACATTTTCTTTATGGTTTCGCATTTGCTAGAGTTTAATCTTGTTTATTGACTTTGAAGACATAAATTGATTTATTCAGAGAAATGGAAACTTTTTTGTCGTTTATGTATTTAAATCTATCATTACTATAATTTTGAAACCACGTCCGCTCTCAATGTGGAGAATATGGCCACCTAATGAAGGTATCAACAAAAGTTATTCTACGAGACTGCATATTACTCAGTTGCTCAACAGCAGTTGTTGATCAGTTGGACAAAGGTTTAATATTGACCAAGGTTTTGATACCTCCGAAGATTTATATTAAAATTGAAAGAAGTTAATGGAATTTTAACGACGTTTATTTGTGTTGTGTATAAGCCATAACGTTACTGTCTACAAAAAGTCGAAAATGACATATTATGAATACACAAATATTGTCTTTATTCTTGTGTATGTATACAACAAAAAATACTAAATGCAGTATCCCCAGAAAACCGTGAAAAATTAACTTATTAATTGCGCTTACGTGTAATTAAGAAATCATTAAATTTAATCAATATATTTTTTAAACCATATCCACTCCCAATGTGGACCATATGGACTCCTAATGAAAGTCTTACATCGGATGTTATTTCTACGCTAACTACTTGTTACTCAGTCGCTCAACCTGTGTTGTTAGAAGAGAGTAGGGATATACATATAGGGCTAGGACAAGACTTGTGGTTGGCTAATCGCTCTCGCAAGGTCCCGATTTTAGAATCCGATAGGTGGGAGAGAATTTTAGACATCACAAACATTCATACCTACGAACAAAAATCCACAAATCAATTGAAAAATCTGAATCTGAAGCTGTCTGTACCGGCACTTAAAACAGAGACATTTATAATATAACAAAGTCTATTACAAATTTAGTCAACGACGTTGACCACTGCACCACGGACCCGACATATATTAATATGTGGATAACACAGACGAGCTACCAACACTGGAGAAAGCAGAGACACCAACGAAACGCGTTATATCATACACCGTGACGGGCGATAACGCGATCAAACGTCATAGAAGCCGGACTACCTTACACATCGATACAGGCGACAATAATTTCTTAGTAGAAAAGTAATCGAACAAAAGATTCCAAAAAATATTTTCTATAACAATTCACTTAAAACTCAAATGTCTGTATAAAGTATAAGAATTACCCAGTATCGGTTTTATTTGATTTCTCATGATATAACTTTGAAGCGTATCGCCATTTTTCCTTGTATACAGCTAATTTCTATATGTATTATACATAGAAAACAACCGACTGCACGGTATTATTTAAGGGATACTTTTAAATACTGATTCGCTTTATTTTAACGTTTCAAATCAGCCATACAGCGCTATGGGTGGAATGGGGTGGAAGAAATTTTAGCTTGTTACAAAGTTACAGGACGTCTCCCTCGCAGTTCCCGCACCAATACTTTTGTAAGTTAGTAATATAATAACTTCTAAATTTGCCAACTTTTGCATGGGTATATTATTATTACCATAAATTTAAATTCAAACTTACAAGCCTGAGACGCTTAATGACGTCATTCGTAAAATGGCCCCAGGTGATTTGGCAAGAGCTGTTTATTTTTTGGCCATATCGTTAAATTACTACGAGAGCGATTGCAAGTTATTAGCACTAAGTACCTACTTAGCATTTCAGATACATAAAAAATAGTGTATTAATACTCACTATAATCGAAAAAATTTCCCACCGATACAAAGATATATAATGACTTGAGTACCCTAAAAACAATAACCCATATTTACATATATTGTCAAGTAGATCTTGTGACATTATAATTTCCCAAAAGCGACATATAACGGACTGATCCAGGACCGTGGTCGAGTCTTCAACGTCGTTGGGTTAGGCGAGAGAAAATTGGTTTCCGAAAGTCTATAGTGTATCTGAGATCGGTTATGTGATATATTATAATAGATATACAGTAGTCTGTACGAGCCAAAATTTCATAAAATTACTCGGTCCGAACCCGACATCTTCAGCTCCGGCCACGCCTGGCCCGAACCAGAGTCTCAATATCACACATGGTACCTGAGCCCAACCCGAAGCTCAGATTTATTTTCCTGCCCAAAAAAAGCCCGTTTTTTTCAATACAGAAATTCATTTGTACTTTTCAAACAATATATGTTATTATTTCCATATTTTCAACGATATTCATAGCGCATGAGAAAGTAAATATTTAAGTTAAGTATAGTATTGCCTTATGGTCGTCTTATGATATACATGAGCATGACTCGGACATAGTCCGAAATATTGTTGAAAATTAAATTCCTTGCCCGGACCCGGCCTGATCTAGTAACACAACTATTCGAATAACAATGTCATCAATTTTCATTTTATATTAAAAATGAATTTTTACAACGTTACAGTTGAATCCATCGAAAATATACAATCCATCAAATTTCCGTTCAGACCAGTGGATACTGCAACCAAATGAGACAAACGTTGAAAACTTGGTAAAAGGTCTAGCAATGGCATGAATAATAAATATTATTTAGTTAACTGCAAACAACTTGAGGCATTTTAAGTGAATAAATAAAAATAAAACACTTGTTTGAGGTTATCATATTTTGAATCGTTCCCAAGACTGTCTTATGAACACTTTATAATTTAAAATTCCACAATCAGATAAAGACAATAATGGCATACTTAAGCCGAGCAATCTGATGGACACCCAGGGGAAATAGAATCGCGGTTGTTCAACGTGCACCTTTGTTATATAGAGGTCCAAGTTTTAAGGGTAGGTAGTTATTCTCGGGGTGGTTTTATTGCTGTTTTACGGCGCGGGTACCAACGTATAAGCGTAGCACCTTCTACGTCCAAATCCGTATAGCGCTACACCAGTTGTAAAATTTTCACATTGTTGTAGAGCCGTAGAGGTATATGACTATGGAGGATTTTGATTGCGAATAAACATCGCGGGAGGACTACAAGGAAGAATCTCATTTTTTTAAAGCTCTTTGAAGAGGAGGGGAAATATATTCTTTTTAAGAGCTATTCTTCTTTTTACTACTAATTTTTAATTTAATACTATAAAAATTGACTGAATAACTTGGAGCCGTAAAGTAGTTACTCTTCGCGTAGTTCCGATGCTGTGTTTCAATGTTACAATAACAAGCTTGATTAAAATATTAAAACGTTGTTTCAATTAATCACATACATATTTTTTTGGTCCATTTTAAATTGATAGGAAAAAAAAGCTGTTAACAGCATACAAAAGTGTTAAATTATTCATAAATTAAAATTAAGGATACTGATATTGAAATTTACAATTGCAAGCTTTCATATAGCTTTGTTCTTTATTACCAAAAATAGGCATTGATAACAATTTTGAATATTTGTTAGTAGTATGGAAAAATTAAATGCCTTAAGATAGCCGGTCAAGTGTCTCGGAGAAAATGGACGGTGTAAAAAAGACAGTCAATTGTCTCGATGAAAATCGTCCGTGCAGAGAAAGACGGTCAATCGTCTTGGATAAAATTTACCGCGTGGAAAAACACAATCAATCGTAAATAAACGTTGATAAAATCGCTTTCATACCATTTAGCTGGAAACTATTTGACCTTACTTGTACCTCACTTCATGGCTGTACAAATATGACATGACCTCATAACGGTAGAATAATCTGTGGGCATTTCCTCTAGGGTGGTATAGCTCAATGATCCGTATTATATATTTGTATACTTAAAAGTAAATTAGACGTATAATTAATTTTGTAATAATAACATTACTAAGCCTACTGCTTACACGTGTCGTGTGTCTTAATCAAACAAAAGGAAACTACACAGCAGCCATTAGGGCAAACATACTTGTTTGATTGGAGAGAATCCTTACAGTTTGTATTGCCACGGATAGGGGATGTGTACATGTTACCTTCCGGTTGCGGGGGAGTGTAATGACTTGGGGGCGGGGGTGATTTGATACCACGGAGGAAACTTTGCAAAGTTAATTCTATATCAAAACTGGTATACTGAGAAAGTTGATTTACATCCGATATTTAATACTTCCTTGAAGGAGTTTACAACAATTTCGTTTGTTACTTTCTAGTAATAATTATATTTTCAATTATCCAAATAATTTTCAACTCCTTAGGATCACTGCTCGGAGCATATGGCCACCACACAGCTCCTACAAGATTCTATGTCCCCCCGTCAATCTTATAACTTCCTCCCAGGTGATCCCAGTGTTCCGCCGAGTACATTCTATAGATAGTCATTAGCAGCCTTTCAAGGCGACTGAATCCATCTTGGTACTAGAAGAGAAAGGCGGGATTCATGCTCCCTTGGGGCATCCACAGCACATCCCCAAGCCAGGTTCATCGTCGTTTTTTTTTAAACTTGGACGTAATAAAGGGCTGGTCCGTCTTCTTTCTTACATATGACAGAGTGAAACCACCGTACCCCTAGTATTCGCCACCAACATAATAATTAATTCAATAAGAATTTTGTTTGTTCTTAAACATTTTATTTTATTTACCCCATTTCATAATTCTGTAACGCAATCAAACGTACGTATGAAAATTTGACGCAGCCTACATATAGTATGTAGTGTTATTACGATCGATATGGTCTGACATATGAATTTTTCTGTTAATTGTTAGTTTACAGGGTATAAATCGCTTAATACGAGAGTTTTATGAAAATTTGTTGATGTCTCAAAAGCTCACTAGAAAGATATATAGAAAAGTGTTGGTTTTTACTGTTGTAGGTTACTTTGTAGATAGTTTTTAAGAATGTTCATATCTAAGTTGACCACTTTATATTGTTTTCATTTGTTACTGAACTACTATTAGCTATGCCAAAAATAATTATTTAGCTATTTACAACTAAGAGAAGAGAAAGAGTTTCGCAGTGAAAAAAACGTTAAAATTGTGGTATGTATTATTTACACGAATAATGGTATATAATGGCTTATGTTTGTATTCTTACTGCGAAGGGTATTAAAAATATGTCTTCAACAAATTAGAAAGTGTAATATCTTTATCGGAAAATATAAAATTGAGACGCGTATAAAGTAATTTCCTTGCATAAAACCATTTTCAATTTTGAAGATAACGGAAATTAGCTTGGCAGAGGAAAGGATTTAGCAAAGTAAAGAAATCAAATAAGAGACGACAACACTCACCCTTATCTGAAATCAAAATACATCCGTCAATTTTTAGGGATATTAAATCAAAATCCGATCGTATCAAAGCCTCTTAAAGTTAAGCGGATAATGGCAGACGTTATTTTGTTTTGAAAGGAAGCGAAGGTGCTGTATATTCAGTTCCTTTTTTCTTCCTGTTTGCTTCGCAATCGTGGTTTATATTTGGCTTTACAAAGATGATAAACGCAGGTGCTTTAATTTTTGGTTAAACATATTTAAGAATATATTTACAATGCTAAGTGCGTGGCGCGATTAAACAGTGGGTAAAGATGATGATGACGATTATGCAGTTCAGAGGAGATGTTTCTATTTCAACCGGTGGCGACAGAATGCTCGTCCTTTTCTTTATGCTTCTTATTATGACGTTCTTATTGACGCTACGTAATACTCTGGCACAAGACAAAACTTTCCAAATTCGCAGCGGCATGTGTACTCCCGGTAAAAAATCTCGCGGCACGAGCGGGTGGGTAACCTTGATGGTACCACAAGCCAAGCCCAAAATAAAAAAAAATTCAAGATTCATACACATTTCCAGGAACGCAAGTAAGTTTTAACCCAGGGTATTCCTGTTGCTTCTCTCTCTTTAGCTCTCCTAGACTCACTACTGATTTTTTAATAGCTTACTGTATCCAGCAGCGTAGCAGATGTTAAGCGTATCTGTAGTTTTTTCCTTATATGGGAGTGTCACAGGAACGGTTCGGTGACAAATCAGCACATAGTCAGCACAGTGACAAAAAAAACAATAGATTTAATTCACATAACATATTCCACAATTGAAACGCGTTAAGAAGGTTTTCAGAGCATGACATTATAATTTATTTATATATATATATATCGTCGCTGTTCTGGAAGAAAACACTTAATCGAGAAAATAGCATATTGAGTTACACCAAATACCAAGTTAAATAAAAAAGTTATACCAAAATGTTCCTTATTTCATACTCTACCTTATGAAAGAACACACTTAGTTTTATTCATTACCTTTTAACCTTAAATCAGTTTTGTAAAAACAAACAAACAAACTGAAAAAGGTATAGCATTTCAAACATTTGACAAACTTTCTAGTAAAATTACTTAAAACCAGTATTTTTCGGTTAATGTCTTCTTCCAGAACAGCGACAACATATTCCCTTTAAATTTTGTTACTGTTCTGATTTTGGGTTTGTTGATTTATCACTGTTTCATTTTGTCATGTTCTGTTTTTTTTTAATTTGTCCGGTTACTGCCCGAGAATTGGTGCCATACATTTTGCTGTAAATTTAAGTGTCTAGAAAAACAACATCACTAGATCAAATATGTCAAAAATGCACGCGATGCAGAAGATGGTCCTGATCATCTATATATATAAAAATGAATGTTTGTTTGTCCTCTATGCGTTCTTTTACCATTCATCCGGTTTCAATGAAACTTTGGTGAGTTGTTGTGCTCACACCGGTGAAAAATTAAAATTCTAAAATCTTTAAAAAATATACATATAGAAAAACGAATCAAATGCGTAAAACTAGCGACATCTTTTAACCAGACGGAAAAACAAAACAAAAAGTAAATATGGACGCAATAACATGCGTTGTTTGAAAAGTATAAATGAATTACTATATTTTGAAAAATCGGGCTGAGAAAAATAAATCTGGGTTCCGAGTCTGGTTCGGGTAACAAGTGTGATATTGAGAGTCGAACTCGGGCCGAAGAAGACGGGCTAGGACCGGGTAGTTTAATGAAATTTCAGCCCGTGTACTCCTCTAATCCAAAAGCTCTTCAATAAACAGAATTCATACACAAACCGTATATTTATTTGGGTGGCATTGTTTGATATAATTGTGTTATTAGAACAAAATATTTTGTTTTCGTTTTATAAATATTTAGGAATATGATTCCAATGTTGAATGCATGACGCATTAAACAGTAAGAAAGATGATGACGATAGTGCAGTTCAGAGTAGATGTTTCACGCTCGGCGAGTGGCGACAGAATGATGGTATCTTTTCTTTATTCTTCACTCGTGTCCTCTTTTCTTATTCCACCTTATTCGTCAAATTGTGTTTTAAAAATATCGCATTTGATAGTTCTCACACATGAAGATTGTTTTCTTTTACAATCACCTATTTAGGAATATCACGTTTCATAATTCTGTTATGTCAAGTGATGACTTGATATAACTGTCATTTTATTGAATCGTTTTCTTTAATAACTATTATCAATTCTTTTGACGCGACGTAATGCTCTGGCACAAACAAAACTTTTCCTCGAATATCACATTTCGCAATTCCGCAACATTACGCATCACTACAAATACAATGAATTTCCATTTAATATTGATAGATAGCAATATAACAGTGATTTAGTATACGATAATGGATTTATTAATTAATTCCGTAATTACATATTGCAATTTTTATTAAAAAATATATCTGAATTTCTGCAAAAGATTTGCTCGAATATTTTCAACATTACGATGGACTAATTTCAACGGGGTAAGGATTGAAAAAAAAAATTGGACCGAAAACTTCGAGGAAAACACTCGTGCTTTTCATCGAACAATGAAGAAAATTTCTCGCAGTTTTTCTTATCCAGATTCTTTGAGAAAAATCGTAGCTTTGAAGTGACTTTGTGAGTTGTGCTCCACGAAAAGTTGTTCAACTTTGCATAATTTTCAGTTCATTTTGTCGGGGAGGCGAGCTCGAAATAAAGATCAAAAGATGTAATATTGTATTTTTTTGTTTACGAACATCGCGGTTCACTAAATTATTATCTTTCCGATATCAAAGAGTATTAAAAATGGCTTCAGAAATACAAAATAATTTTATATGATTTTTATTATAAATATATTCAGAGACGAACGTGGTTTTGTTAATATGTTTTTCTTTGTCGACTTTGTGTGTTCAGTATTTATGTTTGAGATAAGAGTACATTATTATAATTTTGGCCACCTCAGTTGGTTAATTCACTAATGAAACAATTATCATATCATGAATTCTATTTTATAAATATCCAATTAAATATGTCTGCCTCATAGCTGAGTTAATAACCACTCTTTACTCGGGATTTCTTACAACTATGTCCGATCTACATGATGGTATTTTAACAGAAGTTGTTTTACGAGAACTGTTTTGTTATTCAGTTACTTAACACCTCTTTTTCCGAAGAGAGTAGGGATAGAAAGATAGGGCTACGACAAGACTAGTGATTAGCTTATCTCTTTCGCTATTTATATCCCGTTTTTATGATCGGGTGAGAGTTAATTTAAAAATCACAAACATTCATGCCTTCGGACAGCAACCAATAAATCGGTTGAAAAATAAATTAATAAAACTGTCAGTACTAAGATTCAATCCCGTGAGATCATCTATTGAAAGCCCACGATGTTAACCAATGCACCACAAAACTGACACGTCCTTATTACTATGCGGCCATTCAAATATCAGTATGTGTAGTTTCATTCATTGAAAAAAAAAAATTAAATCGTACATAATTTCCAATCGAAGCAATCATGAACACAAATTAAATTTTAAATGTACGATTTAACACGTGACACTACACTTAATGGCCAATCTCGGGATCTCGGAATTGAGAAATTATGAATCCTGAAATCCCGAAATCATAAAAAGGGTTTGGAATTGGATGCCCTGGATATAATGGATAGGAATAAAAAGAATATTATTTTATTTAACAATATTATTCTACGTAAAGTATCCTTTATTAAGCTGTGTTAACCGAGTTTCAGCTTAAATTAAAACTTTCAACATATCGGTTTAACTGATAGCAATATAATGAAATCATTTTTACTTTTTAAACCAATTTCTTACAAAAACAATATTGCTGAGTATCAAAAATAAACCAAGCTGGCTAAAATTGTATGTGTTACTCTATTTAAAAAAAAACTTCCAATTATTATTTCAAAGGCTACAAATAGAAATAAAAACATGTTGAAGCCTAATTGGGATGAAGTTTTCTTTGTGTATTGAAATGATCTGATGTAATTTGAGAGTTCATTAATTAAATTTATTCTTTGTGTTCATCTTTAACAGAGTTTCTGTTTGTTTTTAGAGTAAAATATGTTGTTATGCTCCAAAGCTGTGTCAATAAAGGTAAAAATAATAGTTTTATAAACAATAAATTAACTATGTATTGTATTTAAAAAACAAATCAAATCGAGAATTATGAATTTTGTTAGAACAAAAAAAAACACAATAATTATTGTAATATGGACATAAATACTCTGGATAATTAATTTGACACTTAACGTTTAACATAAAGCAGTCAATTTTTAATTTCTGAACGAGAAAAAAATTTGGATTTTGGGAAAAGTGTTTTTATTGGCTTTCAAATAAATATAAATCCGTATATGTACCTTAGTAAATTATGTCAATAAATAAGTGTTACGGTTTTATACTGAAAAATATTTTAGAATAACCATTCGATATTCAAGAATACATAATTGACTTTGTTTTCAGCAATTGATGTAACCTTCAAAAAATACGAACATGAGTTAATGATTGGATCTCATTTTAAAGAAGACTAAACAGGTCTCGGCGAAATGATGTTAGTTAGAAAAATAAATTGACCACTTTTTGGATCGCTTAGGTTTAAACTTCACTTGATGTAAGCCATTATTATATTGACACTTCCTACGTATAGTTCCGTATCTGCAAACATGAGTATTTACAGGAGTGCATTTCAACGATTCATAACGCAACTCACTATGTTTTAGATAAAAACGGTTTGAACCATTTCAATTTTTAGGGTTACATGAAATGGCCAAAACACCGCCAATGTATTAAATATGTACTTAACGGTACATGGTAAATTGAGAATGAAATGGACGGTTATACTTAGTGGCAGAAGACTTTAAGTCGAAAACCCTTGTTTTGAGTTAAATTTAGTTTTCCTATTCACATACCTTAACCATTAATTATTAAACTAAAAACTTTATGAGATTCGTTCATGATTTACAAATTCGATTCAATTATTAGTAATTTTTGATATAATAATATTAATTATAGCTGTTTGCCACTAATAACTGTGAGTGAAGTTAGCTTAATTCGTTTTGATTTATTCAAAATACGATAAAAATATATGGTATATCGCTGAGCTTGTTTTTTCAGACGATGGATCGTCCTAAAATCTATCGTACTGCATTCATAACTCAAAACAACCGATAGAAGTGTTTTTATTTAAAAACAGATGGTATACAAACGAAGACAATTCATCGCCAATTTAATAATAATTAATGAAATATTAAATCATTGATTTGTCTGTGTTTATTAATATATAAACATCATTACTAATTGTGCTCGTTTTTCGTTTTTGCAGGGTTTCCGGTGTGAAGATGTGATGAGGTAGAACGAGATCCATAGCCGGGATGGACCATGTTACTCAGCCCGCCCTCATAACGGCGATATCGGCTGCCTATAACACCACCCTGGCAACTCCAACGGCCGCCCCCAACAGGTTCAGCATACCGCAGATGGTAATAATTGCCATCGTGGCAACAGTTCTCTCACTATGCACAGTCGTCGGGAATTGCATGGTGATGATTTCGTTTAAAATCGACAAACAGCTGCAGACAATTAGCAACTACTTTCTTTTCTCATTAGCCATCGCTGACTTTGCCATAGGTCTGATTTCAATGCCGCTGTTTACCGTGTCCACAATTATGGGTTACTGGCCGCTTGGGCCACATATCTGTGACACGTGGCTGGCTCTAGACTATTTAGCATCAAACGCGTCAGTTTTGAACCTTCTGATCATCAGTTTTGATAGATACTTCAGTGTTACAAGACCTCTGACGTACAGGGCCAAAAGAACGACGGGTAAAGCTGCAGTTATGATCGGCAGTGCTTGGGGGATAAGTCTTTTGCTATGGCCGCCGTGGATATACGCTTGGCCGTATATAGAAGGGCAGAGGACAGTGCCAAATGACCAATGCTATATTCAGTTTATAGAAACGAATCACTATATTACTTTCGGAACTGCGATTGCTGCGTTCTATGTTCCTGTGACAGTGATGTGTATTTTGTATTGGAGAATTTGGAGAGAGACCAAGAAGAGACAGAAGGATTTGCCGAATTTGCAAGGCGGGAAGAAGCACGACTCGTCGAAGAGATCTAATTCTAGGTAAGTCTTACTAAGATGTAATTGTTTTTATTATAACTTTCTATGTTATGAACTGATGTGAAATTATCATTTTTATTACGTTTTACAATAGCCTGTAACTCAATGTATGGATTTGCGTCGAATAGCTATTTTGTCTGTGATTTTTACATCATCTTTCACCTATCCGATCCTTGAATCGGGGTGAGATTCATTATATAAATGCCCTAGGGTACTCGAAATTGTACCCACAACCACCCGCTACGGCTTCACACTCTTGCAGGGTGTATTCGGCAGCGTAAAAACGTTATGCGTGTTTCAAATGTTTGCCAGGAATGTACGGGGAGAAATTCCTCAAGTCTTGGTTGCATGCACTTTAGTGTGTAGGAGGTTACGTTTTAATTAACTGTTAAAAAAAGGAAAACAAGGGGGTTAGTATCTTAAGGAATTGCGTTCCGATCGCTTTCCATAGGACGCCGTGAGCTCGTTAAATGCCTTGTATTTTGTCAGAGATGCAATCAAGTCGGCATGACCGACGGGGCCGACAGATCCGACTGTTAGTCGTATCATCTTGAACAATTTTCCCCGTTCGTTGTCCATGGCTGGACATTCCCAAAGGATGTGATCAGCATCCTGGATCATTAGTTAATTCTTAATAATTTCTCAACTCGATATTTCCATCCATAAATTCTCAAAAAAGAATGCCCCGAAGCCGGCAAATAAACTTTCGCAAAATTAGGTTTTCGAAAGAAACTAGAAAAGATGGCGAAGCCATCCATCCATACAACCAACTAACATACAATATTGAACAAGTCAACTTTTCATTCGGTCACGGTGCACGCCTTCCGACTGTCAAATACCAAGGCATCATAAACACGAGAAGGTGGCTGGGTTACCCCGCCTTTCCAGTATATAATTAATTATTCACGAAGCTCTTACAAGTTTGCTCTCTCCACCGGCAGTTGAACATGTCCGCCTGGTAGCTACGGCTCTCGGCGCTGTCATTCTTTTTTTAAAAACATCTAGCTGCTAAATCCGTATTTCGCTCTTATTCATTTTATCTTGCGTTTATTATAATACCCTGGTAGAAAATATTTTCTTTTCAATGCATTTTTGTGAGTTGTTTCTTCATAATGCTAATATTATGCTAAAATGCAATCAAGACATTATGTTTGAATATTTTTAAGAAAATTAATCTAAATATATATTTTTAGTTAGGTCTGACAAAGTTGGGCACGTGGTGCGCTGGTAAACGTTGTTGGCTTCGGTTACAGATCTTACGGGCTTGCGTCTCATTATAGACATTTTATTAGTTATTATTATGCATTTGAATGTTACAATATCTCCTCAAATACCCTCTTTGCAAATACAATAATTTTATCCAGAAGTATTAATGATAAATAGTACTTAGTTAATCATTTTTTAACGAGAATTTGTAATAGTGTATCTTTTATGTAAGATTAGATATCAATCAGGCATCCAAGAATTTTCTCCAGTAACTTAAAATGAGCTATTCAAAAATTCTTCCAAAAATATTACGTTTGAAATAGAGCATACCAAAAATTAAAAACACTTGTACATTTGTTTTTAAATAATTATTTTGACCACCTAATTATTATAAAACCTACAAAGTTTGTAATTATTTATGTGAAAATGTTCCCAATTACGATTTTTTTAAACCCCGACCACTCCCAATGTGGAGCAATGCCGTCCTAATGGAGGTATCCCAACACAAGTTTTTTAAGGTAAATGCTTGTTAGTTAGTTGCTCAACCTGTCTTTTTTTGATGAGAGTAGAGATAGAAAGATTGGTCTAAGACTGGGGTATTGTTTAGATAATCGCTCTCACTTTCTCCCCGTTTTTTACGATCAGATGCGTGAGAGGGAATTTTAAAGATCACAAACATACACGCCTTCGGACAGGAATACATAAATCGATTGAAAAATCAATTTATGAAGCTGTCCAAACTGGGATTAGAATCAGTGAGATCCCTAACTGAAGCCAATGATGTTGACTACTGTACCATGAACACTTCTTTAATTACAACTATTCGTCATAAATGTCATATCAATTTTAAAGAAATAAGTGTCTAAATCAATACAGTTCTTTGACTTAGTGGTAAATATATAACCTTTTAATTTGATTTTAAAATTCATAACTATGTAAATTACTTTTAAGGTGTTAACTGTCAATTTTTGGTGGAAAGACATTATATTTAAAAAAAAAAAACACAATTCATTTGTACTACTTCTACATATTTATAATGATCAGGACTGGTTTCACTCATCACGAGCATTCTCAACTGATTATATGTGGAAGTAATACAAATGAATTGTGTTTTATTTTTTAAAATACCATGTAAATTGATAAATTTCATACAATATGAACGATTCTAACCAAATATTTAGAGTATAATTTCAACATAATACAAAGAAACAGATATTAAATCAATAAATCTTTTAAAAATGATACAGCATAGCAACAGTTTTTATGAATCATTCTCCGTAGGATAAAATAATGTTGTGAAATGTAAATAAATTCTAATGGACGTTTTCCCTCAGTTAAAAAAAATGATAAATAGGATGTAATCTGCTTGTGTATACAAATTCCACAAATTACGATAAAGAAACTTTTCCAAGAAACATTATTACCCCATGGATTTTTTATTCAACAGAAACTTTTAATAGGGTCTATGTAAATATGGAGGAAAATGAATTTATGATACTGTGTTTTCCAAGGCTTAATACATTCTGTTATTCTTTCCAAAGATCCGCTTTTAAGTTTTAATAACAATAAGTTTTTTTCAGAATAAGCATAACGATTACGGAGGTGAAGTACTAAACAAATATTATTTCATCTTGTTGAAAAATATCTGTTTTCTCTCAAGATAGATCTGAGAGATGAAGGTTTTTACATGTTATTTTATTGAAAAAAATAATTGCTTAGTTCTTCGACATTTAAGTCACGAATTGTAAATGAAAAATAGCGTGCAAGAGTGATGCTGTCTTGTGAGCTCTCCATATCGCGCAAGAAAGGAATCCACCCTCCTGAGCCACCCTCGCTCACAGTAAGTGATCTTAAAAAAGAGTGGTTATTGTGATTCTTGAGGGGATCTTTGAGCTACGATAGCATAGTCACCCACGGAAACAATTGTCCTATAGTGCTAAATAATAAAAATAAAGTTTTGTATCGGAACTCAAACCTATGATGTTTGGATAGTATATTGGAATCTTTGACCACATTCGCTACCTATGTGAAGCATATGGCCACCATGCGGTGCCTCCGTGATTCCCTGTAACCCGCTAATCGCTTTGCTTCCTCCCGTGACATGCTAGAGTCCCTCAGTACATACTTTAGATAGTACCCAATGGTAGTCCAGGACGTCGGAATGCCACCGGACAGAATATAAAACAAGCAAGATTGGGAGCTCTTCAGAAGTATCCGCAAGACATTATCTAGATCAGTGTTTCCCAACCTTTTTACACCTGCGGTCCGGTAAAAAAAGGAAAATTTAAAAAAAAACACTAATACTGAAATAAAAACGGTTTTTTATGCAATATTTTTTTAATATTATATTGTGACAGATGGACATAAATATAACTAACAAATATACATATGAAATTCTTGAAAACATTGTTGGGTAGGGTTCACTATCCAAGAGCAAATATTTCCGTTCTTCCTGAATGTACCTGAGAATATTTATGACTGTCGATTTGGAGAAAACCAGCGACCATCGTGTCGCATCATCATACCAATTATTATTATTTAACAATAACTAAAAATAAAAGTGTATGCGAAAATAATCCCTTATTTAATATTTTTGCAAGGCGAATTTCTTGAACTTTGCCATACTGTTCGCGACCCGGCACTGGACGCCGACCACCAGTTGGGGAACGATCTAGATCCAACGTCTCTCTATGACCGTTAAGGTAACAGGGGGTTACATAATCTATAAAAGTAAACTTCTATAATAGAATTTTATTATTAATAAAAAATAAAGTCTGACTCTCAATAAATAAAAAAACCATAATCATAAAAATATTAAATCAAAGATTTATTCCAATTTAAGCTATTTAAACATTTTTACAAATTTAATTTTATATGTACAATTCAAAACATTAAATTAAGTTTGATCACCAATCCCAGGATCATAAAGACTGTCCGGATTGGAACCCCTTGTTCGAATTTTCGAATTAACATATTTTTATTTGGTTTTTAGTGTCAAAGTTATATCAAGATATTAAAATTATTGATTATGAAACTGCTCGGGACTGAACATATTCAATGACACATAGGTATCTGAATCTCGTCTTACAAAATTAGTATTGAGCGTTCACTCCCTTCAAAAATGACACGTTTTGCAACAAACCCAAAACTTTATAATTGAATTCAAGTGTTTCTGTCACTGTCTTTAGCTCCCTACTTATGGATAAAAAGGTCCTTACTAATTTGAAACAAACGAAACTTTCTCCCGGCTCAAGATTGCGTACTCAAATATGAAATTTATAAATAAGTTCATACTTTCTATAGTCGGAAAGGAGATACTTTCAAAAACTAAGGCAAAGGTTCATTAAAATTTGACAACTTTGCGAATGAATCTCTGCTGTTATTTAATCGAAATAATTCTATTTTTGGACATATATTGTATTATCAATTCTGTGTGCGAAAGAAAAATGGAGTAAGTCTAAAATTGGTACTTTTCAGGAGAGCCAAAACTAGATTTGCATTTGTGTGAAATTTGATGAAAAATGTGATATTTTAACATGAATTTTGTCAAATTCACAGCATTGATTAGACTCTTTCTTTTTATATTATATGCATGCATGTATTGTAGCTATTAAGAATATTTAACTGGTTTTTTAATTTGTTGACATAATAAGCTGACAGTTTACAAATTCAACAATAAAACAAATTATGTTGCACATTAATACATATTTTTACCACCAGGGGCTTCTCAATACCTTTGCTTAGCTCATGTGGCATTAGTATCATCATAGTATTATAACAGCATAATGTTAAATCTTTTCCCATGTAGTGGGCCAATCTCAGACCTATTGATGGTAGTTAAAATTTGTACCTCAAAGGCAGACGGATGCAACTTCATTTTTTGCAAAAATAAATTTTTGATGGAATCATCATGTCAAAGGCATTATTTATTAGTGGCAGAGAGATGCAGGACCTAGCTTCTATATTATGAAAAATATGCATAACATAAAGATGCAAGTACCATATTATCTATAATAAAAGCAGAAAGATGCAAATGGAGTTGCATCTAAATAGTTTATTATTGAAACTAATGCATTAGGATGCAACTCCCATTGCATCTCTCTGCCTCGCAATAACTTTGTGTTTATGGGCACACTAATATAATATATAAATATATTTTTTTAAATGTAATATGCATTTTTTTTTATTTATACAGATAAATTGTTTTATTTTGACTTTACCACAAAAAGAAAAATGAGACATAAATCCAAAGTGAAAAAATGTCTTTAGAAGAGGAAAGATGCAAATCCATACCACTTTTATATTTATTTATTTTTACATATTAAATGGAATTAAATTGATTTATATATTACATTTTTCAGAAGAACTTTCATTGAATTAGAAAATTATAAAAAAATAATAATCGCAATCTGTAGATTTTATTTGAAGTTATGAGTATTTATTTAAAAAAAAATGTTTTTAGGCTCTCCTGGACAATTTGGTATGTGGCAATTGCATCCGTTTGCCTCTGAAGTACAGAAATACATATCAACTCTATTCAGTTCACTTTGAAGTCAAGTTACTTGATGACAAGAAGCGTTGTATAAAATATAATAGCTTAGTCTTGACACGTTTTGCTTTACTGTCATATTGTACATTCAACTCAGATCGTAAGTGAACTAAGCAATGCAATAGGATCGGATACTTCCTTCCGTTCAGACGTACTTTGACGAGCCGCAACCAAGTCGTGCTTTAATCATGTTGGTATGATATATCTTATACTGTGCGTTTAACTGAAACAACATTCGATTATGTGCCAATCAATATGTTAAAGAAAAACAGGAATATAATAGATTGCGAGTATTAACCCTTTGGACTCCTTAATTAATTAAAAGATTTTAATAATGTTCGAACGTTAATGAATCGAATGAGCGATGTACATCCAATAATTAATTTAATCGTGAAGTAGCTTCCTGCAAGGTTACTCGTAGCTGCAAGATGCAATTGACAGGTGCTTTTACCCGATCGATTTACTGACAAGCGGACATATGTATTTTAAAATGGAGCGTTGTTGATTTTTTTATTCGTTTTTACGTGTTACGTACAAAATTACAGTCTAAAAAACTGACTAGTCCAGGATAATGCTTGACAGGACAAGTGGTTAGCTAATCGCTCTTGCTACGCTCCGATTTTTAGAATCCGATAGGTGGGAATTAATTTTAGTCATCCCAAACATTCATGACTACAAACAGAAGTCCATAAACCGTTAGAAAATCAATTTATGAAACTGTCTGTACTGGGAATTGAGCCCGAGACACGGTAATCGTAGCCAACGACGTTGACCACTGCACTACGGAGCCGACAATTTTTCAATTAACTCGACTTAACTGCCTTTTTCTTTTGCACACAGAATTCAACCGCAACTCAAATTATTTGCAACATGTTTTCTAATTATTTCATGATTGCTAAGTTGTCAAATACAAAAAATAACATTGCAAAGTGTGATACTATTTGAAAAAAAATGTGGACTATTGAAAAAATTTCAAAAATTATTTTTCAAAACATTCCCCTGTGTAAAGGCCAGGTTTCCTCTTACAAGAGTCTCTTTTCTTCTTCTTGGAACATTTCTGTTGGAACATACCATACAGTCCCTCAAGTTTTTTTTGCGAAAATATAAAAAAGATGCGTTCATTCAAGCGCTGGTCAGTGTCACCTGTAGAAAGTCGCTGAGGTATATAATGCTCCATAAATTTGCTTATTTATTACAATTATAATAATAATGTTTTCTTATACCTAATGTCGTAATCCAACAAAAAACATCCTGTGGAATACCAATAAATGGTACTTCGAACGAAAAAAGACAATAAAATAATCGTAAATTCATTTTCAAAGTGTGCTGTAAAATGTCGAGTCCAGCTCTATATAAAAGTTCTAAGGGTTAAACTGTCACGCGACTTAACCAGTTGGATCCCGGATACTTGTTTTCACGTCGTGCTCTAGGCTAGGGGTCTCCAAAATTTTTAGCCTAAGGACCACACTGACTTCGCCAATAAGTCCCAAGGGCCAAGACCTAGCTATCTTATCTTACCAACATACTGCAGTTTTGAGATTCCTCTATTTGGAGACCGTATGCCCATCATTGGAAGCGGACAGATGATAATCGTCGGCATAGTGGTAGAAGACGATAGGTTGAAAATCGGCTGTTTTTAGCTATGAATGCAGTACGATAGATTTTAGGATAGCCTATCGTTTGAAAAAACAAACTCAGACATATTCCATGTATTTTTTACGTAATTTGAAGAAATCAGTATAAAATTAAATCAATTTTGTTCACAGTTATTAGTGGCAAAAAAGTATAATAAATATAATTTAAGACATCGACTGAGGGTGCTTGATGGAATTTCAATATAAAATTTGAGTTATTGAGATTTTGTACACTTCCATGTATTTTGTCACCGACGATCCGGGTTTCGCCTTTCGGCATCTTCAGGCATTCGAGCGCACGAATGAACTCGAACTGACATACAGTAAACAGTGTCTTCCGCCGACATTACGAGCAATTCTTGGTAAAAATTGAACTTTTTTTTTAAATGATTCATCAATCATTCTCGTAAGGGGTTTTTCATAAGTATTTTCCCCACACAAAAGCCCTCAGCTGACAGAATCTTTTTAGATAGCAGTACTTAGCTAGCTTACATGCGGGAAAGGGATATAAAGACTCTGTACCTCTGTACCCACCCTAGCTCTAACTTTAGCCAGGAAAGTAGGAATTCGCTTCGCGGACTCCACACAATAGTTTTAGTAGGAAAGTAAAGGTAAAAATTACTGTCTGTCAGTTCGAGTTCATTCGTGCGCTTGTATGCCTGAAGATGCCGAAAGGCGAAACCCGGGTCGTTGGTGACAAAATACATGGAAGTGTACAAAATCTCAATAACTCAAAAATATAATAAACATTACTATAAAAGAGAATCACTAACAATTAAATCGAATTCTTAAACAATTAACGAATCCCATATGGTGGTTAGTTCAATAAACAATGTTAAAGGTATGTAAAGAGTGGCCTAAATTTCATGATTCTTTTAAATGTCGATTATCTCAACACAAGATTTTTTCAATTAACGCCCGCTGCCACTATAGCGACGAATTATGCTGTGACAGTGTATTAATATGGAAAACAAAGGTTTTGTTTGTAAAATTGTAGAGATGGAAGTTTATTTTATAAAATTGATGAAGCTTTCTTTTTGTTTTGTCGAGTGCACAGTTTACAGTGACATGCATTTGCGAAGTAGCTTCCTGTAAGGCTACTCGTAACTGCAAGCTGCAATTGACAGGTGCTTTTAGCCGATCGACTTACTGCCAAGCGGACATATGTATTTTAAAATGGAGCGCTGTTGATTTTTTTAGTTCGCTTTTGCGTGTTACGTACAAAACTACAGTCTACAAAACTGACTAGTCCAGTGAAATAACAAAAAAGGGTGTTTAACAGATTTCTAAAAAGTTAAATCGAATAAGTTTTGTGGTGGGTACATGATACATTTTTATTTACTTTTAGAAAAAAATATTTGATGAAATGAAGAGCAATTTTGTACATTTTGTTTGAAATTCAGAACGATACACTGACCAATTTAGTTTGACAGTTCAATAAAGATAATTAAAAATACACCTTAGTTACCTGTTAGTAGGGATTCCAACTCGAATATTGAAATATATTTGGCCATTTTTTAACTATTCAATATTCGAATATTTGAGCGGTCATTCGAATAGTATTTTTAATAGTTTTTTATGAATTTTTGTACAAAATTGACGAAAGGTCACACCATAATTTCTTTCGATTTCAAGAACAATAACGAATACCCCAGGTAGTGGTTTTTTTGCCTTCGTCTAATTCGAGCGCTTCCAATATCTTAATATAATTCTTGCCATTAAAAATAATTAATAAAAACCTTTAAACATGACGTTATTTCAGTAATTGAAGAAACACCGCTGTAGTAATCCGATACAGCTGAAAATTTTAAATATTGTTATACAAGAGAAACGGTATTGGAATGTGTTTGTATATAATACTATGTTATTAATTATTCAAACCAAATTTTTAATTTTATTTTCATACCAAATTTGGATTATTGAGATTTTGTACACTTCCATGCATCCTGTCACCAACTACCCGAATTCCATCAAGCACCCTCAGTCGATGTCTTAAATTATTTTCATACTTCAAAAACTATTCAAATATTTTAAATAATGGCGAATAGTTGAAATCCCTACCTGGTACTGCTCCCTATGTGGTTCACTGGTTATCACCTCATTGAGCTGTTTACAATTTTGTTATCACTAATCAGAGTCGAACAGGGGACTGTTGATTTGGAGCTAGACTTGGAGATCACTGTCAGACGATTGGAGACAGAATCATATGAGATGCATAATTTGTATTACCTGTATCCGTATTTCAATGCACGTGCCCTTAAGTTACTTTATGTTACACCTGTGATGTCGTCATAAGAACGCAAACTTTGTTGAAGTCACATTGTTGTGGCATAGCAACTCACAATGTAATGTAATATAAGTTTCATTAATAATAAAACACAAAGAGTAAACTTTTTACGCATAAAAGCATTAAATTTTCATGTTTCTCGCCGTGAAGTAGATAGAACGGAAAAAAGTCTGAAAATTACCATAGCCTCAAAGAAATACCATAAAAAAATTCTTGTAGGTCGCAATAAATAAACATGACACAAAATACACGGTACTAGTCATATAATTATATTAAATGATTTTATTTTCAATAATAAACAACTGATTGCCCGATTTCTGATCAAAAATAATTGAGGCAATGAAAAGCAAAATCCGAAAATTCACATCTGGTCACAATTGAACAAAAAATAAGCCATTTTATACAATGTATAATGGCAAATAACTTGCGAAACCTGACCGAAGCGTTTGAAAAAAACTTTTAGGCTAATGATATGCAGAATAAGTTTAATAGTTACAATCAAATGTCGATATCTCCAACTTTATTTCACTTATATGTATACATTTATCGCAATAAGTGATTTAATGGCTTCTAATAATATGTATAGTATCCTTAATTGGTAAAACAATTCGATGGACGAAATAAACATTCGCTAAAACTTAATTTTTTCTGTGAAACAAAAAAGACGTCGTTTTTGCTTTTAAACACCTCAGATAAAACTAACAGTCAGTCAAATAAGATCGGAATATTCTCGAAATGCCGTTAGTGACAAATATTACAGTATACAATTTTAACAATACAGATACATTGTTATTTTTGGATAGTCAACAAACTGCTCACGAAAAGCGTTAAAAAATATTCCACACACTAGAAAACTACGTCGGACTATACCGACAGTTTGTTTTGCTGAATTTTCAACGTGTAAATAGCGTTAAATGCTGAAAAATAACTTTTTAGTTATTTGTTTACGCTACGTCAATAGCGCCTGGTGATGCATTTCGGAAGCTTGTTTACTACAACGTAAAAACACATTTTTGTGTGCTGTCAACTCGCAGCATAAAAGTAGTTGAATCAACAAATTTGAAAAAAAAATACCAAACAAAGGAAAACGCAAAGACAAAGTATTATGCGAATAATATTCGCCATGGAATACAGTTGAATTTGGGTTTATTCTTTTTTAAGGATCTATCAAATATGCTTTGACTAAGGGAAAATGATGAAAACGTAAACATTATGAAACTGCGATCTTCTCTTGAAAGCATTTTTCTACATTTAGCTTAGTGAAATCTTTATAATAACCATATATTTTCAATGTGTAGTTAACTAAGAGTGATATGCGTTATGCATTGATTCTTTTTTCCTGCAATGGATAGAAAAACAATGATGTGCCTCTTATATTTTCTCAAACATTACGTTTTTTATCTGTTGAGTTTGACAAGGGCATCAAGAAATAGTCTACGTTGTAAAATATCGTTACATTTACCATATATAACTCCATTAGATCGTCGTTGTTCTGCAAGAAGAAACTAACTGGAAAATACTAGTTTTGAGTAATTGGACTTAGAAGTTTGCCGAATGTTAGAAATATTATACCTTTTACATTTGTATGTTTGTACAAAACTATTTTTAAGTGAAGGTATCTAATATATAAAAATCAATGTGGGTATGTTCGCATCTTATGCACTGCCATACCGTTCATCCGATTCCGATAAAACTTTGTCAAGTTATTGCTTGCACTTACGCAAAGAATATAGGCATACTACAAGTAGACTCGGCCGGCCCAGCCTGAGTCCAACTTTGGACGTTTTGATTTTTGACTTACAATAGATCTTATTATATATAAAAATCAATCTCACAATCTAGATATATTTAAAATCTTAAAAAAATTCTAACATAAAGAATCAAATTCGTGTAAATAGCGACATCTTGGAAAACCTTCTAATTTATTCGTGTACGCACCAGGCAGAAAAACAAAAAATATTGTGTGTGCAAAAGCACTTCAATAAGCAAACACAATGAAAACACAAATACTTTCTTTCTTTCAGTGGCATTGCAACGCATGCCGGGTACTCACTAGTAATTTATAAAATATGTGTGTTTTTCCATACGGACCATACGGTCGAGTTTGAAATAATGAACATTTTGGTATAACTAACTCAGTATGTGATTTTTTCGATTTAGTGATTCTTTTGGAACAGCGACGATATATTGTGAAGGTAAAAATATAAGTATTCTACCTATATTTAAATAATAAAATTGTGGAGACTGCGATATGGGCTTTCAGTTTCCTGGATTTTTTTATTTCTAGTTTGGGTACATACTAACTCTTTATATTATTTTCCCGACTGAATGCTATCTAAGCACTGTTTTAATATAAATGTCATTTGAACGCTTTCAATGGAGAGTGCAATTAAGAAAAAGCCGTAAGAATACTGATTGTGGGTGTTTAATAAACAAAGCGTGTAGTTCTTACAAGGAATGTGTTATGAAACGCGATGAATTTGTTTTAATTTGCCCAGTCCTTAACTGACTTTCAAAAGCGGCTCAACAGCGACCTTTTACTAGGAAGTTGCGTTCACAATCTATATTTTAATTTCAGAAGTTTTGTAATAGCTATTTTGGCATCATGCTATTCAGTCTGATACATAATTTTTACGGTGGCTTAATGCTGATTTAGCTATCAATTTAGCCCATACGCGGAAAAACAGTATTGTCATAAAAACACTGTTCAAAGATAATAGCGATTGCTTGTTGTAGAGATACAGTTTATCAAAAATATTTATCTTTTTTGAAAGAAGATGGTTTGAGTAATTTTATTGAAAGCACAGTTTATTGATCAAAATTTTTTTATTGGACGAATAATATGTTAAAAAAAAAACCAAATAAAGACTGACACTGTTTTTCCGCTTATGGGCTCAAATATATTACATCATTACTCTTGAATCTATAAATGGCCAATAGAAAGTTATATGACATATAAAATTAATAACTTTTTTTAAAAAAAAAATTTTGTCAGTTGAAAATGTTCGCAGTGTCCTGATTGTATAATAAAATTGAGGCAACATTACATAAAAATTTCTTTTGTTTTTATAAATAAAATTAAAAATATAGTAAAGCATTTATAATAGCACCATTATTAGGTATTATTAGAACTGTAATTGATAATGAATTAAAGCCAGTAAAGGTTATTATTTAATGCAAAATTCTAACCGTACTCATTCGATCGTGGAAATTTTCCTCTCTGATAAGCTGCAATGGACGCGCAGTATTATTCCAAGCCATTGTTTTCCAGAGCAGCGTTTGTCATTTCCACCTGTCAAAGCTTAATCAGGCGACCGCCATTGGCAATGGCTGATTATAGAGTGCACCATTGTCACAGGAGAGTAAAGTGTCCTTTGGTAGTTTCATAAAGCTTATATTCTACGAAACAGCTAAATATGAGCGCCTGGTATATTGCATAGCAGGTTAATAGGATTATGCATTGAATGGAAGTCTTGGGTAGTTATTATCGTTTCAGAGCACTCATATTGATTGATTCCTAATGACGAATTTGATACTGCCATTTCGTGAGAAAGCTTAGTGAAGTAGTTCGTGATATTTTGACGTACTAACTATTTGCCTGTATGGCGTGGATGGATTCTAGTTCTAATGTATTAATTTAATCAGAGTTAGAAGTCGTGATCGAGATTTCTCGAGACATTTAGAACACCATTGATTTCTGTTTTCGAGAATATTTTTATTTAGAAATTTCGTACGAGAACCTTGTAATGTATTAATACACAGCATTGGCAATCCCTATGTGGGATATCGCTTAATACCATATAACAAATTCTAATATTATACTTTAACGTATCGACGACTAGAAAAAGGGAAATAAACATCGAATATATATATTTATAATATAAAGAGTTGGCAGCGCCACCTAACAACATTAGTTTAATCCGAATTGTTCACTAACAGACTGTGTGTCCGAATATTTTAAAGGTTACTGATATAAAGACAAGCAGACAGATACATCAAGGCAACAATAATATTATAAAAACAGTGTAAAAATAACAAAGTATTCACAAAATAACAAAGGATTTTATCAGTTTTCTGATAGCTATTTTGACTTCACGCCATCATCAGAACTATATTTAAGCCAAAATTAGCTTAGTTTAATAATCTATTAAGAATAACACATACGTTTCTTTTCCTAGAATAACTCAAAAACAAAATTGGTACGTCAATAATTTAAAATAAAAGCTATGATGTTGGAATAACTGAGATTATATAATATTGTATTACACTGAGAGTTGTCCAACTAGAGAGTTGGACATTTTCAGCATATAACTCTGGGCATTGTTTGCTAAATATTTTTTTTGTATCTTAATAATCTGTCTTGTTCTTTTTCGATTTTATAATTTTAAAAATGTTTTTATTATGATTATTGTCGTTATTATTATTCAATCAGCTGTAATGCCATATATTTACATATATTACAAATAAATAAATAAAATTAACAACTGTACTTTTAATCATATAATTACGCAAAATTAAGCTTAAACATAGTTCTGACGATGGTGTGAAGCAGGACTATTCCTATCAACAAACTGATAAAATACTCGTTAAGCTGAATATTTTGTTATTTTTACCGTGTTATGAAATAGAAAAAAAAATGCCATATTATTACTTCACGTTGAAAACCATGTTACGTGAAAAAGTATCAGGCGAGCAGAATCGTAATAAAACCCGCCTACTATTTCCGATGTATATAAACTTTCCTCTGCCGCTATATTTCATTCGATAGCGAGATTTCAATCGGCGCAAATGAATTTAAATGGAAATCTAATCAGAGTATCAGGCTGGCATACGTTCACGAGGAGAGTATTTTCACTGAGATATCATACTACATACGTACACAATGCAAGCTTTCCGATTCAAGTTTCTATCGGTTTCAGCGAAGACAACCGGAGATGAACGTATCGGTTCATCTCCTCGCTAACATGCCTGCCTGATATTTTCTTTGAGAAATACGAGCAGATAGATTAGCAGTAGCAAACTTTTAAATAACAACTGATCAGTGGCGTAACTTTAATGAGAAGACTCCATTGCAGCGTTTTTTTTAACCATTTTGAGCAGTGCTCCAAAAAATAATGGTAACTGTTTTGGTTTCGCGACCCAAGATAATATTTGTATGTTATGAGTATGCAGGTGCTGTTAACGGTCACTTTCCATAACGCAACGCAACCATCAAGACAATAAACGGATTTACTCAGCGTGTTCTTGGGATGATACAGAGCTGCAACTTCTCACATTTTTTATTTGTGAAATATGTCAACATGAATTTACATTATATCGTATAGACATTGAAAAAGTTTAGTATATATATATACATGTATTTTTACTATGTCCACTTTCAATGTGTGGCATAAATTACAACCTTCTAAGACTTCAGTTGCTCATCCTCTCTTTTTCGAAAAGTGTTGGGATAGAAGGATAGGGCTAGGACTAGTGGCTAGCTAATCGCTTTCGCTACGCCTCGTTTTTAGGATCGAACGAGTGGGAAGGAATTTTAGACATCACAAACATCCATGTCTTCGAACAGAAATCCATACATGGATTCAAAAATTAATTTATGAAACTGTCCGAAATGGAACATGACCCCGTGAGATTCGTAACCGAAGCCAGCGACGTTGACCACTGCACTACGGACTCGATATGAGTATTTTCCCTTTATTTTCAAAGAGGGCTGACAAAGTTAAATGAGATAAATTCGATGTTTCAATATATACCAAAAATGTTTCTAGACATGCTTAGCTTAATAGTAACAATATTAGGTAATATGTTCACATTCTGAATAAGAAAAGTTATTGATTAATTTAACAAGGAATTGAGTCCTTTAAAGCAAAATAGAAGTTCATATTACATGTAATCATAGCTTAATTTAACCTTTGGCAATACAATATATATAATACAATCCCTTACGTCAGTGGTGCACGACCTTTTTGAAAGAATGGCCAGTTTATCCATTTTATAATTTTCCACGGGTCGCAGAGGGTAAAAGTGTTGAATAATAATATATTATTCCAGGCGAGATATGGATTTTATTATTTTTAATTTAATAGTTACATAGTTTTATCAATTTCTTCAATCACTCTCCCAATGTGCATTACGTGAAATTCAACTGTAGTGAATGTTTCTTTATGTTTTTTTGATAGTGGCGATTCAGATTATATTCCTGTGGTACTGAAATACGTTGTTCACGTTGAGCACGTCTCAGCCAAATGATGTAAATTAGAATAGTAAATTGACCACTTTTTGGAAGGGAAACATCATTTGAGAAGACCCCGGATCGAAGAGAGGCGCACGCTGGTTATCCAGAGTCCTGAAAGGGCTGTGATCTCAGACAAACACCATTTGCAATCCGGTTCAAAACTTATTTATTTTTCCATCAAAGATGCAGTGGCTTACATTACACAAATATATAAATCTTAACACATAAAATTGATTCTACATTTACATTTACTTAGCAACTGAATTTACTTTAAGTTATAATACAAATGACACGACAAACGATTTTAAATTAAGTCCAATGCTAATAAAAAAAAACAAACAATTCACATCGTCACGTCACCTCCGCCTCCACGAGACCGCAGCTCGTCCCGCTCGGCAGATCGTGATCGACTGTTTACAAATAATTAAAAAAACTCCCTGCATCGTCGGGGCTACCCCTTTCCGTCAAAATGGACTCGTCCAGCGGGCGTACCCGGCGGCTATTGAACGCATGGTAAAAAGAAAGGGCTGATTCTGCGAATTATTGCTGTTGCCGCTGGGTGATTTCAGTTCTGGACACTAATGACACTCATACTTAACAAAAACCAGGTTGTCTCACATTATACATTGGTTTTAAGTTTAAAATTTCTGACCCGCCCCCCACTTGATGTAAGCCACTACTATATCGACACTCACTAAGTATAATCCCGTATCTGCAAACACGAGAATTTACAGGAGTGCATTTCAAAGATTCATAACGCAACTCACCATAATATAATGTTTTCGATAAAAACAGTTCTTACTCTCTTCTGAACAATTTCAATTTTCAATGAAGATAAATTAAATAATAAAAATTGCATTATGTTTCCAGTCAATTACAATTCAAATTATATTCCTTTGCTACCGCATAATTTTTTCACATATCACTCAGAATTTTTAATATTCAATGAAAAATTTAGTGATTTGTTATTTTGGGTCGCCGGTTGAGCATCAGCGCCCTACGTCCATGGCTGGGTGCACGGTTCCACGAGTTTGTATAAAGAATTAGTTAGTAGGTATAGGAATGCATGCAGACTCGAGTTTCGCTACTTTTGAGATAAACGAGATACCAGGAGCGCATATTGACTGCGCGGTGGTTTTGTGTATCGAATATTCATTTCCTTATTGGCTTTCTGAGAAATCATATTTCAGAGAACGAGATGGCGCAGTAACGGCGGATAATGAAAATGGAAAATTGATGGCTTCCTTACATAGTGCTGTTTTCCATTCTCTGGGAAATATATTTAGCTTTTCACTTTGCATGATTATCAACTGGAGATCTCTCATATCCAAAACGTCAATTACTTGAAATTTCTCTAAATTTAATGAAACTAACATAATGTCTGAAAATATCTTACATAGAACTAAGATATTTTCGATGGATTCAGCGGTAGCTTTGTGGAAATTCATTTTGAATATAAAATTAATATTGATAACTTAGTTATTCTACTGACTGTATTACTAAATGTGGCACACGTTTCTCTTCAAGTAACTATATATATTCAAGTATCACTTAATGTGATACCCGAGCTATTTACCCGATCCAATTTATCATTTCATCTCTGTGAAGAATTGGTGCGTAAACGAAATATTTCAATTTTAAATAAAAGTTATGATGTTATTAAAGTAAGTGAGATGATGTAATATTGTCTATGAAAAAAAGTATATAAATATAATTATAAATAGCTAAGTCACTTTTAAGGTGTTCTGTCAATTCTTGGTGGAAAGGCATTATATTTTAAAAACAAAACACAATTTGTTTGTACTATTTCCACACGCTTTTGATGATCACTGTCGGTTAGTAATGCTCGCGATGAGCGAAACTGGTTCTGATAATTATAAGGATGTGAAAGCAGTAAAAACAAATTTTATTTTATTTTTGAAATATATGTGGCTAAGCTAAATTAAGTTTAAGCATAGTTTTGACGACTGCGTTAAAACGAAATAGCTATCACAAAACTGATAAAATTCTTGTAGAACTAAGCATCTTGCTATTGTTACCATATTATAATATAGTTATATTAAGTAAATGCCACTTAAATTAGTGATTTATATATATGTTTGTTAATTGGTTATATAAGTGAGATGATGTAATATTGTCTATGAAAAAAAGTATATAAATATAATTATAAATAGCTAAGTCACTTTTAAGGTGTTAACTGTCAATTCTTGGTGGAAAGACATTATATTTTAAAAAATAATACACAATTCATTTGTACTACTTCCACATATTTATAATGATCAGGACCGGTTTCGCTCATCACGAGCATTATCAACTGACAAAAAAAAGTACATAACCTAAAAAATTTATTCATTTGATTTAAAAATTTGAATTAGACGTAATTAAAGAGTCCTGAATAGGTCCATATTAGTTAACCCATACAAAAACATAACCTTCCATTATGAAAACGTTTTCCATCACTGCACTAGCATAATAACAGGAATACCTAGTTATGTCGAAAAAAAATATTTTTGATGAAGTAACGATAACAAATAAAAAAAAAATGAAACCTAATAAATTATATTTTCAGTTCCTGGCGGATGTTCGTTCATATTTCTTTTGATACTGGGGGATTAGAAGAAATTGCTCATTTGATCGTTTTCCAATATATACGATATTGGTTATACATTATCTATTAGAGTCATAAAGACTTAGTTCAGTGTTGTATGACATTCTGTGTAATATCTCCGTTTGCCTGGTACGAAAGTGGACTACGCTTATGTTATGTATTTTATTTGCAGTTCAGAAATATGGAAAGGTTCACATAGAAATATCGGAAAGAAAGACTATAAAATTAAGAATAACAGCCGAAAGTATTTGAGGGTTTGATTATTTTTTTTTATTTTTTATTGCATAGAGCCTTTGCCCGTTTTCAGCCGATAAATTTTTGGGACATTGAAAGCTTCAAAAGCTGGGGAAAGTTCTTGGGCTATGGCTGCGCTGGGTGACCCAAAAAAGTTATTCATTTTTTTTGTTAATTATTATTAAAAATATTGTTCACTTTGTGACCCATACAGTATTTAGCTTTTCAAAATTGTTAAATATTTAATTAACTATAATAACTGCAGATTATATACATTATAACTTGAATTAACAGGTTTATTCCGAAATTAAAACTCGTTAAGAAGATCTTAGTTTTCCAAATATTATTTAAAACATGTCGATTATAAGTACTGAATAAAATAATTAATAAGTAGATACAAATAACATAAATATAATGTGTTTTATTTTTCCCGTGTTGTGTTGTAATTATAATATGTTGTCTTAATAGTGTTCTGGTTTGTCTCTGTTCTGATATCGGTTTTTTGATGTTTTAATGTTCTGGTTTGTAGTTTTGTCAATTTGTTGTGTAATCAGAATTATGATTTATCACTGAATAGAAAAAGACGAATACATAGCATCTTTATCGACGCCACATTGGAGATGTAAATCTTAAATTGGTAAACACTTACAGAGCAATAAATATTTATTTTTAATCGTTGTATCATTTTCAATAAACGTTTTGACTGAAGGAGCGTGTTGCTTTAGGCCACACGATACCGTTTTTTCTCGGAAAGACGTAAAAACGGCGGAGACGGGGATTCCGCAAAAGTTTGTCGTTGTTTATTATGCAAGGTAGTGAGGGTAGGGTAACCTTAAAGCTAAAACATTGCTCCGAAAGCTCTCCTCCAAAGTACGCATAAAAGCTTTTTGCCCGGTATTTATAAGAAATATTTTGTACGGTCACGTATATTAAAATGTAATATGTGCGCGCATAATATATATATATATATATATACACACATTCCCTGGCAACTACTCAAATATTAATCGTATCAATTTTTTGGGCATTCAGTATTCAGGGTTGCCAAATCATCTACCTGTACGTTGGGTGATTCCGCAAAAAAAATTAGAACACAATTTTTTTATCTCAAGTTTTTACAGTCCATTTTTTAACGATGTCCTCACCGTATTCCGTAGTATATAAAAACCACATGTACCAATCGTAAGTCTCAAACTTTCCGTACTGAATTGAAAGTTTGCCCAGCTATCTAATTATTACAGAATAAAATACTTCCGCAGCCTGTATTTTCTTAGCTCACTTTACTTTAATGATACTTTATTACATGTTTTTGTTTAAATTTATATCCGCTCCTAACGTAGATCATATGGCCTCCTAATGGAGGTATCTCAACAGAATTTTTCTTTGAGAACTGCTTGTTACTCAGTTGCTCAACCTCTCATTTTTCGAGGAGAGTAGAGATAGAAGGATAGGGCTAGGAGAGAACTAGTGGTTAGCTAATCGCTCTCGCTTTGCCTCATGAGGATTGGATGGGTGGGAGGGAATTTTTTAGACTACTAACAGAAATCCATAAATCGATTGAAAGATCAATTAATGAAAACCGTCCGCACCGGGATTTGAACCCGAGATATCGATAACTGTAGCCAGTGACGCTCCCAACATGTAATTCATTATGACATGTAAAACACCAGAATGCACCTATTCAGTTAGCTGACTTTCCTTCTCATTGACTCGTTTAATAATTGCATCGTTTATTTGATACCAAGATCGATTTCGTTAATATTATTTGTGCAGTAAAATTAACATTTAAAAAAAAACCAGTGGTGCCCTGTTGTTTTGTGCTTTACTGTTGAGTTGGTGGGACAGAGCGTCTGTCGTGACAGTTTTATTCTCTACATAAATACGCCTCCCCATCTTATTCACTCACTGACTTTCAAAAACCAAGTTTCACCGCAATTTTCCAAACAGACCTTCTCGAAAAATCTCAACCAGAGACGAGTTTTAAATACTGCAGCAATTATACTTAATGCTGAATCTGTTTTATTTAGAAAAAAAAACAGGGTAAAGATATTGTTTGATTTCTTAAATTTACTACGAAAAGTCTGTGATGTTAAGCTCAAGTGAAATAAAATATATTTAGTAATTTATTTCTTATGTTGAATGCTTGACGCGATTAAACAGTAGAACGTATGATGATGATGACAATTGTGTACTTCAAAAGAGATGTTTCCCGTTCGGCGGGTGCTTACAGAATGGATTTGGTCTTTCCTTCTTTGTTCATATATACTGTCGTTGACTGTCTGTGCCCTATTTTATTCATCATGACTTGCCTTTTCAGAGCGTTCATCATTATCGCAATGTATCTGGAATCCTTGTCGTATATCGGTCAAATAAAACATTATTTGCTGACAAATATGAAAAACATACTGTTTTGATAATCTGCAGCGTCATGTATAAATAATATATATTTTTTTTGCCATGTCCACTTCCAATGTGGAGAAAATGGACTACTAGTGGAAGTATCTTTACAGAAGTTTTTCTATGAGCAATGCTTGTTACTCGACCTGTTTTTTTCGAAAATAGTAGGGATAGAAGGATAGGGTTAAGACAGAACAAGTCGTTACTTTACTTTGAAAAGATTCTAACTGAAATTTTGACCTCAAATTATCTTTTGATTGGAAAATGTTGTTTTAGCCACGTTCTACCATATACGTTGATTTCAGAGTCATATATTGTTCAATGAGGGAGTTAGCAGTATTTCGGCGTTCTATTCAAACATTATTTTTTATCAACTACCTTTGTAGAAATAAATACTTTGTTATTTTATCCTATTATCAATAATTGAAAATACATATTTTCCTTCAAAATACAAAATATGATCAGTCAAAACTTCAAACGCTCGTATATCAAAACATGATCAAGTGCAATTAGTAAGGTACCGAAGTTACATCACAAACATCCATGTCTACGAACTGAAATCCATAAATATGTTTAAAAATCAATTAATGAAACTGTCCTTACTTGGATTTAAGCCCGAGACATCCGTAGCTGATGCTAACGATGTTGAATATCAAATATTGAAACCTTATGGTATTCTAACAATTTGTAAGTGTATCATTTTCATCATGTATATTCATGATTCTGTCGAGACGTATTGATTGGTAGCACATATTGAAATCTCCCTAACTCCCCTTATTGTATCCTTTACGTGATAAGAGTTCGTAAAATAAGAAATTTTTAATACGAGTTGACAAAAAATGCTATTGAAAAAGATTCATTGTTGTGTGAAATCCTTGAAATTATTTTTTAAAATGATATTTTTTGTAATTATTTTAGTGATGAAGCGACGCAAGTGCATCCTGGAGTGATGGGAGGTGACCAGGTTGACTGGAGACGACCCCGGCTTGAGTCTGGCGGAGATGACTGTGGGCAGCACGGGAATCAAAATAGAAAACCAGTGAGTGATTTTGTTATTTACTGAATTAATTAATTTTAGGTAAAGTTGAGTAAAGAATAACAGTATATTTTAAAATTTAATACATATTAAGTTGAATTAAACAACTGTACAAGAATGTCCACCAACGTATTTTACTCTCAAATGATATCAATAATTCAAACAAAATCTTAGAGACACAAAATGTAAATTGTATATATTTATGTACAATTTTTTTCAGTGTTCTTAACGAATTGATCAAATAGCGACGTCTATCGCATAATCTCACATCAAATAAACACCTGTTTATAAAATTTATAAAACTGGGGCACAAATCAATAATGTTTGATTTACGGTTACCATTTGAATATTGCTTTTCCCTTTATATCAATATGGGTTATTTGAAGATGTCTGAGTAATGAACTGGACGATCGATATGCTCCACATTGGTTGCGACATTTATGAAAAAAATTGTAGCTTCTCTGATGGATAGATGTCTTAAGCCTTCCGTACTTATGGTGTAACAATTACTTACTTCAGCCTTTAAACCGTTAAATTATCTGTGAAATAGGTCATAATTTTGCTATTTCTAATTAAAATTGAAAGTTGTTCTATAAAGTATAATTAAAAAATACAAATACATTATAGGTTACGTCTTCTTTGTATAATTAATCATAATTTGAAAACCTCGTCAATTTTACTATCGAAAAATATAAAGTTATAGCATTGTATAATAACAATTAGAAAAGTATAGCAACAACTGAGATGCAATAATTTTGCATAGTTTATAATTTAAGAAATCGACTGAGGGTGATTGATGGAATTTCAATATCAAATTTGAGTTATTGAGATTTTGTATGTATTTTGTCACTAACGACTCGGGTTCCGCCTTTCGGCATATTCAGGTATTCGAGCGCACGAATGAGTCAGTTCCAGTTCATTCGTGCACTCGAATGCCTGAAGATGCCGAAAGGTGACACCCGGGTCGTTAGTGACAAAATACACGGCAGTGTACAAAATCTCAATAACTCAAATTTACATAGTTTGATATGTATTTCATGTTTCACACGCAGAATATGACGTAAAATAATTACTTAATACTTTAGGAATTAATGTTGCTTCCTATGTTGACGATGGATGATGTTGACGGATGGCTCCCGATCGGAGGTTGGCTTCAGAATGATAAATCTTTTTCTATATTTTGTCTCGCTGTAACGTGTCTACCGATAATCGTGTATGATGATTCTCACGGTCACAGAAGGTCTCCGATAACAATTACACACAATTATATCTCCACTGACTTTAGTCATCGAAACATTCTCATGTTTGGTGACTGCCATTGTGTGAAAATGGTGATTCACCGTTTACACTTTCTGGACATTTGAACTATCACATTTTACGATACGGCGCGTCGTGTATTCCCACAATACTACCTAAAACCATACTTCACTTTTTGAAATTGTCATTTCACTTTATAAATGCGTTTATATAACAGAGCTTATACGGTAACGAAATGTGACTGCATGAGATCCGAAGAGATTTATTTAGCATAAAGACGTGAATGCTTAAAATCGTAATATTTTCACGCCTTGAAAGGATTTTTTTATTTGACATGAATAGATACTTCTCGTGCGTGTTCTGCGAGTTGATATCAATCTATCAAGTTTATCACACCCAGACCGTTATGATGGATTCTCTCTTAGATATATACTTGCAGATATTATATTATATTATGTGAGGTGTTGGAAATGTAACGCTTTGTATAGGGGGAGATCTTGCTGTGATTAATCTATGCATTTCTACGATTTTAGATCGCAACATATTATACTGTTTCCCCACTATACCAATCGTGATGGCTTAATGATTCTCAAACTTTTTTAAGATATCGACTGAGGGTGGTTGGTGGAGTTTCAATATCAAATTTTGAATTATTGAGATTTTGTACATTTCCATGTATTTCGTCATTAACGACATGGGTTTCATAAAGATACATCAACATTTGCAAATCACTTTTTATTGAAGTACCATACCTTCAATACGAATGATGGGTTTAAAATGTTGCACCAAAACTTGAGGGACCATACATTATTTTATCAAGAAATCTTGGAAATCAACAGAACCCAGTTAAATTCCTTACCAATTTTGAACGAACAACTCAATCTTTCAAACTCCTCTCTATTGTATCGCTTACGTGAGATGAGTTCGTAAAAAATAAATATAAATTAGCAATCAAAATAATGAAATTCCCATATTAATACCTCATTCCATGACCCACCTGACAGGGGCCATTGATTTGGAATTAGTAGGTCGTTCTTAGAATTGAATTTGAAACCCTCCATTCCACCAATAATGCGATTATTTTTAAAACTGGGATTGGGGGTCATTGTTGTGATCAATCCAGATGTCATTCTAGTTTAAAAACTTAATGATAGGAATTTTCGTATTTTGTCTTGTATATAAGCGATGTAAACTGTTTACTGTCTGTCAGTTCGAGTTCATTCGTGTGATCGAATGCCTGATGATGCCGAATAGCGAAACCCAGGTCGTTAGTGACGAAAGACATGGAAATGTACAAAATCTCAACAATTCAAATTTGATTATCAAACTTTTTAAGAATTGAATCATGAGCACGTAGTTGGGTGTATATTGATACTTCAATTACCAACAGACTCTAAATGTGTCATACGCGAATCGTAACATTTGTAAAAAATTAAGAGATTGAGTGGAAAATGATCTATCATTCAAAATTATAAAACTTGAAACAGTGAAATTCTCATTTCGTGGATTTTACAAGCAGTATCCCCAAAAAGGAAGAGAAAAGTGTTATATGAACTAATATAAGGGACTCCTATTTTGGGCGAAGCCGTGTAAAAAAGAGTAGTATCCTATATATAATAGCCCAGATTGGTCTGTATGCGTAGATGTAGACGTTTTATTATGATCACATATACACGAAAATATGAAATTTTCTCATGACCTAAGCGTCTGTGGTGCGTATAAACAATACACACAGTTCCGACGTGACGCAAATTCCGAAACAAACAAACAACAATCAGTCCATCAGTATGAAAACTGTTCAATTTCAATACTGTAATCTATGACAGGCGTTCCACTAGTATAAAATAATAGTATAATATACAATTAGCAGGCCCCGTTTTGCCAGTATTTAAAAATATCATGAATTATATTATCACAAGATACTCATGTCCAATGTTAAATTTAATAAACACTCGTATTAAATTTGATATTTCACATTATCTATTATTCACTAGGTAGATCTTTTTGCGTTTGTCTGATGTTTATAACAATATGAAAAAATATGATTTAATAAAACAACACTTTGAGAACATTTTCTTACATATATATAGCTAATATAATGCATACTTTATATAGATAGGTGTATATGCAAAGTCCTTGGCTGATCTTGATAGATTAGAGGCTGTTTTCCAGCCTCCTGTGGTGCCTGGAGGGAAGCTTTCACTAAAGACTGGTCATTTTTCACTTTGAAAGATTTTCTTTCACGCCTCGGAATTTCCACAAGTTGCATTCTTATAAGAAAAAGGTTTTCCTTTGTCTGGTCAAAGGCTTGTTTTGGCTTTTTATTTGTGTTTATTATTAGACTGTTTTCTTTTCATTTTCTTTCGCGTGGAATTTTCGCTATTTTATATTCATTTTCGTATGCAAAGGTCATTTTGGTTATAATATTTTCTCGCCAGAGATTGATAAATGATGGTTTGGTGGATACATTTCACTTAAAATGAATTATTTTTCCACATCTGGTGGATTATCGACGTATTCGTTTATTTAATAATATTGTAAATACATATATTTCATATATTGTTTCTTAACGAACATAAAAACTATACTTTATGATCTCCTATATTTTAACCATCAAGTTTTTCGAAAAAAGTAGAGATAGGATAGTAGGGCAACAACAGAAATAGTGGTTAGCTATTCGCTCATGCTACACTCCGTTGTTAGAATCAGATGGATGGGAGGGAATTTGTGACATCAAATACATCCATGATTACCAAATCCATAAATCGTTTGAAAAATCAATTCATGAAACTGTTCTCATCCGAGATTAACTTAGAGAGAAAAGACACCACAAACACCACAAACAGCCATGTCCAAGATATGAAATTATAATTGAAAAAAAAATAAACTTAACTTTTAAGGTATTAACTGTCAATCTTGGTGGAACTTCCACATGTTTGGAAGTGGTACAAACAAACTGTTTTATTTTAATTTTTTTTATTTCTATTGATGGGAAAAAGCTAGAGTAGTGATTTGATACTCGCTCCCGCAACACCCCGTTTTCAGAATTAAATCAGCGGGAGAGAATTTTACACATCACATACACGAAGCCTTCGACTACAAATTCATAAATCGATTGAAAAATTCAATTTCCGTACTGGGATTAAAACACCTAAGCACTGTAATTGAATACAAAGTTGTCAACCACTTGGCTAAAAGCCAGGTAGTAAGCACATAAATAATGTATAATATGGCGTTGATTTTTATATGAAACTAGAGAGTGCCTGGCGTGAGTTGCAATGCCACTCAGAGAAAGAAAGTGTTTGTGTTTTAATTCTGTTTATTAAGGTGCTTTTGGATACACAATATTTTTTGTTTTTCGTCTGCTGCGTACACGAATAAGTCAGAAGATTTTCCGAAATGTCATTTATTGTACCTATTTGATTCTAGATTAAAAAAAAAACTTCGTGGATGGGCGCACAACAACTCACCAAAATTTAATCTCAATCGGATGAATGGTATAGGAATGCATACGGGATAAACATACAAACAAACAAACAAATATTCATTTTTATATATACGGATATCAAATGTAGGATAAAATCTAGATACATTTCTATTATTAAACGACATATTCATTTTTTTACCATGTCATTCACAATACATTTATTTACGTCATATGTAAGATAAGAGATTGTACAATGATAAATTACAAGAAGCTTTCATCAAAAATAGCTAAGTATCTTTCGCCAGATATCATTTATATTAATTACCAAGAAATATAATATATAAAGCTTCCTTCTAAGTGAGGTAATATTTTTTCATTTATCCATTCCCCAAGAGGTCAGTTCTATGTTGTACAGGTGTACAGGTGGTGCAAAAAGTAAAATACACTTATTCACGTTTTTTTAGAATATTTGTTTGACATATAATAAATTGGGTATTTTTTATTGTTAAGAGGATGTAGTAGGTTTTTTACCCACTTAACAAAAATCATTAATCGTTTACCTTCGCTTAAACCTCATAAACCGCAGAAAAAAATACTTATTTTAATAATCGCATTCTCAGAGTATTTGTCTAACTATTACAATTTTTCCCATGGAAATATTTAAGTTTTCAAGTATGTCTAGCAAAGAGTTGGCACCTATTTTCAGATATTTTTTAACTGCTCTACGCCATGACTACTTAAGAATTTTTAGGATTTATTGTAAGTAACTGTTATTAGATGTCTAAGAAAATATTGAAATATATTGTATATAATTTGTAAGAAATTTGCGATTTATTATAACGATTGCTTAAAGATTTTTGAAATATACCAAACTATTATACTTAATATTCTTCTAAAGAATAGAACAACAAAAAATTCTATTATAAACGCCTTTAAGAAACAAATCAAAAAAAAGTAACATAAATACATATATATACAGTGACCATCTTTGGGGCATATGTTTTTATTACTGTCCACTGTGATTCAGTTGGAGCCCGTCATCTGCATTAACACCAAGCTTGTGATTTATTTTGATTATATTTAAATAGTGATTAGACGCATTTATAATCGGTAAACAATTCATTGAAATATTATTTTTTGACTAGTGATTTTGTTTACCTTATTGTAATGGAGATCAAGTAAATGTATATTAAAATAAATAAAATACGATGTAATGAAAATGCATAAAGCATTCTCATTATACCATTCAATTTAAGTACACACCATACTTAATAAAATAGTGTTTTTTGTACATTAAAAAATTTTAGGCGTAATTTTATGTTTTGTACCGCCAGGCGAAGTGTGAAAATGTGAGCCATATTTCACCAGCTGCAAATTTGATTCACAGATTATTAAACGTAAAAGCCTGCTGTACCCTTGAAAGGTTGTATAAAAAAGCTCGGTTTTCAGGTTGTGAGTTACCGTTTACCGGTGCAGGCTCGCCACCTTCATAAAATATTCAATCAACACCCTCCTCAGAGGATTTCATATCCTGTACTTTTTTGGTTGACTCATTCTTGTGTGGACTCACATTGCAGCAAACCTTTTTCGCCCTGAAATTTAAAAGATATTCCAAGGGTTTTATTGTATGATAATGCTTTACAGGGGTAGAATTTGTTTCATTTTTCTTCCCTCAAAGAAAGCTTTTTAGAGCTATCTTTAAATGTTTTATTTTGTGAAATGAATGAGTATTTTCGGTAAACGTTACTAATATTTCAATGATTTTTCTTGGTGGTTAAATGGTTTAATGGTTCACTAATTTTTTCTTATGATTTTCCTGATTCATTATTGCTTATTGCATTAGTAATGTCATTAAAAATTTTTGCTCAGCTAAATGGACTTTTAATGTAGCTACATTTGTGATTTCAGATTAGTATTTTTTGATTTGCAAGAGGTCCATAACATTTTACTTGTAGACTCTTTTATTTGATTTATGTACAATTTGTTTGCTAATCAGTATTTTTTTGTCTTAGTTCATGAACCATCAGTTTTATATACCTTCATTTTTACACTCAATTTTATATAAATAAGTCTGTTATGTTTGTATTTTTATCAGTTGATAATGCTCGTGATGAGCGAAACCGGTCCTGATCATTATAAATATGTGGAAGTAGTACAAATGAATTGTGTTTTATTTTTTAAAATATTATGTCTTTCCACCAAGAATTGACAGTTAACACCTTAAAAGTGATTGTATTAATTATATAATATTTAGTAAACATTTATGAAATAAGTATCTAATTACCAAAAAAGTATTTTTCTAAAACAATTATCGTTCTATTATGACGAGAAAAGAATAAATATGCCTTTTTAATCGTAGTAGTGTATGATCTAAGTTTTTTTAATCCTTGTTTAGTGAAGTACAGTCCATATATATATATATATATAGTATATAACATATAGTCCAGCATAAACCTTTATTTTTTCTCATGCGTAGGTAGACATTTTGCAAGTGTAGACGATGTAACAGGTTAACGTAAACAGAATAACTACATTCAAGAAGAAGAGGTCAACCTAGTGTCCAGCGGTAGGTGTGGTCAGAGAGAAATTGAATAAAGGTTCCTTGGCGGGATCTGAACCCTGATTTACTACCCTCGGAGGCCAGCGTGAGGTTGAACTCCCATACACACGTCAATACACCCCCAACGCCATTCATTAGACAAAATGGCGTATTTTTGCCGCCTGCTCTTTTCCAGTCAAACTTGTCAGGGGTAAGAAAATGAAAGAGATGTTAACGTCAATCTTAGATAAGAGCTTTTTCGTAATATCAAATTCCTAATTTGTAATTCTTCAGGTAATAGATCGGTTAGTGAAGTGAAAACATCAGGAAAAGAAGATAACATTGATATTTTGCGTAAGACAATGTATTTTGTCGGTTAACGATTTCATCAATTGTTAAGCCTGAATCTCACAGTGGTCGATTGCAATCGTCTTAGGGTTTTTCTTCTATGCTGTGTCACCATTCAAGGTTCAATCCAATCTATTATAATAAAATAATTTTTCAGGCATTGGTAGTTCAATCAGTTTTCGACTCAATATTCAAATGCATGAATATTTTTGATTTCTTCATCTCTTCTTGTCCATCAGTTATAATGTAAATCATTACCTACTCGCAAGTCCAATAATTATTTTGATTATGAAGGGTAGATAAACGAGTGAACAGCAGTCAGTTCTGATAAAACTATACAAATAAAAAATTCATATAACACATAATATTAATGACATATTTTAGATAGAAAAAATGATTTATCAGTAGTATTTTTAAGTTTCCATTAAAACAATCGTGACGTAGAAAGATTGATATGACTATCAGAAATCAATAAGTAAAATATTTTTTTAAAAAGAAAACTAATTTTCTCTCAGAAAATAAGCATTTTACACTAAACTTTTTCTTTTAGCGAAACCGGTTAAGACACTTTTATAAAATTGTTGAATATTCAGTATGTCTACATATTTATTTAATTTAAGATATCGACTGAGGGTGCTTGATGGAATTTCAAATTTGATATTTATTTAATTTCGTTTCATTGAGATTCGACAAATTAACACCATCCTAGTGATTAATTTTAATCAATTTTAGTTCTCTCATACGGTAGAAAACTTGCAAGTTGAAACATAGAGTTATGTTTCAAAAAATATTGTATAATTTGTTTTGTAGTAATTCAACATTTTTAACAAAAGTCTGAACCGGCTTCGCTCATCACAAACAAAATCAACAACGATCATTCCCAACCTTTTTACCAGAAATTGACAGCCATTATCACATCAAACGTGATAAAAGAATCAATTATATCAAACTTACGTTGGTTGTTATGTTATGCGAGGTCTGATGTGAGGAAAGCCCTGGCTGGAAAATAAAACGGGGGCGTCAAAAGCCGCCGAGAGTCAAAATGGCCGAAATAATTATGCATTTGAACACAATTTGCATTTCGTGTATGCAAATGTGTAATAAAATATTCCGCACGGGCCATTTGCAACGTATGTCTACCGTACTTTACAGCTATGCTCATTTGCAAAATTACATCGTACACTATCTTTAATGTAAGTGTAAAATTATTAAATAATTTTCTATTGGACTATGCGGGAAGTAAATGCTTAAAATAACCCAAAACTTAGATTTAGTGTAATATAATAATGTTTTTTACTAGATCTCGATTTTAGTGAGTAAAGACCTACGATAATTTGAATTTACAGTTTCCGGACGACTTACAATAGACTATTTAAAATTCTTATTGAGTGCAGAATTCAATATGAAGCATGGAACATTTTTTTTTCCCAATGTGGAGCATATGGTCTCCTAATGGAGGTATCTTAACACAATTTTTCTATGAGAACTGCTTGTTACTCAGTTGCTCAACCTCTCATTTTTCGAAGACAGTAGGGATAGAACGATAGGTATAGGACAGGAATAGTGGTTAGCTAATCGCTCTTGCTACGCCCCGCGAGGATTGCATGGGTGGGAGGGAGGACTCTGACTACGAACAGAAATCCATAAATCGATTGAAAGATCAATTTATGAAAACCGTCCGCACCAGGAATTGAATCCGAGACATTCGTAACCGTAGCTAGCGACGCTACCAACTGCGCCACGGACGCCAACATGGAGCATCTCAGTAGAAGTATATTTTCGAGAACTGACTGTAATTCAGTAGCTTAACCTGTATTCTTGAAGTGAGGTAAAAATATAACGATGGGTCAGGGATATGGTTAGTAGATGGCTAACTGTTCTCGCTATAGTTATTTATGTTTAGGGTCGCATACATCCATGTTTCTGGCAAAAAATTATTGAAAATAATATTGTGAAGTTTTTGAAAAGCTCAAATCCAAGTAGGTACACTTTAGTAAATTTATTTTTCAAACGATTCATGAATTTGTATTCAATACACAGCATGAGTTGCAGTGTCACTCTAAGAAGAAAGTTTTCCGAGATGTCCTCTAAGACGAGAGGCTCTCTGTGCGGAAAATTCAAAAGCTGAGCAGACCAAACCATTTTCTGGTATAATTTATATCTTTTTGCAAATGTCAATGTCACTTTTAAGGTGTTAACTGTCAATTCTTGGTGGAAAGACATTATATTTTAAAAAATAAAACACAATTCGTTTGTACTACTTCCACATATTTATAATGATCAGGACCGGTTTCGCTCATCACAAGCATTATCAATAAATAGATATAAATTTTTGCCCAATTCAAATTTATTGAATAAGCAAACCGTCTTTGCATCTTCTCCTTTGTTAAATGATAAAAATACAAACATAACAGGCTTATTTATATAGAACTGAGTGTAAAAATGAAGGTATATAAAACTGATGGTTCATGAACTGAGAAGAAAATACTGATTAGTAAACAAATTACACATAAATCAAATAAAAGAGTCTACAATTAAAATGTTATGGACCTCTTGCAAATCATTAAATACTAATCTGAAATCACAAATATAGCTACATTAAAAGTCCATTTAGCTGAACAAAATTTTTAATGACGTTACTAATGTAATATACAATAATGAATCAGGAAAATTATAAGAAAAAATTAGTGAACCATTTAAAAACTATCAAATATTAAGTATGTAATTAATATGACTAATAAACAGCCATCTTAAGTGGAGAAAGCAGAGCAGCTATGAGTATCCATTAAATTTTTAATATCTGAAAAACAAAAATTACAGAGACAGAATCAATTCTTACAAGTTAAATATAACCTTACAGGTATAATACAAATTAATGAATCGGATATAACAAAGGAGAAGATGCAAAGACGGGTTGCTTATTCAATAAATTTGAATTGGGCAAAAATTTATATCTATTTATTGATAATGCTTGTGATGAGCGAAACCGGTCCTGATCATTATACATATGTGGAAGTAGTACAAATGAATTGTGTTTTATTTTTTAAAATATCACTGTCATTTGAATTTACAAAATGTGTGCGAAATCTAGAGAGAACATTGGCTAGCCCAGCCCTAGCTTTTTATACTTACTCTATACGAAAAAGAAACATGACATAGTCGTTCAACTTTTCAATAAGCAGTTCTCGTAGAACGATTTATGTTGCTCTGTTATGAGGCAATATGCTCCACATTGTATTATATATAATTTATACTTTATATTTAAATGAAAGCTTTCTACAGAACAATGCATGGAAATAAAATTCAATGACACAAATTGTTGATCATGTATTGCTTTGTTCTGCATCCACTGTATTATTTCCGCTGGTCTTCTCATGTAAAATAAGTCAAACAAAATTGATAAAAAAACAGAACAATTTTATTAAAACACATTTCCTCTAGGGTATTTTTACTACATTCTTGTCTATTCACCCCTGACTTGGGGTCCGCGAAGGGAGAAAAAAACACTATTTGTCATGTTGGACGTCGATGGAGGTTAGGGAAAAATGAAAAACATCCCTTGTTAGACGGGAAAGCTCTACGTTTGTTGCCAATGTATTTTGTATGTAGGTGAAAAGTGGCGAAAAACAATTCCGGAATTTTCAATGTTCTTTTTATTGCACTAAACGCTTAGGAAATAATTCTTCCAAACGAGTATTTTTGAAATGTTTATCATCCAGTGCTATAAAACCAAATGTACTAAACGTAACACCCACAACCACCTGCTACTGCTTGTATACCATACATTGTGAATCCCACAGTGCAGCTGTTTTAAGCGCTTTTAATAATTAGCTAGAATCATTAATACTTTTATCCAATAATTTTATAAACTTAAGAAAGGCAAAGTAAATAATTCGGCCTTATTATATTAATTTCGGTAGCCAAAAATAGTAAAGGCAAAATTAACAAACTCATTGAAAGCGACGTCTACAAACTGTCACGTGGAATGTCACTGTCACTAATTGTATATAAGACAAACAGAGCACATTCGATCATTTAACCGCTGCCCGGGCGATCACGCAAATATGAGTGAAAAAAAAAGTATGATTCAAGGCTATCACGCAAATACGCGTGAATAATATTTGAACCATTTTGAACCGGAAAAAATATGTTTTCAATATTACCGTAATAATAATGGCTAAAATACTCAAGGCTAGGAACCAAGATTTTAGTAAATGATGACTTAGGTTTCTTATTCAATTTTTATTGCATCCACTTGTGACATAACGGTTTCCGGTTATACGATTAGATATTTTGGGTATAAATAGAGTATTTTTTTCCCTCTCTACCAAAAATTAGTTTGCAACCTATAAAAAAGGTCAGCGTCCGTGATGCAGTTGGTAGCGTCGATGGCTACGCTTACGGATGTCTCAGATCAATTCCCGGTCCGGACGGTTTTCATAGATTGATTCTTCAATCGATTTATGGATTTCTGTTCGTAGTCTGAGTCCTCCCCCCCATTCATCCCATCTTCACGGAGCGTAGCGAGAGCGATTAGCTAACCACTAGTTCTATCATAGCCCTGTCCTTCTATCGCTACTCTCTTCGAAAAAAGAAAGGTTGAGCAACTGAGTAACAAGCAGTTCTCGTAGAAAAATTCTGTTGAAATATACCATATGCTCCACATTGGGAGCGGACATGGATTAAAAAAAAAACTCAGCAAATCCTAAATTAAATTTATGTCCAAAATAATGCCACCACAAAGCAAAATATTATAGAAAAAACACGCGTAAGTGTTTTGTTTCATTATCCGTATCAGTATAATGTAGTTCAAAATTGAGCCACATGTACTTGAAACCATATTTGATAAAAGAATCTTCGAAGGGTTAAAAAAATTAGTGCTAATAAAAAATAAATTCTTAGAAACACATCTCATATCAGAGTCACATGATATAAATAAAAATTAAGCACCTGAGTATTAAAGTTTTTGTAACAGAGAATTAAAACCTAATTGTTTGATATAATATTTTTAAAGATTTTTCAGTTGTTACAGTTTGGATCTTGTGTAATAATAACTATTATAATTATTAAATAACCACAAACTATCACTTGTTACATTATGAAACTGGTAGATATTGGTATTCTAAAGAGTTCCTCATACTTAACTCAAAGCTGCAAATTGTTATTACTAGACCTGAAGTAGCGATAATATGATTTATTCAACAATAGTAATTCTCAAGGAAGTGAAAAAACCGAATCAAAGACAGGCGAATGTTTGGTTATCAACGTCCGGGAGGTTTAAGATCTCAAGCAAACACAACTTAAAATCCAGTTCATCTCTTATTTAATTAATGAAGATTCAGTGGTTTATTACACAAAATATCAGTAACACATAAAATTGAGTCTACATTTACATTTATATAACACATGAATTTACCTTTAAATTATAATACAAGTGTCACTACAAACGATTTAAATTTAAATTAAATCCAATTTCAAAACAAACAAAAACAATTTATAATGCCAGCAAAGCCTCTCAGTCGACTGTCCGTAAAATTAAAAATTAAACCTTAACCACTGTGCGTTCCTCCCCGTGTTGTCAATAATAGACCCGTCCGCTGAATGCTTTCTAATTTTTAGTTATAGCACTAAGGCAACCGATTGATTTCAACGACCATAACTCGATTTGACTACCAAGAATCATTGCCATTAAAGCGGTGAGCTGTCAGTTATGGACCCTAATAAAACAAACCTAATAAACAAAAAAGGTGTGTCAGAAGGTATAATGCTTTAATAAATTATTAACAAGTATCTTAAAACTACAAATTTCTGACATATTACACTTTGGAACTGACATATCGATATGTAATTGAAGCGACCTTAAAAATGAAAGCAATGTGGTAAAGAAACTGCCATGATTTCTGCTAAAAGAGGCCCGGAAGTATTTTCCTTGTTTCCTCGTTTACTGTGGTTATTAAATATTATTAGTCTTTCACACGCGAGCATATCAGAAATCATTCACACGTCGTTAATGGAAGGAGAGTCAAGGTCGTATTAAGGTGTCGGTAGCCATTTTTTTGATTAAATTCAGCCCCGAAACGCGATGTTACTTAATAGATAATGGCGTGGAAGTAATAATTTAGTGCGGAATATTCATCCGGATGGCATTTGGGATATATTCACATGATAGAATATTGTGAAAACATTATTAAAGTTGATGTTTTCGCATAATGAAACCGAAAGGTGCGCCTTAATGGCGGACATGATCCTGTATTGTTCTATTTCTGAGAGCTATTTACAATGTGTCTATTGATTTTATTTATTTGGAAATTAAAATAAATAACATTACAGCTGACGCCAACGCACCATGTATTTATACAGAACAATAATAATAATATAAAAATTAATGTATTTAGTTCTACAAAATTTTATAAGGTAGTTGATAGCTATTTCGGCTTAACGCCGTTGTCAGAACTATACTTAAACTTATTTCAGTTTAGCTATATATCTTAGTTGTACTGGAAGAAAAATAGTTAATTGAAAAAATGACATATTGAGTTAGTTATATCAAAATGTGCCTTATTTCAAATTCTATCGTCTGAAAGAACACATTTATTTTTATAAATTATGCTTTTACTTGAAAACAGTTTTTTACAAATAAAAAAAATGAAAAATGTATTGCATTTTAAGAATTTGACAAACTTCAAAGTCCAATTACTCAAAACTAGTATTTTTCAGGTAGTGTCATTTTCCAAAACAACGACATTATATTGTTTAGAAGAGATCATCTCACGTATTCAACTTTCATAATATGTAATTTAAGACATAGACTGAGGGTGCTTGTATGGAATTTCAATATCAAATTTGAATTATTGAGATTTAGCACACTTCCATGTATTTTGTCACTAACGACCCGGGCTTCGCCTTTCGGCATCTTCAGGCATTCGAGCGCACGAATGGGCTCGAATTGACCATGGCCCATTGAATCCATTCGTGCGGCACAAGAAATAGTACAATATAGGCCTGCTGTCGACCAAAAATATATTTTCGATCAACGCACTGGCCACTCCTACGATAGAGCATCTCAAAAGACTCGAACACTGTTTACTGTCTGTCAGTTTGAGTCTATTCGTGCGCACGAATGCCTGAAGATGCCGAAATGCGAAACCCGTATCGTTAGTGACAAAATACATGGAAGTGTACAAAATCTCAATAATTCAAATTATCATAATATGTATTACAAATTTAATTATTCAAGGTACTAATTGAGTTTTTGGAAAAGTAGCTTACGTAATGTTATTAATACATCGTTAAAATAAATGCATTGAAATTTTATAAATAATGCTTAATTACATGTGCTTCTAGCTAAGCTAAAATAAGTTTAAAAATTATTCTGACGATGGCGTTAAGCCGAAATAGGTTTCAAATACCTAATAAAATTTTGTACAACTGAATACTTTATTGCTTATATTATTATTATTATTGTACTGCATAAATGCATGCCACAATGGCGTCATCTGTAATGCCATGTATTTTAATTTTCAAATGAATAAAATCAATACTAATAAAATAACTACATAATAAAATTTTGTAGAACTAAATACTTTGATATTTTATCGTATTATAATGGAGTTCTAGCAAGTAATTGCCAAATCAATCAATAATATAAACATTTCTTAAAACTTAGAAAATAAATTTGGATTATTGAGATTTTGTACACTTCCATGTATTTTGTCACTAACGACCCGGGTTTCGCCTTTCGGCATCTTCAGGCATTCGAGCACACGGATGGACTCGAACTGAGTTCAGTCGAGTCCACTCAGTTCGAGTAAATCCGTGTGCTCGAATGCCTGAAGATGCCGAAAGGCGAAACCCGGGTCGTTAGTGACAAAATACATGGAAGTGTACAAAATCTCAATATCCACTTTGATATTAAATTCCATCAAGCACCCTCAGTCGATGTCTTAAACTTAGAAAATAGAAAAGACATAGACTGAGGGTGCTTGTATGGAATTTCAATATCAAATTTGAATTATTGAGATTTAGTACACTTCCATGTATTTTGTCACTAACGACCCGGGCTTCGCCTTTCGGCATCTTCAGGCATTCGAGCGCACGAATGGGCTCGAATTGACCATGGCCCATTGAATCCATTCGTGCGGCACAAGAAATAGTACAATATAGGCCTGCTGTCGACCAAAAATATATTTTCGATCAACGCACTGGCCACTCCTACGATAGAGCATCTCAAAAGACTCGAACACTGTTTACTGTCTGTCAGTTTGAGTCTATTCGTGCGCACGAATGCCTGAAGATGCCGAAATGCGAAACCCGTATCGTTAGTGACAAAATACATGGAAGTGTACAAAATCTCAATAATTCAAATTATCATAATATGTATTACAAATTTAATTATTCAAGGTACTAATTGAGTTTTTGGAAAAGTAGCTTACGTAATGTTATTAATACATCGTTAAAATAAATGCATTGAAATTTTATAAATAATGCTTAATTACATGTGCTTCTAGCTAAGCTAAAATAAGTTTAAAAATTATTCTGACGATGGCGTTAAGCCGAAATAGGTTTCAAATACCTAATAAAATTTTGTACAACTGAATACTTTATTGCTTATATTATTATTATTATTGTACTGCATAAATGCATGCCACAATGGCGTCATCTGTAATGCCATGTATTTTAATTTTCAAATGAATAAAATCAATACTAATAAAATAACTACATAATAAAATTTTGTAGAACTAAATACTTTGATATTTTATCGTATTATAATGGAGTTCTAGCAAGTAATTGCCAAATCAATCAATAATATAAACATTTCTTAAAACTTAGAAAATAAATTTGGATTATTGAGATTTTGTACACTTCCATGTATTTTGTCACTAACGACCCGGGTTTCGCCTTTCGGCATCTTCAGGCATTCGAGCACACGGATGGACTCGAACTGAGTTCAGTCGAGTCCACTCAGTTCGAGTCCATCCGTGTGCTCGAATGCCTGAAGATGCCGAAAGGCGAAACCCGGGTCGTTAGTGACAAAATACATGGAAGTGTACAAAATCTCAATAATCCAAATTTGATATTGAAATTCCATCAAGCACCCTCAGTCGATGTCTTAAACTTAGAAAATAGAAAAGAGAAAGAGAAATATTACTAACATACGAATTCATACAAGAAAAAAATATTAGAAAAAACAATAATCAGAGTTCGTTGCTGAAAATGTCCACCTGTCCAGGCAATGCATTGATCAGCCAAGATACCCTTGCAACTGGCGACCCAAATGACCGACGCGAAGACCAAGTTGTAGGAGTAAAAAATGTTTGGTTATGGTTTCGGCCGTTTAGATTAAAATTGGGAGTTAGTCAAGCGTGAGTTGTTGAATTTTCTTGTAATTGTATTGGGTTTTTGAAATGTGAGATATTTTAATTAATGTGTCAACAAAAAATGAATAAACTTTTACGATGGTTGCTATTGTATAATAATGCTAGAAAGAGTTTCGATTTTTCTTGTGGTGTATTGTTTGTTTCACAATAATGTATTTTCTCCATAACACTGGTGTCGTGTCCTTTTTCGCAAATAAATATAAATTTCCTCGGTGGTCAAAGGGAAAAAAAACATTCTTACTATACGTTTAAATAAGGCAAGTTAATTGAATTACAACTGATATGTATAAAAAAAATGAGATTGGACAATCTGAGAGAAATGTAAATTTTTTCAACCATATCCGCTCGCAATGTGAAGCTTTTAATGGAAGTATCTCAACAGAAGCTTTTCTACAAGTTCTGCTTGTTTCTCAGTAGTTCAACCTCTGTTTTTTAAAGAGAGTAGGAATATAACAATATGACACGACTAGTTGTTCGTTATTTGCTCTCACTACGTCCCGTTTTAGATTCGGATGGATGTGAGAGAATTCTAGACATCACAAACAACAATGGCTGCGAACAGAAATCCATTATCATCTAATAAAGTCGATAATGCTCGAGATGAGCTAAACCGGCCTTAATAATTATTACTGTTCAGAATTAGCAACAAAACAAATTGTGTTTTATTATTAAAAATATTATATCATTTAATATTATGTTAAATGACATATTTTTTTTGATCGTGAAAAATGTCAACTCATTAAATTTTTCTTTAAAATGCATATTATATTCAATGACAAAAATACAGTAATTAATGTTTACCATATAGAACAGGTCCGGGTGAACTTTTTGATTAAATAGCCGCATCGAAAATTCAAAATGAGCGGCTGGCTGCAAGTCAATTATTTTTTTTTGTATCGTCGTTCTTCTTGAAGAAGACACTAACTGACAAAAAAGTATTTATTGTCAACAAAATTTAAACATAAAAAAGCAAGTGAGTCTTTAATACTCAACAATTTAATGAGGTGAGCGGGTTGCACAAGAATATGCGTAGACGTGGCCCGGGGGCTGTAGTTTGCCCAGGTCTGATGCAGAATTCAGTAGAATATTTGTATTATCTATGACTTTATTACTGCCATAACTTGAATCAAGCCCGCTGTCGCATTGTAAGCGGGCTCTTGGGCGCGTATTATATGAAGATAAATGAGGGGTCATCTAGCATGGCCTCTGTGTGACTCGACTCATTTTGTCTTTTGCATTGTGTGTGTGTACAGAAAAAGTTTTAGAATCGAAAGGAAAACAAATTAACGTCAGTTCCTCTTGTTTAAGTTTACTTAGCACCATCTCTGAGGGGCCGTCATTTTCAATTCAATCTGAAGTGGATTTATGGAACAGCAAAAATGATAAAAACGTACAGTATGGTTAGAAGTCATTGAAACGTTTCAATTATTCTACAAGTTGCAGGGTTTCCGATCGTCCAGTTCATTACTCAGACATCTCCAAATAACTCATATTGAGAAATTGGGAAAAGCAATATTCGAATGGTCACCGTAAATCAAATATTATTGATATAAAATTAAAATTGATAACTTTGCTATTCCACTGGTTTTATCATTAATGTGACGCGTTTCACCTCTTTTAAAAGCATCTTCAGGCTAACCGTATTACCGAATTTGGTACATTCTGGGTAAAGTCAGTAGGAGGATATTTAAAAATACTCTTGTGCTGACCAAGAAGTATTTATTTTAAAAAATAAAACACAATTCATTTGTACTACTTCCACATATTTATAATGATCAAGACCGGTTTCGCTCATCACGAGCATTAGAAATTATGGTTAGTTTTTTGTTTTTGTTTTTACCATGTCCACTCTCAATGTGGAGTAGATGGCTTCATAATGAAGGTGTCTTAACATAAGTTTTCTATGGGAGCTGCTTGTTATTAAGTTGCTCAACCACTCTTTTTCGAAGAGAGTAGGAATAGAAGGATTAGGACAGGACTAGTTGTTGTATAATCGCTCTCGCTGCGTGCCGTTTTTATGATAAAATGTGGTGGGAGAAAATTTTTATTGTTTTTATAAACCTATCACAGTGATGGTGTGTGTTGCAGTGGTCGACGTCGTTGGCTACTCATGCGGACGCGTTGGGATCAAGGCCCGGTATCGACAGCTTCATAAATTGATTTTTCGATCGATATAAGGATTTCTGTTCGTAGACATGGATGAATTCCTTCTCACCCGTACGATCATAAAAACGGAGCTTAGCGAGAGTGATAAGCTAACCACTATTCCTGTTCTAGCTCTATGTCTTGTCTTCAAAAAATAGAGGTTGAGCAACTGAGTAACAAGCAGCTCTGGTAGAAAAACATCTGTTGAGATATCTTTATGTGGTGGCCATTTATTTCACATTAGGAGCGCACCAAAAAAACAGTTATGGAATTTAAATTAAATGCCCACTAATAAAAGCATATGCCAATGATCCGCTTTTATCTTTCATGTTTATCTTTACGATTATAGAGTAATATTTCTTAAACACGTATCTTCTTCTTCACCAATGATTTTAGTGTGTACTGTATACTGCCACGACTTCACTTCGTAGAGAATTTTATTCTTTCTTTTCGCAGTTATATTTAATTTGTTGCAATAAAAATACACGAGGACATATTCCATCGTAAAACAGTCATACATTCTCTCAAAACCGCTTACTGACATTCGCAGTAATATTTTACTTGTATTCATTTTGCCTTGAAGTTCTGCATTAGAAGTCTGCACGGGCCAAAATTTTATAAAATTACGTGGTCCGAGCCTGTCTCTCAATATCACACTTTTAACCCGACCCAACCCGGAGCCCAACTCAGTCCAAAAAAGCGCCGATTTATTTCAATAATTACATTAATTTCTAACGAATCTAGTTTATTTAGCGAAAATGATAAAAACGACACAACAAACTGTCAACCATCTAAAACAGTGTTCCGGAACCTTTCTCACCCACGGCACACATAAGAAATCATTGATATTTCGCGGCACACTATTTAATGAATTTGAAATACTATCTTACATATTTATTTAATAAAAGCCAATTCAACCCTTTTCCAAACGATAAGACACTTCGCACATTTTTTTTTTTGAAAAAAGCATTTGTAAAATTGTAACAAAAAAAAATATCTAGGCTAAGTTGATTGCATAAAAGTATCGTTCGGATTCAGATAATCAGGATAGATATTTTTATGGCTCTTGATGTGATAATGTGTATTATTTCGGTAGATATCTACATTTATTAACTGTTTGTAATATACTGAAGAAATCCTGCCATCAATGCTTCCTAATACAAGCAGCAATGTGTTATTTGTATGGTAGGATTTTTTCGTTTTATACACCAGACAACTCCCATTTTATTCCCTATCATTGTGGTTGCACTATCCGTGCAAACAATAATACAATAATTATTCCATTAAATATCAAAATAATATAACATTTGCTTAAACGAGAATAATTTTATCGGATATCGTAAACACTTATCGGTTTTAATTATTTTTAAATATAAAAATATCCGATCTTATCTCATTTGGACACACTGCGCTTTGGCACACTTTGGATCGTCTCGCGACGCACCGGAGTGCCACAGCACACCGGTTGCGGAGCACTGATCTAAAGCTACTGAAAAGTAGATACTGACTGATCACTCTTTAATCACGAGTAATATAAATATTGATCATTAGTTAATAAACGAAGCATTGTTTCAGGTCAAGTTTCAATTAGCTCACACAATTGTGTTGCTAACTCAGCTCATCTTCCCGAATAAAAATATGATGATGATAAACTTTTTAAGCAATATATGTCATTGTTTTCATCTTTCCAACGATATTCATAAAATAAATTATTAAAGTTTTGTTATGAATACTATTGCCGTATGGCTGACTCGTGACCTAAACATAGCCCGACATATTCAATTAAATTCCTTATCCAGGTTCTAGCCCGAATGTGAAATTTCTGAACCCAGCTCACACACTGGCCCGTGCTGTATTACGCATATTAATTCTGAATAAAATTTTGGATACATCTAATCATCTTCTATTGTAGATTCGCGTTCAAATTGCAGCAGACCAATTATTTCTTGATCAATCGTGTTCATTTTCGTGGGTCATTGAGACTTAACCAAGATTTTATATTTAAGGAAACTTTGAGACATCTTGGCCCAATGCAGAGCTGCACGGGACCAATCTTTTAACCGCGCACTATTGTGCTTAAGAAGAGAAAAGGTAGAAAGAAAAGAAAAAAAGAAAATGTGACTTGCTCGCCCACTTAGATTAAGCGATATTAAGTATCCTGTTTATCCGTATACTGAGAATCCACCGTAGTGCAAGAGTTTAATCTACTCCACGTTGAATCTAAAGAGGAATCGAGAATATCCCTCTCCCCATATGATGTTGCAAATTTATCGAATGCCTTAAAGTTGGCCTTGGTTGAGATCAAGTCAGCGTGGCCTATTGGGCCCGTATGAGGACGGACCACAGCAAACAGCTCTGCTCGTTCGGCATTCATCTCGGAGCAGTCCCACAGAACGTGATTGTTAATACATCAAAAGTGAAATCATGCAAGTTAAGTCGTTCTATTTACATACCTTGACCATTATTTATTAAACTAACCACTTTACGAGATTCACTAATCATTTAAGAATTCGATTTGATGATTAGGTAACCTTTTTATGCTAATATTTATTATTATTGTTTTTTGCCACTGTGAACGAAATTGACGTAATTCATATTGATTTTTCATCAAATTACGTAAAGAATACATAGATTTTAGACTTATTGCCTTATGTCACTATGCAGACGATATATTAAATTGGATAATTGGTTCATCTTGAAATAAAAAAGAAGCCCAAAAATAGTCGCAACCTTCAGGAGATCCAATCAAAAATGGACATGACTGTTACAATACCCGAAATAACGATTTTAATATATATAAGATTAGATTTACAACAGACTAGCTGTTGTACATATGTACAATTTGTATTTAATGGTTGAGTGGTTTTTAAAAACACTAGTATTTAAAAATCACATAATATTTTATTTTATAATTCTTCTTAAGACAGAGCCTTATCCACAACTGAATAATGTTTGACTTTTGAATTTTGTAGGCACTAAAGTTGTTGCGATGTGTTATAAGCCGGGTTGAAAGATAAAGCATAATAAATAATGTGAGAGTATATAGCAGGATTAAGCAGGGTTAAATTTTAGTAGGAAATCTTTCGGTTAATAGTTCACTTAACTTGAATTTTATTCCAGCCATTATTTGGCCAGTAACGTTTCAAGGATGCATGCATGGCAGAGGTCTGCACGGGCCTGGGCTTGGCCCACGGGCCTTTACCCAAACCACGACATCACGTGACATCTCTGAACCAGACGAAAAAACAAAAATATTGTATATCCAAAATAGGGCTCTGCACGGGCTCAGGGTCGGGCGGATAAAAACAATTCCCATTCGGGCCCGCGTAAGCAATTCAAATTTAAGAAAAATAAGTAAGCATCATGAGTCAGCCATAAGGCAATAGTATTCATAACTTAATTCATTTCACATGTGCTATGAATATCGTTGGAAATATGGAAACAATAAAATATATTATATTGTTTGAAAAGTATAAAAGAAGCTTTTTTCCGACTGAGAAAAATAAATCTGGGCTTCGGGTCGGGTTCGAGTAACAAGTGTTATATTGAGACTCGGGATCGAGCCGTGCCGGACCTGATGATGACGGGCTCAGACCGGGTAATTTTATGAAATTTCAGCCCGTGCAGACCTCTAATGTATGGTTTTAAGTCTATGAGAAGTGTTTTTGGGCGATAGGTCATCTTCAGAAGAGGTTGCTTACGATGTTTATTAGATGACTTCAACAGTTGAAAGTTTAACGGGTCGTCAAATTTATACCATAGCCAGCATAAACTACATCACACGTGTGGAATCCCAAGGTGATTTTTTTGTATCAGGATTCTGGGATACTATAAATTCGACACATCGAATATTAGCTGTTTTAATTAATTTAAGATATCAACTAAGAGTGCTTGATGAAATTTTAATATCAAATTTGAATTGTTGTAATTTTGTACATTTCCATGTTCAGTTCAAGTTTATTCGTATGCACGAATGCCTGAAAATTTCAGAAGGCGAAACCCAGGTCGTTAGTGACGAAATACATGTGAGTGAGGTAATGCTCAAAATTTCTATAATTTATATTTCGCGGAAATTATTAGTGGAAAAAACCTAAAAATAATATTACTGTAAAAATGATTTAATAATAATTAAATTGAATTCTTAAATGATTAACGAATCTACCAATGTGGTTAGTTTAATAATTAATGGTTAAGGTATGTGAATAAAGAGGCTTACATTTCATAATTTTCAAGGTATTTTTTATCTGCCTGTCTCTAACGCACAGCACAACACTGCCAAACGTACGATGTGGGAAAGACAGTGTGTGTGTAGGCGTGACAGTTGACAGAATGTTGAAAATGAAGTTTGGTGTATAATATAACTACTAATAATCAATAGAAGTCAGAATAATTCATTCCAAATTACTTTTGCGTCTGTACAATTTTCTACAATAATAATATATTAAGCTCATTGAGATAGTATTATAATGTGCTCGTAAAGTTTGAGAACCCTTTCGAGAGTTGGAAGCTTAAAGTAATGTAAAATGGAAAGCATATTACAGATTTACCGAGTTCAGTGACTTTTGGCAGTTAAGCCGGGAAAACGAATCTTATGCCGCATTAATATAAATGCAAAGCTCGGATTAACGCCAAAAGCTTTTTAAAAGAAAATAAAATATTTCGTTGCCCTTAACCACACCTCCATCGGTTTATCTCATCAAACATTTCCTCATTATTCTCTTATAATCCTCTGAAGGAATTTAAAAGGCCCCTAAGAGATAAGGGGTGTTCTTTACGGGAGCGAGTAGCGCTTGACACTTTTCGTCTCACTCAGTTGCGCAGTGAAGGGATGGAATCCGCGAATGTAAATCGTATTAGATTTGTTGATTTTAATGCAATGTCATAGATGTTTTAATTGTCATCCACTTATTCTTGGGCCTCGCGGAGGGTTGTTAAAGAGATGAGTATTCACTTTTAAGGTGCATTCTGTGAATTATTTGTGGAAAGGCATTATGTTTTATCAGTTTTTAATGCTAGCGATTGGCTAAATCAGTCCTGATCAATTAAAAAATGAAGAATTAGCACAAAAAAATTGAAATGATTGTGCTAATGCATAAAGTTTTTTTTGATTCCATTAAAATTTACTGGGTAGAGTTTCAATATAATAAGCTTAAAAATAGCAAAGTATTTATCCACAAGAATTGTTTGGTATGGTGGAATTGTGTTACTATATATTTTTACAATTTTCGAACCATGTCCGCTCTCAATGTGGAGCACATGGATATGTGGAGCATATAACTTCAAGAATAAAAGGATAGAGCTTGTGGTTAGCCAATTGCTCTCTCTACGTCTCGTTTTAAAGAACGGATGAGTGGTAGGGAATTTAAGACATCACAGACATTCATGCATTCAAACAGAAATCAATAAATCTATGAGTAAGCACCGCAACCGAAGACAAAGATGTTGACTACTCGACCACGACCCGGCAGTAAATGTTTTTATAAATCTCTTACTTATTTGTTTATTTTAATATCTATCAATCGTTTACAAGGAATGTTTTACTAAAATAAAAGCAACATTCAAATATTAGTCTCTAGAGCAGTGCTCCTCAACCGGTGTGCCGTGAGACGATCCCAGGTGTGCCACGGCGCAGTGCGTCCAAAATGAGAAAAATCGAGTATTTTAATATGGATCAGAAAACAATTAAAACACTCGGTTGCTCTCCGTTTCACCGTTTAAATTATTCTCGTTTCTATGTACAATATATTTATATTTATTTATGTACTGTACATAAATAATTTCGTGTTTCTATATTAAATATAAAATTTGTCAGGATTGTAAAAATATACTGCATATTTTTCGAGAAATTACATTAAAACATGCCCGGTCCGGCCCGGGTCCGAGACTTAATATGACACTTGTTACCCGAACCCGACCCGAAATCCAGATTTATTTCTTTCAGTTCGAAAAAAAGCCCGATTTTTTCATTTACAATTTTATTGATATCGATTTGTAATGTATAAATTTTATTGATTAATAATAATGTGAAATAAATTATTAAAGTTAATAACGTTTTACTATGTATTGCCTTGCGGGTAGCTCATGAGCACAACATAGTCTGAAATATTTTTATAAAATTAAATTCCTTACCCGAACCCGGGCCACGGGCCGGGCCGAGTGAGGCCCCGCGGTCCAAGCCCGACCCGGGCAAACCTCTATCTGGTAAAATAAAATGTACACAGAATTTGACGTTGATATTGATACTTTTCTTGGAAAACTTTTGTTGTTAGAATTTAGAAAAGTGCTACACTCTCACACAATTATGATTCTAATGGAAAAAAGCCACGTGATGCTTCCTGGAAAAGTAGATTTGTGTACTTCTTTTTATTAATATTCGCTAAAAGAGTATAAAAACATCTTTCTATTCAATTCAATGCGATTTCGTAAAGCTTATTAGCTTATCAGTGAGCTTTTGCTCGAAAACAAGATCGTAAAAGACAGCATGTTTTAGATTACGACATTTTTTATGTAGATTTATCTCTGTTATTTTCGGTATTTAAATGAAAGAATAAAATTTGTTTTCAAATATGACACATATAATGAAACTCAAAGAAATCGTCAATCGGAAAATACATGACAAAGAAAATGTAATTTTTTAACATAGAGCAAAAGTGGAATGTGCTGCTTTACTAAACGAAGAAGCGGTATGTGTGTTTAATGTAAATGGTAGATAATAAGCTACAAATTTGCTTTTTAATGTGATAATTGTCTTTATCATTATTTATTTGTGAATTGTCAAAATATTCAATCCTTGATGGATTATAAAGCATTTCGATGGAATAAGGTGTTTAATTTGACTAAAGTTAAAAATCTACAAAAACAAAAATAAAATACATTTTATTTTGTCATACATATTTTCACATTTTAATAATGACTAGTTTCGTTTGTCGTGAAAATATATTGAAATAGTTCAAATCTATCGCTCGATCAAAAGAAATTGTTTTTTTTTGTATTTTTTAATATAATGTCTTTCTATTTTAAAAAATAAAACACAATTGATTTGTACTACTTCCACATGTTTATAATGATCAGGACCGGTTTCGCTCATCACGAACATTATCAACTGATAAAAATACAAACATAACAGGCCTATTTATATAAAATTGAGTGTAAAAATGAAAGTATATAAAACTGTGGAAACATGTGTGGTAAACATGTGAAAGTAGCACAGATGAATTATGTTTTAATTTTTAAAATATAATGTCTTTCCACCAAGAGTTACAGTTAGTTAACACCTTAAAAGTGATAAAGTTCAAAAATATATTATTCCACTAGCTGTGTGACTAGTTTTTACACGTGTTTCACTTGCCTGAAAAGCATCTTTAGACTGAGAAACATATTTGTTTAAGGAATTAAAACCAAAAAATTTTAAACAATTGAACAGTTGAGAAACACTTTAAACTATTAAAAAAAAATTGATATTTTGAACTTGAAATAACTGTAATATATTTTTACTCATTAATAAACTGTACATATTGTTTTTATAACTGTGCTAAAACGAATTGATGTTTAATTGTTATTATTGTTTGATTTACAATATTAAATTTGATTTCCTTTAAGTTATCAGTCTACATAAAGAGGCTACAGGTTTTATTTTAAATAATAAATATTTCAAAAAACACTCATCGGAAACAATGGGAAAGAAAAAAAGTTTTGGTGTAATATAGTAATGGGAGAAACAAGGGATGAAAGATTTAAGAGCTCTCGCTGGAAAGAGATTTAAAAAGCTTTCAGAGGAAATTCAAAGCCTTAAGCTGAAGCTTCGCTCTGTTACCAGGAGACCGAGTTATTTGCATGATTTCGGGTCAGTGAATAACTGCCGTTATTCTAATAATCTTTTATCCATTATATTAAGAAAATCAAATAATGGTTGGGAAATAATGAGATGGAATAATAGGGGCAGGAATTTCAACAAATACACTGACCTCAGGCAGGTAAAATATACATAATATACAATAATCTGATGTAGGTATAGAAAAATAATATTTCATTTGGGCTTAGTAGGTCGGTTACTATGGTGAAAAATTACTTATTTGAAAAGACTTTCAAAGCTTTTATTTTTATGAAAATCTTTGACTATTTTCATAATTCAACTTTTGTGATCCACTCGAGGATAAAATACATTATAAACACTCACGAGTTTCATGACTTACGACCTTAATGATTAACTTTTAAAAAAATCCTTAAATCTACGGGACTGACTAATAGACCGAGATTCCGGGAATTTGGAATCTTGATTACCGGGATTGGAAGTCTTACTAAATATATGTACATCGATTGTATATTTCATAAGAAATTATTTTACTTCTATCCTACAAGCAAAAATGTAACATAATCTTTTGTGTTAATCTATAGCAGTGTCCGGTGTCCGTCAAACTTTTTCACTTCACGGCACACTGGCGAATGGGATTTGTTCAGCGGCACACCAAATAAAAATGCATTAAAAAAGGAAACACGTCTTATTTATATGAAAGAAGGAAATCATAGTGTAGGAAATAAAAAAAGTATATTTTCACACAGTCATGCAAAAAGTTTGCAACGTAGGGAATTTGATTTTATTTAATTCACCACTGTAATAACGTAATCTTCAGAAACTGACAACAAACGTGAAAAACATTTGTTTGGCATTATTAAAAAATTGTGGCTTCTTCCTTCGCGGCACTTCTGCAACGTTTTGCGGCACACAGTTTGGCAGACACTGATCTATAGCATAGGTTTTTTTATCTACGTTCGCTCCCAACGTGGAGCATATGGTCTCCTAATAGAAGTATCTTGGCAGACACTGATCGATATCGTCGTTATATAAGTAAATACCTAGACATCAGAAAATATGTAAAATACGTAAGAAGGATTAGGCATAAACAATTTACGATAATCGTATATTTTATAATTGAAGCAATGAATTCAAAATGAACAAATATCTTTAAAGTGAGATCCAATCATTAACTCATTTTTGTGGTTTTTGAGGGTTACATCAATCGCCCAAAACAACGTTGATATTACTAATTAACATAACACTACTAATAACAAAATTAATCACGAACATTTGAAGGTAAAAATCCCAAAGGAAATAACTTTTTCAATGTTAAATAACCGTTGTGTTGTTTTGAATATCTATTTTCTAATGAACATATTGATCGCTTTCCGTGTCAAGAATATATTTTGTAGCGGGTTTGCCATCACTGATTTAATCTATACGAGTTAAATTCTGAATAATTTAGGGAGCATACATTTATATAATATGTTAAAATTTTGTTTCATGAAATTTTGCTAAAATTAATAATATAAAATTTGTGTTCTTTCACATATTTATAATATATATTTTCGACGATACTATTGTTAAAACCATGAGTAGAGTAGAGTGCACGTACCCACTACAATGGAGCAGCTAAATAAATTACGTGTTATTAATTATTATAAATGATTAATTTTTACGAGAACTGCTTGTTATTCAGTAGCTTAATTTTAGTTTTTTTCGCAGATGGTAAGGATGAAAAGATAAGGGACTACGGAAGAACAGGTAGTTTATTTAGGATAGTGGTGGTATGATATATATAATTTATCAAAGAAATTTACGCTAAATCCAAGATATCTTCGCTACATCGAGTACTTGATTTAAAATCCTGATGGCTAAACATCAATATTAATAAGTCTTAAAGCAAAGTATTGATTGAATTGGCATTTAGTTGGTTGAAATTCATTACAATTAAGTTAGTTTTACAAAATTTTATTACGTTTTTGGTAGCTATTTTGGCTTGACGCCATCGCCAGAACACATCGTAATAACTAGATATTTTAAAATTTTATATTAAATATAACATTTGTAAATGACAGGATTGTAATAATATAGTACATATTTTTTAAGAAATTTTATTTGTCTATAATTTTTTTTGCCTGCGGTGCAATTTTTTGAATTGTAGTGTTAATAAAAAAGAGTAGGTAATTTAAAAAACAGCCTTAATTCAACACTATTTTCAATATAAAATCATCATTTTTGGAGAAAAGTTATTAATATTAAACATTAAATTTATCAAGATTTTAAAACTAGTATGTTTTTCAAGAAATAATATTTATTCTTCATAAAATTTTTTGGCGCAATGTTGTGCGTCGCAATGGTTACAAAAAATTTTGGAGAAAAGATGGGGGGGGGGGGGGCGGCAAATTCAAGGACCGCCCCGGGCGGTACAAACTCTAGCTACGCCACTGCCTACACGTAAAATGTAAAAGCCAGGCATAAGATATAATTATTATTAATACTGCTTTAACACAGAATAGTCAGCATCAAGTTTGTACAGACGATACCTTTAGATACAATCAATCGCCGTGGCCGAGTGGTATAATCTTTAAAAGGTGTCCGTATTTATATGTTTCGCGGACAATGGTTCAGAATGTTCTTTTAATGGAATAATTATTATCGTTTTATGGGTATGTTACTACCGTTTCAGGAGTAACTAACTACTCAAGATTTTGTGGCTTGCACAAGTTCGCAACAGATCAATTCATTGAGTATCTTAAGGTAAGAGTAAAGCTTTTATAAATTGACTACGTACCTACAGATTGTCTGGAGAAATTTATCAAAGATGCGAAACACGCGTCACAAATAGTTGCAAAAGTAATGGAAGAACAATGTTATCGATTTCCACATATTTAATTTCCTCAGAATTATCGACAAACACACCGAAAAGCGGGAGTTTCAAATTGTTTCAAATCAAGGATGTCAGAGAAAGGGCATGGGACTCTATTTAACCTTACTTAATTTATTTTCGATTATTGATTTTTATATATATATATATAAAATTCAAATGGAGGGAGGGGATAAATGAAGCGAATGACATTTAGTCTAGAGTCATCAATTTAATATTATTAAGATCTAAAATAATTAATAATAATAATAATAAGTATTTCACCGTGCTATTTTACATGTCGAAGATTAGTTTTTTTTTAAATAAAACACATTTTATTTTGTAGAAGTACGAGCAGTAGATAATGCTCGTGATGAGCAAAACCGGATCAGGTCATTATAATAAGTAATACAAAAAAATGTGTTTTATTTTTGAAAGGTAATGCCTTTCCACCAATAATTTACAAGTACACTTTAAAAGTGATTAGTTGACAAATAAAAAGTTAGCTTTTTCCTTTTTCAACTACGATGTCATAGGTTTTGTTTCGTAAATACTTTTTTGCCTATGTGAAGAAAAAAATACGAAAAAAACTGCATCCACAGATACAAACCGCCAAAATTTCACAAGTATCCTTTTATTTTCAGGGTGATGATATTATATCTTGCTTTGTAATAATTGAAGTTCTTTCGCGTAGAAACTTCACGGTTGTCGTAATTATTTTAAAGCAACGATATGTCATCTCGACTTTTCCCATTTATCCCACGATGCACACAAACATAATTCTCTCTTTTATGTCCATTTGTCAAACGTATATAATGCAGTATATGTATTCTTCGTCCACCATTTCTCTATGCATGCTCTTAAAAAGAGTTTTACGTACAAACATACAAAGAATGATCGCCCGTTTGCTTTAAGACGTGTTTATTTTTATTTTAGATATAAACATTTTTTTACCTCGGTCAACATCTAGGGATAGGGAAAATCTTACCGAAATTGAGATTCCGCCATTCTGTTTTCTACTCGGTATAACAGTATTTCTAATCAATTAAATTAACCAAAATCGAAATTTAAATGTGATTAACGAACAAAATATAAAAATCGATTCTGCTCATTTCCTACAAACGCAGTCAATGAAGAACCACATGCTGAAAGATGAACGCAATAAAAATCTAGGGCTGAATTAGAAGTAAAAGCTTTTAGAAAATTATTTGATAGTCATAATGAAATATTTAATTAACTAAAATATTCAGTACGTACTTGAAATAATAAGTAATATTCGTCCTAGATTGACTCATGATAATATAAATCTTTTTATAAATGTTTGTGTATTGTAATAGTATAAATTGCCAGATCGGTGGTGTAGTGGTCGACGTCGTAGGCTATGGTTACGGTTACGGTTACAGGTTCAAGTCCAGCATCAGTTTCATAAATCGAATCATGGATTTCTGTTTGCCGGTATGGATGTTTGTCATGTCTAAAATTCCCTCCCACCCATCATCAGATCCTAAAAATGGAGCGTAGCGAGACCGATTAGCTAACCGCTAGTCCTTTTATATTCCTATCTTTCTTACTTTATTCAGGTTGAGCAATTGAGTAACAAGCAGTTATTGTAGAAATGTTTCTGTTGAGATACTGTCATTAAGAGTTCATACGCTCCACATTGGAACGGACATGGTGAATAAAAAAATAGTAAAAATAATAGAAAAACATAACTCACTAAAAGTAAAATATCGACGTTGGCTTATTGGTAGGGTCTTGTAATCCCAATTGGCAGTATGGATATTTACAAGAATGTATGACAAAATTGCGTATAGCAGTTTACAATTTACGCAGTACAGTATGCTCTTAGGTGTTAAGAGGGATTGTCTGGAAAATTGTAAAAAGAAAAATGTGTGTCAACATGAAAATATTAAATAACTTTTACCACGCTGCTACCGCTGTGAGATTTTGCGAGAGAAGAAAATTCCTTACAAACTGTAGTATTTTTCATAAACGTCTTCTAAACTTTCATTGCCAGTATTTTAATAGTATAATACAAAAAAGTTTTTCATTTAGTTTTATTTGTTTCGTCCTCTTTGGATTCCTATCGTGGTATAGAACTGTATTTTCCATATAATATATTATTTGACACCTCGACGTTGCGGTAACGTGCCCATTATCTTCCCCGAACAACCTTTCACTACACAATTAGTGGGAAAATCAAGCAGTGGAAAAGCAAGGATTCATTCATTTAGTTAACTCATTATTGTGCATTAAATTAATTTTTATTATTATCTGACACAAACGTCATTGTAGATAAATGGTTCTTAACCTTTTCAAAGTCACGGGGCACTTTTTTTATAAGAAAAAATGGCTAATTACTTTTAAGGAGTTAACTGTCGATTCTTGGTGGAAAGACATTATATTTTAAAAAATAAAACACAATTTGTTTGTACTACTTCCACATATTTATAATGATCAGGACCGGTTTCGCTCATCACGAGCATTATCAACTGATAACTTCAGTTGATAATGCTCGTGATGAGCGAAACCGGTCCTGATCATTATAAATATGTGGAAGTAGAACAAACAAATTGTGTTTTATTTTAAAAAAAAAAAAGAAAAAATGGCGGTGCACAAAAATCAAACTGGTAAAAAAACAAAGAAAAATATTCGAATATAAACTTAAATTGTATATATATATCAAATTTGGATTATTGAGATTTTGTAAACTTCCATGAATTTTGTCACTAACGACCCGGGATTCGCCTTTCGGCATCTTCAGGCATTCGAGCACACGAATGGACTCGAACTGACAGACAGTAAACAGTGTCCAACGTTTATATTTAACACTAATTTACTGTAGAGTTCAGTCAATCTTGCTGTACTAGCAATATTGATATAATTTAAGACATCGACTGAGGGTGCTTGATGGAATTCCAATATCAAATTTGGATTATTGAGATTTTGTACATTTCCAATTAGTGTTAAATATAAACGTTGGACACTGTTTACTGTCTGTCAGTTCGAGTCCATTCCTGTGCTCGAATGCCTGAAGATGCCGAAAGGCGAAACCCGGGTCGTTAGTGACAAAATACATGGAAGTGTACAAAATCTCAATAATCCAAATTTGATATTGAAATTCCATCAAGCACCCTCAGTCGATGTCTTAAATTATATGTATATATATATATATATATATGGAAAAATTAATATTAACCCTAATAAAATGGAGTTTATTTGATGTGAAAATCAATTAATGTGAAACCTGAGCTTGTAGGTTTATGCAGATTTCAGAAATATTAGGTCGAATATTTGACATAGCTACCCTTAATTCTTCGTCTAAATTCGTAAGAGTTTCTCGTTTTTTAGTTTTCATATTAGTTATTGTTGAGAGACCGAGCTCACACAAGGCGTTGAAAACTGTAACAAGATTTTCAGTGGCCTCATGCAGAGAGCTGATATTTCTGCGGTGCACTTGCAACAAGCTCACCGCGGTGCACCGGTGAAGAACCACTGCTGTAGATTTTAGATTAAGTATAGAAAGATTGGACTAGTGCAAGACTACTGGTTAGCAGTATTCATCGCTTTCGCTATGGCGTGTTTTTAGAATCGGTGGGAAGGAATTTATATACAACAGATATCGGTGCATCGATTGAAATATCTATATGTGAAACGGGGATTCGAAATTTAACGGATGTCGCGAAAAGGGGCGAAACGAAATAAGGAGACAGAAAGGAAGCGGGTAAGGTTTTGTTTTAATCCCTTAGGGACTCAAAGTTGTACCCAACACCACTCGTTATGGGTTTACAGTCTTACAGAGTGTATTCCACAGCATAACAACGTTATGCGTGTTTCAAATCTTCTCCGAACAAATATTTTCTGGGGATATTTTTGGATATTGCTTGAGCTTTTGACAATGCTTCTTGGCCACTTATTCTGCTGAAACTTAAACTGTGATTAAACCCTGGAAATACATATGCTCTAATCCAAAGCTACTTTAATGGCAGATCGGTTGTTTATGAAACTGGTCAAACTATATTGAAACGGAACACAACAATGGGCTGTCCACAGGGCTCCATTCTTGGTCCTTTATTATGGAATATTTTATTCGATGATCTTTTATCGATCTCTCTTCCACCTGACTGCAATATTTTTGCCTACGTAGATGATGCCTTACTCCTGGTAAGTGCGTGTAGTCGCGCAGTGGGTAAGGTTTGTCAATCTCGATACACTTTACTTTGTTCTGTGAGGAGAAATACATGCATGACAATGTGAAGTTATACGCTGAATGAACGATAAGAGTAATGAAATAATACAGGAAATAACACGACGTTATGATTCTTATGACAGATGGTTTCAATTAAAGAAAAAGTATTATAATATATATATAAGATAATTACGACCTTATATTGAAAAGTCGCTCGGTGAAGAGCTAGGGTAACCGAGGCCATCACCCAAAATGTTCCGTCTTGCTGATTCCACATCCTGGCCGGCAAGAAGTTTTAAGCGCCACCCTTGTCTCAATAATCCTTGGCGAGGCGATAGGTAACAATTATCATGTTGCGTCGAAATCGTAACAGTTGACTACTCAGCTACAGCATGTGAAAGCGTTAGGAGAGAAAAAATAACACTTTGGTACTCACATACGCATTGGATATAATTTGAACAGGTCTAAAGTTACCGTGTGAAGGTATATTTTACACTAAAAATGGGATTTTTCGAATGGCAGTTGAGTCAATCATCTGCTTCATTGTCAATCTCAAGTAATTTCAAGAAGTCGCGATAATTATCATGTCTTTTATTTATCACTGGCTCGAATACCAATATTGATTTTTCAATCAATTTCTGTTTAAATGAATGGATGACTGCTATGCCTAAAATTCCCTCCCACCCATCCGATCCTAAAAGAGGCCGTATCGAAAGTGATAAGCTAACTAGTGCTGTCCTAACTCATTCCTCCTATCTCTGTTCTCTTTAAAATAGAGAAAAAACTTCTGTTGAAGCATGCTCCATTAAGAGTCTATATGGCACACATTGGGAGAGAGCATGATAAAAATAATAATGTTACTAATATTATTCCATAGATTGATCTTTCAATCGATTTATGGATTTCTGTTCGTAGTCTGAGTCCTCCCTCACCAATCCCATCCTCACGGGGCGTAACGAGAGCGATTAGCTAACCACTAGTCCTGTCATAGCCCTATCCTTCTATCCCCACTCTCTTCGAATAAAGAGAGGTTGAGCAACTGAGTGACAAGCAGTTCTCGTAGAAAAAATTCTGTCAAGATACCTCCATTAGGAGACCATATGCTCCACATTGGGAGCGGACATGGAAAAAAATAAAATATATTATTGACGCTTTCTCCCTCTCAAGATGTGATGAAATAAATACGTAGCAACTTGTAAATGTATTTGATTGAAAGTTATTGTCATTTGTAAAATCACTTTCAATTTTTCGACTGCCAATTCTTGGTAGAAAGGCAATATAATTTATAAATAAAACACAATTTTTTTAATACTTAACACTTTCACATGTCTATAATGATCAGACCCGGTTTCGATCATCGTGAGAAATATCAACTTAATAGTATTTGTAAAAGTCACAATAAAAGTATTTTGACAATGATATTATGGAAAAAGGCATCTTTAACCCTTACATTTGTACGAATTTATTCTGTTAAAACGCTCACTATGGCTAATAATAGATCAATTTCAACAGTAAAAGATGAATTTTGTGGAATATACATTGGTTATCCCTAATACATCAATAAATAAACTAAACTCGTCGCATTATCACTAAAATAAATCGAAGAATATCAAGAAGCAAGAATCTACGACTATACTGTAATGAAAATGGCTGCGGCCAGTCTTCATATACTCATCCAACACGCACACAAGCAAACGCGTAGCCACATAAGTATGTGTAATACAAAGACGATTGATGTTGCGTTCACAGCTGAAATTCGAAAGACTGAATATCGAAAGCTTTTTTCAAAAATATATTTCCTTGTGTTCTACTTGACATTTTAATGATCTATTGCCTAATTTCTCTACCGAAAGGTTTGAATTATTTTTTAAAGAATGTAATCACAAGTGTTTCTTTCTAGTTTGCAATTCTAGCCGGAAATTCGAGATAAAGTCTTGGGTTTGAAAATATGTTCAGCGCATTCTTGATATTTTTTATAATGGTAGACCCCCTTTAATAAGGCAGTGACGAGATGTAAAATTGGCTCCATAATTGATCGGTTGAATGCGCAAAAAAACTTCACGAAACAATAACTTGAAAACATTTAACAGGACTGTAAATTATGTGACAAATAGAATTATAATCTTTTTACGAACCGGAAAACTTTTGCAAAGTCTACCTAAATGGTTCGGAGCCGTATATTATTTTGCTTGCAAACAAAAATACTCACTCTCTGGTATTCCGAGAAACTTTTCTCCCGGAGATAATAGCCTCGAAACAAGGATTTCATAATTTAACTAGCCGGTTGTGGGTAGGTCAATTCGACCACGGATAGCACTGGTAAAAAACGAGATGAATTAGTTTTCAGTCAGTGAATTAGTCATTTATTAGGAGATAAAAGTACTAAATAGTGCTTAACACATATGTACAATAGAATATTATTGAAGTAAAAGTAATGAATTTATCAGGGACGAGTAAATAAACCGTTACAAACACCCTCCTATAAAATGGGTAATTTTTACTATTGTGAATCGTATAAAAACCGTTTTATAATAATGCAATACATTTTGTCTATTATCAATGTGGAACATATGGCCTACTAATGAAGGTATCTCAAAAGAAGTTTTTCTAAGAGAGCTGATAGTTACTCAGTTGCTCGACATCTATTTTTTCGAAATGAATAGATATTGAAGAATAGTGTTTAGATAATCGCTCCCGTGTATAGGATAAAATGGGTGGGAGGAAATTTTAGACATCACAAACATTTATTCCTACGAACAGAAATCCATAAAACGAGTGAAAAAACAATAATGAAATCGTACAATAAATGAATAATAATAAAAATAATGATTCCATAAAATATATTTATCCTTGCCGCGTGGAAACATGAGTGGATATTGTTCGGCGTAATACAAAGCGTTACTGCATATTGTCAAGATAATATAACGTTTATTAAATTCTTTTAACTTTATTTACTACCGGTGCGTCAAAGACACGAAATGAGGATTTCACTGTTACGTTTTATAATTTTAAATGATGGATAATTTTCCGCTAAATCTTTTGATTTTTTACAAATTTTGCGATTCAATCATGAACAATTATTATTTGTGACGTTTACACTAATACCATATTTATAGTTGCTACGTAACATGATGCTATGACGATGACAATCACGGAATATTTGACATGGACCGGTTGCTAAGCAAGCTCTCTCAGCTTTTGTTGATTTTATTATTCCGCTTTGTAAATGTCAAAAATATATGGTTTTCAGTTTAATATAATAGCAGCAAGAATGACATGTGAAAATTTTATGTTGCTACTGTAAACTGTTTGGAAGGAGTTGTGACAGACAGACATACAGATTTATACTTATTTATGTATTTTGTGCTATATAGTAGAGATACACAGAGCGTGTCAGTGTTTAGCAGGTTTTCCCTGTGAACCTGTGATTCTTAATCGGAGAACAGGAGTGAAAAGTTGTACGACGTATACTCTACCATGTTTGAAGGGACGTATTCATTTAAAAATCCAGCACAACTATTATACTATACATAGGCGTAAGAAAACATCGTCACAAAAGTAGTTAAATAAATATCTTTAAGCGCTGCCTGTTCCCATTATCGTATTGCAAAGTACGAGAATGTCAGCAACAGAGATATGAAAGCTCTCACAGTCACTTTTGGCCCGGGGCGAAATTGTTACCTTCGAACTTTCAGAGCTTTGCAGGCTTTGCCCCACTACTTTGCAAAGAGAAACCTCGCCGCGAAAACCTAAGCTTTACTAGCCGTGGAAAGCACAGTGTTTTGTTGGAGGCAAATTCGTGCCAGTAGATTGCTTTGTAATTAAATTAATTTTAAATACAGTTTAACAGTGTTGGGGTTTTGGTTAATTGGTGTGAAATTTATAAAGAAATTTGAAAAGAATAATTAGTTGTAATGATCACGTGTCAAAAAAAAAACCATTTAATACAAATTTGGAATAATTTTACATTTTTATTAGAATGAGGACTGGCTTAGTTCATCAATTAACGGTCACTTAAAATAAAATTAAAATTGATAATTTAGTTATTCCATTGGCTGTGTTACTAATGTAACGAGTTTCGTTTCTTTAAGAAGCATCTTCAGGCTTAATATATTGCAAGGTTATTTATATCTAAGGTAAGCAATGATTCTAATTCTTAAATTAAGATGGACACGACCCTCTGGCTTATTTTTTCGGTATCTTCACTGACGATGCTTTAAGATAAACATTCAAGTGCACATATGAACTTGAAATGACAGTTTGACAGGCTTAGGAAGTGTACAAAATTTCAGTATTTCATACTTTTGATATTTTGAAATAGATTTAGTTTGATTATTATAGTTTGAAATTGAATTAAATTCACGTTAAAATGGGTTAACAATGAGATATGGGGTTGAGTAACGTAAGCGTCATATCTGTCATGGCTTTAGAGTATAATGAATGAATGAACGAATTTTTAATATTCTCAGAAAAGTAGCCATTTAGATAAGAATTGATATTTTTTCAGAACATTCAAAAGTTAATGTAGTGGCAACATTAAAATAATGTGAGTACCAAAAATAGCTCTGAATCATACGCGAGAACATAAGCAGATAAATGATTTAAATTTTTGCCCTTTTATTATCTTGCGGAATTGCGGGGGTGGAACATTAATAGTCTAAAACAGGAGTAGGCAAACTTTTTCCGTGAAAAGGCAAAAATTTCACGCTCGACGGGCCAGGTAGCAATTCGAGGATATTTATATAAGTTACTAGCGAGTACCTGGAATGCGTTTCAATGCCACTCAAAGAAAGAGTTCGTTAATTTTTTATTTGTATAGAAAGATAGTTTCTCAAGATACGACTGCACTAAGTCGTGAACAGTTCGTAACATGTCAAGAAAAATATTGGAGATAGATTCATTTATTAAATTCGCTAAATAGGCATTAAAATGTTAACCGTTGGGAATAAAATCGAAATAAAGAAGAGCAATATAAGTGTTTCAAAACAATAACAAGTCATGCATGCATGAATGTCTCCATCTTAAAATTTGCCCAGTGGTAGAAATGACGATTCCAATATTCACGATGCTTATCGGTTTTTATAACCGTGTAAAAGCAACAAATTTGAGTAAAAAATAAAATTGGTCCGTTTTATTAGACTGTGCAAAAACAAGGAGGTTAAGCGTATGTTTCTTGATTGATATGAGTCAAATATACTACGAACATTCGGAATATTTTTTACATCTGCGTTAAGTCCCTTAAAACGCTGACGAAACTGCAGTTTTCGAGCAGAAAATATCGCCGCACATTATGGTTGGTGATAAAAGAGATTTCATTTTTATTTAAAATTTTTGACAGTATGGAAAATTCACACAGAAATATGATATAATTTGTGATTCAATCAACGGATAGATTTGGGCCGAACCACAATTGGCGTGTGGGCCGTTGTTTGTCGACCCCTAGTCTAGAATGAAGGCAATGAGAAATGCCGTCTTTATCGTGTTTATTTTTATGAAATGTACTACATAAAAGTAAATATGTTGTTGTCTTTGGTTGACTGGCATTAGAATATACTGAAACATGCTTTTAACTTGATAACTATTTATAAAACAGTCTGTAAAAAGTATTTAAAGGTCAGTAAATAATTATCCTTTGTCAGAATGTTGAGTTCTTCCCCTAACGTTGAGCATATGGACACCTAATGATCTCAATATAAGTTGTATGCCCGAGAGCTGGTTTTTAATCCATAGCTCAAAGAAGCTCAGCTTTTTAGAAAAAGTAAGAATAGATTGATAGACAGAAGAAAGATCTCACTGTTGTACTCGGTCAGAACTCAGAACCAAGTGCCACCTGCATTCTGACAGTGCTGCTTTACTGTTGCGAGTGATGACACCTCACCAAGTCACAGGGTAGCTAGGGGTATAGTGGTTTGACTTTGTCAGTAACTCGGAGGTAACAGAGCGGACGGACCAGCCCCGTAATACATTTAAAATTAAAAAAAAACTATGACAAATCTGGGTTGGACATACGGATTGGGCTACGGATGCCCCAGCAGAGCGTGAATCCTGCCTGTCTCTTTTACCGACCGGATGGATTCCGTCGCCCTGGAAGACCGCTGATGACCATCTGTAGGATGTATTCGGCGGAGCTACGGGACTCCTCACCTGGGAGGAAACAAAAGCACTGGCGGGGGACAGAGAATTCCGGAAGAACGGTTTGATGATCATATGCTCCAAGTAGGGAGCGGATATAGTTAAATAAAATAAAAGGATATAAATGTAGGGCTACGTGACTAGTAGCTGTATAATCCCTTTCTCACACATTGCTTTTAAAAATCCATTAATTGATTGAGAAATTCATTGAACTTATTGGACACCACGACCGAAAAATACCAACACCCAATAGTTTTGAAAACTGGGTTCCAGGAACGGCAAGTGTTTACTATGTCGTAACATAACTTTTATTTTCAGTTAAAATCAATCAATTCATCTTTCAACATAATAATTAAGTCTTATCACTTTTAAGTCTTAGTTATTTTTATATCGTATTAAAATGTTCAACAGACGAAGAAAAGCGGTTCTGATCATTATAAAAGGAAATTTTGATGTAATAAATTTTTTATTTATTTTGATAAATTGATATTCTCTATTGAAGTAAACATGTTCCACATAGGGAGCGGGAGTTGCACAAAAGAACCTGTACCATTAAATACCGGACAAAGTTATTCCACTATTCATTTCTCTTCTTCTTTCGTCGTTTTTCTCACTGATAGGGGTCGCGTCCTGTGACGTCCTTCATTTGGTCGCTCTGGCGAGTTGGCTCCTTCCGCGTCTCCTACTGCCTTCGACCTTTCCTGTGAAAACAAGCCTCTCAAGATTGTCGGCAGGCTTGCGTGTGATGTGGCCAAAAAAAACTGAGTAGGTGTGTTGTATAAATGGCCGAAAGTATTTCCTGAATTTGAAACTCGTTCAGAATAGATTCGGTTGTCCATGTTATAAGTAGCACCCTTCTCCAGCACCACATTTCAAATACGTCTAGCCTTTTGATGTCTTTCGCTTTTAGAATCCATGTCTCTACTCCGTAAAGGTAAATAGAGTAGGCATTCATTTGTCAAATTCAAATAAATATACGACGTGATAAACCTAAAAAATAGCGCACCACGAAACAAAGTTTATTTGTATCACACTGTGATATTAAAAACTGTAATATGTAACACCACAGTGCAATAAAAACTCAAAAACTTTGAAACACTTACACGGCGAACCATGAAAATATACAACCTAGTTTTTCGCATTCAAATGTAGCCGAGAAAGAGCACAGTATATGCAAAGCAAGTAAATATATTTTCCAGCTGCACGAAAAAGCTCCGGCGAAAGTTTCCCATAAGAATATTTTAAGTTTGCGCTGAGTTTGCGCGGAACGCCTCGCATGCTGTTAATTCAAAGCTTACCAAAGTTTACATTCAAAGCTATATGTGTTCGTTGCCACATGAAAGCTCAGCCCAAAGGAAAACAGCGAGAAGAACAAATGGTTATTACAAGGCAAATTTGACACATATAATATGACTTATACATTTAATATTAACGTAACTAAATTATTTCGTTTGTTATTTTTAAGTTTTAACTTGTGGTTGCTTTGATAACAGTAATACATCTCTGTATAAGGAAGGTTATTAGTAACATAAAAAAATAATTACAGCAATCCAGCTTTCGTACATATGAGGCACTTAAAAGATAAAACCGATATATCTATTTTGCAATATCAGTAAACGACGTTTGTGTGTTTCGAGATACAATTTATTTTTCGATCGTGTTGTATTTATAATTATTAAGAAAAGAACGCATATTGTTGATAGCTAATTAACCGCTAATTGCAATAAATGTAAACCAAATAAAATTCGATATATCAGTATTTGATTGTAGCTATTAAACGTGTCGGATTCTGCGTATCATTAAAAGCTTAAACATTTTTTTTCGAATTTGGATTATTGAGATTTTGTACACATCCATGTATTTTGTCACTAACGACCCGAGTTTCGCCTTTCGGCATCTTCAGGCATTCGAGCGCACGAATGGACTCGAACTGACATGGAACTGACATGGAAAATACATGGAAGTGTAATTGTCACATGTCGAATTGACCATGACCAATTGAGTCCATTCGTGCGGTCGAGCGCCTGAAGATACCGAAAGGCGAAACCCGGGTCGTTAGTGACAAAATACATGGAAGTGTACAAAATCTCAATAATTCAAATTTGATATTGAAATTCCACCAAGCACCCTCAGTCGTTGTCTTAAATTATACAGTATACACGCTTTGTTTTGACTATAAACAATATTTTCTTTGTGTGGGTCACATCTTTTTTTCTTTACACAGTCGATATTTTATACTGGTTTAGAGGAGAAAGATTATGTATCAGTTTAAAATTTAGAGTGTTAGAGAATTTAAGAAATCATAGTGTGGCGAATATGAAGAAATAGTATTTTTAACTCTTTGTAATATAATCTATATATTAATATTATGTTTTCGCAGTTGCTATCAATGTATTCGTTAATCTCATTATTTTTGAAAATCGCAGAGTAAGGTTTTGGTGAAACTTTCTGTATGCCAGCAGGATTCGCTGCATAATTATTATTTACAACATAATTGTTGAAGTACATCCATTGAAACGTCACCCTCGCTGTCTGGCAGTCGCTTTGTAGGGTATCAGCACAAAACGTCTCAGAGAGAGATCGCTCTATCATTTTTATTCAATAAGGACTAGATGGTTCTACTGAAAGCTTTTTAATGAAAGGAAGCAAAAGAAACGACGGGCATTGTCAGTACAAGAAGAAAATTCTTGAAGATTTCAATTGAAGTCGTTTGATAATTATTCACATAACTAAATCGATTTTTTATTGAAAGAGCGAATATTTCTACTAAGTATAGTTTAACCTCGTATTAATTCTTAAACATTTTCATATTTTTCTTCTACTACGTCCAGTCTTATTGTGTTATTGATTTCTTTGAGAAATTAAAAAATATTAAAACATTTTCCGCCCCAACATGATAAACATTAACAATTTAAACACTGTTGCAATACTGAAATATAGGTAAACCCAACATTTATCACCCGAAATCACAAAATATAATTCCCATATGCATGTATATATATCGACTGTGTTTTGGGCAATTAGAGCAGGCTTAAAAATTTTAAAATAAGTTTAAAAATTCTGACCCGGTCACTTAATGTAAGCCACTATTATATCAACACTCCCTAAGTATGATTCCGTATCTACAAACATGATAATTTACAGGAGTGCATTTCAAAGACTCATAACGCAACTCACTATATAATGTTATCGATAAAAACAGCTTTTACCTGATTTCAATTTTGAGGGTTTCATCAATTGGCCAAAACACCGTCGATATGATACATATACAGGCTCCATACACTGCTAAAGGATGACGGGATCCATAAATACTAATACAATGACACACTCTTTATAGTTTACAGAAAGTGTATCAGTATAGTAAAAAGTACAAAGTTGTACGGCGTACAAGGAATAGAATTTTCCGAAAGACGTATACGGTTTTAATGCAGTCATTTTTTCTTATCAATATCAAGAAATATGATAAGAAAAGTTTGCTTGAAAAATTGACAAATATAAGATTACACTTTTTTCCATCCGTCATGTTTCGAGAGGTTATTTTTCAAATAAATAGCTAAGTCATTATTTGCGTAGTATCAAATATCAAAATATATTTACGGTAAATGTATAATTTTCCTATTTGTCTTGTAAAATGTTGAAGAAATAGTATTCATGCTTATTTTGTTGGTGGATGCCATGACCGCTATTTTCAATTAATACTTGAAGTGTTTTCTTAAGCCATGCCCAATAGAGAAAATATGGACAGCTGAGGTAGCACCATACTAGAAATTGTTGAACGAAAAATCGTTACAGCAAACTATCTTTATAGAAAGGTAAAAAGTTGGATGCGTTGCGCAGTGGTACAGTGGGCAACGTTGTTGGCTTCGGTTGTGGATGTATCAGGCTCAAATCTCGGTACGGACAGTTTCATAAATTCATTTTCAATCAATTTATGTTAGTAGGTAAGGATGTTTGTGATGTCTAGAATTCCCTCCCATCTATCACATCCTAAAAACGAGGTATAGCGAGAGCGATTAGCCAACCAGTAATCCTGTACTACTCTATTTGATAAAGAGAGGTTGAGTAACTGAGTAACAAGCAGTTTTTGTAGAGAAATTCTGTTGAGATACCTCCATTAAGAGTCGATATGCTTCACATTGCTGGCGTACATGGTAAAAAAACAAAGAAATTGTGGTTAGAAAGGGATTATTAATGAGCTTTTTCTACACTTTTATTTTAGTATCACATAGAAGATAGGTGTAGAGAAATGAAAATATAACAGAAGCCTTTGCATAAAAATACACAAATGCTATAAGTAATTTTCAAGAGTTCAACGAAAGTCCAAGAGCATTGACTATTTGGCCGCAGGACCGGTATGGTTGAAACTGAATAGCCTTTTAAATGGCACGTTTACGCGAACATCTAGTTTTGGAATAATTTAAATTAAATGATGATGTTTTGACGTCGAGAAGATAGATGCCACTGTATTAAATGCATATACATTGAAAATATCATTAAATTCAATTATTTAAGCTCACGAACAGACTGTGAGATCTCATTAAGGCGCATTAATGAATACTCCGCTTGTTAATTTGGATTTCCAGGGAAATCTCGTTAACTAACGTTTCAGTGAGTCACTCGCTTCTTCGGAAGTGTTATTATTTCTATATTATGTTGATAATGAATACAATTGAAGAGCGGTTTTCCAGTCTAGAGTATTTGAAAAAAAATGTCAATGGTTTTATGATAATATCGGATTTTATACTACAATTTTATTATTACCATATCGGGTCTCAATGTAGAGCATGTAACCTTCTGGTTGAGATATCTGAACATAAGTTTTTCTACAAGAACTTCTTGTTACTCAGTTTCTCAACCTTTCTTTTTCGAAGATAGTTGGGATACAAGAATAAAGCTACGACATTACTAGTAGCTAGATTATCGCTCTCTCTACGCTCCGTTTTTGGGATCGGATGGGTGGAAGGGAATTGCAGACATCACAAACATCCATGCATTCGAATAGAAATTCATAAATCGATTGGAAAATCAATTTACGGAACTGTCCGTACCGGGATTTAAGCCCATGACATCTGTAGCCGAAGCCAACGACGCACCATGAACCTGAATAGAGATTACTATGCTTTGAATATACTTATTTCCTTTTTAAGATAATGATGTCGGACTTTGTAGTCAAGTATAATATTTAAAGCTTTATTTCACAAGCTCTATTTTTTCGAAGACAGTTGGGATATGAAGGGTAGGGGTAAGAAATTACTAGTGACTAGTTAATCGCTCTCGCTACGCTTGGTTTATGGGATCCAATGAGTGAGGGTAGTTTCAGATCTCACAAACATTTATGCATTTATTACACGAATGCAGGCATACCGTGCCTGAATTAGAAGTTAAGATTTTTTTAAGAGGCGGTTCGCGAATTGCAAATCTGTTTTTTTGTTATTAAATGTCGTTATGTTATCTTTAAATCAATTTGAAAAACTCTTTTTTTATGATAAGATAGTCGGGAGAAAATATAAACATCAAATAAATCAATGACTTCGAACACAGATTCATTAATAGACTAAAAAAGATTAGACCCCATTGGCACTGCGACCAAATCGGACGGACCCCCAAGTGCGTTGACCGATCAGACTCCAGCTCTGGTCTATCTGTACATCTACCCCAGTCGACCCAGCTCTTCTGCAATATGTAGCCGTATTGCAAGGGTCACCTCCCTCAGTTAGTAGGGGGTTGCAAATCCGCCATTGATAAGATAATACTGGGTAAATTAATATGGTCTCAACCGTAAAAGGTTCGGGTCGAACTTTACTTTATTTATGGAAATATCGTTAATGAGTTGCCATTGCTATGTAACTGTGTACTTTGTCGTTGGGATCAATATACTAAATTAAACAATATGACCCCTTAACAGCTTAGGTTTTGTAGGAAAGAGAGTTGAATATTTATCACCAAAAATATTAAAAAAACTTTATTTAAAAGGATTAATCTTTGAGAATGTTAAAATTAAAAAAATAAATGCACAAACTATGTATTATATAATAATTTGGTACACAGGCCCAGTAAGTTTGTAGTCAGTTACATCACATATGTTATAATTAAAGTAATAAATCTTCTTGAGACACAATTGATAATCGTTCATTGCAAGTATTTTAACACATTTTGTAGGGTCAAGCAAAATAGGAAAAACACAGTAGAACATAAAGTGTAGAATTGATGAAGTTGTCACAAGGTTAATCAGTAACGGTAAACCTTTGTAGCGATCGAAGGTCTATCTCAAAATGTATCAGATGTACGAATCCGCAGAACCGTAGTAGGTGAGAACTGATCCAACAGTGGAAGCAGTGCTTCACAAGAAAGATGGTTTCAATACGCTGTAATCCGTAGAACCGTAACAGGTGACAACCGATCTAACAGTGGAAGCAGTGCTCCATCAGAAGATAGCTTCGAATTTCTGGGTTTCGTATGACCGTATCAATTGAGAGTCGATCCAATAGTGGAGGTAGAGCTTCATCAGCTAGATGGTTATGACTCGTTGGTCTACAAATGTAACAAAGTGGGGGGCTTATAAAGCTCTGAGTGAACATATCTCAGACGCTTTTTGTTATATAACAAAGCCCCGTCTATTATTTACAGCGAAAAGGTGATTAATGATTATTATATAATAAAATATTTTAAAATTAGCTCGTGATAACAATATGTAATTATTGCACGTTATAGTATTTAATTCATTCACGAATCAATTATACAATAATTGGAGTCTGTAGTGTAGTGGTAAGAGCTCTATCCTAGCGTTGTTTCTGGGTTCAATTACCGACAAGGGCAAAATATTATGAATGTTTGATTTTGTTCCTTTCGTGTTCGTAATGTCTTTTCTCCTCGAGTAGCTTTACTACCAATTTGTTGACTTATAATTCTGCATTAAAAATTAACTGAAATGTAAAATTTCATTCTTTTAAGTAAATGAAATGTCGAATTATGTAATGGATATGATATTAAAAAAATACGATTGACATTAAAACTCAAAACTAATTATAGCTACGTTAAGGAAATAAGACAAATTATAGTAGCTATTTCGGCATTACACCATCATCAGAACTATATTTTTTTATTATTGTAGAACTTAATACTTTGTGTTACTTTCATCGGGTCGTAATGGAGTTCTACGAAGTAAATACCAATTCGATCAGCAAATGCAAGCTTCTGTTGAGATACCTCAATTAGTAGACCATAGTGTCATTTCCATTGAATAATTTAGCCCATATTCAAACCGTGTCCTCATAAAATTACTCAAACTATCTTCATTTATCAGAGATAAATATTTTCGATAAAGGGTATCTCCACAATAACCAACCGCTATTATCTCTGATGAATGATTTTAGGACAACGCTGTTTCTCCGCATATGGGCATATCTGGATATGCATTTTCGACTTTTTGTATTATGACTATTGCAAAAATTGCCCTTAAGTGCGTGCAAAATTTGTGGTTTAGTGTGTACATTTGATATTAATTACGCGTTTTTGTTTTTGTATTAATTCAATAACGCTATTTTTTAAACTGTATATATGCTACTCAGAAAAATTTAGATTTCGCAGATATAGTAGACCTCCGATAACACGATTTTCATTAAAATTTGCAACTGCTGCTTGATTACAGGTAAAAATACTCTTGCGCCACATGCGTCTGCTCTGATTTTGAATGAATATGGTAACCCCAATAGCCCGCTCCGAGATAGTTTACCCCCTATCTACCGTATTATCGGGGAGTCAACTGTATAAAATTTTGCAATTCAAACGATTTTTCAAATATGTTTCACATTGGAAGCGGATATGGCATAAAAAATATAGTTGTATTTTACGCATGAAATGCGTTGAAGGAAACGCTACGCATCAAATTGACAACAAAAACCTCTCCAGGGGACGCAGAGATGGAACGGGACGGATATTTTATCGCAAAAAATCTTCGATTTATTAAATATACCGCCATAAAACACATTCTGTACATAAAATCATCCCAGTGGCGCGAGAATGGGCTTTACATATAAAGTGGAACGGTCCATTCTCTCTTTTTATTCCTCTTTGCCGGGCTAGTATTATACAAGCGATGAATATTGCTTTTTTGAGAGTACTCTTGCTTGAACATGCATAAACAAATACAATATTGTTTTACACAACAAATCAAGCCCAGCAATGCCGTCACCGCAATTCACGTTTTGTTTTTTATGTTACGAAATTAGTCGATTGAGATGCAACGTACTTAAAAAATAATAAAACAAAAAATAACGTAACATAAATGTCAAATTATACAAGAATTGGTTTGAATTAGGGCTTCCAATCCCGGGATCTGGGATTTCGGGACTCGCTTTAAAATAGTAAAAAATAATTTATATTAAAACGCGTATTATTATCAGATGAACTATACGTTTCCGGTGGCCGAGTGACTATTTTCGATTGATAAATATTATTATAAAAAATGTATAGTGCTCTCTCTTTAGTTCATACTTCGTGCCTGCTGTAGACCGGGACAGACAATTTATTGTTTTTTTGCAACATTTTCAACAAAAAGCAGTTGACCACTATTCTATTTTTAGATGTGCACATGTGAAGCTTTTGTCATCTCTAACTGTAGCATGCCTTCAATTACCAATAAAAATACAAAAACATCGAAGAAAATAAACGAGCAATTAAATACGAAAATTCTGCTTAGAAATACTTTTTGCATAATTATGAAGATACCTACGTACTTACATATTTTAAAAATTAGCAAACATTTTGTATGTGATTGTGTGCATAATTATTTTTATTTTGTATTATTTTATATTCTGACAGTTAATAAATAAAATCATCGTGCACCTAGGTATTATGTTCTTAGGATTGCGTTATGCGTTTTTAGGAACATTCCTTCCTATCCTCCTATTTTGTGTGAACTGAAAATGCCTTTTCACGGGGTTGTATTTAGGGGTTAGTTTGAGCAGCTGAGTAACACGCAGTTCTCATAGAAAACCTCTGTTAAGATACCTACAGTAGAAGGCCATATGCTCCATGTTGGGAGAGAAAAGGTGAAAAATGCATTAACTGGAATGGATCGTCAATTTGGCTAATATTTATTACGGGAGACAACAATTCAACATTAAAAACAGATTTTCTTTGAAAAGATAAAAATTACTTGGTTCAAAGCAGTTCCTGTATGACGAATTGTCAAATACTGCTGGCAGTTGGCCTTTAAAGTGTTAACTGTTAATTCTTGGTGGAAAGGCATTAAATATATTGAAAAAATAAAACACAATTTGTTTAGTATTTTCACGCTTTTATAATGATCCGGACCAGTTTAACTCATCACGAGCATTATCAACTGATATGATTGTATTTATTAATTTCTTCGGAATACCAGTAAATTTTTAGTTTTAAGTGTAAATTTAATTCTGAAGTGAGGCTACTCATACAATAATTTGTTATTAGTCAAACGTGATAGTATAAAGTGCGTTAAGATACAAATGTTGATGAATAAATGAATGTCCAAAAACGGTCTAAAATTATCTTTTTAATAAATCTAAATAAGGCTTGAAAAAACTGCGGCCCGCGGGTCACATACGGCCCAATGTGTATTTTTGTGCGGCCCACTATGAGGTCAATATTTTTTGTTATTCGATTCATTTTTTATTTTGAAATTTCTTTTTCACGGTAGTAAATAATGTTTATCTGAAAACATTATTTTATTTGCGGCCTACCGTCTATTTCTATTTTTTTGTGTAGGCCTTCTGTGAAAAAGTTTTTCCGGACCTCTTATAAAGTATGTTTACACAGTAATTTTGATTTGGTAACGCTTTTAAAGTTGATTTTATAATTTTCTTTCTTTATGTGAAAGATAAGTTCAGTTCTTTTATCGTTCGATAAATCATCCATTTAAATGCATTCGAATTGGTAAAATAAAATACCTTTTGTAGAAATACTATTCTAAAGCTGTTGCTTGACGTGATTAAGCGGTAGAGACGGGTGCTGGTGATGATAACAGTTGATGCTGTCCAGAGTTCAGTCGGCGAGCTGACGACAGGAGTCACGATGGGACGGTTGTTGAGTTGCGGACGGCGGTCGATACAGAATTCTCTCACTTTTGCTTGTTTATTTATCCAGTTCCGACCCCCCCTGCCCTCTCGTGGGGTGTCAGCCGAAATCTGCAACGTCGTGTCTTGTCATAGGTATATTATTTATTAGTAAGCATCATTAATTAGAAAATAATAATGCTTAATAATAAGTGTAATGTTTCGGTGCCGGCGAGTATTCATATTTGAAAACCTGCAGCGTCAGGTCTAGCCATACTTTTGTTCACTTTTCGCTTAGAAAATTTATATATTATTTTAATATTTATTTACAGTTATTTGATATTGATGAGCATCGTAACTTATTAACAGTAACTACATGAAAAAAAATGATGACTTATTGTGCTTTATTTAAATGGTTACACGTTTATAAAGCTCAGTTCTAAAAGAGCTCTAAAGCTTTCACAATAGAAATGTAATTAACGAAGTCAACGATTAAAGGTTCATGCTTTAATCCCAGCATCTGCTTTAATGCAAAACCTTTTCCTTCCTACGATCATCGTTAAACCTGTAATAAGATTTTCAAGTAACCAATTGTCTTCAAAGTCAGTCAGTTTAACTGCAATTAAATGCTTTAAAAATTAAATACAGTTTGTTTTATACTATTTCAGGATTTTTATAATGAACAAGACCGGTTGTGTTCATCGTGAGCACTATCAACCGATAAAAAATAAATCCAAACAAAGTTATCAATACGAAATTGAGTGTCAATAATTACAAGCTATAATATTAAACATTTGATTCAAGAATTATGACAAGAATTTACCGATAATTAAACAAATTGTATTGTAATATAAAAGAAATTAAATAGTCTACAATTAAAATATTACAGACCTCTTACAAATTAATGAAATCAAACCACATTAAAAGTCAATTATGTCATTAAAATAAAATCATTTTAAAATAAAATAATAAATATTCATTTACAGAAATAGAAAATGAGAAATTTTTTAGAAAAGTTATGAACTGACAGTTAAAACCTTCAATTTGAACGATGAAACGTACAAAAAGATATTATAAAAAAATACAATTTGAAAGGAAACGATTACATTTTGAAATCAAATCAAATGATTTACGTTTTATCCCACTATTTTTAATATAATTATTATGTTGATTGATTGCACGAAAAAGAGCGTGTGTGACTTATTTTTATATAGTTACTTGTGTCTTTTTTACATTCATTGTAAGATGAACAATATTAAACTTTTATAATAAAATATCGTCTATATTAATTTTTTATATTATTGTTTATATGATATTGCCGACTCTGTAGCGGAGTGGACGGTGTTTTTGTATGTTCGTTATATTCGGTTGTGGGCTCACGAGTGGGAGACCCGTGGGTAGGTAAAGACAATTCAGATTCGGCTTCGGGCCGGGCCAGGGTAAGGAATTTAATTTATTAAAAAAAAATATTTCGGGCCATGTTCGGGTAATGAGTCAGCCATAAAGTAATACTATTCATAACTTAACTTATGTACTTCACATGTGTTATGAATATTGTTGGAAATGAAACAATAAGATATATTATTTGAAAAGTATAAATGAATTTCTATATTGAAAAAAAAGCTCTGGTAAGAAGTGTGATATTGAGACTCGGACTCGAGCCGGGCCTGGTCTGAAGATGACGGGCTTACCGGGTAATTTTACAAAAATTCCGCCCGTGTAGACCTCTAACGCACACATCACCATTGCGACTCAGCTGTTGTATGTATTATATCAATTATAATATGAATATTATGTTATGAAATATATAAAATTTAATAAATAATTTTCGTCAAAACTTCAATCATTTTTGTTATGCACCAATTCTGTCCTCAATCTCAATTTGCGATATCAAATACCCACATCATATCTAAAATGAAATGGCCACCCCTAAAATGTGTTATAGCACATCCTAATATCGCCATTGTGAGCGAGAGCTTTCCACAAAAAGCTCGTCGGTGTTTGCGGCCAGGAAAAAATGCGACCGCTATGGTCGGAAATTGTGAGCGGCGAGATAAAAATCGAGCCTCCGCGACAAGGGTCCGTAGCCCTTGCATAAAAATATTTTTGAAACTGTATACTGTTACCCCTCGACTGACATCAAGTGGCATGATGTGATGTTTCCGAATTTGACACTCAGATCTTTAACGCTCGCATTTTTCTGGTCAGAAGTTTAATTCAGTTTCGGTCATAATTTTTAATACATTAGTCAGAATTAATATTTAATGGACATTATGCATCGGTCAGAATTACAGAGGGCAGAATAAATAGTTTATGGCCAATATTTATAACCCAACCTTACCTAATCTAATGAATCTAACCTTTTATTCTGAGTATTTTAAAAAATAAAACACAATTTGTTTGTACTACTTCCACATATTTATAATGATCAGGACCGGTTTCGCTCATCACGAGCATTATCAACTGATAAAAATATAATTTGTTTGTTCATCAATATTTTCTTGTCTCAGTTCATGAACCATCAGTTTTATATACCTTAATTTTTTCACTCAATTTTATATAAATACGCCTGTTATGTTTTGTATTTTTATCAGTTGATAATTCTCGTGATGAGCGAAACCGGTCCTGATCATTATAAATATGTGGAAGTAGTACAAACAAATTGTGTTTTATTTTTTAAAATATAATGTCTTTCCAACAAGAATTGACAGTTAACACCTTAAAAGTAATTTTATTCTGAGCTTATAATAATTTTATTCAGACCGTTCATATTTTTATTCTGGCCAAAAATTGATTTAAATTCTGACCAATTAATTTGTTACCGATCTTTAATATATTTTTAGGAATATAATTCCAATTAGCACTTTCAATCCCGGTCAATTATTCAATTACATAATCCCGAGATTGATATTTAAACGGGATATCGGGATTTACCGTAAATGCTAAAAAATAGTTAGTATTTCGAATTAAAAACTTCTTGATTAACTACAACGTGTACCTCGGTTTGTTAAATACATAGTTTTTTGTCATTCATTACCTTTACTAGGTAACGGATTTTTAGAGCTGGAATGTCGAGTAGTTTTGACTCGTTTGAACAAGAAATAGTACAGTATAGGCCTGCGATCGACCAAAAATACGCACTGGCCATTCCTGCTATATAACATCCCAAAAGAATTTTTAGTTATAAAGTCATTTGCTTTCATTAACGCCATTTCGTATTTAAGATCAAATGGCTAGGTAGAATGTAAGCGTCAAAAATGTATGCTATTGTACACAAATTAATTAAAATATCAATTGATTGAATCAGTCATTTTCTTTATTTCTTCACCAATTGAGCAAGTCTTTATTGGAAGTTTTATCATTTTGTATGAGTAATGAAAGTACAAAGATTTAGACTCATAAATATATATTATTTTACTATCGGGCCCGTGGGGTAGTGGTAAACGTCGTTGGTTTCGGTTACGGATCTTAGAGGCTTGAATCCCAGGGCAAACAGTTGATTTTCCAATCTATGTATGTGATGTCTACAATTCCCTCCCATCCAGCCGATCCTAAAAAGGAGATTCAGCGAAAGCGATTGACTAACAACTATTTCTCTCCTAGCCTTCTATTTCTATCCCTACTCTCTTCGTGAAGAAGAGTTTGAGTAACAAGCAGTTCTTGTAGAAAGACTTCTTTTGAGATATCTCCTATGAATGTCTGTTTGTAGGCATCGATGTTTGTAATGCCTACAATTCCTTCTTACTCATTCGATCCTAAAAACGGGGTGTAGCGAGAGCAATTAGTGAACGACTAGTCATGTCTTAGCCCTACCCTTCTATCCTAAGTCTAAAGGTTGAGCGACTGAGTAACAAGTAGTTCTTGTAGAAAAATTTCTGTTGAAATATCTCCAATAGGAGGACATATTCTTCACACTGAGAGTGGACATGGTTAAAACAAAAAAAACACTGTTTTAAATTTACTTCTGGACTAAAATATTAAACAGTTTCAAAATAATAACACTACCTAATCACTCTTGTATCATTTGATTGAAATATATATGCGTTAAAGCCACGATTTTAAGGCTTTGAAGGTGTTACGCCAAGGGTTATTTTGTGCGAGAGGCAATGCGGATGCCCTTTATGGTTAACGCCTGATGTAAGCTCGATCCCTTCGCGCTTACTTTTGAGGAATGTTTTGCGAACAAAGCTTTCTGACGTACGCGCTTTCAACCGAGCACTTTGCATGGGATACTATTCGCTTTTATATCGATTGACTCGGGGTTAACTTGTATTTTATTTAATGAAATTCAATAATGTCAGATGATAAAACTAGTAATTCATATTTCTTTTAACTTTACACGAAATTTTATCGCAGTGATCAGAATTGTATTAAAGTAACAGAGGAAACATAGAAACAGTTTTTATTCTAGAAGGATTCGTTATTATAATAAAATTAAATATTTTTTTGTTTTCAACAAATATGTGAAATATTTGAACATAAATTTACATTATATCTTATAAGCATTCAAAAAGTTACAGATATATATATATTTACTATATCCGCTCCCGATATAGAGTATATTATGACCTTCTAATGGAGGTATCTCAACATAAATATTTCTAAGATAACTGCTTGTTACTCAGTTGCTCAACCTCTGTTTTTCGAAGAGAAAAGGGATATGAAAATAAGGCTAGGACAGGAATAGTGATTAGCCAATTGCTCTCGCTGCGCCCCGGTTTTAAGGATTGGATGAGTGGGAGGGAATTTAAAATATCACACTCCACGCCTTCGACCAGAGATCGATAAATCTATTGAAAAATCACATTATGAAACTGTCCGTACCAGGATTTGAATCCGAGACATCCGTAACCGAAGCCTACGACGTTGAACACTGCAACACCGAAGTGACTTGTAATAATTAAATGGTTTAATATTGTAATATTTATTTGTGTAAAAAAAAAAGTGGAAAATTTTACTTGACGTCATGAAAATCAGCTTAATTAGTCTTTAGATACTTTGCTTTTATCTAGTTTTGGCAGTGGGAATGTGTTTTTTTAATGGTTTTTAAATAAAAATATTTTCAAATTTGAGTTGTCGAGATTTTGTAAATTTCCATGTATTTTGTCGAATCCATTCGTGTGCCAGAAGATGCTGAAAGGCAAAACCCGAGATATTAGTGACAAAATACATGGAAATGTACAAAATCTAAACAATTCAATATTGATATTGAAATTCCTTCAAGCACCCGCAGTTGATTTCTTAAATTATCTTAAATTATAAAATATTAGTAATCTCGTATCATTTTAAAGTATGTTTAAAGAACTCTCAGCCGATAAAAAAAAATTAATATTAGACTTTAAGGAGACTCACAGAACTATAACGCTTGGTTCTTAACGCTCCATCAAGTTGAAATCTAAAAAAAGGGTGTATAAGGATGGCAATTCTTTTACATCTAATCCATAAATTATATGCGTCCATATGTACGAACAGAATTCCATATATTGATTGAAAAATCACCGTATGACACTGTCCGTACCAGGATTTGAAACCGAGACATCAGTAACCGAAGCCAATGACGTTGACACATACTTTAATTCCCGTCGATATTGATTATGAATAATAAAAATTTACTGTACTATGTTGTGTGTGAAAATTTTAATATAAAAGGAACTGGAAAATATTCATCTCAATGAGAATATATTGATAAAAACTTTCTCTTTTGAATTCAAGAAATTCGCTGGAAGGCTTCCCGTCTAATACGAAATAAACTTCGAAGCGCAAAAGGGTAAAAAAAGCTCTGCCACATTTCAAATAGTTATATTGCATAAAATATGAAAACATTTCTCGAATCGACGGAAATGAAATTCCTTAACGTAATAGCCACTGACTCTTTTATCGAAGCCTCTGTTTCAAAGCTACGAAAGAAAGCAATAATTTTCGACAACAGAAACTAGTTCCTTGTGAAAATACGTTTAGAAAAATCTTTCGCAAATTGCCAATAAAGAGCTCACGAGTCGGTTGAACAGCAGAGGTTAAAATAATTATTAGAGCGACAATCTTTAAATGAAAAAAAGGGTTTGTTTTATATATTTTTAATCAAACCGTTCTGGGAATGTTTTTTTTATTATATTACATCACGTTTAAGGTGTTAGCTGTCAAATCTTGGTGGGAAGGCATTATGTTTTAAAAATAAAATAAAATTTGTTATGTTCATTTTTATGTTGATCAGGACCTAATTATTAGTAAGTTGATCAAATTCTTGTGGAACTAAATACTTTGTTATTTTTACTTGGTTGTTCATTTTTTTAATAGATATATTATTTGGTCATTAAAAGGATTATTACCTTAATTTTATCGGTGATTTTTCAGTTCTTCTAAAAAATATAGCCTAAGGCTCTTATCACACAAGTAAAGGCATACCGGGAATGAATTAGAAGTCATGTCATGTGCTTTTTATCTCGTCTTAACAGTATATAAAGCTAAACTAAAATATTATGTTTCAGCATAGTTCTGACGATCGCGTTACGTCGAAATAGCTATCAACTAACTAATAAAATTGTGTAGAACTTTTATCCTATTAAATTTGTCTCTATTATTTTCGGTATTTGAATGAAATATTTTAATTTATATATAAACTTTTCCTTAACCAAGAATTTTAGAGTTTTTCTCTAATATTTGGTCACGGTATTGGGAGAAGTTGGTAAGTAACATATTGTAATCTGAAAATTAAATATCAAATGAATATTTTAGCTCACAAAATAATGTCTTTATCTTCGGTATTTCATGTTACATACATAAATACAATATCAAAATATAGATGTATTTATGAAAATACACTCAAATCAAGTTAGGGATTAATAGACAGGGGCAATTGCTTTCCTGGAAATCTGCATTAATATACTTATTGATAAAATAAATTGTTGCATTTTATTAATGCACCTACTGAGTTATTCCAGATAAAGAATTGAAATCTAGCAATCTCATTATGCACTCACCTAGTTTCCGTCATTTTTTTTACTTACCGACTTCTGATCGTAGGGTGACGATTTGTCCTACCTAAAATAATGTAAAAAAACAAACCAAATTTAATTAATGATATTTTTGTTGTAGTTACAAAATTCTTTCATTGAAGTGATTATTCAAACGGATATTTTACGTAAAAAATAACTACGAAATATAACTAACTAGTGGCCATTTATTGACCCCATTATTCTACCCTTGTCGTCTCTGAAACGAAATACTATTTGAAAAACAATTCTCGCTGTTTGTTAACATGATCCATTTCGTGTTCATAAATATGTTACAGAAAAACTCCATAAGAATAGAAATAAAGTCGCCGTAAAGAAAACGTTTTATTCGCTTTGGTGAGTGCATGCCACTTCCATAACTAAAAATTGCATTACATGTCATGCTAGATGACTCAAAAGGATTGATTGAGCTTTGACGCCAAAGGTTGTAACTGGATTTGTCGCTTCTCTAAAAGCTCCAACAAGTTTGAAAGCTCTCAAAGAACGGAAGGTAGTGATTAGACTGAAAGGACAGAAATAGATGGCATGGGAAAATGTTTTCGTAGAAATATTTACAAAGATTCTTTCATGTTATAAAAGGTCTGTGTGAAAGACATTGTCATATTTTTTTAATAACAAAAAAGAAACATTTTAAATAAAGCGTTTTTAAATTGTATGTCCACTTGTAATAAAGATCATATCGATGGCCCAGCTCCATGGGACGATAAGTCAAAAATTTGATGATTTGAGTTAATTTTGTCACTAACGACCCGGGTTTCGCTTTTCGGCATCTTCAGGCATTCGAGCGCGCGAATGAACTCGAACAGTTCGAATATGGCTGGGCTTGTTTTTTCAGACGATAGACTATTCTAAAATGTATCGTACTGCATTCATAACTCAAAACAGCCGATTGTCGACTTATCGCCACTATGCCAACGATATGTCACATTACAAAGTATGATAATGATACGATTGTACTTGTCTTTGCTTAAAATCTGTCATTTAAAGAGACAAAGAAAATAAAAACGCTTCACAAAAATAGAAAATGATCCTAGCGCTGCTCCACGAGAGCATATTCTCTCTTGAATATGAAAATTTAATGCGAGTGCAATGCGATACGAGGCAATTCGTGGAGTGATTTCGGCAATAACCTGGCTGCGATATGTAGAACCGCGATCCAAAATGGGACCGTAAACAACCGAATAATGGGAAAAGCTCCGACGAAAAAGTTCCCTTGGACGCGGCTTTATGACACCCGGGCGAGCTTACTATAAGCTTGCCAAACTGTTTTTCGATAAATAAAAAAATTAAATAGAAATACAAAAATATAAACATCAGGAAAACAGTATTTTTTTCTACAAAGTCTGCTCACGTTGGGTAGCATGTGTACTCTTGGAACTGTTCTTTAAGAACTGCTTGTTAATCATTCGATCAACATATACTTTTAGGAAACAGGCTTATTTTATATGTTCAAAAATATTTAGTAAGACAGCTCACAGTCAATGCGCCAAATATTTCAAAAATTGATATTGAGAATTTTGTAAGTCTCAATATCAATTTCACAAATTTTAATTTAAAAAATCTAAATTCAATTTTGACTTTCCTGGGACTTGAACCAAGAACCAAGAATCACCTGATCGCTAAGGCAAAGCTCTTACAACTGAACCATAGAGGCTGACAAGTTAATATAAATTGTGGAATCGTTTTCCTAACTTGAATTATTACAGAGATTTAATTTAAAGATGGAGCGGCCGTCGAGTCCAGTGAGAAAGTATTGTCATCCGTGTCTGCTGACGGTATTGCGCGTTCTATCCGTATATACGCTTTCTCCAATATTGCCATCTTGTCCGGGTTGCCATCTTTATTGCTTAGTCTCCCACAAAAATGAAAATATAACAAGGGTTATATTATTATGTAATTTTACGATAGAGTCAGTCTGAAGATGATTCTCGAAAAAGGTGAAACACGTGTTACAAACACACGGTAACGCAACCAGTGAAATAACGAAGTTACCACTTTTAATGTTATATTAAAAATTTAAATTTCCATAAATTAACCGCAAAATATATCGAAATTGTATTACATAAATTTTATGGAATGAATTACTACGCTATTTTTTTTGCCTTACTATTATTACATAATATATGGCGTATTGGAAATAAGCATTGATTCCAAATATAAAATTTATAGAACCACATATAAAAAGCATTTTAGAGTTTCAACATTTTTCCAGTCCAGGGATGTGAGACACGAAATTTCCCGACAAATCTCGAAAATCGAGAACATAGTTCAAAAGTTGAATGAAAATATTTTTTCAGTTATATTTTACATCAGATTAATATACCAGTTCACTTTTATACCACACCATCTAACCGCCAAAAATATCTGTATTTATAAATCAGCCATATATTCGAGACTGCAATGTAACGTAATCTTCAACTTAATATCTGCTTTGGGGGTGTCTCACGAGCTTCATTCATTATTTGTTTCGAGTAAATAATTGTCGGGTCCGTTGTCAAATGGTGAATGTCGTTGGCTTAGATTACGGTATTCACTGGCTCAAATCCCATTACAGACATTTTTATAAGTTAATTTTTCAATCAATTTATGGATTTCTGTTTGAAATCATGACTGTCTTTGATGTCTAAAAATTCTTTCCCACCCATTCAAATCTACTAAGAACACTAATTCTATCCTAGCCCATTCCTTCTACCCCGACTCTCTTCGAAAACCATTGTTTGAGCAAATGAATAAACAACAGTGCATGTAGAAAAAACATCTGTTGACATAAATTCCATAATCAGTCCATATTCTTTACATTGGGAGAAGACATTGTTAGTAAAATACTATATACTTAACAATATAATTAAAAAAACAGAATGCCTCGAGTCCCGGGAATCGAGACAATCAAAAAGCATGGATTTCCCGGGATTTTTTTCCTCATTTTGTATCGACTCAAAATCCCTATTGGACACATGAGCGGCTTGGGAAACTCTAAATGTTACGTGGCTGGTTTAATAGGCGTAGTCAAATGATCGTAAATATGATATACACTCCTCTTTGCTTGGCAAGTGTTCCCCTCCCGGTAGCCATTTTCGACAAAACACTGTCATACATTATTTCGATTGAACGCATTACACCCAAAGGCATACTTATTATTGATATCGTTTCAAGTATCCAATTTATCATGCAAAATCGTTATCGGTACAATCAGGTAAAAGGATATGTTTGCATATGTTGAACATTTTAAAGTAAAACATCGGAATAAATGATGCGATTAAAATCGAAAACCGATAAGTCCACATTTTGGCGAAAAAATATGTAGCATGTATTATAAACACAGATGGTTTAAATGGCGTAGCTACATAGCCTGCATTTTTAATGACAACTAGAGGAGGCTCGTTTCATACATTGCTATAGGTTCCCTAATATAATAAATATATCATCGAAATAGTGGCAGAAAGCGTTAAGTCAAAAAAATTGTTTTGAGATAATCGACGTTTAAGAAAATCATGAAATTTTAATCTGTTTATGTATATAACTTAACCATTATTAGATTTGAATTATTGAGATTTTGTACACTTCCATGTATATTGTCACTAACGACCCGGGTTTCACCTTTCGACATCTTCAGTCACATCTTCAGTCGTGCTCTCGAATGCCTCAAATTCAAATTCCATCAAGCACCCTCAGTCGATGTCTTAAATTAATCATTATTTATTAAACTAACCAATTCATGTGAGTCTCAAATCATTTAAGAAAATTCTTTTTTTTTAATTAAAGTTTTTGCCTCTGATAACTGTGAACGACGTTGAGTTAAAATTTTCTATGGATTCGACGGTAACTTTGTGGAAGTGTATTATTAATATAAAATTAAAATTGATAACTTAGTTATTCCACTAGGTTAGTTGGTTAGTCTGAGACGCTTCTTAAAGAGGCAAAACGCGTCACTTTAGTAATAAACCAAGTAGAATAACTAGATTATCAATTTTAATTTTGTCTGAAATTGACTTAATTCATAATGATTTCCCCAAATTACGTAAAAAATACATGGAATATGACTGAGCTTGTTTTTTTCTTAAAATCATAACTCAATACAGCCGATTTTAGACTTATCGCCTTCTGTCACTGTGCTGACGATGTATTAAACAATGTGTTATTGTATATTAAACATTATATTATATACTGAAACATGGGGTGATGTATAAAGATAGTTATCTGCCTAATTAATTCACACTGTAACCAGAAACTTTTCAAGATACTAATATTCCTGCTAAAAGCTTGAATATGTCAAAATATTCTTCACTTGGGTTTGACAAGTTTTAACAAGGCACGTGTTTGTGCTATTTTGAAATTTAAGGTTGATCGCACCATGAATGTTATTTTGAAAGCTTTGTTTGTATCAAAGGAATTAAATTCCAGCTTTGTTAAATTATGTAACATTTTATATAACATTGTAGTGATTGTCTAATAACTTATTAATGTACTTAAATAAATGATCAACTTGATTGGGTAATTAGTAATCAAACGTGCTTTTTTTCATTTACATTACTAGCCAATTGTTAGAAATGAGTCGATATATTATTTGAACATTTAATTCGAATAAATTCGTCATTTTTGAAATCAACAATAAAACAGCCTCTAGTGGCGTTTTTATAAATAACTAGCGAGTGCCCGGCATGCGTTGCAATGCCACTCTAAAAAACAATATATTTTTTGTGACTTAATTCTGTTTACTGAAGTGCTTTTGGATACAAAATATTTTTTGTTTTTTTCGTTTGGTGCGTACTCGAATAAATCAGAAGATTTTCCAAGATGTCACTGTTTGTACATATTGATTCTTATAATTTATAATTTTTTCAAAAATCTTGACGGGTGTGCACACAACAACTCACTATAGTTTCATCGAAATCAGATTAATGGTGTAGAAACGCATATAGGTAATAAGCGCGTGCTTTTACGCAAACCAAAACTAGAATTGTAATAAAATAAAATGTGAAATATTTTATCTTGTGTCAGTGCCATTATATATTTATAAAGAATTAGTTTAAAGGATATACACTTTGTGGATAGTGAATTGCAAAATAAATCAATATTCATTCACTTTATCGTACATTTTTGATATATATTTCGTTTTCTTCTAGAAAACGCTCGCTACAGTTTTAAGTTTTAATCTAAATCTCTATAAATTTTGTCATGCAATATTTCTGTCTTGGCCATATCTAAATTTTGAATCATTTTCCGATAAGTATGAAAAACCCATTCCAAATATAACGCTTCAGTGAAGCTAACAGTATTCGTCACAGATGCTTTGCAAAAATTATAACAAATTCATGTGTCTATTAGACTAACTTATACCTGAAATAAATATGATGTAATCATTATTATTTTCTGGTCGTTTGTACTCATATATCCGCCCATTATAGATTTTATATAGTGGAAGCTTCAAATAATACGCGTCGAATACAGCTTACAACTATTTTTGTCACAAAGACAAATATAAGTTACAGTGACCGACCGCATGCCCATAAAGCACAACAAAGGTTGTTTGAGAAATGCAGAAAAGTGGTTTTATCCCGCTTAACCTCTCGTTACCGGCGTTCTGAATATCGCACCGTAGAATCTATAGTTAACCACTTTTAATCATGAATAATATAAATATATCGCAGGAGATTATAAATACGTTCCATATATTGGGCAATTCATAATAATAAGATGCCGGGTCCCTGGAGCAGTGGTTTACTTCATTGGCTTCAACTTCCAGTACGGACAGTTTTATAAATTATTTTTTTGACCAATTTACGGACTTTTCTTCAGAGGTACGGGCGTTTATGATGTCTTAAATCCCCCTCCCATCTGAACCGAAAAACAAGATGTAGTGAGAGCAATTAACTAAGCAATAATCCTGTCCTAGCCCTCTTCTTCTATTCCTAATCTCTTCCAAAAAGAGAAGTTTAGCAACTGAGTAACAGCGGTTTTTGAAGAAAAACTTCTATTAAGATAACTCCATTAGGAGGCGATATGAGATACATTGAGAGCGGACATGGTTTAAAAAACAGCAAAAAATAAAAAATACAGTTCAGCTACATTATAAGTAAAGTATTCTATCAATTCTTGTTAAGAAATAAATGAATAATATTTACAATGTTTTATAAATGAAGATTGTGAAACTATATAAGCAGCTTTGTAATTTAACAACGAAATACTTTTGTTGATTTCCCTTTTCATTAAAACAAGATTTACATGTATTAAAAAGGTTAAGAAAATGGCAATGCGAAGGTGTCGAAAGGATTTCTTGAATACATTTAATGCCGACAAGTGTTCACCACCCGTTTTCTCAAAGGTGAACGTTTTCAAAGAGCGGGAATCAAATCATCTCTAAGATTTGCGCATTAAAACTGAACATACATCAATTCCGGAGACCTGAACTCTTAACAAAGTATAAAGATATATTCAGTTAAACAATAAATTACCATGTCTGCTCTCAATGCGGATTATGTGGACTCTTAATGGATTTTTCAACAGACTTTTTTTACGAGAACTGATTCTAGCTCAGTTGTAGTTTTGAAGAGAGTAGGGATATAAGTATAGGGCTAGAACAAGACTTGTGGTCAGGTAAAAACTATAGCTACGTTCGGTTTTTAGGATCGGATGGGTGGAAATGAATTATAGACATCACAAACATCCATGCCTGCGAACAAAAATCCATAAAACGGCCGATAGGGCCGATAGTCTTGAGCATTTTTTACTGTTCGTTGTTCGTTACATTCCCAAAGGATATGATGAACATTCTGAATCATATTCTTGGTGGCCAGGAACGGAAGAGAAAATTCATTCACCCTTCAAGATCATGGATGATCAAAAAAACTGATATTTGGACATGTGAAGTCTGGTTGACGTTGAGTTAAACCTATCCCTGAGCAATACAATAAAATGCCATTGAACATTTTAATATTAATAATTTAATTTTAGTTTACTGTGAAATGAATGGAATTTTTCTCAATTAGTTCTTGTGAGTAAGACTTTTTTCTAGCGAGCTGATGATGTAGTCTCTCAGATACATACACTAACAAGCTCGTTTACTTGGTCATAACTAACTATTTAATTCCAGTTAGTAGTTACAATTTTTATTAAGACAAAAATCAAGTTCACGAATTGAAATAACACGCAGTCTTATTTCTAATTATAGTTCTCGGGTCTGCGGAGCATGTGGCTCGTCGCCCAACGTCACTTCCGCACTGAGGATGAATTTAAAAGAAAAACCGTTGACACAAAGTTTATACTCAAAACGATGAACTTCGCATTCTTTCGTCTGCAAGGGACGGCTTTGGGTGCAAGGGAGGCTACGCCTCCACGTCCGTTACCCAGTACAATGCTTATACATAATTATGACAAACTTCTTAGGGAAGTCTGTCCGATATGCTACTGACTTTAAATTTCTGCGAGTTACCTCAGACCTAACATATTTGATTCTGACCATATAACAGAACGGGTGTGTGTCATTCTATATTTATTGAAATGTACCCTTATGGTGAAGAAGGTTCAGAAGAAATGTATGAGACTTTATCCATGACTTTCCCTTAGGCATGCTAACGTTTTGTTTAGAAGCTCGAAGAAAAATACACTTGCCCACGTGTTCCGCCAATATGACAATTCCGCCATTCGTAAGAAGCCAAGAACATGAATTGTTTATCTTTCAAAAGTGTATAACCAGCATGTCAATGGATATACCAATGAGAAGAGCTATAACAATGTTCAACGGCATTGCTTCGGGTGTTGACATATTCCGCGTGGATGTTAGTGAATTCACAGGAGCACTATTTTTAATGAATTAAAGTAAATCTAAAAAAAGTATTTTAATATAAAATTAAAAGTCAAGGATTTTCACCTCCAAATATTAGTCAATAATTTGTAATTAGTTGTGTTATGGTAATTGCTTATGTCTTACCCCCTTCCCACGTCCAGTAGAACGAAAGAAACCCACACTAGAAATAAATAACCATACGTCATAGTTAGTCTGACGATGCTTCTTAAAGAGGTGAAACGCGTCACGTTAGTGAAAAAGCCAGTGGAATAACTAAGTAACTAATTTTAATTTTATATTAAAAATGAATTTCTACGAAATTTCCGCCGAGTCCATAGAATTTTTTTATTAAAGTGAAAGCATTTATTTTAAATACATTACCACAAACATACAAACATTTCTTTAGAACATTTAAACAAACTTGTCACACAGAATGAAAAAATTTCCTCCATCCCCCTGGATACCTCGAGCGTACCCATAACGGCAACTGCATTCCCTCGTTGGATTTCTATGCTTATTCGCTGTCTAAAGTATTCACTTGAGTGGCACTCACCCGTCCTGTCCGTCATCCTTCGACCAATTTCCGCCACATTGTTAAAGTAGATTTCACCGGAATTTACTAGGTTGACTTACTTGCTAAATATTTTCATTTTTTATCTATGTTTTAAACATTTTAAATTAATAATTAAAATGATTGTCGATCGCTTTTTGTGAACCACATAATTCAAAGTATCGTTGTACTTGCTTTTACAGACGCAGATATTAATTACTTGCCTGGGAAAAATTCTCGAGCAAAAAGGGAAAAAAATCAAGAATTTTTGCCTTTAGCTGTATTTTTACTGTGCTATATAATATGGCATAATTAGAAAATGAACGAATTCATTTCCATTCTAGTATTTAATAAGCTGTATTTGCTACTTAATAATTTAAGCTTTGCATATTTTTATGGGTCCGTGGAGCAGTGGTCAATATCGTTGGCTTTGGTTACGCGCATTGCGCACAGTTTCATTAATTGATTTTTCAATCGATTTATAAATTTCTGTTCGAAGGCATGGATGTTTGTGATATCTAAAAATTTTCTCCCACCCATTCGATCTTAAAAACTTAACGTAGCGGAAGCATTTTGCTAACTACTAGTCATATTATAGTCCCCTCTTCTTTTACCATTAGCTCTTAAAAAAATAAAGGTTGAGCGACTTAATGACAATAAATTAGCCCCATTAGGAGTCAATTTTATTCTAACATAAGTGGTACACATGGTTGATTTTTTTAGCAATTACCATTTACATGATATTTTCAAATAATCCATAACCTTATTAAAGATAGACTCGAAGCCACTGGGTTACTCATAGGGCTTCCAATCCCGGGATCCCGGTCAATAAGTTAATCTCGTAATCACCGGGTTTTCGAAATAACTGTAAATATTAAAAAAAAATTAGATTTCCAATTAAATAATTCCTGATACACTACAACGTGTATTTTGATTTTTTAAGTACACTTTTTTTTAAAATACCTATTTACATAATTAATACATCCTTCTCATATTTCGTAAAATAATTTTGTCCACAATATATTTTGCTGTTTCTTTTTACATTAACTGATAAAATAATCAATGTCAACTATTATCCATTATCAAATAAAGAAAAACATTCCCGTGCCAAAAAAAAATATAATATCATATTTCAATTGTAATTGAAGCAATTATGTACACAAGTTTAATTTTGAATTTACAATTTGAAACATGAAATTACACGTAAAGACCCGGGATCTCGGGATCCCGGGTTTGAAAAGTAGTGAATAACGAAATCACGGCATCACAAAAAGGGTCCGGGATTATATGCCTTTCTTACTATCTGCCACCGTTAAGCAAACAACTTGGTCAATGCGCGACAACATTGCGAGAGGATGCTATTAAAAAAAATGTTTACAAACTGTGTCAAAAAATAGCAAAGAGGAATTACAATCAAATTTATGGTATTTGTTTAAACTATGCCCTCTCTCAATGTGGAGCATAAAGCCTCTTAATGGAGATATTTCAGTAGAAGTTTTTTTGTTAGAAAACTGCTTGTAACTCTGTTGCTCAAGTTGTCTTTTTTGAAGAGAGTAGAGATAGAAAAACTAGTCTAGGACAAGAGTAGTGTTGAGTTAATCTCTCTCGCTACGCCCGATTTTTAGGATCTGAGGTGGAAGGGAATTTTAGACATACATCCATGTCTACGAACAGAAATGGATTGATAAATCAATTTGTGAGACTATGTGTTCTAACTGGGGCGATGTAAATCACGAATCTGACGATATTGACATGAGAGTATTTATTAAATTTTTGCTATTATTTGCTGACGATACATTTATTACTTAATTATGTGATAAAGAATTTTGCTGTGAATTTGTTGTTTCTTCGTAATCAGTTGATTTATTTCAGTTAATTTCCATATTATTTTGAAATTATGCAACAAAATTTTATTGAAAAAATCCTGGTAATTAGTTAAATTGTAAGCGTAAACAGCATTGCTGACCTTTAAAAAAAGGTTAAACACCTTTGACATTTCAAGAAGTTTTCATTCACGCGCTTGTCATTCAGACTTTGTTCAGTTTTCAATTTGGCAAGACGAGTTTAATCAGTGAAAGAAACCACAAGAAAGAATTGTTTTTGGCATGTTTCTTAGATTAAATTTATAACCAACTAGTGAGTACCCGGCATTCGTTGCAATGTTACTCAAATAAAGAAAGTATTTTTGGACACACAATTTTTTTTTTCTGTCTGGTGCGCACAGGAATAAATCAGCAAGTTTTCCGAGATGTCGCTATTCGCACGAATTTGATTCTTTACTTCAGATTTTTTTTAGATTCTAAATATATCTGGAATGTGAGATTGATTTTTATATATAATAAGACCTACTGTAAGTTAAAAATTAAAAAGGTGAGAGTCGGGCTCGGGCCAGGCCGGGCCTGATTTTTTTACGTCTATATCATTTGAGCAAGTGCAAGCAATAATTTGACAAAGCTTTGATGAACGGTATGGCAGTGGCCAGTGGATAAGATACGAAAACACCCACATTGATTTTTATATATTAGATATAATATGGTTCGTGGAACACTATTGGTGAGAAATTCACAGCTAATGATTTCTCGCGTGGACTAGATATTGCGAATTCAATTTCCATCACGGAAAATTCATCGCACAGTAAACAATTTATCGCGGGGAAAACGTATGAATAAGCAAATTGAACGCGGGATTACGTATTCTATGCATGAATTTTTGTCAATTTTTGCATTTTCGTTTTGTATTTTAGGGCATTAAAAATGTTCAACTTTAGCATATATTTTTATTAAGAGTTTAATTTAAAAACATTCATATAAAAATACAATATCAAATTAAAATTTATTAAAACTCAGCATGGGGCATATTTCTACAGATTCTTATTTGATTTTCGGGCGACCAACGGTAACAATAATAATATTATATTTACTAAAATACCTTTTAGCATCCACACTATTGACGGGACACCAAATTGATTTTAGAGCTGCACAACCAAACTTTTAATACTTAATTTTTATATTTATATCCGACGTGGATTCACTTTTAATATTATCTGTTAATTATCTCACTCTGTCTTGAATAGTTACATTAGTACGTTATTTATTTTTAAAATCTCCATTTTATTTATTTAAGTTAATTGTTGTTTGACGACTTTAATTATTTACTCAATATATTACTTTTTTTATTTTAGTAATATTCCTTATTGTTACTGTTACATATATTATAAAAATGTAGACTAAGTGTAACATTGACGAGACATGGTCTTCTGTGAGATACAAACAAGTTCATCGAATTAAAAAAAAACGTTACATTAGTACAGCCCATGGCATTTTGAAGATAATGATTATTTTGATAACACAGAACAAGCTTTCGATAACACAGAACAAGATTTTGATAACACAGAACACGAATGGAAAACATTCCGGAACCTCGAAAACAAACAAACAAACAAACAAGCGTGCGCACATTGATTTTGCCAACGTAATAATACGGATATAGACATAAAGAGATTGACCATAGACAAAAGCCACAGATCATAGACAAAAAAATTATCTTAAAAATAATTAATTTGACTTTTTTTGTTATTTTAGCAATTATTCCGAATTTTAACATATATTTTGCATTTATGGCAAGATGCACAAAATACGTGTCTCTACTTATTAGCATATTATTTTGAACACACAATCATAAAATGTAAATATATTATATCATACATGTATCTTTATAAATTAAACAATGTGTCGTGAACCACTGATTTTCCGTAACTTGTTTTTATGATAATAAATTTAATAACAAAGAAAATAAAGAGCATGTTAGGACACGCTTTTTCGATTTAATTATAAATCTCTAGGTCAATATAATTCGTTTCCTATTCTATTGAAGATGAGGGAGGGGGGGTAGTAGGTTGCTTTGCCAATTGTCAATTTTCACTATGATTTTATCATTTGTAACATTTTAAAAGCAATAAACCAATAATTTAAATTTGAAGACCCGGATTTATTGGGTCAATAACTATTTCAATTTTTGGTCAGTAAGATATAATAAGTAATCAGTAACTAGTTCGATAAATAGTAAATGGCACGTAGTCAGGTAATAAAATAAGTGGTCAGTAATATATATACAAAATGGTCATTTATTAAAAAAACCCGTCAGATATTTATGTAAAATGTTAGATTTTATAATTAAACCTAACATAACCTAACCTAACCTTTATTTATTTGTCAATTAATTACTGACCATTTAAGGTATTAGTTACTGACGATATCGATGATTTTTTTTAAGAAACATTGTATGGTAAGTTGCATTCTAAATCTTTGAAATGCACTCCTGTGAATTCTCATTTTTTCGGATACGGGATTATACGCAAGAAGTGTCGATATAATGGTGGCTTACATCAAGTGCCCGAGTAAGAAATTTAAATCCTAAAACCAATTTAAAATGATGTTTCCCTTTCCAGAAGTGGTCCATTTATTTTATCTAATTTACATCATTTGGCCGAGATCTGCTCTGTGTTCTTTAAAATGAGATCCGATCATTAACTCATTTTAGTATTTTTTGAGGGTTACATCAATCAGCCAAAACACCATCAATATAATAAGTTGCCTAAAATAAATTGAATTGAGTCTATTTTTTGTATATATTATATTGTTGGAAAATTCTTATAAAGAATAAGGGTTCAAATTTATTGAAAATACTACAGACGCGCAGTAGCGAATGAGAGTTTATTTGCCAAATTCCTTGTATTTATTATCAAAAGTTTAAATGTAAGTCAGTGGAGAGAATCAAAAGGGGAAGGGGGTGGTCTGGGTCCCTCCCATTTTACTTATTTAAAACAATGAGGCGATTTTAATGAATTCATATTTACAAGAAATCTCGTGTCCCTAGGCAAGTAATAAATCGTATTTTACCTGGAAAGGACGTTTTTGCAAGAAACATTTGCAAAATGTAATATTTTAAAATGAAATTCGTGCTCGATAAATAATTCACGGAGAGAATTCGAAGCAGTGATGCATACTCACGGAGCGCGTGCCATGCATTGTTGCAAAAATATGCGACACAGAATCGTTCAGATAAGTTTAGTTTCTCTTTTCATTCTACTCACAATCCTACACTGATAACATTTTCTTTCTCAGAAACATCCTGAGATTATATTCCTGGTAATCTAATGCTTCTCAATTGAGTCTTTACTAGACAATCGTCGTTTGCAAACGAACGAATTCAAGTGACGTAATCTTCATCGTCGGCTCAGTGGTGCACTTCGTTGGCTACGATTACGAATGATTTGCATGGCATGAATGTTTGTGATGTTTAAAATTTCCTCCCCCTCATTCAATCCTAAAAACGGGACATAGCCAGAGCAATAAGCTAACCACTAGTCCTGTTCTAGCCTTAACCTTCTAACCCCACTTTCTTCGTAAAAGAGAGGTTGAGCAATTGAGGAACAGGCAGTTTCCGTAGAAAACGTCTGTTGAGATACCTTCATTAGGAGGCCATATGCTCCACACTGGAAACGGACATGGTAAAAAAATCTTCGTAGTCGACAAGAGTCACTCGTTATCCTCTATGGAAACATTAAAATCGTCGCAAATGATTTTCCTAATATAATAATACGTTTTCCACAGTCTGCTTGGTATTATTATAGTAGCTCATATAATAATACCAAGCAGACTGTGGAAAACGTAAATAGCGGAGAATTAAGACATTTTTTCACACTCTAATGATTTTTCAATCAACCAGTTGGAGACCTGTGAAGTATATGGCTTCGCCTCCATGATTCCTTGTCGCTACAAAATAAGCGGCAATCAATCGAATTTTCATTTTTATATGTATTGTAATCTAATATATAAAAATCAATGTGGGTTTGTTCGTATCTTATGCACTGCCATACCGTTCATTTGATTCCGGTAAAACTTTGTCAAGTTATTGCTTGCACTTGCGCAAATGATATAGGCATGGTACAATTAGGCAAGGCCCGGCCCGAGTTCGACTCTTAACGTTTTAATTTATAGTAGGTCTTATTCTATATAAAAATCAATCTCACAATCCAGATATATTTAAAATCTAAAAAACAAAATCAAATTCGTACGGATAGCGAATCTCGAAAAACCTTCTGATTTATTCGTGTACGCGCCAGAGAGAAAAGCAAAATATTTTGTGTGTCCAAAAGCACTTCAATAAACAGAATTAAAACACAAACACTCTCTTTCTTTGAGTGGCATTGCAACGCATATCGGGTACTCACTAGTATATGATAAATATCACACTAAAAAGTGTAACGTAAGGGTTGTAATTTTCTAATAAAAAAAAAAAAATTTTAGCACATCGACCGTCTAGTCAGCCAACTCAAAAGAAAAAATTAGATTTTAATACATGCAGTTATATGTAAAATGTTGTGCTCTGATCTGATTCAGTACTCAAATAAATCAAAAATATCACACCAAAAATATTAGCAAGATAAACTTCTGAACTAAATTAAACAAAATGTTAATATTGATGGGTCAGTAAAAAGATATTTCTAAATATCATTCTACTGACTATACTTGAAAAGTAATTGATTGTTACACTCATGTTTATAATAAACTAGTGAGTACCCGGCATGCGTTGCAATGCCACTCGAAGAAAGAAAGGGTTTGTGTTTTAATTCTGTTTATTGAACTGCTTTTGGATTAGAGGTCTGCACAGGCCGAAATTTCATAGACTTACCCGGTTCGAGCCCATCATCTTCAGGTCTGGCCCGACCCGAACCCGAGTTTCAATATCACACTTGTTATAACACAATATTTTTATTTTTCGTCTGGTGCGTACACGAATAATTCAGAAGGTTTTTCCTAGATGTCGCTGTATGTACGTATTTGATTCTTTTTTCAATTTTAGATTTTCAACTTTTTTTCTTCAGAACCCTTGACGGGTGTGTGCACAACAACTCACCGAAGTTTCTTCGAAATCGTATTAATGGTAAAGGAACGCGTAAAGGACAAAACATTTATTTTTTATAATATTTCCCGGCATGATCACAATAAGTCCTGAAAGCTTCGTCGCGATCGATTGAGTAGTTTAGGATCCTATAAGATCTGGACATACCAACAAACCAACAAACAGACATTCATTTTTTATATATAGATAGCCCAGACTGGTCTGTAGGTGTAAATGTAGAAATTTTATTATTATCACATACATATCTAAGTATGAAATTTTATCATGACCTAAGCGTTCACGGTGTCTATAAACAATACACACAGTTCCAACGTGACGCAAATTTGAGGCAAGCAAACAACAATCAGTCCGTCAGTATGAAAACTAATATACAGCTACTTTAGACATTCAATATTTGAATTGCAGTATCGTCATTTATGACGGGCGTTCTCACTAGTCAATATTATTTGCTTTATAGTGACCCATTGGAATATTGCTTTTCCCACTATAATATCAGTATGAGTTATTTGGAGATGTATGAGTATTAAACTGGACGTCGATGTGAACTTTTTACTGTAGACGAAGATCTTTTCGTCGTAAATACAATATTTTTTCACTCAAATATATACCGAGAAAGAAGTATACAAAAGTTTTACTATATAAAATGATAATATGCTATATATAATGTTTTCATGTTTATATAAAGAGGGCGTCTTGAAAAAAGCTTCAGTACTTCTGCTCTAAGAGAATCTTGAAAGCTCTCTCTCAATTTCATAACATTATACATTATAACGCGTATGAAAAACTCTCCAAAGAGCTCAAGAATTCAGAGATCTAGGTATTTTCTACCTGTGCTATTATTCGGTTTTTATTCACGTATCTACAATACTTTGAATAATTGTACATGTCTACAATGCAGCTTTGAGAATATTTTATCTTCAGGCATAAGTATTTTGAAAATGTGAAAATATAGTATTTAATTCTACAAAAATTATATGAATTGATTAACAACTATTTTAGTGCCATACCGTCGTCAGATCTATATTCAAGCTAATTTCAGTTGACCAGCTGCTCTGCTTTCTCCACTTAAGATGGCTGTTTATTGTTAATAGTAATTACATTCTTAATATTTGATTGTTTTTAAATGGTTCACTAATTTTTTCTTATAATTTTTCTGATCCACTATTGCTTACTGCATTAGAAATGTCATTAAAATTTTTTTGTTCAGTTAATGGACTTTTAATGTAGCTACATTTGTGATTTCAGATTAGTATTTATTGATTTGTAAGAGGTCCATAACATTTTAATTGTAAACTCTTTTATTTGATTTATGAGTAATTTTTTTGCTAATCAGTATTTTCTTGTCTTAGTTCATGTACCATCAGTTTTATATACCTACATTTTTACACTCAATTTTATATAAATAAGCCTGCTACGTTTGTATTTTTATCAGTTGATAATGCTCGTGATGAGCGAAACCGGTCCTGATCATTATAAATATGTGGAAGTAGTACAAATGGATTGTGGTTTATTTTTTAAAATATAATGTCTTTCCACCAAGAATTGACAGTTAACACCTTAAAAGTGATTAACGCATATTTTAGATAAACCAGGACTGTAAAAGTTTAAGCCTGCCCAAAATATTGTTTTTTAATTATCTCAGAACTGCGATTTTGAGTTGTTAAACTTTGGAACTGAAGTATCGATATAGTGGCTTAGAAGAGTCGTCCCAATGAATCTTCTTTTAAGCCACGTGTATTTTTTAAAACTATGTCCACTCTCAATGTGGAACATATTATGGCCTCCCAATGGAGGTATCTTAACAGAAGATTGTTAGTCAGTCGTTAAGCCTCTCATTTTCCAGGAGAGTAGGGATAGACCAGGACTAGTGGTGGGCTAATTGCTCTCTATAGTCTTTACTTTTAGGATCAGATGGGTGGGAGAAGATTTAGACATCACAAACATCTATGCTATTGAACAGAAATCCATAAATCGATTGAAAAATTAATCAACGACTTTGGCCACCGAACCACTGACCAGTACATTTTTACCATATAATGAAGTTCTAGTAAGAAAATGCCAATTCAATCAAAATAAATATTTTTTCTTGGTAAATGCTTTTGAATATAACTTGGTGTTTGAATTTCGATGCTATTTATATTGCTGGTTGTTTCTTCTTGTAAGGGTGGTTTTTTTATTTATATTTTTTGTTGGTAAAATAATATCTGGTGTTGGGCAAATAACTGTTTCATCAATCCCAGATAATTATTGTCTTACAAACAATCGTAATCAGAAGTCAAGTGATTTTTGGAAAAGAATTATAGAATAAAAATCAATTATGAAAAAATCTCGCTATAAACGGATACAAAATTAGTAAATTTAGGTTCTCTCCTCAATTCAGGGCTTTAATTAATGCCCACGTACCTATCGGCCTTAAATTAAAATATTCTGTGTCAATTTAGAAAACAAAAATATTGACTACCAATTAATTATAATAGGTTCGTTCCTATTAAAAAAAATCACAGTGAACTTCTTAGCAAATTATTGTCTCTTCTTTCCATGGCGTTCTTTTTTCTTTTTTTATTATTATATTGTACAGGCGGCCCTCGACTTTCACACGTAATGGGTTCCGGAAAATATATGCGAATGTTAAATGTTCGTAAGTAGAGCAATGTAAAAAAAGCATCAACCAGTGTTTCTACTACTTCCACACGTTCATAATGATCAGGCAGGCTTATCTCAGCACGAGCAATATCAGCTGATAAAAATACAATCATAACAAGGTTATTTATATAAAATTGAATGTTTACAATCAAAAGGTATATACAACAGTTACTGCATGAACCAAGACAAGAATCTACAGGTAATCAAACAAATTATATATAAACGAAATTAAATTGTCTAAAATTAAAAGTGTAAGGACTTCTTAAAAATCAATAATACTAATCTGAAATAAAAAATAAAGTTACATTAAAATCCATTAACTGAACAAAATTTTATTGTGTTTAAACTAATGTTTAAATATTTATTAAGCAAAATAGCAGATTGGTAATTTTTTAAAAGATATTAGTGAACCATTTAAAAACAATAAAATATTAAATACGTAATTAGCATTATCAAGACCATCAGAAAAAATCTGAAAAACAAATTTAAAGATACCAGAATCAGTTCTTACAAGTTAAATTATAAAAATAAATAAATTGATATAATACAAAAGTATGTATAGATTAATGAATCAGATAGAGAAGTTAGTGGAGAAGACAATTTTCTCATTCCATTAATTCGGCATATATATTATATATAGTAGTAAAAACAAATTGTGTTTTATTTTTTTAAATATAATACCTTCCTACCAAGAATTGAAAGTGAACACTCTAAAAAGGAATCTGTGAGTTTTAATTGAATTACTATATAATCAATTAATAGAACGCAAGTGACTAAATTTAATGATTTTGTAATGACAGAGGTTAGTTTGCACATAAACGCAATTCTAAATTCATTTTTCACGGTTTTTTAGGGGTATTGAATTAAATCTGTTAAGTTAAGGTAAGTTATACACAAGAATATGAAGAATATCTGAGCATTTATTTATCATCGCCTTGGGTAAACAAGGTTTTATCTGCAAAAGCTAAAACTGTTCAGGAGAAACAATTTTATATATCAGAAAATTTAACTTTTTGAATGAAATACGCTTATGTAATCAAAGAGACGACCACACTTGAGACTGTGATGTCCCACACGCGGTATATCTAATTATATATTCAGATTGAAACTTGATGCACTATAACATTTGTATGTTTTCAGAAAGAACATTTTTCTTATTTGAAATTTGATGGATTGACGGATAATTTTATGGTTTTTTAAATGCAGATAGAAGCGTATTTTTAATGCGAATAAAACTGCATTTAAAAGTGATTTTGTAAAAAAACGGTAGATGGAACCTTGATTACCTGAGGCGACGTGATTTTTTGTGGATAGTGGCGTTTTTACTTATGCACATCTTGTATAATCTATTCTGATCATAAACTTGATAACTGTAATGTCATGTTTTACAGTTAGAGTTCTCGTTGCGTATGACGTAATTTGAATTAAAATTTAATACTGGAATCGATTAGATATTCATTTGTTTTAAATTGAAAAAAAGGAACAATCGCCGACTTAAGCACATCGTTAAACCTTTGACTTTTTTTCAGCGAGCACCGGCTGATACAAGATTGATTTAAAAGCCGATTTTTTCGCCGGCGGATCGTAAAAATGAAAATTCTTTCCGCGTCATAAACCACCGCGGCTTTGTGACAGAATATTGCAGGATTTTCTCGATTCGCTCTCTCCCCCTCCCCATTCCCATTTTGTTTACACGTTACGTTTCACACCATAGTGGCAACATTGACAAATAACACGCCAAGATGGCGGCGATTGCTGACATGTCGCGCCATCTAGCAGGGATCACTAGAGATGTGAAATGATAATCGACTTTTCTTTGTCGATTTAAAATATCGATATTGATTCACTTTACCAGCCTAGAGATTTATCCTTATTTATATTGAACGTCCATTCTTCGTGGCAAACGCAATACATATAATATCGGCTTAACTAACAAACTGCTTATCTGCATTTCAGCAAAATGTTCAGGAGCGTTTAAAACTCAATAAATTTAGTTTTAAGCAATATTATTCTATGATTTTTACATATTATGTTTCATTCTAATGCATCTTTCTCTTTTTCTTAAGAGGGTAAAGAAGGGAAGGGTAAAATCCTTTCTCTTCTTTACAATCCTGAATTTTTCAACGCTATTTACATGCAACTAATTTTTATCTAGATGGTCAAAAACATAACCAAACAACTTTTATTCTTAAAACCTGTTCTTTGTGTCGGTAATATGTGTCATCAGTTGCAAAGTATTTGATCCGCATACAGATTCATTTTGTTGCATTTACAATAAAGCTTAGTATATTTTTTAACTGACCTAAAAACTTAGCAGCGGAAAAATCGATGTCAGATAAGAATTGGCTGGTACAGAATTTAACTCAAAGCTTTGATCATTATAATCAAACAGCTACATCCTTCCCCTTCTTCTTAGAGCCTATTCGAACCTATGAGAAGCGTATGGCCACCATGCGGTGCCTACATGATTCCCTGCCACCCACCAATTGCTTTGCTTCCTCCCATGGCATGCCATCTAATCCCTCAGCTTCACCGAGTACTTTCCGTGAATAGTACCTAATGGTCGTCCCTGACGCTGGAGTCTCACCATTCAAGCAGGATAGAGGCATCCGCAGTGACCCAGCGAGCACTAACTTCTCTCCATGATCTCTGAAGTGACAGTGCGCTGTTTGGTACGTTCCCTTAATTCCGAGTTCCACACGAAGTGAAACCACTTCACGCCCAGTATCCGACGCAAGCAGCTATTCTCGTACATTCAAAATCTCTATTTGAGGAGTTATTTGATGGACGGGAAATGGTGTATAAATTTCAACTTCCATAAAATTTCAGAGAGTTTTTTATCAGACCCCTGCATAATTTATTTTGATGGTGACAGCTTACTTGTCATCATTATCATCCACAGCTGGACAAAATACTCTATAGGTTGTTCTTTAGGTAAAATTCTTTGTTTTATTTAGGCATTTTTCTCCATAGTCGAATAATATAATTATTTCAAATAAGTTTGAATTTGCTTATACTGAAATTTCGAGGTATAGATTAGGGCATCTGACCCGGACACTTTTTTATAATCCCGGGATTTGCCATTAAGCGTAGTTTCATTGATGGAATGAATGTATGTTTTTGTATTTCTTTCGGGAACAGGAATGGTTTTATTTATTTATTGAGAAGAGTGTGTTTAGATATTACCGTTGTAATTGATTTATTATTATAAAATAATCAAAAAACAAAACAATAAATCTTTGTAGAAATTATCTGTTCCTGACTAGGCTCTTACGAAAGATTCGCAGATTTCTGGTTAGAATTTTAATTCAGTTTCGGTCATAATTTTTAATACATTGACCAGAATTAATATTAAAGAGCAATAATGTATCGGTCAGAACTACAAAGGGCAGAATAAATTATTTATTATCAGTATTTCTAACCACGGCGTCGGCGTCCGTGGTGCAGTTGGTAGTGTCGTTGGCTACGGTTACGGATGTCTCGGGTTCAATTCGCATTTCATAAATTGATCTTTCAATCGATTTATGGTTTGGTCGAGTGTTTGTGATGTCTAAAAAACTCCCTCCCACCCATCCGATTCTCACGGGGCGTAGCGAGACCGATTAACTAACCACTAGTCCTGTCCTAGCCCTATTATTCTATCCCTACTCTCTTCGAAAAATAGAGGTTGAGCAACTGAGTAACAAGCAGCTCTCATAGAAAGATTCTGTTAAGATACCTCCATTAGAAGAACATATGCTCCACGTTGGGAGCGGACATGGAAAAACAATTCTAACACAACCTAACCTTTTATTCAGACCGTTCATATTTTTATTCTGACCTACAGTTGATTCGAATTTTAAATTCTGACCATTTAATTTGTTGTCGTTTCGATATATAAAAAATGTTTAACTTGGGTTTTGCATTAAATAATGACGAATTTATTCAAGTTTTTAACATTATTTCTGTAGATATACCAGAGATTAATTCACACTGCATACTCCGATGAAAAAACCTAAATACGGATTTGCTTAATTAATTATGATACCAGATAACACACTTACCAATTTTATGTTAAAGAACAAATTATTTCATACGAATAAAAAATGTTATACGTGATCTTGGTACACCACTAACTCCAAGCAAACATTAATAAAAGATCGTTTGCAATTCATTTGCCACATTCTAAACGGCCAGTATTAATTAACTTTAGTATATTTGACGTAGCTTATTTAATATATAAGGGTTTAAGGAACAAATTTCATTCCATGTGGGGTTTATCACACCCCATATAAAAGAAAGATTGCGCCCACTACTAACAAGGCTCGAGGCACTTTGAAAGATTTATGTCTTGGCAGGCCGCTGGTCCATTTTCACGAGCTTTTTATTGCGATTGGAAGAGCCTATTTAATTCCTGTTAATAAAATTGAAAGTTGGACTGAATGGTAAGCCTGCATTTTCATTTTGACGGTAAATAAAAAAATACACAACGCTACAATATGTCTGTCGAAACAAAACTATTATTTATACTGACATTGTGGAAATAAAAGTCACTTTTTATATTCCTGTATAATACAGATATTTAATAATATAAACGGTACATTTAAATTGTAATTGAAAGGAATCCGAATGTTTAAATGAGTCGCCGAGTCGCTAAATACGATTTTGGCAATATTTCAATTAAACAAGTTTTTAATGTACGCATTTCCTCTGTCGATAGGTCTATCAATTTGTTTAGTTGTAAGTTTAAAATTTTTTTCTATTTCGTCCTCTGTTAACTTAAAAATGTCGTTTTTTTTACACGATATCGTTTTACATAGTCAACGCGCTTTATAAAACGACGGTGTAAAAAATATTTTACTTTTCCTTGTAAACCGGAAGGCACGAGATAGCTTAAATTATACTTAAAGCTTTCATACTGCCCATAAAAGTTTTTCATGATTTAATAAAAAATCCAAAACAACTTGAGGAGCGCGTTAAGCGACTCTGCGGCTCAAATCATATTTCAATTTTTTAAAAATTCGGAAATACAGTAAGCACTTTTTACTGATAACCAGTTTAAAGCAGACGGTTCTCTCGTTGAAATGAAAAATCGAATTAAAGAATTTTAGGTGTCTAATAGTTTTCGTATACCAATAAGGCTGTCTGTGGTGAAGTGATTAACCTCGTTGGCTTCGGTTACGGATCTCACGAGGTCAAATCTGGGTACGGATAGTTTCATAAATTGATTTTCCAAGTTTGTGAAGTCTGTAATTCTTTTCCACATATCCAATCTTAGAAACGGTGTATAGAGAGAGCGATTATCCTATTTCTTGTCCGGTTCTTGTCCCATACTCCATCCCTACTGTCTTCGAAAAGGAAACGTTAAGCGACTGAGTAAAAAACAGTCATCGTAGAAAAAAGCTTCTGTTGAGATACCTCCATTAAGAGACCATATGCTCCATATAGAGAGAAGACATGGTAACAAATAAAAAAAAATAAAGCTTCAACTTTTTGAATGTTAATAAGACATCATGAATTGTTTTGAGAAAATCGACTTTGAAGATTTGATATGCATGACAAATATGGACGAAATGGACATATAGATACAATATCTCCTCAAAAAAGGAATACGCCGAATAACTTTGCACTTTTTACTACACATGTTCGCTTTTTGTATACCAGTGGTTGATACAAAAACCTAACCATGAACCTCCAAGTAAAATAACTTCAATACAAAAAATGTAATTTTAATTTTGATGTTTGTTAAATATTAAATGTAAATTAAAAAAAAATCATATTTAAAGTATGATGAGTTTCATAACTACACTAAATCCAATTCTACTAAATAGAAAGACGGGAAAGCAATCAATAGCTTCTGCACATTGACCCATAATGAACGATATAAAATTGGTAGGTATCTGTTTTTGTAACCAGAATTTGTGGTATCTTTGTTAAAACTTTAGTTTCCGCTCCTCATTTGTGTATATATCGATAAATTGTTCCTGTATGTATTAGTATGGATTCATCTGAGTTTGTGCCTTTATTTATTGCTATTTATTTCAACTTTCATAATAATGAAAATGTGTCACAATTTTTTTTATTATATTTAACTTTCGGGGACCCCCTGCCGTTGTCCACGCACCCCCAGATTATTTTTAACTTGCCACCTTTTATCAGTGTAGATCCTGTAATCGTAAATCCCAGAATAGGAGTGCAGTTAACGGCGTTAACTATACCCTATTTGGATCGTACAATAGTTTTACAACAGACATATATGATGTAGGCGAACGTTTTGTATATGTTAACTCAATTTCGATAACAACAGAACATACAATATCTGTGCACCAAGACATTGATTAACTAAATGCCGCAAATAAAAATGTAGTTCTGTAGTATTTTTTTATGTCAACATTTTTATCATACCGGTTGTCCTCGACTTACACCCGAAATACGTTCCTGAACTTGTGTAGTAAGTCGAATTCAATACAAAATATTGTTTGGTTCACGTCAGTTTTAGCGGAGACACTTGCATTTGTGGAAATAAGTCAACTGCAACCCAACATGTTAACATGGTACATTTTAACACATGAAAGAGCGCTTTTCAAATCTTATATTGTAGCTGCCAAACGACAATCACACTATTATCGCAAATTGGCACACCGACATTGTAATATTACTTTAATTTATAGTTTTCAAAAATGCTTCGCACATTTGTTTTTGTGGTCACGAGCCTTTGAGGAATTCGTTTTTTCATCAAATCTTCAATTCAAATCACTAATAGTTTTTTTTTCATTTTATAGAGGGGCACAAGTCTTACTATAGTAGATATTGTAGATGTTAATCCTTTAATTGGTTCACTAATTCTTACTTTATTTTTTAAAATTGTAGTTTCATTCAATGTGAATTCATTTACGTTGAAGTGCTTCACTTTTTTTATCACGTGCATTTTGTTAAATTATTTATTTAGATATGGTTTACCAGACATTATGTGTAGGATTTATTAATTATTAACTTAAAAAATCAAACGAACACTACATGTATTATGGATATTTATATAAATAAATATCCAAATTTTAAAATGCTGTTACTGATCTTTCAAACCGTATATATCAACCGTTGGCAATGGTGCTACGCGATGCAATAAAAAAAATGTTTTTTTTTAATATTTTTGGTCGTAAGTGTGACCCGTTGTAAGTCGAGGACTACTTGTACATGGAAATCAGGGAAACCGATAATTTACGCGAAATATGCGAGTAGAATAACGTAAAGCATATTTACCATTCATATCACTTGAGCTGTATTTTTCCGGATGAGGCTGAAATTATTTAAATGAAATGTGAATGAAGACATAATACGCCACGTACAGTGTGGTTACCAAATACACTTGCCTGAGTTACTGAATTATGATAATAATTTATTCTTCTTGAGTAATGAACGGTTAAGTGAGTAATTTACGTTCGACGTCAAAACAAGTCACGAAAAATTAATGAGACGTTTTTGTGTTCTTACATAACAGCTCTTCGCCGTATGTTTCAGTCGTTTTAAAGAAAATATTTTGATATGTAAACTTGTTAAGGAGCATATTCGAAGGCTTTTTTCAATGTATGTAACCTTCAAAATTGAAATTGTTCAGGTGAGAGTAAAAACGTTTCATTTTTTAATTAAACTTAACCTAACCTAACCTGTATTTATTCGGCAATTAATTACTGACCAAACATAATTATTAAATGAACATTTACTGAATTAGTTACTGACCATAATTCGACGGTGTTTTGGCCGATTGATGTGACCGTCAAAATTGTAAAATTGTTCAGGAGAGAGTAAAAAATGTTTTTATCAAAAACATTATATGGTGAGTTGCATTACGAATCTTTGAAATGCACTCCTGTAAATTATCATGTTTGCAGATACGGGATTATACGTAGAGAGTGTCGATATAATAGTGGCTTACATCAAGTGGTCGGGTCAGAATTTTTAAACCTAAAACCAATGTAAAATGATGTTTCCCTTCCAAAAATGTGGACAATTTATTTTTTTAATTTACATCATTTGGCCGAAACCTGCTCTGTCGCCTTCAAAATGAGATCCAATCATTAACTTATTTTCGTATTTTTTGACGATTTGTCCAAAACATCGTCGATATAATATAATGATCAGAGATATGTCCCATTTAAAACCAAATGCCATTTGTTCAATGCTTGCATTCTACGTGTGCTGCTATACTGCATCTGATGTATAGCTGAATTTCGAGAATATATGCTTGCGTTGGATACTGAAGGTGAGGTGGTTTGACTTCGTGACGAGCTCGGAGATTAGGGAACTTACCAGGCAGCTCCCTGTTACATCAGCGGTCATGGAGAGACGTTTAAATTCGCTGGACCACGTGCTGCGAATGCCTCCGGAGAACCTTAATCGTGCTTGTCTCTTCCTCCGACCGGTGGGACTCCGGCGTACTGGAAGATCATCGGGTACTATCCAAAGAATGTACTCTGCGAAGCTGAGGGACTCTGGCATGTCATGGGAGGTAGAATATACGTCGTATTAATTTGCACTGTTTAGTACACTGATACGCTTTCTGTATAATACACAGAGCGTGTCAGTGTATTAGTATGTATGGATCCCGTGTATGTATGCGTATGGATTATACAGCCGTGTACGGAATCTATGATCCTAAATCTCAGATCCGGAGTGCAAAGTTATAAGACGTGTACTCTAGCAAAACGATTGGCGGGTGACAGGGAATCATTGAGGCACCCGTGGTGGCCACACGCTCCCCATAAGGAGCGAACATGGCCGAAGAAGAAGACGATTTCAACAAAAAATACATAATAACAAAGTATTTCCGATAACGGAGTATGGAGTTATATAAACCACAGCCGGAGTGATGCCAATTAATTTAAATGCGTAGAGAGAAAGTTCGCTTACAACCTGAGTATTATACAATAGTTACCTCGTTATTAATTCAGCAAACATTTGGGTATTAAAAAGTCACGTTATTTGACATCCCTAATAATAAAAACATAACAATTTTATCAGAATTCATTTTGCTGTCTTTTATCGGGGAACATTTTATTCTGGCCGCCGAACAGTAATAAAGAAAACATTGAATTTAAACAAACCTAATTATAACAAATCAAATTAAAAAGTCCATCAACTTGGCGGAATAAAAATATTCACTGAATTTTTATTCTTTAAATTTAATTTAATTGACCGGCTCAGTTGTGTTTATTTCTCCCAAACAGATCTTTTTCTTTTATGTTTTGTATTTCAAAGCAAATAATATTTACATTTTTTTTGTTCCGCTTTTACCAATATCGCATTTCTCATTCTGATGCGAGAGATTCGAAAAGTTTAAATACATTCAGTAGAATTAACTTTTGACTACTATTTATTCATATTATTTGGCATAAAAATCAACAAAAGTTAAAATATAATTGTCCTATAATTTGCGAAGTGTTTTCTTAATAAATAATATACAACTGGCATTTTGGTGAAGGTTATTTCTTATTAGACATTTACTTGATAAAACTCCATTATAATAAGATAAAATAGCTAAAGATTTAGTTTTTATTAGTTATTAGTTAGTTGATGGCTATTTTGGCTTAACGACTTCGTCAGAAGTGTCAGAACTATGCTGAATTAATCTCAAGAAGTCAATTAATTAATTAATTTAAGACATCGACTGAAGGTGCTTGATGAAATTCCAATATCAAATGGATTTCGCCTTTCAGCATCTTCAGGCATTCGAGCGCACGAGTCAGTTCGAATCCATTCGTGCGCTCGAATGCCTGAAGATGCCGAAAGGCGAAAACCGGTTCGTTAGTGACAAAATACATGGAAGTGTACAAGATCACAATAATTCAAATTTATTAATTAATTTATGAAAGCGTCTGTGATGGCATTTGAACTCGTGGACATCGTAGATGAAAAGCACGACGTTCACCACTCGACTACACGCTCGAAAAATAATTGAATTTATTGTTGTAACTTCATCAATACATTGTATCAAACATGTATGTATCTGTCTGTCTGTCTGTCATAAGAACTCCTCTCAAAATCTTTCCAAACGGTGAACAGCAGCGAAGTGCACATGTCGTTCTCGCTGCCATTTCTAAGTAAAATTTGCTATTTTCAACATTATTATCATTTGATAAACTATATTTCATGGGTTTTACATCCACAGTGATATTTTCAACTTTTAACATATTAATTGATGGACTATATATTGTTAGCGCCCTCTACTATTTATACATCACGCCATCGTCAGATCAAGTACGACGTTGACTACTCGGCTACTGACATGGTTATATAAAGATCAATAATACATTACCGGCAATGAAAGATTCACAACTACGAATAATTACGTCAAAGGGTTTAAATAAAATTATATAACCTCAAAAAAAATTTGCTTTGATGTATGGTTACTTGTTTATTGACGTCGATTTATTATTCTATTATGTTTTGAATTTTTTCCTCATTACGCTGCCATATTCATCTCGGCTTAGTTGTTTTTTTACTCTATTCGCCCTTCTCCCCGCCGTTACGTGAGTTCAGCCCTGTTCGGTGGGGCGGCGGGTGGCAGAAGTCGCAAAAACAACGTTTCGTTGCACGTGTCACTTCACTAACAGGGGCGTAGCTAGGAATTAATGTGGCGCCCGTAAAATTTGAGCGCTCGGAAAATAGTTTCAGTGAGCCCCTTTTGAGCAAGTGTTGCGGCGCAGTATAATATACGTATAAAATTAAGTATTTTATTACCGAGTGTATTCGTTATATCGATCGATAGTCAACCCAACACTGGCATAATATAATTATTGTCAACAATATACTGAATAATACACTAATATACTGTCGGCGTCCGTCGCGCAGTTGGTAACGTCGCTGGCTACGGTTGCGGATGTCTCGGGTTCAATCCCCGGTGCGGACGGTTTTCATAGATTGATCTTTCAATCGATTTATGGATTTCTGTTCGTAGTCTGAGTCCTCCCTCCCACCCATCCCACCTTCACGGGGCATAGCGAGAGCGGTTAGCTAACCACTAGTCCTGTCATAACCTTATCCTACTCTCTTCGAAAAAAGAGAGGTTGAGCAACTGAGTAACAAGTAGTTCTCTGTTAAGATTCGTCAATAAAGAGACCATATGCTACACATTGGGAGCGGACATGGGAAAAAAATATATGAGACAATTTTAATAAAATTTGATGTACCATCATTTTATATGAATAGTCTTGATAAATTATTTTCATATCAAATGAAATTTTCCACCAATTGAGAAAAAGTGGTCTGATCACCATAAAAAAATTTTTTGCTGTAGCACATTTTTTTTCATATTTTACTTTTATAAATTAAGGAGTAAAAATATTCCACATAGGGAGCGGGCGTTGTAAAAAGGCAACTGTAATATTAAATGCCTGATAAAGTGATTGCATTATACATTTCTCTTCTTCTTTAGTGGTATTTCTCACTGGTGAGGTTCATTACCTCCACCTACCGCAACAACTCCGTTTCCTTTGACTTCTGAATTCTGCTGTTCTGAGAGCCATCGGTAAGGAGAGGTCTGTGGCATCTTTCACTCAGACGCTCCAGTGGTTTGGGGCTCTTCCGTGTTCCTTTCTGTCTGCAAACTTCCCTGTGACGACGAGTCTCTTAAGATTGTCGTAGGGCTTGTGGGCAATGTAGCCAAAAAAGATGAGTATGCGCCTTGCATAAACAGCTGAGAGTCTATTCTGGATTTGTAGCTCGTTCAGGATAGATGCGTTTGTGCGCTTGGCCCTACATTTCAAAAGCACTACATTTCAAATGCATCTAGCCGTTTTTTGTCAACGAATTATTGAATTTTATATTGGCGTTCCATCAAGCAATTTTTGTCGACATCTTCAATTATTTCACCTTTTTTTTTCCTACCTCTATTTTCCTACTGAAACTATTATGTGGAGTCCGCGAAGCGGGCTCTCAATTTCCTGACTAAAATCGGTGCTAGAGTGGGTACAGACTAAGTCTTCATATCCCTTTCCCGCATATAAGCTAGCTAAGTACTGCTATCTTAAAAGTTTCTGTCAGCTAAAGGCTTTGTGTGATGAAAAAAAACCCATACGAGAATGATCGTCTTTGAATCAAAAGTTCAATTCTTACGCTGACTATAGGTATTATATCAATAGTATACTGACAGACAGTTGTCGGCGTCCGTCGTTGGCTACGTCTACGGACGTTTCGGGTTCAATTCCCGGTGCGGAAAGTTTAAATTGATCTCTCAATCGATTTATGGATTTTTGTTCGTAGCCTGAGTGTTTGTGATGTCTAAAACTCCCTACTCATCCACCTATCCGTTCCTCACAGGGCGTAGCGAGAGCGATTAGCTAACCATTAGTCCTGTCATAACCCTATCCTTCTATCCCTACTCTCTTCGAAAAAAGAGAGGTTGAGCGACTGAGTAGTAAGTAGTTCTCATAGAAAAATTCTGTTGAGATACCTCCATTAGGAGACCATATGCTCTAGGAGGCATTGAGTCAGTTTTTAATGATTTAAATGTCACAATGTATTGAATTTACGTCAATTTAAGTCATTGGATAGAATAAACTTAAGTTTAGTCAAATTACTATTTTTTTTCTAGCAGAAGGCATGATATAACTATAGCTCATCGATACCGAATCTTTCAAAACATGATTTTTATGCCAATATGATTTTCCTTTATAATGTACAAAAATATTTTAAATTATTTACTTGTGAGAGGGTGGTTTGAAAAAAAAAATAACACTTTTAATACAATTATCTCAAAAATTACTTTTTTGAGTTAATGCCTCCTGTCAGTATACCCTTGATATTAACAAACCTTTTATATATAATTGTATTTCATTCTCGATATGCAAGGGTTAACGAACAATATAGAGGCTTACATATATCCATGGTTCATCTAAAAAGGCAGTATAGCGAGCTTTCGTCATTCCTTCGCATTAGTAAAATGCTTTTGCGAGCTTTAAGGGTTTTTGCATAATTAATCTCCACAATCACCTCCCCTTCTCCCTTAGTTCGCCTCTGGTTCCTTATCCAAGAAGAGATACCTAACCGCCGGCTGAAAATGTAATTAAATTATTTGAATAAACAATTCGAAATCCCCCCCCTCCATCAGCATTCGTAACTTTTCTTTAATTAATTTTCTATATATAATATGCGTAAATTTTAAGTTAACGTCCTGTCTTTTCAATCTTTAGAATCTCACTCTATCTTAAAAATATATCGATTGAATCTCTAGCGACCATGCATTGTGAAAATATTTAACAACAAGCGCTAAACAACAAAAAGCCATTTTTGAATATTATTATGTTTTCGGTTTGGGGGTAGACTTTAGGACACTGTTCATTATACAAATGATACATTTGTTTGACACACTTATTAACTGACTAAATGTCGAAGTTGGACACGAGACTATGTAAGTCTGTCTAATACAATTAGGTACTTGCGTGAAGTGCACTTGCGCTTACAATACATCACAGATATGACTTAGTGTGGTATCGCTCAGTCAATGAGCATTTACAACTTAACGATCTAAACCGGTTCTATTCGCGCAATCTTACAAATAGCTTATATGAAAACAATGTCTTTACTTAGATAAAAATAGCAAAGTATTCAATTCTTAAAAAAAAAAAAAAAGTTCGCTTCCAACGCGGAGCATTTGGTTTCCTAATGGAGGTATCTCAACAGAATTTTTATATGAGAACTGCTTACTACTAAGTTGCTCAACCTCTCTTTTTTCGAAGAGAGTAGGGATAGAAGGATAGGGTAAAGACAGGACTAGAGGTTAGCTAATCCCTCTCGCTACACCCCGTGAGGATCGGATGGGTGGAAGTGAGTTTTAGACATCAAAAACACTCAGACTACAAACAGAAATCCATAAATAGATTGAAAGATTCATTTATGAAACTGTCCGCACGGGAATTGAACCAGAGATATCCGTAACCGTAGCCAACGACGCTACCAATTGAGCCACGGACACTAATATAATTAGTTAGTTTACATCTATTTCGGTTTCACGTCATCGTCAGAACTATTTTTATCCTATTATAATGGAGCTCTATCAAGTATATACCAATTCAATCAACAAAATAGTATCACACCAGATTTATTAAAATATCTCCAAGGTCTCTTTTAATATTTAATATATTAATATGGTAATCAGAATAAAGGTTGACAATATAATTGAGTTTCATTTGGAATCCATTTATTTATACTTTGAGGAAAATTGTTTTTTTCCTTACTCATTCCGTGTAGTAGAAAAGTTGATAGCATTTCATCCCCCATCATTCAGAATTGATCCGCCTTCTAGGAAACGTATATAGATAAACATGACGATCGACTAATCTGCTGGATTAACGTTTAACTAATCATTATCAATCTTAATAATCCGCTTGTGTATTACGATACAAAGATTACACAATTTTATATTAATTTATACAATATAGATTTCGCTGTTATAATGAATGAATTGCACAAGGATATTGCAGTATTCACAGAACGGTAATTTTTTTGTTCATTATAAAAAATTCAATTCGTTGAATTGAAAATAATCTGTCTTAATTAATACAGATAATCAATCATTGGAACAGCTGTATGAACACGTGATACGTTTCTTTAAACAGTGGTGCCCAACCTATTCAATAAACCAAGAATCTTTGTTTTATCAGTACACTCAATATTGCAACCGCCACGGTTCAGTATAGCTGCTCGATATATCGACCGTTGACCGTTTGTAAATAATTATTAGGAACGTGTCGAGAGCAATTGCCAAAGAATTGGTGGTAATAAGTTATCAAGGATTCTACAGTCGTGGCTGTTTTTTAGTTATAGCACTAGAGACACTAAACAGGTATAAATTACCACGATTCACGATGGACGCTGCTTCATTCTCGTGCACGAATGTTTTTAAAACTTTTTTCACCTGGTTTTAATCTACATACAAAAACTAAGTGTCTAACTTATGAACTGGCCGAGCAAGGCACATTTTCTTTTTTTTTCTTTTCTTTCTATCTTTTATTTTCATAAGCACAATAGTGCACGGTTAAAAGATCGGTCCCGTGCAACTGTGCATCGGGCAAAGAATATGATTAGTATTCGTTTATTTTCTTGATCATTATTGCGTTATGGAAGACGGCCGTTAAACAGCGGCTGCATACACATAATGGATGAAGGTGGGGAAACCAACTTGTATATAAACTATTTACTAACTAGTATAACCATACCCGTCATAGATGACGGTATTGAAATCCAAATATTGAATGTCGGAACTGTGTGTGTATTGCATAAAGTTTTACTTTATATATACACCGCGAACGCTTACGTCATGGGAAAATTTCATACCTACATGTGATAATAATAAAACGTCTTCAGAGCGGTCTGGACTATTGTATATAATTTAATAAATTTAAGACATCGACTGAGGGTGCTTGATGGAATTTCAATATTAAATTTGGATTATTGAGATTTTGTACACTTCCATGTATTTTGTCACTAACGACCCGGGTTTCGCCTTTCGGCATCTTCAGGCATTCGAGCACACGAATGGCGAAACCCGGGTCGTTAGTGACAAAATACATGGAAGTGTACAAAATCTCAATAATCCAAATTTATTATTGTATATAAGATTGTCAATTCGAGTTCAGTCATGTACTGGGTACTCGAATGCCCGAAACAATTCAAATTTAAAATATTTTTAATCGATATCGTTTGTCGATCGATATGTAAATTAATGGTTAGGTGCTTTTATATCTAAATACCAATCTGTTCTAACTTTGATATAATACAAATTTTAAGTTAAAAACTATTTTTACTGAAATTGTTTACACCGTTTTAGAATTTTGTGAGTTGATATTTTTTTTATCCTCAACCTTATAGCTCCATTCATTAATAATTAGATTAAGAACCATTGGTTTCTGCTTTCATTGATTTCTTAGACAATTTTCCAGTAGATTACTTTCTCTAAATAGGTAGTCAGATGAAAAAATCGTTTAAAACATATACTTCCATTTTATTATATAACGTTTCGTGTATTTTTTCAATATACAACATAGGAAATGAGAATGGATAGTTGGTTGTAATGATTATCAAAAATACAATCCATCACAGCTGGCAACTTGAAAAGCTAAAGATCTGGAACATTTATCTTTGACAATTTATCCCTTATTAAAAATATTATTTGAATTGATACAACAACCACAAAAAAAATATAATACATATTATTATGTACATATATTATTTGGCTTCAAGACAGATTTAGCATCGGCATTTATTTGTCAGCCTCAGTAGTCTAGTGGTAAGAGCTTTGCCCTAGCGATCGGGTGGGTCCTGGTTCAAATCCCAGCAAGGTCAATGTAAAATTTAGATTTTTTCAATTCAAATTTATGATCTTACACATTTGTGACTTATAAAAATTTTCATCGAGTTTATCTCGTATGATTTTCCAATTTTCAAAATATTTAGCGCATTGGCTATCAGCTATAATGCCTGATATTTATTTTAAAGCTATTAAATAAAAACATTAAATAATTATACGATATAATTATAAAATATAGATACAGACATGCAGTGTTGTAGTGCTAAATGAAAAAGTACCAGGGTGGTCATCTATTTTCCTTTTATTAAAATTTCCCTTAAAAAATCTTAAAATCGGTAGTTGGAATGCTATTTAAACGTTAGTAAAAAAACCTTTTTTTACGTATTCCGACAGAAAATTGAAAATCAATATATCGACAGTCAAAAAGAAATGGTTTTAAGCAGCAATATATAAGTTTTTAAAATGCTAAAACCATGGTAAATATATGACAAAAACTATCTAGTTATAACATTTGGTCAGTCGTGATAACAAAAGGATTCCACTAGGGGTTGAAATGCAGCAGAAGTTTCAGGGTGATCCAATTCTTACCAAAAAAAAACTGTAAATATCTCCGTAATGTCTTTCACATTTGAGGATGTTCTGGTCCTTTGGTAAAAAATTTTACCCACAACATTTCAGATGAAATTTTTTTTTAATATACTCGAAAAGTAAGTTTCAGGTCAAAAAAATGGCAGAGCGAAAAGGCTGGCTTGAAAAGAAGTACCAGAGCGGCGCCCTGGTCCCACTAGACCACTGCACACATATTAAATTTTAAATCTTATCACGACCCGTTTCTTTCAGCGTGTCGACAATTTTAAAATAAATTACACATTTTACAAATTCGTCGTTCGGGAATTTATTTGTGATTGATTAGGGAGTAGTTTTTTAAACCTCATTGTGTTTGACAATAATTCATTATAAATTGAATTTGCATCAGAAATATTTTGCTGGCTTAATAATTATTGATCTTATTTAAATTTAGAGGATTTTTAAAAGTTTAACCTTCCCGTTGCCATAGATGCACTAAGATTGCCATACGAGTTGAAAACATTAATATCTCACTTATTAAGTTTTATATAAACTTAGGATTTTAGCAATTTGCATATAAAATAGTTGTGTATGAAAAAAAAAAGTTGTTCCATTCAATGTTTTCGTCATTAAATTAATAAAATTACAAAACACTGATGACATTATTATTCCGAACTAAATGAAAGTGATAGCGATATATAAAATTCTATACGCAAGAGTGAAGCATGATATATATTTATTAATTTGAGACAATGCAAGAAATGGCATTAGTTAGAGGGAGAGAGGACTGGGCGCCTAATGAACTTGATAGCTATATATGAAATACTATACGCAAGAGTGACGCGCGATATATTATGCTGAATTGAGATAAAGCGAGAAATGAAATTAGTTAGAGGGGGAGAGAACTGGATGCTTTGTCGCTTGTATTTATTTTTTATGTAGCGGCATGTGGTAGAGTTACTATCTTTATCGCACAACTTCACTTGTATATGGGAAAGTAGGATACAAGAGCATGCACCCGTAAGCCCTTGTATCTCACTCGCACCCTTCACTTTACTTGAGATTGATCGAAAAAGAGAGAACGGAACGTCACGCGCTTGCTTATGTTTGTTATCTGAATCAACTTCACCAGTTTCAAACGGACTGTATAAGGTAGAAGCGAGATATGCCTGCAGCTTATGTGACGTGCTTTATTCATGTTGCCCATTGTTCGATTATATTATATGAAAATATGTTAATTGTAAGCTCTAGATACAAAATAAAGTGTAAAACGATATCAATATGATATTTAAAAACATAATTACCCTTTAAAGCGATCGCTTTAAAGCTTTAAAAATGCTCAATTACATGACCAAGTCTCTGCCACGACTGCTCACGTGATTTTTTTTAGCACGGACTGGAAAAGGTTAAGATATCGAATAATTTGGAAATCTGTTTATATCTACATCATACATATCAAACGTTACAATCTTTTTTATGATTACTGTCATTAACGATATGTTAATAGCCGGTCATTGATTGTTCAAATATTAAAAAATATTGTGAAAAGGTACTATGAAGAAAGAAGCTATTAACTAATATAATTTAAGACATCGACTGAGGGTGCTTGATGGAATTTCAACATCAAATTTGGATTATTGAGATTTTGTACACTTCCATGTATTTTGTCACTCGTGTGCTCGAATGCCTGAAGATGCCGAAAGGCGAAACCCGGGTCACAGTAAATTAGTGTTGTTAGTGACAAAATACATGGAAGTGTACAAATCTCAATAATCCAAATTTGATATTAACTAAAAATTGAGGCCTCATTTATTTTGAGGCCTTCTAGGTATCTAGATAATTTTCGAACAAAATTGAGTTACTTTTTTATTTGTTGTGTATGTCATATTTATTTAATTTATTTTATGTTAAGATTGAAATCGAATTGCGATATGTTTTAAAATAATTTGGAATTCCAATCTAACTAGTTCTATGTTTGCCAAGTTGATGGCTTGTAATGGTAGGTTGGTGTTTTTCCTGTTTCAAATATTTCCTCATATTATTTTGGGGAGTATTAAAATGTGCAACACCTGTTTGGTTTCACTCGTTGAGCTTCTTAAAGGCGACACCAGCTGGCGTTAGTGTCTGCAAAGTGGTTTTTTACTACTTACTCCAACCAAACTGAGACGCTGCCGTTAATTTATTCTCTATAGACTTATATAATATAGTGGCACTGAGAAATAGGATGTGGTTTTAAGAAGCGCTTCCCAAAATGGCGACTTATCAGCCTATAATATTTTAATCTTTAAAATTTTAATTATATTAACAAAACCGCTTTTAAGGTGTTAACTGTCAATTCTTGGTGGAAAGACATTACATTTTAAAAAATAAAACATAATTCATTTGTACTACTTACACATATTATTTTATATATTTCACATATTAACAAAAGTTTAAAACCTTAGATTTTTTAACCATGTCTCATCCCAATGTAAGCCGTATGGCCTACTAATGGACGTATCTCAACAGAAATATTTCTACGAGAACCGCTTGTTACACAGTTGCTCAACCTCTCTTTTTTTCGAAGACAGTAGGGATATAAGGATAGGGCTAGAACAGGTCAAGTGGTTACCTAATCGCTCTCGCTACGCTCTGTTTTTAGAATCGGATGGGTGGGAGGGAATTTTAGACATCACAAACATTCATGCCTATTAACAGAAATCCATAAATTGATTGAAAAATCAAATTATAAAATTGTCCGCACCGGGAATTGAACCCGAGACATCCGTAACCGTAGCCAACGATGCTACCAACTGCGCTACGGGCGCTGACATAATTATAAATAATTGGTTACTTGATATCTATATTGCTTTCACGCCAGAACTCGTCAGAACTATTTTTATCCTACTATCATGAAGTTCTATCAAGTATATGCCAATTAAATCAGCAAAATAGTATCACCAGATTTGTTAAAAGGTCTGTATAAATATTTAATTTATTAATATGACAATCAGAGTAAAGGTTGACAATATAATTGATTGAAAAATCAACTTTGAAAAAAAAACTGACCGTATCCGGAATTGAACCCCAGACATTCGTAACCGTAATTCGGAGTCGACCGACTATTTCAAATCTTAATCATCGTCAATTTAAAAACAATCAATGCAGTCCTGTGGCCGAGTTGTCAACGTCGTTCTGTTTACGTTGGCTGGAAGTTGAACGATTGAATGTTTTTGTTGAAACGCTCAATTATTAGTTCGCATTTATGCTCGACATTATGAGTGACTGAAAAAAAGATTTATATGTATTCTATAACTATATATTTAATTTCTACAAACAGTTTTTATATTGATCACATAAATAAATAGCTGATTTTAATATGCCACGGTATTCTACTGTAGAAATACTGTATTTATTCAAAAAGAAAATGAAAACGGTCAGAAAATGTAAAAGAAAATTGTGTCTTCAAATATTTGCAACAGACAAAGCATAAAAGGTTATTTTTAGGTGCGACGCATTTTAAATAAACCTTCTTCACACTCCCGATATACAAAGCTTTTGCATGATAATACATGTCACAATAACTGCCTACTTTTATTGCACGGCGCCGAGCTTTCACAGTGTCGTTCTTCGCAGCTTTCCTATGTTCACAGAGCTTTCGTCAGACGTAAAATGCAGACGTTTCCGTGGAACAGCTTTCAATTAACTAAAAGCCTCCTTCAATCTTAATAATGCACTTGCGCGTATGTATATAATCGTGTATATGTTTTGAGGTTCTGTAGTCAAGTGGCCAAGGCTCTTGGCCTATCGTATTATTCCCGTTACGGAAACTTTTAGTGCATTGATTTTTTATGAATTTATGTCCAAAGGCTAAGATCAGTGGTGTCCAAACTTATTATGCCCACCTACCCCTACTTAAATCAAGAATATGGACCCCCAAGTAAAATAACTTACATAACTGTACAACAGAAAAAATATAAATTTAATTTTGATAACTTGAATGATGAATGGTGATATAAAAATAAAATATAAATAAAACATTTTTATATTTAAAGTATGATGAACTGCAATAAATCTACGTTCTACTAAATATGATGACGGGAAGCAATCAAGAGCCTCTGTACAGTGACCCATAATACAGGATATAAAATTGGTATCTGTTTTTGAAACCAAAATTTGAGTTACTTATCTTTGTTCAAGCATTGGTTTACGCTCTTTATTTGTGAATAATTCAATAAATTGCTCCTGTATTAGTATGGATTTATCTGAGTTTGTGGGTCGGCTTGCAAAAGGGTCTAACACCCAACAAATCGCTACCAAATTACTTATTACTATTTATTTTATCTTTCATAATAATGAAAATGGCTCACAAATATTTTTTATATTAGACCTTGCGCAAACCCCCTGACGTTGTCCACGCACCCAAAACTATTTTTAATTTGCTAAAGACCCCCGGGGGTCCGTAGGAACCACTTTAGCAAACATTGGATTAGATGTATACCAAAACTCTAACGACCTTCCTAACATTTCTCCATCCGCCATTGTTTTCGCAAATGTACATTTTATACTGCAGTATCCATGGAGTAACAAACGTTGAGCCTCACTACATTATAACAAATTTATAGTTTGCTAAGTCAACTCAACACAGATTGAGTTGTTGTGACGATATGACAAATTGTTTTAGCATGAAGCGGTCGCATGTTGCAACGGCTATTATTTTTTTTGATGCTTTTTATTGAGACATCAAAAATATAGCGTTTTCATAATTTAAGATATCGAAAGAGAGTTCTTGATGGAATTTCAATATTACATTTGAATTGTTGAGATTTTGTACATTGCCATGTATTTCATCACTTGGGCTCTGCCTTTCGGCAGTCAGTTCGTTCGGTCAGTTCGAGTTCATTCGAGTGCTCGAATGCATGAAGATGCCTAAAGACGAAACTCGGTTCGTTAGTGACGAAATACATGGAAATGTAAAATAAGACAACATTTAAAATTTGAAAGCGTTTTCAGTTTAAGCTTAAAAGTTAGATGTTGTGAGTTGAAAGTTGAAAATAATACAGTTGATCTAGAAATGGCAGCTTGAATGACATGTGAATTTTTCATTCGCTACTGTACACCGTTTGGGAGGAGTTATTATGACCAACAGGCATACACACATACTGATATATACGCGTATTTTGTGCTATATAGTAAAGATAAATACGAAATAAATTCTGATAATATTTGAGTTCGAGAATATTATGTTGTGGATGTATTTAAAGTAAATAATAGAACCTATTTCCCATTTTTTATGTACTTCTTACCTTTTTTTACACGGTAGTCTCTAGAACGTATCATCCGTGCAAAAAGAGAATCGGGTGAAACAAAGATAACAGCTAATTCACTCTTAAATATTTCGAGAAGATACCTGAGCGTGCCTTTGATTGGACAAGAGTCCATTAGCCGTCTTAAGGTTGCGAAAGATTAATTACTTCGGCACTCAACTCGAAGGGATGGGGTGTTATAGTGACTGAAAAGAGGCGTGGTTCCTAACACAAGACGAAGCAATGATGACGTAAGTTTTCGCTTAACTTTTTTTCAGGCATTTGTTTACATCCCTCTGCTTTTGGTGTAAGGAAAAAGGCAGTAAAAGCTCAATTATATCCGCTTATCTTAATACTTGTTAATCACCTCTAAGATATCAATTGTTACTTCTTAGTGAAAAGGCAGTATATTAAAAAAAATAAAACACAATTTGTTTTGAACTACTTCCACATTTTTTATAGTGATCAAGAGCAGTTTCGTTAATCACTAGTATTTCAACTCATAAAACAATTTTATTTTTAAAACTTTTTCTTCGCATCGGTCATGAGTCACCGCCTGCACTGACCGTTCGGCTGATCAATGCATTGCCTGAGAGGTGGAAATTTTCAGAAACGAAGTCTAGGTATTGTCTTTTTAGATATTTTTTCTTGGATGGATTTATATGTTAATAAAAATTCTTGTTTCCTTTTCTATTTTAGAAATTTAAGATGTTTGTATTATTATTATTAATATTGTACTGTATCATCCATGGCAAAATGGCATCAGCTGCAATGCCATGTATTTTTATTTTTAATTTACAAATAAATAAAATACAAATCTTTAAAAGTCTATTTGTATGAAATTAAGTGTTAATAATTACGAGGTAAATACATAAAACAGTATTGGTTCATAGTTAAATGACTTTTAAATAAAAACGTCGCATTCTGTTTTGAAACTTGTATAAAAATTAAAGAAAAAATATATAAATACTCTGTAGTATTGCTATTTGCGTTAATGTAGCATTTTAAAATGAAAAGCTTCCCCATCTATTAGCTAGACTATTAAATAAAGATACTCAAACTAAATTAGCAAATATAAACTCATCCATGTATAATTTTTATTACTGCAAATATATCTAGACATGTGGCAACATTAAATCTATGTGTTTCACTCGGCGAATGTATAATTTGGGTTAATTCCTTAACTGTGTTGCCAGAGTGCTGTTATATTAATTTGTTTGGTCAGAAGCAAACAAACATATCTCCAAGATGAATGATGTAAACGAACAGAAAATAATAATAACTACATCACATTTATTTCAGGTATAAGATAGTCTAATAGACAAATAAATTTATTATAATTTTTATAAAGCATATGCGGCGTATACTGTTAGTTGCACTGAAGCGCTCTTTAATTTGGAATGTTTTTTCGTACTTATCGTAAAAATATTAAAAATTGAGTTATACCAAAGCAACCTTAAGTTACAAGCAATGCTATAAGAAAATTTGCAATTTACGAGTAGTCCTAGGAGTCCCAGTCTCTACCAACAAATTGTATGGCGGTTGTACGAAGATCGTCTCTCAACTCCATTTTTCGTCAAATATAACATATATTTCAAAGGATTTCTTGTGAGTTTATTCAGTGTTTCTTTACTATAATCATTATACAATTTACGATTCATCGAAAACCAACATTATATCGTACAGTCGTCATAATATATGTAGTGAATGGCACGAGATGCGATGTATGGCAGGGTAGATTTATTAGAATCGTAATTTATCGTAAAATACACATTTTGAATTGCCCATTAATAACAATCATTGATTACGACTAAGCTTTATAATTATACTCTTTCAAAGTAAGTAAACAATTTTATTGCTAATTTGAAATTAAAATTGATAACTCAGTTATTCCACTAGCTGTGTAACTAGATGATGTAACGCGTTTCGCTTCTTTAAGAAGCATCTTCAGACTAATTATATCTAACCATGACTGATTATATCACCTCCAAACACTACTAGTTAGTTTTATAATTAGTACTATCATTGTTTGGATTTTACCCCCTCCCCACGTCCAGTAGAAGAAAACAAACCCACTCTACAATTCATTTTTAATTAAGATGCTTCTTAAAGAAACGAAACGCGTTACATTTAGTAACACATCCAGTGGAATAACTAAGTTATCAACCTTAATTTAATATTAAAACACCAAAGTTTCCGTCGAATTCATCCAAACTTTCTTTAGTCCTATTAACATTAAAGATATTATATTTAATTACTCACTATTTCACATTATTAAAATATGCTAGAATTCATCGTAGTTAGTCCAAAATATCGACTTCATGACTCCGCAGTTAATGTAACGGACCACTCGTCTCCAAAAATACCGGCTGACGGGTCGTACAGCATGGCTTGTAATTATAGGGGCTTTGGTTATACTCATTGATGTTATAAAGTGGGCATACTGACAGAAGGCATTAAATCATGAAAACAAGTTCTGAGATAATCGTATTTAAAACATTATTTTTTTTAAAGTCTCCAGTACAATTGGTTGTGATTTAAAAAGATTTTTCGTGCATTATTAAGAATAACCTTTTTGGCATACGAATCGTAAGATTTGGTATCGATGAATTATTCTTTAAGTCATATCATGCTTTCTGCCAGAATAAAAGAAATAAAAATATTAGAATATATGCCGTGAAACTTTGCATTTTTTACTAAACTGATACGCTTTCTGTATAATGCATAGTGTGTCAGTGTATTATTATGTATAGATACAGTAATCTTAGAGCAGTCTATGGATCCCATGTATGTATCAATATGGATCCTTGAGCCGTGTACGGATTCCGTGATCATAAATCCTAGAGCCAGAGGGTAAACCTATACGGCGTATACTTTATTATATCCCATGACTTCATGCGTTCTACCAGAAGTACGTAGAGCGTAAAATTGCATACATTTAAAACAGAAAACTATCAAAAACTGACTTAATGCGTTCTATTGGTATACCCTCGATATTAATTTAATAAAATGAATCTATCTACATCGACGGTATTTGCAGTCACGTCCTGGCAATACTGTCGCTAAACCAGTATCTGTCTATTACCTATAAGGATTAGTCATACGGGATCCTTTGATCCTGACAGAGCTACGGTACACTGCATATCACTGTTCATCTAAACCCTTAGGCACAGGTTTCCTAGCTTAAGACGCCTCGCTTAAATGCCGCGTGGACTAATTTGTTTATAAGCGATATAATAATAAATCTGTCAGATTTTACGACACATCTCGGAGTAAATTCAGCCATTTTCATTCCAATACCACGTTTAGTAGCACCATATAACATAATACGTTTGTGACTAAGTATTTCTATACTACATATAGCGGAAATTACATGTATTAATCTATATGTCTGTTTGTCTGCCACAAGAACTCCGTCTAAACTGCAATCAGTAGCGACGTGAAATGTGCAAATGTCATTCTGACTGCCATTTACAGGCCAACTTTGCCACTTTCAATATTTTCATTAATAAATATCTCAAAAAGTTCTACATGTGATAAGATAGAGCTTAAATAGCCAATAAAACTTTTTCAAACAAAATATTGTTGTCAGTTCAGACCAACAAGGTTCTAATTGAAGTTTTAGTAACTCGTTGCTTTCTAAAAGAAAAGTTTGAAATGAGAAAATTTATGTTTAAAACAAGTAATGTAATAATTGATCATCATTAAAAGTACATTTTTTCATTGAAATTATAAAATTTGATTAATCCAAGCTGCAAACGCTCGTATCTTAAAACATGGTGAAGCGCAATTAGAACGTTTTCAAATTAAGGTAACGAACTTTTAAATTATTGGCATTTACTTGGTGGTAGAGCTGTATTGTAATAAGGTTTAAATAGCATGGGCTTCACGTAACTGAAGCCGAAATAGCTATCGATTTTAACTTATAATTTGTAGAACTGAAATTTTCTACGAGAACTGCTTATTACTCTGTTCGTCAACCTCTCTTTTTTGAAGAGAGTAAAGATAAAAGAATAGGGCTAGGACAGGACAAGTGGTTAGTTAATCGTTCTCATTACACCCCGTTTTTTTAGGATCCGATGGGTAGGAGATAATGTCGGGTCCATGATGCAGTGGTAAATGTCGTTGACTACGGTTGCGGATTTCTCGGGATCCATGGAGTAACAAACTTTGAGCCTCACTACATTATTACACATTTATAGCTGCTAAGTCAATACATATACGATAAGACGGATTATTTTAGTATGGAGCGGTTGCTAACCAAATATTTGCTATTATTTTTCGATGCTTTTTATTGAGACGTTAAAAATATAGCGTTTTCAGTTTATGTATAAAAGTAAGAAATTATAAGTTGAAAGTTGAAAATAGCACAGCTGACCCAGAAATGGCAGCCGAAATGACATGTGAAAATTTCACATCGCTACTGTATACCCTTTAAGAGGAGTTTTTATGACCGACAGACATGCAAAATTACAGATATCTGTATGTATTTTGTGCTATATAATAGAGGTAAATGAAAAAAAAATGTAAAAATATTTGAGTTTGAGAATATTATATTGTGAATGTATTTTAAGTAATTTTAAGTCAACAGCAGTTCTCGTAGAGAACGTCTTTTGAGATACCTCAACATAGATAAATTTCTGTTTGTTAGACATGGATGTTTGGGAAGTCGAATGCTTAATCTAATACAAACGTTATTTAATAGCACAAAACCTCACAAGCTCTACCGCTATGACATAGGTAATTAGTTTCTTTCCATGTTTCATAAAAGAAAACTCCAACCCAGCTGAGTTCTGTAGATTTATTTGCGGTTAGAATAGCGATTAATATACTCCCACAATGAAATGAAAAGCTGTTAGTTTTCCCAGAAATGCAATTGCGCCAGCTTTACGATAGTTAAATATTCCATTTTGAGTTTGAAATTATACATTATCGCTCATGGAGAGTTTATTCTGTTTTGTCCAAGCAGTCAAATGCCACATAAGTCAAAATGAAATTCTAAAAACTAACAAAAATTTCTGGAAACAAAATTTTTTGTTTGATTAATATTTTTTTAAACATGTCTGTTTTCAACGTGGAGCGTGGTTTTAATAAAAATATAATTCAATCAAACGATACAAAAGTAGTGCTATCATTTTGAAATTGTTTAATATTGTAATTTAGGAGTGAATTGAAAAGATTTTAATATTTTTCTTTAAGCGATTTCAAGCATATGGTCTCCCAATGAAGATGTCCACAACTAACACAAGTGACTTAGTGAAAATTTAAAAAAAAGTTTTTCCACGAAAACTGCTGGCTACTCAGTTGCTCAACCGCTTTTTTCAAACAGAGTAGGGATAGAAGAATAAGGACAGGACTTGTGGTTAAGCTAATCGTTCTCGCTACACCCCGTTTTTATGATCGGATGGCTGGGATGGGCATTTTAGACATAAAAAACATCGATGCCTACAAACAAAAATCAATAAATCGATTGAAAAATCTATTTATAAAGCTGTCAGAACTGGGATTTGAACCGGAGACATCTGTAACCAAAGCCAACGACCTTGAGCACTGCACCGTGGACCCACCAATGTGAATAATATTAAAAGATTATTCTGAATACAGCTTTATTATAGTTCTGATAGAATCGATACTTGATATTTATGTTTCAATTTCATACAAATAATCATTGTATTGTTCAGTTATTGATCCTAAATCTAATTGTAAGATTACAATTTAAAAAGCTACTTTTATAATTTCTGTATATTTAAATTGATTTTTTCAAATTTTTAACAATACCACACGTTTCGCCACTAATGATCCGAGTTTCGCTTGTTGGTATCGTCATTCAATTTAAATTTCGTAAAACACCTTCACATTTTTTTTATCAGGATCAGATTTTGTTTTGATCATTGCAAGCATTATCAAATGATAATTATAACAAAAATGTACAATTAGTATAAAAAAACGTTTTTTTTTTATTTCCATAAAAGTAATGCCTTTCAACAAAAAAAATCATTTCGCACCTTTAAAGTCATTTATAATTTTTTGTTGCACACTCACTTAAATTCTCTAATTTCTTGTTGTACAGTGCAGTACAATGTAAAGTTCTTATTCCAATGTTTTATACTATGATCATAACCAGTTTCTTTTTGCAAGTGAACTTTTAACTAATCGAAATAAATAATTCGATTTCATTTTTTTATAATTTAAGACATCGACTGAGGGTGCTTGATGGAATTTCAATATTAAATTTGGATTATTGAGATTTTGTACACTTCCATGTATTTTGTCACTAACGACCCGGGTTTCGCCTTTCGGCATCTTCAGGCATTCGAGCACACGAATGGACTCGAACTGAGAGACAGTAAACAGTTTCTAACGCTTATATAGAAGATACAAATGCGACAAATATCATTTACGAGGCAATACATTATACGTCTGAGAGCCACATCGATACCTGAGTTAAAATTTCGGAAATCGTCCTAATCCTTATTTTGTAAACACCATATTACCAGAGTGGCGATTGCCGAAGGCGATTGCCGCTTTTCAACTTCTTTTAGAAATACCAGTGATTTTACAATTATAATAGTATTGTGGGTTTTGACGGGATGTAATTCGACGAATGGGTAAATATATACAATCATTCCACATTTAGTGACATCTGTTAGGTGTTTCAACGTATAGGATATAATAGCGGAGAATTAGGAAGGTTCAGCTGCTCATTCAAGATTGGCAAGGAGTATAACTGGCCTCTATTAATTTCTAAAATTTCCTGATAAAATAATTTATGATCCCCCATGTTTTTATGCAACAGTTTAACCCCATCATCCGCATTAAACGTATGGTTCTCCATTAGCAAGTGATTTGCGAATGTCGAAGTTTCTTTTTTTAATCTAAAGGCAGCTAAATGTTCTGATACCCTTATATCTAATGTACGTGTGGTTTTACCCACATAGAAATGTTGGCAATCATTGCATTGTAATTTATAAAACTGTTGCATAAAAACATGGGGGATCATAAATTATTTTATCAGGAAATTTTAGAAATTAATAGAGGCCAGTTATACTCCTTACCAATCTTGAATGAGCAGCTGAACCTTCCTAATTCTCCGCTATTATATCCGATACGTTGAAACACCTAACAGATTTCACTAAATGTGGAATGATTGTATATATTTACCCATTCGTCGAATTACATCCCGTCAAAACCCACAATACTATTATAATTGTAAAATCACTGGTATTTCTAAAAGAAGTTGAAAAGCGGCAACGCCTTCGGCAATCGCCACTCTGGTAATATGGTGTTTACAAAATAAGGATTAGGACGATTTCCGAAATTTTAACTCAGGTATCGGTGTGGCTCTCAGACGTATAATGTATTGCCTCGTAAATGATATTTGTCGCATTTGTATCTTCTATATAAGCGTTAGAAACTGATTACTGTCTCTCAGTTCGAGTCCATTCGTGTGCTCGAATGCCTGAAGATGCCGAAAGGCGAAACCCGGGTCGTTAGTGACAAAATACATGGAAGTATACAAAATCTCAATAATCCAAATTCATTTTTTTAGCTTCGAACGAAATCGTAACTTTTTATACTAAAGAAGTATGCATTAAAAGTTTATTTTAATAAAAAACTGAACTTTTCATTATAGTTATAAACAACAGTTTTTCTGTATGAGTTCGTTATTTTTGCATTTCAAAATTTTAGTAAAGCATTGTTTAGTGCTTTTTTTTTAAAACAACTAAAATGCTTTTAAACAAGTCTACTAGAACAATATTTACTTCGTCTGAAATACACTTTAAAATTTATAATTGAAAACTAAACGTATTTATTTTTCATTCATATAAATGATCACAAAATTTCCAACTGCAAAGGAAAACACGTTTCGGTATCTTAGTTTGTTTGAAACAGATGAAAAATTCCAAGAAGAAGTTTTCCATTAGACGAGTTCTCGGTTCGTTTTTCCGATCAAGGCTGCTGTAGAATTTTCCACTTCATTACTCCGGGTTTTTGATTAGTTGGCCCTGTGACCTACCGTCATTTCCAGTCGACGTAGCCAATCCGATATAGTAAACGACTTTTTCGACCTCAGCAAATTGATATCCATTAATTATAAATGTTATTATATCCGGTTGTGTACACATAAAACAAAAAGCGTTTATTGAAAACATTCTGGTATATTTTGAATTACTTTTTGGTAAGTAATTATTTTAAATAATAATAAGATTCACATAGTGAGTCAGCATATTCAACTGATGTATCGGTCATCCAGTTTATTAGTCAGAAAACTAAAAAGAAAAATACGGTTTGAGTTAAATATGCAGTTACATGTAAATTTTGCGCTATATTTGATTACGTACCCAGATAACTCAAAAAACCACCGAAAATGATAAGGCAGAAAACCATCTAAAGAATTAAACAAAATTTTGATATTTCTGGTATTAATGGCGAGCATTATCAACTGATTCCACATTTTGATTTGATGATCGAAATGAGTGAAACCGGTACTGGAAATTATAAACATCTGGAAATAGTACACACAAAGTGTGTTTTATTTTTAAAATATGATTCATAATAATTACGATCATATACTTTTATATCTTATGGTAGATCTTGCAGCCGGGAAGTTGGTGCTTTTGTGATTTCGTCTTACACTGTTACACAGTTAAGGGGTTGAATATCATAAAAGAAGATTTATTAATTTTTATCAAAACAAAAGTTTTTTTAAGGTTTTCTTTTATTCTCTTCCACCCCCTGTGCAATCCTGAAAACCGAGTATAACAAGAAAGATTAGCAAACTACAAGCTATTACCTAGCCGCATCCTTCTTCCCTCATCCCCTCTAAAAAGAATGTTCAAGTGATTTAATTAATATCGTTTTTTGTTAAACAGCTTCTAGGTTAGGTCTCGTTCGACATTTTAATAGAATTCACTAGCACGATTGACATTGGAAGAGAACACGGTTAAAAAAATGATGTTGCACAGTTTTATGCACGAAAATTTACTGTTTCACTACTAGCTAAGATTGCATATATTCGTTTGTTTAAAATATTTACCAAACGCCGTTTGAAGTAACGATTAAATTTAAATCCAAACATTTTCTCTTGGTGGTACAATATTATTATTTGAAGGTGTCCAAGAAACGTAGAATATTAGCTCTAATCCTATCAAAGCGAGGAGCTTTTGTTGAAAGCTCAAAGGCAGTTTGACAAAGTAGACTTGTTGAAACATACATACTTGTATAAGGATTTGCACATTGGCATGAACAAACAATTCGTGTCCGGAAAATCACACACACATACAACTTTTATCGTGTTTTAAATTTAACAAAAGGATTCAATGAACGTTCGTAAGTGTTATCGGTATTATTTTTTTTTATTTTAAACATATCTAAAAAATATACCGTCGATTATTCCTCGACTAATATATTTAATTTACGATTTTTCCTTCGCAACGTTTTCATACATAGTCTGGTCTGAGGTACGGTGGTTAAAATTATTAGCTTCGGTTACGAATCTAAAGAATTCGAATCCCAGTACTGACTGTTTCATAAATTGATTTCTTTAACAGATTTATGAATTTCTGTTCATAGACATGGATATTTGTGATGTCTAAAATTCCCTTCCATTTATCCGATCCAAAAAATGATGGTACAGCGAGAGCTATAAGATAACCACTAGTCCTGTCATAGCCCATATCTTTGTATCCCTAGCACCGCAATCGAAGCTCCAACGACGTTGTATACTTGACCACAGGTCCGGTAAATAATGTATTTTTTAAAATATCCCCTGCACGTCAACGTTCAATTTGTTATCAGTTTGCCCACTGGTATATTTCTGTACTTTTTAAAATGAAATCATTTTGAATGTCTCATTTAAGCCGGCTCAATTACTTACTTACATAGTATAATTATTATGTTTCATCAATTGTATGACGATCGTTGCAAACACTTAGTAGATGGCAAAAGCTTCGTTTACCTGGCGACTTATGCACTTGTGTTTGTCTCTGCGCTTTGTCTCACTTTGCTGCGAGCTTTCGGTGCAACTGCTCATTTAGTTAGTGCTTTCTTACTTAGCAAGCTTTAGCATGGTAAAAGTTTTCTTAAGATAAGCTTAATGAATATTCTAATTGGAAAATATGCAGTATTAGAAATCATGACTTCATCATATCCGCTTGATAAGGAATATGAAGGGTACTATCTTATATCAATTTAGCATATTTTTGTATGGGTAAGAATAATATATGCTAACTGGTGGTTCACTGAATTGCTGCAATTACGATAATGGATCCATGAATCCATCCACTTATTTCAATCATTCAGCAAACAAATATCACTCACATATTTTTTTTTAAATATCGTTGCTTTAGGAATCACACTGAAGAATGAGAAAATATAGAAGAGATTGTGGCTGCAACATTTTGAAAAAAGCTCTACGAGGCCGTCACTGTCAACGACGGTTAATGACTAGGAAAAAAGTTCTTTCTATTAAAAATTACTTAAAAGTAATTTGTTGAATTGGCAGACCTCCATTATAATAGGATAAAATATCAAACTATTTAGCTCTACAAAATTTTTATCAGGTAGTTGATAGCTATTTCGGCTTTACGCCATCGTCAGAACTATCATTTTGTACTTCTGACGATTGCATAAAGCCGAGATAGCTATCAACTACCTGATAAAAATTTTGTAGAACTAAATACTTTGTTATTTTATCCTATTACATAAAAATTTTGACAAGCGATAAACAATATTCGTAAAGAGATGTTCATATTTTTTCCCCAATTTAAAGACTTAGGTTGAAATATTGTTCGGCAAAAGATAAGGAAATGAATATAAAAACTAACTATTATGTCAGGTAATTGAGAGACTGCTTAGCAAGCTTTGAATAGTTTCATTAGGTAAATAAAGGTAGAAAAAAACAACGGTAGACATTTATTATAATTTTGTTTAAAAAAAATGATTTCATGGGTAAGAATGATAATTCTGCATTTAACTTTCCTTAAATAACGTTACAAAAATGTTTAGACACTTTATGAGTTTAAAAGTAAAACACGTTTTTGTCGTAGAGGGTTCTACGACTCGTAGACAGTCGGGCACTTCACCTGAGCATGGAGGGTAGAATTTCTAAGTTCTTCTGTTCTTTTTAGTCAAACAAACGAGAGGGCGCTAACTAAATTTAACAATGCAATTAATGTCCACAGCGGGTGGCTTTTAGCAGCCTTTGCAACTGTCTTTTTAGTTTAAGCAACTACTTCTTTGAAGATAGTGTCTTTTGAGAATTTTTTTTTATCCTGAACATCGCGGGAACAATGTGAAAAAGCTTTGTTCTAATTTAATCTAAAAATTTGTTTGCCATTTTAGATGACGATTCAGGATTTCTTAAAATTAAATATCGACACCCTTGGACAGAGGTCGTCGAAACATTTGTTTCAAAATAGTCAGAGGTAAGTATCACAACAATTAAGGATGTTATATAATTTGAAATTTGAATTGTTGAGATTTTGTACATTTCCATGCATTTCGTCCGGCGATCCGGGTTTTGCCTTTTGGCATCTTCAGACATTCGAGCACACGAATGAATTCGAGCTGACGACAGTAATAGTTTATATTTAAGATAAAATACGACAAAATATTATCACCAAGTCTAGGAACTACATTAATACCTGAATTACTCCCAACACCCGATGAAATTCAAATTTGATATTGAAATTTTGTCGAGTACTTGAGTCGATATCTTAAGTTATGCAATTGATTTAAGTTCATTTTTAACATTTTTTTTTGAACTTGGAATGTTTTTTTATTACGACAAACAAATATAAAAAAGAGAAACTACTACAAATATAACCTATAATGATCAAAAGATATATTTTTAAGTACTGCTTTTTTTAATAATTTACACTGTGTGTACCGAAATCCCGCTATTAGTATTTTGACAAAAATTCAAGTTTTTATTGGTCATATGGCTTCTTAATGTACTCGTTGTATCATTAAATTAAAAAAAATAGCAAAAAACAAATTGTAAAATTGCTTTAAAGTTTGTTGTTTTAGTAATTCTATCAATGATCAATATGACATTTTTGTTTATATGAATTACTTTTAATATTTAAAAACAGCAGCAATTTAATGTTTGCTTGGTCTTTAGGCAAGTAGTCAATATTGTTGGCTCCGGTTATGGTGCTGACGGGTTCGAGGGTACGAACAATGTCATAAATTTTGCTATTTTTTAAAAATTGATTAATGGATTAGTGTTCAACGGTATGTTTGTCTGTGGTGTCTAAAACTGAATCTCATCCATCCGATTCTGAAATCTGAAGGTAGTGGGAACGATTAACAAATCACTAGTGTCGTATTCTTATATCCGTACTCCGTTCGGAAAAATTTAAGCAACTGAGTATCAAGCAGCTCTCGTAGAAAAGCTTCTGTCAAGATAAGTTCTACAAGAAGTCCATATTATTCTCCACATTGGGGGCGTGCGCGCTAAAATATATATCCATTATTTGAAAGACTCAAATCACCATTATCATAAGATTGTAGTCACGTTTAGTCTAGCCTTAAATGAAAGAAACCACGTAAGAAAAGAAATAGAGGAAAGTGTAGTGTATGGAGATGTTTTTGATTCGTTTTGAAAAATTGCTGGCTTCCCTTAACATTGACATGCCATCAAAAAACGATCACGGAGACCCCACTTCCCCCGCATATAACCAAGATCTTGCGCCAACCCCCTCAAATATATTTACATAAAAAGGTTTCTCTACTACAAAATCGGTATGTGTGTTTCTTTAAATTTCGACAAATTGAATAGCTTAAAATATAAATTTAAAGGTCACACTTTGGATGTATAATAATATTTGCAATTGCAATGCCAATTCGATTTGATAAGATCGCTGGGGACGAGTAGTACGTTCGAACTTTACCTATGACAGATATAAAATTTGAATTATTGAGATTTTGTACACTTTCATGTATTTTGTCACTAACGACCTGGGTTTCACTATTTCGGCATCTTCAGACATTTGCAAATCACTTGTTTTTGGACAACCATACGTTCAATACGAATGATGGGGTTAAAATGTTGCATCAAAAGATGGGGAAAAAATCCTCGTACTATATATATTGATATTCCTATATTAATAAATTCATCTCATGGTCACATAACAAAACCCACTAAATGTGGAATGATAGTATATATTTATCCTTTCGTCGAATTGCATCCCATCAAAACCCACAATGCTTTTCTTATTGTAAAATCACTGGAAATTCTAATATTAGTTGGAAAGTGGCAACACAAGTTTTTCTACGATAACTGCTTCTTATACAGGTTTTCAACCTCTCTTTTTTTTAAGAGAGTAGGGATAGAAGGATAGGACTAGGACTGGACTGGTGGTTTGTTAATCGCCCTTCCTACGCCTTGGTTTTAGGATCGGATGGGTGGGAGGGAATTTTGGACGTCGCAAACATTCATGACTATGAACAGAAATCGATAGATCGATTGAAAATTCAATTTATGAAACTGTCCGTACCGGGACTTGAGTCCCGAAATATCCGTAACCGTAGACAATATTTTGAACAATTGATGTAACCTTCAAAAAATACGAAAATAAGTTAATCATTGGATCAAATCTTAAATACAACAGATTAATTATTGGCTAAATGATATAATTTTAAAAAAATAAAACACAATTCATTTGTACTACTTCCACATATTTATAATGATCAGGACCAGTTTCGCTAATCACGAGCATTATCAGTTGATAACCGAGCGAAACCGGAATTTGTTTTATTTTTTAAAATATTATGTCTTTCCATCAAGAATTGACAGTTAACACCTTAAAAGTGATAAATGATATAAATTAGTAAAATAAATCGACCACTTTTTGGAAGGGAAACATTATTTTACATTGGTTTTAGGTTAAAAAATACTGAACCGACCTCTTGATGAAGTCACTATTATATCGAAAATCCCTAAATATAATCCCGTATTTGTAAACATGAGAATTTACAGAAGTTCATTTTAAAGATTCATAACGCATCTCGCCATATTATAATGTTTTCTTTAAAACATCGACTGAGGGTGCTTAATGAATTTCAATATCAAATTTGGATTATTGAGATTTTGTACACTTCAACTTATTTTGTCATCTGGCAACCCTGGTCCCAAGACTACCAAGGCATAGAGTCTGTGATGTTTTCATGCTCTTCCACTTATATTTTAAACGGGATGACTGACGTCAGTTCGAGTCCATTCGTGTGCTCGAATGCCTGAAGATGCCGAAAGGCGAAACCCGGGTCGTTAGTGACAAAATACATGGAAGTGTACAAAATCTCAATAATCCAAATTTTATAATGTTTTCGATGAAAACAGTTTTTACTCTCTCCTGAACAATTTCGATTTTGAGGGATGCATCAATTGACCAAAACACTATCGATATATACTAACATAGAATAGAAACAGACACTATAACATCTTACTAATCCTACATTTATTGGCTGATTAATATTAATCGTTGAACCTAATTACACCTAATCATAAAAATTTTAACGTATTTGATTTTACGATTAATTAACAATACCTTGTGTCAATTTTCCCTCTGAAACGAGACATTTAAGATGAGGAAAACCCATAGAGTAAGCAGACCAAACAAACAAATTGTATGGAGTAATTCTAACCCTTTTTCAAGCAATAATAATATATCTTTTCATGAGTTCCGATCCTAAAAGACTAAGTGCATAAAAAAACCGTGCAAAGAGAGAATCGAATTTCTTGTCTTCAAAGTCTACGTATGGATTTGCATACACAGACTCGATATCTTGAAATGCTGAAGAGGTCAATAACGTAAATACAACAAGATACATTTTTCTATTTGCGAAGTCTCTATCATGAAAAAGCGAGTTAAATAATACTCAAAGATGGACTATTTTGTCATGCAGTGGCTTTGGGTGACTTTAAAGCCCCTCTATGGCTCCCTAGAGAACTCTAGTGAGCTGTATAAAGAAATTCTTGGGAAAATATTGCATGGGATCTGGTACGTTTACATAAGTACAAAAGAATGACAAAACTGTTTTTTTAGACGAAATAAAATTTAATTTAAAAAGTAACAAAGAATGTAATGTCTCACAAATGAAATCAACAAATTCATTGTATGCTTTTTAGACGTACTCATTACAAAATCGTATTACTCTACAGTACGGTTAATCTGGGTTAATTTGCTCCAGTTCTGGGTTTTTTTTTGTATTTTTATTGTTCGCCATTGTCTTGTTGACTTGAACTGACCATTTTATATAAATTACTTACCGTTTATTTTATTAACTGACCACGTGTATACTGACCATTGTTGAGATTTCGTACATTTCCATGTATTTTGTCACTAACGACCCGGGTTACGCCTTTCGGCATCTTCAGCTATTCGAGCACATGAATGGACTCGAATTGACAGACAGTAACAGTGTCTAGCGTTTATATACAAGATACAAATGCGACAAAATATTATTTATAAGATAACATATTATAAGTCTAGTACCCATATCTGAGTTAATAATTTCGAGATTAGCCTTAATCTTTGTTGGGACAACAAACGCATTAACAAAGAAGTAACTGACACATTAGATGCAGGTCAATATGTTACTTACCAAGTTCTGCCAGTACAGTGACGGTATATTTCGTAAATTAATTGACAGTTCAATACATAATTATTTAATGTGAAATACCGGTAATGATTTGTCTGTCCGGTATTAACTGTAAACCCTAATTGAGTAGACAGCTTCATATTTCGTAAAAAATGACTTTAAGCTCAAATGTAAAAAATCCGTATACAAAATATATTTTACGGCTATAAAAGCTCGCATAGACGGTACTAAAAGTTTGAAATAGTACAGGGCGAAAGGGTCAATCTTTTATGCAGTGATAAAGAATTGATGAAATGCGTGCCTGTCTGCCTTTGACATACAAAATTGTAGATATTACACTCGATTTTCTTTTTGCACGTTGTATACGTACCAGAGACTACCGTGCAAAAAAAACCGTGTAAAAAACGAAAAGGTGCCCATATAAAAATGGGAGATAGGTTCATTACATAAAATACCCTCAAAATATAAACTCTTGAGCTCAAAAATGACTCGAATTTATTTTTATTTGTATATAAAACAGTTTTATAAGATACGACTGCACTAAGGTGTAAACAATTTGTAACATGCCATGAAAAACAATATTGTAGAGAAATTCATTTATTAAATTCGGTAAATAGACACCTTATATGTGCCTAGACCGCTCTGTAGGCGCATTTTACTATTATAACATGTCACATGTGGGTATGAAATTTTCCCATGACCAAATCGTTCGCGGTGTATAATAAAATAAAATGTTATGCAATGGACACACAGTTCCGATGTACTTAGCTACTTAAGATAATCAGTATTTCAATTTCAATACCGCCATCTATGACGGGTACGGTTATACTAGTTAAAAAATAAAAATCAAAGGTGGAATAAAATCGGAATATAGAAGAGCAAACTTAATTGTGTCAAGAAAATAACAAGTCATGTATGAGTCATGAATAAATGCATCTTAAAATTAGCCAAATAGCAAAAGTGATGATTACAATACTCACAAAGGGCCCAAGTGTTTTTAAATGAATGTAAATATAATTTACGTAGTAAAACTTTTAGTTTTCTGTTTTTTTTTTGCTGTTTTAGTATAAAAGCAAGCAAAACACTGAGAAAAAATAATTTGTCTGTTTTCTTAGACTGTGCAAAAATAAAATCAGGTGTATTTGAAGAATGTCTTTACTTGATGATGATATTTTTAAACATGCCCGTTTCCAGTGTGGATAATCCAGACTCATAATGAATCTTCTCAAATGTAGTTGATTTTTTTTTACAATAACTGGTTTGAATTCAGTCTTTTGGGAAGACTAAGGATATATTTAGAATAGGACAGAACCACCAGTAAGCTGATTGCTTTCTTTGCATCCCGCTTAAAATATAAGTGGAAGAGCATGAAAACATCACAGACTCTATGCCTTGGTAGTCTTGGGACCAGGGTTGCCAGATGTCCCTATTCGAGCGGACCAGTCCCGAGTTTAACAGAAGAATCCCGAGTCCCACATTGCCTCTTAATGTATCGAATTCAGAAAATGTATATATATACGTATATAGCTAAAGAGGCTCGCTTAATTTTTATCGAGCAGAGATGGCGAACATATTTTGAAACAAGAAGCTCGGAAAAATACTTTTTATAAAACTCTAATGATTGTAATTTTTTTTGCAATTAAATCAAAATGTAATTGTATCTAATCAACATATGTTCTTTTCTGTAAACATTTGTATTTATTTAGATATACTATAATGTAATTAAAATGATACATTTTTACCTTAATTAATTCCTTAATTCCTTAGTTGAGTGGAGGTGAGCTGCCGACCTCGTGGTCGGCACCGTTGACATAATGGATTATTTGTGTTTGTTTTGAAATTGGACGTAATTTAAAATCGTTTGTCGTGTTATTTGTATTATAGCTTAAAATAAATTCAGTTGTTAAGTAAATGTAAATGTAGAATCAATTTTATGTGTTAGGAAAAGTATTTTTGTGTATTGTAAACCACTGCATCTTCGATTAAAAATAAATAAATGTTGAGCCGGATTTGAAATGGCGTTTGTTTGAGATCCCAGCCCTTCCAGGACATTCGATAACCAGCCATTCGCCTCTCTTCAATCCGGGTCTTCTCACCTGCTTGGGACACAAACGTGTATGAGACACAATTTTTGAAACTGTCCGTACGGAAATTCCAGCGAATCGAAAATATAATCGAATAAGACAAACGTTTACCAGTAGATGGCGACAAGACCGTATGTTATCATTTAAGGGTTAAATTTGAACCCAACGTAAACGTTTACCGAATTGCTACAACGTGGTCCAGTAGTAGCTTACGTTCCGGGCTTCCACAATGTCCGCAACCTTTCGTCTGTTCATATTAACCCTTTTTTAGATAGAAAAGCTAAGTGACTGACTGACAAAAAAAAACTTGCAGAAAATATCTGTTACTCTTTTAGCACAGCTAGAGATTACAAATATTCGAACACTAAAATGAACTGCATTTATTGGGTTAGTGACTATTTCAATTATCGCTCAGTAAGAAATAATAAATTATTAGTAATTAATCAAAACGGTGAGTAACTAATTCGATAAATAATCAGTATAAACGTCGTCAGTTAATAAAATAAACGGTCAGTAATTTATATAAAATGGTCAGTTATTGAATTAAACAGTCAGATATTTATATAAAACCGTCAGTGTTTTAATTAAACCTTACTTTACCTAACCTTAACTCTATTTATTTGGCAATTATTTACTGATCAAAACGTAATTATTAACTGACCAAATAATTAGTTGACCTTACTTGACTGATAATGTATACATTTTGTTTATTTCATATGGGTATATTCATTGTTTTTTTCGTATCTTTGGTGAGACATATTATTGTAAACCCATTAATTCTCAGCAAGGGTCTTGAATAAGTTTTGTGGTATTTAAACAGGTAAAATAGATTATATCAAATTGTTAATGACATGTGAAAAACACTTAATGACATTTTTTTAATACATCAAATTTGAATTGTTGAGATTTTGTGTATTTCCATGTATTTCGTCACTTATTGATATTTAAATTCCATCAAGCACCCTCAGTCGAAATCTTAAATTATGGCTTCATCTATCTTAAAAATAAAATACAATTTGTTTTTTACTAATTCCACATGTTTACAATGATCAAAACCGGTTCAGTTCATTTCGAGCATTATCAACTGATGCTCAATGTTCTGGATCAGCGGAACCAGTCCGGTATGTAGACATGTTGAAGTATATACCTACAAAAAAAATTGTGTTTTATTTCAAAAATATAATGCCTTCCACCAAAATTTGGTAGTGAACACCTTTAAAGTTTAATATATAATTAAATTAATACGATGAACGAGAAATATTTGAATAATTTATCAAATATTCGAATATCCCAATATTAAAGAATAGCGAGTATATTCGAATATTAGATTGGAATCCCTAGGCGCAACGTTTCCAAATTTCGCACAATTGCTTCTGTTGGCAAAAAGGTTTCCAGCAATAGCAATTTAGCGAAAAGTCTTGCGTGTTTGTATTTTATCTTACAGGGAGCGCTGTAAAGTTCTCAGGCGCAAAATTCCTCGGTCCGCCATGATGGCGAGCACATATTGACCTAAGGATCGTATCCACCGGCGGTGCCCCAACTTTCTCTAAACTTTATACCTACGCCCGGCCAGCTATGCGAAAGATATGCAAAGTTTACATAGACCTTTTAGCAGGGTCTAAGCATATACTGGGTTATTCTTAGGCGATATATCGATAGCCAGTTTCAAAACAGTATCAACTCAGCAATAGTAATTTTGAGATAATATTGTTAGTTAAATAAGAAGTAACACATATATTTAATTCGTTTGGGGAATTTCTTGGTAAATAAAATATATCGAATGTGTTTTGGCCAATTAATGTAACCCTCAAAAATACGAAAATCAGTTAATGATCGGATCTCATTTTAAAGATGATAGAGCAGGTCTCAGGCAAATGATGTAAATTAGTAAAATAAATTGACCACTTTCTAGAAGGGAAACATAGTTTTAAATTGATTTTAGAATTAAAAATTCTAACTCGGTGACTTGATGTAAGCCACTATTATATTGACACTCTCTACGTATAGTCCCGTATTTTCAAATATGATAATATACAGAGGTGCATTTCAAAGATTCATAACGCAACTCAACGTACCTTTCAACATTCTGGAAGAAGACACTAACAAATTTTTTCAAATGTTTCAAATGCTATACATTTTTCGTTTAGTTTGTTTTTGCAAAACTGTTTTTAAGTAAAAGTATAATTTATAAAAATGAGTGTGTTCTCCATTAGTAGAGTTTGCAATATGGAACATTTTGGTATAACTAACTCAACATGTAATTTTTTGGGTTAGTGTTTTCTTCCAGAACAGCGACCGTATAATTATTACTCCCTCCTAAACAATTTCGAGGGTTACATTAATTGGCCAAAAGACCGTTCATATATTTTTTGATGATTTCGCTGTGACGTTTTGACAATTTAAGTTGATTTAATTTTTAAATCAAAAGTAATTTATTGCCAGCTCCGTGGTGCAGTGGTCAACGTCGTTGGCTACGGTTACGGATGTCTCGGATTCAAGTCCCGGTACGGACAGTTTCATAGATTGATCTGTCAATCGGTTTATGGATTCCTGTTCGTAGTCATGAATTTTTGTGACATCCAAAACTCCCTCCCATACATCCGAGAGCGATTAGCTAACCACTAGTCCTGTCCTAGACCTATCCTTCTATCCCTAGTCTCTTTGAAAAAAAAAGAGGTTGAGTAGCTGAGTAACAAGCAGTTTTTGTAGAAAACTTCTGTTGAGAAAACCTCCATTATGAGTATATACTTCATTTTGTGAGTGGTTATGGTAAAAAAAATGTATTTTACAATCTATATTTAGGGTCAAAGAGCGACTTCAACATAGTTTAGGGCAACTGAAATACGGCTACAAATGATGTTTCTCGTAGCTTATTTTTTATAAATCGTCCTCCAGTCATTTGGCAGTGATCCACCTGACCATTCGAGCACATCAATTCGAAACCTCAAAGACAATGACGAGACTTCACAGACAGACTTCAGCAGACCTCGTACTGTATTACTTTCGAAATCTACCTGAACCTTTTCGTCCCCAACTAGCCTTACAGGACCGTGAGACCTATTTTAATACACATCACTAATCTTCGAGACTAATTTTCTCTATCGAGGCTAATTTCGAATCATTGTGATAAGTGTTATTTCTTTCTCTTCTAAAACTTTTATTTTCTTTGATTAATTTAGTTTAATTTTAGATATATTTGGGATACTAATATATATTTCATATAATTTTCCATTATTTACTGTTGAAATTGATCTATTTTTAGTCATAGTGAGCGTTTTAACGGAACGAACGGCTCGCTCTGTAAGGGTTAAAACAAGAATTAATTGATATGTTATTCTAGGGTCATTCAAATATTTATTCAATTATCAAACTTAATAATAATTACACCACATTTATTTCTGGTATAAGTTAGTCTAATAGACGCATAAATTTATTATAATTTTTTTAGATGTAAACTGTTGGTCCCACTGTAGGATTCTATAGTTGACATGTTTTTTCCTTATCGTAAAATGACCAAAAGTGGAGCTATAGTCATAAGTACGCATATTGTAGATATTATAGACTTCCTAGACAACTCCTTAGTGATTGTTTTTTTATAAAACTCGGCAGACCAGCTGTTGTTGTCAAATATATTCAAATTCAATGCCTCTTATAGATTAGATAAGATTCAGATCTGACAGTTTTTCTATCAATTTATGGGTGTCCAAAAGATGTCTATAAAGTTAACATAACTTCTCATATTTATCTTATCCGATCCACAAAACGGAGCGTATGGAAAGCGAGTAACTTTTTACTAGTTTTATCAAAGCCATTCTCTTGTATCTTTAATTTGTCTAAAAAGATAGGTTGAATAACTAATTTATTAAATTTGGATTATTAAGATTTTGTACACAAAAGATGCACGGTTAGTAGTTCATATTATGCTCTTAATCAGGCACGGGAAAACCGCGGCCCGTTGCATATTTTTTTGAGACCCGCGAGCAGTATTGTATTTTTTAAAAAGATAAAAAGATTCACGTTTTTATCTTTTAACACCCTTTTTCATGATAATAAATAGTACATGGTATTTTACTTGCTGCCCTTTGAATTTATGAATTTGACCCTTTATCCCCCAGCTCTAAATTGAAAGCGGATATTTTAAAAAATAGTCGATACCTTCATATTTATCTTATAATAGAATAAAATAGCAAAATATTTAGTTTTACAGAATTTTATTAGTTAGTTGATAGCTATTTCACCATCGTCAGAATTACATTCACTTATGTAGATAGTAAATAGCTATCAACTAAATAATAAAATTTTGTAGAACTAAATACTTCGATATCTTATCCTTTTATTATGAAGCTGTACAAAGTAAATGCCAATTCAATGAATAAATTTTTCTCTTTCTCGCTCAATAACATGTAAAGTGAAGGGTGCAAACGAGATATAAGGGTTGCTGACGTTTGCTCTTTTATCCTACTTGTTTTTACACAAGAATTTTGTAGAACAAAATACTTCGATATATTATCCTTTTATAATGAAGTTCTATCAAATAAATGCCAATTCAATTAATACATTTTTCTTTTTCTCGCTCAATCACATGTAAAGTGAAGGGTGCAAACGAGATGTAAGAGTTGCTGGCGTTTGCTCTTTTATCCTACTTGGTTTTACACAAGTGAGGTTGTGTGATCGAGATAGAGATACAACCACCGCACGCCGTTACTGTAAAAAGATTCGTTCATTTTATAAATACACGTATTCCATAATATTAAAATATTATTTGTTTTTTCTGCAATGAAGCAACGTATCGCGGCACACCTAGCATCACCTCCGCACCGGTGGTTGCGGAGCACTGCTCTATAGAGTGAATATTTGTTTACTTTTCAATTTCGATTGAGTATCTGTTCGCAAAAGGTCATAAAATCGCTACGAATTCATTTTCTATGACAGCCTCCGTAAAAGCTTTCATATCACTTGGCGCTATTTCTTTCACATAAACGTCATTATTAAGCGACCGGCGCCGATGGAACCCGAATCGAAAGCTACTAGATCGTCTCTTCTATGATGCTTCCATATAGTCGTAGACGCTTTCATGTGCTCGTAGCTCAGGAGAACGCAACCCCCTAGACGTAAATTGCCTTATAAAAAATAATGGAACTTTTAAATTACAAAATTCTTGCAATACATATTCAGTGGCGAGTAATCTACATTCTCTGGATTACTTATGGATTATAAGCTAAACTCGATTGTTAAATTTGTTTATCTGCATGGCAATTTCATTCTTATTTGGTTCAATATATTATATAAAGGATATTATTCTGTGAATGGTAATCTGTATACATGTAACGCCGAATGTGTGAAATTGCTTAATACATGAAGTGGGCACATTATGCCTGATTCATGAACTAGGCAAATAATCTGCCGAGTAATATAGACATAGGTAAAATAGATTGTAGCGCTTCGGTGGTGTTTTTTGCAACTAAATCAAATGTTTTTGATCATGTAAAAATATATCGTCGGCGTCCGTGGCGCAGTTGGTAGCGTCGCTGGCTATGGTTACGGATGTCTCGGATTCGCTTCCCGGTGCGGACGGTTTAAATAGATTGATTTTTCAATCGATTTATGAATTTCTGTTTGTATGCTGAGTGTTTGTGATATCTAAAAAACCTCCCTCCCACCTATCCGATCCTCACGGGGCGTAGTGAGAGTGATTAGCTAACCACCAGTCCTGTCCTAGCCCTATACTTCTATCCCTACTCTCTTCGAAAAAAGTAATAGTGAGTAACAAACAGTTCTCATAGAAAAATTCTGTTAAGATATCTCCATTAGGAGACCATTTGCTTCACATTGGGAGCGGAAATGGAATAAAAAAAATATATATCAATCAATATTTCAATTGTGATTTGTTCAACTTTGTTAAATTATTTCTGTACTTGTTATATCATATAATTTAAGACATCGACTGAGGGCGCTTGATGAAATTTCTATATCAAATTTGAGTTATTGAGATTTTGTACACTTCCATGTATTTTGTCACTAACGACCCGGGTTTCGCCTTGCGGCATCTTCAGGCATTCGAGCGCACGAATGAACTCGAACTGACAGACAGTAAACAGTGTCTAACGTTTATATAGAAGATACAAATACGACAAATATTATTTAAGAGATAAAATATTACAAGTCTAGGATCCACCTGAGTTAAAATTTCGAGAATCACCTTAATCCTTATTTTGTAAACAACACATTAACAGAGTGGCGAATTACCGCTTTCCAATTCATATTAAAATTACCAGTGATTTTACAATTATAATAGCATTGTGGGTTTCGACGGGATGCAATTCGACGAAAGGATAAATATATTCAATCATTCCACATTTAGTGGTATCTGTTAGGTGTTTCAACGTGTAGGATAACGAATCTTCCAAACTCTCCGTTGCTGTATCCTAGCACTAACTTTAGCCAGGAAACTAGAAATCCGCTTCGCGGACTCCATATAATAGTTTTAGTAGGAAAGTAAAGGTAGGAAGAAAAAAATTACTGTCTGTTAGTACGAGTTCATTCGTGCGCTCGAACGCCTGAAGATGCCGAAAGGCGAAACCCGGGTCGTTACTGACAAAATACATGGAAGTGTACAAAATCTCAATAACTCAAATTTGTTATATGATAGTTTGATACTGCATACTCAGTTGAAAAATAAATAAATATGGATTTGACCAATTATGATACCAGGCAACACATATACCCAATTTACCGTTAATGAAGGAGTAATCCAAATATATCTACTAGGCACATAAATATCTGTAACCAACTCATAGTCGACTTAAATGAAACACTGGTGCTTTTGCATCTAGTGCTCTCAAATTCAATAAAGTCAATAATAACAATTGGATAAGTTAGAGGCGTATTTGGTGTATGTACTTATTTTGCTCTTCTTATGTGAGGAATCGTTTTATCTTAAGTGCTTTTGTTTTTAAATTTTGCCTGATTCATGAAATAACCAAGCCCATTGCCTCATTCACGAAGTAGGCAAATTTTGAAAAAAATGGAAAGTTACTACTAACCGTATTTTATAAAAATATAACAAAATGCATTCCAATAAAAAATTTACGGTAGAAATCATTTAAATAATTTTTACGTTATAATGCGATATTTGTTGTGTCCAGTTGGATATCCCTGCTTCTAAAATCCAGAGTCAGGCTCTAAAGGGCCAAAGAGGCAAAGGGCGAGAAGAGTGCGACCCTTGTGAGGAGCTTTTGAAAACCTTGGGGAAAGCTCGCTTTGTTGGCCGTCCACAATGGATCATACGACCCTGCCGAAGTTTGCTCATACAAATAGTGAGAATTGAAATATCTCACAGTGTCAGGTTTTTTCTACACTTATTGTGGCTGTATTCATAAATTAAATTAATCCATCATGGTTCAATACAACTCACAGCCCATCTGAATTATTCAGTCAAAAGAAAATCACCAATGCAGGTTCTGTAACCGAGTTGTTATTGGGAGTTCTTCCAAAATGGATTTGGACATAGGTTCAAATCCCCGAACGTTTCAATTGAGCCCATATGCGGAAAAACAGCGTTGTCCTGAAAAAATGTTCAGAAATAATAGCGGTTGATTGATGTGGACATTCTATTTACTGATATCTTTGATGGACGAAGATGGTCTGAGTAATTTTATTGAAAACACGGTTTATTGATGAACAAATCTTTTACTGGATAAATGTGTTAACAAAAAAAAGACTAACTCTGTTTTTCCGCATATGGGCTCAATCAATGCATTGATTTGTGTAAAAATATTGGATGTCTGTAACGTTTAAATCCCTTCCCAACAATGTTCTCTCTAACACGAGAGATTCTCTGCACCGACAATATATAGACCGAGAAAACCAAGCCATCAAATGCACGAGATAATTTCAATTTCTTTGCACACAACACTTTATCGTGTTTATATTGTGTTAAAAAAGAGGGGTAGAGCGAGAGAGATTAGCTTACCACTACTAGTGTCCTAACCCTAACTTTCTACCTTTACTGTCTTTAAAAAAGAGAGTCTGAGCAACTGAGCACAAAGAAGATCTCATAGAAAGAACTTCTGTTGAGATAACTACATTAGAAGTTCATATATTCTATATTGAGAGTAGATACGGTAAAAATGAATATGTAGGGACAGCATTTCGCCTTATCGGTGAAACATGATATCACAGCGATAAACAACAAGCGCATAATTGCTGCGTCACCCATTTGGATGTGCCACTTCCCACAATGGCTGGGAAACGTGAGACCCTCTAGGATTCGAGCTGACATCCCGTCTGCAAGCGAATGTGGGAACTTTGGAGGATTAAAAAGCAACAGGAAAAAAGATCGAGAAGGGGTCTACAGTCTATAACCATCCTTTGACTAGAACGGACCATTCCCTCCACAGTATACAATCAACATTCAAGCAGAACGGACCGCTTCCTCCGCCGTCATCATCAGCCGTCCGTTATAATCACGTCAACGGAATACAAATTAGGAAGCGACACGATTATTCCTAAAAACATATTTCTTTAAAAAATAAATTTTAATGGTTTCAAATTAAATTGGAATTGTATTGGAGTGTGCTGGAAAAGCGGCTAAAAATAAGGCGTCGAGAAAACGATTCTAGCTCTATTCTTCTGACCCTACACTTTTCGAAAAAGATACGTTGAACAACTCAATAAAAATAAGTACTCGTAGAAAAAACTCTGTTCAGATAAGCTCCATTAGGAGTCCGTATGCTCTACATTAGGAGCGGACATAGTATGGTGTGTTCAGATATTAAAAAGTCCTGACCAAAAATTTTATACCTATACTATCTTCGAAAAAAGAGAGGTTACTCAATGGAGTGACAAAAAGTTATCGCAGAAAATTTTCTGTCGAGATACCTCTATTAGAAAGCCATATGATCCACATTGATAGCGGACACAGATAATAAAACAAGCTCTTGGTAAAAACATAATAATGCTTTGCAATATTCACACGCCAACGATTCCAAAGAAATGCTTCAGGATTTTTAAATTAAATATAATCATTTTTTATATAATCACATGCCATGGACTGGCTATAAATGGCTCCGTGGGCGATCAGTAGACAGCAATTGACGTTATTTAGATTAATTCTATAAAGCGTAATTTTTCATTAACAAAATAGCATTGTTCACAGAAGCTAAATAAAGATTTTATTTAGCAAGTCGTATAACTGAGCATTGTTCTGATGAAAATAACTGTGTTATGAAATTAAATAAGAATAAGATATGTACAATATTAAAAATAGCATTTGCAATTGTAAACTCAATTCGAATTGTGTTATGGTTGGCATAACAAAACGTAATTATTGTACTGAATAATTAAATAAAAGTTAAAAAATAATATAAGTTCACCATGTAACATCTTTACTATATGGCAGAAAATACAATATCGTCGTTTCTTTACGGAAAAACAACTTTATCGAATTAAAACAACAAAATTAAACTGTATTTATGTTCTCCCAAAAAAATTATTTTGCAGATACACAATTTTCCAATTTAAACGACGATATGTATAAATCTGTCTGTCTGTCACAAGAATTCCTTCTATGTGGGTAAATCCACACGTACATTAGATATGAGAGTATGAGAACGTTAAGCCGCTTTTAGATTAAAAAAATATACATCAACATTTGCAAATCAATTATTATTGGAGAACCATACCTTGAATGCGGATGATTGGGTTAAAATGTGGCGTCAAAACATCGGGGATCATAAATTATTTTATCAAGAAATTTCGGAAATCAATAGAGCCCAGTTAAATTCCTTACCAATTTTGAACGAACAACTGAATTTTCCAAACTCCCCTCTATTGCAACATTTACGTGAGATGAGTCTGTAAAAAATAAAAATAAGGAAACGATCAAAATACCCTTTTTAAAAGCCGTGTAAGTTTTGTAGTAGAATAAAATAAAAAAATGTTCACGATGAATTTTTTTCGTTTATTTTTTGTACACATAAGTGTTAAATATTTTACAGTCAATTATTTTTAGACAATAGACTGTTGTTTAATTAGGGCTGTTATGATTTCACACTACCAAGGATTACAATCTATTAATATATCAATTTCTAATTCTTGCTTTCTAGTGGTTATGTACTCATTTTCAAACTACCAACTTTTAAACAAAATGTTTTGTTATGAAGCTAGCAGATCAATCGCCGGTAAAAAAATATCTACTAGAAGTACAGCACGGGCCTAGGTTAGACCCGTGGGCCTCTACAAGACCCGTTGACCGACTTCGGGTGGGTAAAGACAAATGAGAAATGAGAGGTAGAAACATATTTTAGATTCATATGGCCAGTCATGCGGTAATCAATAGTTATTAATAAAAAAAATTATTCGTTAAAAATGATTATTAACGAATTGAATAATTGAAAGAATATTTGGTTGTGAAAGATTCGGACTCGAACCGGTTAATTTTATCTAATTTCAGTCCGTGTAGACCTCAAATATCTGTAATAGTATTTTTTAAGTAAACTTGATCTGAATTGGGAGAGGATATAGAAAATATATATATAAATTCGATTTCCAGTTTGAATCAGATTTACTATGGCGTAGACGGTCTATGCCACAAATAATTTCCAGCGTAGCACGACCGCTTTAAAAAAACGGCAGGTCGACATGTAGGCTCGGTTATTTGGACGGTTAGCGTGTAGTCTAGTGGAAGAATTCGATGAATCGAGCCGCGACTGCTTTAACAATAAAACTTTCCAGGCCCTAGGACATTTTTCCGCCCATCTATTTTCTTACTCGTCTTCGTAAGCCTTCGCCTGAGTGACTTTCACTCGATCCGAGTGTTTTGTTTGAGTTGGATAGGTTTGACGTTATGTGATGTCGTCGGGTATTTTGGCTGATTTAAAAAATCGTGATTATTGTGCGTCGTGGCAGTTAAATTGTTAATGATTGTTTTAAAAAATAAAACACGATTCATTTGTACCACTTTCAATATATAGATATAAATTTTTGCCCAATTCAAATTTATTGAATGAGCAAACCGTCTTTGCAACTTACTCCTTTGTTATATCCGATTCATTAATTTGTATTATACCTGTAAGGTTATTTTTCACTTGTAAGAATTGATTCTGTCTCTGTAATTTTTGTTTTTCAGATATTAAAAATTTAATGGATACTCATAGCTGCCCTGCTTTCTCCACTTAAGATTTCTGTTTATTATTCATATTAATTACATACTTAATATTTGATTATTTTGAAAAGGTTCACTAATTTTTTCTTATAATTTCCCTGATTCATCATTGTATATTATATTAGTAACGTCATTAAAAATTTTGTTCAGCTAAATGGACTTTTAATGTAGCTATATTTATGATTTCAGATTAGTATTTAATGATTTGCAAGAGGTCCACAACATTTTAATTGTAGACTCTTTCATTTGATTTATGTATAATTTGTTTGCTAATCAGTATTTTCTTGTCTCAGTTCATGAACCATCAGTTTTATATACCTTCATTTTTACACTCAATTTTATATAAATAAGACTGTTATGTTTGTATTTTTATCAGTTGATAATGCTCGTGATGAGCGAAACCGGTCCTGATCATTATAAATATGTGGAAGTAGTACAAATGAATTGTGTTTTATTTTTTAAAATATAATGTTTTTCCACCAAGAATTGACAGTTAACACCTTAAAAGTCATTATCTATATATAAAAAAATGAAAGTTTGTTTGCCCGGTATGCGTTCCTATACCAGTCATCCAATCGCGATGAAACTTTGGTGAGTTGTTGTGGGCACACCCGAAAATGTTTCTGAAAAAAAAATAAAAAAAACAAATAGGTACAAACAGCGACATTTTAGTTCGTGTGTGATATAACAAGTGGTGTCAATTATTATTAAATTCCAATTAATATATTTAATGTATTTTTGTGTTTACTAACTGTCAAAGTCGTTCAGTTTAAAAAAGAAGCTCGCATGCAATCAAAAATTTTCACTTTGGTAATAAAATCTGAAACTAATTTAGCAAATAATATCTTGCTGACCTATTATTCTAGAAAGAACAAAACTAATCTTTTATTAAATGATAGAAAGATCTTTTCAGGAATTCTAAGCGCTTGTTTTTTTCTCCTTTAACGTAAAACAATAAATCTACTTACTTCATGGTGAGAAACAGAACTCGGTCTGTCTTGTACGTATCTGCCAAAGCTTCGACGCGTCCTCTGGCAAATTATACTTGACCCACTAACCCATTTCGTCTAAAGTGATTGGTCTAATATTATGAGTGACCGATACGTCAAACAATAAAAAATAGGTCTCTGGATCGTGGATTATTTATTAATTATTCGTTCTAGGGACTTAAGTGGTAATAAACGAGCTATTTTTATTCACTCATGTGTGTTATTTAATTATATTACATAATGAACTCTTACAGATCAGTAAATGCTAATCTGAAATAAGACAATTATTATTTGAGAAAAGTATACGAACAATTCATAAATATTCATTATCCAAAATAGAAAAAGGGGGAAATTTTAAAAGAAAGTTGTTAATCACTTGAATATTTTGAACGTACTAGTTTAACCGTACCAATCATAGATTCCGGTATTGAAATTGAAATACTGAATGTCTAAAGTAGCTACTACGTCGAAATTGTGTGTGTGTATTGCATAACATTATATTTTATATATAAACCGCGAACGCTTAGATCATGAGAAAATTTCATACCTTCATGTGATATGTGATAATAATAAAACGTCTGCAGAGCGGTCTAGGCTTTTGACAGTTACATTTTTTTCAATTCAAAAATTTAACTAGCTTATTTATGGCAAGTCTTGTTTGAATCGATACAATAAATAACAATATTCAATTTTTACAATGAAAGTGAATAAAACCATTATACTGATCGCGATCCATTAAATAATAAATAAATGATGACATACAATAAGGAATGACTTCAGCATTCTTGTATCCTTTGTCTGTCAGGCTTTTGTGAAGCTACAATATAAAATTACCCCTTTGAAGGGATGTTTCTACACTGAATCCCCTTAGTCAGTTAAGTTAAAGGGATGAAATTGAAAACATCAATCGTAACTTCGTTGGAAAACACATCACGTATTGAAAAGTTTTAGACATCATTTTAAAGTAAAGTTGAGTGGCGCACTGGAAAACAGAATTGTATTCTGAGAGTTAACAGAATCCTCATTATATGGGTGTAAAAAGTTAAAAGATCGCGTATATCCGAAATAAAGAAACAATGGAAAAATGTTTTGTACTACTTCCACATTTTTACAATGATCGGTTTTGCTCATAGCATTATCAACTAAATTGATAGTTAGTTAATTATTACAAGGCATATCAGACAATTGGATCAAGCTCCATGACACGAATTTATAATAAAAAAAAATGCCATGTCCGCTCCCATATGGTATTTTTTTGGAGGTATCTCAAAAAACTGCTTGTTACTGAGTTGCTCAACCTCTTTTTATCGAAGAGAGTAGAGTTAGAAGGATAGGGTTATGACAGTATAAGTGGTAAGCTAGTCGCTCTCACTACGCCCAGTTTTTGTGGGAGAGTATTTAAACATCACAAAAATCCATGCCTACGTACAGAAATCCATAAATCGATTGAAAAATGAATTTATGAAACTGTCCGTAACGGGACTTGAAATTAGACAGTCTACAAATAAAATGTTTAAAACGTCTTATCAAAAACTACTTATGCGAAATCAAAAATTAGACCACATTAAAAATCAATTATAATATGAGAAAAATATAATATTTTTAAAAATATTTCATAAAGATCCATTGACAGAAATAGCAAATGGGAAAATTTTGCAGTGGAGTTGCGTAACAGTTAATGAAATATTAAATAGGCAATTAAAATTGACACTAAATAGCACATGGTAAATTGAGAATAAAGAATTTTTTTGGTCACTTACATCCAAAAGATATCTGGAAAAGCAAAATCAAGATATATATTTAATAGTGCATCGATTAATGAAAAGGATGCAACAATGGCAAAGACGAGAATCCTTTTTGCGTGTGAAACATAAATGAAATTGCAGAAAACATTTTTATCGTATGACTCAAGTCCGTCCAAATTTATATTTCACTCGGTTCAGTTATACAATCAGAAAAATAAAGAAAGACTCTTAAAAAAACTGAAAAGTCGGATGTAGCGTTAAGCAATATTATCAATAACCAGATACGCTACCAATTTTTAAGGCTTTCTTTATAAGCATGTCCGCTCCAAATGTGCTGATCTCAACAGACGTTTTCTATGACAACTGATTGTTATTTGATCGCTCAACCTGTCTTTTTCGAAGAGAGAATACGGAAATAGGCGTGAGGCTAAGGCAGGACTTGTTTATTGTATAAAATGTGTTTAAATCGACCGAGTACGTAATTGTTCTATCAGCAATTTTATAACTTTTCACTAGAGCATTTTGAAGTCTTGGTACTTTGTATTCGTATGGTATATCATCCTCGTAACCTCTAATTTTATAAGTAGTACTATGTTTAGTCCTAATATACTTTTAATGGCATATACGGATAGAAAAATTTAACACTGAACCCACCAAATATCGAAAAGCATAAAAATAACCTCAGAGTGCTGTCACAGAACAATCAAGTACTCTTTCACTCAGCGAATAATTGTTAAACCTTCATCTAGCTTAATTTTAATATAATTACAATCCCTTTATTTGGAACGCTGAGGGTTGGTTGAAAACAAAAGCTTCCATAATATAGGATTTATTTCATTAGAACATTTCTTTCATACTGAGAACTGACTTGTATCTTTACAGAAATGTAAAATTAAAATCTGTAACTTTGTTATTCCACTGGTTTTATCACTGGCGTGACGCGTTCCGCCTCTTTAAGAAGCATTTTCAGACTAACCATATCGCAAGGTAATTTATTTCAAAGGTAAACAAATTCTTAAATTAAAAATGATGGGTAGGGTGGGTTTGATTCCATTCTACTGGACGTGGGGAGGGGGGTAAGACATTAGCGTCTCGTTATTGATAAAGCCAGTGGAATTAACAATGTTACCAATTTAAATTTTATATGTAATCTTTTATTTGTAACATAAACCTTCTTTTCCAATAAAGAATTGCATTATACTTTTAAGGAGTTAACTGTCAATTCTTGGTGGAAAGACTATATATTTTAAAAAATAAAACAGCGAAACCGGTCCTGATCATTATAAATATGTGAAAGTAGTACAAATGAATTGTGTTTTATTTTTTAAAATTGCATTATAGTTGTTTTTTTAAGAATTTAATGTGAAATTCTCTATTTTCTTCAGATCGGTGGATGGGGAGGCATCAGATCCTGGTGCGTGGCGTGGTGGCATTCAGGACGAGAGTATTATGATGACGACGGAGAAGAAGCTTCAGACATGGGGTATGCGACCCCAGTCTCCCTGGATACGCCGCTGCCCAGCTCGGTTTCAAGGTAGATTCGGTTATTGCGTACTGATCATTTCATTTGTTAATTATAATCTCCATTTAAAAAAAAAAGCTTTTGATGAAAAATTTTAAAATGAAAAAACGTTAGTTCTTAACTTGTATGTATCACTGCTTCAGATACGAGGGAGGGTGCTAACAATATATCGATAGATTATTGTTCAACGATCAGAGTAAATTAATATTACAGAAGATCTTAAATTGCAACTACATTAACTCGCTTAGCTTTTTACTTTGGATAAAATACTTTCAGTTGGTCAGACCAGCTGTTAGATCCACAAGCCTTGCCGACTTGGTAGCTAATATCTCAAACTATTGCACCTTCAGTAAATTTGCGGCGTCAAACGACGAGTGAACGGATTTATACAGATAACTCTACGTCATTTCTTCAGCTTGGAACAATTAGCACACTGAAGTGCAAGCCACCGAGTTTTAGGCAGCTGAAAAAGTTTATATCAAACTTTTGGCTTAGATACCTTCATCAAATTATAAAACCCTATATTGATGATTTCGAATTCTTTAAAAAATCAATTTTTTCATTATATAGGTTGGATGGTTTCTCCATAAATGGTTCAATTATATTTTGTAGTTAATTCATAATAGAGCTTGTAAATTCTACGACATACCTAATTATGATTTTAAAGTATCTATAAAAATCACATTATTTAATATAGATAAAATCAATATCCAAACACACTACTGTCTGGATAAGGGCTTCCAATCCCATTTCGGTATTCACTGTAAATGTTAAAAAATAATTAATGTTTAAAGTTAAGCTTTTAGATTATCTACAACGCGTTCCCCAGTTTGTATATGTACAAATTTCTTTATAATACTTACATAATTAACATAAATGTGTTGTTGTCTGCCTCCTTCTTATATGCCTCGTTCTTAACCGCTTCTTAAATGAATGGCGGACAATATTTCAAAGTCGAATTGAAATACATGTCCTCTTTTTGGATTCCATCTGGTAAAACCTACAATAATAATGCAGTAAATAAAATAAAATAGCATGATTTTAATCACCATATTTTATTTAATTTTTTTTTGTTAATGACTGTCTGATTTGAAATCAACAAGAAAACCCAAAAAAAGCATTAAATCATACATAAATTTCAATTGAGGCAATAGTGGATACAAACTAAATTTTAAATAAACAATTTCACACATGCAATTACATTTAATGACCAATCCCGGGATTGAGAAATTATGAATCCCTGAATAATGAAAAGGGTCCGGTGTTGGATGCCCTAGTCTAGATGTACTGTGTGTTAATATATTTATTATTTGAATATGTGTTTCATAGGAAATATGTTATTTGATTTCATTCATTTTTAAAGTGTCAAAATATAACTGCCCCATAATATGATTAAACAACGTTTTGTTTCAAGCAGGTGCACGTCGATGAACGTGATCCGGGACCCATACGTCGGAAGAAGTGGCCAGGGTTCAGCTGGCAGAGTGGCCGGAGAAGGTGGCGCATCCCCGCTGAGACCGCCCCCCAACAACCCGCCGGCGTCCGCTCCGAGAGACTGCCGCAGTCTTCCAGCGGCGAGATCCATGTCGACGGATTCGGTGTACACGATACTCATACGCCTCCCACCCGACAATACGTCAAACGTAGATCCGGAGAGAGCTCCCAGCATTAAAATGATACACGAGGATATACCAGGACCTGTCAACAGGCCCAGGACGAATCCTCAACCGCCACCCAGAGGAGACAGCGAGTTCAGTCTGTCATTAAATCCCGGAGGACCAATCAATCATATGAACAGACGAGCTTCGCATATTCCCGATATCAGAATACCGTTAGATGCTAAAATAATACCGAAACAACTTGCGGGTAAAACAAATTTATTGACAGCGCATACTAAACAGCAAGCTAAAAAGAAAAAGAAGTCGCAAGAGAAGAAACAAGAGACAAAAGCCGCGAAAACGCTATCGGCCATTTTGTTGTCGTTCATTTTAACATGGACGCCGTACAATATTCTTGTTTTGGTTAAACCACTGACAGCTTGTACGGGCTGCATACCGGAAGAGCTGTGGGACTTTTTCTACGCGCTATGTTACATCAACTCGACAATAAATCCGATGTGTTATGCATTATGTAATGCATCTTTTCGTCGAACATACGTACGGATTTTGACTTGTAAATGGCAGAACAGAAACAGGGAAGCCATGACGAGAGGCGTATACAATTGAAACATTCCTAGTAATAGGAACTTGGATAAAAATCTTTAGAGGCACACTAAAGTCCTCGCATTTGGCACTGAAGGTTCTATTGATCAATAGTAATTGATCCATGGACGAGTCTCAACTGTCACTTTTGAGGTCGCCATTACAAAATGGCGTCCTGTGAATTGAATCAAATAATAATTATTACGTCTGAAGATTTATCATTATGATGGTAAAAATAATTAGACTGAAATGAATTCAGGAACGGATTCACATAAAAGTTTTAAAATTCTTGGCAAAATCATTTTTATTACATTGCACGCTGTACAAATGAATATTTTCTTTTTCAATACTGTTTTAAACGTGATTTTGCTCAAATTACAATTCCATAACTATTAAAAAAACACAACCTAGTTATTTCTAATATTTTTTATTTAATATTATCTTTTGGTATGTAATGAAATGTAATGAAAACGTATAGAAATTATCAAGAACTACCAACATAAATGTAATAAAACGCACCATTTACATAAAATGAGTAATGAAAAATATGTCCGAATGGTTGATCAAACGTTTTTGATAGTTCATTATTTAAGAAAGAAATATTGAGTAGTAGAGGCAAATGTTGATAAAATGTCAGTTGCGTTATAGTTTACATTGATTTATGATGAGGAGTGTATATTTATTTCAATCATGAGATCGTTATAGACATACGTACCATCCGTGTTCTATCATCAACATTTTGATCTGTACAATCAATGCTATGTGACAGTCTAAATTTAAAGTGTGATTGAACATTAAGACATCATTTTCAGTATGTTCCTTCTATGATTGCGTCTGTTCTCCATCATTTTTAGCTAGCCCTACTTTGTGTTTTTATCGTCTACTATTTTCGGTTCGGTGACAAATCATAACATGACAAAATAACACACTCAAAATCAAACAGCGACATCATATTTTAGTCCAATATATTTATTAATTAAATACAATTATATACAACACAATTTGATATAATATTATAACTCCAGGTTGTATAAATAATACATTTAAGTAATGTATACATTCTGTTGTCACTGTTATGATTTCTCTGATTACATTTATTTTCATACCTTCTTACAAGCGCATTCTTAGTCTGATACTCTCTTATATTTACCTCCCTTATGACTCATAAATACCTTCTTCGGTTCTCGTGTCTCCAACATATTATTCTATAGTCAATGTTAAACCATGGTAAAAGATATAAGGTTACTCATTTGAGACATCTTCACTTGACGGGTCCGTTGACACGTTGGAGAATTTCGCTCTCGAATCTTTTAATCAACTTCGGTTTCACTGATCGCGAGCATTGTCATCTGTTGAATAGTAGAAAAAAACTCTACTATTATGATAATAAACTTGACAAAAACTGACATATCAACTGCTGCTGTAACACCAATATAATATGTACGTTCCTTCATATTTAACGAATATCATTTAAAACCATTTTAATATCACAAAATATGGTTTTACTTCAATCAAGCTATCCTGCAATGATTCTTATGATTGTAATAAGCATGCCTTTGGTAATAAATGAAAAAAAAAAACACGTTTTTTCCATGATGATTTGTAGCACCATTTTTTTATCAAATTATTCTCTGAAATATCAGACGAAAACAATAAATTTAACACTCATCTTCATTTTTTAATAAAAAAGATATGAAAAAAGTATTTTACATAGTTAGGTTAGATTTCAATTAATATTGGTGTCATTTTTATATACTAATATACAACCCCTTGTGTATTTTCGATATTGATGTGAAATACTTAGGCTACTATATAAATCAAATTAATAACCATTTCATCACATTAAAATTCAAATAAATACATATTAATATCCGTGAATGTGTAGATAGTGTTACATATACATATTTATCAGCGGCGTGCGGTTGAGTTATCTCTATCTCTATCGCACAGCTTCACTTGTAAATGAGCAAGTTGGATATAACAGCATGCGTCCATATGCTCTTGTATCTCACTCGCACCTTTCTCTTTACATGTGATTGAGCGAGAAAGAGAGAGCGGCACGGCACGCACCTGATGAATATATTTATTTGATTGTATTGAATATAATAGATCCACTGGTACATATTTACATATTATACTCGTATATCAGATAGATGTCGTAAAACTTTGACTGTAAAGAATGATCCGTTATATTTTCTTATATAATATAAAAAAATATTCATTATTTAGCTTAAAACAAAAAATACATTATTTTATGTTTACCTTAAAGGTACGTTCACATCTACAAACATTTATCTTGGCATGTACGACGACATACATTTAAAAAAATATCATTCTGTAATATGTGCGTTCATATCTAACAAAACGTACTCGAATTGCGTCCACACTTTATTAACTTGGAACCAAACATGCTCAAATCCAGTTTATTGAAAAAGATATATATTGCTCTAGTATTAAAGGAAGAATTAAAAAGAACAGAATTGCATTTTCAACGTCGCTCAAATCCTCGTAGTTTCCATGCAATTTGATGTCAAAATATGACCATAAAATCAAAACTGCCCAAATCCAGTAGTTTTTATATCATATTTGACCCAATCCTTAATCAGCCAATAGCGTGCTTGCATTTGTCGGCAATTACAGCTTAGTCAGCTGTCACTCAGCCTCTCAAGTAATGTATTGTGCTATTAATATGTGGTTTTAAGTGTTTTTTTTTTAATATTGATAAAAATACTGCACATTTAGAGACTTTTTCAATGTCAAATGTATAAATAAGAAGAAATACATCAAATTAAGCTGTTTGTAAAGAGGATAAGTTTTTATACCAAAAATGTGTTTATCTCAGTTAAGGAGAAAGTAGATTTGGACGTTTTTGATCCCAAGCTCCTCATTTGTGCTGTAATTGTAAAGACAAAACTCACAGGAAATTATCATTATTCATGATATAATTTACTGCACAGGTAATCAAATCGTCTGAAAAATATTTTACAACTTATTTATCGTGCGAAACAGAGTAAATCTTTGCAGTTAGATAAGTAAGCATACCAATTTGGTCATACTATATTTATTGCAATCTAATTCGTAATTTTTACATTCGATTTGGAAATAAAGCAATTTTTGTCTATTCTGAAGATCTGGCATGTTTTGGAAAACATGAATAGTGTGGAAACCCTGTGCTGGAGGTCTCACAATATTGTAAATGTTATATGGCTGAGAACACATCCGTTTTGATATTTTTATTATGCGTCGGTTTGTGTCCTCCACATTAGATGATTGTAGATATGAATTGATCTCAATGTTGCAAAAAGCTCGCTTATCGTCCATAATTGAACTGTGACGGTGATTCTGGCAAACATGACACATTCTGGAAATTGGTAACGAGAGTTACACCCTAAAAATTCAGTATTGGAAGCGCGTCAAATATAGTTTGTATGACTTGACTTAAGAAGATGTTTGCATTTAATAGAATTTTAATAAATGTTCTATTGCAGAATTCTCTTCTCTATACTCTTATCATAATGCTAACTTTTCCTCGTCAGGTTATCTATAAGTTGTTATTTATTAGCAATTTACCAGATCTTCGAGTTCTCATCATGTTAGATTCATCGTCCTGTTTTCATGTTGGATGCTTTTAATAGCCATATAAAATAATGCTCTAATTTCTGTGTGTAATATAAAAGAAGCTTTGAATTCTGTATGAACATTATCAAATATATACTAAGTTCGAAAACTAGTTTTGTATTAAATTTCTGTTAAGACAATATACGTTTTTTATTTATTATTAAATCAATTAACACCAAGCCTCAAAAAGTAATGCTATAGAATCGATAGAACATTCTTTTTATTTAACAAATACATTTTTATAAAAAAAAATTACGTCAAATTTCCTGACTTGAGTTCCAGTATGTATTGCTGCATACATCGACGGGTTTTTACTTAAAAACATAATATGTATAACATTTTCGATGGTAAATCTTCTGTAGAACGGCGAACTCGTTTTTCATTAGAAATCGTTACGAAAAACTTTAACAAAAGATGCAATTCGCAAAGACACTCAATGTTTATGGATAAGAATATCAAATTAATACACATTAAAATCAATTGAAACAATAAAAAAAAGAAAATAAAGTACTCATAAAATACTTACATGTCAGAGGATTTATGTGGTATTATCCCATAATGACTATATTTGTACACAACTTATGATATTGCTTTCAGAATTGACAGATTGGGTATAGCATCATTGTAATAACTAAAGACTTAATTGGATTGATTCGTGTATGAAACATTTTGTAAGCTCGAATCATTTTAGCTAATATTCGAGTATTTAAAATCATTGCTACAAATTTTGAATATGGCAGCGTTGTCATAATATTAGAACTTGGTTATTCAAGTAAACTCATATGATTAAATTATTATCTATCATTATAAAAAAATGATAATCTATCAAAGGTTTATCTATTTTTTATCATATCCGCTCCCCATTCAGAGATATGACCACCACACGTTGTCTCAAAGATTCTTTGTCCTCCGCCAGTCTTCTTGCTTTCTCCCAGGCCATCCTAGCGTCCCGTAGCTACGCGAAGTACATCATATGGATGGTCATCAGCGGTCACCGCTACGGAATCTATCTGGTTGGTAGAAGAGACAGGCCGGCTCCAGGCTCCCCTGGGGCATCCGCAGCGTATATCCAAGCCATTTCCATTTTTCACTCACGTCACTTTTCTATGTTGGACGTAATAAAGGCGTGGTCCGTCCGCTCTCTTTCCTCTGAGTTCCTGACAAAGTCAAACTACCGTACCACTAGTACTCACTGCAAGCATAAGTTTTCAAAGTTTACGGTTACCCTGTGCTTTAGTGATGTGCCGTGACTCATAACCATAAAACAGCATTGCCAGAATACATGCGTTGAATAGGTGACAATTGGTTCTGACAACGGTGTCCGAGTACAACCAAGAGTTCCAGACTTTATGCATTGAGTTTAAAGTTGCTCCAGCTATCCCTAATCTTATTGCGAGTCTCTTTACGTGGATTGATTGCCATTTCCCGTGATGTTTACCCCCAAGTACTTGAAGCCCTCGACTCTCTCCATTTCAGAAGGTAGTCTGGGTTGGGGCAAGCAATTTTTCAGATCACATTGATTTTAATTTTCTCTTTGATTTAAATAACCAAGACAATACGACACGAGTTTCTCTGCAGCAAGTCCATTGTTTTTTGAATACCCGCGACAGATTTGTTGAATATGACAGCGTCGCATTTATAAAAATGAAGTGTTTTTGAAAATGGAATTCTTTTAAACAGTATTTTCTAATGTCTAAGTGTGAAAAACGCGTGTGGCGATCTTGAGAAGGTCTACCATTATATTTATAATTTAAAATAATGTAAATTATATTAGTCATGTGAACCAAATAATTTTGAAATAATAAACTAGTGTTAATAAATTTAAAAAATATCGGTACTGTAAATAATGATGTGATGGACTGATTGTGTAATAAATTTTATACTTTAAGACAATTTTTATTATTGTACATGTATATACATAAAAAAATTCAAAATTTTTAATACTAGCAAGTAATTTGTAATGTGTCAAATTTTTATTAACTAGATTATACGCAAACCGTTTCATTTCAATGTTACAATTTAATTTTTGAAGCATGGAAAATAACAAAATAAAAAAATGTGGAATGTTATAAGTATGAATATATTGTACTTATTTTTTTTTATCAATGTTTTATGTTATTATTTAATTTATTTATTTATATGAAATGGAGTGAAAATAAAAAGAAAATGTTATCGAATTAATCCGAAATGCGTGATCTTATATGGAACACTGACGGGGATGCTAAAATCAATTTGAATAAAATGAAAAATGAACCACATCGTATTCTTGCGATTATTAGGCATTTTCGTATGTTACAATCTATATACTAAGTGCTATAATTTTACAATACAACGTCGCTGTTCTGAAAGAAAACAATAAATCTAAACAATGACATATTGAGTTAGTTATAGCAAAATGTTCCTTATTTCAAACTCTACCGCATGAAAGAACACACTCTTTTATAAACTATACTCTTACTTAAAAACGATTGTGTAAAAACAAACTAAATGAAAAAGGTATTGCATTTCAAACATTTGATAAATTTCAAAGTCCAATTACTCAAAACTAATATTTTCAGTTAGTTTTTTCTTTCAGAACAACGACGAAAAGTTATAAGACATTCTTATAAACATCTGTTACATCTGAAGTATAATCCAATTCATGCAATAATAATGGCGAGTTTACTATACTTTTATATTTTTCAGTACAAAGAATATTTATTTTGATTACTTGTCATCAGACTTGTGATGTAGCATTTGAACAGCAAGAATTTTCAATTTGTTCCTATATTCCGGTTGAAATCTTAGCTTTTCAGTACACTTTTCCAGGAGTGTATATTAGTGTTAGGACTAAAATTATTTTAGACAGGTATGTCCTTGAATCCAAAATTCAAATACAATAATTAAAAAAGAAGTATGCGCGCAGATAAGCCAACTTTTTTATATATAAAGAAATATACATACAATTTTTTGTTACAATGAAACGTTCGCGAAGACCGAAACTATTCCTGATCGTGATTCAATCGAGAAAAAAGTACAAATAATTGTGTTTTTACTTTTATATAAAAATTTCCACCAAGAGAGAATTGACATTTAACACCATACAAGTGACTAGCCCATCTATTTTGTACTTAATTATTAATATATCAAATTTTTTTCTTTTCATAATCACCCTAAACATAAAAAATAATTTTAACTGTGCTGCTTTTTTCAGTTAAATAGTTTTTAGCATCTTCCAGAGGTGTTCAATGTATCCTTATTATAATATTTGAGCTTAATTGTTTGTATATGAAAATTTATTAACGATTCTTTTGTAAAAATATTAAAATACTAAATTAACATACGGGTATTATATTCCATAAGTTATTTCTAATATTGTAATGATATTGTAATAATATTGTAATATTTTAAGTAACTCTATGATATAATTAATTATTCAGAAAAAATCTGAACAATTTGTGTGGATCTATTTGTAAAAATATATTAACTCGATGGTTAGTTTTAAACGTATTTTGATTTCTTTGTGTGAAAAACTTTACTGAATTGAATTTCAATTTATGAAATTACTTTTTGCTTTGCCAGTGGGTTCAATTTATGTAATGAATGTGTAAAATGTTTTGTTTCCGTGCAGTGGCGTTACTTATACGTGCGTACTTAGCACGCTGGTGTGAACAATAAATGATTCTAAGAAATACATTTTCAATATTTTATGCTTGTTAGCTTAGCATTTTAATTTGAATTTATTGTGATATTTATACTACGTTTTCGATTGTTAAATTTAAATTCGTGGGGAAAACAAGAAGCGAGATTTTCTCCATCAGTGTAGCTTCTATTTCCAGGTAAAAATTTTATTTAAATAAACTTTTTCCCACTTTCTATATTGACGGTGTTTAGGCTAATTTATGTAACCCTCAAAATTAAAATTTTTCAGGAGAGAGTAAAAACTGTCTTTTATCGAAAACATTATATGGTAAGTTGCGGTATGAATCTTTGAAATCCACTCCTGTAAATTCTCATGTTTTGCTGATACGGGATTATACGTAGGGAGTGCCAATATAATACTGGCTTACGTCAAATGGGGGTGGCAGAGTTTTTAAACCTAAAACCAATATAAAATGATGTTTCCCTTAAAAAAAGTGATCAATTTTTTTGACTAATTTACATCATTTGGCCGAGACCTGCTCTGTCGAGCCTTTAAAATGAGATCCAATCATTAACTCATTTTCGTATTTTTTGAAGGTTACAGCAATTGGCCAAAACACAGTCGATATAAGTGACGCCATATGATAAGAAAATTAATAATTTTAATCAAGAAATCATAGATTTTTACATTTCAAGCCATAACCACAGTACAGTTTATTTATATGAAATAAAATTTTAAATTCATTAATTGAATTAAAAAGTGTCAAATCATTAAGGTACGTTTTCATTAGTCGGAAGAATTTTATTTTCAAAAGTGTTTCGTTTCCCTGACATCGTACGTTTCGAGTTTTAAAGCTGTTATCAATGTTTTTATTTTGCTGTTCTTTTGGACCTTTCTTTAGTTTGATGATGCAATATCATGACTACAGATATAATATTGTCCAAAATTTCTATTGGCTTCCCCTGACCTCCAAAAGTACATCCGTAAATTGTCTTGATCTCTGTGACAATTTCTTGACGTCATTAAAAATATATATTACTGAGCCACATTTTCCCCGCGAGCAACTAAATATTTTAATAAATCAACTTCAAAAATGTAAAGTGTTGCAGATCGATTCATATATGAACACTTATGAATCAAAATACCACTTGAAAGCTCTCAAATTTGTTGTTAAAATGTTCCTTTTAGATATACACCAACATATTTTGATCAAAATCAAAGCTTGTCAATAAACCCAAATTTAATATTTAAACTTAAGAGGGGAAATATCGATACTATCTTTTCAAACATACTATATAATAAACCTTCGTGGAATATAGGAAATGTTGTTATGCGGTATACAAGAGCAACGCCTAAGTGCTGGTTATATTTTTCGCAAGTAAACACTGACCGTCATATATTTTTTGCCGCGTTAATTGCTGTCAGATCGATTCTTTTCCCAATTACTGTGAATAAAATGGCTGACTCAAGATAATTGTTTCAAGATGGCGTTTTGATGTCATAGATACCATATTAATATAGAAAATCTAAAAAACTGTATCATATTAGTGTAATAAACTCGTTGTTAACTGTGAATCATTAGGTTAGCGACCAGTTTTGTAAACAAGTGGTAGTAATAAAAATCTATTAGATAACAAAATAAATGTGGAATTGGTGTCTTTGTAGAAATTTACTTAATCAGTTTTGTATTCTCGATTTGTCGTATTTTGAATAATCTGAAAATAAAAATTGATGTCTCGCTTCTAGTCGTAATATAAATTTAAAACGATATGAGGGATGTATTCATTTTAATATTTTAGGTTTCTATAGAGTGTCTGGAAAATTTACGAATCGTGTACTGTTCACAATAATGATTCTTTTATTTTTTTCTTCTTCTATTCAATAATAGAGAATTTAACAAATCAGTATACATTTTTTGCTGCATGCGTGATAAACTTTTGTGCCAAATAAAAAAAAATACTATTTTAAATAAATTATTCGATTTCTTATTTTCCAGACATTTTTATTTGATATAATACAATTGTATCATTTTAAAATAACATATTCACATTCTTATTTTTAAACCAGCAAAAATAGTTTTAAATATACAGTATCAATGTTTCAAAATAAAATATAATATTTCTATGTACACTTTCCCGAATTTATCGAAATTTAGGTTAGGTATATTCAAAATGACATGTTAACCATTTGACGAAAATTCTTTTTTAATGCAGGCAATAATAGCAAATAATATTTGAAAAACGAACATGATATTATTATTTTTTTCCATGTCCGCTCCCAATGTGGAGCATATGGTCTCCTAATTTAGGTATGTTAACAGAGTTTTTCTACGAGAACTGCTTGTTACTCAGTTGCTCAACCTCTCTTTTCTTTTTCGAAAAGAGTAGCGATAGAAGGATAGGGCTATGACAGGACTAGTGGTTAGCTAATCGCTCTCGCTACGCCCCGTGAGGATGGGAGTGGTGAGAGGGAGGACTCAGACTACGAATAGAAATCCATAAATCGATTGAAAGGTCAATCTATGAAAACCGTCCGCACCGGGAATTGAACCCGAGACATCCGTAACCGTAGCCAGCGACGAAACCAACTGCGCCACGGACGCCGACAATGATATTATTTAGCTATTACAATAAACACTTTCAAACATTTTGTAGCTTAGCTATTTGAATCATAGATGTCATTGCTCAGTTGGAATAATGTCAGGATTTTACGTCAAAAATGACAGTTACTAATCAAACGGTTAATATGACATTAAAATAATGTTCACCCCGTATACATGCATGGTAATATTTATCGTAATTAAATATTAAGACAAAAAAACTGTTTTTGCTGGTGTATAAATGAAAAAATCCCCTTATTTTAGAACCGTAAGGCAAAAAATATTTTTTAAGAACGGACCAAATAGAAGCTTTCAAAGTTTTCATTATTATAAACTTTTAAAGTTGTTCGTTCAACTGTTTTGTAAAAAGAGAAAACTTGTAAAATCGATGTACCAACAATATATAACAACGACATTTTTTAAAATTATTAATACCTATGTACCAAAGTGAACTTTGGGAATAACTTTTAGCAAAATTTGAGAAAATAATCGTATTAACTGAATACAAACAAGCAATCTTTGGATTGTGGCTGATTTTTAAGCAGTAGTAGATCGATAAAATCTGTAGAAAAATAAAATTCACTATTTGTGATCCAAACCAGCCATATTCTCAGATTTATTAGTGTCCGGACACTAACAGTGTCCTTTCAATAATGCTCATAACCTTTACGCCGAACGTAATGACTTTTGTATTTGGTCCATTCATCACTTTTAAGGGACTAACTGAAACTTATTGGTGGAAAGGGACTATTGTTTTCTACTACTTCCACAGTTTTGGTTTTTTTTCACTGGTTTTGCTCATCGAGTATTATCAAACCTGGTTCTGATTATAAAAACGTGGAAGTAGGTACAAAATAAATTGTGTAATATTTTTTTTCTCTTTACATGTTTATTAGGTTGGTACTAAGCATAGCCAATATCGTAAAACAGGAACGAGGTGGTTGGTTACATGACTAGATCTAAACGAGTTACAACATTTTTTCACGAAATAAACATAGTATAATTGATTTTATTTTATATTAATCAAAATTAAAATAATTACCTTCTGCTTAAAGGTGTTGAGCCATACTGACTGAAGACTGTTAGTGTCCGGGCATGAATAACTATGAGAATAAGACTGCAGTTCAGTTAAATGTAAGAATACTAAACTAAAAAAAATTAAAACAGTAATTATCCTTAGAGAACTGGGATCTTGTTATGCAAGCATGTATGTTTTCAAAAAAAGAGTCGGAGAATGTATGGAGAATAGTTGATAACAGACACAATTTAAAAAATCAGCGTCGTGGACTAACAAAGTTTCAGGAGGTCTGAGAAATCAAATTCATATAATTGTTTTCACAAAATTTGCTAGAAGGTTAAAATTAATATGTTATTGTGCGTTTCATTACAATATTTCTTTGGTTTTGATTAAAATTAGCATTTAAAACCTATAATATGACAATCTTTCATTGTATAAGAACGTATGACATTTTTCAGTATTCTTTTTTATTATTGAAAATTTGTGTTGTTTTGAAAATATCGACTATACATATTGTAAAAAATGATTGTTCCTTATGATAATGATTAATTATTACGGATACTTAAGGAGTAGTAATGCATTCAATTAATAATTAATTGAAAATACTGGTAAACAATTCATTCACTACTTATAATTGAAAATATACTCATTTCACAAAAATTGTATAATGATTGGATTACAATTGTAAAATTCTCTTTATTAATTAAAAGATGGTATTTTATTGTTCAGAAAGGTAATATGTACCGTTGTCATAGGTTGATATCAACAAAAAACATCAAAATTTTTTGTAATGATTCAGTCTTGCGTTAGAATGTAAGAAGTGGAGTTAACTAGTTTGTTTTGGATTCCTTCGGCCATGTCCGTCTTATGATGGAATATAATTAATATTGTTTTATATTTTTACATTGAGATAGCTTAATTACGAAAAAGTCACCAAAAATTATGTAATTTTTAAGTTAAGCATTTCAATTTTTTTTAAATCAAGCCTATTTTTATGTACCGTTCGATTTCAATTATAAAAAGGATTATTTACATGACGAATTTGAACACTAACTCCTTATTGTTTCATAAAATAACGTTATGTGTTCATGGATCATTCGGAGTAAAGAAGAGTACCTGTAAGAAAAATTGTTTGGTCAATCAGACAAAATACTTTCATAGATTGGTTTTTGAAACCCGTCAAACCTCAATTTAACAAAATGAACATTGTTGTATTTGCTAATAATAAACTAACAACAAATTTTGCAGTTGGATGTCTTTGTGATAAATAAGTATGTTCACATAATTTATTCGTTAAGGAAAAAACTGCATCAATGTCGTCAAAACGGATGTCCGAGGAACTTATTTTACATCAAATTGAATTATTGAGATTTTGTACACTTCCATGTATTTTGTCACTAACGACTCGGGTTTCGCCTTTCGGCATCTTCAGACATTCGAGTGCACGAATGGACTCGAACTGACAGACAGTAAACAGTGTCTAACGTTTATATAGAAGATACAAATACGACAAATATTATTTACGAGATAAAATATTATACGTCTAAGATCCACACTGATACCTGAGTTAACATTTCGAGAATCGCCTTAATCCTTATTTTGTAAACAACACATTAACAGAGTGACGAATTGCCGCTTTCCAACTAATATTAGAATTACCAGTGATTTTACAATTATAATAGCATTGTGGGTTTCGACGGGATGCAATTCGACGAAAGGGTAAATATATACAATCATTCCATATTTAGTGGCATCTGTTAGGTGATTCAACGTATAGGATACAGCAACGGGGAGTTTGGAAGGTTCAGCTGTTCCTTCAGAATTGGCAAGGAATTTATCTAGGCTCTATTGATTTTCAAAATTTCTTGATAAAATAATTTATGTTCCCCATGTTTTGATGCAACAATTTAACCCCATCATCCGCATTCAATGTATGGTTCTTCAATGGCAAGTGATTTGCGAATGTCGAAGTATCTTTTTTTAATTTAGATTCCATTCGTGCGCTCGAATGCCTGAAGATGCCGAAAGGCAATAATTCAAATTTAATATTGAAATTCCATCAAGCACCCTCAGTCGATGTCTTAAATTAATTTTACATCGATGACGAGATCTTCAAGTATGACAGCCATAATTCAAATACGTAATATTTAGACTATCGCCATTTTTCCATCGCTTTTTTTTATTAGTAACCAGAATTGTTTATGTCGTGTTTTATACGTATTTTTAAACTTATATTATTAATTGTCTGCATTACTACACGAGTGTGAAATATTAATGTACATGTCAAGTAGGTCGAAAAAGGGTATTTCTAACCAGTGAATGTAAAAATGTCGTTATAGTTTGCGATATCAATATGAATCGAAAACATTGGTTGTGTGGTATGTTCAAAAACAATCTACTTACCATAATATATTGAAACCGTGGTATTTTTTAAGATCGTGAATGTTAAAATTAATTATTTTAATCGCTTTCAATTATTATTTCATATTTACAAAACCATGTCGTTAAATTCAAACAAACTAAAAATGGAACGCAATACATAGTATGTTATTGTTTTGTTGTGGAATATTTCAAAGTTACAAAGAAAATAGTTTACAGAGGTTAACATATTACCTTATTTTATGTTTTTCCAAAGCTTAACGGTAGTTTTATTAAGCTGTTGTAAAAAAAAACAAAAAAAAAAAACAGTCTTTTCATTCATAATTTTTATATAACACATCCCCGCTGCAAATGCTATTTTTTCATTATATGTAGTGAAAGTATAATAGGTTTTATTTGTCAATATATTGAATCTCACTGAATCAAAATATATTATTGGGTATTAAATTAGTTAAAAAAAATTTTATCAACCATGCAAAAGTGACGTAAGTCAAAATTTGGAACGATTCATCGATGATGATTTTTTACCCGATATTATTTTGCAGTAGAAGTGTGAAATTTTTATTAAAAAAAGAATACGTATTTTGATGTGCATCACTTTTACATTGTAATTATCTTATACATTTCAAACATCAGGAAAAAGAAATTGTAAGCTATTTTATAATGGAGCTTTGTTAGGTTTTTAAATTTAATTTAATTCACAAAATCATACTATATAAAAATAAAAATGACTTCGTTTGTAATCAAATTCATTTATTGATTATTTAAATGACAATAATATCATGAATATTATATTAATAACATATGTTACATAACTATATTTGATGACATTTTTTTATCCTCAGAAATTTATGTTCTTTCCCATTTATTTTAATAAGTTTTCATTTACAACTGACCAAAAGGGAAATATCGACACATTTTGAACACAACAAAACCGTAACAACAACAAAATAAAACAGAAACGTGTCTTCAAGATTTTTTCAAATCATCTATTTACCAATGACGCACACTAGAAAATAAATCAATATAAAAAAACATACAACACATTATTAAATAATATGTACTAAAATTAATTTAGTTAAATGAATGGTTAATAAATAATATTCAATGTTTGCTTGTTTTGTTTTGGTAATTTATTAATTTTTAATTATATGACGTTATTACTATGATTATTCACTGCAACTTATTGATATATTATTAATTAAATATTTACAACCGTAAAGATGTGAATATTTTCTAGTGATATTGTTTAGTTTATTCGTAATATTGTTATTTTTGTTTACGGTGTCTGACGCCATATTTAACGAACATAAATATAATAATAAATAAAAAATATTGTAAATCATGTTAATATAACAAGGATAAAATGTTGTTTTGTATATAATATAATATGATAATCAATAAAATGTGTTTTTGTAAACAGCTGTATTTATTTCGTCCATTTTCCATTGCTCTGTTGTTAAAATTATTGTAAAACGTTAAACAAACAAAAGTAGATGGTGTGATTTTATCGGTACTATTTTTAAATCAAGCAATATAGAAATCGATATTACCGACATCAAAGATCAATCCCTTCAATAAACTATTGTTATAGTAATGTCAACTGTAAAGAACAGATGTCACTGCGTACTTATTTTTGTAAATAAACACAAAGTTTTATTTTATACAAAATTATATAAATCACTGACTATATAATTCAGAAACTGCATTTTTGTCATAGAAAGTAAAGATAACATTTTTTCCCCTATTAAGTAGATATACGTAATTGTGAATTAAGCGGAATGACAAAATGCCTGCAAAACATAGCTAAAATGATATTATTATAAATGTTGATTTAAATTATGCCTTTTTATTTAGTATTGAAGGTGTGATCTTAAAAATAAATCTAAATGCTAACACCATGTCCTTCAATGTTTATAGTGTTTTTAATTTCAGTCATATTTTTCAAGGATGTGAGATCTTCCTGAAACAAAAAACATTATTGTAGATACGGAATATTCAAAACCCAATTACGCCGTAAACATAATCAAAGCAATTTTCAAGAGGTAGGTATATAGACAAGTATTTCAGCAATTCATTTTTATAGTGTTAATCATTGGTCAAATTGCGTAAACGGAAATCTACAAGAATGTCTATAAAAGGTAAAGATTTGGATCAACAATACTATAGATATTATTGTGTCTAAACAGACTTGTTTTCTTATGTTGTCAATCCTGAAAAAGTGAAGTTAGTGTTTTAACCGCCATTGTCGTTAATAAATCATATAAGTTAACGCAACAGAATCGATTGAGGGAGATTAATTAACTTTTGAATGATTTTTAAATAGTGAAATTTCTAAGCGCCTCCATAAGTTTTGTAATTTATAATTCGGGTTTCTGAAACAATGAGTCCGCATACGAATTATATCACAAATAATTTGATATTATTCATATGTGTAACACGTCGGAAAATATTGAAAAAAAAAGAATTTATTTAATATTCTACATTGAAATTACAATGCATTATTTCAGAAAATATTTTCTTTTAAGTTTTTTTGATATTAAATAAGATGATGCATTTATTAAATAAAAATTGAGTATTAAAGCATTTTTAAGATGATGATATAATTGGACAGTTTGTACAGTACAGTTCCAAAGTGCAACAAGTCAAAAATATGCAGTTTTACGTTAAGTATGAGGAAATGCTTAGAATATCGATATGTATCAGTTCCAAAATGTAACAAGTAGTAATTCTGTGGTAATTTTAGAATGACAGTGGTTTTTATTACTTTAGATCCAAGCTGTAACAACTACGAAAATCCTGTGAATCCCCTCAAAGCCTCTTTTATTAATATAAGAAAAAAAAATGTTTATCTACATAATATTAAAATGAAGATTTGTTTGTTTGTTTGTCCTCTAGGCATTCCTTTACCATTCATCCGATTTCGATCAAACTTTAGTAGATTATTGTGCGCACACATATAGACACGTTGATTTGCTCCTTTTGAATAGCTAGTGAAACAGCATTATGGAAGGGTACATAATTTAAATGACTCGAATGCATTGGAATGTTTGTTTATAGTTTTGAATTTGACTACTTAGGAACCATTATAAGTACACAAAATTGACCCACTATTTATATACACGTTTTACTCACTACTTGTCTATGAATTATAAATAGTTTGCAAAATCTTACATTTTCCAGGATCTCCTCTTTTGTATCAATCAATGTTTTCATAGCTTGACGACTTGCTTTGGATGCTGAAGCAATTCTATTTTGTAAAATCTGAAAATAATGAATCGTAATTTATTAGCTTAAAATTTCTTTCTTTGGCAATTGCCTGATAACGATGTAGAGCGGATTGCTTTCTAAACCAGCACTTTAATTGAAGAAGTCTTAACATCTTAGCTCCGGGGGACGCGTTTTCCGCGTCGCAAAGTTTTTTGTATTGCAGCGAGGAACGCGTTTTCACGTCATTCGATATAGGCGACATTAATCGCTCATACCTAATAATTCATTTTTGATTCATAATATTATTGAAAGAATTCGATTAGTTTATTAAGAAACACCTTTAGGAGAACATCCAAACTTGTTTTCGCGTAATTGTAGATTGGTTAGTTTCATACTATTCTTTCCCTGACCTATTGTCGATTTCCTGTGAATCAGCCCTGCCGCAGCGCGTATTTTGGTCATATTTCCTCTTTTGCGAATGTGTTAATAGGACCAATGCTTCTTTAGGAATGTTTTTTTTTCATACTATGCCAACTGTATTTGCAACAGATATGTGGGGAACGAATCAATACAGATGGCAACCCAATCGAGATGGCAATAGAAGAACATAAGCATAGATACGGGCAGAACGAGCAATACCGTCAGCAGAAACGGACAACAATACTTTCTCACTGGCCGCACGGTTCCGTCTGTGCTTCCGCACAGGATGACGTCCGCTCCATTCTTAAATTTAATCTCATAATACAAGCTAGGAAAATGATTCCTAAAGATATGTTTGTTGTTTTACGTCACTTGATATACATAAGCCTAACTATATTTTAAATAAAGTCAACCAAGATCAACTCAAGGATAAAGACATCACCAGATTTAAAACATTATTTTGAAAAACAATATTTGAGATTGACTTTGTTAGGACTTAATCCCGGAACTTCCATACCCAGCTAGATCAAAAACTCTCCCCATCAGTTGGAAATGAGACGTCAAGAAAACAATAAAATAAAAACAGGTTTTTTCTGAGACTAAAACGTTTTGTGAGAATTAGATACTACATTATTAACAGAGAGACCTTATAAATCTGAATATCTGTTTGAAAAAAGGTAACGACATTTTCTTTTCACTCATATAAATATTGTAGCACAGTCAGTTTCAAAAACCCACCGTTTGTCTTCTCTTCTCAGCTGACTCGAGTTTATCTTGAAGATCTTGCAAGGAGGGAGGAGCATCCGAAGGTTGCATTCTCTGCAGTCGTTTCGGGGGCTTAGGGGGATGCTTCTTCACCAAACCCTGGGTCCCTTCATCTTCTGCGTCACTATCCAGGGGGATTTCAAATGCTAAAGCTGCAAAAGTATCAACAACCACTTACCAAAAATTACTAACTTACATTGCCATTGCATATAAAAACAATAATTAAAAAATACTGTGATTTGTTGAAAAGACAATAAAGTCAACACACGTCAAACGTGTATAATATATATAAATCGCATGTAGGGATTACAACTATGACAATAATATAAAAAAATTGATATGAATAATTAATAACATACCATTGTATATATTTACTAAAAGAATAATTTAATTGTTCATTAAAATTTGTAAGATAGCCACCTCATATATAATAGCCCAGACCGCTGTAGACGTCTTACTATTACTTCATATCACATGTAGGTATGAAATTTTCTTACGACGTAAGTGTTCGCAGTGTATATAAAATGAAGTTTTATGCAATGCGCACATAGTTTCGACGTACTAGCTACTATAGACATTCAGTATTTCAATTTCAACACTGTCATCTACGACGGGTACAGTTATACTAGTTTATAATTAATCTATCATTTATTCAAATTTTAAATCACTGATATACATAATACAATTTATATTCTTAAGGATAAGAAACCTACATCTTATAATAATTTACGACTAAATCTTTTCATGTTTCTGTCAAATCTCAGAGAGAGACAATATAAATACATATTCCAATACCGTTCCATTGAATTACAATATTTAAAATTTGCAGCTACGTCAGATTATTCCAATGGTATTTCTTCAATTACTGAAATGACGACATGTATAAAGAATTTTTTAGCCCCGAGAAATTCGTCAAACTCAAGTATTACAATTTATGATAAAATACTGAAAGCGCCCGAGTTGGGTGAAGACAAAAAAAAAACCTCTATCTGGAGTATTCATTATTGTCCTTGACATCAGGAGAACTTGTGATATGATCTTGTAATACATATTTCATTAAAAATTATTAAGAATGGTTACTGAAATAATAGAATATCGAATAGTTAAAAAAGAGCCGAATATATTCGGATATTGAATGTTCGAATATTCGAGTTGGAATCCCTAATCGCATGAAATCGCAATGAATTTCACTTCTTCATACATAATATTAGTAAGTACCTAATTAATGTTTTGTATTCATCGAACGATGTTCCGTTATTTTGAAAACTTAGAAATCTTTAGTTAAATTACATTTTTTTACCAATGACGATCACCAGTAAAAAGTATTTAATTTATGATACTGTAGGTTCAATTTTTACTTATGCCGTGTTTTACAGTGTAATTAAATGTTTTTACATTTCATTCACGTGGCTAATTTCTTTTTCGTAGCGTCAAACTATTTCGAGAATTCGATACAGTAACTATAAAATTGTTTTTTTTTTAATATAAATATGGTACGTTGTTTTGCTGTATATTTAAAAACGCATTTGAAGTATATACTTACGAGGCTTAATTGGCTCAGCAAGAGACTCCGGCAAAAGTTCCGTAGGAAGATTATCATCATCAGCGATTGTGTGCACGGTTCCGGTGGCTGGAGGCCTGGTGCCTTTGGCAGCGGCAGCCCTGCCACCGGCTTTTCCATTGTGGCCATCGCCTTCTACGTCAAGGGGTTGAGTCGACGAGCCGCAGCCCATTTTGGATAAGTGTAAATAACTGTTTATCGTAAGGAATGGTTAGGAGTCATCTCTGGATCAATCTGGAATTTAAAATGGTAATATTATGATATGTGGAATTCATTTTAAACATAGTTGTATAGCTAATCATATAAAAATATATAGTACAAAGGAACTGTTTTGAAATGGATTGTCGTATAAAACTAATGCAGATTAATCGGTTGTATTAATGTTTTCTTTTTCGATGGATTCGGCAGTAACTTTGTAGAAATTCATTTTTAATATAAAAAAGACAAACTAATTTGTATATTTTAAACGTTGGCACACGTGTTATAATAACAAAAACAATAGATAGATGTAACTTTTTCCGATTGAAAATTTATTTGTATTTAAACATCATTTCATAAGTGAATTTTTAAAATGAAAATTTTGCAATACCTAAGCGTATCCACATAAAAACCAGTTAACAGTAACACTATTCTTTTGTTTACAAGCATAAAAAGTGTTTTTCAATTATCTATCGTGTATTTCTTTGCTTTTTGAAAAAAATTAAGAGAGCGATAATCAAAGCTGTTCTCAATACAAACTCGTAAATGGACAGTAAAAATATCGTTTTAATAACTTAGAAATAAATAATCTTGTGAAATACGAAACGTTTTACATTAGTAACACAGCGAGTGGAATAACTAAGTTATCAATTTTCATTTTATATTGAATTTAATTAACTGTATTTTATCATTACCGGCTTTGATAGCCGAGTGGTCAACACTTTCAGACGTTCGTTCTATTCGATTGCTGTGGCCACGGCTTCGAATCCGCGAACGATTATTTCCGTGCATTGATTTTTCGATCGATATATGGATATAAGTTCAAAGGTCTGTAATGTCTACGTTCCTTCCTACTCATGGGATTCTAATAACATGGCACAGCGACAGCTATTACCTTACTTCTAATAATTTACCAGACCCAGCTTTCTATCCCCACTCACTCAAAAAATACATTTAGTAACAAGCTATCACAAAACAAATTCTTTTGCGATATACCATTTATAGATCACTTTTAAGATTACTGTCAATTCTTGGCGGAAAGGCATTATTTTAAAATAAAACACAATTGGTTTGTACTAATTCCACAGGACTTACATAAAATTGAATGTTTACAATTAAAAAGTATGTAAAACAGTTGGTTCATGAACTAAGAAAAGAATCTACAGGTAATCAAACAAATTATACATAAACGAAATTAGATAGTTTACAATTAAAATATTAAGATTGCCTTTACAAATCAAAAAATAAAGCTAAGAAAATAAGATTTCCTGAGCAAAACATAATGAATTTTAACTATTGCGTGTATGTAATATAGCAGTAGTACAAAAATATTGTGTTTTACATGTAATGTTCAAAAAGGTTCACATAGCGAACGAACATGAATGAAAGAAAAGTACTACAAGCTACGGACAAAATTGAATTCATGAAATAGTATAAAAGATGTATTTAATTAATATTGTTCGTTATTTGTCGATAACATTTTGTCCTCAGATTATTTTGTTAAAACGTTTTGGTCCGGTCTCATTTTGAATAAAACATAACTCGAGTATTTGTGACTATTTTGTTAATACGAATTTGCACTATTATTGGAACTATTCCAGCTGCCGATTTTAACGAAGCCACAACAAAAGCATGTGCAATCAGTGAACAAACACGGTTTGACTTTCCGTTACGTATTTCATGAAAATTTAATGTGGCAAATCGAATCATAAAAGCTCTGACCACACGGGGCGGTTTTTTACCCCTCTTTGTTCAGTACTGTACATGGAAAGTATATTAATATAAAATTAATCTTGACAACTTTGCCATTCCACTGGCTGTATTACTAAATGTGACACGTGCTTCACCTCTTTAAGAAACATCTTCAGACTAACTATATTACAAGGTTATTTATTTCTAAGGTAAACAATGATTCTAATTGTTTCATCATTGCTTACCTTACGATCACGATCAGAAATGCACTTGGCCAGATCTTTCTTTAGACTTATCGGACGCCAAAATAAGAATTCTGCCGTTCTTGAGAATGCCCGGTTTTATATTCCTAATTATTTCAGTGACGTGAGTGAGTTCAGACGAGCAGTATTTTTTAATGTATTAAAGTAGATTTTATCTGAAGTTACTTCCTTACCAATTTCTTATGTTTTCTATTTTTTAATTGATGTTTACATTGCAAAAGCCGTAAACTTATAAGTTGTAATTTTTATAATGTATATGTCGTCGCTTCCACGGCAAAACCACTTATCAGAATATTTTACATTGTCCAAGAGAAGCAAAAAATCATATAGCTTAAAAAAACAATATGTTATATTTTCGTTAATAATAAGTATTTTTATTGCAAATTTTCATGAAACAAGGGAAGAGAAGTCATTATTTGTAATACCATCACTTTAAAATTTCTAGAATTCCTAGAATATAAGATAACGTTAAGAGAAAAACTAATAACTCTTTTGAAATATTCAAATTAGAGCATTCTTATTAGTCACCCATCATTCACTTGTTTTAAAATATTGTTTTTCATACAATGGAATTCAAAAATTAGTTTCACATTTGCCGTGGTTTTGCTGTGGAAGCGATGATATTTATAAAAGGAATATAATAGGTACAAATATGATATATTTTCTTAACAAAAATACAAAACTCCACTGGTCCAACACTACACTCTAAAATAATATTATTATTTACAGGCATAATATTGAAGTCTATTTTACATGTCATCGTTCCGACGCTTTGATGAGTTGTTGTGGTCAACCTGTTGGCTCATTAATCCAGTGTTACAAGAATAACAAACTACAATATTATCGTTTCAAATATTCATGTCAAATAAATTTATGTTGTTTTCTACCATTATTCATGGGTGACAAGTAGGGATTCCAATTATTCGTCATTATCAACTATTCGAATATCGAATAGTTAAACTGAAACCATTCGAATATATCCGGATATTTTAATAATGAAATTTGATTTGAATAATTAATAACATAACATTATATAAATACACATACCAATACCGTTCCATTGTATTACAATATCTAAAATTTACAGCTGAGTCGGATTACTGGAACGGTATTTCTTCAATTACTGAAATTACGGCATGTTTAATGTTTTTTTAGTCCCGAGTCATACGTCAAATTCAAGTATTATGATAAGATATTGAAAGCGCCCGAGTTGGGTGAAGACAAAAATAACCACACTTCATCCGTTATTGTTCCTCAAATCATGGAGAAATTGTGATGTAATCTTGTCATTTTTTTTTAAATATTTCATTAAAAATTATCACGAATACTATTCGAATAATTTCCCAAATATTCGAATATTTAATAGTTAAAAAAGGGCAGAATATATCCGAATATCAAGTATTAGAATATTCGAGCTGGAATCCCTTGTGAGAAGAAAAGGTATGAATTTTGTCATATCGAGATAGACCTTGCTACAAAGTGTACGAAAGCTTAAAACTTTTAACTACTCTACTATATTGTATTTTATGATAGCATGAGTAAACAAAACGTTTTTTTAGTGGATTTAATGTTGTCAAGTTGTTCTTCAGTACAAGAGCATTTGAAATGAAACAAAGCTTCCAAACCAATATCAACAAAAAATTTGTAAATATAAAAAAAAAATCCTGCCTGCTTCTGTCTGCTTCTGGTTCCAATGTCTCCTTACAATGTAGAGCATATTGTTGAAAAGCAAAAGAGCATTTGTACATAAATTGAGTATTGATAAAAACGCATTTTCTGTGTTCTTTTTAAACGCCTTACGAATACTTATTATGGGTGTTCAGTTAACAAAATTTTCAATTCCTACGTAGAATTTTTCGTATCATGATAGTAAGCTTCATGAGTGTAATTTAAGTTTTTTAACATGTCTGCTGTCTAACTTTAGCATATGGACTTCTAATGGAGTTATCTCAGACGGAAGTTTTTTTAAGCGAACTGCTTGTTACTCAGTAGCTTAACTTCTCTAGCTGTTAGCTAATTGCTTTCGTTAAGCCTCCCCCATTTTTCGGAACGGGTAAGTGTGAAGGTAAGTGTTTTGTAGTGAAAAAATCGTATGGAGGTTATTTCATCGTATTTTGAAACGCAAATTGGAACGCGAAAGGCTTTTTTACTCAATTATTGAAATACATTTTTTAAGTAAAAATTTTACATATTTAAAATTTCTTTTTTAACTAACGAAGGTTCATTATTAAAAAATCAAATAAAATATACTTGAATTGGTAGATAGCTTTCAACTCGTTCGAAATTGTTCAGGAGAGAGTAAAAACTGTTTTTATCGAAAACATTATACGGTGAGTTGCGTTATGAATCTTTGAAATTCATTCCTGTAAATTCTCATGTTTGCAGATACGGAATTATATGCAGGGAATGTCGATATAATAGTGGTTTACATTGAGTGGCCGGGTCAGAATTTTTACGAGAAATTTCAAAAGGCAACAGAGTCTTATATGTCATAATACATCTACAGAAATTGCAATGTAGCGGTATTGATTTGATTTGAAAATATTGCTTTTTTTTTAATTTAATCAAATGCTCCAAAAATTACACCCCAGAATGTTCCTTTTCTATCGACACAATCGTGGTTGGTATATGCATAAAACTATCTAGTTATAAATAACTTACAACGAATAATTAATGTCTCTAATTTGAATCGATTTCTATATGAATGGGTCTAAAAAGTCATCCATGACGAACTGTTTTACAAAAATCCGTTTATTTCACGTATGCTGATATATTCTTTGTGGTTATTTATAACAAAAAAACGGCAATCGATATTTTTGTACTGAAAAGCGGAAAAAGGGGTTGCAAAGTAAAAGCATTAAGGTGAGTACACAGAGTTATATCAGTTAATGATCTGTTTTCAATCGCATATTGCGGTGGTCGAAAAGCGCCGATGTTCGAGCAATATCAGACAATTAAAGAGTACTAACTTAATTTATTATCAAAGATATTGCTTCTGTTAAATTAATGGAAACGGAAAAAAATATGTCATGTAAATCTCTCGGTTAAAACTCGAAACACTTCCCGCTAGAATAGTAGCGCTAGTAATAAATGTGCAGTTCTATTCTAGCTAAATAATGTTTGTGATAAACGTATTTTTGAATCTTAACCCTTCCGTACTCATGGTGTAACAATGCGTTACTTCGGCCTTTAAACCTTTAAATTATCTGTGAAATAGGGCATACAAAAAATTTGAAAATTTAGCTATTCGGAAATAAAATAGTTGTTCATACAATTGAAAATTAAAAATACATTACAGTTTACGTCTTCTTTGTATAATTAATCATAATTAGAAAACCTCGTCAATTTACTATCAAAAAATACAAAATTATAGTATAGTAACAATCCGAGATGCATGACGTACCGGATGCAACCGTTTTGTTTCAAACGACACAAGCTTGTACTGCTATGAAAAATTTCGATTCTTGCGTCTTTCGATAATTTTCCATAATTTGATATGTATTTCAGGTTTTACACAAAAAATATAACGTAAAATAATTACTCAATACTACAAACGGGAAGGTTAACAATGGTTTTCATTGTATATATTTCTAGATTAAGCATATACATAGCAAATAAATATATATAACCACTTGTCTTTAGTCCTTATGGCCCCAGCTATATTTGGATGGAACATGCCAAAAGTCCCACAACTTTTTGCATACATTACTTACTTAGAATTGGAAAAAAAATATTTCGAATCAAAATTGCAGACGTGATCATTATATGCTGCCTTTTTACATATACACTTAACCCCTTATAACTTTATTTGACACCATAATCATGTATACAAAAAACAATATGTTATACCGCTGACAATTTAGCGAGTATGAAGCTTAAATTGGGTAAGAATTAAACAAAGTCTGTGTTCAAATCCCGGCAAACTAATATTGAAATTAAAATTTGTGATCTTAGACATGGGTGTTTGTTATGTATTTTCTCTTCGAGTTGATCTGTCATGTAATTTAAAGATGTCAAAATATCTGACGCCTTGGCCGTTGGCTGTTACGTCAGATAAATGATTTCGTTGGGTCCGTGGTTACGGCGCCGATGCCGAAAGCCAAAGGACATATTCAAAATCTCAACAATTCTAATTTAAAAATGATGTAATTATTTTAAGGTTTTTTTATTACCCTTGAGCATGAAACAGGCGATGTTTTTGAAATATTGGACGATTAACACTCATCGTAATTATATGGATTCCCAAAATAGTTTTTTTATATTATAAATCATGATATCGACGGTGTTTTGGCCAATTTATGTAACCCTCAAAGTTTAAATTGCTTAGGAAAGGGTGAAAACTATAGTTATCAAAAACATCATAATGTATAGTGAGTTGCGTTATGAATCTTTGAAATGCATTCCTGTAAATTCTTATGTTTGCAGATACGGGATTATACGTATGTAATGTATGTAACCTTCAAAATTGAAATTGTTCAGGTGAGAGTAAAAACGTTTCATTTTTTAATTAAACCTAACCTAAGCTAACCTATCTAACCTAACCTAACCTAACCTGCATTTATTCGGCAATTAATTACTGACCAAACATAATTATTAAATGACCATTTACTGAATTAGTTACTGACCATAATTCGACGGTGTTTTGGTCAATTGATGTAACCGTCAAAATTGAAATTGTTTAGGAGAGAGTAAAAAATGTTTTTATCAAAAGCATTATATGGTGAGTTGCATTATGAATCTTTGAAATGCACTCCTGTAAATTATCATGTTTGCAGATACGGGATTATACGTAGAGAGTGTTGATATAATAGTGGCTTACATCAAGTGGCCGGGTAAGAGTGATAAATTTATTTTTCTAATTTACATCACTTGGTCACCGAGACCTGCTCTGTTGTTTTTAAAATGAGATCCAATCATTAAGCCACTTTCGTATTTTTTGATGGTTATATCAATTAGCCATTAAACACATATTATATTACAGAATAAATTACGTACTTCATAACTTGTATGTTATGTAATGATCATCGTATTCTCAATTACGCGAATTGTGTACAGCCTCGAGTATTGTAATAAAATGTAGTAAGCAAAAGCATTATGTATTATAATTTACATTCGTAATAATACTTTCATTCAGACTCTAGGGTTAGCGCAGATTATCATTAGTCACAATTATAAAAATTCATTACCCCTGATATTGACATGCCTGATGATAATCTAACGATTTTAGCTGTCACAACATTGTGTGACTAAAAAGGCTTGTTTTAGTTTTACCCTTAGTTGGTACAATAATTAAGTGGCTATCCAATATAATTTAAGACATCGACTGAGGGTGCTTGATGGAATTTCAATATCAAATTTGGATTATTGAGAGTTAAATTCTTTGCCGATTTTGAATGAGCAGCTGAACCTTCCTAATTCTCCGCTATTATATCCGATACGTTGAAACACCTAACAGATGTCACTAAACGTGGAATGATTGTATATATTTACCCATTCGTCGAATTACATCCCGTCAAAACCCACAATACTATTATAATTGTAAAATCACTGGTATTTCTAAAAGAAGTTGAAAAGCGGCAATTCGCCACTCTGTTAATATGGTGTTTACAAAATAAGGATTAGGGAGATTCTCGAAATTTTAACTCAGGTATCAGTGTGGCTCTCAGCTAAAGATGCCGAAAGGCGAAACCCGGGTCGTTAGTGACAAAATACATGGAAGTGTACAAAATCTCAATAATCCAAATTTGGCTATCCAATAATGAGACATGACACGTTTTGCCATTTGGACTGCGCATTATCGTCAGTGCATTTAAAATGTAACAGGTATTATGTGCTTTTCGCTAATTTTGAATACGAGTAACGAGCATAGATGAATATGTAAAGCAAATCAATCGTGCGCATGTTCATCGCATGTAAATTAGATTTTTTTAGTAATTTTACGAAATCGTATCAGCAATGAATGCGTTACGACATATTCTAAACATTCTAAAACATTGGATTTGATTTGTGATGTATTGTGGAAAAAGTTGGGTTTGTACATTTTATTCGATACACTTTTAGAATTGCTGAATATTTATTTTAATAAATCTGAATTTCTGCAGTTTATTATTCTTAATTTAACCCAAACAATAATTTTGATACTTGGTGGAATGGAATAATGTAATTTTATTAGTTACGCATACTCTTTTACTCTGGTTTTAATTGAGTTTGATTTGTAATGTAGCTTGGGTGGGGTTTGTACATTTTATTCGATACACTTTGAGAATCACTTATTATTTATTATAAAAAATTTTAATCCTTTATTATTCTTTATGTAATCCAAACAATAAGTTTGGTACTTGGTGGAATGGAATAATGGAACTTGATAGTTTTCAATGGATTCGACTGAGTTTGATTTGTAACGTAGCGTGGAGAAAATGGGGTTTGTAGATTTTATTCGATACACTTTTAGAATGGCTGTCTTTATATTACTATACATCTGAATTTTTATTTTTCTAATATTTTTAGGCTTTATTTGGAGTTCGTAGTGAATGAATGACGGCCTTGGTGTTTATTACACGTCATCAATCTAACTAGAATTTTAAAAATATCGCAATTGATTGAGGTATTTCTTATTATACATTTCTACATTCAACACGACCCAGGGATTTTCGTCATTAAGTCCAATCGGAAGCTTAGCGTGAGGTCCGAGTAAAAATTTCCAAAACGAAACTTGCCAAAGCACTAACGACTATTTCAAGCTTTTACCTTATCTTCGCCGTGTAAAGAACAATATATATTAAGTGGTAGCACCTCATTATCTGCCATTGGTGTTTTTTTTGAACTGTTACACAATCAAAAGTTGTACTAATAATGACCATAGCACACGAATCCTTGTTATTTTCCACAAGAATTTTCTAATATGGGACTTAAGCTCGACGGCATCGAAGCCGCAATGGGTCAACTCCTAAGGGCGTTGTCCATTCGGCTATAAGACCGAAAAACAAGCACAATAAAAACGGACAGAATTTACGCATAACATGGTACTTGATATTTAAATATACTTTAAATATATTTATTCCGCTTCAAACTGCATGCAGACGTTGCGTTTATCAAATTTAAAAATCATGTCATAAAACAATATCGGAAATGAATAAAATATAAGATAATAATGTCATAAAATCGTTACGCTATTAATAAAAGCTATCTACTTAGTTTATGGGAATCCACTTTTGACGTCGAATTGACAGTTAACATACATTTTAATATGTACGAATTCATAGAAACGGCTGATGTAATTTTGGTGGAGTGAAATGTCCCCTCGGATATTTAATTATTTATTATGCCATATCCGATTCCAGTGTATAGCACAAAGACTCGTAATGGATCATACAGATAGAGACTGAACTAGAGAAGGGAATTGATCGTAATTCAGTCACCCAACCTCTCTTGTCGGAAAGGGTAAGACTAGAAGTATAAAACTATTAAGCGACAAGTCAGCTCCGTGGTGCAGTGTTCAAAGTCGTTGGCTACGGTCACGGATGTCTCAGGATCAAGTCCCGGTACGGACAGTCTCATAAATTGATTTTTATAATCGATTTATGAATTTCTGTTCGTAGGTATGCATGCTTGTGATATGTAAAATTTATTCCCACCCAGCCGATCGTAAACAACAGAGCGTAGCGAAAGCGTTTCGTTAAACACTAGTCCTGTTCTATCCCTACTCTCTTCCAAAAATAGTGGTTGAGCAACTGAGTAACAATCAGTTTTTGTAGAACACTTCTGTTAAGATACCTCCATTAGGAGGCCATATGCTCCACATTGGGAGCGGAGATGGACATAAAACGACAAGTAGTTCGGCAACAAACGACTACATCTTCCATGCCTTTGGATAATAATCAGTAAACTAAAGAAATCTAAAAAAAAAAGAAAAGACATCACAAACGTCCATGCACAAGATCACAAACTATTAGATTGAAAACAACTAAATTTGATAGGAATGTCCCTGGACTTTTAAGGTGTTCAGTGTCAAGTCTTAGTGTAACGGCATTTTGGTTTAAAAATAAAACACAATTTTTCAAACTTATTGTCTGATATACCTACCATGTAATTAATAACACTCAATTTCATATAAATAACCTTGTTATGATTTTTATCAGATGATAATGATTATATACAAATGTGGAAGTGGAACAAAACAAGTTGTTTTGTATTTTAAAAATAAAACACAAGTCAAAATTAATGAGCGTCCGTGGCGCAGTTGGTTTCGTCGCTGGCTACGGTTACGGATGTTTCGGGTTCAATTCCCGGTACGGACGGTTTTCATAGATTGATCTTTCAATCGATTTATGGATTTCTGTTCGAAGTCTGAGTCCTCCCTCCCACCAATCCCATCCTCACACGGGATTAGCCAACCACTAGTCCTGTCATAGCCCTATCCTTCTATACCTACTCTCTTCGAAAAAGAAAAGAGAGCTAGAGCAACTGAGTGACAAGCAGTTCTCGTAGAAAAAATTCTGTCACGATACCTCCATTAGGAGACCATATGCTCCACATTGGGAGCGGACATGGAAAAAAAAATTAATGTTTTTAAATATAATTACAAAATTAATATTAGCCTTTACTTACCAAATTAATCATGAACTGTCGATACCAATAGAAAAAACAATATCACAGAGTCCACTCATGAATTTTTTTTATATTAAGTTAATAAAAAAAACCTTATTTAGTGATTGATATATTTACCAAAATTTAGCACCGATTTTACTATGAAGTCATTTATGAATCATTCTATTCCCATACAATCAAAACTAGTATTATTCGTGCAAAAACACTCGAACTGAAATCAATAATTAAAGTTGTTTACTATTAATTTAAAACAATGCTTGTATTAAATATAATTACGAAAATTATTTACATAAATGACAAAATTATTTATTTTGATGTTCACAATTACGACATAAAAAAAAATTCCAATTACATTTATTTTAATTTAAATTATTAATTTTAAATTCATTAATTTTTTGAATTAAGTGCTAATTCGTAACCGTTCAAATTTCATTTAATTTAAGATATTTAAGAAAATATTTTTCACTAAAGCAATAATATTTATAGTTTTTGTTGATATTCAGTCAATTTCCAAATATAAAAGTCAACATAAGTATTTTTAATATAAATTGTTTCACCTTCACAAAACTATTCTTCGGTTGAATAGCTATTTTGTAAATTATTTAAGTTTTTCCGATAGTTAGTTTTTATACACTTTTTAAAAATATTCTTAAATAATGCTCTGATTCGTAGGCACATGTTTTACTGCTTTCAGGGTGTAGGGTTTTAGCATACTGATAGTCAATCGACAAACCACCGATGTATTGTAGGGGTGTTCCTACCCTTAACGAAGCAGCGGTTGCTGGCGAGGGGTAAAGGGAACCTGAAGAATAATGACGGTCGAGGGTGGTTGGAGGCGTCGCGACGTCGATGGACGCCGTTGAGTGACACGTCGTTCCGAGGGGCGTCGGCGTCGCCTAATGCGTAGAAAATCTTGTTTATTTAAACCACGCTCAGGTAAACAAATTACTAATAGTGATGATGAAATTTTTGTGCGAATTAAGGAAAATTTTATCAAGATTTATTTACTAATGTAGATGTTTCGTAAGGGAAAACTTCTGGAAACGTGAATAGTAAAACGAGGAATTCGATGCGTTGATATCAATTTTGCCGTCATAACTACAGAAAAAGTTGACCGCAAAATTATATTCTGAGTAACGAATGACCCATTATATATGATTTCAACATTCGTATTGCATCGGTTTCTTGAAAACAATAAAAAACAAAACAAATGAATGCTTTAATTTACTACGCTCTATGTTCAAAATGTGTTTTACCAGTGACGGTTAGCATCTTCCAAATACGGATTTTAGACTTATTTCTTTTAACCGTGTGTGCTATTTTTGAAGCATATGGAATCCTAATAGAGCTTATCTGTAACTAAAAGCAAGTCACACACGGGATAGAAATACAGGATTACTGGTTAGCCAGTCGTTTTTAGAATCGGATATGTAGGAGGGAATTTCAGATATCCATGCCTTCGAAGAGGAATTCAAGAATCAATTTATTAATCTGTATTTCTGTTAACTGAGATTCAAGACTATGAGAGCGCAAAGATGTTTCAAATGGGTTTATTTATTGGGAGTTAACATGTCCTTTGAAAAAACGGACTATCATAATTACAATACTTAGCTATTTTTGTTTTAAAATGAAGATGAATATACAGTTATAAAACTGTTTTGAAATGATTCTGAAACATAATTTTCAAAACGTTGCCACCAAAAAAATGACAGTGCTTATTTAAACTCACATTTTTTTATTTTAAAAACAAAATTATCTAGTAGCCAGACAAATCATTATTTTTATAATATTATCGATCGAAATATCATTTCAGATGACGACGATTTCAGGAAGAAAGATCTCTAGCAAATGGCTAGGTGTTTTCCTGAATTGGGATTTGGTGACACCACGAAATCCATTGTCTACAGAAAAAAATTACTAAGTAGAAGCCAAACAGAAAGTCCGAACGCTTTCAAGAAATGGCTCAGTTGGTGTACAATGAATATTGAATTTCTTTAGAAGCTTTGAAAATGAGCCAATAGATCTTATAGCAATCATCAGCGTTAAAAAATCATAATTACCTAGTATAATTTTTTTTTCAATTTATAATAGAAGTGAAACTAGTGGGAAATAGATGCTAAGATATAGATATATTTTTTTGGATATGCAATCTACGTATATGGCTATCTCAACTTCCATAGCATCTTCGATCTAATACGATTGTCTTATGACAGAGAGAGATATACTGCAATTAATCTGCTTCAACCTCTAATAGAAAATTGAACAAAATAAAAAAGTAGAATTAATAAAAAGAGCTTTCGAATAAATGAATAGTTCAAATAAAAAAACAACTCTACCTCTAATATAAAGATAATCTTTCGTTTTATTTTTAAATTAAATATTCTTGACCCGAAAGCGCCACAAACATGAATTATAAATATGAATCATATTTTAATGGCGCGAATGTTTTCACAAACAGGAATAAGCTTCAGTGTCTAGAGCTTTCTACCCTAAGCTTTAGTGTGGTGACAATCCATTATGTTCTTTTTAACGTGCCACAATGTAGAACATAGGACTCGTAATGCAGTATAAAAACCTATCCAATTTCGAATTCTTAAATCGATAAGTACTTTCAAAATAAATAATTAATTCATCAACCATGTATGCAAGTAAATAATTAGATGTACGTTAATTTACCATTCAACAATTCATGTTAAAAATACGTTAAAACTTGTGGTATTTTATAAATTGTAGAATATGTGAATATTATATACAATATATGTAAAAAAAATTTTTTGAGCAATGAAATTAAATCTGCCCAAAATTTTGTTTCCTAATTATCACAGAACTATGCTTTTTGAGTTGTTGTACTTGAGAACTAAGGTATGATTTGATCTTCGCTTCTTGATTAAAATGTTATTTACGATTTTCAAAATATAAAAATATGTTATATTTAATATTGAACCTTCTGCCCGACGTAATCGGCTTTACAGTTGTCACAAAAAGTATATTAAAATCACTATTACTTAATTGCACTCATTATATTACTATACAATCCTTTTTAATTATTATTAAGAATTTTTTTGGAAAAAAGAATTTTTAAAACAGAAATCGCTTAATCTCTGGCATTTTACAACGATTGGTCTTGCTATGAAACATGTATGTATTGTGTACAAACAAACAGACTTCCACTTTTCTTCCGGTTAGCATTATCAATCTATTCAACCTTGTTCTGCCGTTTTTGTGGAAATGGTAGGTGAAAATGAAAATGTGGAACGACTTGTCAATTATGTTGAAATGGAAAAACGGGATTGTTGAACTTGCCCAAGCAAATTTTGTTCGAATCAATATCATCAGATACGTGACTGGCAAAAATTACGCCTGGCATTTGTTTGACTTATATAGCATACAAGGCGATGAAAATCAATAACCGATAAGTCCACATTTTGTTAAAAACCAGCAAAAAGTAGGTTCATACACTATAAGTCATTCCAAACAATATGTAATGAATGACAAATAACTTGTTAAGTCTGTCAAAAGTTTTGCCACTATGCCGACGATATTATTGTATATTATGCTCTAAAACGTATCAACCATTAAAAATCCCACTGACGAGATTTATACATAATTATAACACTTAAAATCACTTAATGAATTTGTGTCAAAAGACATGGATGCCTGTGATGTTTTCGTGTAATTTTTTCTACTAGTTGTCGTTAAACAAGTTTTTTTAATATGCACCTAGTATTAGGAGTTCAAAAGCTTTACATTGGGAGCAGATATAGGTTAAAAATCTAAAAAATTTAGCTAAATTGACGATGCTGAATTTGTTTTTACCATGTTCGCAGTCTAATGTGAATCATATTATGGGCTCCAAATGAAACATGTCTCAACATAAGTTTTTCTACGTTTACTAATTCTCTCTTTCAAAATAACGTAGATACAAAATGATACGGCTAGGGCAGGGCTAATGGTTATCTTCCGCTTCCGCTAAACCTTGTTTTTACGATCGGATGATTGGGACGGAATTTTAGACATCCATACTGTTCATTATGGGATTTGAGCCCACGGGCATTGCAACCAATACGTACACCACTTCGAGGGCTACAAAAATGTGTTTTTTTTTTTTTGATAAAGTTTTTTTACATTCTCGGTTACATAATAGTTAAACAACGTTACGTCAATCTTTTCTGATTTCTTCTAAAATCGTCAGTAAACTAGATAAAGTTGCCAGTGCTTAAAATCAAATGATTGCATAAGCGGTTGGCTTTCATGTCACAAGAAAAATCAAATGTACAATACGCAATAAATTATTTAATATGAAAATTAGATTTAAAATAAATTACAAGAAAATAAAAAAATTTGACTCTCCAGTAGTCTTACACTTTTGAAGATAATGTTGTTTGACATAAAGTCCTCGACTTGACCTCGGACAAAACATTTTTATGACTGAGCGTTTATGTATTTTGTACTGACCAAAGATGTAGTTGTTCTTCCTGTATATCATCGTTGCACAAAATGTGCAAAAGTCCTGTTTTGAGATGAAGACAAAAAAAAGTTTTGAAAAATCAGGAGAATGATTTTTAATAAAATAGTAATGCAGTTTATGGAAGTTATATTTTAATTACACTATTTCTGTTATTAAAATGATAGATAATGCTGAACCGTTTTACAGTAAAAGAAATAACATGTTTACACTGTCACATTGGAGGTTTGTGCTGCACATTTTGTTTGGCACATTGGAAATATTTACTAAGAAATAACAAAATTGTAAAATTTTTTTTATTTTACTGTTTTACTGTTTCCTGCAAAAATATAAGCTATTATTACTCATAACTTCTATTGGTCAAAGTCAATAAATTAAAAAAAAAAATGCTTTTTCAGTTTTATTACTATTACTAGTTACAGTTCAAAGTTGGCATCCGTGGCGCAGTTGGTATGGCTACGGGTGTCTCGACGTCAATTCCCGGTGCGGACAGTTTTCATAAGCTGATATTTCAATCGATTTATGGATTTCTGTTCGTAGTCTGAGTGTTTGTGTTGTCTAAAACTCCCTCTTCACCCACTCATACGATCTTCACGGGGTGTAGTGAGAGCGATAAGCTAACCACTAGTCCTGTCCAAGCCCTATCCTTCTATCCCTACTATCTTCGATAAGGAAAGGTTGAGCAACTGAGTAACAAACAGTTCTCATAGAAAAATTCTGTTAAGATGCCTCCATTAGGAGACCATATGCTACACATTGGGATCGGACATGGAAAAAAAATAGTTCAAAAGTTTTGATAAGAACAGTAGTTTAGTAATAGGTAATAATAGCACAGATATGTTCACTTTTAAGGTGTTAACTGTCAATTCTTAGTGGAAAGACATTATATTTTAAAAAATAAAACACAATTCATTTGAACTACTTCCACATATTTATAATGATCAGGACCGGTTTCGTAATGCTCGTGATGAGCGAAACCGGTCCTGATCATTATAAATATGTGGAAGTAGTACAAATGAATTGTGTTTTATTTTTTAAAACAGATATGTTCAGTAAATAAGTAAAATAAAAAAAAATATTATAATTTCATTATTTATTATACGATGGTTTGGAACGGCTTTTACTTTGAAACAAAAAGTGATAGCGCAATGGATGTTTTTGTCAATGATGCAGAAAAAGATCGTAGATTATTTTTCCATTTTTTACCGTTTTCGTGAAATTGACACATTTGAGGCTTATTTTGTGCAACAACGATGTATTATCGACAATTAAAAAATATTTGCACTGTAAGTCCAGTCGTTTCTAATGACAAACAGATCCCGAGCTTGCACTCGTCGATTTGAAGCCGAGATAAAAAAGAAATTACTCTACTAGACTTATTAAGTATTCACATGATAACACTGTTCACGTGATGTCGCCTGCCACGTATATCCGTTTTTGATCTCACGTACTTCTGGGTGAGTTAAAAACGTCATTTCATTCCGCGAGTTATCGTGGCAAAGCTATCTCTTTGGAAAGCATTTAGCCCTGATGATTTATGGTGCAGTTTGAAATGATTGCACGCTTATCGGATGGCTAGTATTGCATGTGATATCTCCTTGCGAATCTACTATACAACAGGCCTTCTCAACCAATGTGTCGTGACACACTGATGTGTCACAAGCGGTTATTGGATTTGTCACGAGTAACGAGTAATCTTTTACTCATAGAAAAGACACAAGTAGAAACCGACAATGTTCCACAAAATCCATCGATTAATAATAATGTTAAAAGTTAAGTATATCACTATGGATCGTGCCTTATGTAACACCCACAAATTTATAGTCCATCAATTAATAATAGTGTTAAAAGTTGAAAACTGAAAATAGCACATTTGTCTAAGAAATGACAGCCAGAATGACATGAAGAGTTCATGTGACAAACAGATTAACAGATGGTTTTTCTGCTATATGGTAGACTTTCTCCGTTCTTTCTTCCTTCAAATTTGAAATGAAGTCAACTAAGTATCGCTCAAAATATTCAACATTTTATGAGATATATTAAATAAATATCGTAAAGAAACAATGCGCACACTTTGCTGAGTTTTCCAGTTTTCCAACATTATTTTTACAATAGAATAGCATACATTACCTAAATAATATATACATATATATGTACTAAAGAATTTAAATCGCAGGACGCAATTCAGAAGCTCCGAGAGTTATAGTTAAGCCACGGCAATCGGAAAATGAAGTATTTAAAACTGTATCAATGTGAATAAATTCTTTTTTTTAACATGTCCGCTCCTATATGCTTCACATTAAAATCTTTATTTTCACGAGATGATTGGGATAGAAGGATATGGCTAGGATATAACTAGGTAATCGCTCTCGCTTTCATCCCGAAGTGGGAATTGAGCCCGTGAGATCCGTAACCGAAGCCAACGACGTTGAAATTTACGGATCCAGCTAGAATCTTAATTGGCAATTTGCTCAAAATTTGTCTTGTCCAAATGGAATGGAAATTTTCTTATCTGCCTTTATCAATGCACACAACACTTCTAAGAAGACAGATTTGACTTAATCAAAATGTAATTATATCTCTAATATACATAGTATATTTGTGCTATAGCACAAAATACATGTAGAAATCTCTATGTTTGTATGTATGTCAGTCACAAAAACTCCTCCCAAACGGCGTACATTAGCGTCGTGAAATTTTCACACGTTATCCTGGCTGCAGTTGTTAGTTCAACTGCGTAATTTTCAACTTTCAATTATCAACATTTAATTTTTAACCTTAAACTGAAAACGCTATATTTTTGACGTTTTGACGCAGGATGAAAAAAGTAATAATAATAGTCGCCAAGCAACAGCTCAATACTAATATATTCTGCAAGTGACAGTTGAAATAGTAACGCGAGCCTAGATATTTGTGTTAAATATTGAGTTTCATGTTTGTGATTTGGTAACAAGTGAGTGGTAAATTCGTACAACTTGGTGTGCATCTGTAATCGTCATCGAGAATTAGCGTATGACTCTGATCTTATGTTTAATTTGTGGCGCTGATGGAGCCATTATTAAATGCAGATCAACAAGCTGTCTATCGGGAAGTGCTGCGACGCCATAACAAGAGTGCAAGTGGCAAAATTGTCATCTTTTATTTTAGCCGGTTTCAACTCTTAACATTATTATTAATTGGTGGACTATATTTTGTGGGTGTAACAAAAGAGGTACGGTTGATGGTGATATTTTCAAATTTCAACATTAGCTAGTCAACGTCTGAATTTAATAAACCAACATAAGCGTTCACCATATTGGGCGAAGCCGGGTAAAAAATACTAGTAAATATGTAATTTCAGAATTAAAGCTTTTATCACATTTTCGCTCTATCAAGTGAAGGATAATGTGGAATCCTAAGGTGGGGAACTAACAATGGGCATAGAAAAATTGGTTAATCAATTTATCTACGCTCTGTTTTTCAGGATTGGGTAAATTGTGAGAACCGTAACCGAAACTGACCATTGCACCACGTATCCGACAACATGAGTAACTAAAAAATATTTAAAGTATGTAGTGTAAAAATATAAAATGTGTGCGTGGGAAATAATCAACAGAATGTACGATAAAAAAGTCGTATAAGGTTTTGGAGATTGCTTAGAAAAAACGGACAAATCAGGTCGGGTTGAATCGTGCCATGTACTGTTACCATGATGTCGCTACAGGATTAGTTTCTCGTACATTCGTTTTAAATAAAATTATTTTTAGATGTAGTTTGGCTTAAACATTCACGAAATAAAAACAGTTTTCTAAATAATATCTTCTACCGAAAATTCTGTTTTTTTATCTATCGTATCGACTATACTTTGAGAATGTGTTTATTTATATTGTTAGTTTCTAAATTAAATTAATTTCGGGTCCGTGGTGTAGTGGTCATTGTCGTTGGCTACGGTAACGTATGTCTCGGGTTCAAGTTTCTCTACGGACAGTTTTAAATAATGATTTTTCAATCGATTTATGGATGCCTGCTCATAGACATGGATGTTTGTTATGTCTAAAATTCATTCCCACCCATCCGATCTTATAAACAGAGTGATTGGTTTACCGCTAGTCCTGCCCTAGACCTATTCTTCTATCCCTACACTCTTCGAAAAAGAGAGGTTAAGCAACTAAGTAACAAGCATTTTTCATGCAAGCAAGATTTTTTCGAAGAGAATAGAGTTTGAAGGATAGAGCTACTGGTTAGCTTTAAGATCAGATGGGTGAGATGGGAATTCAAGACATCACAAACACCCATGCCTACAAACAGAAATCCATAAAACTAATGAAAAATCGATTTATGAAACTGTCCTTACCGGGATTTGTACTCGAGACACCCGTAACTGAAGCCAACGAAGTTGGCCACTGCACCACTGGCCTGACATTTATGATTCTAGCCCTCAACCCGCGATTGTTCGGGTTTTTATCTATCGTATCGACACTAGTTTGCTAATGTGTTTGTTTATTTTGTTACTTTCTAATTAATCCTAGAAATTCAAACAAGTAATATAATAATAAAACTTTGTGCGTTGGACAAACCAATCCGAATGTGAAGTTAGGCGAAAAAGGTTACGTCAAATGGGTCAGTCGCCTTTCCAACTATGAAGGCCCTCATAATCAATCTTATATAATAGAAGGGTCGTGAACTTGATTCTTGTGGCTTTAATTTTCCACTTCAATTTCAAGAATTTTCTTTTAAACATCACGTGTTCCGCGTGACAAAGAATGCCGCACATTTTTTCAACGGAAATAATTTAAGACTGCCTCCATGGGGTGATATTTGAAAAAATTGCACGAAACTGGTGCGTTGACCTTATTTTTTTTGATACAGTATGTAACATAAAAATCAAACTGTCTATCTTTCAAGGTTAAAACAGATAATATATTGGTCATAATATATTTATTTAATATCTAGAAAGTACTACTAGTGGCAGCATTCTCCCAAAACGCTTTATTTAAACCAGTAGTTTCCAAACGCCCATGGATCCCTACTTTAAGCCAAACCTGACCATGAACCGGCAAGAAAAATAACTCTACGTAACTGCATAATAAAAAAATATAAATTTGTCTTGAATGGTAAATGGTGATGTAAAACTTAAATATAAATAAAACATTTTGATATTTAAAGTATTATTAAAGACGGGAAAGCAATCAACAGCCTCTGTACAGTGATCAATAATGCAAATATAAAATTGGTTTCTATTTTTTTCGCCTGTATTAGTAGGGATTCATCTGGTGTCAGAAATATATTTTTATATTAAGCCTTTCGCAGACCCCCTGACGCTTTCCACGCACCAACAAATTATTTTTAATCTGCCATAGACCCCTTCAGCGGTCCAAGGACTCCTGGGGGTCCGTAGTAACCACAGAGTTAAACGATGCACAGGCATAATGTGTGTGCGTGTGTGGTGTGCGTTAAAAATTCGCACATGATCGCTTGAGCAAAGCTTTTACCTCTAGACCACAGAGGCCAACAAGGTTCCCCACTAGTCGTCTAACTTATTGCTAAATAAAACCCAAGTCTATAAAAGCAAACCAAAAGGCTTTGGTCGGTTGGAAAATTATTATGTTGTATATAACTTAACTGAGACAATACGTTATTTTGTTCTAGTGTAGCAAAAAAAATGTGAACATCTTTTTGTTGTTAAGCTGTACAGGTAGTCCTCGACTTGTGATGATTTGCACTTACGACCGAAAATTAAAAAAAAACATTTTTTTATTGCATCATGGAGCACCATTGGCAACGGTTGATACATATGGGAAGACAGATGGAATAATCACTTTTAAGGTGTTAGCTGTCAATTTTTGGTGGGAAGGCATTATATTTTAAAAAATAAAACACAATTCATTTGTACTAATTCCACATGTTTATAATGATCATGACCGGTTTCGCTCATCACGAGCATTATCGAACTGATAAAAATAAAAACATAACACGGCTATTCACATAAAATTGAGTGTTAAAAATGAAGTTATACAAAACAGTTGGTTCATGAACTAAGACAAGAAACTACTGATCATCAAACAAATTATATATAAACCAAATAAACTAGTTTATAATGAAAATGTTAAGGACCTCTTACAAATTAATAAATACTAATCTGAAATCACAAATAATGACTACATTAAAAGTCCATTAACTGAGAAAAAATTTGTAATGACATTACTGATGCATTAAGCAAATAGCAGATTGGGAAAATTTTCAGAAGAAATTAGTGAACCATTTAAAAACAATGAAATATTAAAAATGTAATTAATATTGATAATAAACAGCCATGGTAAGTGGAAAAGGCAGAGCAGCCAACAAAATCTCTTTCCAAAACCTTCCTGGAGTAAAACAATATTGTAGTCAGGAAGGAATTTCAATGCAATTCTTACAGGCATAAACTTATTTCATCCACCTGTTTTACAGGGAAAATAGCAAAATCGTGTTGACAACGTTTTATTTTCTGTTACATTTATTAAAAATAGAGGATTGGCGCACCAATTCGCGATAACTTTGTGATTGTCGTTTGACAGCTACAATGTAAGTTTTGAAAAAACGCGCAAAAATGTGTAAAAATATATCCATACTATTTTTAGTTGCAGTTGCTTTATTTCCACAAATGAAATTGACGCCTCTAAAACTGACCAGAACCGAACAATATTTAATTTTGATATTTTGTATGGAGTTCGATTCACGACCGATTCGACTTACGACCAAAGGTAAGGAACGTATCTCGGTCGCAAGTCGAGGACAACCTGTATTTGATAAACTTTATTATGCAAAACACGAAGCAGCCTTTCACCCAAAGCATAATTAAAAAAATAATAATTAAATAACTCTGTTATATCTAGGGCAAGCTGTAGGGCAGTGATCGAATAATTTTGGTGAAAATGAACATCATATGTGACCATGAAAAATCCTGAAAGTAAAGAAACCGTGGGTAGATGGTACAAACGGTGACGCGACGAGGCTTATCGAACCCAACATCATTGTTTCACAAGCAATATGATTGATGATAGCAATGTTTCTTACTGCTAGACCACAACTGTTGTCAACTGGATAGACTATGAAGATTGAGGCATTATTTTATACCAGGCGTGGCCAACCTTTTCAGTAGCCGGGCCAAATTTTTGACAACAGATTTTCCGCCGATTAGCAAAAACAAAAAATATTTCTTTTTTTTTTTTTATTTTTTTTTTTTAATTTTTGAAAAGAAGACTTTGTTTGGCATGGCTAAGAGCGTCAATGTTGATTTCCACTGAGGTTGTTTTGTTACACAAAAAGAGTTCATCAGTAATTCGTGTTTGTACTTGTGATTTGATGTGCTTCATCCAACTAAAAATCTATTCGCATGTATACGTGTTTCCAAACGGCGAATTCATCAACAGAACATGTTTGTAAAACGCGGGATATTTTTCCTTGTCTAAATACGTTTTATAAAACTCTTCCAAACCAACCTGATAGAATTTTTCTTCTAACTGTGCTTCATAACATATTTCAGAATTTTAAAAATCAGCGAAACTTAGTAATTGTTTCCTAACACAAAAATATAGAAGAAATTTACACGATAATTTTGTCAATATAATGAGATAATCCCATAGATGGAACATGATACAAACTACACATGATTGAATGTTCTCTTGGCGGTCTTAGGTACACCGAAAGTAAAAAAAATGTTCACGATTACGATCCAGCTCCGCGGGCCCCGCGTTGACCATTTCTGTTTTACACGATGGCTTGGGGGGACGAGTAGCAGTGATTTGACAATTGGGTTTGCTTAAATTTTATTTACTAATAAGTGATATCTCGTTTTAATTCCAAAGAATTCTAAGCTATTTATTGGTAGTAATTTATTTTTACTCAGATATTTACACTCTCGTGAAAACTGTCTAGCTAGTTATATCGGACAGATAGTTAAAAAGTTTGAATGAATCAACATATCGAGATTATTTATTTGAAGTATATGTCCTCCTAATGGACGTATCTCAACAAAAGTTTTCCGATAACTGCTTTGTGACTTATGCTTGCTCAACTTCTCTTTTTCGAAGAGAGTATTGATATAAGGATAGAGCTAGGACAAGAATAATGGTTAGCTAATCGCTTTCGCTTCGCCCCCTTTTAAAGATCGATGAGTGGGAGGGGAATTCTAGACATCACAAACATCCATGCCTACGAACAGACATCTATAAATCGATTGAATAATCAATTTATGAAACTGTCCGTACCGGGACATACCAAGACATATATAACCGTAGTCAACGACGTTGACCACTACACCACGGACCCGACAAGACTTTTTGGCTATAAGTCACTGATATAAACGAGTTCTAAGATAATTGTATTTCAAGTATTATTTTTTCTTCAAAGTGATCTCTCTTTTCTTCCAAGTAAAATTTATTGTTAGTTTTTGTATTATACTTATATCATGCTTTATGCCAGAATAAAAAAATAGCAATATGACTTGATACTACTTTGTTTCAAAGCCCTTACATCCTATGACTTTATGCGTTCTACTATTAGGTAGAGCATTAAATTGCATACATTTCGACAATTAAAACAGAAAATCATTAAAATTTACCTGAATGCGTTCTGTCAGTATAGCTTCAATATAAGATGTCGTAAAATAAGATAATAGTAACAATTTATCAGAGTTTGCAAATCACCAGGCATTGAAAAAAACCACGTACTTAATAAAATCAATACTACCTCAATAAAATCGAATAGGATTCATTCACTCGCTCAGCAAAATCGGTCCTTTTCGTGTGACAACCATTGTGAAATAAATGTTGTGAATTGTGATTTATTTTTATAGAAAAGAATCATTTCCAGTGAACTACTGTTATTTTTTCCTAGATCTGCAATGAAAAGTATGATTGAATGATTTCATGTTGATTTGAGTTGTTCTCCGAACTACCGTTCGAAATAATAAAAAAAACAGATAACATCGTCTGGACTAATCTAATTTGTGTTTGTGTGGTTTTCTAGAAGTGTTAAGTATAGACTATTTTTCATGTCATTGTTGACAGAAAATCAATACCTACGGAACTTCTACCGAATACTGCATATATTTACATTGATAAACCTTCCACGAAATAAGTACCTGTGCTAGCGTTTTCCAAGTGGAGTTCCGCAGTGCTCTATGGTTCCACAACATTAAGCTAGAACAGTGTTTCTTACCGGAATCGTAATATTCTTAACATTTAGAGGATGCTACAGAAATGCGACTGGGCGATCGCACTTTGAAATCGGTCATCCCCTCGTCATCCCCTGTGAGACAGCTGCGATATTTTTTTTTGATTAGTGTATGCAAGTGCTCTTGCATCAAAATTGTTCTTTATTTTAAAAAACCGCCTCTGTGGTCTAGTGGTAAAAGCTTTGCTCTAGCGATCAGGTTGAGTTCTGGCAACGTCAATATCAAATTTAGATTTTTTTAAGCTTGAGCTTATTGGGTAATCAACTACTGGTGGTATAGTATCAAAAGTAGAAATATTGACAACTGAATTTCAAGTACAGCTTAACGAAATAGTTGACTATGATTTGGATATTTTACAATTAATATTTTCAAACCTTCGTGATCTACCCAAGTCTTGAAGAAAGTTGCGATAAGCTTCAATGTACCGTTTGAATGCTTTTTTTTATCTTATCGACTGAGGGTGCTTGATGGAATTTCAATATCAAATTTGAATTGTTGAGATTTTGTACATTTCCATGTATTTCGTCACTAAATTTTGTTTTCCCAACTAAGGTTAAGAGTCATTGTTGTGATCAATCCAGGTGTCAATGTAGTTCCGAGGCTTAGTGATAATAACTTATATATAAAAGTAAACTATCTACTGTCTGTCAGTTCGAGTTCATTCGTGTGCTCGAATGCCTGAAGATGCCGAACGGCGAAACTCGGTGGTTAGTGACGAAACACATGGAACTATACAAAATCTCAACAATTCGCCTTCATTATTAGTTATCACTGACAGCCCGGGATTTGTCTATCAGTATCTTAATGCCTTTAATCAAACGGATGAACTAATGTCTTTACCGATGAGTACGGTGATATTTCCATTCGTATTTTTTTGTGCATAGCAACCGGTTCTGGCTATCATTTGAAAGCTCTTAATATTACTAGCTTATATAATACGCAAAGTATAACAGTCTGTAAACCCGTAACGGGTGGTGATGGATATGACGTTGCGTATCATTGCGAAAGAGTTATTTAGTAATGTTAATTGGCATAATTGTCGTAAATGAAAATAGCGTTACAAAAGAAAACGAGAAAGATCCTTCAGCATGTGGCTAATGCCGCTTATGTGATGATGACGGCATCCTATACTTGCGTAACCTTGAATCCGCCTGTCCCCATATAGCCGCAAAGTTCCATTAACCCATCGACATCATACCCGACTTGTCCATAACTGAATCCACTCTCGATGCCGATTTGGGATCACCCGCCATTGCCAAGTTCACCATTTAAATCTGCTCTGAATATAGTCCTGTCTTCCACCGGAGTCAGGGGACTCCATTAATGGATCCGCGCCGGTCGACGACTCGTGTCGGACGCAAATGGAGAGACGGTTTTGCCAAAACCAGCTGGGGAACTTGCACTCGTTAATAAGGCCTTATGTTGGGTCCTGCGAGCTTCGTTTTATGGAGTGGGCACGTGAGCAGCTGTCACTAAACTTTTATTTTGAATCACAAGTTGTTTAACGAAAAAGGTTTTGTAAAACTTGACTGAACTATTAATATGTGAAAAAACTATAAATCGTACGGTTGGTTTTCAGAAATTTTAATATAGGTATTGTGAAATTTATTATAAAATACTCATTATTTAGTGGCTTAGCTACGATTTGGGAGCTACGTATAAATTTCCGAAGGAACATATTCCATTCGTGGATATGTTAATACTTACCAACTTTCAATCCAAATATGTTAAACTAAGAATTAATTATACTGTAAATATACTTGTATATTGCATCGGCAGTTCAAAGATGAAATTCGAAAGACAGCATATTAACAGCTCTTTTCAAAAATACATTTCCTTGTGTTCTACTTGAGATTTTCATATAATGTTGCTTAATTCCTCTACCTCAAGGTTTGAACTATTTTTAAAGCATATATCGACAAGTTTTTCTTTCTAGTTTGTCTGGAAATACGAGATAAAGTCTTGAACACGTAAACATGTCCAGCGCGTTCATTGAGTCAAGGTTAAAAATTAAAAGTTGAGAGTTTAAAATAGTACAGTTGACCTACAAATGGCAGCCAGAATGACACGTGAAAATTTTATGTCGCTACTATACACCATTAGGGAGGAGTTCTTGTGACCGACAGACATACAGATTTTAATTGTATTTTGTATTATGTAGTTGAGGTTATTTTGTGTATTTTTACCACGTATGGTACTAATATGTTTCAAATGGAGTTTTAATGTAGCATGTCAAAAGAAATTGCTTTAATAAGAAATGATAGCTCATTACTGAATCTTTCTCTTCTGAATGTGTTAGAAAAGAACTAATTTAATACAGTTAGTCGCTTCTTCTACTGTCCGTTTTCAAGTTCAGACAAGAGGCAATCGGAAAAAAATGAAGACATCACAGACAGTCGAATATTACTCAATTCTATTAATCAATTTTAAAATCAATATTTCCAATCGATAGTTCAAGCCCTGGACTGTGTGACCGAGTTGGACCAAAGCTTAAAAGCGTTTATCAATCCACTACAGGACTGATTTATTTAACTGTCAATAAATCTAGAGGAGGAAATATCTTGCTATTTTTTAAACAATTCTGAATTCTCATTTCAATATGAGATATCGTTAAATTTTAAATGTACATTTTATTTATTGGCTCATTAACATACACAGACATAACAGGCACAAAAACATATGGTTGTTAGCAACTGCGTAACTTCAAGAAATTATGGTTTCAGCCTCTATTTGGTAAACGCCCAGTGACCGAACGTTCTAAATTGGTCTAGCATTACATAATGTTTACAAACACCTTGCAATTCAATTATAGTGCAGCTTTTAAAGGCAATTAAAATTGAAACTTTCATTAATAAATTTATAAACTTTCTAATATTAACGAAGAAAAGACAACACAAACACCCATGGTCAAGATTTTAAATATTAAATGGAATAACGTTGACCTTTATTGACCTTAGCGAGACTTGAACCCAGAATCATATGATCGCTAGGGTAATACGCTTACCGCTATACCACAAAAGTCATCATTCTCCAAGATAGTTACAGATTTTCAATTTTAAATATTGAGATTGGTTTCCCTTGATGAAAAAGCACTATATTTATTTGAAATCAATACCCAATAAATAAAAGCTGGCTTGATCTCTGTAGACGTCCAATAATTATGTCAACAATTTGTATCTAATGTTTTAACCCCCCTAGCCCCTTGTCAACAGCTGTCAATCATTCAATGACCCCCTAACAAAATTACCCATATCATAAAAATATATAGCCCCCTCTCTACCAATTAACGATATTTTAAACGGCTTGCTTTTATGCTAAAAATAGAATTATGGAAATCAAAAGGTCTACAAATAAATTGTAATACATTTTTCTCCATATTGACGGGCGAGCGAGCTAATTTTTTTATTTTTTTAATTTATTGTAAACAACAACATTGTTGGCGTCAATATTTTATCTTGAACTCCCCTCCTCCTCCATTTTAACAAAGTTGACAAACTTCTTCAAGCCCCCTCCCGATATTTTTTTTACATTTTTAATGTATGTCCTCTATGTATAAAAATAATGATTTTTAAAGAATACTTTAGCTTAGACATTTATTAGGAGTATAGTTTATTTATTATATAATATAACATTCATAATTATTGATGACTTGTTTTATTTCTGAGCTTGTATCATAAACCTAACCATCAAACTACAATGTTACATATAAAAATGTAGTTTGACATGATAAAACTGAGGGTTTGTTGCTCAATAACGACATTATAACAACAAAACAACATTCGCTGAGATAATTTCCTTCCTCCTCATCTTGTCCAATGAGCACCATTTACGAATCTCAACTCTCCATAAAACGAAGTTGAAACCGCAAGTTTAAATATGGCAGGTAATCGACTACTGCATTGAATAAGGAAAAACTCACTACCCAACCATCGCTTGTAAGGGTAAGTCAAGTAAAAAAAACAACATATCAACTGTCAACTTGCTTGCGCCGGTCGCGTGTAGATGGCGGCCACTCAATAAAAAATACATTCTTATTATAAAATAACAATTTTTCTTCCGGTTGGCAGCACTGTAAGATATAATGATTAAATTCTTTGCATTTAAGAATTCTGTTATTTTTTCTTCAACTGTCATTTGCAATTAATATTAATTGATGTCATATCTTTTACTACACAGTAATAAAGAATTATTAAATTAATAATCATAATTTATAGTGAAGTAATTATATAACATGATGTATGCTACAACATGGCTACAATATGGCTACAACAATGAGAGAAAGAAAAGTTATGCATAATACATTTTTGTTGAGTATACGACCACCATGAATAATAATAGCCAGTTATAAAATATATCCTATTACGGTACGAATTAATTTAAAGAAGGCATAACATTATTAAGAAAAAGAATATTGTTTATTGACTATCGATTAACGGAATAAAAGAACATTTTTCTTAAAACATATTTTATCAATGTGCTGTGAGAAAAAAACATATCTAAGATAATATAAGAATCTGAAATATATCTCAAATAGAGGTTGAACAACTGAGAAACACAAAAACTTCTGTTGAGATACCTTTAATTAGGAGGTCATATGCTCCACATTGGGAGCGGATATTTGTAAAAAAATATCCGCTTTAAGTGTAGAATATATAATATATTATGTATTTACTCCTAGCAGAGCAACTCAGCAAAAGCTGTTTTTATTTGAACTGGCTGATATTCAGTCGCTCAATCTCTCTTTTTCAGAGAAATATGGAGAAATACAGGCATGGTAAAAAAACACCGGCTCTAAATGTAGATTATAATATATTATGTATATATGGGGCTAGGAAGACAAGAATATAAATAATTGCACTCGCTACGCCTCGGTTATAGGATGTGATGGATGGGAGAAAATGTAAACATCTCAGCAATATATGCATTTGGCCATAAAGCGATTGATAAATCAAATTATGGTATTCTACGTTCTGGGATTCAAGTTCGTAGAGACCACAACTGAATATGTTGAACGCCCCACAGCGTTGACCACTCGTCTACAGGACAAACAAATAATTTTCGTGAACTTGATTTTACCGCCTTGTATGGTAAATATTTATCATTTAAAACTTTGTAATATTAAATAGTTTTTGAACTATTTACTTATGAACACAATAATATAAATAGGTAAGTAGGTGGAATACGCAAGTGTACTTAGTATTATAATTATTGTTACATTTCAGTACCTATCAATAATAATTATTGTCTATTGATGCGTAAGTATCCCCATTAATGAATCCAAAATAAATAATTCATCAACCGTTTAAAATTTGAAAATAGAACAAGGCCACTTTGATGTTCTTTTAAATGTAAAAATTCCAGCAAAATGACAGCTCGGCTACAGAAGAATACACATTTTATGTAAAACTTGTTGCTCAAGCAAGACGGCAATCCATGGCTATATAAGACAATTTCATTGAAGTTAATCTATGTATTGGAAATAAGAATTTATTCGATGTAATGTGAAGAATTTATACAAAAACCTAAATCGTTATGGAAATTCAAGTAAAATTTCTCGATACTATTTATTTTGCACACATTATTTGGTTGATATTGAATATGTGCAACGTTAGCACAGCGGGGAAAGGAAAAGGTAAAACTTCTGCAAAAAGATGTAAGCTGTTTTCGTTTTTACATTTTTAATATAATATGAAGTTGAGAAGAATTAATTTATTTAACGAAAATAAGACGCCATTTAACCTAAATCAACCGAGATATTTCAAAATTTTGTTTTTTTAAGAAATAATGATTAACAATTGTACAACCGAATTTTTCGTTTTGTATGTTTACGATAAGAGTATTTAATCAATCAGGTGATTATGATACTACACATAATTAATAATCCCCTTTCATTACTTTTAAGGTGTTAACTGTCAATTCTTGGTGGAAAGACATTATATTTTAAAAAATAAAACACAATTTGTTTGTACTACTTCCACATATTTAAATATGTGGAATGCCATTTGTTCAATGCTTAAAATACCCTGCTGCTTTACAAAGCAGTACTTTGTATGTACTATAAATCAATATATTTTAAAAAACCAAATGCCATTTGTTCAATGCTTGCATTATACCTGTGCTGCTTTACGGTAGCGAATCATGACAATGACGAAAAAAGTGTATTTAATTTCGAGAATAGATGCTTTCGTCAGCTGTCATGGAAAGATGACCGGGTCCGGATATGCGCATGCATCCGGAGAGCATCGGTCCTGCTTGCCACTTCATCCTACAAGTAGGATTTCGGCATCCTAGATGACCATCAAGTACTATCTACAAGATGTACTCGACGGAGCTGACGGACTCTGGCATGTCATGGAAGGAAGCAAAGCGATTGGAGAGTGACAGGGAATCAAGGAGGTGCAGCGTGGTGGTCATGTACTCCATATAAGGAACGAATATAGTCGAAGAAGAAAAAAATACTGAAATATACCTGAAACAATTGATTCATCATCAAATATGTTACAAAACGGAATAAGCAACTAAATTAATGTGTGGATTGGGTATTTTTCTTCTAGTGTTTTTTTCTGATTACGTTTTTCAATACAAAAAATCATGAAGTAATTTATTATATCGGGAGCGAAAATAAAACTTAAATTACCCACCCAAGTGGCTATAATATAGGATTGTATAATCATGACAGAAAGTTAGTTGGACAACTTAGAAATACTTTGAAAAAGCGCAAATGATTGCAAGGTAGATATAGTTTCGATTACTTTGATCCTTTCGCCGCATTTCCTTATTCATTAACTCACTGCAAAATTACATTATAAAGCAGTTGGAAGTCTAAAATTAGCACAGAGAAATTAGTTCTGGAGAAATTTTGAAACAGGGAAAAGCAGAAACTTTAAATGAAGTTTCCACCTGCTGGCAACTTTCACATTTCACAAACAATCTCAACGAGAAAACTTTATTATGCTTAAGACTTCACTTCCTATTTATTAAAAAGGTAAAATACATTATTTTATCTATGGAATAAACTGAAGATATATATATTTATTTTCTACTTATATCTTGTACAATTGAAATGAAAACTGAATTTTCGAATGCATTCATACATGTATTACGTAATAATTGATTCATTAATTTGTGTACATGTGTAAAGTTAAATCTCTTCTATTTCCTTATGTCATATCTGTTCCATATTTGAACCATATTGCATACTTTCTAAGTCAATAAATTTAATACGGCTGAAAGAAGAGACAGGTAGAATTCAGGCTTGCCTGGGGAATTCACAGCACTTGTCGAAGCCATATCCAGCGTTCCTATAATTTTGGATATTTTTAGAGGGCACTTAATTCGCTGTCTAATCTTTGAAAACATGGTAAAATTAAACCGCTATACTATTAGTATTTACGTTTTATCAGTGTTATATTATTTAGAAGTCGTTATTGATGTATTCCAGGGTTTCCCAAACTATGTTCCCTGAATAGGTGTTCCGCGATAATTTGGAATGTTTTGCAATACATTTAAAGATCTTTTAATTCATATTGATCAAGTCAAGTATACAGGTGGAGGACCGTGCGCATGAAAGACATGGGGTATTTTCTAATATTATCTATGGGTATATTGTTTTTACCTGACCGGCTGACAAGTCTCGTCAGCTTAACAACCGTTGCCAAATTTGACAGAATGGTTAACGCGTTAATAAATATTGTTTATAAATCTGATAAAAAAATAGCTTTAAAATACGTGTTAAATATTCAGCTCAGTGTAAAAATTCTGGTGGGAGGTCTGCGAGAAATTAAGTAAGTCAGTATTGTTTTTTTAACGTTTTAACCTAAAATTTGATCGACATTGAACTGAATTTTTTTGTTAATCAATCGCTTTCATCCTCCTCGTTTTCAGAACACGGTAAGAAAGGGGTTGGAAAATTCCGGTATGCTAACTAGTTCTCAGACATTGATTGAGCTCCGTATTTATTGATTAATTCAGAAGGTATTAGTGGATGAATTTGTTTCATCTCTCATCAGGGTACTTAAGATTATGCCCACTCTATAAAAAAAGTAATTATTGAAATCAACATACTTTTTTTATTGCTTTATCCGCTACCGATGTGGAGCATTGGCCCCCAAATGGAGATATCTCAACAGAAGTTTTCTACGAAAACTGCTTGTTACTTAGTTGCTCAGCCTGTTTTTTTCGAAGAGAGTAGGGATAGAATGATACGGTTAGGACAAGACACGTGGTTAGCTATCGCTATGCCCCGTTTTATTAGGATCGGATAGGTCAGAGGGAGTTTTAGACATCACAAACTTCCTCGCCTACGAACAGAAATCTATAAATCGATTGAAAAATCAAAACCTAGTAACATTGTATTTTTTTCTAGATATAAACACGTGGTTTTATAATTTTTTTTGTATCCCGGACAGCGTCAAAGTCCATCTTCAAACTACCATTTAAGATCTCTTCTGTGATAAAACCTCGCATTTTTAGTTGCCACATGAATACGAGGGCATATTAAAAATTTCAGTTGAATTGTTTCATAATTATCGGAAATGAAAATGGAATATACAAATATTTTTTTACTCTTAAAGTGTACTATATATGGTAAAATGGGTTCTTCAGACAACTTTCTATGCATTCTGTTGACGTGTATGATTACATTTTTGATACATCAATCATTTTTGAAATTAATTGGAATTTTGCGGACGAGCCTTGTAATGGAGAATGAGAAAAAAACCAGACACATTGCAAGGCAGCGATTTCCAAAATTTTCAATTAATTAACCTCATTGGTGAGGTATTAAGAGAAGTAATGATAAACGTCTTGAATTCATATACAATTTAATAGCTTTGAAAATGTTTCATAAATAAGAAAAAGAAATGTACTCTATACCTTGTATTGACACGAATATGGCAGCGTTTGTGGTTGATTGGTGACGACCTAACCCTAACGTGCAATGTGTTTCGTGATCAAGACTAAAATCCCAGAATGAAATTGATTTGTTAATTGTAATTAGAATGGATGATGGAAATATGAAAATCGTTAGCTTTGGATGCGAAATTCACGAGCTCGAATCCCAGTAAAGACTGTTTAATAATTATTACTTTTGAATAATTTAATATAATGTCTATGATGTATTAATACGCTTCTTCCAATTTGACCTTTAAAACGTAGCATAGCTAGAGTCATTGGCTAATAACTACTCCTGTCCTAGCCACATACATTCATACTTACTTTCTTGACGTGAAAGCCCTAAAATTCCCTCCCGCTCATCCGATCCTAAAATTGGGGCGTTGCGAGAGAAATTAACCACCGTATTTTTCCGAAAATAAGACACTGTCTCACTTTATTTTTTGGTCCAAAATAAGTGCTATGGCTTATTATCGGGGAAGGGCTTTCTTTTCAAGTACAATAAGTAGATTTATATATTTTTGTTTAATATTTATTTAATTTAAGACATCGACTGAGGGTGCTTGATGGAATTTCAATATCAAATTTGGATTATTGAGATTGTGTACACTTCCAAGTATTTTGTCACTAACGACCCGGGTTTCGCCTTTCGGCATCTTCAGGCATTCGAGCACACGAATGGACTCGAACTGACGAGTCAACGAACTGGACTCGAACTGACGAACTGACTGTCAGTTCGAGTCCATTCGTGTGCTCGAATGCCTGAAGATGCCGAAAGGCGAAACCCGGGTCACAGTAAATTAGTGTTGTTAGTGACAAAATACATGGAAGTGTACAAAATCTCAATAATCCAAATTTATTATTTATTTGTATAAAGAAATGTTACATTTATTACTTTTTAATTTAGGTAAAACATGTACATTTTAGGTACATTTAGATAAATTCTACAATCTAGATTACAGGAATTAATTTCGGCACCAGTGAGTGCATTGCTTGTAATGAACTATAGACGTAAACAAGGTATTCCTTGGATTTTTTTGTTCCAAACTGCGTAATTCTCGAAAATATTATGCCAGCTAGAGGTACTAAGCTCAACAGCATTTCTTAACGAATTATATTTTTCACATTATTTCAACTAGGGCTTATTTTTGAGATAGAGCTTATATTCCAAAAAAAGACGGTATCCACTATTTCTGTCCGATTCTTATCATTGCTCTTTTCTCTCTTTGAAATAAAGAAGTTGTGTGAATGAGTAACAAGCAGTTTTCGTAGAACAACTTGTGTATAGGAAGGGATATAGTTACACAAAAGAGAGAAGGACGGATAGACTAGTAGTTATGCTCTATGAATAAAAGCCATAAATAAACGCATGAATGTCTCAATTTGGGGGATTATAATCCTTGACTGTGCAACCAAGTATGAAGGAAGCTCAAAATAATTGACTATTTGGCTACGGGATTTTTTTTTTGTTTTTTTAATTCCATATCGAACGACTTCTGTTGAGATAAGCTCCATTGGGTGTATGCTCCACATTTAGAGCGGACATGGTATCAAAAAATAAAGTGGATTATGTTTTCATTCAATTATTCGCATCTTACACAACTTTTCGAGGATCGGATCACAGCTATTAAAACGTTCGGAGACAAATTTAGAAATCGAAAAAATAAGTTTCCGTTACAGAATTCGAAGCTTTGACTGCGCTCAACCAAATAGGATTGTAGATTGTACGAAAGCATAAGTATCTCGGTCAGCCATGGGGCTGGCACTTGGTACCCATAGGCAGTGTTACCTCTAAGATGAGAGATTCTCTGCGCAGAAAATTCAAAGCCTTAGCAAATTCAAAGTCCAAGCCAACAAATGCGCGAGATAATTTTAACCTTTTTGCAAACAACAATATATCACATTTTTTATTTTGTGTGATTAGCTAGTCCTGTCCTAACCCTAGTGTCTTTAAAAAAGAGAGGTTGAACGACTGAGTATCAAGTATTTTTCGTAGAAAAAACTTCTGATGAGATAGCTCCATTAGGAGTTCAAATGCTCCATTTTGGAAACGCAAATGGTAAAAAATGAATGCATGCCTCTTCAAAAATTAAATTTGAATTGGAGTGAGCGCCAACCCTAAATGAGTGCGCGGGGGTTGTGAAACTGCTGCTCGGTCGAATTGACATGTACTTGGTAGAACTTCATAATAATAGGAAAAAGATCTAAGTATTTAGTTCTTCAAAATTTTATTAGTAAGTTGATAGCTAGTTTTGCTTAATGCCATCGTCAGAACTATGCTTAAACTTATTTTAGCTTAGATGAATATACTATATGAGAATCTGGTGATTTTTCAATAAAATAAGTTTTTAATGTAATTACGTATGTACTCAATCGAGAAATCTATCAATTTTTCCAGTTGCAAATCTAAAATTTCTTCTCCTGTTCAAAATGTTTCTTACTTAAAAATGTCGTTTTTCAACACGATCTCGATCCTCGTTTTATACGATCAACGCGCTCCAAAAAAACGATAGTGTAAAAGAATATTTTACTTTTCCTTATACACTGGAAGATACAAAATAACTTAAATTATACATAAAAGAACACATCATACTGCCCATAAAAGTTTTTCGTGATTTACTCAAAACTCTAAAAACCTTCGGGAGCGTGTTTACCGACTCATATATCTATTTTAAACAGTATATATAGCTTAGCTAATATAAGTTTTACCATAGTTCTGGCGATGACGTTAAGTCGAAATACCTATCAACTAACCACTAAAATTTTGTAAAACTAAATACTTTGATATTTTATCCTATTCTAAACATTGACTCGTATGAATTTCGGAAATATTTTCACTTTATAACAACAAACAAATGTATGAGGAACGCTACTCTTATTAAAATGTGACGCAGTACAATGTCGACAGAAAGAACACAAAATAATGGATGAAAGTTGAAGGGAAAAAATCAACGAGAATCGCTTCACAGTCATTATCCAGCTGTATTGAAAAGACGCGAGGCGTGGCCAGCATGGCAATTATAGTACAATTGCACACAGTGATAGCATAGTATCGTCACTCCACTATTTTCTATGTACAGGAGCTCAGAAAAGAATACAGGCCAAATTCAACAATAGTCCTCGGGACAAATAAAAAAGTATTTCATTATTGTTAATAACAGTGCGTCGATCGCGAAGGTATCTATGGTCGGTCACGGACCTTCATTGTACTATTTCGTGCTCAAACGAGCCAAAACTACTCGACGTTCTTAAAATTACCCGGTCTGAGCCCTACATCTTTAGGCGCAGGCCCAGCCCGAGCCTGACCCGATGTCCATATTAATTTTCCTCAGCCCAAACGATATTTGTTATTATTGAGTTATGAATAGTATTGCCTTATGACTGACTCGTGACCCGAACATAGTCCGAAATATTTTTATGGAAATTAAACTTCTTTCCCGGGCCCGGCCCGAGACCGAATCTTAATTGCCATTACCCGCCCGACCAGGCCCACTGGCCAGGTAGGAAAAAGGACCGCTGGCCAAGCCCGTTCTCGTATAATCCTCTAATATGTCAATATTTTTTTTAGAAGTAAAATACGTATCGCTATTTTTAAGTTTGAAATATTTATTTAAAAAATGCATACACACACTGAAGTAAAAATGTTGGGTTTTCATTGTTCTCTCATGATGTAATTACAAGCGATATCAGTCGATCGCCACCAATAATTTTATCAACTAGTCGCTCATAAATAAAAAGTGGCAACCTGTGGTATAAAAAATATGATAAAACATTTACAAAATTCAAAAATTATTAACGTTGCTTAAAAAATAAATACATGTAAAATTATTTATCAGTCTGTCTACCTATAACACATTTATGTTTTAAATGTAAAACGATGAAATCTGAAAATCTTCTTTATTGTAATATTTTTTAGTTAGTACACTTACAAGCCCACTAACGGTTTCATATTTATGATCATAATATTGTGAGACAGTAAAAACACGCACTATAATGAGGATAGTAATCCCAGACATAGTATCCTTCTGTTTTTCTGGTGATACAGTCTGGGTTGACCTTGGCCGCATTAGTCTCCTCCATCTTTCAACGCCAATGGCTGACCTCCAGCACTGTAAGTCCTGTACCACTCCGTCCATCCAGCAAAGTCACGGTCTATTAAAGCTCCATCTTCCCTCAGGAATAGATGTACATATTATTACTTTTACATTGTATTAGTATAAATCCGTGAAATATGAAAATCTTTCGCCTCCGGAGAGGCGCAAACTTGCTTACCTTTACTTTCAGCTGGTGGAATTCTAACGTTCTGAAAGATAGTCGGGTATTATCCTTAGAATGAATTTGGAAGGGTGCTAGCATATCATATTAGGAAGCAAATCGATTAGCAGGACGGTGTTAAGGTATCCCGCAAGTGCCATATGTTTCAAATAATGTAGAGTAAAAATAATAAAGTATTTAGTTACTGTTTTAGAATAAATAGACAATATCGTCGTTATACTGTCAGAAGGGGTTAAGTCAAAAAACCTTGTTTTAAGATAATCGACTTATAAGAACATTTCCTATTAACCATTAATTATTAAACTAAAAACATCATGAAATTCGTTATTCATTTATGAATTTGATTTTTTTTTTGTAGTAATATTATTTATAGCTTGAAGACTAACGAGTGCGTTACTTTTCCCACTGCACAACGATGCGAAGCAAGCCCTGGTGCCCACCGGTCTCCGCGGATTTGCCTATTTGGGGCCCAAAGCCTCGCCGAGTCAAGAAAAAAGTGGAACCCACCTATTGGCCCTTGTAGGGCGGCAGTATGGGCTCCATATAAGGGCGGGGGTCCGGAGGCCAGCTGTGTCCAGGGATTGGTCAAACGACCAATGCAATACTACAGCAAGCCAATTGTAATTTTTTATTATTTATCTCTCACTTTTAATCGTAGTATTTTTGACGCGTGCTGTCCAACATCAAAAGAGGTTTGTTCATCTGTTGTATGTCATAGTAAAAGGGAGTTAAGTCTAAAATGAGTTTCACGAGTGCGTAACAGATATGAAACAAATTAAAATAACGAAGAACGCAGATTCAAAAAACTAGATAGTTCTGAAGATTGCGAGATGCTAAACAACAACAGCTGTATAAAATTCCATACATCAAAATTTATTCTGTACCTCTGATTTCGAACAATCTTGGGTCATACATATTTAATGTCATTGATTTTACAATCCCACAATAAATGTATCATCCTACATTTGACGATGTTTTATCCAAATGATGTAACACTCAAAATTGAAATCGTTCAGGAGAGAGTGAAAACTGTTTTTAACGAAAACATTATATGGTGATATGCTTTATGAACCTTTGAAATGCACTCCTGTAAATTATCACGTTTGCAGATACGGGATTATACGAAGGGAGTGTCGATATAATAGTGGCTTACATCAAGTGGCCTGGTCAGAATTTTTAAACCTAAAACCAATGTAAAATGATGTTTCCTTTCCGAAAACTGGTTAATTTATTTTTCTTATTTGAACCATTTGGCCGAGACTTGCTCTGTCGTCTTTAAAATGAGATGCAATCATTAACTCATTTTCGCATTTTTTTAGGGTTACATCAATTTGCCGAAACACCGTCGATATTATATTTAATATAATGTATGTGGAACTAAGTACTTCGCTCTTTTTTATCGTATTTTAATTAAGTTTTAACAAGTTAATGCCAATTCTATCAAGCAGAAAAGATATTTACAATTTAAGAAACTAATATTCAAATACAATTATAACCTCATTAATATAGTCTCTTATTGGGCACGGAGAGTAAGGATAAATGGATTGGATAAGTAAAAACCAATTATTTGTCTTATCGCTCAATCAAATCATAAAAATTTATATACCTATACAATTTTGTTAATTAATGAATTCAGTATTCAAAAGTTAGCAATTAGGGACATATTTTAGAAGGCCGCAGGTTTATCAACGTTGATATAGAGTGTAGGTGAAGTGTATTTTGTACGTTTGTACAATTTGTACGTTTTATAAATAGGTGTTTAACAATTAGGTACTTTCCGAGTATTATAGTCGTTAGAAAGATATCTGGAAATATCCTTTTACTGTCCCAGAAATATCAATATGTTGTTTAATTGTTGAGAAGGTTATCTGTCTTTGGTCTGTTTTTGGTGGCGTTTTAAAGTTATCTGAGTACTGAACTAGATGGACCGCAAAATTTTAGATATAACTGCATATTTAACTCATCGATATATCTTCGCCATACAGGATAAAGTGACTAAAATGTTCAAGAGAACTGTTTGAGCACTCCTGATTTATTTGTTTAGCATTTGCGGGAATAGAAATATTATTTTGGACATTTCTTCCAGACAACTATTATTATGCTAGTAACAGGTCAAATAGTCCATTTACCTACGTGATAAATACATTTCGTTACTATGTCTTATATAATGACGATATATCGACACACTCCACGTATAATCACGTAAGTGCCATATACGTGATTATACGTCTTTTGCATGTTCGTTGTCTACGCACTCAGTTATATAGGTAGGTATCAAAAAAAGTTGGAAAAGTTTAGGAATGTAATGCTTAGAATGTTGAATGTTGCCGTGATTAGTACTGGCGACAGATGATGATGATGGTGATGTTGGTACTGTAATCTGGAGTCGATGTTTCACGATCGGAGGTTGGCGAAAGACTGCAGTCTTTTTCCTATATTCTTTCTCGTTGTATTGCGTTTTACATATATGGCATTCGACGAATCTCACGCCTGTCGACGGTCTCCTTTTACAATCACGTATTTACTTATCTTTACACGCATTAATATCACATTTCATAACTGCTATTGTGTGAAATAATGACTATACGTATGCGCTGGCTAAACACTTGAAATATCACATTTCACTGATAAGCAACGGCATTTATTCGCACAAAAGTAAAAACTTATACGAAAGTATTTACCTAAGCCGTTACTTTACAACTGCGTTTTGAATCTTTGAGACGCTCCCTGTAAAATGTTATGTTTACGAGATTATACGTAAGGACGTAAGGAGTGTCGATATTATAGAGAACATTATTTTCGCTAGCCAGTTTCTCTACTGAAGGACGTTAAACAATAATATGTTACCTACTCACAACAGGTCGATGTTTCCGTAAGTGCTTGGTAGAAAACAATAATTTATTTTGTTGACATGTACGCCATTTGTGACGTGAAAGATGATAAGATACCCTTTGAATAACTATCGGTTGATTTGCCAACAGAATTTTAATTGAAGTTTTATTTTAGATGGGTTTGTTAACAAAAAAATATGTAACAACCGCACAAGTATGTGTAATACATAGGGCTGACGGTTAATAATGCGTATTAGCAGTTCAAAGCTGAAATTCAAAAGACTGAATATCGAGAGCTCTTTTCAAAAATATATTTCCTTGTGTTCTACTTGACATTTACATCTTCTCTTCTTTACCTAAAGGTTTGAACTATTTTTTAAGCATATATCCACAAGTGTGTCCTTCTAGTTTGGCCGGAAATACGAAATAAATTCTTGGACATGTAGACATGTCCAGCCCATTCATCGGGTTAAATATGTCGATACCTCAGTTCCATAGTGTAACAAGTCAAAATAATCAGTTTTGAGTTAAGTATGAGGAAATGATCAGAATACCGATATCTACCAGTCCCAAAATGTAACAAGTGGTAATCTGTGGCTATTTTAGATTGACAGTGGTTATAGTACTTTGACTTCAAACTGTTACAACCACGAAAATCATGTAAAATCTTCTGAAAAAAAAAAATATGTTTATGATATCATGAATACAAATATATTTTTAGGTAATCCTAGAATTTCATTAAAATCTACAAAAATAGATGTAGGTAAAATAAAAAATTAAGCCTGTACAAAATATTGTTTCCTTATTATCTCAGAACTCTGCTTTTTGAGTCGTTACACTATGGAACTGAGATATCGATGTGTATAATATGATTAGAGATAGGGTGACTGCTATAGTAATTGGACACTTAAGGAAGTACTTTCCTTTAACAGTGTATAAGTAAAAAAAAAAAAGTATTTGGGAAACATGTAAGATATGTAAAGATGAGGAATTTAATGAGCTTCAAGGAAATGAACACAACAGTAATAAAAAGAAAAGGTCTTTTTAGATATTAGTACTAGACTGAAAAATATGGAAAAACATAGTAATTGGACACATTTACTTTTAAGGTTACTTGTTGTACCACTATTTAAATCTCAATGAATATTGACAGCTTGTCTCTTACGCTTTCCTGAGAAGTTTCGTTACGAAATTCCCGAAACTTTTATAAAGTAAATTTCACTAAAATATCTCTGTTTATTAAAGGGTCTGCTGACACAAACACGTTTTTTCACGATTTTGACCCGACATCACATACGAATGAAGTTTTCTCAGTATTGTCACCTAGTAGTGGATAATTAAAGCTGCAGTTACATAGAGATAGAAAGACTAGTTATATTTCTCTCCTTCACTCCAACAAGAATGCTTAGCTACTCTTATTTTAGATGTTTAAAGTTGAAGTGTCCAATTACTATAACAGTCACCCTAAATAAGTTCAACATTCTTCAAATTTATTCAGGGTCGCCCTTTTACCGCTAATTCACATTATCACGTAATATACCACTTACCTACTTATAATGATGTGGTAATTACCTAGTATTATTGCCAGTTCATTACCCACCACTATGGTAATCATAGTATTTTTGCCTACGTGCAAATCTGACTCGAATTGACCATCGATCGCAATCTGGTCATCAATATTCTTCACCGATATTTCATTAAATTATTTTCAATCAAAACACCCAGAATGGGGTGACAGTCGGCGACGACTTGTGCATATTTCAGCATGCAACAATTTCAGGGACGCGTGAATAATGATTTGTGTTTATTAATGGCGGCGAATATCTAAACATTATTTTCAAATGTGTTTAATATTATAACTCGTAGTGCATATTCACGAAGCTTAATTTGTTAATAAAATAGCTAGTAAGCAACAATAAATGTGTTATCTTTCTCATTTTAACAAAATAAATAAGTCGAAAAAGTAAAATCACTTAGCAAATGATACAACATATTACAAAAACTATGTCTCGAAAAATAAACTTTTAATAAATGGCATTTACATCAATACGACTGAACTATATTATCAGTTGATAATGCTCGTGATGAGAAAAACCAGCCCTGATTATTATAAACATGAGGAAGCAGTAAAAACAAATTGTGTTTTTTTTAAATGCAATTCTTTTCCACAAAGAATTGACAGTTAACACCTTAAAAGTGAATACGCATATTGTCTAATAATTTGTTAAACGTGTTTTACTCCGACGAGAAGCATTTTCTTTAATCTTTCTCCAGTTAGTGTGAAGATGCTTCTTAAATAAGAGAAACACGTGTCACATTTAGTAACACAGCCAGTGAAATAACAAAGTTTTTAATTTTATGTTACGAATGAATTTCCACAAAGTTACCGCCGAGTCCATCGACAAAAATGATGTGTGTACTGTTTTTAACACCGTTAGCAGCTAGCTTATACCATTTTTTATATCCTTACCTTTTCTAAGGAATTTAACCCACTGACTTACAACCAGCTGTCGCAAAAATAAAAATATTCTCCACATTGAAAATGGACATGTTTAGAAAGAAAAAATAATAAAAAAAACGGTATGGTAATGAATCGTAATAATTAAATCCTTGGGTTATATTTATGATGTGTGTGAATCAATTGATTTTCCGCCGTCCGTGGAGCGAATCATTGGTCAGTTGAAGTGAACGGAAGCCAGCAGCTCTACGGCGGAAGTTCAAATCCATGTTGGGAGTAGTCGAGACGAGGCATACTTTCAAAGAAAAGCCATTTTGTAAACTAAGCACGCGCCGACTTTGAATTGATATGAATACCTCACATCATAACAAACGAATTTTTATTAAATGAAAAACAAATGTTTTTTTTTATTAATGAATAATATTGCGCACAGTACAAACATAAGCTTGTAATAGTTGAAAACAAGCTGAAGGAAAAAAAAACGAATGAACGAAAAATTAAGATACCATCAACAAATTCGCTTTATCTATTGAAGAAAATATTGGGAAAATTTGCATTGGAAATTTGAAATTTGCATCAACAGTTTTTCAGTTTCTCATCCTCTCTTTTTCGAATAGGGTAGGGATAGAAGGGTAAGGCTAAGGACAGGACCAGCGGCTAGATAATCGTTCTCGCAACGCCCTATTTTTTATTTTGGTCGGATGGGTAGGAGGGAACTTTTTTAGACAGCATAAACATCCATACCTTCTAATAGATAGCCATAACTGATTTATAAATAAATTTACGGAACTCTACGGAACTGAGATGCGTAACTGAAGCCAACTGCGTTAACCACCGCACCATGGACCGGGCTAGAACAATAGATTAGGGTCATACTAAAGACTAATTTGTAAATAGCTCATAATTTTTCCTTGTCCAAATGGAACTAAAATTTTCTTATCTGCCTTTACCAATGCACAAAACAATTCTCAGAAGACATCGTCATTGTTCTGGATGAAGACACTAACTGAAAAATACTAGTTTTGAGTAATTGGACTTTGAAGTTTGTCAAATGTTTGAAATGCTATATCAATTTCATTTGGTTTGCTTGTACAAAACCGTTTTTAAGTAAAAGTGTAATTTATATTCCTCCATAGGTTAGGGCTTGAAATAAGGAACATTTTGGTCTAACTAACTCAATATATCATTTTTTCGATTTAGTGTTTTCTTCGAGAACACCGAAGACATATTTGAATTTGTCAAAATGACAAATACTTGACTTGAATATGATTTTTAATTAAGGCTATTGCTCATTTCCATTCTGCAAAGTGAAGCATAGTATAATTTTCTAGGGTAGGGAACGAAGCATGGGAGGTATAAAAGTTGGTTAATCACTTTCTCTGCGTCCTATCTCTGTCCTGTCAGGATCGGATAAATTGTATGTGGTTAGGTTAGGAAACTTCACAGACAATTACACCCTTCCACGTATCCACGGTTAAACATCCATAAATCGATTGAAAAAACCATCCATGCATATTTCGGATATACAAACCTTTGACTGCTCAAGGGTGATTTTTATTTGGCTATGCGCCCAGCAGTATGTGTACAATATCTAAATATGTTATTAGGTGTACCGGAAAAAATGTCGTTTTTATTGCTACCGCTTTAAGTACTAAACCCACCCCTAACCCAGGGCTCACAGCAAAAAAGTTCCCTTTTCTTCTTGGTGGGACTGTAAGGGCATAATTCATTTGGAACACTCAAATACGGAAATTGTCCCATCCGATTATCGTTTGTTTCGGTCAATGCAACACTTGGTGGCAAAGAATAAGTTAAAGAAAGTTATGACAAGGCAAAAATTAACATATTTGAGTAATATTATTTTCCTCAAAACCAGCTGAATTTTACGTAAGTGGGATTGAAAAAGAAATGACAGATAAGTAAAAACATGGAATATCAAATGATGAAATTATATTTTAATGATATCAAATTGTTTCATTTTAAAAACGACAGGTTTTCCCGGTACACCTATTGTTAACGACGATTTTCATTCAACTAAACTCAAAAGCTATAAGCATTTTATTTTTCAACCATATGCGCTCCTAATATTGAGCATCTCAACATAAGCTGTTCATTCAATCAAACCTATCTTTTTTGTAGATATTTAGTTAGGGTGGAAGGATGGGAATGGGCCCGGATTTGTGACATGTTGGTTTTTCTCACTACCCACTTGTACGTCTAGGATAAAAATAAAATAAGTGCATCGCGAGAAATATCATTAATAAACCACAAAAAACAGACATAGAAATATATCTCTCAGATCTACATACATTCATATTCTCGCCTCTGATATAAGAGACCAACACATTCATTGCGTTGAATTGCATTTGCAAGAGTTTTACATTGAACTTGCCATGGCCGGTTAGCAACTTAAGTCCAATGGGGTGGGTGTCATGCGAATGAAAACAAACAATATTATAATAGCCATAAGTATACTAAAATGATAAATTTTAAACATTGAATTACACAGCCATTGAATGATCAAATAAATTTACTTCACCGTTAATGAGAACAATATTTAAATGCATAAATAAATAGGTATCCGCGAAAATAAATGTACATTCCAATTATTGTCGGTGCTTACTCACGCCTTACTGGTCAGCAAGCGCTATGACAATGGGACACTTTGACTTTGTATGGAAGGTTACAGTACGTGAGATGACGATCGGCTAAATACCTCTGTTTCTTGTACTATATGTTTGCATATTAGTGTCACTAATAGACACAATGGATGTCTTTATATAATAATTATTTATTATTTAAATACTTGCAGAGTGATTGTGGAACTCACGGCAGCGAATCACAGTAGCTTCTTAAAGTGATTATTCAATTGATTTATTAAAGGCATGCATTCCCCAAATTTCCTCTCACTCATCGCAGAGCAATTAACTACACACTATTAATTCCTGTTCCATCTCTGATTTTCTATTCTTATTCACTATGAAATAAAGAAGTTAAAAGACTGAGTAACATGCAGTTCTTGTATAAAAACTTGTTTTTTATAAAGCTACATTAGGAGTCCATATCGACGGTGTTTTGGCCAATTTATAGGAGAGAGTGAAAACTGTTTTTTATCGAAAACATTATACGGTGAGTTGTGTTATGAATATTTGAAATGCACTCCTGTAAATTCTCATTATTTCAGATAAAATAGTGGCTTACATCAAGTGACCAAGTCAGAATTTTTAAACTTTCAAAAAGTGGTAAATTTATTTTTCTAATTTACATCATTCGGCCGAGACCTGCTCTGTCGTATTTAAAATGAAAACCAATCTTTAAGTCATTTTCGTATTTTTTGAGGGTTACATCAATTGGCCAAAACACCGTCGATATGCTCCACATTGTGGGTGAACATGGTTACATTTTAAATACAGTTGATTCAGCTTAATTGGGGTAAATCATGGCTTGACCATTTTGAGACAATTAAGCAAATTCCATATAAAGTTTAAAAATGAATATTTTTTCTTAAAAACTTGTTTCTTTACAGAGAGTAATATATTCTAAATTAATATCTAATGTCAAGTTCGTGGTGTAATGATCAACGTCGTTACGGACACCGTCATAAACTGATTTTTCAACAGATTTTTGGATTTCTCTTCGTAGGCATGGATGTGATAATATATTATGTGATGTCTAAAATTCTCTCCCACCCATCCGATCTTCAAAACGGGCTGTAGCGAGTGCGATTAACTAATCACTACTCCTGTCCTAGCGCTATCCTTCTATCCTTACTCTCTTCGAAAAATATAGGTTGATTAATTAAGTAACAACTTACAAAAACTTCTGTTGAGATACCTCCATTAGGATGCCATATCGTCGTTGTTCATTAAGAAGACACTAACTAACAAAAACTAGTTTTATATAATTGGACTTTGAAATTTGTCTTATGTTTGAAATCCAATACCTTTTCCATTTTGTTTGTTTTTACAAAACTGTTTTTAAGTAAAAGTATAATTTATAAAAATAAGTTTGTTCTTTCATACGGTAGAGTTCGAAATAAGGAACATTTTGGCATAACTAACTCAATATGTTTTTTTTTTATTCAGTGTTTTTCTAGAACATCGACGATAATACTCCATAATGGTCGAGGAAATGGTTTTAAAAAAATGTAATAAAATTTATTTCTGCAAAAATTAATCAAGGATAATCTGTTGTAATTTGTGTATGTTTGCACTTTTAGAAAAAGCTATCTCGATTGCCTTCCTTCATAAAAACGACGTAACCCACCCAGTAATCTTTTTTTCGGATCGAAGGATGAAGATAGGAAAGTACAAGTAGCTAGGTGATCACTCTTGCTATTCACCTTTTTATGACCATATGGGTGGTATAAAATGATACTTTAATTCTCAATATATTCCGATATACAATTAGAATTTCAAATATAAGTAGTGTCTTTTTAAAGAACCGCTTTCAACTTATGTAATGGCACACGAATTGTTGCATTTGTAGAGTATACGCTTTATAACTTGCATCTTTTATTTCGCACAGAGCGTGTCAGGAATATTCAATATCCGACTATATTCATACCTTTTTTAACTATTCGATATTCAAATATTTGTGCAACTTTTCGAATACTGCTCGTAATAATTTTAATGAAATATTTTACAAAATCTACGAAGGATCACATCACAATTTCACCAGATTTCAAGAACAATAATGAATACCTCAGGTAGTGATATGTCGGCGTCCGTGGCGCAGTTGGTTTCGTCGCTGGCTACGGTTACGGATGTCTCGGGTTCAATTCCCGGTGCGGACGGTTTTCATAGATTGATCTTTCAATCGATTTATGGATTTCTGTTCGTAGGCTGAGTCCTCCCTCCCACCAATACCATCCTCACGGGGTGTAACGAGAGCGATTAGCTAACCACTAGTCCTTTTATAGCCCTATCCTTCTATCCCTACTCTCTTCGAAAAAAAAAAAAAAAAAAAAGAAAAGAGAGGTTGAGCAACTGAGTGACAAGCAGTTCTCGTAGAAAAAATTCTGTCAAGATACCTCCATTAGGAGACCATATACTCCACATTGGGAGCGGACATGAAAAAAAAAAGTGATATTTTATTGTCTTAACCCCAAATGATCTTGTCCTCGAGAATTCATAATACTTGAGTTTGACGAATTACTCAAGGCTGAAAAAACCTTTTAAGCATGCCGTAATTTCAGTAATTGAAGAAATACTGTAGGAGTAATCCAACGCAGCTGCAAATTTGAAGTATTAAACAATGGAACGGTGTTGGAATATGTATTTATATTGTCTCTATCTCGGAGTTGACAGAAGTAGGATAAGATTTAGTCGTAAATTATGATGTATCATTTAAAATATGAATAAATATGATTTTTATTATAAATGAGCTCATTTTCCTACGAATTTGAATGTACTATTAATGTTATTAATGCTTCAAATCGAATTTTTAATATTACTTTCATACTTCAGAAACTATTCGAACAGTTTCAGTATTCGATATCCTCAATAGTTGATAATGACGAACAGTTGAAATCCGTAATTAGCATGTACAGATCCCGTGATCCTAGAGCCGTAGTGCAAAGTTATTAAGTGGCAACTGTACAACTTATAATATCCGAATTTCGCTTTATAGTAACATAATAATTATGTCATTATATCTGATTTAAATGTTAGAAATTCCCTAGTGGTAAAAATAAAAATATAGCTACTTGTTTTTCCAAATTACTATTTGGAAAAACTATTCCTTATCTTACTTATTCCTGTGTAATCTTTTCAAACTAATTTCTTGTTTTGTAGTTTATTTGAACCGACTTGAATAATATGGTAGTAATCATGGTAAGAAATCATTTTTAGATTTAATGGCGATTATTTTCAGTGGAATATGTTTTGATTGTGGAAAAAATAAAGACGAGGCAATGTCCGAAAAAATCGACAGGTATTTCAGGCGATTACTCATTTGGATAATTATAATTTTATTACTAATTAAGCAATCACGGTTTGTGAATGAACCGAATTAGCCTTTAATTTTAGTCACTTCCGAACGCCAAATTGGATCTCTTCATTATCGGAATTTAAATTCATTCAAATCAAATTATCGGTATTCAAATCCAAAAGACCGATAAAATAAATCCGAATAAGATTTCCTCAGAACTACCTATGAAAGAAAGATAATACCTAAACTCCGTATCCAGAACATTCCGAGAATCATTTAAATTATTATTTTATTTTAATTTTGCCGTTCTGTGTAACAGTACAGTCAATCAACAAGCAAATGTCAGCGATAAAATAAATATTAGATATCATTTAAAAAAAAAAAACGAATTTCTATTTCTCTTATAGCTCATCGTTGTTAGCATACCCGTTATAAGGACTATTTCGTAACATGGCAGCGATCACAGTTTTCAAATGATAGCCTTGGGTGTCTTAGAAGCAGATACCAAAGATGCTCTTCACAGGAGTGAGTATGTCATTGAACAGCCTCTATTAATCAAATTATTATAGTGACATAAAAAACTATAATAATTTGTTGTCCGTAATCCAAATTTAGATTAAATAAATTCTCTAGCACCCTCATCCTTGAGATTTTCGGAAATAGACGAAGGTATCATGAATATATATACAATCTTCTTACATTTACTAATATTGTATTAAATGTAGTCTATTGTGATTAATTATTTTTAATATATTACATGCATACAAGTTTAATGTTTTTGCACTAGTGAATAGAAAAAATAATAGCGTCGAATGAGAAGTAAAATTATAAATAGTAAAGTAAAAATTATAAGTTACATAAGATTTAAAGGATTTGGTTGATAGTTATTTCGGCTTCAGTCCATCGTCAGAACTGTGTTTTGATATTTTTGCCAAATCAAAATGAATTTTTACTACGTTAGTGTAAATTCAATCAAAAATTTCAATAATAAAAAATTAAAATTGATAACGCAGTTATTCCACTGGCTGTGTTACTAAATGTTACGTGTTTCGCTTCTTTAAAAAGCACCTTCACACTTCAGTCTGTCAGTTCAATTTTATATTAAAAATGAATTTCCCCAAAGTTACCGCCGAATCCATCGAAAATAAAAATTTTAATTGTAAAATAAATGATATTCATTTAAGATTTTTCAAAGCTAATAGGTACTCAATGCGCAAAATATTCTAAAGAATTTGAATATAGCCAAGATTAACTACGAGGAGAAAGAACATTATAACCTCAAACGTTAAGTTGAAAAAAACCAATTTGAAATTGGTCTGTCATTACTTTAGCCTGTGACCTGTGTGAAAATAAAATGGACTTATTAAGAAACTAGCGCAATGACTTCTTTGATTCAATATAACAAGGAATGAGAATAATATTCGTCATCTTTGAAGTAATACCAAAAGAATGCGACAAATGATTAGTAATACCCAATTTGATTGTCTGTACAATGATGCGCGGGCACAGGTGAGGTGACGCACCGCCATTTTGTCACGATGTCATTTCAAAAAATAATAATTGCAAATGGCTGCCCATGTTTGGCACAATAACCAACCTGCAACACTTCTCAAATAACAAGTAGGTGGCAGTTGTCGGCCATGTTGTTACATCAATTTATTCACAAGTCTTTGGCATTTCAGCAGAATGTTGTTGATTATGTTTTTATCACTGATTGCAAATATTAATTTATTGTAATGGCAACAATTTATGGTTCGCTTCTGTCGCCCAGTTTCACATATTTCAATTCAACGGGGACTCAATGGTATTTTTATTTTATTTATTATCAGACTCCAAAAAAATATAAAAAATTAATTGTAATTTTATTTATGAAAAATATATCGACGGACTATTATTGTAAATACACTTGTGCCTCGTATAACACGGTTTCAGCATTTTTCTTATAGAAAATGATTCTATAATGAAAAGAGATCTGAAGTTCAAGAGGGAATTACAACAGATCTTGGCCCGTTATCATAAAATACGTAAAGATTTATACGCTAAAAGCAAACAATCAGTTATTACAGAATTTTTAAACTCTAAATACAAAAATACTCCAGAGTCCTCCGATAATGAAAACTCACAACCAATCTCAAAAAAGTGTTGAACATTTAGAATTGTAAGTGATAGCGATAATGAATGAATGATCTATTATAAAATATTAAAATTCTATTCAATAAATACGCAAATGTATACGTTTTCTATTGTTTATTACAAAAAAAAGGGAAATTAAGGAATCTCCATATTTTTTTGGAACGCATACTCTAATTTTGTTTTGAAGTTCAAGCCTCATATAACACGGATTTGTATTATACGAGGCCCAAGTGTACATAATTTTGAAGTACTAAAACATAACAATAGTATAGATTTTGAAAATTAATAATTTCTCCAAATCAACAAGACCTTTAGCAAAAGCGGTCAATTCCAAATCAATAAAATGTTGTATGAAATGCGACTCCCACTTATGAATTAATTTCACTTGAGATTAACTTCCCTCCACAAGTAATAATGTATGTATCCTTCTCTCTATGTCCAGTCAAGAGTAAAATTACCCCCATCGTCAATTCTAGTAATTTTCAATGATTAAGAGATTAGAATCAATACTAACCTGACCTTAAAGATCTGCTATATTATTATGATACATATATTCTGGGTATGCTTCTTAAAGATACGTTTTACAATGCTAATTTCATTTAAAAGGTCACTGGGCTGGAAATATGCAAGTTTCCCACCCCACACTAGATCATGGATAAATTAAAAATAAAACAATCATTTTTTCTCAAAACATTATTTATTTTTGACTAGGATAACAGAAAAAAAACAAACCTAAAATGCGAAGTGCGCTGAACAAAAAAACACTTTTTTCACAAGAAAATTGATAATTTTAAAATCATACATGACTCCTACCGACGATTTTAAATTAAAAACTATTCCTGCATTGAAACATTGAAATCAGTCAATATAAAAATATTTGATTAAAAAATTAAGCATAGATTTTTTCTAATTCTTTTTCAACTAGCGTTACACTTTTTGTAAAGTCTCTATAATTTTATTTTAGGCCAATATTTGAAAACTAAAGCAATGAAAGTGAAATAGTATAAAAGACAAACCAAATAATACATATATAATTAAAAAGCTACTTTGAAATGCATATTATAAAATATGCAAAAGAATATTTACACAGTGTAAAAATCAAAATTGAAAGTTTCATATTGCTGGTTAATTTACTACATTTAAAATTTTTCATTAAATTTATTTAATACTCACCTAAATGACCAATTAAAAATTTTATAATTTTTTCCTAAAGCACCAGACAATATGTTAAATTTGTCATCGAAATTTTCACATAATTCTTACAAACTATTATTTAAAAAATGTGTAACTACGGTAGACTTACAAACTATTTACACCAAAATACCATTTGGTAATTTTAAATGTCCAAATATAATAATAGTTGTAGACAAATAATTTTATTGCATGTTTTCACCTGAAGATATTTAGTTGTTAACACTGGCTGTATCCTTGAAACTTGATACATATTTAAGAAACAAATTTTGTTTCGGACCTAACCTAACTCTCACTGTCTAGTTACAAAATCTAGCATGAATTCCATACCTCACATAATTTACCCAAGAACAGCAATGTGGTGCAGTGTCAATTTGAAACTGGTCTTAGCCGACCAGTACAGTGTGAGAACCAACCAATGTTTTTGAAGATTGAAATGACATTCAAGAGACTGCATTTTTAATTAAATTTATCACTTCTACTGTACAATGTTATATATCGTCACCTCAGATCTATCTTATCGTATGTGGTCAGTATAAAACGAGTCTTAGATGATCGGTACACAGTGAAAATGATTCAATAAATTAATAGATTTTTATATTACATACAGAATTTTAAAAAAGATTCCATGGCGCTGAGCTATTTTTTTAAAATTAAATATTGCATTTTAGTAGAGATGAATTAATTTGTTGAAAAGAATTGTACGTCACTATTTAAGTGAGCCAATGGAAAAACAACCACCCTATACAGTAAACGGTTAGTAAAATAGTATTACAATGAATTCTTTAATAAAAGAAAACGTTTTTAGCTATATTTTTAACAATTAAACAAATATTTGTAAAAATTGAATAATAATTTCTCTCATTACTAGACGTCACTGTCGTAAAATTTTAACCTCTTCGTTCACCGTAATCAAGTAATATTTTTTTGTAAAAGTTTATTTTGAAATTTAAGACTAATTTAAAATAATAAAAAAAAAATACACATATTTTACGAACTATATAGTAGAGCTTGTCTTTAATTTATAGAATATTTCTATGGCTAAGGTGACTTGCATATTGGGGTAAGATAGAAGAGGGGTGCCAATATTCATTTACATCATTAAATTAACCAAGCCAATTCTTACTAGTCATACAATTACATACAATACAAAAAATGTTAAATATTAACGGTTGTGATATGGACTTAAGATTTGATGGTTTCCAAAATAAAATACGTATTTTAACTTACAGTATTTAAAAACTATAACATTATATTCAATGTAAATGCTTGTAATGTTTAAAAAAAAGAATAAAATTATAATAATAAATAAATACCTTATTTCAAAAACTTACATATTTAATATAAAATCGAAGAAAGAAGAGAACTTAGATATAATAATTATTTTATAAAACGATAATAACCAAAATGAGCAATAAAAGGAAACTAATGAATGAACTATATTATAATTTTTGTAGAAATATTAAATAAAGAATGAAATTAGATATTGTATTGTTGTGTGGGCAATGCCGTTGGCTACAATTGCAATGCTCTCGGGTTAGAATCCGAGTGCTGACAGTTTCATAAATTAATTTTCGAAGGGATGGATGTCTGTGACGTCTTAAACTGCCTTCCATCCATCCACCCCTTAAAACTGTCATAGATCTATCCTTCTATCTCTTCTCTTTGAAAAAGAAAGGCTGAGAAAATTACAAAGCAGGTCTCCTAGAAAAACTTGTGTTATGATAAGCTACATTAGGATTCCATATGCTCTACACTGTGTGTAGACATTTTTATATAGAAAATTACATATTTATTTAAATGACAGTTTTTCGAATAAAATGTATTTTTATGTTTTGTCGTGCTATTTTAGAGTGATAACAAATAAATTGTTGCTAGCTTCATAGTTTGAATAGCAGAATTCAGTCATAAACAAAGTCATTTGAAGAAAAGTTAAAGTTGAAGAAACAAGTCCTGCTATAATCTCAAAAATCGAATCATAAATTTGATATTCGAATATAGCCAGGACTTCCACTTGGAATCCTGGTTGAGCCGAGCTCTTACTGGTAGATAGAGAACTGTTTGTCAAATATTGACTACACTTCCAATAAGCATTACAGTGTTAACGGTAAAAAGCTCGAATTCCGGCTCGGATTTTATATAATGTGTATTTTTTAACTAGTTTATGAATTCAATTTCAAGAGCTTAGCTGTTTACACATCTACATATTCTGATAGATGAATATGAAAATAGTACAAATGTGTTGATGTATGCAGTGATGGCGCCAAAACAAAAAAATGATATCTTCCTCTTACAGACATATCTATACAGAACGGCTGAATTTATTTAAGAGTCAAGTCAAAAGGGACAAAACCTTTCGTAGGAAAAATATAACTTTCAATTTAATGGTATTTGATCTTCAAACGCAATAAAATATTTCAGTGGTCTTGTTGTACATCATGTAATATGTTTGGGGAACGCTGCTTTAAAAAATCAGCACTTAATATCATGTTTAAAGGCAATATTACTATGTAAAGTGTGGCCTCTAATGTAGGCTGTAAATCATGCTTATAGGCAATTGCCAACCAATAAGGAGAGTGACTACTTCTTCTCTAGTGGTGGTGTCTAATTGATGTCCGTCAAAACATAATTTAGAGCAAAAACTTGTTAAGCATACCCTTGAGGAATTGATATAAGGTATATTGACTTGAAACCACTTCAACGCAGGTGTTCATAATAAAGATTCAACATTACAATAAACGTTCCTATACATACAATGCTGCCATTAATCAACGTTGTAGATGCGTTGATTATTTCAATATAGTATTAAATTCCATATAAATATCGTGGCATAGTGTGACCATGGTTAGGGACTAAAAGAAAACTATTTTTTAGATACAATATAAATAAAAGAAATCTTTATGAAACTGAAGTTTTGATCTCTTGTTCTTAGAATAATTATTTTTCCATGAATCACATTAACCCATTGAGCACTAACGAAAATACATTTGATTAATACTGAAATATGCGTAATTTTAACATTTAAGGATATATTGTGAATATGAATTTATTTTACTAAGCCGTAATCAACTAAAAGTATATTTTCAAAATTAATTCAATTCCTGAATGATAGAGTCGCAACCATTAGTTGCAGTTAACCATAAACAATTGGAGCGTTTAGAAGATTTGTTTTCTTAGATTGTTAAATTAATAAGTTTATTTTGGATAGTATGCAAGGACTGGATGATAGTTAATCGTCATTGCCTCACTTTCATGGAATTGGTAATAGCCATTAAAAAAATATATATAGTGTTTGTTCATATACAAAATCCAATGCATGAATTAAAAATTGACCCAACCGGGATACAAGCCCAATACAGCAAGCATTTAAATGAAAAAAGATTGTTCCAACTCTGCTCTTTTTATATCTAAAAATATTTCTGATATTCTCATTCAATACAAATTCAAATAATTTTCACCAATAAGTATAAAATACATTTAGCTGTAATCTCAGTCATAGAATTGTTTTATATGCACTGTATTAATTGTTTGGTTCAATTGGTGCCTTCAAAACATGATTCTTTTATTCGATGATTTTTAATGAATTTTATATAAGAAAAAAAATATTTCTTGTTATTTAAAACATCCGAAGTATTTTCTGACAGAAGTAATAATATATTTTTCCTGTATTCAAAAATAGCTATGACAGATTTGAATCCTTTCATTACACAATCAGGTTTAAAATAATTGACCATAAAAAGAATACTTTTGAAAAATATACATAGATGTCATTGGTGTCACCAATTTAGTACTTGTGTAGCAATTTGATATGGCCAATCAATGAAACAGGTTTTATACAGTTATAAACAAACTTCCATAAAAAGAAAAATGCAGAAAACAAAATGAATACATTGTCGTTTAATTATTCTAACAAAAATATGCAATGAATTATGAATATAATTATTCATATAAAAATTGGGTTAGGTCAATAGTTTAACGAAATACTGTGATAGTTCTTTTATAAAATAAAAATTACACGATTCTGGATACCGGCAGTATTACTGTTAAAGATACGTTGTTAGACCAATTTTCTGCTATTTATTATTGTCAGAATCTCAAATAATAAATATTCAAGAATGACATCGACTACTTCACTCAAAGTATAATTAATAAATCTTAATTTATATAAAAAGCATAGAAAATCAACAAATTTCATAAGTAAATTACTCCTAAAAGTGGGAAGAATTTAATAAGGAAATTGTGTTACAAGACTTAATTAATTATTATGCTAAATTAAAATTACAATAATTTTATAAAAACCTCATTATTTAGTTTATAGACTATGAACCGTTTAGTATCTTTTTGTGTTTGATTAACAGGACCATCAAAGATAGTATGGATAGATAGACATTGGTCTTATAGGCAAGTGGTTAATGCTGTTGTGCTTTATCCAACTCGGTTGTTCTGTTGAGGGTTTGAATCCTCAAATGAACACCTTCATACATTGATGTATGGATTTGCATCCAAAGAAGAGGACATCTGCGATATTTTTATTACTTTCCACCACTCTACATCCGATCGTATAAACGGGGCATATAGAGAGAAACCAGTAAGCTATTAGTACTTTCCAAGCCTCATCAATATTTTTTATCTTATCTGGATTAAGGTTGAGTTGATTGAACTGATATACAACAAGTAAATAATATGATTGCATAATTTAATGACAGCTGACAATTGTTGACACAAACAAACATATAGTTTAAAGATATTAACAGTTCATGATCGATAGATAATAGACAATTGTTCAAAAAAAATTAATTGTCTATTGATAATGAGTTTTTAGTACATATTTTCATTATTATAGACTACAGGTACAAGACTCTGTTTGAAGAGAGCATAATATATTATATTTATTTATGATAAACACATCGTACATACGGTACTAAAACGTCATATGTACAAAACACCTTTTTTACAGGAGAAGCATTAAAAGATTCTCAAGTTGGTAGAGTCACATGGTTTCATGATTGCTATAAGTTACGAACTATACTTATAAAATGTATGCACCAGATGTGTGGACCTATTAGGCATGATTTGACACATAAATCTAAGTTCTAATTTTTTAGCACTTGACCTTGTTGCACCGAATGCATGATATGTAAAACATGTTCAAAACTAAGCATGTTTATGCCAATAATTGATTGAACAATTCTGCCAGCTTGTGTGTTTTTTGTTTGCTTTGTGTCATAAGATGAAAAATAGATAGAGTGAGAATGATAAGTTAACTTCATTTTTTTATTGTCAACATTTCTGATATAAGAATTTGAGCAAATGGGTAACAAACCATTTTAGTAAAACAAATCCTGTTACGATACTCCACTAGGATGGTACGGTCAGAAAAAAATACATATTCCTATTGTGTCCACTATATGAATGTTTATACCCATTTAATTAGGGCATATGATAATATTATATGCCAACTTCACACAGAGTCTAACTGCAGCTTAAAAATTGTTCTTATTTTTCTATGAAGTAATTCGATACAAAATTATTTGGTTACTTACTTATAACATTACAATCAGTAATAATACATGTTCTATTTTTTACATCGAACAATGTCTTGATAATATATAGAATATTTTAAGTATATTTTTTTATTATCAAATAATTATTCATGTATAAACAAAGTACACATTTTGTTTATAATATTATTGAATAGAAAAATTTATTAAAACCTTTCACATAATCATTAAATTACTGGTCAAATTCCATATTAAAAAACATAATTTGAAGACGTGATTCTTCTTATTGTCAAATCATTGTATGATTTATTCACACAAAAATGTAAACCCTGCAATATATGACTTTAATTGACTGAAATTTGGTAAACCATTATTAAAAAAATATTCGAAAATATTATTTTTGTTTTGAAGTCAAAGTAATTAAATAATGCAATCCTATTCTCAATTTCATTAGAGATTGGACAGTAACGCTTAAAACCTTTATGTTGAATGTAATAATTTTTGTATAACCTCTATATATCTTTATTATGTTGCTAGACCTTTATTTGAATGCGGCTTTATTCACTGCTGTTGTTGGATATTCTGTCCAACATCAACAATGTCGTTAGTAAATTTTATAAGGTAAGTAATTACCTTGGGTTTTGTTTAATTTTTTCAAGTTTCTTATGTCCAATTAATCCTCTTAATATTAGATATTCGATTGTTATGATACTTCTTGTGATGAAAAGTTATGTTACCAATGACCTCTTTCCTCTATCACATTGTTGGTAATGTTAAGTACCAACGCAATAGAGATGTATAGAATAAATACAAAAATTATTATGTTCGGCGTAAAGGTGTTAGCATTACTGCCTACATCTCTATTAGTTAAATAATGCCAGTTTGCTAAATGTAGATGAAAGTATTCTTGTTGCAAATAAGCGTCACATATTGTAGGGCTAATTTTTACGACTGTAGCATTTTAGTAAAAGAAAAATTCATTGAAATTATAGTTACCTTTAAAAAAGAAACATCTACATTAATAGTCAGTGAAAAGGTTCTGATTTTGAGATTAATTTATTATTAAGATTAAGTGATTGATTTTTTTTTTTCATATTCAAAAATAAATAGGACGTTTTAATTGAGATAAATTAGTATATTGAAAAAAAAACTCTTCAATGGCTCTATACAGTAAATGGTGGGTGGATTAATTTAATAAAGTATGCCTTTAATCAATTGAGAAGTTGTCAAAATTCTAGTAAGCGAGATTTTATTGATGAACTATTTTTTTGTAAAAAAAGTAATATTTAACCATTTTTCGCATTCATAGATGTCACTGTCGCAATCTTTAAAGCTTATAAATAATTCTGAAGGGAGAGCAATATATTTTAAAAATGAAATCAAATAACTAGATTCAAGTGAATTCATTTCTTAAACGGTATTATTTTTACTAAATATATTTAAAATAAAATATTGTTTAATTTGTAATAATTGACTTAAATATGAAATATGAACTGTTTAATTTACGTATGCCATGTGTACACATAAGGGAGATTATTTGTAGTCTAAACAAGTTATTATATATGTGAATATGACCAGTAGATTCCATTCGTAAATTCAGCTTTACGCGATTTTTTGATAGTCTAGTCGTCACTTCCGAGACTGCCTTGACAGATCCTGCAGTCCGTTGGTCTGCTGTGAGGGCATCTGAGCATTGGTTGTCGTCTGAGATGCGGCCGCGGCTGCCATGGCCATCGACAGAGGGATTGTGATGAACTGCGGTTGGCCGTCGACTCCTGAGAAAAAGAATTGTTACTATATATCGATATGATTTCAATTATACAAAAAACCAATGGCAAACTATCAGATATTTTTAAAAGATGTGGTATAATACGGAAAGTGAGTAAACCTGAATTAAATTTTAATTGTAGAAATCTTGTATACTTCCATGTATTACGCCACTACCAAGCCGGGTTTCGCCTTTCGGAATCTTCAGGCAGTCGAGGACACGAATGAACTCGAACTGGCTGAACGAACATAATGCTGAACTGACTGACGAACTGAATGCACACAAATTATCTCGTCAGTTTTAGTTCATTGGTGTGCTCGCATGCCTGATGATGCCGGAAGGTGAAACCCGGGTCGTTAGTGATGTAATACATGGAAATATACAAAATTCAAATTTGATATTTAAATTCCATCAAGCACCCTCAGTCGATATCTTAAATTAAACCTGAATTAAAAGATGCTTTGCCTATTTTAGTTTTAGTCCCTTGCTCCTGAGACTATCTCGATTAAAGAAAAAAAAATGTTTGACGTTTACTACCCCACTGGATACTGCTGTATAAAATTAGCGAATGGGATAACCGAAAAGGTGAAGGAGGGCATGTTAGTAAATTACTCTTAAGTCGGTGGAGGATTATTTTATTAGCTCGTCATTTTAGGCCAAGACTCACTGTTAATGTGGACAAAAATGAAATATACGGTTGAATCTAGAGGTCCGAACAGAACATCGGAAACCTTCAGGGTGGACGGCAGCACCTTTGAAAAGCCACCTCCGTTAACAGAGGTAACAACCTAGAAAACCAAAAAAAGAGAGGAATAAATTGTGCTAAGCCACAAAAACACTTTAAATGAATATTTTTAAAGATTACAGATGTCATGTAGACTTGGATACTTGGTCTATGACCAAAAACTTTGAAAGGATCTTGGTATCTCGTAAAAATGGATGAAGTCTGCATGACAAGAAAATCTACGTTCGGATAACCAGAAGGAAAGTGAGCAGTCAGCCAGTCTTATACAAGATCTATTGTGGAGTTGGATCTGAAGATCTCGGGAGTGTAAGACAGGAATGAATGGACGCAAATGCTTAAGAAGGTTCTTATATTTCCAGAAAAGGTAGGCAACTGAATTAAAAACTTAAAATTCTGTGTATGTATTTATTTACTAAAGGACAGTTTCTTTATAAATTATAATATATGTATGTTAATTATAACTGTCAAATGAGACGCTAGTTGCAAGTGCTGTCCAGATGATCAACACATTAAGTACCTAAATATTCATTAGTGTTTTTTTTTTTTTTTGTCTGTCTGTTATTCCAAAACTATCTACAGCACAGACACACTCGTTCTTTATCTGCGCATCATACGCATTAAGCGAACGTTGATAGGATTTCTATATCTTATATAATAGCCCAGACCGCTCTGTAGACGTTTTATTATTGTCACATATCACATGTAGGTATGAAATTTTCTCATGACGTAAGCGTTCGTACTACCTACTTTAGACATTCAGTATTTCAATTTCGTTTATACAAGTCTTCTTATAATATAATTGGAAGATTCTATGTATTACATTTTTTTCGTATATTTCGATGTAGATTTTTCTTGCATATTAATATCTATTATATTACATAAATATTAAAATAATATTGTTACATATTAGAATTCTTCCTGGTTTGTGTAAATATTATAACTGTAGACCAGGGATTCCAACTATTCAGATATCGAATAGTAAAACTGAAACTATTCGAATTTCTGAAGTTTGAAAATAGTATTAAAAATTCGATTTGAATAATTAATAACATAGCATTATATACGATAATAATTAAATAGTACATTAAAATTTGTAAGAAAACGAGCCCATATTATATATAATAGCCCGGTCTGTAGGCATAGACGTTTTATTATTGTCACGTAAACACAGTTCAGACGTGACGCCATTTCCGACGCAAACAAACAGCAATCAGTCGGTCAGTATGAAAACTAAAGAAGAGCTACTTTAGACATTCAGTATTTCAATTTTAATGCCGTCATCTATAACGGTGCGTTCCCAGTAGTTTATAATAAAAATCATATTTCTTCTGATACTGAGAGCGTCCAAGTTGGGTGAAGATAAAACAAATAACATTACCTGGAATATTCGTTATTGTTCCTGAAATCTCTAAAAAATTGTGATTTTTCGTCGATTTTGTAAAATATTTCATTAAAAATAATTACGAATAATATTCGAATAGTTGCCCAAATATTCGAATATCGAATAGTTAAAAAAGAGCCGAATATATTCGTACATTGAATATTCGAATTGGAGTCCCTAGTGTAGACGCACTAAAAAAAAAGTGTAATATTTTTCATATTCTGTATGAAATTTAACCCTTAAACGCATGAAACAAATAGTGGCACCAATGAATAAAAACTAAAACTATTTCGTAAACATACTCTGTCTCTACAGCAGATATAGTATGTTTACGAAATAGTTGCAATAACTAACAGTAATATCTGCAAGATTTGTAAGAAAATATCATTTGAATGAAGATATTTATAATGAATAATACAGCTTGTATCTAAAAAGCAACGCCATGCATTTAAGGGTTAAAAAGTTAATTTATTAATATAAGTATAATTTAAGACATCGACTGAGGGTGCTTGATGGAATTTCAATATCAAATTTGGATTATTGAGATTTTGTACACTTCCATGTATTTTGTCACTAACGACCCGGGTTTCGCCTTTCGGCATCTTCATGCATTCGAGCACACGAATGGACTAGAACTGTTAGTGACAAAATACATGGAAGTGCACAAAATCTCAATAATCCAAATTTGATATTAATATAAGATTCATAAGAAATTGAATACTTTTATACATATAGTTCACACACTATAAAATCAATGTGTGATTTATTAAAATATTATAATTAATTTAAATACATAGTTGTGATACAGAAGAAAGTGATCAAGAGTAAAATGGTAAAATGGATCATATTTGTGATCAATCTAAAAACAACTCATATTGCATTCACATTTCTGATTCAGTTTTTTGTTTCACGTTTGTGAGTATGTATAGATATGCCATGTTAGACATTTTTTCCAAGTAACTATGTTTGCAAGACGAGCTGTTCCACTTGGTCACTTTCTCTTGTATACATCAAATCATTTTTTTACGCGATACATTGATTTCAGAAATTGCCGCATAAAAAAAGAATAAATGTAAAACATAAATTAGTTCTTTAAATTCGTCTAAAAAAGTTCTTTAGCAGGTCTCGGTCAAATGATGTAAATAAGAAAAATAAATTGACCACTTTTTGGAAGAGAAACATTTTAGGTTTTAAAATTCTGACCCGGCCACTTGATGTAAGGCACTATTATATCGACACTCCTACAAACATAAGAATTTACAGTAGTGCATTTCGAAGATTCATAACGCAACTCACCGTATAATGTTTTCGATAAAAACAGTTTATACTCTCTATTGAACAATTTCAATTTTGAGGGTTTCATCAATCGACCAAAACACCATCCATATAAACCATGAAAATAAGGAACGGTGCCATCCGAAAAATCGCGTAAAAAGAGGACTGGGTGTACATAATTGAAAGGTAAAGAAAAATTAAATCCATGGTAAAAAGTGAACGCAAAAAATCAATCTTGTTATTTTTTGGGTTAGTAGAGTTTTCTTGCAAAAAAAACAACAAAAAAATCAAAAATAATTTTTTGTTAATATTTAAAACCATTCGTTATATTTTAAAGCAATATACAGACGTCCTTCGACTTTCGTACAATTCGATGTTTCGTTCATTTTTTTAAATTTAGAGTTTTGTCGATAATGCGAAAACTTAGCGCTTCTGTGCATTCGCTTTCCTCTCCTTCACTCACCGATACGATTTCAATTTTTAAACTCCGGAAACTATCAGAAATGAAATTTTACACCTAATAAATGAAGTAAGCTTGGTTAATGAGTTAATTGAATCTCGCTCGGAATCTCTGTCAAAGGAAAACTTAATTCAGCACCAAAAATTAAATGAGACATAAAATGAAAATGAAGAAGAATAAGCTGATAAACTCATTGTCAAGACTTTGATAATCAAAAAGATTACTTGTATTAACTTTTTTTTTACGATGTCCGCTTGCAAAGTGGAACATATGGTCTCCTAATTGAGGTATCTCAACAGAATTGTTTTCTACAAGAACTGCTTAGTACCCAGTTGTTCAACATCTCTTTTCCGAAGAGAGTAGGTATAGAAGGGTAGGACTAAGACAAGACTATTGGTTGGGTAGCCACTCTCGCTGCGCTCCGTTTTTAGGATCAGATGGATGGGAGGAAATTTTTGACATAACAAACATCCACGCCTACGAACGGAAATCCATAAATCCATTGAAAAATCAATTTAACTGTAGTCAACGACGTTGACCACTGCACCGCGGAATATTTTATTATAATAAACGTTTTCATGTTTTTTTACGTTGCTCTACCTTTGTCATTCAACATTCGTACAGGAACTAAATTACGACGAAAGTCGAGGGTCTGTATGACAGAATATTTTTTTTGTATTTCAGTATTTACTTATTTTAATAATTTTTACAGTAACTATACAGAAAATCATTAATGAAAAGGATTCCAATGTATTTAAGTAATGACAAATCACTGCCAAAGATTAATCATCTGTAGCTTTGGTCATGTGGTCAATGCGCTAAATTCTCACACGTTTTACAAACAATTTTAATAAATAAATTCTTATAATTTTTCTTTGTTGAAACATTTATGTGTTTACTATTAGTTTCATTTCCAAGCAAAAAAAAACGTATTTTGTTTTGACGCTTCAATGCAGTTTTGGGCGTTCAATTTGTACCATGAGATGCTGCCCAACCTTCTTGGGCCTGCGCAGCGGCTGCCAGACTGAGGATGACCCCGGGAGGATACAGCACTCCACCAGGACCTGCAAATAAGTTCCCATCCGAAACACCATCCCTGAAAATACAGAAAAAAATTTTGATATTATTGTTAAATTACGTAATTTTTTAAAAATCAATATCCGCTTTCAATGTGGAGCATATGGTTATCTAGTGGAGGTATATCAACTGACTAGTTACTTAGGTGCTTAACCTCTCTTTTTCAATAGTAGGGATAGGAGGATAGGGCTAGGACAGGACAAGTGGTTAGCTAGTCGCTCTCGATACGCCTCATATCTACGATATTTTTTTTACCACGTCCGCTTCCAATGTGGAGCATATGACCTCGTAATGAAGGTGTCTTAACGAAAGTTTTCTACGAGAACTGCTTGATACTCAGTTTCTCAACCTCCCCTATTCGAAGATAGTAGTAATAAAAGGATAGGGCTAGGACAAGTGGTAAGAAGGGGAATTTTAGATATCACAAACATCCATGCCTACGAACTACGAACAGAAACTGTCCGCACCGGGACTTGAACCCGAGAAATCCGTTACCGTAGCCAACGACGTTGACCACTGCACCACGGACCCGACGACGGAATGGGTGGGAGTTAATTTTCAGATATCACTAAAATGCATCAACAGATTGAAAAATCAATTTATGCAACTGTCCGTACTGGGATTCGAACCCGTGACATCCGTAATCGAAATCAACGATCTTGATCGTGAACCACGGACCCGACACAGTTAAGTCTACATTCAATGAAAAATATCAGCCCGTAGCCAAGCGGTAAATTATTTTAGGCTCCCTTCATACTTGTTTACACGGTCAAGGATTCGAATACCCCAATTGAAACATTCATGCATCGATCAATCTATTTGTATTCATTCAAGTTTGGATTATTGAGATATTGTACACTTCCATGTATTTTGTCACTAACGACCCGGGTTTCGCCTTTCGGCATCTTCAGGCATTCGAGCACACGAATGGACTCGAACTGACAGACATTAAACAGTGTCTAACGTTTATATAGAAGATACAAATACGACAAATATTATTTACGAGGTAAAATATTATACGTCTGAGAGCCACACTGATACCTGAGTTAACATTTCGAGAATCGCCTTAATCCTTATTTTGTAAACAACACATTAACAGAGTGGCGAATTGCCGCTTTCCAACTTCTTTTAGAATTACCTGTGATTTTACAAAATTATAATAGCATTGTGGGTTTCGACGGGATGCAATTCGACAAATATTCTTTAATTCGAAATTCTCGAAATATTCGAAATTCTTAAATTATATTGATTCAAGTGTTAGCTATTAGACCCGCTCCTTTTTTGTGTAGCAATGCCCGCCCCCAATGTGGAGCTTAAGGACTCCGAACAGGGCTTATCTTAATAGGAGTTGTTATACGACAACTGCTTATTACTCTGTCGAAAAAAATCTCTTTTTTGAAGATACTAACGGAAAGGTAATCGCTGTCGCTACGCCCTGATTTTAGAATCGAATGTGAGGAAGTGAATCTCTTTAACCACTCGAAACAGTGAGGTTGAACAACTGACTTACAACCCGATTTCGTTTAACAACTTATTTTTAGATGCTCCATTATAAGTCCATTTTATACATCTTTAATAATTATATTACATTTTTCAATTACTGTAATTTTACTGTTTGTATTCGGTGAACAAACCAGAAAATAATTGACTGGAGTAAACTGTTGTGGGCTTCGAATAGGGAGCGGACTTGGCTTAAGAATTGAGGAAGCAACCATACCTCTGTAAGTTCATAGCGTCAGGGCTTGGACTTCGCTGCCTCTGACCTGGTGATTCAGGTTCACTTCCTGACTCTTCGCCGCTCTCTTCAGCTCCCGAACTCATTGGAGATCTCTCGCACTGTGGATAAAAGAAAAGGGTCATTAGATGTGTTTTATAAATTAAACATAAATCAAATTTGGATTATTGAGATTTTGTTATCAATTTTAATTTTATATATCTTTGTAGTTTTTGAAGGAGAAGTCAATTAATTATTAATACGAAAAAACAAATCTATGTATTCAATGCTTTTTCATAATGGTGAGTTTGCTAATTCTTCTTAAATGTGATGGAATACGTATAATATTTAATGATTTATGTTTAATTTAATTTAAGACATCGACTGAGGGTGCTTGATGGAATTTCAATATCAAATTTGGATTATTGAGATTTTTGTACACTTCCATGTATGTTGTCACTAACGACGCGGGTTTCGCCTTTTGGCATCTTCAGGCATTCGAGCTCACGAATGGACTCGAACTGACAGACAATAGTGTCTAAAACATAAAAACATAAAAATCTGCATAAAAACATGGGGATCATAAATTATTTTATCATGAAATTTT